>OY997590.1:53868011-56268011 GCA_963921825.1 Erodium maritimum | reverse complement strand
TCTGGTTCGGCATAGAAGGGGACCCGGAGAGGGCCACGTTCCGGCACGGCACGCAGAACGGAACGGGCTAGGTACCGGCACGGTATGTGGCGCGGAACGGTCCTGACTCCGGCACGGCACCTCGCACGGTCCGTGTCTGACTCCGGGCCGGTGCGTTGCGTGGTCCGTGTCTGGTTCCGGGCCGGTCTGTGACGCGGTCCGTGTCTGGCTCCGGCCCGGTACGTGACACGCTCTGGTTCTAGTTCTGGGCCGGACTGTGGTACGGGTCGGGTTAGATTCCGGGCCTGATTTCCAGAAATGTGGGCCATCCTAATTGGGCCTAGTTCGGGGCCCAATTCCTTCCTTGGCCCTAGTGTTGTAATTAGAGCGTTTTGGGGTGGATTAATTTAAAGACCGTCTCTGTCTAGTTATTAATTTTAGTATTGTTTGTGGTCCAAGATTGTGGACCCGAGATCGAAAGAAGAAGAAGACTTTGGGACCCTTGAGAAGACGGAGAGGAAGCTAGCCCGGACGTCAGCAGCTAGGAGTATTGTTCGTGGAAGACTTCGAGATAGGGAAAGTACTAAACTCCTCTTTTAATTTACCGCTTTAGTATGCCTATAGGATAATAATAATCGGAAATGTCCTAGTTTGCATATAGGATGTGATTCACTAGAATAATCGTTTTTTCCATTACAATAATAACCGGACGAGTGTAGTATGCATTTAGGATGTGATTCACTAGTTTAATCGCTTTCAATACTTGGGAATTGTCGTGCTGGTAGAATGGCCATGACGAGCCTTAGGATTATTTGTGATTGTCTCACATGATGTGCTTGCTTAGTCTTTAGGTTAAGATAAGAGTCGAACTAAACTAGATAAATTAAGATGATTGTGATCTGAATGCTTGAATGAATGATTGAATGAATGCTTGAATGAATGATTGAATGAATGTTTGAGTGTAAATTGGTTGTGCCAAAGTGTATGATCGGGTGAGTAATAGACCGATGGGACGTGGTTGGTAAGTATGTCGTGTTGTGGTAAGATTGTGAATTGCTAAACTTTGGTTGTACTATGATTGTTTAGTATGTTTCTCTCTTGTGTGTGTGTTAAGAGGAGTTGTGTTCCGGTATGGTACCTACACCGAGGGTGTCACGCCCCAAATTCAGTAGAACCGAACCCGGAACGCGAACGTTTAAGATAGTAAAACATTTTCAAACCTTTTAAATAAAACACTTTAAAACCACCATTTAGTTAATCAAAAATAATAATTTACAACTCAAAAGTACGTCCCAACAAGCGGACAAAATACAAGGCGTACGTCGCTAGACTCAAAAAAGGAAACCCGGACTCCCGCTCCTAGCTCTTCAAGCTTCGGGAGCTCACCTAGTCCGTCCCGCGACCAGTACCTGTAGGAAAAGCAGCTAGGGGTGGGCGTTCGCTCACCACCACGGATAACAGACTGACTACGGCATACTTAGCAGACAATGCTGGTAACACCAACAACAACCCAACACCGGGGACTACTATCCCCAACTCAAGTTACCCGACTGACACACAACATGTTACTTTCCTCAACCGACTCAACACTCGGACACGTAAAGTAGACCCGACACAACGGTTACGACCTCAACCCAAAGACTCAAAAGATAACCACACAACACCCAAGATCACAAAGGATCGCACACCAACCAAGATCACAAAGGATCGCACTCCAGCTGCTCAGTACCGGTTGCTAACCGGCTGAGCTTGAGCCTGCCCCACGCAACTTCCCCCGGTCTCTTTCGGGCCAGGTGGTCGACCTGTTAGCGATATATATGTTAGTCTTAGTGCCCATAGTTCAATCCTAAATGTCCAAATGTATATATCATCGTTAGCAATAAAATTAAGGCGGCTCTATATTACTTATGTGTTGGAGTAATATATCGATGTGTGCTCTGATCTATGCCCACCATGCGAATAGAACCATAGATCGAGATAGATCACACTCGATGGGTCCCTAGTCAACAAAGCTTCACTAGAAGCGACTAGTATGAAAGATGGCTCTTTATGGCTTACGTTCTGTTAGTCATTGGAATGGGATTCCGGAGTCTGATCATAGATATCATGTGGGACATGATATTGGACGACCCGACCTGAATATGTGCCATAGATTAAGTCATGAACATATTCAGTGTCGTAGCTTGTCATGTATCCTTAGACCAAGGAGTCTTTGTGATCGCTATGTAGTCAACAACTGAGTTTGACCTGAGCCTAACGTTGTCCGTAACAGGGCTTCCATAACGGCCAGGATTGGCTTGGGGACGGGCTACATGAGTGACACGAAAGGCGGCTAAGGGATTTATCCCTCATACTGAGGTATGGGAAAGATATCGGTTCTCGGCCGCTTGATCGAGAGTGACTGAAAGAATAGCATGGCCATGCACATGATACTGGGTATCATATCTTCAGTCATCTCACATATCAAGGAACGGTGATTGAGAATAATAAGGATGATGGCTCTATGCCTTATCTCAATCAGGATATCGGAGATAAAAGGATAATGACAGGGATGACGGAAAGGTTAGAATCGACAGGGTCGATTCGTTATGCAGTGTCAGGCAATACTAAAGTCTCGTTAGTTGCCACTTAAATAGGATCAAGTAAAATGGGATTTTACGTTGATCTATTGACATGCATAAACCTAAGGGTCACACCGGAGGATGAAACTCATTGACACATGTATGGATAATGGCCAAAAGGGAGTTGTCTCGGGACATGACCAAAACTGGGTTTTGGGTCATGTGCTCGTACGTGAATAGGACTTTACGGATCGAGACAAGGCTTGGAGTCTTGGGATTGATCGCGTCGGATAATGTTGGACATTTCCGGTATGGAAGGCTTGGAGGCGATGAGCGAATCACGGGACCTCGTTAGAAATGGCCACGGGCCATGTTCCAAGAGGCCCATGAAAGGCCCATGCAACCAAGGCCCATGGAACTAATTAATCAAGTCTTGATTAATTAGTACTAAGCAAGCAAGACAAGGATTAAGGTGTTGGTGATTCACCACCTAACCCAATCTTGTCTTGCCATACTTTGTCCTATTTACACCTTACTTGACACCATACTTGTCCCATGCCTTTAGTTGGACAAGTATGGGTTTTGTTATGTTTAAGTCATCTTTTTTCAACATAACAAACACAAGACAAGAATAGGAAACTCAACTTCTCTCCCCCTTCCCTTGCAATTTCGGGTTTGGCAAGTCCCACCTCCATGTTTGTGTTCTTGAGTCCTCAAAGAGAAGAACTACGTGGCTTTGATTCCCATGTGGATACGTAGGCGTCTTGGAGACTCAAGCCAATCATTCGTTAACCGGTGTTCTTGTTTTGGTAAGAAAAAGTGCTGAATTTTTCTCTTGTGAATCCATTCTTTGTTAGTTGTTTCATGGTTTAATCGTCTCTTGGTTTTCATTGATTTTCCGCTGCGAGTTGGTTCATCTCCAACCCTACCTCGAGACCCAACAATATACCGAGCTACTTTTCCAATAGCTAGTCGGAAGGGGAGCAACCCTCCATCGTCGATGAATGCACCATTTTTCCGGTGGTTAACCCGGAAGGCGGGCCAAGCCCCACGACACGTGGCCCCAGGACCCCTTTCTTGTCAGGTCGGCCCCCAACCTCGTCTGAACAATGCACACGCGCGCGAACCACGGGACCCCTTTCTTGTCAGGCGGGCCCCCAACCTCGGGCAGCGACTGACCACAACCAAAGTCAACAACCAGCAACAACACAGGTTCAACAACCCCACGGGCAATCATGGCCACCCAGACTCCAACAGTAAAACACGGGTTCAACAACCCCACGGGCACTCATGGCCACCCAAGACACCAACAATAAAATAACACGGGTTCAACAACCCCACGGGCACTCATGGCCACCCAAGACACCAACAATAAAACACGGGCTCTCATGGCCACACAAGACACAAACTAAACAATCAACCTCCGGGCATAACCAAATGCCTTCAGTAATTCTAATATCGAAAGTTCACTGCTCCTACGACACTACTAAGTGTCACATGCATTTCTATTGTTCGATACGTTTCCGTATCATACGACACCACTCGGTGTCGCCTTCCTTTCTATTGTTCTATAAACTTACTTAACCCACGACACCCAAGTGTCACATGCATTTCTACTGTTAACTTTCCCTAGTCATGGCCGAGATCCGGCTACTTTTCCCTACCTCGTAATGCGTTCCCACAAGTTCACAACCAAGCTCCGGCGTGCGCACGATCACTCGCCTAGCTTTCCCTTTCCGCGGTCCTCGGCACGATCTAACAAGATCACAATTAAAACACTTTTTAAGTTTGCAGACAAAGCTGAATTTTAATGAATTTGACGCCCAAACTCAACCCCGACAATGTCGATCACTCCCAAACTTCCCAATCACTCGACATTGTCGATAATGGGCCCGGAAAGGCCCGTTTCGCCCGACCTGGCGAATCTGCCCGGGATTGGAAAACGTCCTTCCGGGGCTCCGAAAATTCCCGTTTTCGTTTCTACGGTCTTAGAATAATTCAAGGGTTCCAACGCAATCGAAGGAATCAATTTCCAACTTCCGAGCAATTTAATTAGCGTTTAAATTTTCTAAACCCGTCATTTACAACTTTTACAATTTAACTCCAAAATTCGTTCCGGGTGTGGATTAACTACTTGGGGAACGTCCTAAACCACCCGAACACGAAAACCCGATACCCGAGCATGTGGGCCCCACTCGGCCATCAAGGGAAAACGTTTCTTTTCGCCCCAAAACGTTCCTAACGAACCCCACACCTCAACTCATCCATATTTAACTCGTTTAAGCCCAAACCCCAACTTTCAAACGTAACAAAATGAAAATCAATTAGGTGCTCACCGTAGGGAATGACGACGGGAGATCGATTCTTCGATCGTTGAGACGATTGTAAGACCCACCCCCGGTCGATCCCGGTAAAACCGGTGAATCCTAGCTAAGTTTGACTTTCGGCCGGAAAAGTCAACCGATGACTCGGAAAGTCATTCGGGACCTTTCCAGGGCCCAAAAAGCTTAGCCATTAGCACGGTTAGCTTAGTTGGGTCGTTTCCTTCAGTTTGACTTTAATATTGTTAAAGTCAAATGTTGGTCAAACTCGGGCTTAATATCGGTTTTTTGTCGATAAATCTTGGAAAGCTGAAAAATTATTAAATAGGAGTGACCTCACATGAAACTTGTCATGCTTGTCTTGGAGGATGAGTTGTGGGGCTTCAAATGACCCTCATACCCTCCTAAGTTACCTTTAAAGGGATAAGACCTTAAGGGCTTTTGAGTAAATTGACTTTTTAGGTCATTTAAAGGAAAGAGAGCAACAATTCAGCCCATTTGTTGTTGTTTCAGCCGAAAATCACAAGGGAGAGGAGAGGAGGAGCTCACTTGCTTGAGGAAGAAGATAGAGAGGAAAGCTTGGATTTTGAAGCTTGTTCTTGGTCCCTTTGCCTTCATATTCACTCCATCTTCTCCATCTCAACCATCTAGAGGTAAGGATGCTCTCAACTCTCCATTTCTTCCACTTCCAATCTATGGGTTTTGTGGGTTTTGGCTTAAAAGTTGAAGAACTTGCTCTTTGATTGATTGTTTGGAGAAGAAGTAGTGAAGTAGGTTGTTGGATTGAGTTTTTGTTGAAGTTTGATGAACCCATTGAGGGTGTAGTTGCTGGGTATCTTCGGTGAATTATTTTGGAGCTAGGAGTGTAATAACCACTTCTGGTCAACGTCAGTCAAACCTGCGAAAAACAGGAAAATTTAAAATTTTTTAAGACAGACACTTAACTTAACTTAAATTGACCCCGAGGGTCATGCCGGACTTAAGTTGACCCCGTTATCGACTAAAATGAGTTACGGGGGACTCAGGGCAACATTCTGGTCAATTTGGGAAAGATTGATTTTTCGCTGGAAAAGTCACCCGAGCGACGTTTTGGTCCATTCGAGGACCGTTTTGGACCCGAAAAGCTTAGCCGTCGTCGTAGCGGTCTTAGTTGGGCCGTTTCCTAGTAGCCCGTCAAGTTTCGTAATTTCTTGGAAAAGGTGCCCGTTCGGGGCCTGAAACGTCCGATTTTCGCGAAACTGATTGGAAAATATCAACTAGATATTTTCCAAAAGGTGTGGGACCCACCTTGACACATGTCCTAAATGTGGTGGTGAGTTGTAGCCGAGAATGGGGTTTTAAAAGGGAAAAAGTTTAGTTTTTTAATTAGTTGTTAGTTGTTTAAATTAGAGAGAAGAAGAGAGTTAGAGAGAGAAGAAGGTGGAGAAGAAGATAGAAGATTAAAAGCTAGGGTTTGAGAGATTATTCAACCGTTGGATCGTTTCAAAGCAAGGAGAAAACATCTTCCCCTGGTCTTCCTCGTTGGTAAGACCTAACCCGATTCTCGTTTCGATTATTTATCAAAAGCTAGGGTTTGGTTATAAACTATGGGTTAGGGTTATATGGACGTTTTGGAGGTGTTGGAGACGTTTTAGAGGTGTTTGGGGGTGTAATGGCACGTTTTCCAGTGACCGGAGGCTCGGGAGGAGCTCCGGCCACCGTGGGTGGTGGCCGGCCGGCCATGAGGTGGCTGGCCGGAGCTGGCAGCAGCCACCACATGGTGGCCGAGCCCCCCCTCCAACCCTAGGGTCTCGGCCAAGCCTCTTGGGTGGGGCCCACGTGCTCGGTTGCTCGGGTTTTAATGTTCGGGTGGTTTAAAACGTCCCCCGGACCACTTATTCCTAATCGAATCGAAATTTGGAATTAATTTGGAGAAGTTGTAATTAACGGGTTTTGGGAAACTTTAAACGTTAATTAATTGACTTAGAAGTCGGAATTCAATTCCGTCAAGTGCGTTGGGTTCCTTGAAATATTCTAAGACCGTAGAAACGAAAACGGGGGCTTTTGGAGCCCCGGAAGGCAATTAACCAAAACCGGGCAGATTCGCCATGTCGGGCGAATCTGGCCCTTACGGGTCCTTTATCGGCAATATCGAGTAATTGGGAAGTTTGGGAGTGATCGGCATTGTCGGGGTTACGTTTGGGCGTTAAGTTTATTAATTTTCGGTTTATTCGTACTAGTTTAAAAGTACTTTGAATTTGTGTTCTTTTAGATCGTGCTACGGACCGAGGCAAAGGGAAGCTCGGCGAGTGAGTGGGTGTACTTCGGGTGTTGTTGGAGCGCTTTTGGATTTATCTACGAGGTAGGGAAAAGTAGCCGGATCTCGGCCCTGATTAGGGAAAGTTAATAGTAGAATTGCATGTGACACCGGGGTGTCGTGGGTTATTTAGATTTATTTAAATATTAGAAAAGCATGATACGGGATTGTAGTGATTATTAGAAAAGCATGTTACGGGAACTTAGTAATTATGAGAAAGGCATGTGACACTTAGTAGTGTCGTAGGAGCAGAGAACTTAGCGTAATTGATTTACTGGAGGCATATGACCATGCCCGGAGGTTGTTTGTGAAGCTAGTGATTTTAGGACTGTTGGAGGCATCGAGTATGCCGGAGGTTGTTGTGTGCTCTTTATTGTTGAGTTTGGGTGGCCTTGAGAGCCCGTGTTATTTATTGTTGAGTTTGGGTGGCCTTGAGAGCCCTTGTTAATTATTGTGGAGTTTGGGTGGCCTTGAGAGCCCGTGTTATTTATTGTTGAGTCTGGGTGGCCATGAGAGCCGTGTATTTAATATGGTGTCTTGAGTGGCAATAAGTGACGTGGGGTTGTTGAACCCGAGTCTTGACCGTTGGTGTGTCTTGAGTGGCAGTGAGTGCCCGTGGGGTTGTTGAACCCGAGTCTTGACTGTTGAAGTGTCTTGAGTGGCAGTGAGTGCCCGTGGGGTTGTTGAACCCGAGTCTTGACTGTTGAGGTGTCTTGAGTGGTCTTGAGTGCCTGTGTGATTGAACTTGCCTGTGATTGTGGTTACCTGGGGTGGTGAGTTCTAAAGGTCGACAGCCTGATCCGACTTAGTGTCGATGAATTGCGAGTTCTAAAGGTCGACAGCCTGATCCGACTTAGTGTCGATGAATTGCGAGTTCTAAAGGTCGACAGCCTGATCCGACTTAGTGTCGATGAATTGCGAGTTTGAAAGGTCGACAGCCTGATCCGACTTCGTGTCGAGGAATTGCGATAGGTCGAACCCTGACCTGATTGAGATTGGTTACTGAGCAGCTGGTGTGCGATCCTTTGTGATCTTGTTTGGCGTTGTGTGGTCTTTCTGTCGTGTCCTTGAGGAAGTCGTCGATAGTCGTGTCGGGTTTACACTATTTTTATCGAGTGTCGAGTCTGTTGAGGAAGGTGACGGGTTGTGGGTCAGTTGAGTACTTGAGTTGGGGACTGTAGTCCCGGTGTTGGGTTTGGTTTTAGTGTTACTGGCTTTTTCTGCTAATTATGCCATAGTCAGTCTGTTATCCGTGGAGGTGAGCGAACACTCACCCGTAGCTGCTTTTCCTACAGGTACTGATCACCGGACGGACTAGGTTAGCTCTTGAAGTTCATGGGGCTTGGAGCGGAGTCTGGTCTTTACTTTTTGTCGAGTCTAGTGACGGATGTTGCACCTTGTCCATTTGTTGGGGGCGTTTTTGTATTGTAAATACTATTATTATTTTGAGAAGTAAATGGAAATGTCAGAGTTTTTATTCAAACAGGTTCAAGTGTTTATGTTTTAAAATGTTCGCGTCCCGAGTTCGGTTCTCTGAAATTGGGGCGTGACAAGGAGAGTTTAGAAATGGAGTTTGTGTTGGGATTTTCGTGAAATTCGAGTTGGGGAAGAAAGGGGAAGGAGTTGGTCAGGTCTGATACGGAACCTGACCCGGACCGGGCCAGGTACCGGCACGGTACCCGGCACGGAACGTCCCTGGTACCGGCACGGAACGTCCCTGGTACCGGCACGGAACGGGCCTGGTACCGGCACGGCACCCAGCACGGAACGGGCGGGAGACCGGCACGAGACCTGATACGGTCCGTGTCGCTCACCGGGCCGGACTGTGTCGTGTTCCGTTCTGGATTCCGGGCCGGCCTATGACAGGGTCCGTTTGGCATTCCGGATCAGATCCCCAGAGCCCAAAACCCTTCCTTTTAGCTCAATTTGATTCCCACTTTTCCTCTTCAAACCTTAATCCATTTCTGAACATTGTTGTGTGTTTTGAGGAGAAGAACACTTGATTGAGGAATCTAATTTGTGTTCTTGTGGTGGTTCAAAACCTTGGAACTAAACTAGGAAAGGAGGAAGAACGTGGGCACGAGTTAGAGGAGCTTTTATCACGCCGGGACCCGAATGAAGAACGGAGAGGTGACCACCGAGCTTGTCTTCAGAGTGTTGAGAGGAAGACCTCGAGGTAGGGAAAGCCTTAACCTCTCGTTTACGATGCTTAGTATGCATGCTAGGTTAATAAAATTGGAAAGGTCCTAGATATTCCTATAGGATGCGAATAACTAGCATAATCGTCTTTCAATTTCTAATAACCGGAATGTCTAGTGGTGACCGATTAGGATGCCAATCACTAGTGTAATTCGCTTTCAATACTTGGGAATTGATTGTCTGGTAGTGGAGCCTTGGCAAAGCCCTCGGATTAGCTGCGTGTTAGGATCACATGCTTGATCGTTGATTGCTTTGTGGATAGGCTAAAGAGTCTAATGGAACTAGTGGAATCGCATGTTTGTTTGCTCGTTTGAAAGCTTGCATGTTTGGTTGTTTACACTCGTACTTGTTCGTTGATTGCATTCGAATGTTTACTTGATGACTTGAATGGTTATTCAATTATTAACTGCTTATTATTAAATTGCCCACGTGTGCGCTTCCTATGGGAATATGGCCCTGGGTTCCCGAGGATCTAAAATCCCTTGGAGACGTTTCTGAGACTTCCGACGATATGTGCCCTGAAGGGTGTTTCCAATAGTCTCAATGATATGCGTCTCCTCTGGATTGGAGGGAAAATCCGAGAGGACACATAAGATGTGGATCGGAGGGTGGTGACTTCATGTGCCACGGCATTGATCGGTTTATCTTTTGCTTGTGATTGTTAAGAGTTATGTGTTAACTTTACTGTTGAATTTATTGAGTTTAAAGTCCACTTCGTTTTACGTTTTCCCTACTGAGCGTAAGCTCACCCCTATGAATTTACCGTTGTGTTTACAGGCTTGATTGAGGAGTAGAAGCTCGGGAGCTTCTCGGTGTGGGTGCGTGATAGAGACTTCGTACATTTTACTTTTATGTTTTGAACCAAACCTGTGGAGGATTATTATTACACCCCCTGAGGGTTATTATGTTTTGAACACAGCTTTGCGGTTTTGTTTTCATTATTGGAGATTTTCAGGAACTAATCTTTAAATTACCATCTTTTACTCGTTTATTACTAGTCATGCCTCGGGTCCGGGCAAGAACCGGATTTGGGGCGTGACAATTTGGTATCAGAGCCTGGTTTCATTTGAAACAGGTGTCTTTTGAACTGATTTTCAAACCTCGGACCGAAGTCAATTAGGTGGGTAGAGTTAGGAAGTCTGAGTCTTGAGTGCTTTAAGAGTTGTCCTAAATGGAACCTCACACTACAATGTTTGCATTACTCGATTGGTATCCTCTCCCTAATGATCGGTGAAGCCGAATGGTTGAGATTGGAATTGGATTAACGGTCAATGACCGACCCGCTATGCATACATGGTAGGGTGAGCCAATAGTTAGTGGTGCTGCCCTTTGGCGCTTTATTTCAAAAAATTTCAAGTTGTAGTTTGGTCTTGTTCAAGTGTTGACTTGTGGTTGACCACTTCTCTAGAGCATGAGTACTCCATGTGTACTTGTATTGAGTGTCTTGAGTGGAGTCGTCGAACCCGTGTTTTTGCCTTTGGTTGAGTGGCCGTGAGTGCCGTGGGGTTGCTGAGCCCGTGAGTGGCTGTTGTTGAGTTTTGGGTGGCCATGAGAGCCCGTGTACTAAGGTTGGATTCTTTGGCTGGCCTCAGGGAGGTTGCGAGCATTATTTGACTGGCCTTAGGGAGGTTGCGAGCATTATTTGGCTGGCCTCAGGGAGGTTGCGAGCATTATTTGGCTGGCCTCAGGGAGGTTGCGAGCATTATTTGGCTGGCTTACGAGTTAGAGGCTTGGTAAGTTGCGAGCGTGTTTTATTGTTGAGATTGGGACACGAGAATCCCGTAGGCCCGTGTGTGGCGAGTTTGGGGCACGAGTACCCCGTGGTAATTGGGAGCACGAGAACTCCGTTATTCTGATTGTGTAATGTATTTGGAAGAGCATGAGAACTCTGTGTACGTTTACCTTGTGAATTTGTATTGGTGGTTGTCCCGCTTAAGCGGAGGGTTAAGGGAAAATACGAATGGGTCATGCCGAATTTTCAGTAGAACTAAAATATTTACACCATCACTGGTTGACTCAGGGGCGCCACTGTAGTCGAACGTGATGTTTGATGTCAAGTTGTTACAATGAGGTTTGGGGACGCCTGAAACGGATTGTAACAACATGAGATCGACATGGGAAGTTTGAGTAAAAGTTAAGAAATGAGAATTCATGGAAAGGAAGGAAAGGTTAAGGGTGTTTGTTGAATTGAATTATGTTAAGTGCTAAACCCCTCTTGTGAAAGGATACCCGAGCAAGGGGTATGCCTATTGCGTTGTGCCTTGTGTGATGTGCTTGAGTTTGAATCCTCCTGTGGGAGTGGATTTCTTTGACTGGTTTGAACCCTCCTGTGGGAGTTGGTGTTGATTGCTAAATCGCTGGTTGTTACTGTGTGACGCGTAGAGATGCGAACTTGTGTGCTATATTATATGAGTATATATATCTACTAGTGTGGGAGGGGTGTATCTGTGGGTGACTAGTCTGACGCGTGTGTTCGTCCTTGTGGCGTGTGAGAACCGTGTTGAACTAAGTACTGAACATGTGCGTTATCCGTGCAGGCGGATGGGCGACATGGCTCGGACGTATGTTCATAGAGGTACCCGGAGCCGCCCAGCTGGGGGTCCGAGGCAGGCACCTGCCGCTGAGCAGGAGGGGACAACTGACTCCCTGGATGCTGCTTCCACAGGGCATCAGCATTTTGAGGGTGGACCAACAGGGTCGCCACCCAGGACATCTCCAGTCGCAGAGCCGACTCAGGCGACCCCTCTCGAGGAGGTGGTTCGCGCTGTGCTAGCAGCCTTGTGTGCCCAGTAGAGGACTACCGCACCGGCACCAGAGCCCGTGCCTGTTGCTTCAGCAGATTTTGGAGAGAGGCCAGGACAGTTTGATAGCCTCATGGCCCAGTCGCTCCGAGAGTTTCGCAGACTTGGTACGCCGACCTACTCCGGGGGAGCTGACCCCGAGGCGGCTTCAGGATGGTTGGAGCGGGTTACCCGCAACCTCGATACCTCTGGGGTATCGGAGGGGCGTCTGAGGGTTTCGTTCGCCACTTTTCAGCTTGAGGGAGAGGCCTACTACTGGTGGCAGTTAGTACAGGGCAGGGTTGGCAGTGATTTTGAGTTGTTCAGCAGGCTGTTCTTGGAGCAGTACTTCCCTCGCTCCGTTCGGGATGATCGGCGCCAGCAGTTTCTGGATTTGTGTCAGGGGGGTTTGAGCGTCTCAGAGTATGCAGTGAGGTTCACTTCTTTGGCCCGCTTCGCGCCAGAGTTGGTGCAGACCGCGGATGACCGATGCGGGAGGTTTGAGAACGGGCTCATCCCGTCGATAGCCGACAGGGTTATCGCTTTCAGGACCACAGATTACTCCACACTCTTGGATCGGGCTTTAGCCATGGAGAGGCACTTCAGAGATACTATCAGGGTGCGAGAGACCAGGCCTAGGGCGAGTGGCTTTTTGCAGCCGTCTGACCATCGAGACCGACGCAGATAGAGAGTTGCAGGACACTTTCAGCCTCAGTTTCAGCAGCATGGCATACGCCGAGCAGGGGCCATCGAATCAGGTGGACCCGCCCCGGTGGCACAGCTGTGTCCTCTGTGTGGACAGCAGGGTCACCTGGCACGAGACTGCCCGAGGGGCAATGGACCTGTAGAGCGTCATGATGGTCGTCCCCAGGGGACAAGTGCTAGACAGCCTAGCGAGCCGAGGGGATGTTATCGTTGTGCCAGTGCCGACCACTTCTTGCGCGCGTGTCCTGAGATAGCCCAGCAGAGAGGATGCTACCAGTGTGGTCGATCTGATCATTTCGTCCGGGCGTGCCCTGAGATAGCTGGTAGGGCGCCTGCGCCGAGGCCTCAGCAGACTCAGATTCGCCTTGCGCCACCTGGCAGACCACGTCAGGCACCGCAGCAGAGAGCTCCGCGTCCGGCGGCGGGAGCAGCAGGTCAGAGGCACCAGCCGAGAGCTGAGCAGCGAGTGGCACTTCCCCCACCACCTAGAGGAGGACCACCGGCACGGCAGGGCCGAGTCTTTGCAGTTACTAATTCCAGGATGGAGAGGCCGTACGTCGGCCATGAGGCCACTCAGGGTACGTGTTTACTTTATAATGCGTGGACTTCATTTTTGTTTGATACGGGAGCTTCCCATTCGTTCATATCTTCGTCTATTGCTTCTTCTTTGGGTTTACGGGTGGAGACTTTGAGTCAACCCCTTTGTTTGGAGACCCCGGCTACGGGTGCGGTGGTGTTGAGCAGCGTTTGTAGGGACTGTGCGATTAGGGTGGCAGATTGCCCTTTTCTGGGTGACTTACTCGTTCTTGACATGAACGCCTTCGACGTGATTCTGGGTATGGACTGGCTAGCGAGGTACCGAGCGACGATCGACTGCTACAGACGTCAGGTGACAGTGAGGTCAGGTGATAGAGTGATCACGTGTGTCTTGGGTAGCAAAAGCGGAGTTCTCTTATCCGCTCTGACTTCGGGGTCTGAGGCAGAGATCGGACGGAGTAGCAGTGAGCTACCGAGGGTAGTGCGGGAGTTCCCGGAGATCTTTTCGGAGGAACTATCAGGCTTGCCACAAGCACGAGAGGTGGAGTTCAGGATCGATTTGATCCCGGGTACGGCGCCAATCTCGATGATGCCGTATCGGTTTGCTCCAGCCGAGTTGGTCGAACTTAAGCGGCAACTCGAGGAACTGCAGCAGAAGGGGTTCATCCGCCCGAGCGTATCTCCGTGGGGAGCGCCCGCCCTCTTCTTGAAGAAGAAGGGTGGAGCCTTGAGGATGTGCTTCGACTACAGGAAGCTGAACCGGGTGACAGTGAAGAACCGCTACCCGATGCCGAGGATTGATGATTTATTCGACCAGCTGAGGGGAGAAAAGTACTTCTCGAAGATCGATCTTCGATCCGGGTACTACCAGCTGAGAGTCCGAGCTGAGGACGTAGAGAAGACATCGTTCCGTACTCGTTATGGACATTTCGAGTTTCTGGTGATGCCGTTCGGTTTGACGAACGCGCCGGCCGCCTTTATGGACTTGATGAATGGCATCTTCAGACCTTATCTAGACCAGTTCGTGGTAGTCTTCGTTGATGACATCTTGATCTACTCGCCCAGTGAGGAGGCGCACGCAGAGCATCTGCGGACCGTGTTGACACTCTTACGCACTCACCAGTTGTACGGAAATCTGGAGAAGTGCGAATTTTGGCTCACAGAGGTGCAGTTCCTCGGGCATGTGGTATCTCGGGAGGGCATCTTGGTCGACCCAGCCAAGGTTGAGGCAGTGTCGAAGTGGGCGAGACCCAGTAGTGTATTTGAGATTCGGAGTTTTCTCGGGTTGGCAGGTTATTACCGGCACTTCGTTCAGGATTTCTCCCGCCTTGCAGCACCTATGACAACTTTGACCCGCAAGGGAGCGGAGTACAGTTGGACAGATGAGTGTGAGCGCTCTTTTTGCGAGCTAAAGGCTCGGTTGACTACCGCCCTAGTGTTGATTGTTCCAGAACGGGGAGTGGGCTATGACATGTATTGTGACACCTCAGGCGAAGGGCTAGGTTGTGTTCTGATGCAGGGTGGAAAGGTGGTTGCTTACGGTTCGAGGCAATTGAAGGTGCATGAGCGCAACTACCCGACCCATGATCTGGAGCTAGCAGCGGTAGTATTTGCGCTGAAGAGCTGGAGACATTATCTGTACGGTGAGCAGTTCAGGGTGTTTTCAGACCACAAGAGCCTCAAGTATATCTTCTCGCAACGTGATCTGAACATGCGCCAAAGGCGATGGATGGAGCTACTTGAAGAGTATGACTTCGAGTTGCTCTATCATCCGGGAAAGGCGAACGTGGTCGCAGATGCTTTGAGTAGGAAGTCGAGTCACTGTGTTGCCAGCATGGCAGTCCGAGAGTGGGACATGCTGAAGCAGTTGAGCTTATTCAGACTGGAGTTGTAGGAGGTCACAGAGAGTATGGCCTTGTGTGCCTTAGTGGCTCAGCCCACACTTTTTGCTCGAGTGTTAGAGGCACAGACTGAGGACGCTGAGACATCAGGGATTCGGGAGAGGTTGATGGAGGGTGCCGAGCTCGAGGGTTGGGAGATGGGCACCGATCAGGGTATCCGCTTTAGAGGACGACTGTTTGTACCCAGTGAGTGCAGAGACACTGTGTTGCGTGAGTGCCACCACTCCCGTCTGGTTGTGCACCCCGGTGGCAACAAGATGTATAAAGACATGCGACGACAGTTTTGGTGGAGTGGGATGCGTGGGGCATTTGCAGATTTCGTTTCTCGATGCCTTACCTGCCAACAGGTGAAGGCTGAGCACATGCGTACCGCAGGCTTGCTACAGCCTTTGCCGATCTCCGAGTGGAAGTGGGAGCATGTGACTATGGATTTTGTGTGTGGGTTGCCCAGATCGTCGAAGGGGCATGACGCTGTTTGGGTGGTGGTTGATCGACTGACCAAGTCGGCCCACTTTCTGGGTATGAGGATGACTGATTCTGTGGACATGTTGGCTCGTTTGTACGTTAGGGAGATTGTTCGTCTGCACGGTGTACCAGTGTCAGTGGTATCGGATAGAGACCCTCGTTTCACATCCAGGTTTTGGAAGAGTCTACAGAAGGCCTTGGGCACTGAGGTACTGTTGAGTACAGCTTACCATCCTGAGACAGATGGACAGTCAGAGCGCACCATTCAGATTCTAGAGGACATGCTTCGGGCGTGTGTGCTTGACTTTCAGGGATCATGGGAGGATCATTTGCCTTTGGCAGAGTTTGCCTACAACAACAGTTACCAGTCCAGCATTGGTATGGCACCATTTGAGGCCTTATATGGTAGACCTTGCAGATTGCCGGTGTGTTGGGCTGAGGTCGGTGACCGGAGCTTACTTGGGCCAGATTTTATCAGGGAGACGACCGAGAAGATCACTTTGATTAGGGAGGGGCTGAAGACCGCACAGAGTCGGCAGAAGAGCTACGCCGATAGGCGTCGTAGACCACTTGAGTTCATGGTCGGGGAGCATGTGTTTCTGAGGGTGAGCCCGAGGAAGGGTCTTGTGCGGTTTAACCGCAGCGGAGGCAAGGTGGCACCGCGTTTCATCGGACCATTTGATGTGTTAGAGAAGATTGGAGCTGTAGCTTATCGGTTGGCCTTGCCACCGCATCTTGGGAACGTGCATAACGTTTTCCATGTGTCCCAACTGCGGAAGTACATAGCAGACCCTTCGCACATCATTGAGTGGTCAGACATCGAGGTAGCAGATGATGTCACCTTTGAAGAGAAACCCATAGAGATCTTGAGTACAAAGGAGAAGGTCCTTCGGAACAAGAAGATTTCGTTGGTCTTGGTACGGTGGGGTCACCAAGGATCTGGATCCACGTGGGAGCGCGAGGAGGAGATCCGCGAGAAGTATCCCCACCTGTTCGACCTCTGAGGTACGCCTTGTCTTTAAATTTCGAGGACGAAATTATTTTAAGGGGGGTAGATTGTAAGACCCGCCCCCGGTCGATCCCGGTAAAACCGGTGAATCCTAGCTAAGTTTGACTTTCGGCCGGAAAAGTCAACCGATGACTCGGAAAGTCATTCGGGACATTTCCGGGGCCCAAAAAGCTTAGCCATTAGCACGGTTAGCTTAGTTGGGTCGTTTCCTTCAGTTTGACTGTAATATTGTTAAAGTCAAATGTCGGTCAAACTCGGGCTTAATATCGGTTTTTTGTCGATAAATCTTGGAAAGCTGGAAAATTATTAAATAGGAGTGACCTCACATGACACTTGTCATGCTTGGCTTGGAGGATGAGTTGTGGGGCTTCAAATGACCCTCATACCCTCCTAAGTTACCTTTAAAGGGATAAGACCTTAAGGGCTTTTGAGTAAATTGACTTTTTAAGTCATTTAAAGGAAAGAGAGCAACAATTCAGCCCATTTGTTGTTGTTTCAGCCGAAAATCACAAGGGAGAGGAGAGGAGGAGCTCACTTGCTTGAGGAAGAAGATAGAGAGGAAAGCTTGGATTTTGAAGCTTGTTCTTGGTCCCTTTGCCTTCATATTCACTCCATCTTCTCCATCTCAACCATCTAGAGGTAAGGATGCTCTCAACTCTCCATTTCTTCCACTTCCAATCTATGGGTTTTTGTGGGTTTTGGCTTAAAAGTTGAAGAACATGCTCTTTGATTGATTGTTTGGAGAAGAAGTAGTGAAGTAGGTTGTTGTTGGATTGAGTTTTTGTTGAAGTTTGATGAACCCATTGAGGGTGTAGTTGCTGGGTATCTTTGGTGAATTATTTTAGAGCTAGGAGAGTTTAGAAATGGAGTTTGTGTTGGGATTTTCGTGAAATTCGAGTTGGGGAAGAAAGGGGAAGGAGCTGGTCAGGTCTGATACGGAACCTGACCCGGACCAGGCCAGGTACCGGCACGGTAGGCCGCACGGAACGTGCCTGGTACCGGCACGGCACCCGGCACGGAACGGGCCTGGTACCGGCACGGCACCCGGCACGGAACGGGCCTGGTACCGGCACGGCACCCGGCACGGAACGGGCCTGGTACCGGCACGGCACCCGGCACGGAACGGGCCTGGTACCGGCACGGCACCCGGCACGGAACGGGCCTGGTACCAGCACGGCACCCGGCACGGAACGGGCGGGAGACCGGCACGAGACCTGATACGGTCCGTGTCGCTCACCGGGCCGGTCTGTGTCGTGTTCCATTCTGGATTCCGGGCCGGCCTGTGACAGGGTCCGTTTGGCATTCCGGATCAGATCCCCAGAGCCCAAAACCCTTCCTTTTAGCTCAATTTGATTCCCACTTTTCCTCTTCAAACCTTAATCCATTTCTGAACATTGTTGTGTGTTTTGAGGAGAAGAACACTTGATTGAGGAATCTAATTTGTGGTCTTGTGGTGGTTCAAAACCTTGGAACTAAGCTAGGAAAGGAGGAAGAACGTGGGCACGAGTTAGAGGAGCTTTTATCACGCCGGGACCCGAGTGAAGAACGGAGAGGTGACCACCGAGCTTGTCTTCAGAGTGTTGAGAGGAAGACCTCGAGGTAGGGAAAGCCTTAACCTCTCGTTTACGATGCTTAGTATGCATGCTAGGTTAATAAAATTGGAAAGGTCCTAGATATGCCTATAGGATGCGAATAACTAGCATAATCGTCTTTCAATTTCTAATAACCGGAATGTCTAGTGGTGACCGATTAGGATGTCAATCACTAGTGTAATTCGCTTTCAATACTTGGGAATTGATTGTCTGGTAGAGGAGCCTTGGCAAAGCCCTCGGATTAGCTGCGTGTTAGGATCACATGCTTGATCGTTGATTGCTTTGTGGATAGGCTAAAGAGTCTAATGGAACTAGTGGAATCGCATGTTTGTTTGCTCGTTTGAAAGATTGCATGTTTGGTTGTTTACACTCGTACTTGTTCGTTGATTGCATTCGAATGTTTACTTGATTACTTGAATGGTTGTTTGGAGCATCGAGTATGACTGGTTGTACCGAGCGGTGCAATCAGGTGATCGATGCCCCGGTGGTTCGAAACTGGTAAGTGAACGGTGAGTTGGGATTGTGTATTTGGTGTGCTATGGTGGCGTGACTCGTGTACTATGTGTTGTGGTGAATAGGTGATGGTTGAGCCATGTGTGGAATTGGATTGGTGGTTGTTGAGCTTCTATTACTTCGTATTTCGGTTGAGTGCGTTATTCAATTATTAACTGCTTATTATTAAATTGCCCACGTGTGCGCTTCCTATGGGAGTATGGCCCTGGGTTCCCGAGGATCTAAAATCCCTTGGAGACGTTTCTGAGACTTCCGACGATATGTGCCCTGAAGGGTGTTTCCGATAGTCTCAATGATATGCGTCTCCTCTGGATTGGAGGGAAAATCCGAGAGGACACATAAGATGTGGATCGGAGGGTGGTGACTTCATGTGCCACGACATTGATCGGTTTATCTTTTGCTTGTGATTGTTAAGAGTTATGTGTTAACTTTACTGTTGAATTTATTGAGTTTAAAGTCCACTTCGTTTTGCGTTTTCCCTACTAAGCATAAGCTCACCCCTATGAATTTACCGTTGTGTTTACAGGCTTGATTGAGGAGTAGAAGCTTGGGAGCTTCTCGGTGTGGGTGCGTGATAGAGACTTCGTACTTTTATGTTTTGAACCAAACCTGTGGAGGATTATTATTACACCCCCTGAGGGTTATTATGTTTTGAACACAGCTTTGCGGTTTTGTTTTCATTATTGGAGATTTTCAGGAACTAATCTTTAAATTACCATCTTTTACTCGTTTATTACTAGTCATGCCTCGGGTCTGGGCAAGAACCGGATTTGGGGCGTGACAACGATACACCGGTTGGATCGTCGGGAAATAGCAAAACCCCAACGCTTTCTCCTTTCTTTTTCCTTTTCCTCCTTCTCTTTCTTCTCTCCACTTCTATCCCTTTTTCTCTTAATGGCTGAGACTATCATTTAGTCTTCCCTTTTGTTTTGTTTCAAAAATTACCAACCACATACCTTTTTCATATTTACAAAACTAACATTCATGTCTCATCTTTCCATTTCTTTGTTTTGTTCAATGTTACCTAACACCACCACATTGGTGACATGTGGCAAGTGGGTCCCACCCCTTTTTATAAAATATATTCTAGATATTTTTCAGTCAGATTCGCGAAATTCGGCCGTCTCGGGCCCCAAACGGGCCCTTTTTCCAAGAAATTACGAAACTTCATTGGCTACAAGAAAACAGCTCAACTAAGACCGCCGCGACAACGACTAAGCTTTTTTGATCCAAAACGGACCTGAGTCAGAAAGTTGCCCTGAGTCCCCCGGAACTCACTTTGGTCGATATCGGGTCACTTAAGTCCAGTATGACCCTCGGGGTCAAATTTAGGTTCATTTAAGTGTGTCCAAATTTTTTAAATTTTCCTGTTTTTCGCCGATTTGACTGACGTTGACCGGGAGTGGTTCTTACAGAGGGGGTAAGTCGGTGTGGGGTAGTACTTAGGCCGATGACTTGTGATCCGGTATGGTACCTACACCGAGGGGGTACGCCGGTGTGTGGTAGTACCATAGCCGAGAGTTTGTGTTCAACCCGATGTGAATCCCGGGTAGACGTGTAGGCTGAAGGGATTTCTGGTACGACGCGAGATTGTTTACCCTGCAGGGATGGTTATTTGTTGCTTCTCCCCGGGTGTATGCGTCCTGCGGGAGCATTCCCGGAAGTTTATCCTATTTCGCCGGATGATCTATGGTCCTTTAGGGACATTTCCGAGAATCCCGACTGTAATAACCACTTCTGGTCAACGTCAGTCAAACCTGCGAAAAACAGGAAAATTTAAAAATTTTAAGACAGACACTTAACTTAACTTAAATTGACCCCGAGGGTCATGCCGGACTTAAGTTGACCCCGTTATCGACTAAAATGAGTTACGGGGGACTCAGGGCAACTTTCTGGTCATTTTGGGAAAGATTGATTTTTCGCTGGAAAAGTCACCCGAGCGACGTTTTGGTCCATTCGAGGACCGTGTTGGACCCGAAAAGCTTAGCCATCGTCGTAGCGGTCTTAGTTGGGCCGTTTCCTTGAAGCCCGTCCAGTTTAAAATATTTTTGGGAAAAGTGCCCGTTCGGGGCCCGAAACGTCCGTTTTTCGCGAATCTGATTGGAAAATATCAACTAGATATTTTCCAAAAGGTATGGGACCCACCTTGACACTTGTCAAGTATATGGTGGTGTATTTTTGGAGGGAAAAGGTGTGGTTGGAGAGGGTTGGCCGAGTATGGGGTTTTAAGAGGGAAAGTGTTAGTTTTTTATTAGTTTTGTTGTTAGTTTAATTAAATTAGAAATTAGAAGAGAGGTTTTAGAGAGAGAAGGAGAAGGAGAAGAAGAGAGAAGAAGGGAGGTTGAGCTAGGGTTTGTGATCGAGCCCTTGGATCGAGTCAAAGCAAAGAGCAATCCCGTTCCCCTCGTTCTCCTCTACGGTAATACCCGAACCGATTCTCGTTTTGATTATTTTCAAGAGCTAGGGTTTGGTTATAAACTAAGGCTTAGGGTTGTGTAGAGTGTGGGGAGGTGTTGGAGACGTTTTAGAGGTGTTTGGGGGTTTAATTTCACGTTTTCCGGTGACCGGAGGCTCGGGAGGAGCTCCGGCCACCGTGGGTGGTGGCTGGCCGGAGGTGGCAGCAGCCACCACTTGGTGGCCGAGCCCCTCCCTCAAACCCTAGGGTCTCGGCCAAGCCTCTTGGGTGGGGCCCACGTGCTCGGTTGCTCGGGTTTTAATGTTCGGGTGGTTTAAAACGTCCCCCGGACCACTTATTCCTAATCGAATCGAAATTTGGAATTAATTTGGAGAAGTTGTAATTAACGGGTTTTGGGAAACTTTAAACGTTAATTAATTGATTTATAAGTCGGAATTCGATTCCGTCAAGTGCGTTGAGTTCCTTGATTTATTCTAAGACCGTAGAAACGAAATTGGGGACTTTTGGAGCCCCGGAAGGCAATTAACCAAAACCGGGCAGATTCGCCATGTCGGGCGAATCTGGCCCTTACGGGTCCTTTTTCGGCAATATCGAATAATTGGGAAGTTTGGGAGTGATCGTCTTTGTCGGGGTTACGTTTGGGCGTTAAGTTTATTAATTTTCGGTTTATTCGTACTAGTTTAAAAGTACTTTGAATTTGTGTTCTTTTAGATCGTGCTACGGACCGAGGCAAGGGAAAGCTCGGCGAGTGACTAGGTCCACTTCGGGTTTTGTTGGAGCGCTTTTGGATCTATATACGAGGTAGGGAAAAGTAGCCGGATCTCGGCCCTGATTAGGGAAAGTTAATAGTAGAATTGCATGTGACACCGGGGTGTCGTGGGTTGAGTAGATTTATTTAATTATTAGAAAAGCATGATACGGGATTGTAGCGTTTAAGAGAAAAGCATGTGACACTTAGTAGTGTCGTAGGAACAGAGAACTTAGCGATAATTGAATTACTGGAGGCATATGACCATGCCCGGAGGTTGTTTGTGAAACTAGTGATTTTAGGACCGTTGGAGGCATCGAGTATGTCGGAGGTTGTCGTGCGTTTTATTTAATTGTTGAGTTTGGGTGGCCTTGAGAGCCCGTATTTAATTGTTGAGTTTGGGTGGCCTTGAGAGCCCGTAGTTAATTGTTGAGTTTGGGTGGCCTTGAGAGCCCGTATTTAATTGTTGAGTCGGGGTGGCCATGAGAGCCGTGTATTTAATTTGGTGTCTTGAGTGGCAGCGAGTGCCCGTGGGGTTGTTGAACCCGAGTCTTGACTGTTGAGGTGTCTTGAGTGGCCTTGAGTGCCTGTGTGATTGAACTTGCCTGTGATTGTGATTGTGGTTACCTGGGGTGGTGAGTTCTAAAGGTCGACAGCCTGATCCGACTTAGTGTCGATGAATTGCGAGTTCTAAAGGTCGACAGCCTGATCCGACTTAGTGTCGATGAATTGCGAGTTCTAAAGGTCGACAGCCTGATCCGACTTAGTGTCGATGAATTGCGAGTTCTAAAGGTCGACAGCCTGATCCGACTTAGTGTCGATGAATTGCGAGTTTTAAAGGTCGACAGCCTGATCCGACTTAGTGTCGAGGAATTGCGAGTTTGAAAGGTCGACAGCCTGATCCGACTTCGTGTCGAGGAATTGCGATAGGTCGAACCCTGACCTGATTGAGATTGGTTACTGAGCAGCTGGTGTGCGATCCTTTGTGATCTTGTTTGGTGTTGTGTCGTTTCGTTCGAGTCCTTGAGGAGGTCGTCGATAGTTGTGTCGGGTTTACACTGTATCATCGAGTGTCGAGTCTGTTGAGGAAGGTGACGGGTTGTGGGTCAGTTGAGTACCTGAGTTGGGGACTGTAGTCCCGGTGTTGGGTTGGTTTTAGTGTTACTGGCTTTATCTACTAATTATGCCATAGTCAGTCTGTTATCCGTGGAGGTGAGCGAACGCTCACCCCTAGCTGCTTTTCCTACAGGTACTCATCACCGGACGGACTAGGTTAGCTCTTGAAGTCCATGGAGCTTGGAGCGGAGTCTGGTCTTTACTTTTGTTGAGTCTAGTGACGGATGTGTACCTTGTCCACTTGTTGGAACGTTTTTGTATTGTAAATACTATTATTATTTTTGGTAATTAAATGGAAATATCAGAGTTTTATTCAAAACAGGTTTTAAGTGTTCATGTTTTAAATATTCGCGTCCCGAGTTCGGTTCGCTGAAATTGGGGCGTGACACCGACGATATGTGTCCCTTCAGGGATGTTTCCGGTAGCCCCGATGTATGTGTCTCCTCTGGACCGAGGGAAAACCCGACATGACACAAAGACTGATTGTGGATCGGAGTATTGTATCCGACATGACACAAGGACTAATTGTGGATCGGAGTATTATGGCTTAAGTTATCGACGCGACGTTTAAATGCTCTCTATTTAGTTGTTTTATTCAATATTACACTGCCTTTCCTTAATCTTCTGGAGTTACTGTTTTACGTTAAGCATTGAACTTATTATTGTTATCTATTTATAGCATCTTGTTGGTTAATCGTACTAATTGTAATTTGTGGCTAATTGTGCTAATTCAGTTTAATACCAAAGCGGATGTTTCTTTTACTTTATTATTATTTTCCCTACTGAGCGTAAGCTCACCCTCATTCGTTTGTTTACTGTTTGTACATGCTTACTTGGTGAGTAGTTTCTAGAGTTGGACTCGAGGCTCGGGAACTTATGAGAGAGTCCGGGTGGAGTTGATGTTAGAGACGTATTTTACCATTGTATTGAACCTTGTTTTATTTTGTTATATTCTGAGCTTTGACTCGTAACATCGGTTTTGGATCCTGTTTTATCAAAGTTATTTAATCGGAACTAATTTTGGAGATTTAAATTGGTTTAAGTTTACTTTTATCATCTTTATTTAATTGTTAAATGATTCATGTCTCGAGTCTGGTCAAAACCGGATTTGGGGCGTGACAGAAGGAATTGAAGAGGGGTCAACAGATGAAACCCAAACTCTAAAATTCTTTCTTCCCAGTGAGATTGAGACCTCCTCAGAGATTTAATCCAGTTTGAAAGAGTGAACTACGACATAGACAATGTCCACATAGATTCCTTTTGTACAGACTGGAAGAGTAAACAATGTGTCTCCAAAATCTATTAATGCGGCTTGGAATGTTTCTTCATACCAGCCATGATAAGGAACCCCTTGAATAGCAAGCCTTCTGAATTTACCACCTTTGAGACATAGATTTTTAAACCCTGGCAAGAAAGTTAGCCAGTCTTATAACCAAAGCCCTCCATCCTTCATCAACTGTTTGTCAAACTCTTCATCAAGACAATATACAAGCACAACTTTATTTCCAAGTGCTTTGAGCTGAATGTCACTAACTCCTTGCATAGCAATTTCATTCATAGTAGTAGTGATACTGGGGTTGAGATGTGTTACTACTAAATGATCCTTTTGCAATAAATTTGCATTCTTAGTAACAACTGATCCTTTGTGCAGATAATCATCATAAGTGAGAGCATGATTTACAGAACCAGCATATCTAGAAGGAGATGAAGGTTTTTTTCTCCCAAGGTTTTATTACAAAAAGCTAGAAGTCACCCACCAGTCTTAACTTGTTCTTTGTCTTCATTGGAGAAGAAATAGATGAATACATACCACTTCCCCTTTTCATTTGGCCCGAGAGTTTTTTTTTTTTTTGGATAAGCGCTAAAAAAATTATTCGATGGTCATTCTCTAAGGAGGAGAAGCCAAAAAATCAACCACGATTACAAAAAACTCCAAAGGAGAAACAGGGAACAATCCCTTAACTTAAAACGACCAGAATAAACCAGTCAAGAACAACTTCCTAGACTTATGACCAAAACAACTAGAAACTAATCCTCCTCATACCACTCATTGTCTGAGGTCAGAACGCTGGAAGTCTTCTGATTGAGGGCACGAGTCTTTGTCCTAGTGGTATGAGTACGCGGTACCAAACTGGACTTAGGCCGTCCCTTACGAGCCTTGGCCGAGAGGGCTTCCTCCGCCCATTCATCGATCAAGTGTAATGCTTTCTGGGACACATTATCAATGGGTGGAAGCTTTACACCGAATACTTTATAATCCGAGAAATGTGAGGGAGCCCGGCTTAAACGCTTTGATGTCTTAAGGAGGGCATCATTCCAAGGACCGGGTTTCCCAGATGAAACACCATCCTCTAAACCCAAACTACCTAAACCGGGTTGTGGATCTACTGGGTCTGACCCATCAGCATTAGTTGGGCCTGTTGACTGACCCATAAGTGAGCCCAACCCAACACATTCCCTTTCTTCCCCACCCGAAACGCGATCCACACAAGGAAAGTCATCAATCCTCACGTCTTATGCGTAATTCACGCACGGGATCATGGGAGATACGCCCTCATCGAGACCAGAAACGCAATCAAGGTTATTCGAAATTGTATTCAAAATTTCAGTTGTTCCCGAAGGAATCTCGTGTCCGAGATCAACGCCGGTGGGTTGCAGAATAATCTCATGACCGTGATTCTCGCCTGAGGACTGCAGAATCGACATGTTAGTGATGGAATCATGTACCTCAGACGAGGCCGTGATCATCGGAGGCTTGGTCACCGGCGAGTACTCCATCCCCCCGTTAATGACATCCAAACAGATGCTCTGCTTTCGGGTGTCGGAAAGAGAGCATCCTCTCTGGCTTCGAGAACTAAGGTCCGGCGACTGGCTCTTTTGACACGGAGAAGACGATTCACCAGCGAGATTGCATGGACCTACTGGATCAGCCACCGAAATGCTCGCAACACCCCGATCGAATTCGAAATTCGAATTACGGACTCCATCCCCGTCAGACGGAACCGATGAGGAGCTCGGGCCAACAAACACCAGTTCACGATTGCTCTGATCAGAGCAACCAGGTGGTTTTGATGCAACAATACCCAAGCCACTACTAAAAGCACGTCGATCTTCCAATACTGGAACAACCTCCATGTTCTGTGTCGGAACAACTAGTACAGCAGCCATGACCTGCTTTGGTTCGTCATTGCGAATACGACGAGGTCGAGCCAAAGCCACAAACAGAATGTGCCCGTTTACTTTAAAACCATTTAGACTATCCACTGCCTAAGATGCCGTAGAATCGGACGTGAAAGAGACAAACCCAAAGTACCGACCTCTACTTGGCCTACGAATAACTGAACATGAATCAATCACGCCAAATGATCCAAAATCGTTCCTCACCCAATCCTCTGGCGTCTCGAAAGGTAAGTTATGCACAAAAATTTGGTTTGGGATGACCTTGGTAGTCGAGTTTCCCCCAACGCCAATCTTCGAGGACTCCCGGTGCCTCGTTAACTTGGTCTTTTTTTCAGCAACCAAAACAGATGAGTTAATACTCTGTTTTTCCTTACCTCGCCCGGCATCAACGGAAACAAGCCTGTGACTGTTCATCTTCTCCCACACAGCTACATGGTCGACTGTCCTGGTATTCCCTGATGAAGGAGCAGCGTCTCTGGCTTTACTGGTACCGATCTTCGTCTTAGCCGATTTACATTGCTTCTTCTTCACCAATCGATCTGAACAATCAATCTTAGTAGCCGCTCCTTCCGAAACAGTTAAAACATGGTTCAACACCGTCACTATTGATCCCAACACCCTGGTCACCTCCGCCAAAAGTCCATTAATTTTGGATCTCCGGCGAAGACGCGAAGTCGAGAGAGAAGAGGGAGCTGTCATCTCATTTTCTCTTATTTGGCCTGAGAGTTACTAAATTACTAAAGCTTTTTTGAACCATGAGCCTTCCCAAAGATGTTCTCCAACCATTTTTCATTAACATGAGGGGGGATATTGTAAATGAAAGTTGCAAAGGAGGTCCTCAGATTGGATGAGTTCTGTCCATGCACAAGATCCCCAAATTTTCTCTTCCTTTGATCAATGCCAAGCTTCTTATTTTCAAAACCAAGAGGAGGAAAGCCTTAAGAGAAAGAGTCCTCTATTGTGTTCACTTGTTGATGTCTATCTTTCTCTTGTAGAAGAACTTATTCCTTTGGAATCACCTTAGAATTGAGTTGCATGCCTTCATAGACTTGTCTTTGTTGAATCTCTAAGCTCCCATATTTTCTCTGGTGATGGACTGGAGTAGAGTCTGTATTTGAGTTCACATGTTTGAAATACTTGTCATAAAATAAATTTTTTTTTCCATTCAAAAGCTTTGTGTTGCCTCTCGGTGAATATTGACGTGTTCTATCTGAGGATGAAGATGAACAGAGTTTTTGTTTCCATCCTTTCTTCTTGATCCCTTTCTTGCCACCCCTCATAGCTTTATGACCTCCTCCATTGAGATCTTGCACAGTCAACCTTGTTTCGAAGCTTCTGTCTTCAACCAAGAACACCATTTCAAACAAGTTCTTTAGATGGTTATGAGAAAAAGAAGCTTTCTCTCGGAAATAATGTTATCAATTGCAGATCTTCCAGCAGAAAAAGCCTTGCAGGATCGCCTTTGATCTTCTGTAAACTTTGGACCTTCAGCCTTATCTTGGTGTTCTTGAGATGTTCTTCAGCAGAAAATATGATCTTCATAGGTACTGTGGAAACCTAGAGAGAAAACCCCATTGTTGTTTTGGATATTTGTTTAGAATGAAAAGGTATTTTAGTTGCTTAAAATTTGATTGTTAATAAAGGGTATTTTGGAGTTTTTATGCTTTTGGGTGGAAATTTAACTGAAAAGTAACGGGGGATACTAAATTGATATAAAACTTTTTCAGGGCAGTGGAAAAGAAAAAAAATTGTCGAGGATATCATAATAAAAATAACACTTTCACATGATATTAAAATAAAAATTTCCCTTTAAACTAATACATAGGTAACAACCATACTTGAACATAGTAATTTATTCAATCTTCCAAAACAAGCATTCTAGGTAGAACTAATTTACTCTTACGATTAAGGCTTCAATCCTATTTTCTCCCTTGACTCGTAGGTTCGCTTCTTCTTGCACTAATGCTCTTCTACTATTTGGTCCCTATACATTTGGATTACTACGAGATTTGGATTCATTATCTAATATCAATGATCCAATATCCTAACTAACTTTACACCTTTTTCACATTACCGTACCAAACTTAAAAAAAAATTGTTCACAATACCGTAGGATTTTTTTTCACTTTGACCTACCTAACTACAAAAAAAAATTCGTTTTCTTTTTTCACTTTACCCTACCTAATTATGATAAATCTCAGTTAAAAACCTACAAAAAAAGAGTAAAGTGAGGAACAAAACATCCTGGAGCTATCGTGCTGTAGGTTCTGCGTCAGATGAATTTTGTACTACTCTTTTTTCGAGAACTCAGGGTGTTGACAGCGGTGGTCCAAAATGGTGGAACAGAGGAGACACGAGGTAATCAGGTTCTGTATACTTGTTCATTGAATCCGGCTAATGGTTCCGAGCTTAAGGTTATGAAAGACAAGAGTGTCGGTGTGGAGGATAACCAAGAGCCTACTATGGTGGCTGAGGATGGTTCGCTCGTTGCCATTTCTCTTCTTGTTTCAGATTCGAGTGCTTCTAGTGAGCAAGCTCGTGATTTTTCTTTGTTGGTCGATGTGGTTGCATGTATGCTTCTTCACAGGAAAGATCAAGTGGTTCCTTTGGAAGTCATGGTCAAGATGGATTGGTAGGGCAGTAATCACCTACACTGTCCATGGGGATTCTAGTGACTCACAAGGTTTCTTCTACTGTTTCGGATGGGTGTCAATCTAGTGGGGATCATCAGTTGGTAAGTCCCTAGAAGGATGCCCTCCTCAAGCCCCCGAAGCATAAGAGTCGACTGCTGGAACGTCTTTCAGCGACTCGTTTGCTAGACACTTGTTATTTTTACAATACTAGATTTGTTGCTCAGGATCGAGTTGTTGTTCCAGTTGGTGATGTGTGGAAACAGGTTAAGAAAACCCAAAAAACTCATGACATTGTTCTTAAGGAGAAGACATTTGATGATCTAACTTTGACTTTGGAAGGTGAAGAGTGGGTCACTGATGAGGGTTGATTTTGTTCTTTGTTGACTGCTTGTTTTGGATTCGTAATCTTTCTAATTTTTTGGGCTTTGACCCTATAGCTCTTTTTGTAAAGTTCCTCTATAATCTTTGGTGGATCTTTAGTCCTGGTCCTTCTTAGACTTGGGCTTCATACACTCTTTTCTTTGGAAAGAGCGTCTTTTTAATAATAAAAAATAAGTTGTTAAAAAAAACATCCCATGGTATCCTAAACGAAAATTTGTTAGTTAGGTAGGGTAATTTGCAAAACGTGTAAAGTTAAGTAAGGTAATGAGATAGCCAGTAAGGATCCCAAGTGCCCGGTTCCATGCGTCCATGCCATACGACATATGTACGACATGCTTGATGAGACCAACAAAGCACCCTCAATATATTTTTCACCTTATGCATTTTTAATGCATTCAAAGTTTTGTATATTAGTTTCAAGTATGCTTTTTGTTAAGTATTAATTGAATTCTGAATAACTTGGTTTTTTAATAAATTCCTATCATTTCTCAAGGAAAAAGTTCGCGAACACTAGGTATCGTGTAGGCCGACACACTTACACTATAGGATTCAGGCGATTGTGTGGACTAATCCCATACATAGTGTTTGATCTCGTCTAGTTTGACATGATCCACCAAGCGATAGGGTCCTACAGAGGATGAGTCCAACTGAAAGTTAAGAAACAAGTAAGCTCCCAATTGTAAGGGAATCGGATTGCTCAAGCTCTCAGTCTATAGATGAGTCTAAGAAGCGGAACGATGGATGCATCGCCACGATGATCAACAACCACGCTTTACTGAGAAAGAGGGACGACTCGTCACGAACGTGAACTTAAAAAGAATATTGAGGACCCATTCGTGGCGATTGTCGCCCAATATGGAAAGCTAATAGAATTTGTGATGTAGTTGTCCCGCGGTAAAGGGTTCTCGAGCAATAAACTTCTTTTGGATTATGTTTATTAAGTTTTAATGTTATGTTGGATATTTTTTTGAAATTTATGATTTATGAGCTTGTTGACAATTCGTGTTGTGAATTAGAGTGTCGTAAATATTTATATGCATGTAATGCACGGGTAGGTGCATGATATATATATATATATATAGGAGAGCAATCAGGTGCGAACCATGAATTACGGTGCAAACATGCGAACTCAACCAGATTGTGCCATGTGTCGCGCTCAGTAAATGCCCCCTTTTTGTTATAAAGCAAGTTTATTAATTCGATTTTTCCCGTTTCGTTTCAACTCCGATTTCATTTTTTCTTGCGCCAATATTCTTATTTTTTCAAGAGCTTTCTAACAAGTAGTGGATTGCATATATTTTGATGTGTTTTTGAATACGTGTGTGGATGTGTGAATATGAGTGCGAAAAGTGTGATGTGTTTTGCAAATTTAGTGTATATGGTTTGCGGATTTAGTTTAAATGGTTTGCGGATTTAGTGTATATGGTTTGCAGATTTAGTGTATATGGTTTGCGAATTTAGTGTGTTTTGCAAATTTAGTGTATATGGTTTGCGGATTTAGTGTATATGGTTTGCGATTATAGTGTATATGGTTTGCGGATTTAGTGTATATGGTTTGCGAATTTAGTGTAATTTTCACATTTTTGTATGCAATAACCTAACTTGAATTGATTGCTAGATACCATGTTACAGTTTGGATATTGTTGATATTGTTGATTTCAGCTTTAATTCATGTTTTTATGATGGTAGCTTGATACCATGTTACAAATTCATCTCTTGGAACTAAACCCAGTTTTAGTTTCTTCTTAAAGTAGCTTCTTTTGGAGTCTTGGATTTGCTTTATGTTTGTGTTTTGAAGACTAGAGTTTTTTGGTACTGATTCAATTCACAAATATGACTATGTAGATTTTGGTATAACATGATGGAGGAGTCTGTGGGGTTGCTGAAAGTAGTTGTTGTCCAAGGAAAAAGGCTTGTTATTAGAGATTTCAAGAGCAGTGATCCTTATTATTAGCAGTTATATTATAGCTATTGTAAGTTATAATTGTAGTTATGATGTAGTTATGTTGAAGCATTGTATAATTGCTAATATATATAAATATACATCCTCTGTGTCATTATATGACAAGGGATTACACTACATTATATCATCTAACACTTCTAGATTATTGATTTAGACTCCATATCCCATTTTTGCCTATTATTGCTCAATCTATAATGTTGGATACATTCAGGTGGCCAAGACCAAGATTATTGCATACAAAAGTGTGAAAATTACACTAAATTCGCAAACCATATACACTAAATCCGCAAACCATATACACTAAATCCTCAAACCATATACACTAAATCCGCAAACCATATACACTAAATTTGCAAAACACACTAAATTCGCAAACCATATACACTAAATCCGCAAACCATATACACTAAATCCGCAAACCATATACACTAAATTTGCAAAAACACATCACACTTTTCGCACTCATATTCACACATCCACACACGTATTCAAAAACACATCAAAATATATGCAATCCACTACTTGTTAGAAAGCTCTTGAAAAAATAAGAATATTGGCGCAAGAAAAAATGAAATCGGAGTTGAAACGAAACGGGGAAAATCGAATTAATGAACTTGGTGGGAAAAAAAAGATGAGCATTTCTAAGCGCGACACGTGTCATGTTGTTGTTGAGTTCGCATGTTCGCATTTTAAGAGTGGTTCGCACCTGAAAGCCTCCATATATATATATATATATATATATATATGATTGGTATCAGGTACAAACCCCCCCCCCCCCCTTATTGTGCAAACTACGAACCCATGAGAGCCATAGGATCCCCCCAAAGTGATGTAAGCAGAGCGCACCAGATGCTGACATGTGGACAATATATATATATAAAACACCGCACCTTATTGTGCAAACTACGAACTCACCAGGCGCTGACACGTGGCGCGCACAGTGCTAATAGTCCCAAACTATTAGCACCGTGCTGCGCAAACTATCAGCACTTTGCGCGCCACGTGTTAGCACCTGGTGAGTTCGTAGTTTGCACAATAAGGGTGGTTTTTACTGGATAGCTACCCTATATATATATATATATATATATATATATATATATATATATATATATATATATATATATATATATATATATATATATATATTGAATATGTTAATCCACTTGGTCGACGAATGTATAACATCGGTTAAGTTATACTTGGCCGACGAATCTGGATCATCAGCCAAGTGTAACTTGGTGATGCACGTTAATTGGATCCATATAATTTGATTATCTTTCTCCACATTTTTTTCTTAACTGTTATTTATTTTATATTTTAAGCATTTATTAACAATTGCCTTAAAATCTCATAATCATTGATATTTTTCAGTTCTTCATAATATACTCAACATGTTTGTTTCAAGGTACCCCTTGAAAAAAATAAAAATATTGTCACAAAAACGAAGCCGATCGAAGTACAAACGGAGCAAAAATGATAAAATAGTAAATTTTGTCAAAGTGGAGAAGCATCGCATGATTAGGACACAAGGCGCGTTCTTGAATGCTGATGTGCTTACGAGAGTCAATTGATCATGACCTTGCATGATCTTAACCGCACTAGATAGGATGATCAACTGCTCCGAGCCACATCATGTGCGATGCACGTGCGACTTGGTCCCTTCCCAACCGCAAGATCGTTCAATTGTACCATGATGCATCACATGTCACTTGCACCATGAACAATAGAGCATAGAGGGGAAATTTTCTAGAAATGTTTTTTTTGGAGGTAGTGCCTTTGGGAGCTTGGATCTCCCATTCTGACGACCATCTGACGAGTTCTAGCTACCTACGTGAATCTCTTACTCATTGGTTTTGGTTGTTGAGGCTTAAAAACGCGGAAATCAAGCTCCAAAGATAGCTCAATACCAAGCTTGGGTTGAGATCATTTTTGGAGATGTGGAAGGATTTAAAGCTAGTTTTGGAGGATTTGAGATAGGAATCATCAACCCTAGCTCGAGTTTAGATCCATATCATCCTTTTGTTAGTTTAATGTTGTTTCCAAAGCTTGATTTCATAGTTCTAAACTCCATGGCTAGGGATTAGACATCTCTAACCATGAATGTTATTGTAAATACATATTAGCATAGTTAATACATGAGGTTATTAAATTATGTTGTTGGATGATGATTTTGCGATTACATGAGTTAATGATCCATTTGTGTTTAAGACCTAAAGGGGTTGATTGTGATTGATTTATTGAGTCAATCAAGTTTTAGGTCGATTAGATTTTGGAAAATAGGGTTTGATTGTTAATTTCATGCGAGAGGAGAAATTCTGGGTATGAACTCATGTATGAAGAGTTTCGGTCTTTTGGATGTAAAACAGGGTAATCTCTCTTCTGTCAGACTATTTTTCAGCAATATTCCGAAAGACAAAAATCGGTTGTGGTTGAGAGGACTTCTGAAACCTGTGGCAAATGTGGCTGGACTTTTTGTTGGTCACAGACCAAACAAAAGGGGTCGCTATTTTGGTTTTGCAACCACTTTTTCTATGGAACTGGCCGACAAAATTATGGAAACTCTCCATGGGAAGTTCTTTGAGGGGCACAAATTATTGGTAGCCGTAGCTTGGCCGGAGAAATTCGGGAAGCATGCCTGTCAACCAAAATTAGAAGGTTTGTGGGTTCCAAAAGGCAAATCCGCATAGACAAAGTTGCATGACACTATAAATTTAGACCGAACAGTAGATTTAAGGACATGTGTAGCTGGAGAGACAATTGCAAAGGTTGACTTGGAATTGCGTAACCCGACTATCAGGAAGAGGCTTGCAGGAAAGATTGTTCCTAAACTATGGAAAATGATGAATACTGGAGTTGTGGGTGTAGCAGCTCTAGATATCTCGGTAGATGATCTAAAATTAGAATTGGGTAAAGAACAGATGGACAACCTTGACGTCAAATTTTTGGGAAACAGGGCTATCTTATTTCATTGTGAGGAACGTTAGTTACTTTCAGAGATTTTGCTGGCTAAGTGGAATTGGTGTCAAAACTTTTTCATCCACTTCTGCGAGGCTGAAACTTTGCTATGCACCGCAGATAGTTTGTCTGGGTTAAAGTTACAAGTGTTCCTGCAGGGGGGTGGTCTAATGAATCCTTTTCAGTGATTGGAAATTCCTTTGGAAAGGTGGTTAAAATCCTGAAGGATGACAATGCAAATGACTTGGAAGTAAACTTTATGGTCTTACGGGCTTCTTCGGGGGAAGTGAAGGATCCGATTGACCTGGTTATTAATAATCAAATATTCTTGGTTTCAATTCAGGAAGTGAAAGCTTCAGCGGTCCCAAATCAAAGGAGGACACAGGGAGTGGCTGTTTGTCAGCCAGCAATTCAAAAGCCCCTCGTCAGCTCCGTCGACCTCCAATTTGGGGACCAAGTCAGTTTTCCTCCGTGTACAACAAAACTAAGTAATGGAAAGTCAAAGGTGGAGGTCTAGGTTGCAGCAGCGAGAGACCTGCAAGTAAGTTTTGCAGAAACTTTAAAAAGCCCAACTCCAACTTTGCATGGCTTACAAAAAATGGGGGATTCCATCAAGGGAGGGCGTCGTGGGCATTCAAAACCCACACCCGTGTATCGCTCATATGCATCAAAGCCAAGGTCCATCATCAGGGAGCGACAATCTAGATCAGATCGCTGGAATCTACTCAAAGCTATGAGTCATAAAGCTCTTCTAGTAGATGATTCGGCGATAGATCAACTTGAGGACTTTGCCTCAGAAGAAGATAATCAAATGGAACTATATGACAGTGATTTAGAGTATACTCCTATAGTGGATAGTTCTCCGGTTCTAACTCCTGAGCACGAGGACTGTGAAGACGATTTTCAGTGTTCTGTTGTCCCAAACTCTCTCAAATCTGTTTCTTCTGTGTTTCGAACTCCAATTGATATCAGGGTGTACTTGTTCCGTGAGCCACAAGCTGGGTTAGCGTCCTCATCTCGAGCAGGTCATATCAAAAAGAGATAAAGTATCGAGGAGGCAGCAGGGGTTGTATATTTGGCTGAGCTGGTGGCCCAACCCTGGAGCCAGTGTGCGTTTAGGATGAGTTAGAAGGGTTTGAAGCCCGGGTGTGAGTACCCGTTTCATTTATGTTTTGGGTATATTTTTGTTTGCAGGATTGTTTCCTTTCCTGTTTGCTTGTTGCTTTTTCTGGTGTCTTTTTTGAAGGTCTTAGATCCCCTATTTGGGTTGTATCTTTTCTGCTCGAGTTTCCACCTTGGAATCTCAAGTCCTAATAAATTCATCTCTTATCAAAAAAAAGTGCTAGATTTATATAATTCGTAGCATTCATTACCTAATGTGTATTAGTGCTTAATTTGGATGCTTTATTTATCATTGCATTAATTATATATGAGAATAAATATTTTTCATTGATTGTAATTTATGTCATGTGTGTTTTAAGTTAATTTATAATTGCGGATGTGGATTTTATTTGAGTGTTTTATTGTTTTTGGTGTGGATTGCCCCATGAATTATTAGTTGCAGCTATCTAGGATAAGTGTGATTTATTATGCATCTTGAGACTATTTGGGACATGAAATTGCATCACTATTCAACTTTCTCGATTTATCTAATTTGGATGGTATTAAGTCCTTCGCTAGTGGAATTATCTAGATCATACTATAACCAAGACGTTCACGTTGAAATTAGAATGGTCGGGTTAGTGATCTAGGCATTGTTTGATAATTGTCACTTTCCAGAAGTTGTGCTCTATGTTTCAGTATTAGTTTTTTTTTTATCAGTGATGTTTTATATATCCCTGTCTGAATGACAGGTAGCCAGGAACGGCTATAACGTGCCTTAAAAGGCTACAACCAAGGTTTAAACCTCAACAAAAGTAACACTACAGAGACCTATAAACTGAGAACAAAGAACATAAACAAAAAACAGAACAACTAGAACACCAAAAATAGCCTTTGGAACCAATGGAACGAATGGAGCTCTTACAGCTCACGAAAGGGTACCTGTACCAAACCACAGAAGAAAAGAGGAAAAAGCAGGGAGGGATGTCTTGACTAACCCAAACGAAGCAACCTACCCCTTGGAGACCACAAAAATTAATTCCTGAGGCATGACAAAAAACCGGATTTCTCTTTCAGGTACCTCCCATAACGAACTCCGCTTTTGATCAGGAGATTTAAGGGGACGAAGAGTAGGCGTTGCAGCCTCCAACATCCGACTCTTCCTCAGAAGCCAACCCAGGATCGCGATCCCCAGCAGCCACATACAATTCTGCATTTAAAGCCTCCAGTTCACGTTTGAATTGTTCACCAGATGACTGATTTGAAGCCCATGGCACTGCAATAGGCCTATGCCTTTTCAGCCGCATGGAGCTGTCCTTGGGCTCGCGATTCTGGGCTCGGCCCATACGTGTCCTGAGCAATCGACTTATCACTCACAGTGGCTTGAGAATCGGCCTTGTCTCTTGCTTTTAGCTTCGTTTTCTTTTTCTGCTTCTTCGAAATCACAGTACCTGACACAGTCTTCTCCGAATCCACACTAGTCTGAGTTTGTGGCACAGTGGTAAAGTCCTCAGGTTGCTCAACAGTAGGAAGCAGAAGCAAAGTTGATGACTCGGGGGGTATCATCCCAGTAGAGTCAAAACTCTCAGAAAGGTTGGCATTCACAGGGTATAGCCGGTTACCTTCTGCTTCTGGATTCACTCCAGCCGAATGTTCAGGACTATAAGACAGCCAGCTATCATCCGCCTTATCAATATTCGGGATTATCAGTGGTACCTGAATATCATGAACTTCAGATACTTTGATGCTGCAAGTCTCGCCATCAAAGGACACTCGAACAAATTGCTCGGATTTTCTCTCAGAACAAAAATGAATCAGAACATAGGCTTCGTCAAAATCCAAACCCACAACCGAATCTGGGTGAACCATCACTACCTCCCCGAAAGCCCCTGCAACTTTCTCCAAATTCCTCTTTGTCCAGCATTGGATTGGAATTCCCTGGATCCTTAACCAGCAGAATGAGCCACCTTTGAGCAAGAGTGGTTCCTTGTCTAGGCTCATCGTTAACCATTGGGCTAACCATGACCATTTACTCTCTACCATGCGTTCCTCAAAAGCTCTATCATCGTAGGAAACCATCACCACCCTATTGCCTAGTGATCTGGTCTGGATGTCAAAAACCCCTTGCTTGCCTAGCTCTTCCTGCAGCATTTTCGAACTTAGATTGCCATGAAGCACCCCCAACCAACCATTACTCGCCTCAACTTTCAGCTTGTCATCCACATCTAGCAGAATTGGGTCTGAACAACCTTGACCGGACCAAGGACTATCCGTCTTTTCTTCTGCCTTTCTATTTAGGAACAACCTTAGATCCTCCATTGGAGCTCTCTCCCAACTCTTGTTCTTAACCCAGGCCTGAGCCACAAACAGCATCTTCGACCCAATTTTTGACGCATTGGTGGAATTCACCACTTTCTCCAAATCAACACCTGCTTTATACCGGATGAACCAGAAATACTTTCCTCTTATGTTAGGATTGTATGGCAGATGAATATGATCAATCGCTCCAAAATTACTGAAAATGGCCTTCACACCGTCTTTCGTTGAGCCCTCCGGGATATTGAGGACAAAAATGGTGTTGGGTTGAAGAACTCCTCTCTCCTGAATTCGAGGTCGGCGAAAATCAACCCCCTCAACCTCCCTCTCTGGACTGGTGAAACTCAGCTCCGGCTTCTCCAGACCCAAACGGAGTTCACTCCCCTCGTTTGAACTCGATTCCACGACCTTTTGCTTATCTCTCCCCAATGAACATTCAGCACTTGATCCCTTTCCTGACATCTTGCCGCTTGTCTGGGGGATCGAAAAAATCAGGTCACCGGAAATTGACCAGAGCTAACCCCTGTGATTGATTTGTTCCCAAACAGAAGAACCGGAGTCTCTGAATTAAAACCCAAGTCGCCGGGAAATGACCAGATCTGACCTCTGTGTTTGATTTGTTCCCAAACCGGATAACCGGAGTCACTGAACTAAAACCCCAAAGGACTTGAGTCAGGAGACAATCGAACCTGTAACCGTGTCACTAACCTGGTCCTGCTGCGATGAACTACAAATCCCCTCCCACCAGTCCCGTGAACGAGTCCAAAGAACACCGGTGGAGGTCGGTGAAGGTAGATCGCAGAGAGTGGGGTGGGACTGCGACCTTGGGGCACGTCGACGGCGATGCTTGGTCGGAAGGGACGGACCGGGGGGGCGAAACGCGACTGCGAGAACCGCGAGAACTGGATGACCACGCCGGAGGACTGCCACCGAAATTGGACTCGCGAACGCGAGGAGGGGACGACTGGAAGGGACGGTGGCGCTGGCCTGACAGGGCTGAGCCCTAGATCTCGCGCGTGCGGCGCGTTCTTTCAATTTCAATACTATTTTCTATGTTTCAGTATTTGTAGAACCAAGTTCTATTTAGTTCCACTTAATCTAGTTGGCCATCTTGATAGGTGATGTTCGATATTCAAGAAGTGAATTAGGTGTAGCTAAACACATTAGTTTATGTGTACTCATCTATTTTAGCATTGTGTATGTCTAGGATGATGGTGTATCACCCGCTTGTCCTATTTAGATTTTCTTGCTTGGATTATATTTATTGATATGGTATATCATCATGGCGAGAAGAAACCTAAGAGTACGCGAGATAGATTAATGATAGTTTAAGGATTGGTTCTCCACGAACCATAGAATATCATACTTGTACAATTATTCTAAATGGTTTTCGAACCATGATAGGAGTACTCCATTTCATCATCATCGTCATCATCATCATCATCATCATCACATTGTTGAACGTATGTATAGGGATGGAAATAGGGCGAATTCGGGACGGGGTACCCGTGCCCCGTCCCCGTTCCGTGCCCCGCATTAACCCCGCACCGTTTCTTGCCTCGAATAAAATGCATATTCTTGAAATCACATGATACTCAATCCATAATTTTATACAAAATGCATATAAGGTTTGGATATGAGATGGGATTGCTTACCCCAGCCCTGCCTGGCCCCCGGTCAAAATCCCCGTTGACCGCCCTATACCCCCCACGGGGAGGGGACGTTGAGTCTTTGTGGTAGTCGGGGTGTTTTTCCATCTATACTTTTGTATTGATTGACTTTATATATGGGCGCGGCACCTATGGTTATTTATTCTATAAAAAATTCTCATTTTTGTCTTCCAATGTTTCTCACCTACCTCTCATGAACATTTATTTTTACATGTTTACTGCTTAAATCATTTGCTTACTTTTAGAGAAGTGTATTTAGTGACGTTTATATACTTTCTACCTTTTTTACCATTTTAATATATCTTGTCATCTATTGGCCTAATTGCTCATTTGTGTTCGATTGGGTATTTACCGTTATCTTATATTGCTTGAACGAATGCGTATGGAAGCACTTTAAAAGAGGGTATGTAAAGAAACCGTCTTCACCCAATGATGGATTTAGAGCACCGTTTAAGTACTTGGCCAACAAATCAGGTCTCTTGGGCGACGAATTCGCTTCGTCGACCAACACACTTCCGACAATAAACATAATGTAGTAGTAATCAGCTTAGAAAAAAAAATTCATTTAAATACAAAACTTCAACATTACAAAAAATACATACAACTAAATATTACCAAATCGTGCTTAAACCTTTTCAACAAGATCAACATTAACGTGTCTATGTAATAGCAAATTACGGATTTGGAAATTTCTTTTAACAACTGTATTGAATTCAGGTATCAATTATTGGTGAATTTTCGATAGTGGTATCCATGGCAAGATTTCATCATTCTCTTGATAAAAAAGCTTGTGAGCCTCCTATTTCATGCATTCCTTCTCACCTATCATGTTATGTAAAAAACAGTATACATGATATCTTGCTTGGTTCTTCAGACTTTTTTCACACCTTTTTCATAATGAGTAAACAATATATTCTTTGCTGACAATGAGTGGAGATATGGTTTTAGTAATCCGAGTCATCAAATAAATAGTAAAGTGTTGCGATAAACTTCTCAAATGATCGAAACCAAAACTCGATATAAAAGAACTGATTATGACTTTGTAACTTTTTCTTCTATTTCAATTTTCTATATCTTTACATGAACAATAAGTGGTATATATAGCCCATACAAAAGCTACCATTATATGTGAGTCATGCCCATGTGGTCTTCATGCAAGGGTGGTGGCCATCTATCAAACACGTGTATTACAACACTCCCCCTTGGACACCACCATTTATGAATATATCAAATGCGCCTTAAGTTGCCTCGTTAAAAACCTCCTCAGGAAAACCCGGTGGGACAAAACCTGTAAGGAAAAGAGTGCAACGCGCCAAAACGTACTTGATGTTGTGCTTGATGCTGCCTCGTTAAAAACCTTTCCAAGAAAACCCTGTGGGACAAAACTTGGATAAGGGAAAAAGAGTACAGCGCACGAAATTTATCTCCCCCTGACTTCAGGCAGGCTACTTTGGTTGATTGCTCAGGCGACGCATGCCGATCTTGTGAACTAGCTTCTCAAAGGTAGAAGTCGGCAAGTCTTTAGTAAATAAATCAGCAAGATTCTCGCAGGACCGAATCTGCTTGACATCTATCTCATTACTCTTCTGGAGCTCATGAGTATAAAAGAACTTCGGAGAGATGTGCTTGATTCTGTCTCCTTTGATGTAGCCTCCTCTGACTTGAGCTATACAAGCTGCATTATCTTCATATATGATGGAAGGAGAGCTTCGCGGAGGAATTCCGATTGAGCATAACACATGCTTCAAAACGGATCGTAGGAAAACACATTCTCGGCTAGCTTCATGTAGCGCCACAATCTCCGAGTGGTTTGAGGATGTCGCAACCAAAGTCTGCTTCGTAGAGCGCCAGGAGATGGCTGTTTCACTGCAGGTGAAAACATAGCCTGTCTGGGAGCGAGCTTTGTGAGGATCTGATAAATAGCCTGCATCTGCATATCCGACCAGGCCAACGCTCCCTCTGGACTTAGAATACATAAGTCCCAAATCTCTAGTCCCGCTCAGATAACGAAGTACATGCTTTATACCGTTCCAATGTCGTCGAGTGGGTTCTGAACTGAACCTGGCAAGTACATTTACTGCGAACGCTATGTCGGGTCGCGTACATTGTGCCAAATATAACAAACCCCCAATAGCATTGAGATATGGTACTTCAGGACCAAGTATCTCTTCATCTGCCTCTTTGGGACTGAATGGATCTCTTCTGGGATCTAAAGAGCGGACGACCATTGGAGTACTGAGAGGGTGAGCATTATCCATACTAAAACGCTTCAAAAGCTTTTCAACATATGTTGATTGATGGATCAAAATACCATCAGACAGATGCTCGAGCTGCAGGCCGAGATAGTGTCTAGTCCTCCCCAAATCTTTCATTTCGAATTCTCTTTTCAGATAATCCGAAGCTTTGAGGATCTCTTCTGGAGTCCCAATCAGATTTATGTCATCAACGTATACTGCAATAATAACAAACCCAGAGGTTGTTTTCTTAATGAACACACATGGACAAATAACATCATTTTTATAGCCTTCTCTGGTAAGGTACTCGCTAAGGCGATGATACCACATCCTACCAGATTGCTTTAGTCCATACAAAGATTTTTGTAATTTTATTGAACACATATCTCTGGGGATATCTATCATTGCTTCAGGCAATCTCAACCCATCGGGGAGTTTCATATAGATATCAGTGTCCAAATTACCATACAGGTAAGTAGTCACAACGTCCATCATGCACATAACAAGTCCTTCAGAGACTAATAGGCTGATCAAATATCTAAAAGTGATCATATCCATTACTGGGGAATATGTCTCATCAAAATCGACTCCTGGTCGTTGAGAGAATCCTTGGGCCACAAGTCTAGCCTTATACCGGGCGACTTCATTTTTCTCATTTCGTTTCCTTACAAATACCCACTTGTAACCAACAGGGTTGACATCTTCTGGTGTCTTGGAAACGGGCCCAAAAACTTGGCGTTTCGCCAATGAAGCCAATTCTGCCTGAATTGCTTCTTCCCACATAGGCCAGTCATCCCTGTGACGGCATTCGTCGATGCTTCGGGGCTCGAAATCAAACTCATTTATGATCTCGTTGGCCACCGCGAACGCAAAGACTTCATCAACAATAATTATCTCATTTCTTAACTCTTCAGGAGCATTAGAGTCTTCTGGTACTTCTGGACCGACTGGTACTCCTGGACCGACTGGTACTTCTGGACCGACTGGTACTTCTGGACCGATTGGTTCTTCTGGAACCGACTCTGGTACTTCTGGACCGACAGGTACTTCTGGACTGATTGGTTCTTCTGGAACCGACTCTGGTAGTTCTTCTGGAACTACTTCTGGTAATGAGACTTTTTCATCGACTGGTTCTTCTGGAACCACCGCTTTCTTATCCCCTATATTCTTCTGACATTTCCGCTTCCGGGGAACAATGTCTTTTGATCCAACTGGTCTCCCACGCTTCAGGCGTGCACTAGAGGAATCGATAGCTGCTTTTGCAGTATCACCAGTGACCTTAATTCTAGCTGGTACATTGATTGCATCTATATAAGACTTTTTCATCTTTGACGTGTCTGCAAATGCATCAGGCATTTGATTTGCAACATTTTGCAAATGAATTATTCTCTGTACTTCTATTTCACATTGTGACGTGCGTGGGTCTAAATGAGACAACGAACTCACTTTCCATGAAAGTTCATGCCCAACTTCAGGAGGCTTATAAGAGAGTTCAAGCCTTACTTCAGGAGGCTTATCTTTCTCACCTAGAGGTGTAAATGTTGTCTCATCAAAATGACAATCTGCAAATCTTGCAGTAAACAAATCACCCGTCCGAGGTTCAAGATACCTTATAATGGACGGTGAGTCAAAACCAACATATATCCCCAACCGACGTTGGGGTCCCATTTTTGTGCGTTGAGTAGGTGCGATCGGCACTTGCACTGCGCAACCAAAGGTTCGCAAATGGGATATATTAGGTTGGTTCCCACACACAAGTTGTACAGGAGAATATTGATGATAAGCACTTGGTCTTATACGAATTAAAGATGCAGCATGTAATACATCATGTCCCCAAGCAGAAATAGGTAATTGTGATTGCATTAGTAATGTACGTGCAATTACCTGTATACATTTGATAAACGATTCTGCTAACCCATTTTGGGTATAGACATGTGCAACGGGATGTTCAATATCAATCCCTAAAGACATGCAATAATCATCAAAAGCTCTTGATGTGAACTCACCAGCATTATCAAGACGAATTGACTTAATGGGATAATCAGGGAAATGTGCCATCAGCTTAATGATTTGGGCCAGCAATTTAACAAACGCAACATTTCGCGTTGACAATAAGCAAATATGAGACCATCTGCTGGATGCGTCTATCAGGACCATGAAATAACTAAATGGTCCACTGGCTGGATGTATAGGGCCACATATATCTCCCTGAATTCTTTGTAGGAAAGATGGAATTTCAATATTAATCTTGGTTTGCGATGGTCGGACCACTAATTTTCCTTGTGAACAAGCTGTACATTATATCTCATTGGACATTAGGATCTTCTGGTCCTTTAATGAATGCCCACATGAGTTTTCAACAATCCTACGCATCATGGTCGATCCCGGATGACCAAGACGATGTTGGGTCTCGAGGTAGGGTTGGAGATGAACCAACTCGCAGCGGAAAATCAATGAAAACCAAGAGACAATTAAAACCATGAAACAACTAACAAAGAATGGATTAACAAGAGAAAAATTCAGCACTAGTTCTTACCAAAACAGAACACCGGTTAACGAATGATTGGCTTGAGTCTCCAAGACGCCTACGTATCCACATGGGAATCAAAGCCACGTAGTTCTTCTCTTTGAGGACTCAAGAACACAAACATAGAGGTGGAAACTAGCCAAATCCGAAATGGCCATGGAAGAGGGAGAGAAAATGTGTTTCCTATTCTTGTCTTGTGTTTGTTATGTTGAAAAAAGATTACTTAAACATAACAAAACTCATACTTGTCCAACTAAAGGCATGGGACAAGTATGGTGTCAAGTAAGGTGTAAATAGGACAAAGTATGGCAAGACAAGATTGGGTTAGGTGGTGAATCACCAACACCTTAATCCTTGTCTTACTTACTTAGTACTAATTAATCAAGACTTGATTAATTAGTTCCATGGGCCTTGGTTGCATGGGCCTTTCATGGGCCTCTTGGAACATGGCACGTGGCCATTTCCAACGAGGTCCCGTGATTCGCTCATCGCCCCCATGCCTTCCATACCGGAAATGTCCAACATTATCCGACGCGATCAATCCCAAGACTCCAGGCCTTGTCTCGATCCGTAAAGTCCTATTCACTTACGGGCACATGACCCAAACCCAGTTTTGGTCATGTCCCGAGACAACTCCCTTTTGGCCATTCTCCATAAATGTGTCAATGAGTTTCATCCTCCGGTGTGACCCTTAGGTTTATGCATGTCAATAGATCAACGTAAAATCCCATTTTACTTGATCCTATTTAAGTGGCAACTAACGAGACTTTAGTATTTCCTGACACTACATAACGAATCGACCCTGTCAATTCTAACATTTCCGTCGTCCCTGTCATTATCCTTTTATCTCCGATATCCTGATTGAGATAAGGCATAGAGCCGTCATCCTTATTATTCTCAATCACCGTTCCTTAATATGTGAGATGACTGAAGATATGATACCCAGTATCATGTGCATGGCCATGCTATTCTTCCAGTCACTCTCGATCAAGCGGCCGAGAACCGATATCTTTCCCATACCTTAGTATGAGGGATAAATCCCTTAGCCGTTTTTCGTGTCACTCATGTAGCCCGTCCCCAAGCCAATCCTGGCCGTTATGGAAGCCCTGTTACGGACAACGTTAGGCTCAGGTCAAACTCAGTTGTTCACTACATAGCGATCACAAAGACTCCTTGGTCTAAGGATACATGACAAGCTACAACACTGAATATGTTCATGACTTAATCTATGGCACATATTCAGGGCGGGTCGTCCAATATCATGTCCCACATGATATCTATGATCAGACTCCAGAATCCTATTCCAATGACTAACAGAACGTAAGCCATAAAGAGTCATCTTTCATACTAGTCGCTTCTAGTGAAGCTTTGTTGACTAGGGACCCATCGAGTGTGATCTATCTCGATCTATGTTTCTATTCGCATGGTGGGCATAGATCAGAGCACACATCGATATATTACTCCAACACATAAGTAATATAAAGCCGCTTTAATTTTATTGCTAACGATGATATATACATTTGGACATTTAGGATTGAACTACGGGCACTAAGACTAATAATCTCCCACTTGCCCTAGTTCCAATCTAAACTCCAATATGTCCCCATCGACTTTACATGTCTAACATGTTCAGGCAGTGACACTGCCTTAGTCAAAGGGTTGGCTATGTTATCATCTGTTGCAATATCAGTTATCTTCACTTCACTTCAGTTCAGTATTTATCTGATGAGGTGGATACGCCGCAGTACATGTTTGGATTTGTTATACGATCTAGGCTTTTAGCTTGCGCAATGGCCCTTGTGTTGTCGCAAGATGGATTCACCGGGATGGATGGGTTTTTAATTACACCCAGCCCTGCCATGAATTTCCAAATCCACATAGCCTCCTTAGCTGCCTCTGCAACATCCATGTACTTGGCCTCTGTCGTAGATTCGGCAATGATATCTTGCTTTACGCTGTCCCAGCTAAAGCTCTGCCATTCAGCGTAAACACATATCCTGATTGACTTCTAAAGTCATCTGGATTTGTCTTGGAAAACTAGCGTCTACTCATCCTTCGACGACTAGTTCAGCATCATCTTTCCCCCGGGTTAGAATGATGTCTACTGGTACAACATAAGGCTTACGAGACGTCTGGTCTCATACATGTCATGGCATATATGATCGATCCTGCCCCCAGGCGCATAGGATTTTCATCATCCTTTTCAGCTCATCAGGTGTCTTAGGACACTGAGTCTTGCTGAGATGAATGCCATGACTAGTGGGTAAGAGTCCTTTCTTTGAATCGAGCATTAAGAACCTACTCAATGCCTTGTTCACATAGGTTCCCTGACTTAAATCCAAGACCCTCTTGGTGGGATCTCTACATATCTTAATCCTTAAGATATAAGAAGCATCGCCTAAGTCCTTTATTGAAAAACACTTCCTCAACCAAGCTTTAGTCTCGTGCAAGGTTGGGATGTCATTTTCAATGAGAACCAGAAAGGTAATCTTGCTCCCACTAGCCTTCTTATAAACGCAAGATTCATCCTCGCTCCTGATTAAGCCAAATCCAATTACAGCTTCATCAAAACGAAGGATCCAACTCCGAGAAGTTCGTTTCAATCCATAAATGGATTTCAACAACTTATAAATCTTTCCTTTATTCTTCGGATCGTCAAAACCTTTGGGCCGAGACATACAAACGTACTCAGTCAAATTTCCATTTAGGAAAACGGTTTTGACATCCACTTGCCATATCTCGTAATTATGATACGCAGTTATGTCAAGAAGAATTTGGATCGATTTTGACCATAGCCACTAAGGAGAAGGTTTCCTCATAGTCAATCCATGCCTATAACCTTTCGCCACCAGTTGAGCTTTGTAGGTCAGAGGTTTGCCGTCCATGTCCATCTTCACCTTGAAGATCCATTTGCATCCGATGGTCCTCACACCATTGATGGGATCAACCGGTTCCCAGACTCGGTTGTCCGACATGGATTGCATTTCCTCCCTCATGGCTCCCAGCCATAACTCGGAGTTGGGCCCATCCACGACTTCCTGAAAGGTGGCTGGATCATCGTGATCCACCATGACTTCATTGTCACCTCCGGATACCATATCTTGGAGGTGAAAGATTGATCCTTTCAAATCGCCTTGGACCTTCCGGAATTGTAACAGGAATTGGTTCTTACTCTACGAAAATCTCTGGCTCCTTTCTACTGGGTTGCCAATTGGTTTAGACAGATCTGTACCATCCTGAATTTCTTCGAGATGCACAGTCCTCCCAATGACGTCTTTGGAAAAAAAACTTCTTTTCCATAAAGACCCCACCCCAAGCGACGAACACCATGTTCTCACTGGGATTGTAGAAATAGTATCCCCTTGTTGCTTTGGGATACCACACGAAGGTGCATATCTCAGATCTTGGTTCGAGCTTAGTCGAAACCAAATGTTTCACATAAGCCTCGCAACCACAAATCTTTAGGAAGGACAAAGCGGGCATCATCCCGTACCATTTTTAAAATGGTGTCCCTTCCACACCATTCGTCGAAGCCCGATTCACTATGAATGCGGTCGTCTCTAGAGCAAAACCCCTAAAAGAGATTGGGAGATCAGTCCAACTAATCATGGAACAGACCATTGTCTAACAATGTCCGATTTCTCCGTTTGGCTACACCTTTCAACTACAGTGACCTAGGAGGAGTCCATTACAAAAGGATCCCATTCTCTTTTAGATGATCTAATAACTCTGTGGTCAAGTATTTTCCACCTCGATCCAATCGAAGTGCCTTAATACCTTTGTCGAGCTGGTTTTCTACTATAGTCTTAAACTCTTTGAATTTATCAAAAGTTTCAGACTTATGTCTCACCGAATAGACATAACCATATTTACTGTAATCATCAGTAAATGTGATAAAGTAGCTAAAACCCCTCCTGGCAAGTGAACTTATTGGTCTACACACATTCGAGTGTATCAGCCCCAATAATTCACCCGCCCTTTCATCGCGATCGATAAAGGGAACTTTAGTCATTTTGCCCATCAAACAAACCTTGCACCTATCGATCGAATGGAATTCGAATGAGCCTGAAAGCCCGCACTTCTGAAGTGCTGATAGGCGCCTCTTGTTTATGCGACCCAAATGACAGTGCCATAACAGAGTTAGGTTTAAATCGTTGGATTTAGACCTCTTGGTATTAACGGAATATATAGAACTTGAGGCATTGTTACCCATATCTAATATGTACAATCCTCCAACCATGTCAGTAATGGTATAAAACATATCATTGCATAGAACATTGAAAACTCCATTTCCAATATTAACATTATATCCTTCATTGTTAAACACAGATACAGATATAATATTCCTACTAAAAGTAGGTATGCAATATACATTATACAATACTAAGACAAGGCCTCTTGGCAAAGCAAGACTCATGGATCCTACAGCAGTTGCCACAACTCTGAGGTCCATTTCGTGCTTTACAAATCTCTCCTACTTTCAGCCACCATATATTAGTGCATGTGTGAGATTCAGTCATGGTATCTAATACCCATGAATCTTTGGAAGTAGAGAGATGTAGCTCTATAGAGTTAATACCGATTGAAGGCACGGTCCCACCGCCCTTCCTTAGATCATCCAGGTTTCCTGATGAAGGCGCAGTCCTACTGCCCTTCTTCAGATCATCCAGGCTATTTGATGAAGGCGCAGTCCCACTGCCCTTCTTCAGATCAGCCATGAACTTCCTATAATCCCGGTTCCAATGACCAGGCTGTTGGCAGTAGAAGCAGACATTCTCAGGTGTCTCATCTTTCCTGCCAAGTGCGCATGGGCCCAGCCCTTGCCACTTCCAATTCCCTTGTTGACCATCAGAATATCCTTGGATCCCAGATCCCTGAGATATTCTTCTCAGCAGTTAATGACATTTCATGTAACTCTGATATGGTCTTAGAGACAGCCTTGTCAAGGACATATTCTTTGCGTTCAGACTTGAGGACTATCCTCAAAATTCTGTACCAGTTCAAATAGTTTGTCTCATTTAGCTTGACCCTGTCAAGAATGGTTTTTAATGACAAACTATTAATATTCGCTGAATTTGCCATTTGATCTACAACAGATAAAATTCAATCAGTAAATTGAATAAATTTTATGAAGATCAAGCTTAAACACCAACAATCGATTCTAAACCTTTAGAATCTGAAACCAAGATCCTTGATTCACTCGATTAAGCTGAACTAATGCTCACCACTTAATCGAGCTATGTAGGTAGGACTCCATCCAATCACATCCAATGTGACTCTTGGCTAGGGTATGCACTTATGTACACGGCTTACCCTATCTGTTACCCTAGCTCAACCTCAGGCTGAGAATCGTAGTCGGGTCCACCAATTTTCAACTATGGCCCGTCACTATGTAGGTGCTCCGCTAATGCGCACGACACCCACATATGTCGTCCAAACCTACTACCCCGCTTCCCCATGGATGCTCCGCTAATGTGCACGACAACCATAGGACGGGGAGGTAGTAAGGTGTTGATGATTGGGAGGTATCGGACATGACCCGCTTTTACTTGTCCAGTTGTGTTCAAAGCTTTGGCACATCCTAGATGCGATGAGCACATCAACTACATTCCAAATGCAATGATGCCTAAAATTACATCCAATGTAATTCTTCCTTTGAACCCGTCAACTACATCCAATGCAATGACGGTTCTAAGGGTTCACACACAAGGATTAAAATTCCAATTTTATCTTTGCATGTGAGGTGATATGCTCGGTAAATAAAGTTAAGCATGCAATTCTAAAACACATAGAATTAATCATGCATAAACTAAACCAAGCATAAAGCGATAAATGTGCACATAATAGCCCACTAAACTAACTCCCACTAGCTTCTTGAGCTCCACCGACTCCAAGCCGATGCCAACACCCGAAAAGCCACCAAATGACCTTTTCGCCCTTTCTTCGTCTTGAGTAAAATATTACAATTTAATACACGACTCGCAGGTCGGGAATAAATAAATATTACAAACAAGTGGTTCGACGACCACACCTTGAAAGAATAATTACACGTTAACTCTAACGGCTCGCGGGCCGTGAAAAGCGATAAATAATTAAATTGAGCTCGGGGCTATTATGTACACCATGCCAACATCACATCACACATCGTGTTATCAAACAAGAATGTTATCAAACATCATGTGATTTTCCGGTTTTAATTAATAGCCAAGTTTCGAAATTTTTTGATGCTCGGTTTATCGAAACCGTTCAAAAATGAAACTTTTGAACATTTGATCTTCGAGTTCATCATGACGGTTCCAAACTCGTCATAACTAACAAAACGGTTTAGCCTTGGCATATCAACCATCCAATGGTCATGCTTGGCCTAGCTCCGTCCAACGGAGCCCCGTTCGGTCCCGGTTTCGGCTCCCCGAGAGTCCCGCTCCCGAGACCCGAAAAATCAAATCTTTTTCAAAATTTCCAGATTTGAAATAATTTTCAAAAATTCATTTTACATGTATTAAATCCATAAACAATAATTTAAAACATGTTATCAAACAATTTAGCAAAACAACATGCCAAAAACGAAACTTTCAAGCAAAACCGAAACTTTGAACACCGTCTTGTGAATCCCGAAGGTAGCACGGCTCTGATACCACTGTTGGGTCTCGAGGTAGGGTTGGAGATGAACCAACTCGCAGCGGAAAATCAATGAAAACCAAGAGACAATTAAAACCATGAAACAACTAACAAAGAATGGATTAACAAGAGAAAAATTCAGCACTAGTTCTTACCAAAATAAGAACACCGGTTAACGAATGATTGGCTTGAGTCTCCAAGACGCCTACGTATCCACATGGGAATCAAAGCCACGTAGTTCTTCTCTTTGAGGACTCAAGAACACAAACATAGAGGTGGAAACTAGCCAAATCCGAAATGGCCATGGAAGAGGGAGAGAAAATGTGTTTCCTATTCTTGTCTTGTGTTTGTTATGTTGAAAAAAGATTACTTAAACATAACAAAACCCATACTTGTCCAACTAAAGGCATGGGACAAGTATGGTGTCAAGTAAGGTGTAAATAGGACAAAGTATGGCAAGACAAGATTGGGTTAGGTGGTGAATCACCAACACCTTAATCCTTGTCTTGCTTACTTAGTACTAATTAATCAAGACTTTATTAATTAGTTCCATGGGCCTTGGTTGCATGGGCCTTTCATGGGCCTCTTGGAACATGGCACGTGGCCATTTCCAACGAGGTCCCGTGATTCGCTCATCGCCCCCATGCCTTCCATACCGGAAATGTCCAACATTATCCGACGCGATCAATCCCAAGACTCCAGGCCTTGTCTCGATCCGTAAAGTCCTATTCACTTACGGGCACATGACCCAAAACCCAGTTTTGGTCATGTCCCGAGACAACTCCCTTTTGGCCATTCTCCATAAATGTGTCAATGAGTTTCATCCTCCGGTGTGACCCTTAGGTTTATGCATGTCAATAGATCAACGTAAAATCCCATTTTACTTGATCCTATTTAAGTGGCAACTAACGAGACTTTAGTATTGCCTGACACTACATAACGAATCGACCCTGTCAATTCTAACCTTTCCGTCGTCCCTGTCATTATCCTTTTATCTCCGATATCCTGATTGAGATAAGGCATAGAGCCGTCATCCTTATTATTCTCAATCACCGTTCCTTAATATGTGAGATGACTGAAGATATGATACCCAGTATCATGTGCATGGCCATGCTATTCTTCCAGTCACTCTCGATCAAGCGGCCGAGAACCGATATCTTTCCCATACCTTAGTATGAGGGATAAATCCCTTAGCCGTTTTTCGTGTCACTCATGTAGCCCGTCCCCAAGCCAATCCTGGCCGTTATGGAAGCCCTGTTACGGACAACGTTAGGCTCAGGTCAAACTCAGTTGTTCACTACATAGCGATCACAAAGACTCCTTGGTCTAAGGATACATGACAAGCTACAACACTGAATATGTTCATGACTTAATCTATGACACATATTCAGGGCGGGTCGTCCAATATCATGTCCCACATGATATCTATGATCAGACTCCAGAATCCCATTCCAATGACTAACAGAACGTAAGCCATAAAGAGTCATCTTTCATACTAGTCGCTTCTAGTGAAGCTTTGTTGACTAGGGACCCATCGAGTGTGATCTATCTCGATCTATGGTTCTATTCGCATGGTGGGCATAGATCAGAGCACACATCGATATATTACTCCAACACATAAGTAATATAAAGCCGCTTTAATTTTATTGCTAACGATGATATATACATTTGGACATTTAGGATTGAACTACGGGCACTAAGACTAACAGACGATTGTGCCAAAGCATAAAAGCATTTGGGTTAATGAACTTCTGGTTCATTGTTGCGTAGGTTTCAACGGTTCTTATGGTTGTATAATACAAACCTGATGATAGAACCTATAATTTTTCAAGTACACGTTTTTCATCACATTCATTAAAAGTGATATAGAGAAACTCAGTCTCATTTTCACTTCTGGTCTCGACATGATATCCGTTGCTACGAATATCCTTGAAGCAAAGTAGATTTCTTCTGGATCTACTTGCATATAAAGCATTATGGGTACTTAACCTTGTTCCATTTTCTAATATCAAGGTAGCTCTTCCGGAGCCTTCTATCAAATTTTCAGTACCCGTAATTGTGCTAACATTTGCTTCAACCAAGGTTAAATAAGAGAAATATTTTTTATCTCTTAAGATTGTGTGCGTCGACGCGCAATCAACAATACATAAGTCGCCATCATTTCTGCAAATACGTGACCCATAGTTGGGGTCCATATCCTTTCATAAAAAGTATTATATTAGTTTATAAACTTAGGAGAGGATTACAAAAACATTATATATATTGACTTAAAGTAGGGGAATACATAAACACACAAGTTCAATCTACATTTTCATCACGGGCCACATTTTCGTCATCATCTTTATAGAAGTCGGAGACTGTAAGCTTGATCGGAGCATCTTCAGGGCTCACATGATCAATGAAATTTGTCTCAGCGACCTTCTGCTTTCCCTTTATCGACTCTTGGTATAACTTTACCAAGTGGTTTGGCACACGACATACTCGTAACCAATGATCGGTCCCTCCACAACGGTAACATAAGTTTTCGGCATTTACGGGAGTCGGGTTCTGTGGGCCTTTTCTTTTCTCATGTCGGGTCCACTTCTGGTGGTACACCCTATCATCTCTTTTATAAGGTTGGAAATTATTATGCCTATATCCCTGACTGCGACCACGTCCACGACCCCGGCCTCGACCTCTAAAGGGTCCTCGGACTCGTCTGGGTCCAGAGTTACCATCATATCCTATCACATTTGCTTCAGGGAATGGAGCACTGCCTACATGGCGAGTTTGGTGGTTTTTCATTAATAATACATTGTGTTGCTCTGCAAGGAGCAAACAAGCAATAAGATCTGTAAATTTCTTAAACTCCATTTGTCGATATTGTTGCTGTAGGAGCATATTCGAGGGATGGAACGTGGAGAATGTTTTCTCAAGCATCGATTCGTCAGTTATTTTCTCACCACAACTGCGAAGCTTGGAAACAATTTGAAACATGGCCGAATTGTACTCATTTACGGATTTAAAATCCTGAAACCGGAGGTTAGACCAATCATATTGGGCACGAGGGAGAGCTATTGCTTTCATATGCTCAAACCTCTCCTTGAGTTGAACCCATAAAGTAAGGGGGTCTTCGTCAATTATATACTCAAGTCGTAGGTCTCTATGCATGTGATGACGGATTAATATTGTGGCCGTGGCTTTGTTTTTGACTGACTCGTTATTGCCCTCTTTTATGACGTCTCCAAGATTCTGAGATCTCAAGTGGAGAGTCGTGTCTAGCGCCCATTCATAATAGTTTTTCCCGTCTAGTCTAAGGGGAGCATAACTAAGCTTTATGAAGTTATCCATCCTGAACATTGATCAAAATAATTGCATGTCAGGATAATACTCGACTTCAGGTCGTTGATATTTTATTTTGGAACTTCTGGTCCAATACATATCGTGTCGCTAGTATTATATATTTGGAACTTCCGGTCCAAACGTTTCGGTTTTAAATGAATTTTTATTTTTATTTTAAATTCAGGTATTAACGGTAAGAATACGAGTATGCAGTAAACATCAAATTTCTGATGTGAAAGATCCAATTTACATTGGCAGTCACAGAGCATACTTATTAAAACCGTAAATAAATTTATATAAACGAGCATGAATTAGATATAAATAAATTAACGATAATTTGAAAATCCGATACCTGAGCAATAGAACAGAGCGTTCGTACTGAATAACGATTTGAGAAAATTAACGACTACAACGGAGCAGAGTCGTGCTGATAACGTGTTGTGATAAACTTCTCAAATGATCGAAACCAAAACTCGATATAAAAGAACTGATTATGACTTTGTAACTTTTTCTTCTATTTCAATTTTCTATATCTTTACATGAACAATAAGTGGTATATATAGCCCATACAAAAGCTACCATTATACGTGAGTCATGCCCATGTGGTCTTCATGCAAGGGTGGTGGCCATCTAGCAAACACGTGTATTACAACATAAGGGTGGTTGTATGTCGTAATGTTTTACAACTATTCCACAATTGGTTGTTTAGCTCGTAGAATATATTTTTTTGATAGATGATGAAATTTATTAAGCTTTGGAAAAAATTACAAAGCCGAGGCAAAGCCGCAAAATAACCTCCAAAAGAAAAAAAAAGAGAAATCAACTCCTAGCAAAAGAAATAAGACACAAAGAGGGAGAGGTCATCCAAAGAGTGAGGGAGACCTCTTCCAATAGATCCCCAGTCATTTTATAGATGCTGAAACTGTGTAACTGGAGCTTGTTGAACACTGCATCTACTGATTCCACTTGTTGGCGAAAAACAACTGAATTCCTCTGAAGTAAGATGTGACAAAAACAAAGGTAGCCAACCTTGACCCACGATCTCCACCAACCAGGTCTACCCAAACCTCTCCAAGTGAATAATAGAGAGACATGATTATCAGGCATGGTCCAGAAAATAGACCACCAAAGGAAAACCTTGGCGTAAGAACCACTCCCGATCAACGCCAGTCAAAGCGGCGAAAAACAGGAAAATTTAAAATTTTGAGACAGACACTTAAATGAACCTAAATTTGACCTCGAGGGTCATACCGGACTTAAGTTGACCCCGATATCGACCAAAGTGAGTTCTGAGGGACTCAAGGCAACTTTTTGACCAATTTGGGAAAGGTTGACTTTTTGCCGGAAAAGTCAACCGAGCGACGTTTTGGTCCGTTCGAGGCCCGTTTTGCATCCAAAAAGATTAGTCGTCGTTACACCGGTCTTATTTGGGCCGTTTCCTTGTAGCCCGTGAAGTTTCGTAATTTCTTGGAAAATGGGCCCGTTCAGGGCCCGAGACGGCCGAATTTCGCGAATCTGACAGAAAAATATCTACAAAGATATTTGTTCAAAGGGTGGGACCCACTTGCCACATGTCACACAAGTGGTGGTGTTAGGTATTTTTGAACAACACAAAGGCAAGAGAGGGGGGTAGGTTCGGCCATTGTAGAAAAAAAAAAAGAAAATAAGAGAGAAGAAGGAGAGAAGAAAAAGGGAAAAAGAGAAGAAGGATCTAGGGTTTTGAGTTTTCCCGGCGATCCAACAGACGGATCGTCTCAACGATTGAAGAATCGAGCTCCCATCGTCATTCCCTACGGTGAGAGCCTAATTGATTTTCGTTTTGGTACGTTTGAAAGTTAGGGTTTGTGTTTAAATGGGTTAGATATGGATGAGTTGAGGTGTGGGGTTCGTTGGGGACGTTTTGGGGCGAAGAATGACCGGATTCCGGTGACCAGAGGCTCGGGGGAGCTCCGGCCACCGTGGGTGGTGGCTGGCCGGAGCTAGGATCGGCTACCATTGTGGTGAACAGGTCCAAAACCGGTCCAGCCACCCACGGATAAGGGTGTCCGGGTGGGGCCCACGTGTCGAGTCTCGGTTTTTTCGTGTTCGGGTGGTTTAGGACTATCTCCGAGTCGTTAATTCACACCCGGAACGAATTATGGAATTAAATTGTGAAAGTTAGAAGTTCGGGTTTAGAAACTTTAAAAGCAAATTAAATCGCTCGGAAGTCGTAAATTGATTTCGTCGATTCCATTGGAACCCTTGAATTATTCTAAGATCGTAGAAACGAAAAAGGGAATTTTCGGAGACCCGGAAGGGCGTTTTCCAATCCCGGGCAGATTCACCGGGCCGGGCGAATCGGGCCTTTCCGGGCCCGTTGTTAACAATGTCGAGTAATTGGGAAGTTTGGGAGTAATCGACATTGTCGGGGTTGCATTTGGGCGTCAAGTGTATTAAAATTCAGTTTTTGCCTACGAACTTAAAAGTGTTTTAATTGTGATCTTGTTAGATCGTGCCGACGACCGCGGAACGGGGAAGCTAGGCGAGTGATCGCGAGCACGCCGGAGCTTGGGCGTGGACTTTTGGGAAGCGTTACGAGGTAGGGAAAAGTAGCCGGATCTCGGCCTTGACTAGGGAAAGTTAACAGTAGAAATGCATGTGACACCTAGTGGTGTCGTAGGATGAGTAAGTTTATCGAACACTAGAAATGCATGCGACACTTAGTGGTGTCGTATGATACGTGAACGTATCGAACAATAGAAATGCATGTGACACTTAGTAGTGTCGTAGGACAAGTGAACTTATCGAACAATGGAAATACTGGTGGCATTTGGTTGTGCCCGGAGGTTGATTGAATTGTTTGTGTCGTGGGTGGCCATGAGTGCCGTTGGGGTGTTGAACCCGTATATTACTGTTGGTGTGTCGTGGGTGGCCATGAGTGCCGTTGGGGTGTTGAACCCGTATATTACTGTTGGTGTGTCGTGGGTGGCCATGAGTGTCGTTGGGGTGTTGAACCCGTATATTACTGTTAGTGTGTCGTGGGTGGCCATGAGTGTCGTTGGGGTGTTGAACCCGTATATTACTGTTGGTGTGTCGTGGGTGGCCAAGTGTGCCTTTGGGGTGTTGAACCCGTATGTTATTGTTTGTGTCTGTGGGTGGCCATGAGTGCCGTTGTGGAGTTGAACCCGTATTGGTTGACTGACTTGCCGAGTGGTAGTTAGTCGTGTTGTCATATTCTCTTTCTTTGCGGGGTGTTGTGTGCCATTTGGTTGTGACTGTGTTTGTTCTGGTGATGACTGTGGAGCTATGCCCGTGGGTGTGTCGTACCCTCTGGTGCGCGGTCGGTAAAGAGCAGAGGGTTGTGGTCCCCGTAGGTGAGTAGCACCTTCCGGCGCGTGATCGGTAAAGTGTGAGGTTAGAGCTGTGCCCGTGGGTGTGTCGTACTCTCCAATGCGTGGTCGATAAAGATCAGAGGGTTGTGGTCCCCATAGGTGTATAGCACCTTCCGGCGCGTGATTGGTGAAGTGCTGAGGTTAGATTTATGCCCGAGGGGTGTGTCGTACCCTCCGGTGCGCGGTCGGTAAAGAGCAGATGGCTGTGTCCCCATCAGGTGAGTAGCACCTTTCGGCGCATGATCGGTAAAGTGCTGAGGCTTGTGGTTGTGCTTTGCGTGATTTTGATCACTTCTGTGTTGTGTTCCTTGAGGTCGTCATTACGGTGTCGGGTCTACATTACGTGTACGGGTGTTTAGTTTGGTTGGGGAAAGTAACAGTTTTCGAGTGACAGTCGGGTTATTTGAGTTTGGGGATGGTAGTCCCCGGTGTTTTATCTGTTGTTTGTGTTTCCGGCATTATCTGCTAGTATGCCGTAGTCAGTCTGGTATCCGTGGTGGTGAGCGAACGTTCACCCCTAGCTGCTTTTCCTACAGGTACTGGTCACGAGGCGGACTAGGGGAGCTCTCGAAGGTTGAAGAGCTGGGAGCAGGAGTCCGGGTTTCTTTTTGGGAGTAGCGACGTACATGTTGGTTTTTGTCCGCTGTTTTGGACGTACTTTTAGTTGTAAAATATTATTTTGATTAAGTTAAGTGGTGATTTTAAGTGGTTTACTAAAATGTTTAAAAATTGGTTTACTGTTTCATCGTTTGCGTTCCGGGTCCGGTTATACCGAATTCGGGGCGTGACATTTGGACCATACCATAATAACCAAAGATAATCACAATGGAGGAAGAGGTGAGAAGTGTCCTCAAAAACTCGGGAACAAAAACAACAAAGCATATCTTGAAGAGAGATACGAATACCCCGACTCTCCAAGAAAGACTTAGTAGGGACAACATCAAGGGCAATTAACCAAACTAATGATAGGGGGAGATTCTTAATCCAGAGAAACGCTGCCCAAGCAATAGGAGAAGGAGCGGACAATAACAAAAAAGTTGAAGCTGAGGAGAAGCCAACCTCTGTGTGGGACCATAATACCACATCATTGGAATCCGTCCTAATGTAAACTGAGCTCAGAAGATCCAAAGCTCGTAGAATATTGATAAACACTATTGAGTCATCGAGCACGTTGACGATATTATTTGATCCGAACATACTAAAAAAAACATGTCATATATACATATCGCATGAGTCAACATATTAAACATAATTGTTGAGACTCAATTTGAAAGAACTTAACTTCAAACGATTGTATTCAATCGAACCATTGGTTTGGATGAGAGAAAAGGATTTGATAATTTTGAAGGAGAGATATGAATGTACGTGAGATGAGTATCGAAGGTTCTGTGGTATTAACACATTGGTTGATTGATTGGGTAGGAACAAGAGTTTGGGCCTCCGGTGTTCCGTGTGAGCCTCCAGTAGCATAGGCCTGACTAGTAAGTTGAGACTAACCTCCTTGTCGTTATTGGAGGCCGTATGCCAACAACTGGGGGAAGCTAGCCTTGGGAGCTCAACTGTGGATACTCCAATTGCAACAATAACCTTATTGAGTTTAACAGATAGCTATCTTAGAGTCGCATGGCATGGTTAAGTGCTATTAGACAGAGGAACAAACAAGATGGAGAATTGGCGAATATGAAATAAAGGAAGTTCAAAAACACAGACAGATCAATCTTTGCCTCCTATGATACAAAACCAAATATGTTGAGGACAGGACGGATGTGTGAGAGATTACAAAGTGTATGGACTAGTTACTCAATGCCTTGGCTTCAGCTCTTGCCATGGGGTCATCTTTCATCTCTGCATCCTCGTCCTTTTCCCCATCCCTCTCTTGTGCCACCTTTTTTCTGTGCAACTCCTCTGCAGCCTCCATTGCAGCCTTGTTCTCTGCCTGCATGCGTACCATCTCTTCTTCTTGCTGCTGCCGCTCAAACCATGTATCCGCATCCGCCCAAACTGAAATATCAAAGGAAACAGGAGAATAAGTCATAAAAAGAATGATCTCGAACCTTAACTGGTAAAGAAAACACCAACATTCAATTATTTTCCAAAATTACTCCGGACTTAGACAAACCCCTTACGTACTTCCATCAAAAAATCAATGGTATAACCACCACATTGAATCAAAGGAGAGTTTTCAGGAGTACTTAGTAGGACATGAGGTAATTCCAACATTGTTCCTCACATACAGAAGGATGCAGTTCAATGAATTAGATTGTCCATGAATTGAAATAAAGCATCTCCCTGGTGATGAAATGGATTTGTATTTTGATTATTCCCTAGCTTATAATCCGCATATTGACTTCCAGAATGCTAAAATATTACATCTTCTAAACTCCAACTAGGAACCTAATTCATCATTCAATTAGAAACTTCACTTCTTTAATTACATTTTAGCGACAAAACACTCATTGTAGCTCATGATCCTAAACACCAAATTCTAAAGACAGGTATAATAATATATTTTCCATTAGAGAATGCTACTGAAGAATGGACTTCAGGTTAAGCTTGCTTATAAACCTGGCATCTATCATATGTCCAATTTGATTATACAAACTTCCGCGATATTAGAGAGCTTTAGCTATTCAAAACAAGGTTCTGCTCCATCCTACAGTTTATATCGTACTGAAGGTATGAGATATATCCGACACCATCCCGATCATTCAATCAAGTAGGTATATATGACTACTATGTCCAATTCAAGATACACGTCTATCCACATGTTGAGTTCAAACTGTAAAGTCAAAGCACCAAATGCAGTGACAAGGGCCTAAGTATTATGCTGGTGCATGGAAAACTACATCAGTCATTGGTCAAGTAGTGAAAGTTGAAACTTATCAAAATGGCAATTCAATTCTACAAATCGTGGAGAAACCTAAATACCTAATGCAACAATTCACAAATTTTAATGAAATTTGGGTGTTCAAACAAACCATCCACACATCTAGTCCAAACTACCCAGAGAAAACTTTAAAACCCTAAACCTTCCTGGCCCATAAGCCAAAAATCAAAACATTTCACACACCCAACAATTTAAACCATATGAAACTGAAAACTGAAAGTAAATTTCTGCGGTAGGGTTAGGTTTAACACTAAATGTAGACAGAAGAGAGATAGAGAGAGAGGACATACTGGGCTGAGCGGCCCAACCCTGCTCTCCACCCTTGATCTTCTCGGGTAGGGCATAGTTGACGGTGAGTACGCGGCCGTAGAGCTCAGCGCCGTCCATGTTGTCCATGGCGGCGGAGGCATCCTCCTTCTCGAGGAAGGTGACGAATCCGAAGGATCGGTGCTTCTGGGTGGCCTGATCCAGCGGCGTCTTCACATCCTTAATGTCTCCGAATGGTATGAACGCTGCGTGAAGTATCGACTCGTTCACCTCCTCCGCCAAACCCCCTAGCCACACATGACCCATTAAATCGATACATACAGACATTCATATAATTAACATGATTAGCGAAGTGATGATAGCTTACCTACGTAGAGCGTGTTCTTCTGAACTGGATGCGCCATTGCAGCAGCAGTAGGAAGCTCTGCTAAGCTACCAGCTGAACCTCAAATACCCTTCTGTTTCTTCTATATTTCTTTCTCCTTTCTCTCTCTTCTGCTTATGAGCTTAGGTCTATGGCCCATTACATTTTGGGCCGACGAAAAGCATATTAATTGCTGGCTGTAAGAGAAGCCCTAAAAATCATCGTGTGACTTCTCAAATTAGGAGTTGCATAGACGGGTAGAGGGAGAATGGTGGGAATGACCTCCTCTCTTAATTCTATAGGAAAATTATATATGTAACCTATTTTGTTGTCGCTTTTTTTTGGACCATTTCTATGCCCACTTAGAGCATGTACAGTGGGTCGGGCCATCGGCCCGGCTCACGTTTTTGCGGCTCGCAGGACGCGGGCCGTCTCGTTGTGGGACGGTTTTTACGCGTCCCGCAAAAACACGGCTCGGGCCGAGGCCCGAGTCCCATGTCCCACAACCACAGTACGGGCCGAGGCCCACGTCGAGCCGCCAGTCACTCCCGTGTGCCACGTGTCCTTGCAGAAGAAAAAAAAATCCGACCGTTTGCCAATTGTCGGAAACGATACAAATTTTTTTTTCTTTTTTTTATTTAATCTACTTCATCATTTACCCTATAAATACCCCAAACACAACCCCATTCTCCAATTTTAAAATTAACCCATTCTCCAATTTCACTCTCTCATTCCCAAATTCTACTCTCTCATTCCCAATATTCTCGTTAATAATGTTGGGCGACGAAGATACCCATTCACAATCAGCGGATGACGATGTAGGATTCTCCCCCGAGGAACTAGCACGAGATTTCCATGATATTTTAACGCAACCTGGTGAGAACTCCGCTTTCTCCCCATATATGCAACCGGGTTCGAGCTCAGGTAATTTCAAACTATCGTTAAGTGTTTAATTTATTGTTTTTTTATAATTTATTTTTGTAATTTATTTTTTTAATTTCATTTTTAAATACTTTTGTAATATATGTTTTGTAATTTCATTCTTTCAAGGTCAATTCCGTCAACCACATTTCAACCCATCACAGCCACAATTCATCCCATCGCATCCATAATTCAACCCATTGCAGCCACAGTGGTACCAGACTCCACCACAAGGTTACCAACCGTCGCCGCAAGGTTACCAGCATCCACCACAATTCTATAACTACCCCGATTTCCCACTTACCCACATGTCCCGACACCCGTATGTCGTCGTAGTCATCCTCTGTCGGACCTTCCCAACGACGACCTCGAGCACTTGCACAGCCACGAAGGACATGGACCATCGAGGCAGACATGCACCTCATAGACTGTTGGCTCTCGACAACAAGAGACCCGATTAAGGGAAACTCCCAAGACAGAAACACATTCTGGTGCACTATTGCGAGGAAGTATAACGAGACCGGAGAACACCACCCCTTCGGGTGGAATGCGATCAAGAAACATCGGGCCAGAAATCAGTCGCAGACAAGGAGGTTCCTCGGTTATTTAAAGATCTCCAAGAGCGAGTACCACAGCGGATGGAACCATGATAACCACATGAGGGAGACGAAGGAGATGTGGTCTAATACCAAGGATGAAGACAGACCGACTGGTCACCCAAAAAATTCCGAGCTCGATCATTGGGTTGCCATGCTTGAGGAAAATGAGAAGTTCGCTGCCGAGGAAAGCACCATGGGTACTCTCCGGCGACAACAACGACAACGCTTGGATGAGTCTGGGAGTTATAGCTCAACTCCACCCACAAGAACAGGGGAAGATTACACACCTCTTGCTGGTGAGTCTCAACAATCAGAATGGGCACCTTCCGATGTCAACGAGGGGAGTGAGGTCCCTCTCAGCGAAACACCCCCCTCCCATACGGCCGATGCAAGTCCCTCTCAAGCAACTCGCCAAACGCGACCGCAAGGCAAGAAGGCGTCGAAGAGGAAGGGGACCGGCCTCACGGACCAACTAAGTGTCTTCGTAGAGCTGGAACGATCAAGGCTGAAAGCCAACCTAGCAAGGACCCGCCTGTTATACCAGTTAACCAAAAAGTGGGAAACATACTTATAAAAATACAATGCCATGAAGAAAACGGATACCTCCAACTTCACTGAAGCACAATTGGAAGAGCACAATTCGTTTAAGGCCCGAATTGCTAGAGTCATGACTACCCTTGAAGGTGAACTAGAAGCTCTTCGACAACAACAAACACCACCGCTTATACCGCCACAATGATTCTTGAACATGTATTTTTTGGGGTTGTATTAAAAGGGGATGAATAAAAGTTCAAGTTCATTTTTATCCGTGTTAAATTTATTTATTTAATATTATTATTATTATTATTATTATTATTATTATTATTATTATTATTTATTATCATTCATTATTTTTTCACATTTATTTAAATTTTATATAATTTAAACGGTTTTGATAAAGAATTAAATAAAACAGCAAAATATCAAGTAATTAACCACTCAATATCCAGTCAGCATCCACTAACAATACAAGCCTCACATACGAGGCTCACATTGTAAAACACCCACTATTCTGAGTCCTGAGTCCCACTATTTTGTCCAGTCAGCATGTAAGCCTTACATACGAGCCTCACATACGAGCCTTTCCATTGTACATGCTCTTAAGGTTGGTTTTTGTCACCGCTGAAGGTTTAGTTGTTGATCAAGGCTTGTTCATGCTTGATCTGTGTGTTAGTCAAATGATTTGTACCTGATCATGGAAGATTGGTAAGGGGTGTTCAGATTGATCTCATACAGACGAATCTGGTCTACGACAGTGATTTTGTTGATGCTTGTGAACGGAGGCTGTCGGGGCACATTTGGCCTTTGGAGTCTTGTTATGGAAGCTGATCACCATACTTTTCATATGGACTCTAATGACGATGATGCACAGTTCCCATGAGAAGGTGAGCGGCGGAACGGAGATATAGATGATTGGGGATTCGTCCCCGACACCTCCTTTTCAATCCATACGTGTAGTGGCCTCTCCCACTCAAACTCTATCTTAGGCTCTCGACGACAACACAACGACGATGGGGATGACCGTGTGTTCTCCGCCACGACGGCGGTGGAATAAGAACCTCCCATGACCCCATAGGCGGGAGGAGGACGGCAGCGTCAAGCATGGTCTTTGACAAACCAGGAGGGACCGTCCGACGTACCCCAATGACCAAAACTCGGCCTTGGATGGGAGGCGGGGGCAACCTTCTGGAAATACGTATATAACAAGTGCAAGATGAGGGACACATGCAGCGGTAGGGGGCGGTGTCATGTCCTAGGGTTTCAGCGTCACTAGGGCCTTGGGTCGGATGTGGACTTGAAGCAGGAGAGTCACTTGGTCATAGGCTGGGTCTAGGAGGACAACCCATTTGTGGGATGGATCTGGTAGGCCCATCGTTTCGTATGTGGGTTTGGTAGGCCTACCCACCTGTGGGCCAGGCAGTCATGGAGGCCCATTAGGATATTCACGCTCTGTAGGAGCAAACCGTATAGCGGCGGGGGAGTCAAGCACCCTCTCCTCGGTCAATGAGGAGTTTGTGTCTAGTGGGGGGTCGGCCAGTGACACCGCCCCACTGAACGTAGGTTGCTAGTGGTCCCACCAAGTTTTGGTATGGTACTCTCCTACCATCTCAGAAGTCAACAATCCCGCATTTTGGAGCTCTACGTTTATCATTCCAGCGAGGACGACGCACGCTGGCAACCTGGGGCCCTACTTTTATCATTCCAAGTCTTGGTTTTTATCTTAAAAGTTTGCTTTTTGAGGAGAAAATGAATTATAAAGGTCGAAGGACCCTAAAAATGATTACAAGGAGCTCAACTAAACGTTAGCCGAAAATAGGATGCAACCCATAAGCAAACAAAACCAACATAAATGTAAAGCCAAACTAGTAAAGAATTTCCTAGGAGATCTAAACAGGCAAAACTTAACCAAACTAGTGAACAGTACCTTAAGATCTGATGCGAATGAATCCACTTGCCCAAAAGGGTTAAGTAATTTGCGCCCATCCACGTGAAAACAAGTGAACAAGCAGATAATCATTATATGGACTAAAAAATCACTATATGGTACAATCGCCTTAGGAGTACCTTACTATAAAAGGTTATAGGAATAATATCATAAGTCTATATGTACTGATCAAGAAAACAAACTATAGGTTTGTTATTGTAGTGGTGGGTGTCAATGATATGAATATGATTGGGACTCCAAAAGATATCCTTAAAATAGCAAAATATCTTAAAATTGAATTTGAAATGAAAGATTTAGGGGAAAACAAGACATTGCCTCGACCTGTAGATCGAGTATGTTTCTGATAGTATTTCCATCCATCAATTTGCATATAGTAAGAAACTTCTGAAAGTTTCAGCATAGATAATGCTTATCCACTTAGTACCCAATGGTCATTCAGATTTTGGATCCGAAGAAAGATCCATTTCATTCCAAAGAAGCAGATGAAAAGATACTTGGTCCTAAAAAACCATATTTAAATGCAACTAGGGATTTATTATACTTGGCATAATGTACACAACCATATATCATATTTGCAATAAATGTGCTTGTCAGGTTTAACTTAGAATCAACTAGACGGCATTGGAACGGAATCAAACATATATTATGTTACTTGAGTGGAACAAAAGACTTGAGTTGCTCATTGTCCAAGGAGAATATTGGTTTGGTCGGATATACATATGCAAGATATTTATCATATCCTTATAAAGCTCACTCCCATACATGATAAGTTTTCACTAACAACGAGACAACAATTTCATGGCACTCAAGAAAGCAGAATTTGGTTGCAACTTCCCTTAATCATTTGAAAATTGTGGCACTACATTAAGCCCACTGAGAGTGTATGTTCTTGCGATTAGTATTTCAACATATACGAAGCACAATTGACATTCCTCTCCTTCAACGATATGAGGATGATGTAGCTTGTATCGTTCAAATAAGATGAGGCTACATCAAGAGAGATAGAATGAAACACATCTCTCCCAAAAAATTTCTACTCATGAACTCCAGAAGAATCATAAGAAAGATGTCAAGCAAATTTGGTCTAGTGAAAATCTTGTTGATTTATTCATTTAGGCTTATCGACATTTACTTATGAGAAATAATGTACAAAATCGATATACGTCGACTCGGAAAGCAACGAAAGTAATCAGGAGCAATGATTGAGGGACACGAAATTATGCGTTTTTTATCAGCAATTTTTATTAAAAGACTTAAATTTCCGAAAAGGAAATAGAAGCATGGAAGCCGAAGCTTTCCACCATTACAAACCAGAGCCAAACAACCAATAAAATACAAAGAAGGGTCTTAACCTTACCTAGATTTTACACACATGAAGCAACCAAAGGACGAGTCTAACAGTCATATACCCACATATACCTACCAAAAGAAACAAAGAGAACACCCCAACATAGTGAACGTAACTAAACAAAAAACAAAGGGTCTGGTACCTAAATATCCTTAACATGAAGAACACCAATGAAGCAGGGTTTGAAAAACCAAAAAAAAACCTCCACAACAAACCATCCAAGCAATCTAGAAGCACAAGAGGAATACCTCGTAGCCCACCCCTACCCAAAATGAACTTACAAGGATATCCAAGAAACCAGCAGCTTCAAACCCTTAAAAAGAGAGGAAAAAGATGCAACGATCAGCCGGTGGCCAGCGCCGCGAACGACCCAGATCCGGTGAGGAAAGAAATCGACACCAGAAAAAGCTCACCCCCAACCAAAGTTTCGACCACTTCAAAAGGCCCGAGAGTCGAAATGCCTCGTCGTAGGTCAACACCTATTAACACGACGAGGCCTCAACCCCAAAAGGGCTGAAGAGAGAAGAAGAGTCGGAACATATGTTGGGGGATAGGGAAATCCAGCGGAACCAAAAATGGGACGGGGAAGAAGCTCACCTCGAAGATTCGCGACCCAAGCTCATGGGCAGAGAACAAGGCTGAATGGCCTAAACAAATTCGGGTGGTCAATGCCGGCGACGAACCCCGACTTTACGCACTGCACCAGTACTAGCGGTTAGACATCGAAAACAATAGATCCGTGAGAGAGAAAGATCTGGTGACGAGAAGCAGTGACACTTGAAGGAGAGGTGAGAACTGGAGCTTGTAAAGGGTAGATCTGACATCGACGACAGTCACGGAGACCAGGGTTGATGGAGGAAGCTAGAAGGAGTGACAAACCCGTGAGAACGACTACCCATCACCCCGAGGGACAGAGGAAGACCAGATCTGAAGCTGGAGCGGCCACATGTAAGGGGCCGAAAACATAGATGCACGGGAAAAAAAAGGGGTTGAGGCTTCGGTGAAGAAAATGGACGAGGAAGAAAGGAAGAGAAGTGAGCCAATAGTGGCAACAGTGGCCGAGCCTTCGAAGCCATTGTCGACAACAACAACTAAGGGGAAGAGGGGTTAGGGTTAGGAGCTTCGCGAGAGAGAAACCCAAACCGCTTAAGTTCTGAACTATCCTTATTCGACCTAGCTTATTATGAAGAAATTCTTCTCACGGAGAAGATCGTGGAAGAGAGACAGTCATGTACCTTATGAGAACTCTAAGTTGTATTTTATAAATGTTAGTAGGTGACACTCTGAGATTTAACCCTTAGAATGGTACGGCAAGCGTACCGGTCGTCAAGTAGTATTCGGGTTTAAGTCCGAGATATCGTACCCAAGGGAGAAATTAAACAAGCACTTTAGTTAATTAATCCGGAAATCAAGTTATTCCTATACTGGTGATTGGTTTGGTTTTGTAACATGTAAATTCATGCAAGTAACGAGATTATGTGAATGATCCGGAAATAAGCACAAAGTCACGGGATTGTAAATCAGAGATAAAAGGCGATCTAGGACTTTAACGGGGTTCGAATGTGATGACTGATTTAACGGGATTCGGTATACATTTGCAACTAACATTATTCTAAGGGCAACGGGAATTCTCTAGGTATAGTCCTAACCATCTCTCGATCGTATTAGGACCCTAACATACTCGGTCCACCTAATTATCTCTAATCTAGGTGTAGAGCGGTATATAGCATTATATTCTATGAATTCCTCTAACTTTCGGGTTTTACTCCTATGGCTATTGCACTCGTGTCAGTCTAACCATATTCTGGCTTAGATTAAAACCCGAGCTATCTAATTCCTTTTCCTCCTATTAACCTCATTTCTAAATTGTTGGTTAATACGATTGAATCAATTATCGCGTGATCAAGGCAACAAAGCATTAAGAACGGAATTAGATAAACGATATCCTAATACTAATTCGACAAATGCATAACCAAAATAAGTTAAATCAATTCATCACATCGTGCCCCTAGCCCTAGATCATAAGAATTTAGTTCATAGCAATGAAATATAAACTCAAAGAGATGATGAACACAATGATAACCATATTGAACTATAAAAGTAATACAAGTATCAAAGTTGAATCCAAACTATGAAAAACCTTCGTAAATGAGTTCTTGGTCTCTTGTTTGATCTTCAATCTCCCTCCTAAAGCTCTCTCCAAGTGTGTTTCTCCCTGCCAATTTCGTGATCCCTCACTTTCTGCCCTAAAATCCCCTTTATACTCGCTCAAAACTAAGGGTAAAATCGGAAAATAACACCCAAAAAATAACAGAATCGCAGCTGTGCACGTCGTACGCACGCCGTGCGCTGGACGTGCGTGATGCACGCCGGTTGCACATCGTGCGTCGACCAAAAGTGTCCAACTTCGATCCTCTCTGTCCAATCTGCACGCCGTGCGCCCAGCGTGGGCTCTGCGTGCACCTCGCACGCTTCCTCTATGGCGTGCGTCCAGCGTGCATGGTGCATGGTTGGTGCACCCCGTGCGCTGAGCGTGCGCTTCAGAACTTCAGGCCCCTTTTTGTCTCTTTTTGCTCCGTTTCCGAACCGAAATTCCCGATTCCTTTGGAGATCGATCAACTGCACAAAACAAGAGAGATATTCATCAAACTACACCATCCCGGGACCGAAAAGCTCAAGAATGTGGGCTAAAAACATCTCAAATAGATGTATTTTACGTTCACATCAACACCCCACACTTAAGCTTTTCTCGTCCCGAGAAAATTAAACAACCAAAGCAGTAAGATATGTCCTGGTTAAACCCCGAGGTTCACCTCGATAGGAGGAGTCTGGGCCTCCTTTATTCAAGCATGGTAAAGTAGAGATGCAGCATGCAAAAAAAGGTTACGAAAATTTGGTGCTGATTGAGTTAAAGTGTGCTTACTGATCATAAGAGCTATCTCAGAATTACACACCACAAAATCGAGCAAAGTTCAAGAAAACACATAAACCGATGAATGCAAATAAGCAAGCTGTTACTCACATTAAAGACCGACTCTCCTAACGAGAACCCCCTCGTTCACTTTACTAGTGTGCTTCCTCTTTTCCCTACTACACGGATCTTAGAGATTCATATGCTACTAGTTAATCCCATCTCCACTAATCGTGAGGAATCATGGCAATCAAGAATAAAAAAAGGACTTATATTCGGCTTGTAATGTATGGCTAGGCAAAGGGAATGGAAAGGATTTAGAACACGAAGCTCATAAAATAAAACGTGTCAAACATGCTTCATCTCACACCCTAACCACTTTTCACACATCCCACTTACTTTCACCTCAAGTCTCTACCAAACCATTTCTTAGACACTCTTTTTGAGTCTACTTGTTGGGCTAATATATTTTTGTTCTTTTGCCCCTTTTATTTCACCTTTTCGTTTCTCCTCTCTCGATTTTGTTTTCCTTTTTCTTACCCATTAAATTCCTTGGGTACAAGAGAGGTCTCTATCTTATTTTCTTTTTCTTTTCTCTTTTTTTTTTCACAAACCAAATGACATATTATCATCAAGACTTCCTTTTCCTTGTAGTCACTCAACTCACAATTAAATCCCCAACGCCCCCTCTCATGAAGTACATAAGACACGAAATATGGGTTCAAAAATAACATGAGGATAAATAAGAAATGATGGGCACATAGGTTTGTAATGTAATGGTTAGAAACGAAAGGCCATAGGCTCAAAATGGGTGACTAAGAAAATAATGTAAGGTTAGAGATTTGGCTCAAACGTTCCAAGGATGGCCTAAAATCATTTTCTCAATTTAACCATGTTCCTCATTCTATTTCGCCTCGACTGGGATACACAAGTAGTTCTAGACTCAGCTTACAATGCATAGGAATCAAAGGAAGCAACGACTAATCAAGTAAACACTCAAAGTGCAAGCAAAAGAGTGGTCTTAATGCATGTGCTTACTCTACTCAATCGATTCATGCTAATCTATGTATTATTTGAACAGTGTAAGAAATGGGCATGTGTAACAGTTCAGTCATCGAAGTGTTAAGATCCTACACTCTATTACTCAATCATATCACCAGAAAATATTTTTTTGATTTTTTTTTTGATTTTTTTTTGATTTTTTTTGATTTTTTTTATTTTTTAAATGCAGCACAATATGCAGACCAAAAGTGCGAAATGAAATGCAAGCACCCCACCCCACACTTTAAAACACAGCACTGTCCCAGTGCGACTCGAACACATAAATAAACAAGCACCCCACACTTGTCAGATAGCATATATGACAACCACCATACTGTCCTAGATACATAAACTATCAGCACGATAACTCGGGTGCTCAGCACCCACCACATAGTATCTAAAGAGTAAAACAGCAAAAAAATCGATATAAAGGAGGGTAAGAGATACTGCCCCTCGAAGGATCGCTGTGTGGCATGCAACTGACTAGGGGTGGTGCTGCATGGATGAATGAAGAGCTCCTCGCCCGATCGAGCTCATGTGAGCCCGGCGCCTCGCATATGATCAATGTCCATATGCTCTCCAATCCATAGTTGGGGTGCCTCCCAACAAGCGCATTTGTTTAACGTCGTTAGCTTGACGAAAGGGGCGGCCTAAACCACCCAATAACAGCTCCAGAAGCCAGCGGCAGAGCTCATAATCACAACAACAAACACATCATACATACCAGGAAACCAACTGAAATAACAGGAATGAATAGGCCACAGAAGCCTACTGAGGAAACTCACGGGGATACGGAAAATGGTCAGGATAAGGATACTACTCAGGGTAAGGGTACTGAGGCTGGAAGAAGGATGGGCCGGAAGATGACTGGCCGGGTCCAGAGAGACTCATGTTCCCAAACTGTTTTGGGAGATTCCGTCTCATGTAGGCCATGTCTCTCTGGTACTCTGCGTACCAGCGTTGGCCATCGGCCCGGACCTCATTCACCTGCTCCTGCACATGAAGGATCTGTCCTCCTAACAACCCCAAATGAGCATCCACCCGGTCCTCAAATCGCTCAACCCGGTCTCCTATAGCGGTGACGCTAGTCTGGATGCCTCGAGCGATTCTAACCACTCGGCCATCTGGTCTGTAGTCGGAGGGGCCTGAGGAGTAGGTCTCCTCTGCCGTCCTCTGGACGACTCTCCAAGTCCCTTCTCCCTATCCTTAACCTCTTTTACAAGTCTAGGGAAACACTTCTCATCTACCAGACCTGTGCCGTCAATAGGGACCGGGGTCTCAGGGGGGTCATCGGGCATCACCAAGCCCAACTGGATAGCGATCTGAGTGACCACAGCACCACAACAAATAGGGACTGTCGGGCCCTTCTTGGCATGCTCCTTCAGAAAAGTGAGCATATGCTCCTCAAACGGGGCCCTCGCTCCTAAGTGGAAATAGTAAACCAACACAAGGTCCCGCTTAGTGACTTTATCCTGACTATCATGTCTCCCAAGGAAAGTGAATGTTAGGAGCCTGTGAAATTAAGAGAGCAATGGGGACCCTAAAGAGATCGCCTTTAGGGTCGTAGTACACTCCGACCCAGGCTTGCTGACTGTAGTCCACATGTCCTCATTGGACTCTCTCAATTTCCTATGGGAAGTTCCCCAAAACTGAAAGAACTCTCCAAACTCTTCCTTTGAGACAAAAAACCATTTCCCACATAGCCTAAATTTAACTCGAAATTTACCATTCTCGTAGTTTGGATCTATGGTGGCAAGGAACTCAACAGTGAGACTCCTAAACGTGGGGACATTCCAATTCAAAAGAATTTCACATCCCGCACTGTATAACCTAGATAGAAACTCATCGTGAATGCCCAATGTGGTTAAGCAAGCAGGGTCAATGAATTTGGCCGCCATGATTGGTCTCTCTAATAGTCGGTCCCGATTATCAATATGAACTTGTTCTTTGAATAATAAATCAGGTACCTGGCTCTCTCCCTCCGAGATGTGAATTCTGGCTCTCTTTCCTTTGACACCTGTGGAGGAGGCCTTCTCAACTGTAGCCTTCCCCTTCCCTTTTGCAGGACGAGTCATATTAGCGACGAAGCGAAACTGCCGGATTTGCACTGAGAGTGCACGGCGTGCACAGGGCGTGCAGGCCGCACGGAAGGTGCACGGCGTGTGCTGGGCGTGCGCTGTGCACGGTCTATGCACGGCGTGCGCTGGGCGTGCATTGTGCACGGTCTATGCACGGCGTGTGACTGGCGTGCACAGTTGCAGGCGCGCCTCTCCTCCTCTTTCCTTGCTAGTGGTGGCTGATTCTCCCCTCGATTTTCCTTGCTTCTTTTTGATTTCCTTTACTTCCTCTTCTCTCTTTCCTTGAGCTTCGAAACCGTGGGTTTGAGAAGGAAGTGGTCTTGGTTGGAAACGTTGTGTGGTAGATGAATGGTGATGAGAAGTGTGGGATGATGGTGTGATGATGATGGTGATGTCTGGTATGGAGGTTAGGGTTAGAGAAATTGGGGGTTATGGAGATTCGAAGAGGTGGCGTGTAGGTGGAGATGAAGGGAACTTTAGGGTGTAAAATTTGGGGTAGTAATTGTGGAGGGATAAGAATCTGCTGACTGCATTGGGAGTAGAAAAAAAAATCTGAAGGAGATAAGGTGGGTTTGGGCTTTGAAGTCGAGGCCCAACAAGAGAGGAAGCCCAAGAAGAGGGGAAAAGCCCAGGTGCAGCAGGGCGCACGCTGTGCGCACGGTGCACACACGGAGTGCATGACGCATACCCTTCGCATGTTCGACGCATGGCGTGTGCCAACGTGCGTTTTTTCTCTATTGCTCTCTGCCCAGTTTGCACGGTGGGCGCACGTTTGGCGCACGCCATGCGTCTCTCCTGCACTTTTCAATCTTCTATGCCGGTTTCGAGCTCTTTCTTGCAGTCTTGACCTCCCGAAGCAATTTCCTGCACATCCAATGTCCAAAATTACAATTTACACTTAAAAATTTATCCAAAATAAAATTAAATGTACATAAATAACTCGGGTTGCCTCCCGAGAAGCGCCTTTGTTTAAAGTCGTTGGCTCGACTTGTGGGACCCTAGATATCGGGTCCCGGCTGATCCAAGAGGAACACTTCCTCTACTCCTACTAATCCTCCATGGTAATGTTTGACTCTCTGCCCATTCACCAAGAACGGGTCCTGATTGCCATTGGTGATCTCAACTGCTCCTTTTGAAAGGACTCGAGTCACTGTATATGGACCGCTCCACTTTGACACTAGCTTTCCCGGGTAGAGCTTCAATCTCGAGTTGTACAGCAAAACTTTATCTCCTTCTTTGAACACCCTCATCTCAATACGTCTGTCATGGTACCATTTTACTCTCTCCTTGTAGAGCTTCGAATTGTGGTATACTTGATGTCGAAACTCGTCCAACACATTCAACTGCAACAACCTGTTCTCACCACAAACTCGGGCATCGAAGTTAAGAAACTTAATAGCCCAATAGGCTTTATACTCTAATTCCACAAGCAGGTGACATGATTTACCAAAAACCAGTCTATAAGGTGAGCAACCAATAGGTGTTTTAAATGCAGTTCTATAAGCCCAAAGAGCATTGTCAAGCTTGGTAGACCAGTCTTTCCTAGATGAATCGACTGTCTTTTCTAGGATGCTCTTTAACTCCCTATTGGTCACTTCTACTTGACCACTGGTTTGGGGTGATAAGGGGTAGCGAGTCTATGGTGGACACCATAACTACCTAGCAGCTTCCAAAAGTGTTTGTTGCAAAAATGTTTGCCACCATCACTAATGATCGCCCTAGGAGTACCAAACCGGGAAAAAATATGTTTCTTCATAAATGCACAAACTGGTTTGTGGTCATTAGTGGGCAAGGCCATTGCCTCTGCCCACTTAGACACATAGTCCACAACTACTAAAATGTACTCATTATTATGGGACTTTGGGAAAGGTCCCATAAAATCAATCCCCCACAAATCAAACAACTCCACCTCAATGGTGATGTTCATAGGCATTTCGTGTTTTTTAGAAATATTACCTGTTCGCTGGCACCTATCACAGTTTTTAGCATAAAAATGTGCATCATGAAAAAGAGTAGGCCAGTAGAAACCGAATTCCAACACTTTTCTCGCTGTCCTTGTGCCGCCGAAATGCCCTCCAACTTCACCTCCATGACAGTGGTAGAGAATGCTCTGCATGTCCGAGTCTGGGATACACCTCCTGATCATCTGATCTGCACATATCTTAAACAAAAGAGGATCATCCCAAAAATAACTCTTAACATCATGCAAAATTTCTTCTTTTGATGTGAGTTGAGACCGTCAGGCATCTCCCCAGAGGCCAAATAATTTGCAATGTGTGCAAACCATGGTGCCTTCTGGTTCTCTACCCGAAACAAGTGTTCATCAGGAAATTCCTCCCTGATGGGCACCTGTGTATTCTCATACGGATTTTCAATCCGTGAGAGATGGTCAGCAATCACATTTTCAACTCCCTTCTTGTCCTTAATCTCCATGTCAAATTCCTGCAACAACAAGATCCATCTCAATAACCTGGGTTTTGCATCCTTTTTACTCAGCAAATATTTCAATGCTGAATGGTCAGTATAAACAACAACTTTAGAAAGAACAAGGTAAGGGTGGAATTTATCACAAGCAAATACTACTGCTAATAGTTCTTTTTCTGTGGTAGCATAATTTACCTGAGCTTCATTAAGCACCCTACTAGCATAGTAAATAGTATGAAATACCTTGTCCTTCCTCTGGCCTAGGACCGCCCCAACTGCTAGGTCACTAGCATCACACATCAGCTCGAAAGGTAGAGACCAATCGGGGCTTACCATCACTGGTGCACTTACCAGTTTCTCCTTAATCACATTAAAAGAGTTCAAACATGCATCATCAAAAACAAAAGGAATATCCTTAACCAACAAGTTATTCAATGGTTTAGCAATTTCAGAAAATCCCTTAATGAATCTACGATAAAACCCAGCATGTCCAAGAAAACTCCTAACGGCTTTCACTGAGTTAGGTGGAGGCAATCTACCAATCACATCCACCTTGGCCTTATCTACCTCAATACCCTTTGAGGAGATCTTATGGCCTAAAACGATGCCCTCATTTACCATGAAATGACATTTCTCCCAGTTGAGTACAAGATTGGACTCCTCACATCGAGTTAACACGGCAGATAAATTAATTAAGCAATTATCAAATGAGGAGCCAAACATGGTAAAGTCATCCATGAAAACTTCCAAATAAGTACCTACCATATCATGAAAAATAGATAGCATGCATCTCTGAAAGGTGGCAGGGGCGTTACATAGCCCAAATGGCATTCGCCTGTATGCGAAGGTTCCATAAGGACAAGTGAAAGTAGTCTTTTCTTGATCCTCGGGCGCTATAGCAATTTGGTTGTAACCACTATACCCATCTAGAAAGCAATAAAACTCATGCCCTGCTAACCTCTCTAACATCTGATCAATGAAAGGTAAAGGGAAATGATCTTTACGAGTTGCATCATTTAGTTTCCTATAATCTATGCATACCCGCCAACCTATAACCATCCTAGTAGGAATTAATTCATTTTTATCATTTCGGACTACAGTCATCCCCCCTTTCTTAGGTACACATTGTACCGGACTTACCCAAGAACTATCTGAAATTGGATAGATAATACCTGCATCAAGGAGTTTGATTACCTCCTTCTTGACCACTTCCTGCATCAATGGGTTAAGCCACCTTTGGTTTTGCACACTCGGGCGGTGGTCTTCCTCCATCAGGATCTTGTGCATGCACATGGATGGACTAATTCCTTGGATGTCAGCAATAGTCCATCCAAAGGCCCTCTTGTGCTCCCTCAATACCCTCAACAGCTTCTCTACCTGCAATTCAGATAAAGCAGATGAAATTATCATAGGTAAAGTACCATTATCATTTAAAAATACATATTTCAAATTATCAGGTAGTGGTTTCAATTCTAATTCAGGAGGCTGTTCAATTGATAGCTTCAACTTAGGTCCCGTGGGGGTCTCCAAAGTCTGAAACTTGCTCTGATGAGCCCTCATAGGCTTGCATGCCTCCAACATATGCACTGCTTCATCTATACCTTCCTGTGGATATGAAACTTCATTAGATAAGCTTTCACTCAAAGATGCTTCTAAAGGATCATTAAACCTAGATATATTGAAATTTTCTTGACAACCATGATCAAAAGCATCAATAGAAAAGCATGTATCATCTCTCCTAGCATGTTTCATAGCTCGGAAGACATTAAAAACAACTTCCTCTTGACCATACCTAATGGTCAATTTACCTTCCTCCACATCAATCAAAGCCCTAGCTATGGCTAAAAAGGGTCTACCCAAAATCAAAGGGATTTCATAGTCCTCTGCCATATCGGATATAAGGAAATCAGCGGGGAAGATAAATTTATCGACCTTAACTAGGATATCCTCTACAATACCCCTAGGATATTTGATTGACCTATTAGCTAATTGCAACGATATGGAAGTTGGTTTTGGCTCGTCCCCTAGGCCTAATCTCCTGAACACTGCTAAAGGCATTAAGTTAATACTTGCACCAAGATCACATAATGCTCTAGCAAAAGAGATATAACCCATCTCACAAGGTAAGGTGAAACTCCCAGGGTCTTTAAGCTTAGGGGGTAATTTGTTCAACAACACTACAGAACACTCCTCACTCAGGTTCACTGTCTCAAATTCACCTAACTTTCTCTTGTTAGTGATAATATCTTTCAAGAACTTAGCATAGACAGGCATACCTTGAATAGCATCAAGAAAAGGAATATTAATTTCTAACTTCCTAAACATGTTCAGAAATTTAGAGAATTGAGCATCAACTTTACTTTTCTTGGCAACAGAAGGGAATGGAAGAGGTGGAGTCCTAGTTTCTGCTTCAACTATGGACTCCCTTACCTTCTTACCTTTGGCGATCCTTTGTTCCTCTGTTCTTTCCAAGCTTTCATCTTTCTCTTCTTCTTGACTCAGGTCTTCTATTCCTTGAACTTTTTCCGTTACTTTCTCTTTAGCCTTCGCCAGCTCTTCCATGGACTTCCCAGACCTCAACGTGACTGCATGGACATCCTCCCTAGGATTCCTTTCTGTGTTGCTCGGGAGGCTTCCAGGAGCCCTCGAATTCATTGCATTGGCTAGTTGACTCATCTGGGTTTCCAACTTTTGGAACCGGGAATCATTATTCCGGTTCACTGTCTTCTACTCTTGCATAGCTGCCTTCTGCAGCTCACTATCCTCCTTCATTTGTGCCATCATAGTTAGCATCATATGCTCTAGTTTGGAGGAGGACTCTTGTGGTGGTGCATTCTGGGGCTGCTGATTCTGAGACCTTTGCTGATACTGTTGGTTTTGGGGCCTTTGTTGATAGCCTTGTCCTTGAGGTCTCTGTTGATACCCAGAAGAACCCTGATTCTGCCCTTGGGGTTTCCAGGCCATGTTCGGGTGGTCTTTCCATCCTTCATTGTAGGTAGAGGAGAACGGGTCATAATTTGACTTCCTCTGGTTGCTCACAAAATTTGCAGTTTCTCACTGAGGTTCTCCAATACCTTCAATGTAATCAATGGGATCTATAAGTGAAGGTACCTGCATTGCATCCAACTTTCTTGTCACACTCTGCACAATCTGGTCCACCACTTTGTCCATTGAGGAAGACTCCACTGCATTGACCGTCCCCTTAGTTCCTGCACCTCTTCTGCTGGATTGCCAAACTCTATTAGAAGCCATGAGGTTCAAGAGAGACACGTTGTTCTCTGGAGTCAATTGCACAAAAGACCCTCCAGCTGCTGAATCCAACTGACCTTGACTGACTTCATTCAGACTCGAATAGAAAGTCTGTAGCTGCACCCATAGCGGTTGCCCATGATGTGGACACTGCCTCAGCAAATCAGATAACCTTTCCCATGCTTCCACCAATGTCTCATCACCTTGTTGGGCAAAGGTGTTAATGTCTGCCCTCAGCTTTATTGTCTTCTTAGGTGGGAAAAATTGGTTCATAACGGCATCCACTAACTGGTCCCATGTTCTGATGCTCCCAGTGGGCATCTCACGTAGCCACTTACTTGCTTTATCCTTCAATGAGAAGGGAAAAACCCAAAGGCGCACTGCATCACTCGACACTCCATTATACCTGAATGTGTCACACAGCTCGAGAAACGTTGTTAAGTGTTACAACGGATCCTCGTGTGCATTCCCATGGAATGGGTCACCTCTCACCAGGTTGATAACTGATGTCTTGATCTCGAATGTCGGGTTCATGACTGGTGGTGCGACAATGCTGCCTTCAATGCCTCGGAGAGATGGAGTTCCATATTCCATCAATGCCCTTTTCCTTGGTGGTTCTTCCGGAGCAAACAGTGGGTTAAAACCAGGAGGAACCCGATTCTGCTCCCTAATTGGGTTTTCATTCCTTGGCTGGATCGCTTCCCTTTGAATATCATTCTGGTTATCTTCATTGTATGAGTGATGACTCGAACCAGAATGATGACTTGAAGCGGAGTGATGACTCATAGCTTGCTTCCCTTGACGCTTCGCGATCCGAGCGTTTCTCTCAACCTCTGAAATATCTGTAATTAAAAACTCGGAGAAGGGTGAGACCGCAATTGCATAAACAAAATTAAATTAAATAAAATAAATAGAAAATGAAAATGAAATAGTCTTAATACGAATTATAAACGTATCAGAGTTGCCTTAGTTGCTCCCCGGCAACGGCGCCATTAACTTGACACTCCGAGATTTAATCCTCAGAATGGTATGGCAAGCGTACCGGTCGTCAAGTAGTATTCGGGTTTAAGTCCGAGATATTGTACCCAAGGGAGCAATTAAACAAGCACTTTAGTTAATTAATCCGGAAATCAAGTTATTCCTATACTGGTGATTGGTTTGGTTTTGTAACATGTAAATTCATGCAAGTAACGAGATTATGTGAATGATCCGGAAATAAGCACAAAGTCACGGGATTGTAAATCAGAGATAAAAGGCGATCTAGGACTTTAACGGGGTTCGAATGTGATGAATGATTTAACGGGATTCGGTATACATTTGCAACTAACATTATTCTAAGGGCAACGGGAATTCTCTAGGTATAGTCCTAACCATCTCTCGATCGTATTAGGACCCTAACATACTCGGTCCACCTAATTATCTCTAATCTAGGTGTAGAGCGGTATATAGCATTATATTCTATGAATTCCTCTAACTTTCGGGTTTTACTCCTATGGCTATTGCACTCGTGTCAGTCTAACCATATTCTGGCTTAGATTAAAACCCGAGCTATCTAATTCCTTTTTCCTCCTATTAACCTCATTTCTCAATTGTTGGTTAATACGATTAAATCAATTATCGCGTGATCAAGGCAACAAAGCATTAAGAACGGAATTAGATAAACGATATCCTAATACTAATTCGACAAATGCATAACCAAAATAAGTTAAATCAATTCATCACATCGTGCCCCTAGCCCTAGATCATAAGAATTTAGTTCATAGCAATGAAATATAAACTCAAAGAGATGAGGAACACAATGATAATCATATTGAACTATAAAAGTAATACAAGTATCAAAGTTGAATCCAAACTATGAAAAACCTTCGTAAATGAGTTTGTGGTCTCTTGTTTGATCTTCAATCTCCCTCCTAAAGCTCTCTCCAAGTGTGTTTCTCCCTACCAATTTCGTGATCCCTCACTTTCTGACCTAAAATCCCCTTTATACTCGCTCAACACTAAGGGTAAAATTGGAAAATAACACCCAAAAAATAACAGAATCGCAGCTGTGCACGTCGTACGCACGCCGTGCGCTGGGCGTGCGTGATGCACGCCGGTTGCACGCCGTGCGTCGACCAAAAGTGTCCAACTTCGATCCTCTCTGTCCAATCTGCACGACGTGCGCCCAGCTTGCGCTCTGCGTGCACCTCGCACGCTTCCTGCATGGCGTGCGTCCAGCGTGCATGGTGCATGGTTGGTGCACCCCGTGCGCTGAGCGTGCACTTCAGAACTTCAGGCCCCTTTTTGTCTCTTTTTGCACCGTTTCCGAACCGAAATTCCCGATTCCTTTGGAGATCGATCAACTGCACAAAACAAGAGAGATATTCAATCTCTCTTGTTTGATGAACACATAGAGTTCCCCGGCAACGGCGCCATTTTTTTTTTATAGTAACAATGATAATCATATTGACTGAAAAGGTAATATAAATATCAAAGTATAATCAAAACCTTCGATAATGAGTTCGTGATCTCTTGTTTGATCTTCAATCTCCCTCCTAAAGCTCTCTCCAAGTGTGTTTTTCTCTCCAATTTCGTGATACCCACTTTCTGACCTAAAATCCCCTTTATACTCGCTCAAAACTAAGGGTAAAATCGGAAAATAACACCTAAAAAATAACAGAATCGCAGCCGTGCACGTCGTACGCACGCCGTGCGCTGGGCGTGCATGATGCACGCCGGTTGCACGTCGTGCGTCGACCAAAAGTGTCCAACTTCGACCCTCTCTGTCCAATCTGCACGCCGTGCGCCCAGCGTGCGCTCTGCGTGCACCTCGCACGCTTCCTGCATGGCGTGCGTCCAACGTGCACGGTGCATGGTTGGTGCACCCCGTGCGCTGAGCGTGCGCTTCAGAACTTCAGGCCCCCTTTTTGTCTCTTTTTGCTCCGTTTCCGAACCGAAATTCCCGATTCCTTTGGAGATCGATCAACTGCACAAAACAAGAGAGATATTCATCAAACTACACCATCCCGGGACCGAAAAGCTCAAGAATGTGGGCTAAAAACATCTCAAATAGATGTATTTTACGTTCACATCAACACCCCACACTTAAGCTTTTCTCGTCCCGAGAAAATTAAACAACCAAAGCAGTAAGATATGACCCGGTTAAACCCCGAGGTTCACCTCGATAGGAGGAGTCCGGGCCTCCTTTAATCAAGCATGGTAAAATAAAGATGCAGCATGCAAAAAAAAGTTACGAAAATTTGGTGCTGATTGAGTTAAAGTGTGCTTACTGATCATAAGAGCTATCTCAGAATTACACACCACAAAATCGAGCAAAGTTCAAGAAAACACATAAACCGATGAATGCAAATAAGCAAGTTGCTACTCACATTAAAGACCGACTCTCCTAACGAGAACCCCCTCGTTCACTTTACTAGCGTGCTTCCTCTTTTCCCTACTACACGGATCTTAGAGATTCATATGCTACTAGTTAATCCCATCTCCACTAATCGTGAGAAATCATGGCAATCAAGAATCAAAAAGGACTTATATTCGGCTTGTGATGTATGGCTAGGCAAAGAGAATGGAAAGGATTTAGAACACGAAGCTCATAAAATAAAACGTGTCAAACATGCTTCATCTCACACCCTAACCACTTTTCACACATCCCGCTTACTTTCACCTCAAGTCTCTACCAAACCATTTCTTAGACACTCTTTTTGAGTCTACTTGTTGGGCTAATATATTTTTGTTCTTTTGCCCCTTTTATTTCACCTTTTCGTTTCTCCTCTCTCGATTTTGTTTTCCTTTTTCTTACCCACTAAATTCCTTGGGTACAAGAGAGGTCTCTATCTTATTTTCTTTTTCTTTTCTCTCCTTTTTTTTTACAAACCAAATGGCATATTATTATCAAGACTTCCTCTTCCTTGTAGTCACTCAACTCACAATTAAATCCCCAACGCCCCCTCTCATGAAGCACATAAGACACGAAATATGGGTTCAAAAATAACAGGAGGATAAACAAGAAATGATGGGCACATAGGTTTGTAATGTAATGGTTAGAAACGAAAGGCCATAGGCTCAAAATGGGTGACTAAGAAAATAATGTAAGGTTAGAGATTTGGCTCAAACGTTCCAAGGATGGCCTAAAATCATTTTCTCAATTTAATCATGTTCCTCATTCTATTTCGCCTCGACTGGGATACACAAGTAGTTCTAGACTCAGCTTACAATGCATAGAAATCAGAGGAAGCAACGACTAATCAAGTAAACACTCAAAGTGCAAGCAAAAGAGTGGTCTTAATGCATGTGGTTACTCTACTCAATCGATTCATGCTAATCTATGTATTATTTGAACAGTGTAAGAAATGGGCATGTGTAACAGTTCAGTCATCGAAGTCTTAAGATCCTACACTCTCTTACTCAATCATATCACCAGAAAATATTTTTTTGATTTTTTTGATTTTTTTTAAATGCAGCACAATATGCAGACCAAAAGTGCAAAATGAAATGCAAGCACCCCACCCCACACTTTAAAACACAGCACTGTCCCCAGTGCGACTCGAACACATAAATAAACAAGCACCCCACACTTGTCAGAAAGCATATATGACAACCACCATACAGTCCTAGATACATAAACTATCAGCCCAGCAATTCGGGTGCTCAGCACCCACCACATAGCAAATAGGAGTAAAACAACGAAAATATCAATATAGAATAGGAAGGCAAGAAATACTGCCCCTCGAAGAATCGATGTGTGACATGTATCTAACTCGGGGGTGTGGCGATGCATGGATGAATGGAAGGTCCTCGCTCGGTCGAGCTCGTATGAGCCTGGCGCCTCGCATGTGCTTAATGTCCTTATGCTCTCCAATCCATAGTTGGGCTGCCTCCTAACAAGCGCATTTGTTTAACGTCGTTAGCTCGACGAAAGAGGCGGCCTAAGCCACCCGTTTTATCCTCTTCAAGGCTCATTGGAAAGTGTTGCGAGGTTTGCTCTCGCCCAAACACCTTCACTAATCTTCTTTGGTTTCCTCCATAAATTCACCACCAAGCTAAGATCATTTTCCACCAGAATCCTGCACATACAACATGAAGGGTTACATTCTCGAATATGGACTAAAGTTTCTCTCAATACCTTGCTCTTTTCCCTGAGAACATTCATAAGCTCTTCTTCCCTGTCATCAGGTAAGTTAGATGGAATCACAATAGGGTATATGTCATTTTCATCCAAATACACATATTTCAGATTATTCGGTAGAGATTTAAGTTGATCCTTCATAACTACCCTATTATGGTTCTCTAATTCAAGTTGTGGAGGGATTTTATTGTCTTCATGATTTTTCTCAGTCATGTGCCCATCTTCAGAACCGATGAGTTTACATGTTGAGTCCTTGGATTTAACATTAACCTTGACTACATAAAATGTTTTCTCCTCCTCACCATACCTGACTTTGATTTCCTCTCGTTCTGCATCAATTAAGGCTCTAGCAGTAGCCAAAAATGGTCTCCCCATAATGAGAGGGATCCTATGATCCTCATGCATGTCTAGCACGATGAAATCTGCGGGGTATATAAATTCTCCAACCTTGACTAATACATTCTCTATAATTCCCCTAGGAATTTTCACTGACCTGTCTGCTAGTTGTAAGGTCACCGAGGTTGGTGTGGGCTCATCCCCAAGTCCTAACTTCCTAAACACCGATAATGGCATAAGGTTTATACTGGCCCCTAAATCACATAGGGACTTTTCAAAGTGAACATTACCTATGTCACATGGTATAGTAAAGCTCCCTGGGTCCTTACACTTAAGAGGTAATTTGTTCAGCAATATGGCTGAACACTCTTCACTTAGATTCACAATCTCCCCATCCAACAATTTATTTTTCTGACTTAGCAACCTTTTCATGAATTTGGTTATCTTAGGGATCTTGGTCAATGCTTCAAGATGAGGAATATTAATATCCAACCTCTTAAATATATCTAAAAAAGAGGTATATTGACCAACAAACCTACTATTCTTACATACAGAAGGGAAAGGAAGAGGTGGAGTCCACTTTTCTGATTCAACAGTGGACTCCCTTACCTTCTTACCTGTGATGGGTTCCTCAACCTCTGCCCCTTTATGATGACTCTCAGCTGCATCATCGTTCTGTGGAGGAACATGTTCCTCTAGTGCCTGACTGTGAATTGACATGATGGCATTGACACTCTCCCTGGGGTTCCTTTCTGTGTTGCTCGGAAGGCTTCCTGGAGCCCTGGAATTCAATAGAGCTGATATCTGCCCAATTTGGATCTCTATGGCCTGGAACCGAGCATCATTGTTCCGGTTCACTGTCTGTTGCTCCTGCATAGATACCTTGTGCAGCTCAATTACCTCCTTTTTATCCTCCTTCATCTGTGCCATCATGGTTAGCATCATCTGCTCCAATTTGGAGGACGACTCTTGTGGAGGTGCATTCAGAGGCTGCTGGTTTTGATATTGTTGAGTCTGAGGCCTATGTTGATACTGCTGGTTTTGGTTCCACTGATGGAACTGCTGGTTCTGAGGCCTCTGCTGATAACCTTGTCCTTGAGGTCTTTGGTTCCCCATATAATTTACTGTTTCTCCCTGAGGCTCTCCAATACCTTCAATATAATCAAGAGGATCAGACAATGAAGGGACCTGCATTGCATCCAATCTCTTTGTCACACTCTGGACAATCTGATCCACCACCTTGTCCATTGATGATGACTCAAAGGCATTAACAGTCCCCTTAGCTCCTGCGCCTCTTCTGTTGGACTGCCAGACTCTGTTAGAAGCCATCAAGTTCAATAGAGCCACATTGTTCTCTGGAGTTAATTGCACAAAAGAACCTCCAGCTGCTGAATCAAGTTGTCCTTGGCTGACCTCATTCAGACTAGAATAGAAAGTCTGCATTTGGACCCATAGTGGTTGACCATGATGCGGACATTTCCTCAATAATTCAGAGAACCTCTCCCATGATTCCACTAACGTTTCACCACCTTGTTGGGCAAATGTGTTGATGTCAGCTCTTAGCTTTATCGTCTTCTTTGGTGGGAAGAAATGATTCATGAATGCTTCCACCAACTGGTCCCACGTTCTGATGCTCCCAGTAGGCAATTCTCTTAGCCACTTACTTGCTTTATCCTTCAATGAAAAAGGAAAAAGCCGAAGGCGCACTGCATCACTTGACACTCCATTATACCTGAACGTATCACAAAGCTCGAGGAACGTTGTTAAATGTTCCAATGGATCCTCGTGTGCATTCCCGTGGAATGGGTCACCTCTCACCAGGTTGATAACTGATGTCTTGATCTCAAATGTCGGGTTTGTGACTGGTGGTGCGACAATGCTGCTTTCTATGCCTCGGATTGATGGAGTTCCATACTCCATCAACGCCCTTTGTCTCGGTGGCACCTCTGGCGCAAAAAGTGGATTAAAGCCAGGAGGGATTGGATTTTGTTCCCTGATTGGGTTCTCATTTCTTGGCGAGATCACCTCCCTTTGAGTGTCTTCCTGGCTATCTTCATTATAGGAGGGATGACTCGAACCAGAATGATGACTTGAGCCCGAGTGATGACTCATGGCTTGCTTCCCTTGACGCTTTGGGATCCGAGCGTTTCTCTCGACCTCTGAAATATATGTAGTCAACAAGCTCGGAGAGGGGTGAGACCGTAATTGCATACACAATTAAATTAAGTAAAAGAAAAAAATGGAATAGTCTTAACACGAATTACAAACGTATCAGAGTTGCCTTAGTTGCTCCCCGGCAACTTAACGGGATTCGGTATACATTTGCAACTAACATTATTCTAAGGGCAACGGGAATTCTCTAGGTATAGTCCTAACCATCTCTCGATCGTATTAGGACCCTAACATACTCGGCCCACCTAATTATCTCTAATCTAGGTGTAGAGCGGTATATAGCATTATATTCTATGAATTCCTCTAACTTTCGGGTTTTACTCCTATGGCTATTGCACTCGTGTCAGTCTAACCATATTCTGGCTTAGATTAAAACCCGAGCTATCTAATTCCTTTTTCCTCCTATTAACCTCATTTCTCAATTGTTGGTTAATACGATTGAATCAATTATCGCGTGATCAAGGCAACAAAGCATTAAGAACGGAATTAGATAAACGATATCCTAATACTAATTCGACAAATGCATAACCAAAATAAGTTAAATCAATTCATCACATCGTGCCCCTAGCCCTAGATCATAAGAATTTAGTTCATAGCAATGAAATATAAACTCAAAGAGATGATGAACACAATGATAATCATATTGAACTATAAAAGTAATACAAGTATCAAAGTTGAATCCAAACTATGAAAAACCTTCGTAAATGAGTTCGTGGTCTCTTGTTTGATCTTCAATCTCCCTCCTAAAGCTCTCTCCAAGTGTGTTTCTCCCTGCCAATTTCGTGATCCCTCACTATCTGACCTAAAATCCCCTTTATACTCGCTCAAAACTAAGGGTAAAATCGGAAAATAACACCCAAAAAATAACAGAATCGCAGCTGTGCACGTCGTACGCACGCCGTGCGCTGGGCGTGCGTGATGCACGCCGGTTGCACGCCGTGCATCGACCAAAAGTGTCCAACTTCGATCCTCTCTATCCAATCTGCACGCCGTGCGCCCAGCGTGCGCTCTGCGTGCACCTCGCACGCTTCCTGCATGGCGTGCGTCCAGCGTGCATGGTGCATGGTTGGTGCACCCCGTGCGCTGAGTGTGCGCTTCAGAACTTCAGGCCCCTTTTTGTCTCTTTTTGCTCCGTTTCCGAACCGAAATTCCCGATTCCTTTGGAGATCGATCAACTGCACAAAACAAGAGAGATATTCATCAAACTACACCATCCCGGGACCGAAAAGCTCAAGAATGTGGGCTAAAAACATCTCAAATAGATGTATTTTACGTTCACATCAGTAGGTTTAGAAAGATGGAGAGAAGATGAAATTATGCGTTTCACTCTTCTTTTCTTGTTCAGGTTTTGCCCCACTAAATTTTCCTGGAAATATTTTTAACGGGGAACTTGAAAAGCATTCAACGTTATATTATTTTTCTAAATGTTAGTGTACAAGAGGGAACATTATAATTTTAAGTGCTCCCCAACATTAATTGCATTTAGAAATGATAGAAATAGTAATAAAAAATTCAAGTTCAAGCCTTATGAAACAATGAGAGAAAAATCAATCGTATATCTTTTAGGACAAAACATCCAATCGTTATTACTTTCTTTTGTATACATTATCCTTCGTTTCTATAAATAACAGTGAAATGTGATGACTTACATACAATATTATTAGAGGTATAACAAAGCTTTTGGTCTCTATGCAATTTTGTTTATATTCCATGCACTATTTTCATAAGACTATTATCATTCCTTTATTTACAACATCACACATTTTTTTATTTTAAGGTGGTCAATTTTTTTTGAAAAATAAAACTAAAATTGAGAACAATTTGCCTATATTTTTATATTTATAAAATTCATTGTGAGGTGTAGAATTAGAAGTAATTATTACCACAGACTCTTAGCCCAAAAAAGAGTAAATATTACCACAGACTGATCCGATGTCTCACATTGTCTAAAAGATTTATAAGTAATTTAGGGAGAAGAGAAAAATGTTTTTGTAATTTGTAATTTCCAATAACATTCTGTAACAATGGCAATGGCTCCCCAGAAACTGAAGAACATGACAACATCGTTAATCATGTTCATCTTTTCAGTTTCTTTGATGGGTGTCAGTGCCGGTTCATGCTCTAAAGGAGGATGCAAGGTATACACTAATTTTATCCTCTGATGAACATTTATGAAACAATATAAAATTTTGAATTGATTAGGTTGGAGACGAATGTTCGGTTGATGGGGATTGCGAGTCTGGGACGTATTGTTTCACTCCGTGTAATTCTGATGATGATAAATCTATATGCGTTCGATCTAAATTCACTGATCAATTCAAACTCGTGGTAATTCATTTTGAAATTGATGTTCAACTTGTCTCGTAAGTATTGTGTTGTTAATTTTGATTAATAATCAGAACAACTCATTACCTTTCAACAAATATGCGTTCCTGATGACCCACAATTCCTATGCCATCAAGACTGATAAACCTCCTTTCGGTCCTCGGGTCACTTTGGTTAATCAAGATGACAGTGTTGCCGAACAACTCAAGGTATTTTCAATTTGTTTATTATTTTGGGATATGTTGTGTAATGTTTGGTTAATGTAGTGAGATGCGTTGTTGCAGAATGGAATTCGTGGGCTGATGCTAGACTTTTATGATTTCAAAGAAGAAGTGTGGTTGTGCCATTCTTTTGGAGCCGCATGCCATGACTTTACCGCATTCGTGAGTTTCATACAATAGAAACTCGATAAATTATTACTTAGATTATTCAATATGTATGTGTATTGTGTTCAGAAACCTGCAAGGGAAACATTAAAGGACATAGAATCATTCTTGTCTTCGAATCCGTCGGAGATCGTGACACTGATCGTGGAAGACTATGTGGAGGCCCCAAACGGGCTTAAGGATATTTTCAAGAAGGTGGGTTTGTACAAGTACTGGTATCCGGTGTCAGAAATGCCAAAGGAGGGCAAGGACTGGCCGAGGGTGAAGGACATGGTTGAGAAAAATCACAGGCTTCTCGTCTTCACCTCCAACGAAACCAAGCAAGAAGCCGAGGGAATTGCCTACCAATGGAACTATATGGTTGAGAATCAATGTGACTTACTACCTACTCTTATCATTTCTTATTCACTCTACCGTTTATATATTCATTCTATCTTATATGGGGACAATCAGGTGCGAACCTTTCTTACAGTGTGAACCTATGAACCCCAAATATGGTTTGAGAAAATCGCGAACATGGTTTGAGAAAATAACATTCCAGTTTGAGGAAAAAAAAGTTTGAGAAAACAGCATTTTACTTTATAAAAATATAGTTTGAGAAAATAGCGTTTCTGATTTGAGAAATGTTTTGCCTAAGAATATTCACCTCAAACTGGGAATGCTATTTCCTCAAACCGGATACACTAAACACGCGAGTTCGCAGGTTCACACTACAACGGCTAGTTCGCACCTGATTGTACTCCCTATCTCTTGTATTCATATATTGTACTACTATTTTTACAGTTGGAAACGGTATGTTCAGACGCGGGGTCTGCCCAAAACGAAAGGAGTCCCCTGACCTCGATGATCGCTCCAAAGCATTGGTCCTCTTGAACCATTTCCCAACCATTCCCACTATGAAGTTGGCATGCGAGCATAACTCCAAAGACGACATCATGGGCATGTTAGATGGATGTTATAACGCTGCCGGCCGTTGGGCTAACTTTATTTCCGTAGACTATTATAAGGTATATATATACATATATCCCTCATTTTGTTACCTCCTAGTCATGTTTTATAATAATCGTTGATGCAGAAAAGCGACGGGGGAGGAGTGTTCGAAGCTTTGGATAAGTTGAATGGGCAACTAATCTGTGGGCGCGATGATGTGCATCAATGTGTGGTATGTCTCATTTTCATACAAAATTTCTACGCCTATGTCGTTATGATACGATGATTTTTTGACTGGCAGCCCGACCGTGATGGGAAGAAACATGCATAGTTGCAGTTTGTAGACTTGTTTGGATCTCAGGAAATGCTGGTCAGAGTAAATAAGTTTGGGGCACATAGAGGCCCCTAGATCTCGTCGGAAGAATAATAGTAATGTACAAGTTTTTTCTATTGAGAATGACATACGCTTTCTATTATGTAAGAAAAGCAAGAGTTACACTTAACATATCATGTTAGATGATACATTTCAGTCAAAGGTTAGTTATAGCTTACTAATTTGACAACCCCTAATAAACCTATATTTTTCAATCAAGGGTTGATATAGACTATAATACATACACTATAATTGATGCTCTCTCAATAGTATTGTAGATTTTCTTCCCAGTGAAAGAGGACACGGACCATGTGCGTTTGGTGATTACTAAGCATCAGTCGCATGCTGGGCGGTAGAGATACTTTTTAATCAGTAAATGTTTTGTTAGGATTATTATCCTTTAAAGTAAAGTAGAGGATAAGAGACTAAGCAATCACCGAACAATAGAACCCAATAAAGGTTTAAGTTGGTCTTACCCCCAAATTTTATGACCTTGAAGCAATCTAACTATACATAACAAAGGATAAACCGAAGAAAAAACAAACCAACACTAGATGTACTGGTCTAGAACCAAGGTTTACAAACATGAAATACAAGTGAAACAAAAACTAAAGGCGGAAAATGAAAACATAGAAAACTTGAAGCCCAAACCCGAAAGGTGCCTAAAAACAAGACAAAAGCGAAGATAAATCTAACCCTAAATCTACCCGAAGCAACAATGACCCGTCATCCTTCCTGAGCAGCCAACAAAAAATACGGTAAGAACCAGACCTCCCAAACTTAAGCCGATTGATCTAGAACGAGTCCAATGCAAGACCAACAAAACCATTATGGTGGCCAACACACACTAAGTGGCCCTGACCACTACCGACCGTGGAAACTGTCACGCCCCAATTTCAGTAAACCGAACTCGGGACGCGAACGTTTAAAATAAGAAAACACTTCGAAAACATTTCCATTAAAACACTTTACAATAACAGTTTAGTTCAACAAAAGGATAATTACAACTCAAAATAAAACGTCCCACAAGCGGACAAAAGGCGAGGTATCCGTCGCTAGACCAAAAGTAAAAAAAACCCGGACTCCGCTCCTAGCTCCACAAGCTTCGAGAGCTCACCTAGTCCGTCCCACGAGCAGTACCTGTAGGAAAAGCAGCTAAGGGTGAGCGTTCGCTCACCACCACGGATAACAGACTGACTACGGCATAATTAGCAGACAATGCCGGTAACACCAACAACAAGCTCAACCCCCGGGGATCACTGTCCCCAACCCAAGTACTCTGACTGACAACACCCACGGTGACCTTCCTCGAACGACTCAACACTCAACACGTAAGTAGACCCGAACACAACGATCGACGACCTCCTCCAAAGACACGACACAACGATCACGACCTCTTCCAAGGACTCAAAGGAACTACGCAATATCAAACAAGATCACAAAGGATCGCACACCAAACAAGATCACAAAGGATCGCAAACCAGCTGCTCAGTAACCTCTCCCACTCACACGAACACGGATCAGGCTAGCCAAAGAGTGCTTACAACCTGTGATACTCAAACTCGGACCAGGCCAGCCAAAGAGTGCTTGCAACCTGTGTTACTCAAACTGTGTCAGGCCAGCCAAAGAGTGCTTGCAACCCGTTGATACTCAAATTTGGTCAGGCCATCCAAAAAGTGCTTGCAACCTACCGGGATCCGCAATCACAATCACAATTACAAGCAAATTCAAACACACAGGCACTCAAGGCCACTCAAGACACCTCAACAGTCAAGACTCGGGTTCAACAACCCCACGGGCACTCACTGCCACTCAAGACACACCAACGGTCAAGACTCGGGTTCAACAACCCCACAGACACTCACTGCCACTCAAGACACACCAACGGTCAAGACTCGGGTTCAACAACCCCACGGCACTCACTGCCACCCAAAACACCGACAGTAAGACACGGGCACTCATGGCCACCCAAGACACCAATTTAAACACACGGGCTCTCAAGGCCACCCAAGACGCCAAATTAAATACACGGGCTCTCAAGGCCACCCAAGACACCAAATTTAAACACACGGGCTCTCAAGGCCACCAAACTGAACAATAAATACCACGGGCTCTCATGGCCACCCAAGACGTCAACAATTAAATACGGGCTCTTAAGGCCACCCAAACTCAACAATAAATAACGCACAACAACCTCCGGCATACTCGACGCCTCCAACAGTTCTAAGATCACTAGTTTCACAAACAACCTCCGGGCATGGTCATATGCCTCCAGTAAAACAATTACCGCTAAGTTCTCTGCTCCTACGACACTACTAAGTGTCACATGCTTTTCTCAATAAACGCTACAATCCCGTATCAAGCATTTCTAAATATTCGATAGTCTACTCAACCCACGACACCCCGGTGTCACATGCAATCCTACTGTTAACTTTCCCTAGTCAGGGCCAAGATCCGGCTACTTTTCCCTACCTCAACTGAAGAGCAACCGCTACGCTTCCTAGCTGCTGACGTTCTGGCTCGCTACCTCCGGGCTCCACTTCGATCGAAGCCGGACGCTAAAGAGAACACGAAAGCCATAGATTAATAACGGTTCCACCGCTAAATTAAAGGTTACGATTAATCCGGTCTAGACCCGACAATTTGTCCTTTAAACTCGAGCGGGCTAAAAGCGGGGTCACGGCGAATCGGGTTTGAGTACCCGAGCACCGAAACCGGTGCATGCGAGGCACGATCCCAACACACGAATCCCGAGGTCCGATTCAGCGGTCCGCTTTTGTTCCTTTTTAAACCCGAAAAGCAGTCCATTTTAACAGCCCGATTATTCGATCCACGCTCAACGGATCAAGATCCATTTTAAATCAAAACTGGTTGTTCCCTTAAATCGACTTTCTAAAACCCAAGTTTTATTTCCGACGATTTAGTTTATTTCCTAACAAATCTGATTCTCAACTCCTCGATTTAAAACCGTTTTTAAAACCCAAATTGATTTTAATTCCCTTTTTATTTTAAACCCCTTTTTCTTTAATCTGATTTTCGTTTTACAACTTTTCTTTCCAAAATCCAATTTTGATTCCACTAAACAGATCCAAAAATTACAATTGTTTTCTACTAACAGATTCGACATTTACAAAATAAACAACACTAACAGATTTAATCGTTAACAGATTTAACAATAGTCGAAAAAGAAATACAACGAAAGGGAGGGCTCGGTCAGAAAATCCGAGGACCCTCGACGGCGATAAATCCGGCCAGAAACTCACAGTGGTGGCTCACCGTAGGGGAGATAAGGGCGGAGGGAGGTGGTCGCGGTGCCGGGCGTGGCGGCGGAGCACGACGAGGCATGGTGGCCCCTCACCCGTCTCAGATCTGGGACGACGGGACTCGGTGACGGCGGGGAACGGACGGCTCGGGACGAGGGAGAGGGCGGTGGTGGCCGAGCTCGGACTCGGGACGGCCGGAATCGAGAGGGACGGTGGTGGTCGATGTTGGCCGGAGAAGAGGGGCTCGGGGCGGTGGTGTGGTCGTGAATCGGACGGTGGCGTGGCCGTGGGGAGGGGGTTTCGAACCAGAGGAGGGAGAGGGTCGAGGGACGGGAGAGGAGGTCGGGGTTAGGAGGTGTGGCGGCCGGAACTCGGTGAGGGAGATGGTGGTCGGACGTGGGAGGTGAGGTGGCCGGCGACGGTGGCGTCGGGAGAGGGCGGCGGCGTGGTGGCTGGACGGGATCGAAGAACCGAGAGGGAGGAAGGGTCGGGAGGAGGTCGACGAAGGAGAAGGGTAACGGGAGGGGGCTGCGCGAAGAAGACGAAGACAGATTAGGGTTTCAGACCCTAATCTGGTCTTTTATACCCGAACCCTCAAATGGGCCTGGCACACGGGCCTGGCCAAGGTGGGCCTGAGCTTCCACGGCCCAACAAGAGCAAGATGTCGGGTCTGACCGGGCCTGCTGGGCGGGTTGCTGGTCTGGCCGGGTTCTGGTCGGGTCCGGTCCGACCCGGTTCGACCCAAAAGTTTTTTTTTTCCCCCGAAGCGGGTTTTACAGAAACAAAGGAGAGCGGATAAGAAGGAACTGGGGAGTTGACCAGAGAACCTACCGAGCCACAACAACATAGAGTCCAATGCACAATCTCATCGAACCTTGAGGCCAGCACCACCAAGCAGAGACGAAAGAGGAATACTTGTTCTCAAAACCAGAAAGACAAGAAGAAGACCTCAACACCACAAGAAAAAGAGACTCACGACGGAGAAGGGGGAAGAAAGGTTGAGACTACTAGATCCAAAGGAGACAAGCACCACATACTGCTCAGCCACTGTGAAATAGCCCACCAGAGACGACACATGCGATAATCCTTGACAGAAAGTTTGATTTTGAGCCTCTTAGATCTCGACTGACAAAGAAATGATCGGAATGCAAGTCCAAAATGAGAGAAGACCTTCGGTGATGGGAGAAACGAACTGAAGAGGGAATTCGGAGAAGGGAAAAGGTAGATCTAAGAGTTAGTGGGCTAGAGAAGGCAGATCTGCAACAATAAATGAGGAAGGAATCCTCCGACGGCTCTCTGGTTGTAAAAGCAGACCAGATGAACCGCCAGTGGTGACAATGGAGAAAAGAGGGTTTGAAAGTCAGTGTGTATGAGTGTCAGGAGAGAATAGGTGGGTGTGGTGGCAGAGGTGTTTGAAATTAATAGTAACCTCGACACCAAAAACATAATTTAGGAATTAGGATATTCATAGGATTGATACTCTATTACCCTAATCGCATCGAGCCCCGAAAAATGGAGTGAAACATCGTTCTTATCTTATACTGGCATTGTGGTTGAAAAAACTTGGAGTTGTATTATTGTATTAATAGATCAAATTATCATATTTTTACTTTAAAATTTAGATCATGTGTTTGAGGTCACATAGAAAACAGATCGGAGGAAGAATACACCTTTCAGATGATATTGTTCTAAGGTCCATGTGAACTCATAAGTCAAAATTTTCTGAAAAAATAGGTATTGTTGGCACAAACGATATTGTAGCCAAATGGGGTTTTGATGATATGAATAAAAGAGGTTGCGATCCTTTTAAAATGTGAACCTACAAACTCAATCACAACGCGCCACGTGTTGCGCTTAGAAAATGCTCTTTTCATCAAGTTTATTAATTTGATCTTTCCTGCTTCGTTTCAACTCCGATTTCATTTTTTATTGCGTTAATATTTTTCTTTTCCCAAGATCTATCTATCAAATAACATGTTGAATATGTTTTAAAGAAAGAAAAGACATGTACAAGGAAAAAATGTTATAGACACACTATTTGTAAACCACATCTACCATATTCTCAAACCATATCACTGTTATTGCAAACTATGTACGTTATATTTGCAAACCGTGTCTTACACATGTACAACCACACATTTCCCATATATATTTGCAAACCACATCCCTCATATTCTCAAACCACCTTACTTATACTCTAAAATCACATCCATCATATTCTCAATCTCATATCACTCATATTCTGCAGCCCACATCTCCCATATTCTCAACCCACTTCACTTATATTCTCAAACCACATCCCTCATATTTTCAAATGCACATATAATCACACCATAACACCTATATTTTTAAACCACATCATAACTTTTCACACTCATATCCACGCATCCACACCCGTATCCAAAAACACATCAAAATATATTCAATACACTACTTGTTAGAAATCCCTATAAAAAATAAAAATATTGGTGCAAATCATTAAATAGGAGTTGAAACGATACGAAAATCATTATATTAGTAAACTTGATTAGGGGGGGGGTATTTTCTAAGCGCGACACTTGGCGCGTTGTGGTTGAGTTCGCAGGTTCACATTATAATTAGGTGTTCACACCTAATTATACTTATATACATATATATATATATATATATAAGGTAGCTATCCAGTAAAAACCACCCTTATTGTGCAAACTACGAACTCATCAGGTGCTGACATGTGGCGCGCACAGTGCTGATAGTTTGCGCAGCACGGTGCTAATAGTTTGCGTGCATAGTGCTGATAGTTTGCATTTGTGCTAAACTATTAGCACCGTGCCGCGCAAACTATCAGCACTGTGCGCGCCACGTGTCAGCACCTGGTGAGTTCGTAGTTTGCACAATAAGGTGCGGTGTTTTATATATTTATTGTCCACGTGTCAGCATCTGGTGTGCTCTGCTGACATCACTTTTGGGGGATCCTATGGCTCTCGTGGGTTCGTAGTTTGCACAATAAGGGGGGGTTTGTACCTAATACCAACCATATATATATATATATATATAGGGGGACAATCAAGTACAAACCTTATTTCGGGTCAGAACGTAGAACTAATCTAGGCCATTGATTAACTAGATCGGATGGCCACCGAAATTCAGGGGGGGTGGTGGTGATTGATTACGAAATCAATTACAAGATATGCATTAATTAAAAAGATATTAAAAGATATGCATTAAATCTGGGCCATTAATTCTACACTCCAAGGGCCCAGATTGAAAGTTCTACGTTCTGACGAAAGATACAAGTTTGTACCTGATTGTTATCCTATATATATATATATATATATATATATATATATAGGGAGACAATCACGTGCGAACCTCCCTTACGGTGTGAACCTGCGAACCTTAAATCTGGTTTGCGGAAAATAGCATCCTAGTTTGCGGATAAAAAGTTTGAAAAACAGTATTTTATCTTGAGAAAAATATGGTTTGCGAATTTTTTTTCTGCGAATGTTCACCTCAAACCGAGAATGTTCTTTCCGCAAACCAGATACACTAAACACGCAGGGTTCGCAGGTTCACACCGTAACCCCTGGTTCGCACCTGAGTGCACCCGTATATATATAGGGTAGTTATCCAATAAAAATCATCATTATCGTGCAAACTACAAATTAATTTAAGCCATAGGATGCAGCCAAGATGACGTCATCAAAGCGCGTGCGATGCTGACACGTGGCCACTTCGTGCGCGCCTCTGCCCGCACAGTAGCGCGTGTTGACCACGCGCGCAGCGCGAGTACTGATGGTTTACATAGCACAGTGCTGATAGTTTAGTACAAAATGTGCTGATAGGTTGCTATCAGCACATTTTGTACTAACCTATCAACATTGTGTGTACTAAACTATCAGCACCGTGCTATGCAAACTATCAATATTGTGTGCGCGCGCAACAGCAGCACGTGCGCCCGCGTGTCAGCATCTGGTGAGTTCGTAGTTTACACAATAAGGTGCGGTGTTTTATATATTTAATTGCCCACATGTCAGCATCTGGTGAGCTCTGCTGACATCACTTTGGGGGATCCTATGGCTCAGATTGGTTCGTAGTTTGCACAATAAGGGGTAGTTTGTACTTGATACCAATTATATATATATATATATATAGGGGAACAATCAAGTACAAACCTTATTTCGGGTCAGAATGTAGAACTAATCTGGGCCATTGATTAACTAGATCGGATGGCCACCGAAATTCAGGGGGGGTGATTGATTACGAAATTAATTACAAGATATGCATTAATTAAAAAGATATTAAAAGATATGCATTAAATCTGGGCCATTAATTCTACGATCCAAGGGCCCAGATTGATAGTTCTACGTTCTGACGAAAGATACAAGTTTGTACCTGATTGTTATCCTATATATATATATCTTCGTCAGAATTACAAACTTTCAATCTGTGCCCTTGGATAATATAATTAAAGGCCCAGATTTAATGCATATATTTTAATATCTTTTTAATTAATGCATATCTTGTAATTGATTTCGTAATCAATCACCACCCCCTGAATTTCGGTGGCCAACCGATCCGGGTAATCAATGGCCCAAATTAGTTCTATATTCTAACCCAAAATTAAAGTTTGTACCCGAATAACCCTAGATAAAAAAATACGAATTAATTCCAACTTTGGAATCGCAGAATGCCCAAGGGTTGCGATTTCATTTGTTTTTTTTCACCAAGTTTATTATTTTGATCTTTCCCGCTTCATTTCAACTCCGAATTAATTTTTTCTTGTGTCAATATTTTTTTTTTTCCAAGACCTATCTATTAAGTAGCATATTAAATATATTTTGAAGAAAGAAAAAACATGTACAAGCAAAAACACAAGTTGTAAACCGTGCATTAATGTATGTGTTTACAACTGCATTTGTATGTCTACCATCGTCGCTCTTCTCCCTCTAAACTGATGAAAGCAGGTTCGGTCACACTCTACAGAGTATGCAGCGTTTAAGCAATACTTGAGCAGTCCTAGTCAGTTGTGTCATAGTTTAGTTTTAGCTTGCCTCTATGGCTTCTCCAACACCAACGGTAGAGTGCCCGAGGATACAGTCCCGGTATCTAGATGAGGTCCCCGGGTATTCTAGTCAGCCGCGTACGGCTTTACTCCCCTATCCCTTTGAAACTACAAGATAGATGAATCAAAAAGAGGCTTATTCATGATTTCTCGATCACACTCCTTGATAGTGTGGCCAGTCATCCCACAATTGAAGCAGAAGGATGGCTTCTTGGTGTACATGAGGGAGACCCAAATTGGGTCCGGAAACTACTTGAACCACAACAACATATGTCGGGACAAGGGGCGTTCTACCAAGTACCAAAACTGGACCCTTGTACTCCCTCCCCAGCATGTACCCCATTGATCACATGGGACTTTCACGCACATCCCAAGCGCCGCTCCAATGGTCTCCCCCGTCATCCGAGTCCGTACTAACAGAGGAAGCTTGTGGACATAAACCCATAACTAGAATCAATCAAGAGTGGGAGACTCCCTAGCCATCGGGTCCAAGTCCCCAAGGAGGAGTGGACGTCCGTCAAAGCACCATGGTTCGTTGCCTCAGACTCATACACACGCTTCCTCATAGTCGAAGTAGAACCTGAAGATTATAGGTCCTATATCCTTTGATCACGAGGCCCATTACAGCTTTTCCCCATGCCTTGGTGATGATTCGGAGGAGAACCTCCTTTCGAGGTGGTTTGGAGGACCAGATCTTACCCAACATCGTGAATTGCTGGCGGGCGATGACTGAGGGATCCAACGGGGAATATGGGACGAGGATTTCTTGTTCCTCCTCCTCCTCCAACAAGAAAGATGAGATGTCGTCTTGAAGATTGACAAGGTTGGACTCGAGGGACTCGGATGGTGCTGATGGCCCCGGAGCCCAGCTGACCTCGTAAAGCCTGAGCACCCGACATTGACGGACCATACTCAGAGGCGTGGTAAGCAGAGTCGGAATGAGAGGGATCCTCTCCGCGTTAGGAGCTACGGTCCTGTCAAATAACGCCTCCACCAGCGCCACTCCGTGATCCACTATCGGAGCCTTGCCCCGGAGAGGATCCCGATATAGTGGGGGTATCGGGATCTCACCAAGGGAAGGTGCAACCGGCAAGAAAGTTGGAGGGGTAGCAAGCTTAGGGCTCGGAGCCAAAGAACCAACGGGCCTAGGGTTTACGATCAGAGACGGCGATGGAGGAGCGCGGGGTGTAGGAACACGGGGAATAGGAGAGGAGGCGACCTGAGACAGTGAAGGAATAGCCAAAAGGGGGTTGCTTACAGATGAAGCAACGACCTTAGCCTTCGCCGGTCGACCCCGGTGCGGTTTCCCGGAAGGGGACGGCGTGGAGGCTCCCATCGTGAAGGACACCAAGGCCGTAGGGAATGGAAGCAGTGGTGGGTCCACCGAGAGAAGGAGGCGCATGGAGAATCCCAGCTAGGGTTTTCTTCGGCTTCCTCCTATGCTGGGCCTTTAAAGTCGGAACCACCTTAGGAGGAAAGAACGAGGTCTTCAAGGGAGAAGGCTGTACTGGAGGCGAGATGACAGCATCAGTAGTTGCAACAACAACGTCAGTGGCGGTATCGACAACAGAGACATGACTAGGGAGTACTATAATGAGGAAACCATGGGTCTTAACCTCCTTTGAGGTTTGTTTTGGCGATCTTAACTGGGTTTACCTTTGGTTGCACTTCCCAACTATGACCTTTTAATTTTTTGCACAAACTATCAATTACCGTTAAAAATCATGATGTTGTTAGTTTTGGAAGGAAAAAGACCGAAATACCCTTCAATCTAACTCTAATTTTCAAAGCAAACATTCATTCATCTTCTTTCCTTCATCTCATGATTAATTATATATTAAATTAAAGACAAAAGATAGTTTAGATAAACAATAACTATATTAAATCATTTTTTGGGCGATTAGTGATGAACGCAAAGTCAGAATTAAAATGATACCAATAAAATATTCATTCTCAGTATATATGAGGTAATAATACATCAAAATATTTAGGAGCAGCAACTCTATTCCTTGCATTTCCCAAAGTCAGATTTGTTTGTTCTGTAATGGGTTTAGACATTTTGTAATGCTCGATGTGAATTAAGAGAAGGGGGTGATAGGGCTCTACTGATTCGAGTATCGATAACTGGCACCTTGGTAGCTATTTCCTTAAAAATAAAATTTAAGAAATAAAAGCAAGAGAAAAAGAAATAAAATTAAATATTACTTTTAAATATTTTATTTTTGTTTTTCATAAAATGAATTAGAAATAAACTACAGAAAAATAAAAGAATAATGTTTTGGGTAAAGAAAACTGAATGAGAAAATCTATTAATTAATAATTTTAAAAATATAAAAATAAAATAAAATATGATATAAAAATAAAAATAAAAACTGAAATATAGGAAATTAATAATTCCAGTTATTTTATTTTTATGCAAAAAGTGGATAGTTCACTGTTAGGAATTGTGACGAAAGCTCAACCAATATGAAGGTAAATTTGTCATTTAGGAAAATGAATATGTGCACGTGAACAACACGTGTCCAAAAAACTAACGACATTGTCAAAACAGACGGTTATTAATAGTTTGTGCAAAAAATAAAAAATTATAGTTGGGAAGTACAACCAAAAGTAAATCCCAATTAAGATAGACAAAACAAACTTCTAAATAGATTAGGACCCATTATTTTTCCTACTATAATCACAGAGATTTCTACTAGGGTTAACGAGGTAGAGAGAATTGCAAAAAGGGTCACATTAACAAAGTGAAGAGTCCGCGAGCCCCTAGTTAGAAGAAAAGAAACTCAAATTTAAAATGAATTGGAAGAAGAAAATAAACGTAACACTATTTTCCATAAAAAAAATGCAATTAAATTAAGGTTACGAGGATATTGTGGAAATGACAAAAAGTACCGGGACCTGAATGATATTTTACCCTTGAAAAATCTCTATAAACAGACAGATCCCCAGTTACTTGGTCAAATCAAAGCCTTCCCAGTTTCCTCCTATTTCCGTATCTGCTGTGTCGGTCAATCTCAGCAACAATGGCGGAGCCTTCGAAAATCTCACCCCCATTGAAGGACGAGCTCGACATCGTGATACCCACGATCCGGAACCTCGATTTCCTTGAGATGTGGAGGCCTTTTTTCCAGCCGTACCATCTGATCATCGTCCAGGACGGTGATCCGACCAAGACCATCAATGTCCCGGAGGGCTTCGACTACGAGCTCTACAATCGCAATGACATCAACCGGATCCTGGGTCCCAAGGCCTCATGCATTTCCTTCAAGGACTCTGCTTGCAGATGCTTCGGCTACATGGTGTCCAAGAAGAAGTACATCTTCACCATTGACGACGACTGCTTTGTGAGTTCACTTTTCTCTTCTTCTTACTGATTTTTATTGATTCCTTTGCTTTGTTGAATATCCTTTATAAGAATTGCTGAGATTCTTTGGCTCTGTCAGAGGTCATTGTGAATGCTTTGACTCGATCTGGTGTTTTGTGTGGAGAGGGAAACCGAATTTGAATATTTTAGGTGTCGTGATTATTTGAATCTCGGGATCTGAACTAACAGTGACGTTTTTATTTCGAAAAATAGCTCAGTGGGTGGATCAGGTAGTGAATTTGGGGTTTTGAGTGCAAAGCTCTCAGGTTTGCTTATAAATTTCATAGGAATTGAAATTTTGTGTTCATTGGTGGCTTTAGTATGCAGTATGTGCCTCACTTTGAGTTTCATGGTCATTTTATATGATTGCATTTCAAGTTTTAACTTCAATTTTGGGATGCATTGTTCGAATTGGGATACTGATTTTTGGGCTTGTAGAATGAAATGTTGTGTGGCATAATAGGAGACAAGTTGTACTTTTTAGCCGTCGGGATTCAACATTCACTTTAGATCTTGTGAAGGATTGTTCATAATCTTCATATATGTAAGCTTTTGTTAGAATTGGATGGTAGATGTACTTTTACTTCATATGTGTCATTGTTTTATCATTCATGAAAGATGATATCTTAACTCACAATGCACTGCTCTCTGATATTGTGTTGGTCTCCATGAATTTCATTACTTGCATGCCTTTGTTGTAGATCGTGAATGATAGTGATGTAAAGTGAATTTATTAACATTTTATGTTTTACCGTTATGCTTTTATTCATTTGAAGTGACTGGTTTAATGCTATTCTAAATGGAAATGTGTCTGTAATGTGCTAAAGGTCCAATTTCTGAAAGTCTTATGGTTTTCACGTATCTGCAGGTTGCTAAGGATCCGTCTGGCAACGATATCAATGCCCTTCAGCAGCACATACAGAACCTGTTAACTCCATCAACACCACATTTCTTCAACACTCTGTATGACCCATACAGAGAAGGTGCTGACTTTGTGCGTGGATACCCCTTCAGCCTCCGTGAAGGTGCTGAGACAGCGGTCTCTCATGGCCTCTGGCTCAACATTCCTGATTATGATGCCCCAACTCAGCTGGTCAAGCCTCGTGAGAGGAACACCAGGTAATATAAATAAATGCCCCATAACTAGAAGAAGAAGAAGAAGTTGAATAGTGGTCTAAACTGATAAATAAATACAGGTATGTTGATGCTGTGATGACAATTCCAAAAGGAACTTTGTTCCCCATGTGCGGTATGAACCTTGCATTCAACCGTGAACTAATTGGACCTGCAATGTACTTCGGACTCATGGGCGATGGGCAGCCCATTGGACGTTACGATGACATGTGGGCTGGCTGGTGCATTAAGGTCTTTTTCTTCCTGGTTCAAATAGGATTTTATTTAAATCGGGTATGGACGAGCTAACACTGTGAAATTGTAGGTGATCTGCGACCATATGGGATGGGGAGTGAAGACGGGGCTGCCTTACATCTGGCACAGCAAAGCCAGTAACCCCTTTGTTAACCTGAAAAAGGAATACAAGGGTATCTACTGGCAGGAAGAAATCATCCCCTTCTTCCAGTCCGCGACCCTTCCAAAGGATTGCACCACCGTGCAAAAATGCTACATGGAACTCTCCAAGCAGGTCAAGGCTAAGCTGGGGAAGATCGACCCCTACTTTGATAAGCTGGCTGATGCCATGGTTACATGGGTTGAGGCCTGGGATGAGCTCAACTCTGCCAAGTAGAAAGTAGTATATCATTAAGTTATCACAGTAATGTATTATTTATCATAGTTTATTTGTGGCGTCAACTTCTCTACTTGTTTTAGTTTCAGGCATCAACTTCTCTGCTGTTATTGATATTTGAGTTATAATCATAATGAAGCGTTGGATATTCAAAAGCTAGCTTTGGATCTGTGTTTTAAATTTGACTTGTGTAGTGTCGGTGAGGAGAGAAAATCACATTTGAATATTGCCTTGCTGTTGAGTGAAAAGATTAAGGAATGTGTCTGGTCAATGGTCATAGTTTGAATGGATGGATTTCTTATGTTTTGATAATACAATCCTTTCAGTAATTTATTATCTTTTGACATAATTTAATACATTTTTGGTTGTGGATCACAATTTTCTTTTACCATCAGCCATAAACTCGAGAACCAAATAACCAACTGAATCAACATATAGTTCACATGAAATGGATGTTTTTTTTGGAGCAGACAAGTGAGATAAAACATTGTGAAGACTATTGAGGTCCTGTAATCATCTAAATTTATACAAAGTATCTAGAGGAAAGTAATCAATTACCCTTGTCAATCCCGTTGCAATATATAATGTTCGTGTTGTTGAAACATAAAATAGAAATTTACAAATAAGAACTTACTTTACAACTAGTCGAAAATGAAAGACAATTATCCTGATACTATGAAACAAGGAAAAACTTCAGGTACAAACTATTCCCGACTTGTACATCTCATGAATTTGCTGTTGACTTATTAGTCGATCAGATCAATACCCTTGACTTATGATAATTTCACAAACTAACATATTCAGTTAGAAATGACAGAAAACGTTAGAAAAAACTTCAAGAACTAACTGTCATATGACTATTGAACTCAAAAACTAACAGTAGACTTGTTACTTTTTGGAGTTTTTCCTAACGTTTCCTGTCATTTCTAACGAAAAATGTTAGTTTGTGGAATTACCATAAGTTAAGGGTATTGATCTGATCGACTAATAAGTCAGCAGCAAGTTCTTGAGCGGTACAACTCGACGATAGTTAGTTCCTAGTTTTACCCCATGAAACAACTAGAGTTTTGTGTAGAACACATATGGCTTTGTGGAAGCCGAGAGTTTTTTTTTTGAATCAACAAATGATAGTTTTATTAGAAAAAGAAGATCTAGCTTTCAAAAAGAAAACAACGATCAAGGGATATAAATCCCTTCGGTTACAAACAAGATCATGTCAAGTATGGCACCTCAAACAACAAAACTTTTTACCTCAACAAAGAGAAAAAAAGTGTATTACCTGGATTTTACGACCTTAAAGAAAATATCTACTACAAACTAGGGGGGTCATTAGGTGATTAACCACCCAATTGACCCATTCAGGAACCCAACCTGATATTACCGATTTGACATACCTTAGAACCAACCCCAACCTAAAACCAATTCTTTACCGTGAAACCAGCCAGTTAAAATTGATTAGTGGTTTTAAAAAAACAATCCTCTCTATCCTAAAGCTCCCAAACCCTAAAAGCTCCCAATCTGCTTTGCTCTGCCGCCGGCGGCCTCCAAGGCTTTGGAGGTCGCCGGCCCTCCCTCCCTCCTCTTACCCCTCCTTCCTTTTCTGCTTGTCGGAGCCTGCTTCGTCGCCCTCCTTCTCTTGGTCTGGTTCTGTTGGCGCCCTTGCTTGAGGCTCTCGCGCGCGCCCTCCCTCAGTCTCTCGTCTCCGGCAACCCGTGGCCCTCTCGGCGACCTTCTTGGTCCCTTCTCGCCTTTGGGCTCCTCTGCCGTGGGTTGGCCCGAGTCGCCGGCGGTCGGTGCGGACGTTGCTCTTCCTCCGGTGATGGCGCAGTCACTACCGAGAGACCAAGCCATATGGACAGCTATACGGCCCAAGCTCTCAGGGATTTTCGTAAGTTGAGTACACCTATCTATTCCAGAGGTTCAGACCCCGAGGCAACTGTAGTATGGCTGGAGCGGATTACGCGCAACCTTGATACTTCTAGGGTATTTTGATAGTCGTTTGAGAATATTTTCGCGACCTTTCAGCTTGAGGGAGAAGCATGATACTGATGGCAGCATGTACAGGCCAGGGTTGGAGATGACTTTCAGCTGTTCAGCAGACTGTTCCTGGAACGGTATTTCCCTCGATCTGTTGGAGATGACCGACACCAGCAGTTTTTGGATCTGCGGCAGAGATGGATGACCGTCTCTGAGTATGAGGCGAAGTTCACATCCCTGTCTCGCTTCGCACCCGAGATGGTGCATACCGAGGAGAGGCGCCGCAGGCGTTTCGAGAGAGGACTCATCCCGTTTATCGCGGATCGAGTTGTTGCCTTCAGGATAAGGATTTTTTGTACTAGTGAACCATGCACTAGCCGTTGAGAAGCATTTTCGGGAGACCGCCACAACGCGGAAGACCAGGCCGAGGCCGAGTGGCTTTCTGAGGCCGTCAGAGAGTCGCGATACTAGGAGGCAGAGGACCTCAGGATTGTTTCAGCCACAGACCCAGTCCGGTGGGACACGACGGGTTGGGGCAGTAGCGTCCGTCGGACCTGCCCCGGTGGCACAGTTTGTCCCTCGTGCAGACAATTGGAACATCTGGGCCGAGACTGCCCGCTGAGTGATGGATCTATAAACCGGCCCGCAGGTCGGCCTACAAGAGCCGATAAGAGGACATGCTATCACAGCAGCAGATTCTTCCACCACCATCGAGAGGAGGACCTCCGATTTAGTAGGGCCGATTGTACGCGATTGTTGTACCCCGAGCTGAGGGACTTGATACCGACCCTGAGATCGCTTAGAGTACTTGTTACTATTTACATTTTGGATTTTGTGTTTGCTGACACATGAGTATTACACTTGGTTGTATTGTTTCGTGATTACTTTATGTTGGAACTAATTTAAAAACTGTTAAGCCCACCCGTACTTTAACACACCGACTCGAGGTGTGGTAGTCCCGACTAGTGTCGGTAGGAGACGAAAGTGTGGTAACAAACCGTTTCGTTCTTAAGAACTCGTCGTACTGAAAGTTCCCTCCTTGTTTCGAACGTAGTGGTCGAGCTTTAAGAACCAAGTTGTGGAACATCAAACGTTCATCCAATAACGGTAAATGACCGAGCGGTAAAAGGCCGCAACCCTGACCAGTTAACGGTCCCATCGATCACAGGAAATGACCGAGTGACGATAAGATCTGAGTAGCGCAGCGGAAGCGTGGTGGGCCCATAACCCACCGACATCGAAACCTACTAAAAGTTTAAAATCATAAGAGTCGAATCTTCGAAACGACCTTTGTGACTTGACACCCCGGTTGACGGGAAAATTAGCTGGATGAGTGTGAGTTGTAAGTGTAAGATTAAATTAGAGTGTAGTCCCTAAATTCCTTCCACGCGGAACAGACGGATAGCACCGAGAGTTACAACGACATCAGACGACACTCCCAGCAGAGAAAAATGCAGAGAACGAGAACCGAGTACCAAGGCGTACTTTTGTCAGCAAGGGAAGGACGAACGCCAACGTCCCGTGAGGAATAGTACAACCTTTGAACTTACGCTGTAGAAGTGAGAGCACCTCACGTTAAGATCCGAAAACAGACAGCCGAGTGCGACTACCACGAGCTTCCAAGCCAGTAACAAGATGGCACTGAACGAAGCGCTGCGTGGTATGTCGGATCTTGTGCCATGCAGGGCACAAGGGAAATTTAAGAGTTAACCGTTGTTGGTGCTGAGTTATTAGAGAAACGATAGAAGGAACCGCGCTTATTTTCTGAACTGTTCAAACCCTGGAGATTTCAGTGCGTGTTGATTACTCCTTAAGTGGTGACTTGGGTGGACTTGACCATAAGTTGGTTGATCGATAGCTTGTGAGCAAGTGTCAACAGTAGAAGCAATACCACCGGGTGGGATAACCTTGTTGATCGATCTTAGTTGTGACCCACTGTCTAGCGTAGTTATCGTAACGTTTGAGTTGTGCGTCTCAAGGGACGCCTACTTCCGACTAAGTGCCAGTAAGAGGTTCTTCCGCCCCTTGTCGTTGTACGTCGTTCGTCCGACTAGACGTCAGTAGAGTTCGTGGTTGTATTGAACCATGCACCGGTTTTGAGAACCATTGTCTCGTTGATATGATGACTTGGATGAAGCGACTTTTAAAGTGGTTTGGTCAGGGGTTGTGAACATGTATTGACGTCAAGAGAACTATCACGAGTTGGATAACCCTCTTGCTTGATCGCAGTTAAGTGTTGATGGTTTTACCACGATCTAGGATTGTGATGCTTGATGTGTGGCTGATCCGTATCAGGTTGAGAATCTTGATAAGGTTTACCCGGTGTGACATGTTGCTACGTTGGACAAGTGTGCCATGCTTGGTATGACAGGAGCTTTTGATTAAGGTATGAGACGTGCCGCCTTCCGAATAGGCGTCGGTACATTGTATTATTTCCTTGATTGAGGTACGCCTACCTTTCCACGAGATGTGGTGAAACGAACGGTTGTTCCAAACCCTGCAGTGGTTCGAACCTTTGTTGATGATTGCATCTGTGTGTTACTTGCTTGCCTTGTGTGTGTTAGGTCATGGCATGACCTTATTGGCGTTCCAGTGTGAACTATTCTTGTGAAGGTTACTAAAGAGAAAATGAGAAGTTACATCTGCGGATGGCTCCGTCTTTATCTGACTTTCGGAGTATTTCGGTAAGAAACCCATACCGACGGAAAATTCTGGTATGGCATATCTGAACCGGTGTCGTTCGTTCCGGTGGGATACCTGTACCGTTGAGGATTCCGGTGAGAGGTATCTACATCGAGGTTGTTTGTGACGGTCCACTGTCTACACCAACGTTGGATTTCGTTATAGGTTACCAAGATCGTTATCTGTTATTCCTCAGTGTCTGAGGGCCAATCGACTTGTTGATCTAATTTGTCTCGTTGATTCCTTGTGTTGATCTAATTTGTTTCACGTTGAAATTGTTAACTGTTAAGTAATACTGTTTTTCAACGCCAAGTTTGATTTCGGGTATCACTTCCTTGTAGAATTGTTTGTGGTGGGTCTTGACTTGACAGTGTTTGAGTTCGGTTATGGTTAGTCCCTGTAACGGTTGCTAAGGATGAAATTGAGAAGTAACGTTGGTGTGTGGTTCCGACTCTGTTCGACTTGCAAAGCGTCCCGACAGGATACTTGTGCCGACGGAAAATTCCGGTATAGGATATCTAGACCGTTACCTGAGGTTCTTAAGTGTTTGAGCGTTATTCGGCTTGTGTTTTTGTTCGGTTTTTCTTTGAGTTGGTGTGAGACGTTGCACGTTGAATTTTTGAATTTTTGGGTAAGACGGTTTTGCACTGCTAAGTGTGGCGTTTAAGTAACTAGCGTGATCTAGTGAAGCACGATTAAGTGAAGGTCGCGTAGATTCGGAAACGGTTAAAGACTGTGCAGAGCCGACAAAAGAGTTACACAGATGAAAGGCGCAGGCCTCTTGAGTCAATTGGTGATCAGATATTTCTGAGAGTGAACCTAAGAAGGACCTTTAGCGGTTCAACCGCGGCTGAGGCAACTTGACCCCGCATATTATCAGACATTTTGATGTTTTTGGCAGAATTTGCGTCGTTACCTATCGTCTTCCATGTTCAAACTGCGAAAGTACAGCGGATCCCTCGCTTATGAGTTTTGAGCAGGACGTACCCTGAGATAGGGTCAAGAGGAGCGCATTCGTTTTAAATTTCGAGGACGAAATTCTTTTAAGGGGGGTAGACTGTAAAACTCCGACTTATTTTAAAAAGGGAAACTCCTTGAAATGTGAAACGTGGGGGTGAGAAATTGCAACTGGTGATTTTCTAAAAGGAAAAATCAAAAAAGGGGGGGGGGAGAAGTTTTTTTGGACTGAATTTTGAGATTGGGCCAGCTTGGGCCCAATCTGAGACGCAGCGACCCAGGCCCGATAGCCGAAGCCAACCCTAGAACAAAACTAGAGAGCGTCGCTTCAGTGCTCATTTTTGCGTACGCATCCCAATACGCGTCCTCTTCCTCGCGAACCAGATCCCCGCCGGCGTCCTTTCCCCTCCGACCACCTCCACTTCTCTCCTTCTTCCTTCTGCTCTTTCTCGTCTTCCTTCTTCACCCGTGACAGAAACCCCAAAAACCCAAGACCCATTTTCTCTTCGTCTTCTTCTTCGTTTCGAAGTCTCACCGTCGTCGCCGATGAATTGAGCTCCACCGTGCCAGATTCAGGCACGACCAACAACGGTGAGCTCACTCCCTCACCAAATCCATCGTCCTCGTCACCTCTCGCCAGAGAATCGCGGATTTCTGAGTGGTTTCGGAGTCGGGCGTGACCGGAGAACACTGCTGGAGTTCCCGAGCTCCAGATCTGACGTTCTGGCTCCGGCGAGCATCTCTGCCGGAGTTCGCGAGCTCCAGATCTAACGTTCCCAGGGCCAGACGGGCCTTTGGGGCCAGGGCCAGACTTTGGGCCGTGATTCGACCTTGGGCCAGATCCGGAGTCGGGCTTGGGTCAGACCCAAGTCTTTGGACTGGGTCTGACTCGGATCCGGACCGGGTCTGACTCGGGTAAGGGCCGGGTCTGGACTCTGGACCGGGTTTGGACCGACTTCGGGCTCGGATTCGGGTCAACCAGGTTTTAAAGAAAATCATTTTAAAAATCAGGTTAATTAATTATTTAATTAATTTAATTTGGATAATTAAAGGACTAATTGGGCAAAATAAGAGGACCTTTGGACAAATACCGGTTCTGATTGAACCCTTTTATCTGTTTAACCCAGACTGGACTTCGCCCGAGAAGACGGAGAAGAAGCTAGCCGGACAACAGTAGACAGGAGTATTGTTCGAGGAAGACCGCAAGGTAGGGAAAATAATAAACTCCTCGTTTAAATAACTCTTAGTATGCCTATTAGGTTAATAAAATTGGAAAGGTCCTAGATTACATATAGGATGCGAATAACTAGAATAATTGTCTTTCAATTACTAATAACCGGACGTGTCTAGTATGCATGCATAGGAGGTGAACAACTAGTTTAACTCGCTTTCAATACTTGGGAAATTGCTTTACTGGTAGAAAGGTCGAGATGAGCCATAGGATTGGTTGTGGTTGCCTCACATGTATTGCTTGCTTAGTTTTAAGATGAATTAAGGGTCTAATGAAACTAGATAAATTGTATGCTTGAATGATCACATGAATGCTTGGATGATTGCATGATTGAATGAATGAATGAATGATTGAGTGTAATTGATTGTATGATCGGGTGAATGATAGACCGATGGAACGCGATTGGTAAGTATGATGGTAAGTGTAATTGTGGGTATGAATCCCTTGTGTGATTGTTTGTTGATCCTGCAGGATATTGATTGTTGGACCCTATGGGGCATTGATTGTTGATCCTGCGGGATATTGATTGTTGGACCCTGCGGGGCATTGATTGGTTAATCCTGCGGGATATTGGTGGTGGACCCTGCGGGGAATTGATTGGTTAATCTTGCGGGATATTGGTTGTGGACCCTACGGGGCATTGATTATACTCCCCGATGTGCGTTACCGGGAAGACGTCTAGGTCGATGTGCGTTTCCGGTATGGCGTGTGATTTTTGACCCTGCGGGGCATCGGTTGGTTTACCCTGCGGGAATTGGTTGGTGGACCTTGCGGGGCAATTGGATGGTTTACCCTGCGGGGAACGGTTACTTATTGATTCACCCCGAGTGTATGCGTCATGTGGGAGCATTACCTTGGTTCCCTATGACATATGGTCCTTTGGGGGCATTTCCGAGAATCCCGATGATAAGCGTCCCTCAGGTATTGTTGCCGGTAGCCCGATGTATGTGCCTCCTATGGACCGAGGGAAAATCTGATATGACACGAATACTCTTGTGGATCGGAGTATGGGATCCGATATGATACAAGAACCTATTCGTGGATCGGAGTATTGAGGATTGAGCTATTGGCGTGATATTCACGTGATCCCATTTTAGTAGTTATCGAATCTTTACAACGCTTTTCATTTATTCTCCTGAAAGTTACCGTTATCCTTAAGAATGTGATGTTGTTATTATCTTGTCTATCTTACCGCATTATTTTGGATTAAACGTATTAATTACAATATGTGCCGTCAGGCTAAAGAAGTTTTATTATTAAATTAGAGGTTAAATTGTTTATGATTTTCCCTACTGAGCGTAAACTCACCCCTGTTTGTTCTATTTGTTGTGCGTACAGGCGTGCTTGATGTGTAGTGGATTCGAGGCTCGGGAGCTTCTGGATAGTTGGGTGTTCTATCCTAGAGACGTTGTATGTCTTATTATTGAACTTTATGTAGTACATACTCTATTTGAGCTTTGACTCCTCATTACTTTTGGAACACATGTTATTTGAGAAATTGAACTTTGAACTCGTTATTTTGAGTATTTAATTGGAACCTATTGAGTATTTAATTGATTTTACTATCTTTTTGGTATTACTTTATTGGGTTATTTACGATAAGGTACCCTTATGAATTTTTTGTCCGATAAGGTACCCAAATGATTCGTCCATGAACAATATGGTTTATAATCGGCATATTCCGTTAAAAACTAACGGAATATTCCTCTAAATTAGACATCTGCAGTTAAGTGGGGTGTGAAATGACGATTTTACCCTTTCTTATTTTAAGCTTATAAATTTGATACATAAAATTACCATTATACCCTCTTTAATAATAATAAAATAATTCTAAAAAATTAAATTCATTAATAAAACTAATTAAATAATAAAAAAAATTAAAAGAAATAAAATAATTATCTCTTTCATTTATTAAAACCTAAATCTCTATTATTTGGCCACTGAATCTCGAGACTCTCTCGATGATTCTGAGTTGTTCTTCGTCCGTCTTCTGAAAGTGGTCGGCGGCGAGAGCAGCAGTAGTGATGGGGTGACCTCGTCGGAGGCGATAACAACAGTGGCGGAGTTCGTCGAGATTTGGGGAGTCTGAGCGACGTCTGGTCTCCGACGTCTGTTTTCTTCTTCTCCAATGTAGATTTGCTTCGATCACTACTGCAGAAATGGACTTGGCACACGGATAGAAAATATCCGTAGCTAAAGTTTTGGAACCTTAACCACGGATAGCCACATCCGTCAGCCAGGTTATCACTTGCCTGACGGATATGACATCCGTAGTTGAGGTGGTCGAACCTGGCTGACGGATGAAATATCCGTGGAAATGGTCACCCGTATCCGTCAGGCAGGTGGAGACTTCACTGACGGATACGGTATCCGTGGGAAAGGTGATCTCACCTGGCTGACGGATATATTGTCCGTAGAAAAGGTAGTCTGTATCCGTCAGGCAGGTTAGTACACCTTTCCTACGGATACCGTATCCGTCAGTGAAGTCTAGACAGTGCGAATCCTTACCCATGGATATGTTATCTGTCAGTGAAGCTTCTTGTATCCGTTGGTAAAGTGAGGTATATAAGCAGTGTACAAACTAATTCCGAAATCATTTATTGTCATCCAGATAAAAATATCGACATAATACATGAACTTGTATTATACAAGCGGTATATAAGCACAAAAACATTTAATAGATAATGTATTTTGTAGAAGTACATTTTTTTAATAACCGATTAATCAGCCGAATACTTAAACAACAAAATTCATAAACGAGTATCAGTTATTTTCAAAAAAAAATACATAAACGCATAATGATAGAGTTACGAAGCAAGAAGATTTGAGATAACACGCTCTTGCATTGCCTTCAAATCTTCCATCCATTCAACAAATCGTCTAAACCAAACAGGCTCTTCTATAGCTTCAAGGTCATTCTCCTGAACCTCGTCCAAGAACGGAGGCCTCGGCAGCGGGCCTACACCATCAGGTAGTGGAGGAAGGTCATCACCTTTCTGACGGATCAGGCGACGAATATAGGCGAAGCGTTCATGTCCTTCCATCACTAGTCGGTGATAATGTTGCAGCCACGCTGGGCCAGCTGCAGCGTTGGCTCTTTGTGGATCAGGTAGTACAACTGTTCCTGCATTTTCACGACGACGCCACCTGCGCTCGAGTCGCGAATTAAATTTTGGTTCCATCCTGACTCAAACAACAAATTACAATTATAACTAATCCCAAATAATTATTTCAAAGCATACGGAAGTAATATTCATAAAAATTAACACTTAATTAATAAAGTAAAGAAAAAGTAAAGCATTTGTTAAAACATTAAAACACAGTCATATATATAAAATGATAGTTTAAACACAAGTTATCCTTACTTAACACAACACATAATAGTACTAATACATTAATATTATAGAAAGGGCGTCTAGTCTTCGAACTCGCACTTCATATTGTCTTTCAGCCACTGCACGTACACCCTTGCGTCATGCTTCGGGCCGCGCATGGAGGTGGCTCCATCAGCTGTACTCATCTCAGCAACACGTGCATAAACACGCCTAGATCTTTCCTCCAACCTAGCTATTGCATCAGCTCTTTCAACGGCTCTTTTAGCAGCAAGCCGTTCTCTGTCAGCGGCTCTTTCAGCAGCAAGCCGTTCTCTTTCAGCAGCTCTTTCAGCCGCAATCCTTCGTCCCTCTCGGTTAATGAGGCCCCGTAACCTCATCCGAGCTGCTGATACCGCTCTCGTGCGTGGCAACGACTCTGTTGGAATGCTGTTGTACAATCGCATCATCTCAGCATGGAGATCAACCTCTCGTGGTCCATCATATTCGTCCGCTGGGAGTTCGTTTTCCCCTACACTACTTCGGTCATCCATGACTAAATGAAACCAAACCTTAGTACAATATTAAAACGAATATACCAGAAACAAATTTAAATCAACACCGATCACTCAAAACATAATAACCATACAAATATTACCATTCATAAAAGGTATTAGCATGACACATTAATTACCGAGTCATAACAGTCATACTTACATATAACCTAATTTAAAAATCGTTCATATACTAAGTAGCAGTAAACTACGGACGCTTGGAAGTCGATCCCACAGACGAAGTCCGTCTGGCACTTTCAGCAGACTTTCTCTCAGCGGCGAGCCTATCTCGTTCTGCCCTTTTCTTTCTAAGTCTAGCTCCTTCTGCTGCAATCAGACGCCTTATATACATGCGAGTCTCTGCCTCGCGAACCGAAGAAAGTCCCCTAGGCAATTTGCTCATGACTAAATTCATTGACTTCTCCCAGTCTACATCCCTCACTACTGGCACTTCTTCTTCAATGGGATCTACCTCAGTTAGGCTATTCTCCCCAACACTACTGCTATTGGTTTCATCCATCGAAATGAAAACCTAATATACATGCAGTCATGAACATGTATTTCATAATGTTATTTACTGTACTAATTGTAGTTATGGAGAATAGAAAACTAATAATTGCAGAATTCCTAATGGATGCTAAGTTTACGATTCATGTGCAAACTAAAGGGATTATTGCATACATTTCCAAAGTTCAAACCCTAAAGATTCAAATTTATATTCCAACATAAACATAGCGTCTTATAAATTTCAGGTTCTATTTCTAAACGTTGATTAATTTATGAAAATATTTCTAAATTTATGAAACTATTATACATTCCTGAAACTATTCCATTTCTCAATTTCTGAAACTATTCTACATTTATGAAACTATTATATTTCTACCAAGGGTATAAAAACCGCTAGGCGTTAGTCAGGCAGTAGTTAAGGCCTTTTGAGGATTAATCGGGGACTAAATGGGGATTTCTGAAACTATTATATTTCTGAAACTATTCTACATTTCTGAAACTATTGCACATTTTATGAAACTATTCCACCAACATACATTTCAACAACAATACACAAACTAGTATATACATTTGTTGTAACACTATACACAACAATATAGAAACTCTCATATAGAGCATAAACAACAATACACAAACTCATTTGAAGAACAATAAACAAAAAATGATGAACAAACCCACAACTTACCTGATGTAACGAACTGAAAGGGAGGACGCCGGAGGACGAGGGAGGACGCCGGAAGCCGAGGGAGGACGCCGGAGGCGAGGGACGAGGCCGGAGGATGCGGAGGAAGTCGGAGGACGCGGAGGAAGCCGGAGGACGCGGAGGAAGAGTCTGAACCGAGGGAGGCGCTGGAATGAGGGGAAATTAGGGTTCGTGGGTTATATAGAGCTTTCGGCTTACCGACGGATACATATCCGTCGGGAAGCCTTAGTATTTGGAACGACACCGTTTTGCCCACGACACTTAGCGAAACGGTGCGAGTTGGGACATTAGGGTATAGGCCTACCGACGGATACACATCCGTCTGTGAAAACCCGTTGACTAGGTTGTCCAACTACCGATCATCCTTCCCGACCCGAAATTCTATTCGTAATGGAACGTTACGTTCACGGGTCATGTATGCCACACCAAATTTGTAACTATGCAGAATACTGTGAAAATCTCCTAGTTAGACTAAACACGTTCGTGTTTCATAGTACAGTATATTGGCATTGAGCATTGTAAAAATGATAATTTTGACAGTACGTCCGTCTTTCGTTGAAATATTATGTAATCAACACCGTTCATGTTGTATTTACTGTGATAAAGAGTATTCTTATGCCCAAAATCGTGTGATCGAACGGTTCAAACCTCCCGAACATTATGGTCAATGCTGTCGATGACGTATGGTCAACCATCTTTACCTACGGATACATTAAACTTCACCTACGGATGCATATCCCTAATGTAAGTAATTCTTTACCTACGGATGTAACCCTATCCGTCGGTTTGGTCATCAAATACTTGTTCGGGAGCCTGCGTATTAAAAATCTATTTATTACACAATTGTTTACCTATGGATATCTGTATCAGTCGGCGAAGAGTTACACCTGTATTACTCCCAGCCACAGAAACTGCTTTCCTCTTTATCCCTTTTTCCATCTCTACACCCCCTTCTTCCTCCCCCAACTCATTCTTCCTCCCACAACTCATTTTTCTCTCCCAACTCATTCTCAACCCCATCTTCCACTAAATTTGTTCCACAACACTCTTCCTCACATTTTCGTATAGGTGTTGCTTGCTTCAAACACGAGAATGGTACGTAACCAATTTTTCAATTTTTCCAATCATCACTATTTATATTGTTTTTGTGTTTGTATTGTGTCCAATATTATTACGTATTATTGAATGTTGTTCAGGAATATATTGATAAGAGTTGGATGAGTTTGAGTAAGTAAGACTCAAGTTATATAGAAGGGGTAGGGTTGTTTATCGAATATATGCAGAGAAATGTACCGAATATGGAACGACATAGGTGTCCGTGTGGTTGTTGTCTGAATGCATACTATCAATGTGTGCCCGATATATATATGCATTTGTTAAGGAACGGGATGATGAGGGGTTACGATGTGTGGATTTTTCACGGAGAAAAAGTGCCCATGCCTTCGATGACGGACATAAGGAATATGTGTAGAAGTAGTAATTGGGAAACTGGAGGGACATCAAGTAACAATAATATTGTTGTAAATGAAGAGCACGTATGATCCAGTAAGGGAGTATATGGAAGATGTGTTCCCATTTCGTTGCGGCGGACAGATGGATGAACTCGTGGAGGGTGACGATGAAATTGATGATGTTGAAAGAACGGTTGCACATGAATCGGCAGACAACTACAGAAAAATGTTGGCAGAGCATAAAAAACAGTTGTATAAAGACGCGCCAACAGATAGGTTGACGGTGATCATGGAGTTGATGGCGCATAAGGAGAAATATCAATTGTCTAATGAAGCTTTCACAGCGTCTTGTGTGTTGCATAAAGCAATGCTCCCAAAAGACAACCACTACCCGGAGTCATTCAAAGAGGCGAAAAAGGTGTTGAAGAGTGTGGGGATGGGTTATAAAACTTACCATGCTTGTGAAAATGGTTGTACCTTATTTGACGGACCTCATGCGGATGATGATATTTGTTACATATGTGATTCACCTCGTTACGAGAAAACTGTTGGCATGCGAAAACCTAAGGCTAAGAAAACTGTGAGATACTTCCCCATTATTCCACAGTTGCAGAAATTGTTCAGTTCGCCAGATATTGCAAAGAAAATGCAGTGGCATCGTAGTAAGGAGAGAGTAGTCGACCCGGATAAGTTGAAGCATCCAGCTGACGGGGAAGCCTGGTTTGAGTTCGACAAGACCTGGCCGCGATTTACAGATGAGGTTCGCAATGTGCGTCTTGCATTGGCAACAGACGGATTTAGTCCATTTGGTTCAAATGTTGTCCCTTACAGTGTTTGGCCCGTTGTAGTGATGCCTTATAATCTACCGCCGGAGTCATGCATGAAGAAAGAATTTAACATATTAACGCTATTGATATCTGGGCCTAAATCGCCAGGTAAGTGCCTGAATCAGTTAATGAGGCCTTTGATTGATGATTTACAAAAGTTGTGGGCTGACGGTGTTGTGACCTATGATGCCTTCAAGAATCGAACTTTCAAGATGCGAGCGGCAATATTATTGACTATCAGTGACTTTCCCGGGTTAGGAATGTTGGGAGGCATACAGACAAAGGGGTACAAAGCATGTCCAATTTGCTTGGATGACCTTGAATCACGTCACAGTCGCAACAGGACTTACTACGTTGGAGCCAGGAAGGACTTGCCAGCTAATCACGCTCTGCGTAAGAATAAAAAAATCGACGGGAAACAAGAGAAAAGGAAATCCCGTCCCCAAAAGAATGGCTATGAAATATATGAAGAAATATCGGGAATTCAGTTTCCCATCATGTCATTACATCCAAAGTTTGGAAAGAAGACCAAGGGCGTCGAAGATAGGTTGCGTTGGACACATGAGTCGATATTCTGGGAACTCCCATACTGGACATCTTTGACGACAAGGCACGCATTAGACGTGATGCATATTGATAAAAATATTTGCGACAATCTTGTTGGAACCCTGTTCCACTTACCAGGAAAAACAAAAGATGATTTGAAAGCCAGACAAATGTGGCAGGATATAGGTGTGCATAATGATCTGTGGCCCCAAACAAGAGGTAGGACGACTTTATTACCCTATGCCAACTACACGATCAAGCCTGAGAAGTGTGGGGAAGTGCTTGAAAAGGTTGCGAATATACAGTATCCGTCAGGTTATGCAGGATGCTTGAAAAACAAAATTAGCTTGAAGGATAAGAAGTTTTTCGGCTTAAAGACCCACGACAATCATGTGTTGCTGCAACGGATACTTCCTATCGTTATACGCCCGTATGTGGCACCTCACGTGGCAACCGTTATCTGTGAGTTGACAAATTTCTTTCAATCTCTTTGTGCAAGGGAGATTTCAAAAAAGAAACTGCAGCAGATGCAAGAAGATATTTACTTGATTCTCAGTAAGTTGGAGATGATATTTCCTCCGGCATTTCAAACTATCATGGTACATTTATGTAAACACCTTCCGTCTCAAGTTTTACAAACCGGTCCCGTCCACTATACTTGGATGTTCTCTATGGAACGTGAATTGGGGTATTACAAAAAATGGGTGCGCAACCACCGGTTTCCAGAGGGTTGCATCGCAGAATCATATATTAATCACCAATGTGCGACGTTCATCAATTTATACCTCGATAAACGAAGCATCGAAGCGGAGAAGCCAGATAGATGGGGTATTTCAATAGTGTCTAACCATGTAATCCCATCAATTCAGTTGTGGGAGCCAACAATAACCACGAGGGAAAAAAAAGTTGCGCATTGGACAGTGATGCAGAATTGTGAAGCTTTCCGGTCCACGATGATAGATTTTATGGAGGATTACGAAAGTGAATACCCGCAATCAACCAGTGTACATCATCGAATCGATACATTCTACACAATGTTCAAGGACACTGTAAGTGCAAAACTACCTAACTGGTGTATATATTTAGGTTTAACCATTGTCTTGCACATGGGTTTCTAGTAATTTCTGTTTCTTTGAATTACTAGATGGATCCTTATTCCGACCAAGATCCAAAATATGCGGCGGCGAAGGCTTTGAGTCGTTATGTGCAGAGAGTCAATTTTTATGCACAATGTCACGTACACGGTGTGAAATTCCTATCCGAAGATCGGGATAAGGGAAGAACATCACAGAATTGTGGAGTAATGCTCGAAGCAGAGGGCGATGTTGTGTATTACGGTGTGTTGTTATATGTAGTCGAGCTTATCTACACGGGAAGGATGCCGGTAGTTTTGTTCAAATGCCGATGGTATGATTTGAATACCGTGATTGTAGATAATGGTTTGATATCGATAAATACCAACACAAATGCTTATAAGGATGATGCTTTCTGCCTCGCAACCATGGCCAAACAGGAAAGTTATAATTCTCATTAACGCATATAATTTGTTATGTGAGTTGTCGACTTTCGAAGTTTACTTATAATTAATATTCTATGTTTGTGTGCATGTAACAGATATTCTACGTCGATGACCCGAAAAAAGGTGGAGCTTATAAGATCGTGAACAAGGTCGCACATAGAGGATTATTCATCTCCGAAAAGGTTGTGAATGAAATTTCATATGAAGTTGACACCCCTTACCAAGAGATCCAGCCTGAAACTTCTTGCCCAGTTGTAGCCGAACTACATGAAGTCCCTCATTCTGTTGGGGAACTGCAAGAGGTCGAAGATGATGCGGATAACGACGACGTCGACGAGGATACTGAAGATGACAGTGATATTGGTCATGGGTACAACAATGACGAGAGGAACGAGTCTGATTAAATATGTTAATTGTGTAACTGTTATAACTACAACAACGTACTATAACTACAGATTTTTGTAAAACTGTTATTTGTGTACCACATATGTAGTTATTGCAGGTGGTTTCTGAAAGACGAAAAGGCAGTTATTTGAAAAGTAAATGTTACCCACACCGACGGATAGGGTTACATCCGTCGGGTAGGGCATATACCTTTCCGACGGATCCAACCACCAAGAACAGAGAGCAATTCCCTTGTTTTGATTACAAAATAGTCCAAAAATACATCAAAATAACATTTTTTTTTTATTCTAAAGTACATGCCTAATTGTTTTATCATATTACAAACATATTTGTGATGATTAATTGAATTATGTGTACCAAATGAGTCAATTTTATATTTATTTAACTCCTTGCCTACGGATAAGGTTAGATCCGTAGGAGTAGAAATTCTTACCCTATGGATCAAGTATCCGTAGGTGAGCTTCATAAATCCGTAGGTAGAGCTTGTTGACCATAATTCATCGTCATCATTGACCACAATGTTCAAGAGGTTCCAACCATTCGATCACAGGATTTAGGGCATAAGGATAATCTTTATCACATTACATACAACATGACCGGTGTTGATTACATAATATTACAACGAAACACGGACTTACTGATTGAAATGATCATTTTTACAATGCTCAATGCATTGATACTGTACTATGAAATACGAACATGTTTAGCTCGAGTAGGAGATGTTCATATTAATACCAATCGTTTACAATTATGTGTAGCATGCATGAATCATTAAATCTGTTAGAATTCCATTACGAATAGAACGAGGGTCGGGAAGGATGACGGGTAGATGGTCAAACCAGTCAATGGTTGTCTACAGACGGATGTGTATCCGTTGGTAGGCCCGTGCCAAATAGATTTTTCGCTAAGTGTCGTGGTCGCAACGACGTCGTGTCAGATAATAATGCTTACAGACGGATCTGTATCCGTCGGCAAGCATCGTATTATATAAAGGCCTCGAGCCCTAATTTCCTCTCAGTCACTCCATCTCTCTCGATATCTCTTCGCCGTCCTCAACTCCGACCTCTTCGCCGGCCTCAACTCCGACTCCGACGCCAGCTGACTCCGACTTCGACCTCTTCGCCGGCCTCAACTCCGACTCTAACAGCATCGCCGACCTCACCCGACTCCGAGCATCTCCGACCTCACCCCGACCTCACCACGACTCCGATCGTCTCCGACCTCTACCCCGACTCCAACCTCATCGCCCACCCCATCTCCGACCTCATCGACATCGCCGACCTCCCCCCGTCTCCGACCTCATCTCCGAGTACTGACATCTACGAGGCTTCACTGACAGGTTCATTTTCACATAATTTTTTGGGATTTATGGTTTGAATTGCTTTAGGGTCTGAATTGATTTAGGTTTTTTAAGGATTTAGGGTTTGAATTGATTTAGGTTTTGTATGGACAGAGGGTTTGAATTCATTTAGGGTTTATATGGATTTAGGGTTTCAATTCAGTTAGGGTTTGAATTGATTTAGGGTTGGAATTGATATAGGGTATGAATTGATTAAGGGTTTGAATTGATTTTGGATGTGATTTGATTTAGGGTTTGAATTGATTTCGTTTTCTACCTTGGGATTGTTCTTCTGCTTGTACTTGGTAGATATGTAGACTGCAAGTCATTTCTAGATAGGTGTTTTTTGTTTTGGTAATGGTTTGGTAGGAATGCCTCAAATTGATCAGTAGTAGATACAATTTGTCTTAGATAATGATTTTAGATACAATGTTGTGTACATAATGATAGTAGTCGTTATGTTTCTCTAACTGTTTTATTTGTTATGTGAGTTTTTAGTATGGGAAGGAAAAATAGCACCGTCTTCTTCACCCGACTCCAATTCTTGTTCAACCCACAGACCCCTTAACAGGCATCTGAATCGGGAGGCAATACGATCGCCTCTTCACAGTCTACAGCTTGCACTCCTCCCAATCGGCGCATAAGAGACTGCCGGACCCCCGCCAGTAGCGTGGATGAGGCAGCCTCCACAACAAGCACCCGTCCGCTTGCACCCAGCATCCGCTGTCCTCAGGAAGTCCAGGACGATGAAGATGTGGCTGCTATGTTGGAGGGAGAGGAGTCTAGGCCTCAAAAGAAGGCAAAGACGGGGAAAAGAGGCATGGTGACGAACAAAAACCTCCAACGTCGCCTGAAGGAGATGGCTGATGGGGGGAAATTCAAGTTGGGGCATAACGGGAAGGAAGTAACCGGCACGCTGGACCGGGGGGATGTCGTTAGGGTCATTGGCGCAACAATTCGTACGTACATGCCAATGAACAAACCTAACTTCGACAGCTTGCCTGAAGATGATCAGGAGGTTCTATTCCACCAGTTAACCGTAAGTGTAGTATTAAATTTTTCTTCGCATTACAATTTTTATTTAGGTTTAAAGTTTATTTCTGTGTGTTTGACTTTTGTGCAGTGTATGTTTGAGTTCTATCCTAGGGAGCACCATGTGGAGCTGCTGCAGTTCATAATGTCAACGACCAGAAGCCGTTTTAGGGAGTGGAAGTATGAGATCCACAGGTGGGTCCTCAAATGGGAGAAGAAGAACCCGGGTGTAGCACTGCCCACACCGTTCGAGTTTGTAGAACGTCCCGAGCAGTTCGAGTGGCTAGTCGACCACTTTAAATCCACGAAATTCAAGGTAATGTTTCTCCTTTTTTATTCCTGTGTACATACATGAACAAAGGCATTACGTCATTGAAACTACATATACTATTAGTTAATCCATAAAAACTAAGGTTGTGCTTCTGAATTGTTTGGTGTTACTTTTTAGGTATTTTAAATATTTATTAGAATTTTTAGCATAATGAAATTCATATTGTCTATAGTTGATAAAAAACTAAAAAAAACTAAATATTTCTTTTGCTGATAAAAAAACTATATGTCTTAAGTTGTTGTACCGCAAAACCTAATTTCATTTGATCTTCTATTGGATTTTGTGTTCTCCCTCCGCAATTAATTTCTCATGAGAAACTGAAGGGTAATGTGAAATGCTTGACAAGTTAGTCCTTTTTTTTAGTTTTCTTAAGAGAAATTGTAAAAAAAAATAACATTGATTTTACACTAAAAAAATTAGTGATGATTTACTAAAATAAAATTAAAATGTGTATTTTTTTCATAATTTTTATTGAAATTTACCATTTTCGTCTTAAAAAAAATATTTTTGCGTTCTTGTTACCACGGTAAATTAAATTTTAGACTTATCATATAAATTTGTATTATAGAATCAGTTTTTTTTGGTGAAAAGAGTTGTTTATAAATCTGAAATAAGAGAATGTTGAGGACAATTACGATCACACCATTTAAACAAAGATTTGATTTCCCTCACATACTTAATGAGAATCATATAGGTAGGCGGTTAATGATTTTTGGTCAACGAATCGCATTGACACAGTTTAATTTAGGAAATTAATAAAGTAGACATGAAAATAAAGATGCAAAACCTTTAAAATGGGTCTGATATTATAAAATGTGTACATACGATTGTATAGGTCCTTTGGTGGAGTGGCAAGGGTCGGCCTTAAGTATCCATTTAGCCTCCATTATGGTACTAGTGACGTATTCAAATGTTGAGTCGGTCTTAAATCAAACTCCTCCCAATTTGAGGGTCTAATTTGTGGGGACTATGGGGTTGTTGTTTTGTTCTTGGGGTTTGTACTTGACTAGTTTGTTTCTGAGAGCTTCAGCTCTTAGCTTGTTCTTCTTTTCGAAGAACAAGCTCTATTAATCTACATTGCTGATTAAAAAAACAAAGAAAAGATTAAACTACATTGTTGATTATAAAAACAAAGAAAACATACCTAGTTTTTATTCCTGTGTACATACATGAACAAAGGCTGTGTACATACTCGAACAAAGGCTGTGTACATACATGATATATGCATTTTTAGCTTATTGTTCCTTTTCAATTTAATTCTATTAATATTATTGTTATGATATGCCCTTTATCTATATCATGTTATTAGTAACATACAATATGTTCCCGTTCAATATCAACCTATACTAGTTTTGTTTCATAATTTTCAGTTTATGTTTGAGTTTTTCTAACACATAATTGCAGTTATTGAGCGATTGTGGGAGTGCAAATCGGAAAAAGAACCTCTACGCTCACCACGGGGGTAGTATGGCATTCAAGAAACGGGCCAAACTTTGGCTTGCGCGCAAATCCCTTCTTCCCAGCCTTGACGCTTACATAGAGTCTTACACGAAGGAAAATGACAAGAACGAGCACAACGTACAACGCGTGGTAAGTTTCTTGAATTTTTGAGCAGGTTATTATATTTATATTAGGTAGTTTTTTATGGCATAAATTCATACAATTTTACCACATATTTGTCTAATGTTGGGTTTCTTGCTGTATTTTTCATTAGGAAGAAGCCAAACTCATTGTGGAAGCGGCTCGGGTGCAGGTGAGCGAGTCAAGGATGACCGAGTGTGAGGATTCATCCCCTACCGTCTTCACACCGTTGACTGTGGAGGAGGAGCTACCCATCATGCAGTAAATCGTGAAGAAGCCTCAGAAGGGTAGATTCCAACCCGGTTTCGGTTATGCGGTCATCATCCCAACAGTGAGGGATAGGCACGACGGTCACTGCTCCAGTGCGCGGTCTACAAGCTCATCTGAGGAGCTCGAAGAGTTGCGGACCCGCATGGAGCAGCAAGAGGCCGCGTTCGCACAACGTTTGGAGGAGCAACGCCAAGCCATGATTGCTGAGCAGCGCAAACTGATGGAAGAGCAGCGCAAGGATATGGATGCCAGGTTTCAGGAAATGATGGCAATGGTTCTCTCCCAGCAAGCTGCCGTCCCTTCCACAGCGACCCCGTCTTCAGCGCCCCCGGCTTCAGCGACCCTATCTTCACCAGCAAACCCCGAGTAGTAACATTTCCCCCCGAACTTTTATTCAGTTTTAAAACTTTTATATATGTTTGTATAAATAGATTGACATGACTTTTAACGATGTTGTGGTTTGGAACAATTTTATTTTATGCACGATTGGATGCAGTTTGTAGAATAATTTATACCGGTTTACAGGTTTGCACAGGTACCAGACCCAATTTAGGGTATATGCACGATTGGGTGCAGCAATTTCAAATGTTTTTTTTTGTTCTGGTAATAACACTTCACCTACGGATACTAACCGTAGTTAAAGACATATACCTAACCTACGGATACTATCCGTAGGTAGAGTACCCAACCTTGGCTACGGATAGTACCCGTAGGTAGAGTACAAAACCTTGGCTACGGATACTATCCGTAGGTAGAGTACAAAACCTTGGCTACGGATACTATCCGTAGGTACAGTATAAAACCTTTCCTACGGAACCTATCCGTAGGAATAGTACAAACCCTTGGCCACGGATACAATCCGTAGCCAGGGTATCCGTAGGAAGAGTACAAAAGCCTAGCTACGGATCATATCCGTAACTATGGTATCCGTAGGCAAAGAACAAAAACAAAGCCTACGGATACTATCCGTAGGAATAGTGAAAACATGGCCTACGGATACTATCCGTAGGAAAGGTGGTCAACCTTACCTACGGATACTATCCGTAGGTGAGGATATCTCCTCACAGACGGACACAACTGTCCGTCTTCCAAAAAGTTCCCCGACGAGACCAGGCCGACGGATCCTGGCCGAGGATGCATCCGTAGGCGAAAATCCATTCCGACGGATATGAGGACATACCCTACGGATCCTATGCGTCTGCCAAGCCCCTTTCAGCAGTAGTGGATATGGACCTCGTATGTCGCCTGGTCTGCTTCCGTGACAAGTTCACGTAGATTCAGGTTCAAATGCTGGGGTTGAAAAGGGAAGCTCTCGAAGCTCAAAAATTTGGGGCTCTAGATGAACCTCACGCGATGTTGATTTTTTTCTTCTGGTTTTCGAGGGGTTTGCAACATATCAGTTCAGCATCGAGGGTTTAGTTGAGAAAATTACTGGTCAAAGGATTTGGTTGATGAACAATAGGTCGAATGGTGTTTTGCTACTGAATGAACAATGGAATTTGTAAAAACAAAAATAAAAAATTGAAAAAGGAATTTTAAAAAAACGATTACTAAAAAGAAATATAATTATGGGAAAAAAGGAAAAAACAAAAATAAAACAATTTTTTTTCTATTTTTTTAATGATAAATACAATGTTTAACTAATAAAAAATAAAAAAATTAAGTACATATAAATTAAAATATAAAAATTATATATATAAATTTTAAAAGTAATTAAAAATAGTAATTTTTAAAATTAATTTTTAGAAATAATTTATTTTAAAAATGTTATTAATAATTTAAGAAATAAATAAATGAATAATTATAAATATTTTAATAAATAAATGATATTATTAATATTTAATAATGAATTATTAAAGAATTGATAATCAAAAGGGTAAAATAGTCTTTTAACTCATAAGGATAATTGATTTGAAATGTCAAAGGGCAGAATAGTCATTCTACATAATTCTGTTAGTTTTTTAACAACATTAAACCAAATCGTTCGTGGACGAATCATTAGGGTACCTTATCGGACAAAAAATTCATAAGGGTACCTTATCGTTCATGGACGAAACATTAGGGTACCTTATCGTAAATAACCCTACTTTATTGTCAACTCAAGTTACCTCTCGAGTCCAGCCAAAACCAGATTTGGGGCGTGACAACCTGTCTCTCTCTTCCTCCTCCGGTAGCTAGCTCGCTCTGTTTGTCTCATGAATTTTTTGGCCGCCCCCGACGGCGGCGCTCGGCTAGGTTTTCTCTGCTGCTCGTGGCGTCGATCCGGATGACCCTCTCAGATATCGCCTTCGTTGCTCGAGATTTTGGCTGGTCTTTTGGGTGTTGGCCCCCAGTCTCCCTTCCTCAGTTTCGCTCAACTCGTCCTGGTTCCGTCTCCGGAGATCTCCTCTTCGCTGCTCTCGGGTGCTGGCCCCGACGTCTTTCAGCTCTTTGCTGCTCGGTCTTCTCTGGTTTGGTTTCTAGGGCCGAGCCTGTGTTGTTGTGGTCGGGGTTCTTCTCTAGCCGTTGTTGCTTGCCGGCGGCAACATCCCTTCTTCACCGGCTTGGTTGCTCGGTTGGCGTGCAAGGGTGGCGGGTCTCGAGGCGTCTTTTCGGTTCCCCATGTGTGGCTGTTTTGTCTGTTGCGGTTCCCCAAGGTGCATGTGTAAGAACCGCTCCCGGTCAACGCCGGTCAAATCGGCGGAAAAACAGAAAAATTTAAATTTTTGGGGCAGACACCTAAATGAACCTAAAATTGACCCCGAGGGTCATATCGGACTTAAGTTGACCCCAACATCGACCAAAGTGAGTTCTGGGTGACTAAGGCCAACTTTTGACCAATTCGTGAAAAGTTGACTTTTTGCTAAAAGTCAACCGAGCGACGTTTTGGCCCGTTCGAGGCCCGATTTGGATCCAAAAAGCTTATCTGTCGTTACAACGGTCTTAGTTGGGTCGTTTCCTTGTAGCACGTGAAATTTCGTAATTTCTTGGAAAATGGGCCCGCACGGTGCCCTAGACGGCCGAATTTCGCGAATCTGACTGAAAAATATCTACAAAGACATTTTTCAAAAAGGTGGGACCCACAAGACACTTGTCACCCAAGTGGTGGTGGTTGGTTTTTAAAATAAAGAAAAAGAAATAAGAGTGGTAGTTTTGTAAATAAGAGGTGGGGTGTTTTTTGAAACAAAATAAAGAGAGAAAAGGCAGAGAAGAGTGTTCGGCCAAAGCAAAAGAAAATGGGAGGAGAGAGAAAAAAATAGAGAAAAGAAGAGAGAAGGAGGAAAGTAAAAATGAAAAGAAAAAGGGTGGAGTTTTGTTGATTTCCCGATGATCCGACCAACCGATCGACTCAACGACCACGGATTCGAACTCCCCTCGTCATTCCCTACGATGAGAACCCATTCTTTTCTTGTAATAACCACTTCCGATCAACGCTAGTCAAACCTGCGAAAAACAGGAAAATTTAACATTTTTAAGACAGACACTAAACTGAACCTAAATTGACCCCGAGGGTCATACCGGACTTAAGTTGACCCCGTTATCGAGCAAAATGAGTTCCGGGGCACTCAGAGCAACTTTCTGATCAATTTGGGAAATGTTGACTTTTCGCTGCAAAAGTCAACCGAGCGACGTTTTGGTCCATTCGAGGACCGTTTTGGACCCGAAAAGCTTAGCCGTCGTCGTAGCAGTCTTAGTTGAGCCGTTTCCTTGTAGCCCGTCAAGTTTCGTAATTTCTTGGGAAAAGTGCCCGTTCGGGGCCCGAAACGTCCGTTTTTCGCGAATCTGACTGGAAAATATCAACTAGATATTTTCCAAAAGGTGTGGGACCCACCTTAACACTTGTCAATTATATGGTGGTGTTAGTTTTGGGGGGAAAATGTGTGGTTGCCATAGGTGGCCGGCCACACATGGGTTTAAAGAGAAAAAAAAAGAGAAATAAATGAGTTAGTTGTTTTATTTAGAAAGAAGAAGAGAGTTAGAGAGAGAAGGAGAAGGAGAAGGAGAAGAAGAGAGAAGTTGAGAAGTTAGGGTTTCGAGGATTATCAAGCCCTTGGATCGATTCAAAGCAAGAAGGAAACGTCTTCCCCTCGTCTTTCTCGCTGGTAAGACCTAACCCGATCTTCGTTTTGTTAACTTTGGAAGTTAGGGTTTTGTATAAAACTATGGGTTAGGGTTGTAGTGAGTTTGGGGGTTTGTTGGAGACGTTTTAGAGGTGGTTGGAGGCGTTATTGGACGTTTTTCAGTGACCGGAGACTCGGGAGGAGCTCCGGCCACCGTGGGTGGTGGCCGGCCATGAGGTGGCTGGCCGGAGCTGGCACCAGCCACCACATGGTGGCCGAGCCCCCCCTTGAACCCTAGGGCTCGGCCAAGTATTTTGGGTGGGGCCCACGTGCTCGGTTGCTCGGGTTTTAATGTTCAGGTGGTTTAAAACGTTCCCCGGACCTTTTATCCTTAATCGAATCGAAATTTGGAATTAAATTGGAGAAGTTGTAATTAACGGGTTTTAGAAACTTTAAACGTTAATTATTTGATTCGGAAGTCGGAATTCGATTCCGTCAAGTGCATTGGGTTCCTTGAACTATTCTAAGACCGTAGAAACGAAAACGGGGGCTTTTGGAGCCCCGGAAGGCAATTATTGAAAACCGGGCAGATTCGCCATGTCGGGCGAATCGGGCCTTTAAGGGTCCTTTATCGACAATGTCAAGTAATTCGGAAGTTTGGGAGTGATCGACATTATCGGGGTTACGTTTGGGCGTTAAGTTTATTGATTTTCAGGTTTTTCGTAATAGTTTAAAAGTGCTTTAAAATTGTGTTCTTTTAGATCGTGCTGCGGACCGAGGCAAAGGGAAGCTCGGCGAGTGACTGGGATCATCTCGGGTTTTAGTGGAGCGCTTTTGGAGTATTTACGAGGTAGGGAAAAGTAGCCGGATCTCGGCCCTGATTAGGGAAAGTTAATAGTAGAATTGCATGTGACACTTAGTAGTGTCGTAGGAGCAGACAACTTAGCGTTATTAGAATTACTGGAGGCATATGACCATGCCCGGAGGTTGTTTGTGAAACTAGTGATTTTAGGACTGTTGGAGGCATCGAGTATGCCGGAGGTTGTTGTGTGTTATTTATTGTTGAGTTTGGGTGGCCATGAGAGCCCGTGTATTTAATTGTTGGTGTCTTGGGTGGCCATGAGAGCCCGTATTTAATTGTTGGTGTCTTGGGTGGCCATGAGAGCCCGTGTATTTAATTTTTGGTGTCTTGGGTGGCCATGAGTGCCCGTGTCTTACTGTTCATGTTTTGGGGTGGCCGTGAGTGCCGTGGGGTTGTTGAACCCGAGTCTTGACCGTTGGTGTGTCTTGAGTAGCAGTGAGTGCCGTGGGGTTGTTGAACCCGAGTCTTGACTGTTGGTGTGTCTTGAGTGGCAGTGAGTGCCCGTGGGGTTGTTGAACCCGAGTCTTGATTGTTGAGGTGTCTTGAGTGGCCTTGAGTGCCTGTGTGGTTGAACTTGCATGTGATTGTGATTTGGGTTACCTGAAGTTGTGAGTTCGAAAGGTCGACAGCCTGATCCGACTTAGTGTCGATGAATTGCGAGTTCGAAAGGTCGACAGCCTGATCCGACTTAGTGTCGATGAATTGCGAGTCCGAAAGGTCGACAGCCTGATCCCACTTAGTGTCGATGAATTGCGAGTTCGAAAGGTCGACAGCCTGATCAGACTTCGTGTCGAGGAATTGCGATAGGTCGAACCCTGACCTGATTGAGATTGGTTACTGAGCAGCTGGTGTGCGATCCTTTGTGATCTTGTTTGGCGTTGCGTAGTCTTTCTGTCGTGTCCTTGGAGGAGGTCGTCGATAGTTGTGTCGGGTCTACATTGGGTTATCGAGTGTTGAGTCCGTTGAGGAAAGTAACGGGTTGTGGGTCAGTTGAGTACTTGAGTTGGGGACTGTAGTCCCGGTGTTGGGTTTAGTTCTGGTGTTCTGGCTTTATCTACTAATTATGCCATAGTCAGTCTGTTGTTCGTGGTTCGCTCACCCCTAGCTGCTTTTCCTACAGGTACTGATCACCGGACGAACTAGGTTAGCTCTTGAAGTTCATGGAGCTTGGAGCGGAGTCTGGTCTTTATTTTGTTGAGTCTAGTGATGGATATTGTACCTTGTCCACTTGTTGGGACGTTTTTGTATTGTAGATATTACTATTATTTTGAGAAGTAAATGGAATTATCAAAGCTTTTATTCAAAACAGGTTTCAAAGGTTTTATGTTTTTAAATGTTCGCGTCCCGAGTTCGGTTTACTGAATTTGGGGCGTGACAGCTTGGTATCAGAGCTCGAGGTTTCAAACCTCGGACTGTCCGTCAATTAGGTGGGAGAGTCGAGTCAGTGTAGACCCGTCATGTCCTGAGTCTTGTTTTTGTTTGTGCGTATGTTACAGTATTTCGTTGCTGGCATACTGATTGCGTGTGATTGCGTGAACTGTTTTTAAACTGTCGCGGGTCGACTCAGGAGCGCTCCTGTAGTCGAACGTGACGGTGTTGATGTCAAGTCGGTACAACGTAGTTCGGGGACGCCTGGACCGGGTTGTAACTACGTGATGTCAGGAAATGAGGTTTTAAAATGAAAGGGTGAAAGTTTTAAAATTGTTGGCCCTGTTGGCGTGTTTTGAACTTGATTGGCCCTGTGGGCGTGTGTGTTGACTTTGGTTGGCCCGGTAAGCGGGGGTCGTCGTGTTGTGGTTGTTGTTGTTTGACCTTGCCGGTTTGTGTTTTGGGTTGAGGTTGGAAGACTCGTGGTTGGTTTTTTTTGTTGCACGTGTGTTGTTAGTTTGGTGGTCTAGCGCGTGTGTCGCTAATGCCAATTTCGGAGTTAAAACGGGTTGAGTTTCGAGTTGCAGCAAGTTTGGAAAACAAGTCTGCACGAGCGTCACGGATCCCGTCACGGATCCGTGACGGACCAACGGGTTTTGGCAGGTTTTAGGTCTTTGTCACGGATCCGTGACCCCAACCGTGACGGGGTCTGCCACGGATCCGTGACCCCTGTTTTTGCACCGTCTTGACTTCGCAGTTTTTCGTGCTGTTGTGCGTGGCTTGGTGTGCGTTTATGCGGTCTATTTGAGGTTTCGCTTACGTATTATTATATTTAAAGTATTAATAGCGTGAGCGGTTTGACGTATCAGTGTTAAGCACGCTAGAGTAAGCGTAGGCCGGGTGAACGTTAGTGTTTTTGAACTGTGATCTTTATTTGAGTTCGCAAACTGAACGTTTGCGTGTATCTGTGCAGAGGATACTGACTATGGCTCACGGTAGACGCGGACGAGCAGCGGGAGCACGGGGTCGGGCACCCACGCGAGGCCGGCGGGGACGGTCAGCGGGGGCACCGGGGAGGGTGCCAACCGTTGAGCCCGCCGAGTACGCGGAGGTGCAGGGCACTCCTGTCGGAGAAGATAGGAGAAGCGACGCGGGGCCGTCTACAGGCACCCCCAGTGGTCCGCCAGTCGCGGACCCACCGGTTATGACTGCCCTGGATGAGCTGACCAGGACGGTTCAGAGTTTGGTGGCGGTCATCGCCAGCCGAGAGTCGGCTTCGCCAGCACCAGAGGCAGTCGCGGTCCCGGTGAGGGCCGTTCAGACAGAGGATCATACCTCCCGAGCACTACTAGATTTCCTGAAGCTCGGGATACCTACTTTTGTCGGGGAGCCGAACCCCGACCTAGCCGAGCGGGTTTAGAAACTTTAAACGTGAATTAAATCGCTCGGAAGTCGGAAATTGATTCCGTCGATTGTGTTGGAACACTTGAATTATTTTAGGATCGTAGAAACGAAAACGGGAATTTTCGGAGCACCGGAAGGGCGTTTTCCGATCCCGGGCAGATTCGCTGAGCCGGGCGAATCGGGCTTTTCCGGGCCCTTTGTTGACAATGTCGAGTAATTGGGAAGTTTGGGAGTGATCGGCATTGTCGGGGTCGCGTTTGGGCGTCAAATTCATTAAAATTCAGCTTTGCCTGCGAACTTAAAAAGTGTTTTAATTTATGATCTTGTTAGATCGTGCCGCCGACCGCGGAAAGAGGAGGCTAAGCGGGTGACTGCGAGCACGCTGGAGCTTGAGCGTGGATATTTGGAAAGCGTTACGAGGTAGGGAAAAGTAGCCGGATATCGGCCTTGATTAGGGAAAGTTATTAGCAGAAATGCATGTGACACTTGATGGTGTCGTAGGATAAGTGAATTTATCGAACAATAGAAATGCAAGTGGGCACCTAGTTGTGCCCGTAGGTTAAGTAACTTGTTGTGTTTATGATTGTGGCTATGTGTGCCTTTGGGGTGTTGAACCCGTATGTTATTGGTGGTGTTTCGTGGGTGGCCATGTGTGCCTTTGGGGTGTTGAACCCGCATGTTACTGGTTGTGTTTCGTGGGTGGCCATGTGTGCCTGTGGGGTGTTAAACCTGTATGGTTGTTGACTGACTTGCTGAGGGGTAGTTAGTCGTTATATTATTGTCGCTATTTGTTGAACCTTGGGTGATGACTGTGATTGCGTGGAGGTTGGGGCCCGCCTGACAACAAAGGGGTGCCACGGGGTCGCGCGTGTAAGGGTTGGCTAGCCTTCCGACTAACCATCGATAAAGTTTGCAGTTTTATGCGATGAAGGGCGGCTCCCCTTCCGACTAGCTATCGGAAAAGTATTGTTGTATATGTCGCGAACAGGTCAACCGCCTGGCCCAACTGCGTGTCGGGGAAAGTTGTGTGGGGCAGGATCAAGCCCAGCCGGTTAGCAACCGGCAACTGAGTGGCTGGTGTGCGATCCTTTGTGATCTTGATTGTTGTGTGCGATCCTTTGTGATCTTGGGTGTTGCGTGGTTATTATTTGCGTATTTGATTGAGGTCGTAACTGCTGGGTCGGGTCTACATTACGTGTCCGGGTTGTGAGATGGTTGGGAAAGTTGAACAGTTGTATTGCGTGACCGTCAGTCTAAATTGTGTTTTTGGGGTAGTAGTCCCCGGGGTTGTTGTTGTCGGGTTCCTGACATTTCTGCTAGTATGCCGTGGTCAACCCGGTATCCGTGGCGGTGAGCGAAATGCTCACCCCTGCTACTTTTCCTGCAGGTACTGGTCGTGAGACGGACTAGGAGAGCCCTCGAAGCTTGAAGAGCTGGGAGCGGAAGTCCGGGTCTCTGGGTAGTTAGTGACGTACCTTGTAGCTCGTTTGTACATCGTTTTGATCGTATTTTCCGCTGTAAAATTATCGTTTTTGTTTAACGTAAGTGTTGTTTTAAAGAGGTTTATTAAAATGTTTGAAAATTGTTTTATTGTTTCACCGTTCGCGTTCCGGGTTCGGTCCTGCCGAATTCGGGGCGTGACAGCATGTGTCTTGTGCGCGCGTGTTTCTCGAGAAGTTGTTCCTCTGATCCTCGGGCCTGCACTTCTCTTTGGGCATGCTCTGCCTTTGGGCTTTCTCTTGTTTCTAGGCCTTTCTCTCTTGTTCTTCTCTCCGACCTGCGTGCTAGTCTCGTTCATCTTTCTTCTACTCTTGTATTGTAATTCTGTTTGAATTTCAAGTGAGTGGAATATAAAACAGTTTTTTTTTGCTGATAAAAAAAAATTGATTAGTGGTTTTAACCAACCAACCACTTTACTACATGTAAGTACAAATTTGGATATCAATAACCATACACATATTTCTATTTTAAGCCAAAACATATAACTAGATTCTTCAAAGAAAAATAATATATACCTATAAGTCATCGTGTTCTTGATTAGAATGACAGAAAACGTCGAATAAATTTACATCAAAATACAAAGAAAAAAAATCTTCGTTTCCCTTCATTCTTTAAGAGAATACTTGTGAACAAAAACAAGAATAAGTACATATTAACAATTTTAATTCTAATAAAATCTAAAGTAAATTTAAAACTATGAACATCATAGAAGTTTCATTCAAGTATTTACTCAAAAATAATTGAAATCAATGATTTAATCAATTTGAAAACTTTAAATGCGAAATTTCTAAAACCTTAATATTGAAATTATAAAACTTCAACCATATAATCGAAGCTAAAATTTTAACACATAACCTCATTCACGCATAAATAACATGTATAACCTAAAACTCAACCTAAATATAGAAAACAAAGCAAATCATTAGTAAATCACATATACCTAACGAAGAAAACTAACCTAAATCTAACATGAAAATTAAAGCAAATCTATCTATATTCACTCAATCATTTGCAATAATATACAATCAAAAAATCATACACCTAAACCTATTATACAATCTGAAAATCCTACATAAAAAAAGTAGTTCGTACTTTAACCTTGGTCGCTTCAATCACTACGGCGAACGAGATTCATCTTTTTGACAAAGATATTTGGGTGGGAGGAGAAGAAGAAGTGGCGTGAGAGGAAAAAGGAGATGAGATGGAGTGAGAGGCAATAGAAAGCTAGGGTTTTGAGTCTGCGTTTTGAATGAGTGGAAGAGAACACATATATCTTGGTGAATAAATAGATAAAAGAGGATAAGAAACACTTGGTCTCAACTTCAGCACGTGGTCTCTATCTTTTTCTGATCAAATAGACGTTAGTCGTTGATTTTTCAACAATTGGTCAGATTGTGTTCTATATTGGCCATCTATGTGACACAAAAGAGTGCTCATGGGTCATTCATCTACATCAGATCAATGGCTATTATGAAGCCGCATGTATATGATGAACAATACCAGTTTGGTTGGTTAACCGATAGTTTGGTGTTTCAAGAACCAACAACCAACCGTTGACTTTTTGGTTCGATCGTCTCTCTACCGAAAATATCGCCGATTATCCCGATTTTGGGTTCTCTAGTGTGGTTTTTGGTTGGTGGTGGTTGGTTTTAGCGTTTCGGTTTTTCTTTCCCATTCCTACTACAAACCCAACAATAAGTGAGTCAAATCCACCAAAATACGGTCTAAGAACCTGATTTTACAAACATAAAGCATGGAGATGAAAACAAACATAAGAACAGAAGTCAGCTATCTTGATCTCCCAATCATGAAACACACATAACCAAACAATGAGCTAAAAAGAAAGTCAAACAAGTCTAAAACCTACATTTAACAATCATAAAGCCTATATAAACAAAGGTCTTATTCCTAGATTTCCCTACCATAAAAAACTAACAAGCCGAACTTAAAACTTTTAATGATGATTTGTACAACTTATCCAATCCAAATGCATGTTTGGTGGGAGTGAACATATTAATCGAGAACATTCAAACCAAAAAAATCTATCCAATCAATGTGTACGCTTTGAAAATCATGGGTTTTTCAGTTGGGTCGAGATCGAAGGTTATATAAACCAGAGTTTGAATGAAAGTTTAATTTGTCATCATAATGTGAGGCTTTTGCTTCGCATGGTGAGTATATGAGATCATTCTTTAAGCCTCTTACAGAAGAAACACATGTTGATTTGGGTACGAACGTGACAACAATTTGTAGACCACTTGTGTATAGAGTCTTATCTGTCAATACATGCCTCTAAAGATTTCAAAGTTTCAAAAGAATTGTTCTGTGAATCGGAGATGGGACACCTCATTGCTCTAACAGATGTGTTTCCAAGAAATAGAACAGTTGCAGTGATGATTTTAAGAGAACAGGATTTGGAAGACAGTACACTATTGTGTATTTGGAGACATGTAATGTTGCAGATTCAGAATGTATCGCATAAAACGTTGAAGGACATGCTTAACATTTCTGATGATGAAAGTAATTCACACATAATGTCTTGGGATTCAAATGACTCATAACACTACTATAGGTCATTTCATTATTGATAAAAACACCGATTATAAATTTTATCGATGTACAATCTGTCGGTAAAGTTTCATTGGTCTTAGAGCGCCAAATTTTTTTCAAAACCGAAGGAATATTACACCTCCCCCAGAACATCGGTAATGAATAACTTATCGGACATTCATAAAATGTCGATGTTGAATAATTTTCTGACATTCACAAAACGTCGGTAATGAGTACCTTTACCGTCAATCATAGATTAGTCGGTAAAGTTTTTCAACATCGACGTTTTTTTAGCGTCGTAAAATTTTTGACAGCCAATGAGTTCAAAAATGTCGTTGTTGAAAAAACTTACCTTCATTACCAATGTTTTTTTGATCAATGGTAATGAAAAACATGACACTCATTACCGATCGTTTTTCACTTCCATCGACAAAGCCAATTCTCGGAATCATAAAGTGTCTTCAGAAACCATGCACCCAAACGTGCATTACTTGCAAAATGATCTATTTTAAAAAAACTGTCCATCCAAATAGCAATTTAATCACACAACTAGAATCCAAACTAAAATGTAATTGTTGGCTTTTTTATCTAATCTTTCTCGCACCAGGTCATTCTGGACCTCGTTCCATTCTTGGAATAGGTTTTATTAATAAAATATTGATCTTTTTCTCAAAAAAAAATAATAAAAAAATATCGATCTTATAAAAAAATCCAAACTAGAAACATAAAGTTCAACCAAAATAAACGATATACTCGAAAGTAGTTTCTAAGTTTATGTCTCTGTTACATAAAGTAAGAAATAAACCTAATTGTTAGAAGGATAAGAAGGTGAGCGGTCCTGGCAGACATTATGCCTAAATGTTGTGACATGCGCGAGTTGGGCCGCCTAGTCCTCCCACTCTTTCTTGTCTTGGATTGCCCGCCTCTAATAGCAGTTCCTTCTGCTCCTCCACATGAAGACTGAGTTCATTCATCTTTTAAGAGGATATGAATGACGTAGTGGAGGATGAATACCACCCCTTAACGTCGGGAGCTTGAATTTCTTTCCGACTCCCGCATGCACGTGACTTTTAGGGCTTACGAACAAGGAGTCGATCACTCAAATCTCATGGATATCACACTCCTTGTCCACAAACATGGAAGACGTTTCCTCGCACCAGGACTCTTTTATGACAAATGGGTTCTCCATGTACTCATCCCGACCCTTTTGAAACATAAGCTGGGATAGACAAGAATTTTTTTTAAAGAAACTATTATTGAAACAATAATTTTTTTTAACAAGTTGAATAAATAGTTAAATTGTAAAAACCATACTTCGCGTATATTGGTCAGCGAGTGTGGATCATTTGGCAGTAACACCTTTATCGTAGCGGTAAGGCACAAAGTGTTGGACTCGACTGTCTTACGGGCTTTTATATTGTTGGTGATAGCATCCAATGACCTACTTCCCACGTGGTATTTTCACTAATTATGGGATCGAAACTCCATTTCCTTCTAGGCCTTGGTCTACCAATTGAAAATATATTTGAATACATTAATAACACGAATTTACCATGGAATTTATTATTTTATAGTTAAATAGACATGTATAATTACCTTATGTTCATCATAATTCTAGTGGTTAAGAAGCCACTACCACTATTTGGGGAGGTCAATGAACTCTTTAAAGATGTCATCATATAGATTCAAGTTTCATTTGGCCAACTCCCTCTCCACATATTTATCCCACTACTTATTGTACTCGTGCCTTTAGTTTTTATACCGATCCCTAACAATATTCTTTATCTAGGTAACAAGTAGACGATGAATCTAATTGAAATCGTATATTGTGTGTAGACAGGGTTGTGTGTGTTGATATGGTTTTGTTTTTTAACATTAAAATATATTTTGGTATTAGAGATAATAGGGATATGGTGTTTTGGTAAGAATATGGATTTAATAAGTATTTTAAGAAATTATTTTATTTTAAGAATTACAACATAATTTAAAAAACAACTGATTTTTTATAAATAAAATATATTTAAAAAAGGGTTATTTTTTTCAAATAAAAAATGAATTTTAAAAAATAAAAATTTAAAATTTAAAAATAAAATGATTTAAAACAATCAAAACTGATTTTTATAATAAAATTTTATTTTTCAAAATAAATACTTAATTAAAAAATATAAAAAATAAGGGTGGATTTTGGGTTGGAGGGAGATTTAGGGTTGAATTTAGGTTTGGATGGTGATTTAGGGTTAGATTTAGGGTTGGAGTTGGATTTAGGGTTGTATAACTAAGAGCATTTTGGGTATTTCATAAAAAGTGAACAATAAATGGATGGAAAATTTTGGACGCAAGAGGTAAATCATTACAAGATGAAGCATGCGTGTAGGTATCAGTTAAAAACAACTTGAGGGTATATAACAGACAATCGTACCAAATTACGGATATATAATTGTAGTTGTCCCTATGAATAATAACCCTAAATTAAGGCATGGGATTTCTAATTTAAACAAATGTAATCAATGCGCATGTAATCAAAATTGAAACCATAGTTATAGTTTAATTTAATTAAACCTAAATGTATGATTTTCTAATTTATTCAAATAAATCATAATAAATTATGTACTTTCCCAACTTATTCAACATATAATTCTTATCTAATCATAATTTCATAATTCTACGCAAGAGATCATCACGTCAAAAATTGAGCCTCAAATTCTATGCACAAAGTTTATTGTTTCTCCCTTTTGTCTAACACTTGTTATAAATCAAATAGTTTGGGTAAAATGACAAAATGTTTGGGTACAAAACAAGAGAATAAGTCAAATAAAAACTCACTCTTAATCTAAAAACTGTATGAACTCATCCAAGCCATCTATCCTATAATGGATGGGTGAGATGCAATTGAGTGATTGACTTGTTAACTGCAAAAACGCAATATTTTTTGGTAAGTTATAAAGGTTTTTTAGTAAAACTATCATATTACTATTTTTTTACCAATTCACTAATTTAATCATGGGAAAATTTCACTTTAACACCCTGCCAAATATTTAATTTCATTTTGATACCCTGACATAAATTTTTAACACTTTCATACCCTATCCAAACTTTTAATTTTACTTTCATACACAGCTGTCAGATTCTGTTAACTTTCCATCCAAAATAGGTAAAATGTCCCAAATACCCCTAACTATTACTCGAATTTTCAAACTCATGTCATTGAATTCAGAACTGAAAAATAAGTGAAACGACAATATTACCCTCCAATGTTAGGGTGTTAAGATGAAATTTTCATTTTAAAAAAAATAAAATCAGTTTTTTTTTATAAATTATATTTTTATTTTCAAAAATTCAGATTTTAATTTAAAAAATACATAAAAATCAGATTTTATTTTTAAAAATACAAAAATTCAGTTTTTTTTTAAATTTAAATAATATTTTATTATATTTGTTTTTTTATTTTTATTTTTTCATTTTTCTACCTCTCACCTTCGTCTCTCTCTCCTCAATTTTTTTTTAAATTCCGTCAACACCTGACTCCTCTCCCTCGCCTGTGCTTGCTCAGTCTCCGCCGTCTCTCACCCACTTCCCCAGTCAACCAAATCGCCTCTGATTGATGACCCCTCTTAGCTCGAACCATCAATTTTACTCATCCGCCTCCGCTTCACTGATCTCCTCTCCAGAAATGTCTCTCATCGATTTGTACTCGTCTTCATCTCTCTCCTAGTCCACTACTTCACCCTGTACCACATCTTCCTCACCTTCATCAGAATTGAGATTATGGCGATCCGGGTCACCTTATCCTACTCCGCCTTCATGGCGCAGAACCTCGCTTCCACCCTCGGCCTCCGGGCCGGCAACTCCAAGTTCTTCCTGGAGGTTTTGGTCCGTCGCGGCTTCAATCCCAACCGGAAGCCCGACGCTGACCATCCCACCCCCTCCGCCGCCGGTTCCCAATCTGGGTTTTACGAGAAACGGTCGAATTGCTGGCCCACAGACTCGTCGTCCATGTACAGCACCCTCGCAGGGGAAATCCTCGACGAGAACTGTCGGAGCCCTCTGGTGTTGGGCTTGATCTCGCTGGTCAAATCGAAGACTAGCGTCTCCGGCAGGTTGGGTATGTTTGGGATCTCTAATTTGAGCCCAAATTCGATGATCCCTTTCCTACCGAGCTCGAAATTGGGTAGTTCCTCTTCAGATTTGTATCTTGGATTGAATCAAAAATTGAGGAGAGAGAGATGAAGGTGAGAGGAGAGAGAGACGAAGTTAAGAGGAGAGAGAGGTAGAAAAATTAAAAAAAATATTAATGAAATTAAAAAAACTGAATTTTTGTATTTTTAAAAATAAAATCTGATTTTTATGTATTTTTTAAATTAAAATCTAAATTTTTGTAAATAAAAATAGAATTTAAAAAAACTGATTTTATTTTTTTTAAATGAAAATTTCATTTTAACACCCTAACATTGGAGGGTAATATTGTCATTTCACTTATTTTTCAGTTTTGAATTCAATGGCATGAGTTTGAAAATTTGAGTAACAGTTAGAGGTATTTTGGACATTTTACCTATTTTCGATGGAAAGTTAACAGAATCTGACAGCTAAGTATGAAACTGAAATTGAAAGTTTGGTTAGGATATGAAAGTGTTAAAAATTTATGTCAGGGTATCAAAATGAAATTAAATGTTTCGCAGGGTGTTAAAGTGAAATTATCGCTTTAATCATTCCCGCTTCGTTTGAACTCTGGTTGGCTTCAACCTTATGCCAATATTTTTTAATATTTTCAAGAGCTTTCAATCAAGATCATTGATGAATATATTTATAAGCACGTAATTTTTTTATTTCAGACTTATTTAAAAAAAAATTATATCTAGGTGACTTTTATCAACATTGAACAGTAGTTTTGTCAACACTGAACACTAATCTTATCACCTCATTTACCAATAATGAATATTATTTTTTCCCTCATCACTTCGGTACATGTGTTTTATAACCTGATCACATGTTTTTTTATCAACACTGAACACTAGTTTTATCAATACTAAATGCTAGGTTTATCACCACATTATTTTTGTTTTATCACTTCATCACTTATTTTTCACTACCTCAGTACACGATATTTATCACCCCAACATATGTTTTTTTTATCAACACTAAACACTAGTTTTATCAACACCGAACACTAGTTTTATCTCTCCCGATATGAAACATAAACTAGTGCAGATTTGTCAATACTTAACCCTAGTTTTATCACCCGATATAATTTCTTTTCGTGCTTCAAAATATATTCATCACTAATCTTGATTTAAAGCCCTTGAAAAAAATAAAAATACTGGTGCAAGTTTGAAGCTAATCGGAGTTCAAACAAAGCAAGAATAATTAAATTAGTAAATTGGTCAAGAAAAATTGACACTTGTCCACATGACACAATAATATTACAATTATGCCCTTGTTTGTGTTAGAGTTAGTAGAATTGTTTGTTTTCTTGAATTGTGGGTGATGATGTGGCATCATAAGAATTGTTGGATCATATGTATATGTGACTAGGATGTATTCTCAAAGTTTTTAAGATAAGAGTGGTTTCTAACCGATTTGTCTTCCAATAAAAAAAAAGATTAGGATTTAAGTCTTCTAATAATCAATAAAAATTTCTCCATATAAACACAAGTCAGATAAGTAAGGCAATCAATTCAATACTCATAAAATCACAAATTGACTAACTATGACAAGAAAATCTGAAACCCTAATCAGAAAATTTTAAAATACGAGTCATAACACGAAATCGCCCTAAATAATTTTGGGATTAAAAACCCCAAAATCCCTAACCGTGTAGCCCTAACCCTAAAAATGTATAAAGAAATAAGCACTCATTTATTAAGGCCACCAAATAGCACGAAATCCAAAAAAATACCATAAAATGAAATCCGAAAAATCCTAAAACAAACTAAACCTAACCGGTTGTTGAAGAACTCACCCTGATCAAGATGGAGGACGGTGACGAATTTAGGCTGAAGGAACGAGGGAAGGGTTTGGAGGCGCAAGAGATCGAAAGTGAAGGAGGGACAAGGACGAAACGGACAGAGACGACAGTAACTCGACGAATGGACGAAATTGAAGAGAAAAGGGACAAAATCGGAGAGAATGACATTATGAGAAGAGAGGTCTGATCTTAACCCTAAATAGAAACTTTGCCGACGGAACGTATACTTCATCGATAAAGATATTCATTCCCAATGAAATATATATTCCGTTAGTAAAGTTATTAAGTGATGCAACATTGTTTTATCATTCACACTTAGAAGTTTTTTGTTGACAAAATTACCTAAGCGGTGCGTTTTTCTATTTATTATCGGTGCTTTGAGGGTTTCTTATATATGAACAAATTTACCGACAGAATATTTCGCCAATAAAGTTGTTCATTAAATAAAATACAAAAAAGTGTCTAAAGAGTTTCCATAATTTAAATTTCTATTCATCACTTTCATCTTGTTGTAAAACATTTACTTATTGTATTTCATTACAAATAACATGTCGATTTCGGGAAAGAAATTGTAAAGAAGAAGAAAAAACATAGCATTTTCTTCCTGTTTTGTCAACTTTAGCGACGTTCTTGTATTTCGTCAATAAAGATGTTCACTACCGACGAAATTATCAATTTAGTCTGCCAAGTTCAGTTCTAAAAATTATAAAATTGCCTCCAAATTACAGCTTCTTGCATGTTTCGAATTGTAATACAACTTAAAAATTAAAACACAATAACATATTTACAGTGCATAATTTGTCAAAACTTAAAACATAATAATATTTATTCGTCGTCAGACGATTGACCATCGGATATTCTGTATGTTTCCATAATCCCTCTCGTTTTTTAACAAGTGTTTCATAATTTCCTCAACTATGAGGAAACAATCGTTCGTACAACTTATACATGGACATGGACACTTAAATAATTCATCTCTACATGCTTTACATTTTTCCAACATATGGTTGATGAAAACCCTTATGCCTTCTTGATTCGCCTTATGCAACCTTGGTAATTTCATCCAACACCTATCATCCCAAATATACGTTCAAAATTATAAACAAAATGTAACCTCGAAAATTTATATATAATTATATAACACATTTGCAAACATGCTATAGTTACTAATTTTAAATTTTAACCTAGTTATAATTATAAATCAAACATAAATCTAACAAATATATATTTCCTCAATTTTCAAACACATATTATAAATTTCATCCTCCGCTTTGAAACACAAATCTAACAAAAAATTAAGAAACACCTTAAAGGTTACCCATTTTTATTTTCAATGAGTAAAACCCTAAACACCAATGATGTGAATGGAAAATTTAGGAGAAAAAATAAGCTTTTTTAGAAAGATTGATGGTTTGGGGAAAAAATGCACAAAACGTGTTTGGATAAGAGAAGATGGGTTGGAAGTATTTTTAGGATACCAAAATCCGTATCTTTGCTTTAATGAATTTGAGGCAATTTGGTCGACAAATTACACGTTCCGTCAATAAAGTTTGCAACTTTGTCGATGTTTTGGAAATCGATCGGTAAAGTATCCATCTATAACGACGATTTAAAACGATCGATAAAATGGTCAAATTTATCGACCATTCTTCATAACGACAGTAGTTACCAATTTATTGACGTTCCTTTTCAACCCGTCGATAAATAAACATTTAGATGTAGTGTAAGAAACGAAAATTATGAGCCGTATAAGTTTGTACAAGTTTGAAAGTGTGCGAGGATCATGATAGTGTAAACAGGCAAAATAAAGACCATCAGTCAATTACCTCCTTGAAATGAAATGTAGAACTGGACTAATATCACTGTGGTCACAGATACAGAAGGGCTATCTAACAAAGTATTGAAGTCACTTGAGTAGAAAACTTACGGCCTTGGAGATATAATGAGAAGAGGATGAAGATCGACCAACATTAGGATCTTCTTTTGTAATAACCACTCCCGGTCGACGCTAGTCAAATCTGCGAAAAACAGGAAAATTTAAATTTTTTTAAGCAGACACTTAAATGAACCTAAATTTGACCCCGAGGGTCATATCGGACTTAAGTTGACCCCGATATCGACCAAAGTGAGTTCCGGGGGACTCAGGGCAACTTTCTGACCAATTTGGGAAATGTTGACTTTTCGCTGGAAAAGTCAACCGAGCGACGTTTTGGTCCATTCGAGGACCGTTTTGGATCCAAAAAGCTTAGACGTCGTCGCAGCGGTCTTAGTTGAGCCGTTTCCTTGTAGCCCGTGAAGTTTCGTAATTTCTTGGAAAAAGTGCCCGTTCAGGGCTCGAAACGTCCGAATTTCGCGAATCTGATTGTAAAATATCTAGAAGATATTTTCCAAAGAGGTGTGGGACCCACCTTGCCACTTGTCAAACAAGTGGTGGTGTTAGGTTTTGGACAAGACAATGGAGACACCTATAGGTATGTTCGGCCACACCAATTCAAAAAGAAAAAAAAAAGAAAAAGAGTTAGTTTTAGAGAGAGAAGGAGAAGGAGAAAAAGGGAGAGAAAGAGAAGAAGCTCTAGGGTTCTTGCCACTATTCACGATCATCCAACCCTTGGATCGTCTCAAAGTTAGGAGATTCAAGCTCACATCGATATTCTCTACGGTGAGCACCTAATAGATCTTCGTTTTCCTTAATTTTGAAAGTTAGGGTTTGAGTAAATCTAGTATTTTAGGGTTGTATTGAGGATTGGGGATCGTTGGAGACGTTTTGGAGTGAAGAGGTGCGTTTTACGGTGACCGGGAGCTCGGGGGGAGCTCCGGCCACCATGTAGGGTGGCCGGCCGGCCATGGGGTGGCTGGCCAGAGCTAGGGCCGACCACCACCATGGTGAGCCGGGCCCATTTGAGCCCTAGCCACCCACGGCCAAGGTTGGCCGGGTGGGGCCCACGTGCTCGGGTGTTTGGGTTTCGTGTTCGTGTGGTTTAGGACGTTCCCCAAATCATTAATCTACAACCGGATCGAAATTTGGAATTAAATTGTAAAAGTTGTAATTGACGGGTTTAGAAACTTGAAACGCTAATTAAATTACTCGGAAGTCGGAATTGGATTCTGTCGAGTGCATAGGAACCCTTGAATTATTCTAAGACCGTAGAAACGAAAACGGGAATTTTCGGAGCCCCGGAAGGGCATTTCCAAAACCCGGGCAGGTTCGCCATGTCGGGCGAATCGGGCTTCCGAGTCCATTATCGACAATGTCGAGTAATTGGGAAGTTTGGGAGTGATCGACATTGTCGGGGTTACTTTTGGGCGTCTAGTTTATTAATTCCAGTTTATGTCTGCGAACTTAAAAGTATTTAAACTGAGTTCTTGATTAGATTGGGCCGCAGACAGAGGAAAGGGAAAGCTAGGCGAGTGATCGAGATCACGTCGGAGTTTGTTTGAGCGCTTTTGGAGAAAGCATACGAGGTAGGGAAAAGTAGCCGGATCTCGGCCCTGATTAGGGAAAGTTAACAGTAGAATTGCATGTGACACTGGGGTGTCGTGGGTTAAGTAGGTTTATCGAATATTAGGAAGGCAGGCGACACCGGGTAGTGTCGTATGATACGGGAACGTATCGAACATTAGAAATGCATGTGACACTTAGTAGTGTCGTAGGAGCAGTGAACTTATCGATATTAGAATTACTGGAGGCATATGACCATGCCCGGAGGTTGATTGATTAGTTTATGTCTTGGGTGGCCATGAGAGCCCGTGTTTTACTGTTGGAGTCTTGGGTGGACATGAGAGCCCGTACTTTACTGGTTGTGTCTTGGGTGGCCATGAGAGCCCGTGTTTTACTGTTGGAGTCTTGGGTGGCCATGAGAGCCCGTGCTTTACTGGTTGTGTCTTGGGTGGCCATGAGAGCCCGTGTTTTACTGTTGGTGTGTCTTGGGTGGCCATGAGTGCCCGTGGGGTTGTTGAACCCGTGTTTTACCGTTGGTGTCTTGGTGGCCATGAGTGCCCGTGGGGTTGTTGAACCCGTGTTTTACAGTTGGTGTCTTGGGTGGCCATGAGTGCATGTGGAGTGTTAAACCGGTCTTGTTGCTGTTTGTTGAACTTTGTTTGTGATTGTGGTTGCGTGGAGGTTGGCTGGCTTGCCTGACAGGGATCGGCAAAGTCGAGCGTTCTTTAGCTAGCCTGGCCTGACAGGGATCGGCAGGTTAAGCATTCTTAGGCGATGGAGGGTTGCTCCCCTTCCGACTACCTATCGGAAAAGTAGCTCGGTATATCGCCAACAGGTCGACCGCCTGGGGCCTGACAGGGATCGGCAAAGTGCGTGGGGCAGGCTCGAGCCCAACCGGTTAGCAACCGGCACTGAGCAGCTGACTGGAGTGCGATCCTTCATGATCTTGTTTGGTGTGCGATCCTTAGTGATCTTGGTTGTTGCGTGGTTATCTATCGTGTCTTTGGAGGAAGTCGTCAATCGTTGTGTCGAGTCTACTTTACGGGTCCGAGTGTTGAGTCGGTTGAGGAAAGTAACTGTTGTGTGCGTTAGTCGGGTTGTTGTTGGTGTTACCGGCATTGTCTGCTAAGTATGTCGTAGTTAGTCTGTTATCCGTGGTGGTGAGCGAACGCTCACCCCTAGCTGCTTTTCCTACAGGTACTGGTCGCAGATTGGACTAGGTGAGCTTCCGAAGCTTGAAGAGCTAGGAGCGGGAGTCCGGGTTTACTTTTGAGTCTAGCGACGTACACTTGTATTTTGTCCGTTGTGGGACGTACTTTTGAGTTGTACATTATTCTTTTGATGAACAAATTGGTGGATTTAAAGTGATTTATTTAAAAGGTTTCAAAATGTTTTATTGTTTTAAACGTTCGCGTCCCGAGTTCGGTTTTACAGAAATTGGGGCGTGACATCTTTCTTGATGTGTTTCCCTCCATCTACTGGGTACAGGAAAATCTAAGAGAAGCTTGCTTGAAGATTCTTAAATTTCTACTTAGAATAATGATGGAGATGGCCCGGACAATCAACATAGAAGCATGAGAATTTACAAGAAAACTTTTGTTCAAAGCTAACAAACAAACATGAGGAAGGAAAAGATAAATGAAAATGGTTACACAAGAATTGATCAAGTCTCAGGAAGGGTTTGAAAAGTAAACCCTAAACTCTCTCTAGAAACCCATTCTCTATACCAGCCGCTTTTTCTTCGACCTTGTTTTCGTCGGTCACGGTCATGGCTCCGATCATGTCTGTAACTGGCGAATACCTCTCCCCCTTCTCTTCCCTCTTATGAAGTTTTCTCCTCGTTTTCCTCCTTTTTCTTCTTCGACGTCGGAGTACGATTTGTCCCCGATCTTCTATATCTAGTCTTTAGGACTCAGATCGGACCTCTCTTGAAACCTCGGTGAAGTTCATCTCCTTGCTTGTGGTTGGGGAGTTTCTTGAGGTGCTTCGGCGAAGGATGAGTGGATCTCTGTTGGTCATTTCCTTGTTTCTCATCACAGATCTGGTCCTTTAGGACTTAGATATGTCCTCCTCTGGCCTCTAGTGGTGTTGATCCCAGTTGGCTCTCCTCGACGTCCTCTAGAGCGGATTAGGGTTGTTGGTCGCTATTTCCGGTGAAGATGGGTCTTGGTTCCTGCTAGGACCTCTTGCTCTTTGGTTCGTTCTTCAAGTATCGGTCGTGCTTCGGCGTTCTTGAGGACAAGGTGGGGTGAGTTCCCGGGTTTTCTTTGGTGTCGAGGTTCGTAGTGGAGTCAGGCACGTCTACTATTCATATAAGGCTTTCCATCAAGGATTGTCGCGGTACGTTCTTGTTTTTATGGTGCACTCTGGCCCTTCCCTCTTCATTGCCGTTCTTCAGCTGTTCGTGCCTATTCGGTTGGGGGTGAGGTTCTCAATCTCTTTCTCTGTTGGTAATTTCTAATCCCTCCATTCCTTACAATTGCTCGAATGATTTCTCTTCTTCTCGTCCACCTAGGTTGGTCGAGCTCGCCGGTTAGATGGTGTTGGCTGTCGGTGAGTGTTTAAGGTTGTGTTATGCCTTGTCCTGAACTCAATCGTATTTTTGTGCGGATTAGGCGAGTTCCGGTGGTTATCTGTTAGAGATGCTACTGTCGTTAGCGGTCCTGGCCGTCGGCGTATTAGGTTTCACTAGATTCCTTTTTAGGGATCTGGTGACTCTAATGTTCCAGGGATTTAGAAGTTCCTTCGGGGTGTAGGAAACAATGTCCCTTTTGTGTTCTCTAGTCTTCATGGTGGTTAAATCTAGGTGTTTCAGACCCTTTTGTTTCCAGTTTGTAGAGTGCTTCAAGGTTGGGAAATTTGGGTGCCATGCCTTAAGTTTTTACATTTTCATTTTCTTGGTTGTGTTCAGGTTGTTGTTCTTCAGGCTGGTGTTCTTTCTTGTTGTCCTTTCTAGTTGCTGGTTTTTGTCTTGGCCGGTTGTTTTCTGGGTATTTAGTTTGGTTGTTCACTTGGTTATTGGGTTGTAATCTAGGTTATGTTCTTGTTGTATTCTTGATGTAATCTTGTTGTACCTGGTAAGAAAGCTGCGTCTTTCTAGGGTTTTTGTGTTCCGTAACTGGACATCTTGTACTCCTTTTCTTCCTCGTGAGAGGTTTATTTTCAATTTGTTTTGCTGATTAAAAAAAAGAACTGATCAAGTCTTAAAGGATTCGTGTTAAAGAGATTCAGTTACATCTATGATTGGCTTAACAAATACATTCGTGTTAAAGTGTAGAGTAAATAACTAGTTCTTATAGTTTTCATTCCACAAAATATTGTGAAGAGAACAAAGTCAATTATTCCTGTAGAAATGAAATCAACGAGTAGGCCTAACTCAATTATATACTTTCACCTTACACTAGATTTCTCTTGAAAGAGAACTCATGTTTTCATAGTCAATAATCTCTCCTTTCACCTCTATGACATGGTCAATAGAGTCTGTTTTTTAAAGGGTAAACGAGGAATTGCATTACCAGTGCATGTGAATTCTTACAGCTAGGACTAAAAATTCTTGAGAACAGAATAAGTTCGAGTCTCCCGTAGGACATTCGACACTCATGAACACATAGAAATAGTCTAGTTTGCATCCTACACAATGAAAATTATCCCTACGTTCTACCTTGTGCTGGAAATTGAAATAAACGAAAACAAACACATAAAACCATAATCCAAAGCAGTATTGAATACAAATAGAGAAACAAAAGCGGTAAAAATAATCTGGACCCTCTGGTGTAGTCCTGTGCTCCCAAGAGAAGATCGTTAGTCTCGGTCCCGGGTCATGAGTGGTAAGGCACTAACCATCTACAGCCGGAGTCCAAACGGCCTCATGGAGCTTGGCGGGACTGCTTAGCAGCCCTCTCCTAAGTCCGAATCATCCTTAGTCTCCTCTTCATCCCTAAGTTGGAAACGATCTAACAGCTGATCCGTAGCTCATAGAGCCCTCTTGAGCTTTGCTTGAGCCGTTTGACTATAAACCTGTCCTGACTTGGCCTTGATTTTTGTCTTATGCATCTTCATCCGATTGAGCCCCAGACCTCCTCCCAACTCTCGAGCCCCAGACCTCCTCCCAACTCTCGAGGCTCCTTTTTCTCCCGACCAGCTTCCTGATCTAGGTTGGCCAGGTCACGAGTCTTCGCGATCTCGCTTGTCCCATCCTGCGATCCTGGATGTGGACCCTAAAAAATTAGAGGTTTCCCCTTGGACACTGCTTAGCCATGTCACCAATCTTCTGTGTTTCCGTCCTTTCCCCATGTCGGAGAGTAGGGAAACCCGATATCGGAAGAAATTGTCTCCCCTTTGGTTTTCCTGTTGCTCCGGTTCCAAGGCGAGGGACGTAAACAATTCCTCCACTCAGGGCTCTGGAAAATATTGTGGCGCTCCCCACCGAGTTTGCAGCAACCTGTCCGTGTTCACCCTTACTTGAGCACGTAAAGAATCATCAAAACGTACATGCTCCCTTCTGACTCCCCAGATTTGAGCAATGCAATTATGGATCCGATGGGTAAGCCTACCACACCAGGCGCAATACCCCGGAAGCCGTTCATACTGCAGCCCAATTGTAATAGCTTATCGGTGTCCCGGAAACTACAGCTGGACCTTCTTCATGAGTGGTCAGTCCACGTCCAGGCCAACTCTAAACCATAGAAAATTATTCCAGGGCTTCAGAGTTGGGATAGGGGCCTCGGGTACCTCTTTCCCTAACGTGCTTGCAAGGACGGACCAGATGTAGTTATTTCTGGCATCCCCCGAACCATTATATGCTCGGACCCTGATCTCCATAAACATGAACGGGATACTATCCAGTTGCATGCATGGTACATAAGGGACAAGGATAATTGGATACCCGGTGAAAGTCCATGGGCCGTTGTGTTGGATTTGGTTGAGGATTGTTTCTAATGGAAACCAGAAGGAGACCACTTCCTTGGAGAGGACGTCCAACTCCATATCGTTGACCTACTAGTTCTTTAACATCACCTCAATCAGTGTCTTCGGGGAATATCAAATCCCGGCTACTAATCTGCCCACCAAAGACAGCCGATACCAACCATCAGACATGGCCGGAATTGCTTTACGGGGAATCACGAAAACTGCATCCTCATCATCGCCATCCTCCAGAGAAAACCTTCCCAGGTGGTCCGGGATAGCATCGAGTGTATCTCTCGCCAGAGGAGGAGGAACAAATAAGGCATCCGAGCGCGGCGGGAGAGATGACACCGTGGTTTGAGGCCAGGACGATGGTCGTGCATGCTGCTGGGGCTCTTGGATCTCACCTGACTCCCGTCGTTTCGATGACCTACGACTATAGGATGATTGTGACGGATCCTGCAGCAGATTCCTTCGCGAAGTAAGGAGGATTGTGGGCTTTTTTTCCAACGGCAGCGCTTGAATCTCTGATTCCCCCTCCTGGAAACGAGTAAGGTTGTCGACGATGATAGGTCGCACGCGGGGAGGCGAGATATTGATAGCGCACGCTTTCTCCATGGTTGTGCGGAGGCTGGGCGTACGACTCCGAGAGGAGGACGGTGAAGAATCAGAAGAGAAAGCCATAGGAGATGAGGAGAGGTTGGAAATGGGGTTTTAAAAATAGAGGCTACGAGAAAAAAAAAATCCTAGAAGTCTTTTAGACTATACATGTCAATAGAGTCTATAAAATTGTATCTATTAGACAAAGATGATAGGTAAACTTTAATTTATAGTTTGTAATATTATATATCCACCTACTATATTCATTGTCCCCTTGAGGACAAGGAAACCATAGGGTTCAAAGCCTAATCATTCGTGCCAGAGGTCTGGAGTTGTTTTTAGTAAGGGTAAATTACATTAACATACCACGAACTATACGTGTTTAACAATTTGCTACCCAAAAGTTCATTCGTAACAATCGTCTACTCCGAACCAACCATTGATTACGACGTTACCCCCATTTCCATCCATGGCTGTTAACTTTTTTTGTAAAATGACCGAAACACCCTTAATTGTTATCCGAATTTACATTCTCAGACCCTTCATACCCTAAAATTAGTTTTTTTTCTTCTATTAAATCAACTATAAATAAATTAATTATTTTCATTTTTGTACTAAATGTTTATATAAATATATATTTTAAAATATATATATAAATATGTTTAACAAGAAAAAATTGTTTTTAATACCTATTTTTAGTTAAAATTTTGTTTTTATATTTATTTATAAATTAATTAAAATTCGATTTTTTTAAAAAAATTCTTCAAGTTTTAAAATAAGTTTTAAAATCAGATTTGATTTTAAAAATATATTAAATTTTAATAATATCTTTTAAATCATTTTTCATTTTAAAAATATATTTTCATTCTTTTCTTTGTTTTTTTATTAACTCTTTTCAATGCTCCTGACATTTTGGCAAGAGAGTTCTCATCTGTTCATTTTCTTTATTCCACTCCTCATCTCTCTGTTCATTATTGTCATGTACGTTTGCCTTTCAAAAATAGATTAAACACTAAATTAACATCTGAAACACCAAATTAACAACCGTCTGAATTTGAAAACCAAAAGAATTCATGAATCCCTACACAGAACCACAAAAAACAATAGCTCCCACAACATGAACTCGTCCCTTGCATCAAATAGGTGTTAGAAAAGAAAAATGAAGAAAGACGCCCAAATCTCCAAAAAATCAAAGTTCAACTCAAAATCCATGAAACCCAAAGCCTATGAACCTGAAAACATTTGAACCAAAAAAAAATCGAGCATCAGAAACCACTTTGTTGCTTGTTCATCCCTTGAGTTCTCCGGCAATCACAAACCTTGACAGATCCGGGCCGCCAGATCTACAGCTCCTCACCGCCGATTCACGAGCCAGAGAACGATCGAGGGAGCCACACATCCACGATCGAAGCTCCAACTCGTAGTCACAGGTGCTTCTCGGTCCGGGTTCGCAAGTCAATCCGCCGCCAGCGTGAATGTGTGGTTAAAATGACCGGTGGTCCTTCGAGGTCCCATGATCGGCTTGATGAACGGATTTGCTGCGTCGAACTCTCCAAATGCAAAGAGAGGGTCAGGGGGGCTCAAGCTAGGGATTAAGATGAAGAGATGGACAGACGAGGTTGTGTGGATGAGATGCTTTTTGATTTTTAAAAATTTTGATTTTTTTATAAATAATTTCAAAACAGTAAGGATATTTTATGAATTTTAGAAAGAATGAACAATGAATAATAAATGGAAAAAGTGGACGGAGTGAGTAACGTCGTAATTAATGGTTAGTTCGAGGTAGACGATTGTTACGAATAAGCTTTGGGGTAGTAAACCGTTAAATGACTATAATTCAGGGTATGTCAATGTAATTTACCCTTTTAATAATACTAATATGGAGATCCTCACTATCCCCTTGAGGACAAGGACTCCATGGTGTTCAAGGCCTAATCTTTCGTATCAGAAGTCTTAAGTAGTTTTCTATTACGATCAAAAGTTTGTACTGTGTTATTGTTTTTATTTGCGTTCATCAGATATATGTATATTTTTTTGTTTATATATATATATATAGGAGAGCAATCAGGTGCGAACCATGAGTTGCGGTGCGAACATGCGAACTCAACCAGATTGCGCCATGTGTCGCGCTCAGAAAATGTTCCATTTTTTTTATAATCAAGTTTATTAATTCGATTTTTCCCGTTTCGTTTCAACTCCGATTTCATTTTTTCTTGCGCCAATATTCTTATTTTTTCAAGAGCTTTCTAACAAGTAGTGGATTGCATATATTTTGATGTGTTTTTGAATAAGTGTGTGGATGTGTGAATATGAGTGCGAAAAAGTGTGTTGTGTTTTGCAGATTTAGTGTATATGGTTTGCGGATTTAGTGTATATGGTTTGCGGATTTAGTGTATATGGTTTGCGAATTTAGTGTGTTTTGCAAATTTAGTGTATATGGTTTGCGGATTTAGTGTATATGGTTTGCGGATTTAGTGTATATGGTTTGCGAATTTAGTGTATATGGTTTGTGAATTTAGTGTTATTTATAGTGTGTCCATATATATATATATATATGTTATATGTGTGTTGCTCAAAATTGTATCTTTATTGATTCAGTGCTCTCAATGATGTTGCATCTCTAAATGTCAAAGTGCTTGTAGTTGGCAACCCCTGTAACACCAAGTCAGTTACTTAAATCATCATATTAATTGTCTAATACCATATATAAATATATATACTATATTATACAGATTTGTAATATCTTCATCTTCTTGATGTTCAGTGCATTTGATTTGTTTGAAAAATGCTCCCAACATACCAGCAAAGAACTTCCATGCCTTGAACATCACTAAATAAATTCGCAAACCATTTACACTAAATTCGCAAACCATATACACTAAATCCGCAAACCATATACACTAAATCTGCAAACCATATACACTAAATTTGCAAAACACACTAAATTCGCAAACCATATACACTAAATCCGCAAACCATATACACTACATTTGCAAAACACATCACACTTTTTCGCACTCATATTCACACATCCACACACGTATTCAAGAACACATCAAAATATATGCAATCCACTACTTGTTAGAAAGCTCTTGAAAAAATAAGAATATTGGTGCAAAAAAAAATTAAATCGGAGTTGAAACGAAACGGGAAAAATTAAATTAATAAACTTGGTGGGGGAAAAAAAGATGAGCATTTCTAAGCGCGACATGTGTCATGTTGTTGTTGAGTTCGCATGTTCGCATTTTAAGAGGAGTTCGCACCTGAAAGCCTCTCTCTCTATATATATATATATATATATAGTAAAAACCCTCCTTATTGTGCAAACTACGAACCAATCTAAGCCACAGGATGCGGTCAAAGTGACGTTAGCAGAGCGCGCGCGATGCTGACACGTGGTAGATGCGCGCGCGCCTCTGCGCGCGCGTGAGCGTGTTGACCACGCGCGCGCACGGTGCTAATAGTTTGGCGCGCACGGTGCTAATAGGCCAACCTATTAGCACTGTGCGCCCAAACTATTAGCACTATGCGCGCCACGTGTCAGCACTGTGCGCGCGCGCGCACACGTGTCAGTACCTGGTGAGTTCGTATTTTGCACAATAAGGGGTGGTTTTTACCTGATACCAACCCTATATATATATATATATATAGGAGAAATGTATTGAGAACCACTCTTAATATAGAAACCGTGAGAACCAATCCTAACCACTATCACCTATGATCCAACACTCATCAAAATGCCACATCATCACCCCAATCCAACCCCCATCCACGCCAATTTCATCTATTCTCACACAAGCAAGGGCATAAGAGCATGTACAATGGGTCGGCCCTGCGTGAGGCCCTGGCCCTGAGGCCCTTGTGCTGACTAGACAAAAGTCAGGGAGTGGGAGTGCAGAAAAGGGGGTGTTCTACAACAGAAAGGACCTCTGAGGCCCTGGGAGTGCAGAACACTGCTGACTGGATTATTATTTGATATTTTTATGTTTTATTTAATTCGTTATCAGAAACCGTTTAATTTAGTCATAATTTAAACAATTTTTGAAATAAATAATTAATGACAATCAATAATTAATAAATTCAACACAAATATAAATGAACTTCTAATTTTATTCAATCCTTTTTAATACAACCCAAAACAAAATACAAGTTCAAGAATCATCCTCTGTTGGGTCGACATCTGGTGGTGGGGGTTGGCTTCGAAGCTCTTCAATTTGGGCTTCAAGGCTAGTGATGAGTCTTCGCACTTGGGTCTTGCAAAACTTATGCTCTTCCAACGCTTCTTCGTCGTAGGAAGATGTGTCCTTCTCCACCAGGGCCTTGTAATAAATGATGTTTGATTCCCACTGTTGGGTTAATGATTGTAACATGCGATACTTATTTTCCACTTGTTCGCCACGTGAACGTTGAGCCTCAAACCGTGCACGTTCAGCGTCGATTCGTGCACGTTCCAGTTCGGCGAAGGCAGCCATTTGGGCCGTGAGGACGATCCCCTTCTTTGCGGCCTTCGCTGCCTTCTTCCCTTGCGGTCGGCGAGGGGGACTTGGGCCGGCCTCGGGGGATGGGGGTGTGTCGCTGAGAGGGACCTGAGTCCCCTCGTAGTTCTCGCTTCCTCCCCATTCTGGTGGTTGGGACTCACCACTGAGAGGTGTGCCCTCCTCCCCTGTGCTTGTAGGTGGGGTTGAGCTGTAAGCCCCAGACTCATCCAACCGCTGTCGTTGTTGGCGTACTTCACGGCGGACATTTCCCATTGTGCCCTCGTGGGCAGTGAACTTCGAGACGCCCTCGAGCCTCTCCACTCAATGATCCAGGTCGAACTTTAGTGGGTGGTCCCTAAACACTTTCCCTGCACGGGTCCACAGTTCCTTCGCACGTTTCATGTGCTCTGCCTGGTTGGCGCCGCTCGGTTTCTCCTCCTTGGACTGCTTCAAATAACCGAGGAACCTCCTTGTCTGAGAGGAACCTCTACCCAACGTTTCTTGATAGCTTCCCAGTGTCGCTGTGGGATACCTGCCTTGGAGTTGTATTTCTTCGATACTGTGCACCAGAATGTGGTGCCAGTTTGGGAGTTGCCCTTGATGGCGTCTTTCGAAGAACTCAACCAGCAAGTTATGAGCCAATCGTCCTCCTGCTTGTTGAATGTCTTGCCATCCGGTTCTGGTTCTTCGGGTTGTCCTCGGGGTGAGGCTCGGGCAGCAGGGGCTCGGGCTCGTCGTTGGGAAGGTCCGACAGATGATGGTTGGGGGGTTTGTACGTCGGGGTGTGGATGACCCTCGTAGTTGTAGAATTGGGGTCCGGCACCCCAATGTGGTTGTGGTTGGTACGACGGCATCTGGAAACCTTGTGGGGGCCTGGTCCAATTTGATGACACTTGGAACCCTGGCGCCAGTTGATATTGTGGGGGACGGTATTGCCCTGATAAAAATATTTGAAGACAATAAATTAAGTGCTAAAAAATAAACTAATAAAATAAGTGCAAATAATTAATCAAAAAAATGAATGTAATGCATTAATCCAATAAAATAAGTACAAAAATTACGTTACATAAATAATAAGTTTTCACTAACCTGAACTCGACCCCGGGTTCGAGTTTGGGGAGACGGATCGATTTCCCGTTAGAATGTCTCCGAAACCTCGTGCCAGTTCCTCCTCGGTGAATTCTCGTTCGTCACCAACTGAGTGTACACGAGACCCAGCTTCGCCCGACATTTTTCACGCGAATAATTGAAACGAGAGAGGACAATTTGGGAAGAGGAGAGTGAAATTGGAGAGTGAAAGTAGAGAGTGGTGTGGAAAAAATGAGAGTGAAGAGGGGTATTTATAGGGTTAGCTTTAATTGATTTTTGTATTAAAAAAAATGTAGTCGTTGAACTGACCGTTGGCAACGGTCAGTACACGTGGCGCAGCCACAGGCTGCCACGAAGGAGAGGGCGCGCAGGGAGCGGGCCCGGCCAGCAAACGCCGCACGCGGCACGCACGGAGGGGGGCGGGAGCGCGAAAATGGGGTGCGGGCTCGCGTTTTTGGGCCTCCACAGCGGGTCGGCCCGCGTGCCGCGGTTCGGGCGCGCGCGGAGTAGGGAGCGGGTCCGACCCGTTGTACATGCTCTAATTGTAATAGCATGGTGCCATGTGGACAAGTGTCCATTTTTTTCTTCACCAATTCACTAATTTAATATTTCCCGATTCGTTTGAACTCCGATTAACTTCAAACTTGCGCCAATATTTTTCTTTTTTCAAGGGCTTTAAATCAAGATCACTCATGAATATATTTTGAAGCACGAAAATAAAAATTTATATCAAGGTGATAAAAATAATGTTGAGTGTTGATAAATGTTCACTAATAAATGTTTTATATCGGGGTACCAAACTAGTGCTAAATGTTGATAAAAAAACATGTAATGAGGTGATAAGAAACATTTAATAAGGTGATAAAAACCATTTTCATTTTTGATAATAAGTGTGATACACTAGAGTTTAACGTTGATAAAAAAACTTGTGATGAGGTGATAAAAAACACGTAATTCAATGATAAATCTAGTGTTTAGTGTTGATAAAACTGGTGTTCATATAAAGCCCGTGATGAGATGATAAAATCAGGATCAGTTTTGGAGAATGGTGTGATAAAACCATTGTAAAGTGTTGATAAAACCAGGGTAAAGTGTTGATAAACATAGAGCAAAGTGTTGATAAAAATCACCCATATATAATTTCTTTAAAAACCAGCTCCAAAATAAAAAAAAAATTCGTGCTTCAAAAAAACATGTGATAGGGGTGATAAAACACACTAATTTGAATGATAAACCTAGTGTTTAGTGTTGATAAAACTCGTGTTCATAAAAAGCACGCGATGAGGTGATAAAATCATGATCAGTTTTGGAAAATGAGGTGATAAAACCAGTGTAAAGTGTTGATAAAACCAATGTAAAAGTGTTGATAAATCCAGAGCAACGTGTTGATAAAAATTACCCAGATTTTTTATACAAAAAAAACAACCCCGAAATAATTTTTTTTTTCGTGCTTCAAAATATATTCATGACTGATCTTGAATGAAAGCTCTTAAAAAACCAAAACTAATGGCGCAAGTTTGAAGCCAATCGGAGTTCAAACGAAGCGGGAAAAATTAAATTAGTGAATTGATTAAAAAAAATAATATGATAGTTTTACTAAAAAGCCCTTACCACTAACTAAAAAGTGCTATTTTTTTGCCGTCAACAAGTCAACTAATTAAATGCATCTCATCCATCCATTCTTAAAATGGATGACTTAGATTGGTTCTCGCGGTTCCTACGTTAAAACATGGTTCTCACCAGAAATCTCCTCTATATATATATATATATATATAGGGAGGCTTTCACGTGCGAACCCCTCTTAAAATGCGAACTTGCGAACTCAACAACAACATGACACGTGTCGCGCTTAGAAATGCTCATCTTTTTTTCCCCACCAAGTTCATTAATTTAAGTTTTCCCGCTTCGTTTCAACTTTGATTTCATTTTTTTTGCGCCAATATTCTTATTTTTTCAAGAGCTTTCTAACAAGTAGTGAATTGCATATATTTTGATGTGTTTTTGAATACGTGTGTGGATGTGTGAATATGAGTGGAAAAGTGTGATGTGTTTATGCAAATTTAGTGTATATGGTTTGCGGATTTAGTGTATATGGTTTGCGTATTTAGTGTATATGGTTTGCGGATTTAGTGTATATGGTTTGCGAATTTAGTGTGTTTTGCAAATTTAGTGTATATGGTTTGCGGATTTAGTGCATATGGTTTGCGGATTTAGTGTATATGGTTTGCGAATTTAGTGTATATGGTTTGCGGATTTAGTGTATATGGTTTGCGGATTTAGTGTATATGGTTTGCGAATTTAGTGTAATTTTCACACTTTTGTATGCAATAACCTTGGTCCTGGCCACCTGAATGTATCCAACATTATAGATTGAGCAATAATAGGCAAGAATGGGATATGGAGTCTAAATCAATAATCCAGAGAAGAAGTTACTTACTTGGTTGCCCAACTTGAGTACAACATAAGTGTTAGATGATATAATTTAGTGTAATACCTTGTCATATAATGACACAGGGGATGTATATTTATATATATTAGCAGTTATACAATGTTTCAACATGACTACATCATAACTACAATTATAACTTACAATAACTATAATATAACTACTAATAATAAGGATCGATGCTCTTGAAATCTCTAATAGCAAGCCTTTTTCCTTGGACAACAACTACTTTCAGCAACCCCAAAAGCTCCTCCATCATGTTATACCAAAATCTACATAGTCATATTTGTGAATTGAATCAGTACCAAAAGACTCTAGTCTTCAAAACACAAACATAAAGCAAATCCAAGACTCCAAAAGAAGCTACTTTAGGAAGAAACTAAAACTGGGTTTAGTCCCAAGAGATGAATTTGGAACATGGTATCAAGCTACCATCATAAAAACATGAATTAAAGCTGAAATCAACAATATCAACAATATCCAAGCTGTAACATGGTATGTAGCAATCAATTCAAGTTAGGTTATTGCATACAAAAGTGTGAAAATTACACTAAATTCGCAAACCATATACACTAAATCCGCAAACCATATACACTAAATTTGCAAAACACACTAAATTCGCAAAACATATACACTAAATCCGCAAACCATATACACTAAATTTGCAAAAACACATCACACTTTTCGCACTCATATTCACACATCCACACACGTATTCAAAAACACATCAAAATATATGCAATTCACTACTTGTTAGAAAGTTCTTGAAAAAAATAAGAATATTGGCGCAAGAAAAAATGAAATCGGAGTTGAAACGAAATGGAAAAAATCGAATTAATAAACTTGATTATAACAAAAAGGGGGGCATTTTCTGAGCGCGACACATGGCGCAATCTGGTTGAGTTCGCATGTTCACACCGTAATTCATGGTTCGCACCTGATTGCTCTCCTATATATATATATATAGGATAACAATCAGGTACAAACTTGTATCTTTCGTCAGAACGTAGAACTATCAATCTGGGCCCTTGGATCGTAGAATTAATGGCACAGATTTAATGCATATCTTTTTAATTAATGCATATCTTGTAATTGATTTCGTAATCAATCACCAACCCCCCTGAATTTCGGTGGCCATCCGATCTAGTTAATCAATGGCCCAGATTAATTCTACGTTCTGACCCGAAATAAGGTTTGTACTTGATTGTTCCCCTATATATATATATACTGGTGCAATCAGGTGTGAACCAGGGGTTACGGTGCGAACCTGCAAACCTGCTTGTGTAGTGTATCTGGTTTGCGGAAATAGTGTTCTCGGTTTGCGGTGTTTTCGCAAACCATATTTTTCTCAAGATAAAATGCTTTTTTTTCCAAACTGTTTTTCCGCAAACTGGGATGCTTAAATCCGCAAACCATATTCATTATTTCCGCAAATCAGATACACTATTTTCGCAAACCATATATTTTCGCAAGATAAAAATGCTGTTTTTTCAAACTTTTTTTCTCGCAAACTGGGATGCTTATTTCCGCAAACCATGTTCGCTATTTCCGCAAACCAGATTTGAGGTTCGCACCGTAAAGGAGGTTCGCACCTGATTGTCTCCCTATATATATATATATATATATATATATAATAACAATCAAGTACAAACTTCTATTTTCGTCAGAACACAGAACTTTCAATCAGGGCCCTTGGATCATAGAATTAAAGGCCCAGATTTAATGCATATCTTTTAATATCTTTTTAATTAATGTATATCTTGTAATTGATTTCGTAATCAATCACCACCCCCCCGAATATCGATGGCCATCCGATCTGGATAATCAATGGCCCAGATTAGTTCTACGTTCTGACCCGAAATAGGGTTTGTACTTGATTGTTCCCCTATATATATATATATATATATATATATAATTAGCATTATTTTCTCAAAAAAATACTACTCTATTCACTAGTTCTTAACCTATTCCATTACCACCCATAAACAGGTCTCAGTCTATCAAACTCTGCTCACCCCTACACATCAAAGGATATTTTGTTTGTTCATGTCTGAATTTTTATTATCTGTTGATTGATATTGTATAATGTGCTTATCCGACAGATAACTGAACAAGAAAAATCCAAGAGACAGGAATTGAAGTCATGAATATGTTAGTGGAACTTATCCGTGTTTATAAGATGAAGCCTATGGAAGCACAATAGCTCAAATAAAAGAATCATGATGTCCATAAAATTCAAATCTTCAACTGTAACATTTGAACAGTTAGTATGCAGTCATTAAGAAGTTCATGAAGACAATTCTTATCCGGGGCGAGACGGGCCAACTCAGCCATAGTTAGATTAGATGAACATACAACCTGAATTTTTCCGCTCGAATGGGGAATTCTTTAGTGCATTTGAAAAAAAAAACTTGCTTATGGGGGATTGTCACCTTATTTTAAGAATCAGAATCTGAATTCAGGTTCCACATCCATTGCCCAGGCAAACTTTGCCAGAAGGGATTTATTGAACATCTGCATATTTATCACCGATGGTTGAGACCAGTAAGTTTCTCAGAATTTGACTTGAAACAGTAATAGCACAAGTAGAATGTGTGAATTCACCTTCTCAATAGGAACTTCGTGCCGCTTGCACCATGCAACTGTAATCCTAGGATCAAGATAGTTGATCTTGGATGTACCCAATGCCACTGTCTTAAGATCTTCTTTGGTTGTCATGTCTCGCTCCGTCTTCTCAATCTTGACATTGATTTGAGCCATCTTTTTCTCCAACCTGCAAATGATGAATACACCAACCACAATCGTTAAAAAGGTGCAAGGCCAAAATGTTTAATAGGTGTAGACCAGTTGCCTTACGCTTCAGGGTTCAAGTTTTTCTTCGGCTTTCCATCGGCATCCTTCAATGGGGGTTTCCCCTTTTTTGCCCGTTCCAAATCAATCTTCAGCTCTTTCAGATTGCTCTACAACAAAATAACTCCAAAGTTTGTACCCACAGTACATACGCCTAGAAAGTTGGGAAATATAAGGATCCAAAAAGTCATACCTTGAGATCTTGTAACTTCTCCTCCAACTTTGTCATTTGCGTAGCATGTGACTTTGAGACACTGCGTTGATGGTTACAAATAATTGCCACCTGCAGTTACACCCCAATGACTATAAACAAAAAGTGCATACAATTGGAAGAAACTCAGTACAAAAAATGTTTTTACCTGCTTGTTTGCAAAATTATAAACAGTAATCTTCTCTGCAAGATCTCCATCCTTTGTCTCACTGAATAACTGCCATCCACCAATAAACACAAATGGCAATGAAACCCAATGAACTACTTTTAGAACTACAATTCCAACATAAAGAATTCTCACCACCTTCCAAACTTTGAAATAACAGAGTCCTTGTTCATGAGCATTTGTAGATGTTTTTCTCCTACTAATACAATTAACGGCAACCAAAAATTATCCTATATCTCGTTTATTTAGACACCTCATGGGACATTCAACAAACATGAGAATGCTTATCCATCCTTTAGACAATATAATGCATGACTCTAACCATCTCATAATAACAAATAAATATGAGATGATACTGTTGCTCTTGTCAACAATTACATCCAAGATGACACTTTCGGGTCATCATATTAGCTTTAGATTGGTGACACTACTTTATTCCATTCATGACACAATCATCAAGTATCCAATCATATTTTTGCTGGTAAATAATGCCCACAACTGCCACAGTATGGAAAAAAATTGCATATGCAACATCCTTTTTTTATCGGCGGAAATCTATCCTAGTCCCCACCCACCCCAACTAGGTAGGATCTCACGTGAGATTGAGCTCACCTTGACCAACTAGACCATGCAGCATTCAACTTCAAAAAAGCCAAAAAAGATGGAAGATTGTGCTATACTCATGCAAAAAAAAGGCACTTAAAAGATTCATAAAGCCATTACTTCTCTTTTTTACCATATCATCTAGTGTGATAGATGCATTATATGTACGGAAAACTTTCGCTGTGAGGCCAGGCATGAGTTCCTTTAGATGTGCATTCAGTTTGCTGGTATCCAGCTTGTCAAAAAGATCATCACCCTCTTGTTTTCCTGAAGGGAATAGCAAACACTAAAGATCAGATATAATCACATCATTTAATATGTTATCATTACATACATCATACACACATGCACCTATACGAGCATACAAATTACGGAGCTATTACTTACCCGATTGGAACTGTAAAATTGCCTTGTAGACAAGCGGCTCAACTTCAACAACATTCTCATATTTTATAGAATCTTTACCGAGGAAGTTAAACTGAAGTTGTAAGAGCAGGAATACACAAGTTGATATTAGCAACACATTACAGATAATGAACCAGAAAGTATTATTCTGACAAACTGAAGAGACTATACCTCCAACTTGTTGCTATCAGGCAATGGTGTTACATTTTCTATTTTCAATGTGCAGCAACCAACGGTATCAGCTTCATCATCATCCTGTAGAAAGACAACAATATGAAGAAAATAATTATCTTATTCTGTATAACAAATTGGTCCTAAATATACTTCCTCTTTCATCTCAGAAATAGAACAGTACATCTCCGTTCTCATTCAAGACAGGGTATCGAATCTATACCTTCTCATTGCCAGCCCTTAAAGCTAGTTTATCAATAAGGTAGGTGGCAACTGCTATTTGACGCTTCGTAATATCTTTGCAGGTAAAATTCTTCGTGTATGCTGCCCTAATATTTTCTATGTATCCCTGGAATAAAATAGCAAACCTTTTAACATCATATGAAACGCTCCAACTTAATATCATTCATCATCAATCATGTGAATGTAAATTGAACACCTTCAGCATCCTTGCTTTCTCATACTTCTCCTTGTCACTTTGTCCTTTTAAGGCACTGCTTGCTGCTAGGAACACATACTTGAATTCCTTGGGATTGATTGGGTCATTCCAGAAAGCTAACCATGTGACAGTATTGTCATGCCTTACTTCTTTCCACCTGCCAAAGAAAGATTACGTATCAGAAAATGTTCCAAGATAAGAGATCATATTTTAACAGAAAACTCCCAACAAATGATTGTGCTCCTCCCTCAATGGATAACAGAGTGCAATACCTTGCGCCAGAAACAGGACATTCTGGAACTGGGGCGTCCTTTCCAATATTGATTGTAATGTCACTGGGCTGAATGCGCCTCTTGAGCTTTCCCATCTGATACAATACACGGCAATAATCGATAACAATATTACATTCAGGGGCTCACAACTAGAAGGCACCAATATCAAAGACCATTTTTAAGACTTCAGAAATTTACTGTAAACAATACAACCTTTGGATGCTCGCCACGGCCTCGGAACAACCCAGGGGGTTCAACTCTGAAGTTCCCAACCTGAGTTCGAGATTAAACCAGAAACAAATTATAGATAATGATGAAATCAAGTAACCTACACCTGAACTCAATAAGGTATCAGGAATTAATGACTATTAGTGGAAATAAAACACTTTTTTATCAGCTAGTTCAAGTACAAGTCATCATCCACATAAAAGCTTAGAGAGCAAAAATTATTTCCTATCTTGATTGAATGCTTGTGAACTGACAGATAATTAGGTACAAGAACCAAATGGTTTACTGCTCCCTTATATCTATATTAGAAAGGTCTTGAGCTCAAACCTTTGCTTGGTACTCATTGGCTAATAAAAAAAAGATAGTTCGCTAAAAGACCTTATAGTAACTACCTATTTCATCATACAAACTAAGAAGCAAGCAGATACTATTCTCATATTTTTGACCATTTTTAACTGTTTCCAGGAAGGCAGCAAACAGATGGAGCCACTGAAGTAATATATGATACACATAGTTATCCACTAGGAATCCTAGATGCAAAATTGCATAGCCCATGAGTTCACAAAACACGGTATTACACTGACAGCACTATAGCAAATTGACACAAAAGAACTATTCATAAGAAGATAAGAGACATAGAAAACAATAAAACATGGCATATTTATCAAAGCCAGAGCTAACCTTCTCTTTGACACCATCAACAATGGCCCACATATATTTTTCCTCTTGCTTCAATTTCTCTTCCTTTAAGGCCTTCTTCTCCTGCATGAACGGAAACACTAACATTAGCTACTCTGCAGTAGATATCAACAACTTCAAGAGAAACTGTCACAAACTTAGAGCTCTCTGTGAAGCATGAAAAGAAACCATTATTTTGGAAAAGGACACAACTTATTCCATATCATGATTAGGAACGAAACTTATTCCTTTAATACTAAGGGAGAATATCTGCACAATATATCCAGAGGTGAACCACCACACCTCACAATCAATTTCAATGTATATTTAAATTACAATACCAACGACTGTAATATATTTATCAATGGGTGATGTAAGACTTTGCTCTGACAAAGATATGCTGATTAGCGACGAAATGAAAATAAAGGATATTGTAGTTAAGCAAAAATGAAAATAGGTTATACCATTTCCTCTTCATAAAGCAGCATGAAAACTTTAGAAACCAAAAAGTACATTCCAACAAAACGAAATCACTGGAATCAGACCAAAAATAGTGTTAAATATTTTACCGAGCAAAGAGCACTAAGACAGTCTGAGCAGTGTCAAGTAATTGGCACAACTTAAAGATATAAATAATCCACAGACTTCATAGTGTAAACCAATATCAGAGAAAATAGTTACACCAAACATAACCAAATCAAGGACTACCTCTGAACTCATTTGTTTCTTCTTCTCCTTTTCTGTTAGATGCCAGTCATATATAGGGGTGAAATCACAACCCTCTAAATTTTGAATTACATGGTTTTTACCAAGTATTTTACGCCAATCATTCCAGAAATTTTCTTTGAATTTATCTTTCTGCATGTACTCCGTATCCTTCATCACTGCAAACATGGTTGCTACCTACAATAAATTTAAGGTAACTCAAAAGTTAATCAGAAACTACAAAGAGAAAAATTAAGATATCTAGTAATAGCTATATCAAGTGAAAAAGAGACTCGCCTCTTCCTGTGCAGGAGTCAAGTCAACTGGCTTTCCATTATAGAGCATCTTGATTCCATGGGAACTGTATGGAGGAGGAAAAATGACACCATTGTGCACCAAAGTATTCCACTTTCTCTGACCATCACCAGAACCAGGTGAATATTTTGTCGACTTCAAGTATTTTGAATTCTTCATTGTTTTTTTGTTCTTTTTGGTTGACTTCTTGAAAGATGTAACCTTTTTTACTTTTAGTTTTGCCGACAATACTTTATTATCAGGCTTGACTGACTTGTTCATTCTCTGGGCAATAGGAATATTGTCATCGTCATCATCATCTACCTTTGCCTCTGCCTTGACCGAGACTTGCTTAAGTTTGGATGATTCTGATGTATCCAGAAACTTTTGCTTTTTAATGAACTGATTTGAAGAATTTGCCTTTTCTAGAGGTCTCTTGCCAGGTAAAGTTGAAGAGTTTCCTTGACTATCTCTTCTGGCGGAACCATTTAGCTGCGCTTTTGCTACCAATGGTTTCTTTTCATCATTACTAAAAGGCTTATTACCTGATGTCCCCACACTGGACTTGATAGGGAACCTTGAAGATAAAGGCTTTTCATCATCCGAATCTTCAGGGCCATTCCGGGGACTGATCTTTAGCTTTGTTGGTGGCGACTGATGAGGGCTAGGTGACCTGAGCCCTGTACTGGAATGGTTGGATTTCCCCTTAATTCTAGCACTCAGGGGTTTATCATCTTCAGAGTCACTATTCGCCTGTTTAAGAGAATCATTTTCTGCAGCAGCAGTAGATGTCTGTTGTTTTGAAGAATGTTTTGACTTATTGTCTAATGACTGCGATGTTTTAGAATTGACCACCGGTGGCTTCACTGTCGATGCCTTGGCAGAAGGAACGGTGTTACCCTTCTGAGCACTGGAGCTTTGACCATTGTGAGAACGAATGTTAGAAACACTGCTCCCTGATTGGCCATCATGCCTCTGAGATGAGGATTTCTTTATTTCAGAGTTTGACTGAGTTTGCTTGGATGCAGCCATTCTTCTAAAAACTAGAGGCTTATCATCGTCGTCATCATCATCAAACCCACCTGCCATATCTCTTTTGATACAAGCCTCAACAGCCATTATCCAATTAAGTACTGCTTTCTCATGTATGTCACCTAAATATCTGGAAAAATAGAAGTATTTTTTATGAGAATGCAATCACTCCAGTTGTAATCTGTAAAATTAAGAAGCTAAAACCAAGCAACACGGATCGAGTAATAAAGTATCGCTCAAACATTTACTGATGCCACCAAATTTTAAGATACACAACATTTAACTCCACTCTATAACACAGAACTCTAGACCTTCCTAACTAACATATATTAGAGGACACGGTATAATTTCACGACTACTTCTGAGAGATCAACTAACCCTATTTAAGCTCACTTCATCAAAGATACTAGCACTCACATTGTCCAGGGACAAAAATGAGTCTGAATAGATGGCATGGCCTAATAGGCAGTGAATAGGTAACTTGAGAAAACTTATTTGAAGAGCAATTGTTATGGCATGGAGGGTCTTGTGAGAAAGATTCCATGATTGAGGATCCAAACACAGTATATTTTGACTAGTGAGAGCCTAAATCTCCCGTCTATTGTATGAAAACGAAAAATCATTTGACATGGTTTGTCTTCTTACCTTTGCCCTTCCCCATCATTAAGTGTATCAATGCTATCTCAGCCTAGTGAAAGAGAACGTGGCAATAAACAGGTCACGTCCAACCACAATAACTAATCCTGACATTCAAGAGACTATCTAGTGATGCACTTCTAATGTTTGAAATATGCTCTTAATGCCAAGTTCTACTATAGCTACGTGATGCCCATTTAAATGGACAATCAGCTCGTGAGAGGAAGCTACTGACATTACTTTTATTGATGTTTCAATTCAGTACAACAAATACCTTTTTTTAGAGAAATACTGTTTCATTATTAAAACCTTCTACTTCAGTCCTAAGAGGTTAGCACATTTGATCAAAGATTACACTTAAACTAAGCTCATGCAACTAAACCAACACCTTGAGTAATGGTGGCTAACTGATATTAGGGAAAGTAAGCATAGATGTAATATTACTACCAGAAGTACTTTTTTGGCATTGTAAGTATAACCATTGAAATATTAATTATTTCGTGTATGCATCAGAATAATTCATTTTCATAGCACTTAAGCTACAAGAAACATTGAAAATGAGTACACCTTGGATCATTCTGTAATCCCAAACTCTAATTGGAAACTGAAAGGATGTTGGATCAGGCTTATCCCTATATACATCAGTTGGGTTAGTGCAAGAACTCAAGCTATAAACTTACCTTCGTGGCTTTAAAGATGTGAGTGGACCTCGAATTGGGCTGGTTTTGTTTTGATAAATAGTTTTCGGGTTCACCCAACAGAAAATATGCAAGGACAAAGTGCATTTGGCATATAAATAAGCAATTTGGGTTTGCAAGGGAAAGCCAAGTAAACAAAGTTTCAATCTCTACATTTGAAGATACAAACTCAAATTCTCATTTCTTGTAGAATATGAGCTAAATTATCATCCAAACCAATGAAAAGTAGGTAACTCATTCAAATACACGACTGTGAAAATGCAAAGCCGCACAATACCTAATGAAATCAAAAGGCTAAATCACCATTTGGGGAAAAAAATTCAACTTTAGGGCATGAAAACCCCCGGTACAAAAACAAACCCAAAAGAGAAATTGAAAACAGGCGGAATTCATACCTAATCGGGGCACTTCGGGGAGATGTTCGGCACGTCGCCGGCGCCGGTAACGGAGAAAGAATCGATCTGTGGCCGCAGGCGGGGAAAGTTTACAGAGATTGATGCCGGAGACTGGAGGTTCCCGGTGCGGCGACGAGGTAATGAGGCGAGGCCGTTGACGGTGGTGGTGCGGTGAGGAAGACGAGAGCTTGACTTAGGGTTAGAGAGAGAGAAGAAAGCATCAGGCGAGGCTGATTAGCACGAGGAGTTTGGCTGCTGCTACAGAGATCCTCTGCATCGCGGTGTAAACCGTACTAGACCGCTACCCAATCAGATTTTTCGATTATCATTTCGCATTTTCTGATTATTTTGAAGGGTGGAAAAAACAGATGTTTGAAGATTTTGGTGAACCATAAACAGGACAAAAAGGATAAAGTAGAACAAACCTATGGCTTATATATAAAATGGATGTGGTTGAGCATTTCCAAGGTTCCAAATTATTTCCAATTTTTGGAATATGTGAAGACAATCTACCTTTGAAATGAATACAGCCAATAAGACAATTTTGTTATGCTTCAAATATATAACTCGTTTAGGTTCCCAGGTTGTTTTTCTCGATATAAGAGCTTGTATAGAGGAAAGAACCGTATATTGATTGTGTAAAATAGTGGTTCCCAGACCATGAAATTAACTATGTTCCACAATGGTGAGATCCGGGAAGGGGACTTGATTGTTAGTGAATGCTAACTGGATGTTGATTGGATATTTTACTAAATCTATTAATTTTTTTATTTAAAAAATAAATATTAGGGAAATTTTCACTTTAACACCCTGCCAAACATTTAATTTCATTTCTATACCCTAACATAAATTTTTTATCACTTTCATACCCTAACCAAACTTTTAATTTCACTTTCATACCCAGCCGTCAGATTCTGTTAACTTTCTATCCAAAATAGGTAAAATGTCCATATTACCCCTAACTATTACTCAAAATTTCAAACTCATGCCATTAGTTCAGAACTTCAAAATAAGTGAAATGACGATAATATCCTTCATTCTTAGGGTGTTAAACTGAAAATTTCACTATTTTTAAAATAAAATCATTTTTTATATAAATTCAATTTTTATTTATAAAGTTATTTTTATTTTCATAAATTCAATTTTTAATTTAAAAAATACATAAAAATCAGTTTTTTTATAAAATCATTTTTAAAAAAAAAATTATATTAAAAACAGTTTTATTTATCAAAAATCATTTTTAATTTTTAAAAAATTAATTTTATATATATAAAAAATATAAATTCAGATTTTAAAAATAAAAAATATTTTCAAAACATGTTAAAATATTTTTTATTATTTTTTCTACCCCGTTCACCCCCCCTCTCTCTCCTCCTCTCCCCCTCCTCCGCCCCCTCGCCATAGCCCTAAAATCGGTGCTTCTCAAGTGCTCAGATGCCGAATCTGTATTTCTCCATCCGTCCTCTCTATCTCTGAAGTGCAAAAAGCCCTAGTCCGATTCAAGGAAATTAAGGAAATTAGATGGCACGGAGGAGGCCGATTCGGCTCTGAGGACTTAGAATTTGACTGACAATCCGTCGGCCCGGACTCTGAAGCGGTCGTGGCTCGTCTGGACTCCGCAGCTGCAGAAGCGGTTTGTCGATGTGGTGGCGCACTTGGGCATCAAGAACGCCGTCCCGAAGCACTTGGGCACTTCAGAGACAGAGAAGTCGGTTTTCTCGAGGCGGTGTGGGCACTTGGCACTTGAGAAGCACCAATTTTAGGGCTATGGCGAGGGGGCAGAGGAAAGGGGAGAGGGGGTGGCCGGGGACGAGGGCGGAGGATGGGGAGAGGAGGAGAGAGAGAGTGGGTGAACATGGTAGAAAAAAAAATATTTTAACATGTTTTGAAAATATTTTTTTATTTTTAAAATCTGAATTTATATTTTTTATATAAATAAAATTAATTTTTTAATAAAATAAAAATTATTTTTGATAAATAAAACTATTTTTAATAAAAAAAATGATTTAAAAAATGATTTTATAAAAAAACTGATTGTTATGTATTTTTTAAATTAAAAATTGAATTTTTGAAGATAAAAATTGAATTTATAAAAAAAAAACTGATTTTATTTAAAAATAGTGAAATTTCCAGTTTAACGCCCTAACAATGAAGGGTATTATCGTCATTTCACTTATTTTCAAGTTCTGAACCAATGGCATGAGTTTGAAAATTTGAGTAATAGTTAGGGGTATTATGGACATTTTACCTATTTTGGATGGAAAGTTAACAGAATCTGACGGCTGGGTATGAAAGTGAAATTAAAATTTTGGTTAGGGTATGAAAGTGATAAAAATTTATACTAGGGTATCAAAATGAAATTAAATGTTTGGCAGGGTGTTAAAGTAAAAAATTTCCTAAATATTATATAAAATTGAAATAATTTTGACAAAATTAATTATAAATAATATTAACACAAGTTATTAAAAAATGAATTTCAACTTTTTTCATTCTCTTTAATAATACAACCCCCTAAAAGTTGAAGCATATAATCCAACATATATATCATTCTTGTTGAAGCTTGACCATTTGAACTTCAAGGTCTTCCATTCGAGCCCATAATTGGGACATCATTAATCTGTGTCGGGACGTCTGCTCCTCGGCGAAGTTGAAGATATCCTTCTCCTGCATGGCATTGTATTGTTTGAAGAGTTGTTGCCATTTCTGGGAGAACTCCATATGTTGCGCGAACTTCTGAAGCTTTAGTCGGTCCTTTTCTATATCTATTCGTTGTGACTCGGCCCCTACTCATTCCATGTCCGTCGTGGCACTTATTTGATCTTGGAGGATCTTCCCCTTTCTCTTCGTAGACTTCTTCCCCCAACGATCGCTCTTCTACACTGAGGTGTAGGGGAAGGGGGTCTTTGCTGATGACCTCACTTGTTCGGATCAGAAGATACTCAATCTTGTTGGGACTCACCACCGAGAGGTGTGTAATCTTCAGCGGTACTTATGGGTGAGGTTGAGCTGTAAGTCCTAACCTCATCCAACTGTTGTCGTCGTACATGAGAGATCGTGCCTTCCTCGGTGGTGAACTTGTCCTTGTCAAGCATTTCGACCCAATGATCGAGGTCAAAAAAAGCGGGTCGCCTTTCGTCCTTTCCTCATCCGGTATGGCTCTTCATACCTACTTCGTCGCCCTCATGTAGTCTTCATGAATCTATCTGCTCCACACGTCGGCCTTCTCGACCTTCAGAATACCGAGGACATCTTGGTCCTCACCCCAAGGGTGTTCCAATGGTTCTTGATGGGTCTCCACTCGAAATGCGGGAAACGCCCACCCTCGTTGTACTACTTTGTAACTGTGCACCAGAATGTGTTACCTAGTTGGGAGTTTCCCTTAATCGGGTCTTTTAATGTCTTGATCCATCTTTATATGAGGTGCCTCTCCGCCTCGACGATCCATTTTCTCCTAGGTTGTGTCACCCTTGCTGGTCGTTCTTGGGCAGGGCCGCTAGAGGATGACTATGATGACATACGGGTGTCGATGTTGCCGCCAACGTGTTGTTTCCATGGTTTATAATCAGGGCACCCATAGTAGTTGGGACCGGGGTGGAATTTCCCTGGACCGGGGTTGAAATGCGGTGGAACCGGGTAGCTTTGACCCGAAAAGGGGTTGAAATGAGGTGGAAATGGGTAGCTTTGACCTGGAAAGGGTTGGAATTGACATGTGTTGAATTTCATTTTCCAACACTCACATCATTGGTACTTCAAATAAATTTTAAAAATGAAAAAAAATCGAGAGTTTGAAAGTACCTGAGTCGGAACCCGGTTGCATATAGCGGGTGAAAGCGCTGGCGTTCGCGGAGTTCTCACTAAGTTGCGTCAACAAGTGCTGGAAGTTTCCTAGGTCCCCGACGATGAATTGAAAATCTTCCGACCTACATTGTTCGTCATCCGATGAATGAGAACGTTGAGTTTCATCGTCAGACATTTTCGATCGGCTTTTAAGAGAGAGGAAGTTGGGAATGGGAGTTTGAAATTGTAGAAAAATTTAGAGAGAAGTTGGAGAATGGTTGGTGGTTTGAGAATAGAGGTCAGGGTATTTAGATGGTGAGAAAATAGGATTTAAAGAATAATAATAATAAAAATTTTCGTTGCCAACGGTCAGATTTTTTTTGTCCCGACAAGGACACGTGTTGAGCCACCATTGGCTGGTGCGCGAATGACGAGGCACAAACCGGCGAATCGCAATCGCGATGCGCTAGTCGCGGTTCGTAGATTTCGCGTTCCACAATGCGCGACTTGCGAACCGCTAAATTATGGGTCATGGTCGTGGTTCGCGGGACGGTTCAAAGCACTCTCCACATGCTCTAAAAGCGAGATTTTATTATTCGTACAAATCAGACAAATGTATACATTGAGGTGATAAAATAGAAAAGGGCGAGACATAGTTCGAACTTGTAGGTATCGGACGTTAACCCTATTGCAAAATAATCACCTACACCAAGGAAAGTAGTTGAGAGGCGATCTCCAAGCTTGTGGTTGTGGACGGGAACTCGTCGATGATGATCATTTCTAGACTCGACTGTTAAAATACCTATGGTAAAATATCGAGAGCACTTGAGGAGATAACGGACATCCATGGAGAACAACAAGAAATAATTTAACCATATTATCGGACTTGCACCGATCTTCGCAGGGCGAGGTGTGCGTCCCCACACACACCTCGTTGTTGGTTGGGGCGCTCATTGACCCTGGTGAGGCTTCTTGGAAGACCTTGCCCTGATGATTTCCACAACGATTGTGTCATTGGCTGAGGTTGGAGCGTCCAGACCCATCTTCTTTTAGGCCGGAGGGGGGGCTTCACTCTTGTGTCCGGAAGGCAGAATTTGATGGTCCCCTTCTAGGGTTGGCAGGTAGTCAGGACTGTGGTTGTGTCCGTTGAGGCATGAAAATTCCTCATGCCAACTAGAAGTGGCCCCTGGTTAGGCAAGAGGATTGACATACAATATCACATTCTGGAGGCCTTTTGATGTAAAATTTGAGGTACCTATCTTCACAAGAAATGTGTACACACAAACTGTTAGGGAACGTGAAATATTAATTAAAACCAGTTCACATACTTTCCCTGATCAATTGGACCATCTCATTGGTCAATGGGGCATGAGGTAGTTAAGCTAGCACTCTTATCTTTCTGTGTTAAGATGCATATGAAGCTTGAGCCGCTGTAGTGTATGATCCAAAGTACTTGAACCTTTCCGACTGAGAATCCCTCTAATCCTCCTGTTTATGTCAGAGTATTTTTTTTCTGATAAGTATGTCTGCAACTTTGGTTAGGAGCAGCATATCATGCCTTCTCCTCCTCCACTTCATGATCCCTCGTATCAGAATAATGTCGTAAAGCATGAAAGAAAGACACCTAGTAGCTTGGTAGCAAGCTCTTCTTGAATAGTTCATACTTAGGAGAATATGTGTCTCCACATAACTAAATCGATCCTGACTAGGATATGCTGGTTGACCACTGCTTCTCAGATTTGTTAGGGAAATAAGAATATCTTAATTCACATACCTTCCCTATCTTTAGCACATTCAAACCTCTTATTGCTTCATCGTGCACTTTCCCAAAAATGAACCTTTAGCTTTACAAGGTAGGCACCTTCTAGAGTCTTTATGACAATGTCTGCTAATTGTCTTATTAGAGAGGAGAGAATATCACATAACCTTTAGATATAAACAGGTCCTGAAGCGAAGGACTTTGGCTTAACTTTTTCATGTATGGCTCTTGACATCTTGAGTTGCTTGCATGCAATAGAGGGTACTCTTCCGCATCTTCCTCCAGTCTTCTATAACAGGAAATAGCTTGCACACTCTTGATGTCTAAGTGTGAATATGCTGGATCCCTTTAGTCACTATCCTTCTTAGTCCATTTAGTAGATCTCATGACATCTACCTTGATCTCCCAAACAACTAATTATGACATCTTCATAATGAAGGATAATAACATAGGCTTCTTATAGTGTAGATGAGCTTGTCAAGTTCCTTTGCTAGGTATTTTCTCAAATATGCATTGATGACATCTTCATTCACATTAATAACTTTGTCTAATCATAACTTTTAAGAAATCTAGATTCTCATGTTTATCAAAGCTAGGACCAAGATTAACAATGAGTTCTCTTACTAGCTGAGGGTAGTAGGGACCAATATCTCTAACAGTCTGTATCATTTGAGCATCTTCCAGAACCTTGCAGACTCATTCCAAACATAATACCACTTTTGGGAAACTTCTTCTAGAGTTCTCTTCATTGAGACAAACTTCTCTCCCTTTGACTTTGATGAAGAAATATTTTCCTCAGCAACTTTTCCTTTAGAAGAGGGTTCATCCATAAGGTGGATGGCTTCTTTGGAAGATCTCCTTATAGCAGAGGCATTAGATTCATTTTTGCTGGATTCTTTTCTCTTTAGGTTACTTAACGGAGTAGCTAGATCTTCTTCAATAGTTCCTTTTGACTTGAGTCTATTGAACTCTCTCTTGAGGATGGATGCAAAACTTTTCACCCTCCTTTTCGTTTTCTGGTTCTGTTTGACAAAATTCGGCTCTACTAGGGTGACCTCTTCACCACCTTCATTAGTGGCTTCTTGGTGAACAACCTTAGGAATATTTGACTTGACATCATAAGAATATTCTTTCCTTTCAACAATTTCATCATGAAGTCTAGATTCTTTTTCTACAAACACGGCCTCATAACTACCAACTTTCTTTGCATGCATAGATGTACAAGAAGTAGTAGTTGCAGGAATATCATCAATGGTAGAACTATTTATGTTACTAGGCTCAGAGGTAGGTTGTTCACTAGTAGTAATATCAACATACTTTTCAATAGAATTAACTAAAGCACCTTCATTCTTAGTAAACTGAGTTTTGTCACTTTTCCTTTGATCATGATTCCTCTTTTTAAGATATTGAGACAGCCTATCATACTTGTCTTAATCAACTCTATAGATCTGGTGAGGCAAGGGAGGATTATTGTACCCTTTAGGTTGATCAGCATGGACTTCTCTACAATATATTTTCTTTATATGAGTGTTAGCTTGAGTTACAAAATGACTTCTATTTCTTGTGAGAATATCACGTTCATTTGTCTTTGTCTTGATAAGCACTTTGACTTATGGACATGCATCGTCTATGTCATTTGTACATGTGACACCCTGTCTAACATTTTTGCTTATGTTCAACATTTTGTGGTTGTGGAACTCATCAGGCTTTCTTATGTTTACATGACTGAACTGTTGATGCCTTGGTTCAACTTCATCTCCTTTTGTCAGGCGTTCATAATTTCAAGTTGTGTTTCGTGGAGCTCTACTGTCAAAGTACCACACATGTTCATTAGATTCAGCAGGAGTGGTGTTTGCAACATTGGTACGGTAATTGTTACTTTTCACTCTCCATTCCTACTTTAGGTTGACATGAGAGTGTCCATCTTTGACTTTCCAACTCTGATTCATAGAATGTTTACCCTTGTAAAATCTTTTCTGCCTTGCATCCTTCTAGATCTGGTTGAGGCGCATTTGTTGAATTTTAGACATTCCATGGAGTTGATAGCAGTAGGGTCTTATATTACCTTTCCTGCAACAATATTGACATTTCCTTGAAGCTCTATTATCCTTTCCTGTAAAGGCAGATTTACAATGCATATTAGAACCATGTAGATGACATTGTCGGTCAGAGTACTTTGTAGGGTGTATTATAGGATGTCTAGTGAAATGTCGTTCATGATGTCTGCTCAAATGCTGGTCATAAGTCTGTTGAGTTTTGGGCATCTTGGGGATTGATGAAGTAAGATTTTCTTTCTCCTTTCTAGTAGTCTTGGGTTGATATACTTTCTGTTTAGGAACAAAAACTGTTTGGGAAGTTGAGGCTTCATCATTGTATCCCAGTCCATTCATATTCTTAGAAAATATTCCTATAGACAGAATGTTATGCAATGTGTATGTGCTTGAATTTAACATCCTGATTGACTTGGTGATACAGGGAATTTCCCTATTCAGTCTGCTCACCTCTTCTTTGAGGAAATCAATTGTTTCTAGCAACATAGCTTTTTCTTCAGTTAGAGTCTTTATTTGATTGTTGTGTTCCTCCAGAACCTCTGATCCTTCTCCCCATTTAGTGAACATGTATTATTCATATATATCATCCGATAATGATTTCGGAGAGAGACTTCCATTAATAGCTTTACCTATTTCAATAGAATTAATGTTAGTGGTTAACGTGGGATGATTAGATACATGTTCAACATCATTTTGTTCACCATCTTCATCAGACAAAGAAGCTTTGAATCCCTTTCCTTTTCTGATTGATCAGCATCCATCTCTAACAGATTCGATCCTTTATGATGTGGGATGTTAATCCCATCATGAAAAAACATCTTTATGAGCATTCCATTTTTTAGGATAAGTGCATATTTTATCATTGAGTTTTTGTGTAGTGCTTTTCAGTGCCCTTCCTTCATAGTCAATAGCAAGTATCTCCTAGGCATCCTTTGTAGAGGTGTGCAAGTGTTGGTTAAATTAAAGGCATTTTGGTCAACACCATTACAGATTCCATTGAGTGCACGTAAATTTCCTAGTGTTGCTTCATCTTCTGTAGAGCTCCAGTCCCTCTCTGGTTTAGGTACAACTACCTTCCCTTCCTCTGCAGATGCCAATAGAGGTGTCAAGCCATGGACCATAGACTTCCAAGTTTAGTTGTCTAGAGATTTCAGAAATGTACTCATTCTGGCTTTCTAGTAGTCATAATTTGTTACATCCATCATAAGTGGACGAATGACTGAGCCTCATCCTCTAGAGCTTTCCATTTCGCACTTTCGGAATTATTTCCCTACTAGGTCACACCTCTTAGATTGGGTGACCTACTCTGATACTAATAGTAAATCTAATTATATGCAACTATTTGATGAGATGTCACTTTGGGTGTTAAAACTTATTATCTGACATCTCAGTTCAGCAATATTAATGAAGGACATAATAACACAAGCAAACACATGAAGACAAGAAATTTGTTACCCAGTTCGGTACAACATACATACATCTGAGGGCACTTTGTGAGTGAAAAGATTTTCACTATATAGTAAACATCAACATAAAAGTTCCTCAGATCAACCATACCGAACCTATGCTATGGTTACACAGTGACAAACCTAAATCAGAGACTCCCCCTGACCTTGAGATCCCCTCTCAGTTCCACTCTTTGAGTACCTGCAGTCTCGAATTCCTCTTCGTCTTCAATCACGGGTTGTGATTCTTCGATCACAAGTATATAGCTCCAATGCTTGATCCATTACGATATGTAGAATGAGCACTCATGCATTTACTTTGCTTTCCTTCATCCAATTCCTCAACACGCTAGTCTTACATGCTTGAGACCATTGAATTTAGGAAAGCAAGTAAGCTGCACAAAAAAATGTCTTCTTCTTGACCAAAGCGATCGACAGATATTCAAATGGTGCGATCAACCCTAGTTTGTGAAGTCTCCATAGTATATATAGTACTGGCTTACTTCCCACACTGCGCCTCCTAGGGTTTTGTGACTTCAGAGTCACGCTTGAGTTGAATCTCTACTTCTTCTGTTCAGCAACGCTGAATCTCTTCTTTCCTTGTTCAGCAAGACTTTCCAATCTTTATCCATGCAAATTTGCATGTGTATCTTCTATATCTTCTGGTGTAGGAAAGTCAATAAACTTGTTTCCTAATGCAAGTAGATCTATAATATAAAGAGTATCTATACAAAAAGGAAACTTATCTTTACCGGATGAATGTGGACGCATTCTGGATATATTCAGATAATTTCGTACGTCAACTAATGTCACTGACATTCTGTGTTGACATCTTCTATTAGCTCTACTCCGGTTTCATCGTAATGTCAATTGACATCTTTGTTAACATCTCTGACTTGACTCAAAAGTAGCAAATATCAATGTAGCAATAGAGGCCATAAGTATACTACAGTTTGGGAATCAGCATCAACGAGACAGAGCCTAGGAGCGCCAGACATGAGATTTGATGATCGTGAGACGCCGATGAGGAGCAACGGCCCGCTCTTTGATCCTACCCCTCCGTCTCCTAGAGTACTCCTCATATTCATATGAGTTGAGGCAGAAGACATACTAAATGCGTACCATCCACTGAATAGGGGAGCATCCCCTGCGTATTCACATTGAATAGTCACATTTTGTATGTCGTTCTTATGTGTTTCATTACATCTCAACGCTGCGATGAAAAACAGCTGTCGTTGTTTTAGGGTCAGTGTCTCGGATCTTACGAGATCTAAGAATATGCCTAACCATTATTTGTGTAATTTCATACCTTATTCATAATAAAGTTGAACCGCTAATATGCTAAAAAATGTAATGCTTTTGAAACGTAAATCCCGGTTTTTAGTTATGGTTTTTATCCTAAAATCAGATCTTGATTTGTCTTGACATAACACTCGACGTAACTTAAGTGTTTAGATTGAAGTCAAATTAAGAAGTTAAAATTTCTAGTCATCTAAATATTAAGCGCCAAGGTGAACTTTTGTTCGGTTAAAAGATCACGATGAATAGTATTTAAAGGACGTTTCATGTTGGGGTTTTCCCTAACCCTAGTGGGATTTCAAGCCCAATTGAGTCGTGAACTCAATATATTTAACATTATATTAAGAGCAAATTAGGGTTCATCTAATTCTCTCTAGCCTCTTTTTCTTCCCTCCCAAAAATATAAAAGAATTGTTCTTCTTTTATGGCTATCTTAAAGGTTGAAAGCATCAGAACATCACTCGGTGTGGATATAATAGAGACTTCATATTTTCGGAGCTATATTCGGATTTGGTCTGGACTTGATTTAGTGGAATAGGGAATTATCAATAGGAGTAGGTTGAGCAGCGTAGTTGAATTGAGCAACTGAAATGTGTAAGTAATCTTATAATGTTATCGTTGATTTAGATGCAATAGATCGAACGATTTTATTCCGCATTGTACATGAAAAGTAGTTCGATCCTTCATTTCAAAAGTTTAACATGGTTTGTAGGCAGAGTTGGGGAAAATGGTTGTAAAAATTAATTTAAAATAGTGATGTGTGAAAAGAAAGTATATTATTTTGATTAACATACAAAATTGTTTAGAAAAACATAGCCTTCTCTAGAGCTCTCTACCACCCTAAGAGAAAAAGTCATGGTTTTTTCCATAGTCTATGCTATGGTTATACTTCTCTCTTTCATATATCCTCTCCCCCGCATCTCCCTTATGGGTCCTGTGATGGGTTTTTCTGCTAGGGCTCTCCATTTCGAGCCGCTTCTAGCTACCGCGATGTTGGCTCCCTCTCGCCACCAACGAAGAATCTCCCGACCTTGTTCGGTCCCCCCTCTACAACCCCGATGATTGTTATTTGGCTCACCTCAGTGTCAATTGACCTCAAAGCCGTCTCTGAAGCCGTTGGCGTCTCTGAAGCCGCCACCTCCGTCTATGGAACCACCATCGGCGCGTCCTCCTCCCTGGCCTCCACCACCGCACCCTCCTCGACGCCTCTCTCGATTATGGATCTGGTTAATCGAGTGGGTCTCAACCAAAAGCTTCAGGGATGATTGCTGGAAGGGATCCTTGAGACAAGTTAGCCCTTCCTTCACTACTGATGAACATAGGTTTGGTTTACAACCAGACGAAAGGAGCCCTCCCTGGGAGGCTAAGCGACACTTTGACCACACCTTGAGTAGTATTTTTCAGTACCCTTTACTTTTAGTTGGCCCTGATGGATCTTTTAAAGACCGTCTTAGACATTCTATTATGAAGAGAATAACGAACACTTGTGGGCTTTGTCTGTTCTTCGTGGTCAATGATTTATCCCTAATACACTCAGATGTAGTTGAAATCTAAATTAATCCAATTGCACTATTTTTCTCAGAAAAAAAAAAAATTATTTTGAATAGTAATTTGTAGAAATTGGATAAATCATGAGGGTGACAAATATATTCCCCGTTAAAAATATGAAAAAAATATTTTAGTACTACATCTCTGTAAATCTCACAGCATAAGCATATTGTTTGCGCTAAGATGGAGCGTCGATGAGGATGAGCGTCTTGTTCGCGCTAAGATGGCGAATTCCTATGATTCAATTTAGGGGAATGAGATCATGAACTTCAAGTATTGTAGGAAAATCGCAGAAGATGTAGCTTCTATGCGTGGACCGGATGATCCTACGAGGATCTTGAAGCAGTGCAAGGACCAATGGGCCCAAGTCAATCCTAAAGTGACGAAGTTCCAAGGGTACTACGTACGGATTACGAAGGACCACAAGAACGGCCGGTCCGATGACGAAATCACGTCGTTGGCCGAGGAGATGTATGCGAAAATTGAAGGCTACCCATTTGTGTGAAAACGTTGGTGGAGACTCGTTCGAGGCGATCACAAGTGGAACACCAAAAAATTTGGCGTAGAGATAGAGGAGGGTGAAGGAGAAGGCATATCGGCAACGTCCTTTGAACCATCGAGCGACTCGAGTAAGCGCACTCGAGAAGATACGCCCGGGGAAGAAAAGGAGCAAAACACGGCGATGAGCGAAAGCCTAGGGTACAAACAACCTATGGGTCAAAAGGCTGGTAGAGTTGCGAAGCTCAAAGGTAAAGGCCAAGCATCATGCAAGAAGGAGCTTGTCGAGCGTGTTGAGGCAACCCATGTAGCCATGAATGAATCAAGCGAAATGAAGTTCAAACTCATGACATTTGATCGGTGGGTGCAAGAGGGTGCAAAGGACACGTCGGCCATGATCCCCCGAACTTGAGGCCCATTATGCGACCCTTGCGATGTTGCGCCATTTGATGCAGCAATGACGCTCGGGTTTTCCTCCTTCTGGATTATTTGTGTGTTTCCCAAAAAATAAAATTCATTAATGAATTATAGTCCTTTCATTCGTTCAATGCATCAATTATAATTAATTGTCTGTTTCCTTGTCGTTCCGAATTTTTGTTTCCGTCGTATTTCATCGGTTTGGTTGTCGGTGGTTATCCGTTACTTAATCTTATTTAAATCCGTTATTTAAAAGTCAACTAAAATTTTAGCATTGCAGGTCCATGGACTATTGGGTAGCAGTGCGCCGACGATGAGACCCAAAAATATTTTTTAATCTTCTCTGCCAACGTCTCTCTGCTTATGCACTGTAGATGCTCTGAGCTCAGAGATGCCAAAGGCGTGGCAATCCTCAATTTCCATCTCCTTCTTTATATCTAGGGAAAGGTTGTAGTGCAAGCCAACTTATCTCGTTGACTACAATTGTATAATGTTGAAAAAAGTATAATAGTTTCAACACTTAGTGGTTGATAGGAGAGAAGAACAGGACATCCAACTCTAACTCGCTACCCACATGTGTTTCCAAGCAAGTGTATCTACTGGTATTCGAACCTATTACCTCAAGTAACTCACTACCCACATATGTTCCCAAACGTAACTACTGGTATTCGAACATGTTACCTCAAGAGGAAAAAACCTTGAAGAACTCTTCACCATCAAACTAACTCAAATGACAATGGGAATTTCTTGATCAACATAACATATTTGCAGAGAAAAGGGGCAGTAATTATATTAAGGGATATATATAAACAACAGAACTTACTATTTTTACTAGTGGGATAATTGTCCAAAACTACCCTAAAGTTTCGTCCACAAATGAATTGATGCACAAAGTTTTGTCCACGCTATGTGGCTATCTCGAAGTTTTGTCCACGCTTTTGTGGGTGCATTGAAGTTTTGCCCACGCTTTTGTGGGTGCATTGAAGTTTTGTCCACGCTTCTATTCAATCTGGGAAGCACTACCTAGAGGCCCCAAACCATCATTCTGAACATCCCTATTACGTCAAAACTAAAAAAATCGTGGACAAAACTTCAGGGTAGCCACACAGCGTGGACGAAATTTTTTGCATCAACTTGTTTGTGGACGAAACTTTAGGGTAGTTTTGGACAATTATCCCTTTATTAGTTACAAATCCTACAATCGGGTGGACAATGGGAATTTCTTGATCAACAACATATTGGGATAATTTTCCAAAACTACCCTAAAGTTTCGTCCACACTGTGAGGCTATTCTGAATTTTTGTCCACAACTTTTTTAGTTTTGACGTAATAGGGATGTTCAGAATGATGATCTGGGCAGTGCTTCCCGGATTGAATAGAAGCGTGGACAAAACTTCAATGCACCCACAAAGCGTGGACAAAATTTAAACGCACGCACAAAAGCATGGGCAAAACTTTATGCACCCACAAAGCGTGGACAAAACTTTAGTGCACCCACAAAGTGTGGACAAAACTTTAGTGCACCCACAAAGCGTGGACAAAACTTTGTGCATCAACTCGTTTGTAGAACGGAACTTTAGGGTAGTTTTGCACAATTATCCTTATCATATTTGCAGAGAAAGGGGCCGTAGTTATATTAAGGAATATATATATATATATATATATATATATATATATATATATATATATATAAACAGCAGAACTTACTATTTCTGTTAGTTACAAATCCTAACTGGTCTTTTCGATTCTTTTCTTGGGTGTTGTTATTCGCCTTCCAGGAAAGAAGAAAAAAAAGAAAGAAATGCCACTGCAAACTCTATTTGGAGCTTCTTATTTTCTCACATGCTGAGATCTTTGAAGCCCAGCAATGAAGTCAGGAACACATCTCTTCAACTCTCTTCCCTGTAACCTGTTACCAACAGGAACATATGACTGTTAATATTCAACAGTGATATTGTCTGAATGGGATAGTGTTATATGCACAGAATCATCTTTCCAAGGAGCTTTGTCTGACACTGCAAGGTCAAATCTTAGATTAAATACTTGAATCATACATTTTATAAAAGCGAAGAATCTACATATATGGGGTTGCTTTTAACGAAAGTATTCAACTATTCCCATGAGTGGCATTCTACTCTATCGCATACCATCTATCTTATCTTTATATGACGTAACAGCATGCTATTCAATTCAAATTAAATAGACATACCTGGTCACCCTTTACGTGGTCAGAAAGCCGAACAAGTCCTCACTTTCTTGCACGCAGCTTCTCCGTTGCTCCACTCTTTGGAGACGTGATGACAACTGCAGCAAATCGACAGTAGTTTCTTGTTGAGGTTTGAAATTTGAGAACCCCGAGCCTTGGATTATCCCTTTCGTGTCAGTGATAACCGGAAGCATTATGTGATCAATGCCTATATAATTGGGCAAAGATGAGTAGGATGTGTTTCCAGAAATCTGAGCACCAACATCATCTGCTTGGAAGCTTAACAGGTCCTCTGATTGAGTTGACAGAAGAGAGAGAGCGCAACTAGAGTTGGGGCTCCCAGACAATGCTGATGGTGTGATGCCAGGCAGATATCGTTTCCCAGTGTTAAGAAAGGATTTTGAAAACTGAGGACTGCCCTCATCAAATTTGATATGAGGGCACTCATTGCATTTATCTGGATAAACTATGCCAACAAAGGGTGCTCTCTTCGAAAATGAGTCCCTCAGAAACCTTGCACCTGTAATCACATCAAAATACTGTTAAGGAAACAGAGACATTTCAGGTATCATATGAAATTTCAATTTGCATGTTAAAAGATAAAAAAAATACAGTATCCACAAACACAATCAATGATTTCAGGATTGTGCATGCATCTTCCATCAAGGGTTGCATACGAAGCCATTACAAAGGTTTATGAATACCATTTTATTAATTCGTGTACGATAAGAGATATAGCTGCTTCTTGGGGCGCTTTTGCCTGTTGGTTCTTTGTTGGGTTTTGCTGTTGGCTTGTGGTTTTCTTACCGTAACCCACACCGCATTTTTTAATGGATTTCTTATTTTCTGATCAAGAAAAAGTATCACTGCCATATTTACGTATAACTTGTGGCCTATGTGTAAGATTCATGCAATCGTGCCGGATAGATTCTCATAACTTAAGGTGGGCATTTTGACTTCCTTTAGGACTTGAAAATGTTTTTTGGAAAAGCATAATTGAACCGAATGCATTAAGAGAACAATAGTGGGTGGGTGAGGTGGCTTGGCCCCTCCCCTCCCCTCTAGTTTAATTTGTTGACCAGAATAAGGAGATCCTGTAAATGGAGAATTTCTCTTTACCAAATAAAAGCACAACTGGCTAAGGTCAAAAGGCCAAAAGCTTTGGAAATATTCACACATATACAACTGAATTTGTTGGTACATAGGTGTGTCACATGAAAAAAATCATAACTTAGTGTGTTATTTGAAAAACATGTATACTTGTGTGGTGCTTAATGATATTAACCCTAAAAGTTATCATGACAGAGTTTGGACCACACAAACTGTCGTACAGACAAGTATTTCCGGGTTTTAATTATAAAGCTTATGTAACATATCTGGTTGGCATATAAGAATCTAGCGAGCAACAAAGGTATCTCCTTTTGCATGCTATAATGACGGAGACACAAATGGTATATAGATAAGAAGCACAAGGAAGAGGCATTCAGGACAGTTTTAACCCAATGTAACTGCTACTTACATAAAGTAGCATTCAGCTAGCTTTATGTAAGACAATCATAATATCCAATTTAACAAAGCCAAGCTATGATATTGAAACATTTCTACCAATGTTTCATTGAAAAGGAACACGTTTAGAGACAATCACATTTAAGACTGTATATTGCAAAATAAATATCACAGCCAGACTAGAATGTGAAAATTGTACACACCTTGAATTGACTGAAGAAATTTGTGAGATTCACCTGAAAAGGAATCTAGGTGAGGCTTCCTTCGTCGCTCATTGTGACCCGCTAGACGCTTCCGGCAACTACGTTTACCATCATCAAATTCACCCAACAAATGGAACCTGATAAACCAGAAGAACTATTATTCATGTAAATACATCACTTTAGCTCATGTCTCAACAGTAATCTCATCTTATTCGTCAAATAAAAAACTACAAAATCTTAAATTACATTTAAGTTTTAGATTGCACATCATTCCATGATCAACAAGGCATTTCAAGCAACAGAATCCTTTAATGTCCCAAATTTTGGTTTTCTATTTCTCTCACCATTACCACTCAACCACTGATAGGGACAACCTAACTGACATTAAGTCAACGAACTTGCAGACTAAAATTGAGCAGAATCAAGCTATCTTTGTACTAGTAGGTGCGAAGCTAGATAATTAAGATGAAATAAGGAGTGTGCGTGTATATTGGTAGCACAAAACAAGGAGAATTTCATTCAAGTGCATACAGTGCCTCTAATGACTTAGTGCGGGAGTCTCTTAAGGAAGTGTCTACATAAGAGTGTTTATAATCACTATCAGAAACTCATCATAAGTGTTATATGAATATAAGAACATGCCAGCCAGCAAATAACTAGTGCTAAAAGTTGTGATGATAGGAAAAGCAAAGTAGGGTAAATCCCAAAGAGGGAATCACCAACCTGCTACACTGCTGGCAAAACCTCTGCTCGATGCCATTAACAAGAACTCTGGCTGTTTTCGAGTGAGCAACACAAACTTGATGCCTCTTGTGGTAATCCTTGGAGGCGCTTAGATTCATGTTACAACCCTGGACTTGGCAAAAGGGTGTCTGGGAGTAAGAGCATGTACTAGTGCGAGGTCTCTTTCCTCCAGAAGATCTCTCTTTAGAGAACGTGTTGCCCGCACCATTGAAATGTCCCAATCTCCCTAGCTGCAGATCAATCAGTGAGGAGCCACGGCTATTGCATTCTGCGATAGAACCAGATAGCTTCCACCCGCTTTCTGATTCAACTTCCCCGAAAGATGAGTTGGGAGTGATTATCCTAGTAGGAGAGGCTACTTGTTTGCTGGAAACAGAGCCAAGCTCACATACACTGGGCTTCTCAAGGAAATGCTTTCCAGTTATGTCAGTGAAGCCTAATTCCATAAACTCAACCTTGTCAAGCCCATCATTCTGGATACTATAGGAGGGCTTCATGATATCCCACTCCATTAACGCTTTCCTACTTCTGGCAAAAGCATCAAATGGAAAATCCACTTCATCCGAGAACGTAAGGCCCTTCCCTTCTGAACCTAAGCTCCAAGGATCCATCAGCACAACAGGATTGAATAGGGCCAGGTAGAACCTCAGAACTACAAATCACAATTCAGATAATTACATTTGTTTTTTTTTTCTATCTAAGAACAAAAATATGATTGTACATAAAAGTTGAACAAGGAACAAACCGAATACATGCATTCAAATCACAGATACATAAAAGACAAATTCAGAGGACAAAACAACACTGCAGACAAATTGACAATATCACAACCCAACTACTAAATCACTAAATCAAGAACCCTCAATTCCTATATAGATGAAAATTTTCATCCTGTTTCCCTCGGTTTTCTTAGCAACCAAACAGACACTCGAATCATAAAGTATACTGGCAAAACCGCACAGATTAAAACGACAACCACTAACGCCCAGCAAAATAGTGAATCCAACCCAATTACCATTAAAAAAAAACACTTTGACCAATCATCTAATGAAAAATCCCTAAGGAAACAAAATTCAGCCAATCACAAATGAGAGAAGACCCACCTCAAGAAACAGCAAAACGAAATAGCCGGTTACAACAATCAAGTCAACTCGCCGAAAGAAATCGTAGAAGAATGAAATGGGTCAGCTTAGAATCAAAAGTCCAGTTTTCTTATATTTTCCGACGTTTTACCGGGAACCAAACGGCCAGACAGTGAAAAGGGAAATAAAAAAAAGGTCATTTCTTTCCTAGCAGAGAGTGGGATGAATGGAAGAGAGAGAGGAATCGGGGTTCTCAGGATTGGGGAGAGGTCGAAGGAGATACATTGAGAGTCAGCAGTAGCATGATTTCCACTGCTCACTGGACTCTCAGCTCAAAAGCATGTCGAGGTCTTTTGTAGCTTTTGAGATTGAGTTCGAAATTACCGTTTTAGGACAGGGATGCCCTTCATATTACACAGACAAAAGGAAGATTGTTCAAAACCATTACTTTTATCGTTCAAGTCCGCACTGAATTATTGTTTTCTTTCGTCGGGATATTCCGGCGTGTGTTTGACCACCATATCAATTCATTATGTACAGACTCGAAATCGATGGAGTTTTTTTTTTTTTTTTTTGAAATAAGAGAAAGGGTATTATATCAAATGAACGGTTACAAGTAGGGGTCCTGGATACTAGATTTTTGTCCGGGCCTCCCGTAGACGACCCAGTTCTCATGGTTCCGTAGAAGATGCTACGTTTTACCGTAGATACAAACTGAGGACATCCTCTTACACATCGTTTCAGCTTATTGATCCTAAAAACGAAAACAAACCATCAACAGAGAATCCAACTAAAACAATACTCGCTATTCAGAATTGAAATTAAAATTGACTCCAATCTAAAACATAAAAAAACGATCTGTTTCCTTTCTCCTCCCAGGACGACCAAGCAACGTCAGTCCCGAGTCATGATAGGTAGGTCCCGGATCTTAATTCCAATGATGCTTCAAAACCTTCTCCAAGTGGATAGACTGTGGAGGTCGGTTCGTGATTAACCCTGATGCTTCAGTTTTACCTGAAAGTTCAACCTTCTCCAAGTGGATACACTGTGGAGGTCGGTTCGGAAATAACCCTGAGCGTTCAGTATAAACCGAAGGTGCAGCATAGTCTCTTCGACTCTATGTTACCTCGGTCGATGCTGGTGGGGAGATAAACTACCAGCGGCACACCCGATTGAAGCGTAGATCCGACAATAGTGGAGGAACACGACAATGACGACGACAATACGAGAGCGGAGAAAAAATACAGTTATTTTGCAGGCGATGACGATTGTTGAGAGAGGGACTCAAGACAAGAAGGAATAGGAAGAGGGATCTCCATCGACAACCTCCATGGCCAAATCCATGGAGGTCGTCGACGACTAGGGTTTTTTGGGGAGAGGGTTCTCGTAGGGCTCTCTTTCAGGGATAACTTTTTTGATCCATGATGTTATCAATGGAGTTTCAAAGTAAGGGATTGTCGATATTAAGGTGTTTAAATCCGGTAGACATTAGCAGGACGATGAAGAGTGTTAAACACTAGACGTAAATTAGTCGCAGACTAATAAGAGGATACTAGAGTAAAAGACGGGAAAGCGATTTCGGGCCCTTGTAACAAATGGAACATCTTCGGAATTGTTACAAATTTTGTCCAGGGAACACTCATAATGTAACCTGGCTGGTCCATGCCCATTAATATCAGGCCATTGCAAAATGGATCTTTACGATGTCCCCTTGAGGAGGAGGAAGAAAACGCCAATCGTATAGATCGGGAGGGTCTGAAATACCAACCGGATCATCCCATGGGCCCCCGTCGTGACCATTCTCATGGGGGTCGAAACTTTGGTCGCATTGTTATGGACCGAGAGTTCTCTACATCTGATCTAGGATCTCTTTCGCGTGTTAATTTCAGTAATTCTCGGACTGGATCTCGTCCTCCTCTTCCAAACCCACAAATTCCTAACGATATTATCCCTCCCGCTCTGGTCGTCTCTGACGTGCTTTCAGATTGTCCATTTTCCATCGCCACGGTGTCCTAGTTTCCAGTTATGCCCACCTAGAACTAACTACGCTGACAAGCTCAGAGGATCCCTGTTCTTTTCCTATCGATAGGGATCCTGACCCTAACCCTTACCCTTGGAGGCCGGGGCCCAATGGACAAAGGATACCCATTAAACCTAAAAACATACACGTCTTCTTACATATAAACTATATATATATATATAACAATCAGGTACAAACTTTATAACTTCGTTAGAAATAAAATTAAAGCGGCTTTATATTACTTATGTGTTGGAGTAATATATCGATGTGTGTTCTGATCTATGCCCACAATGCGAATAGAACCATAGATCAAGATGGATCACACTCGATGGGTCCCTAGTCAACAAAACTTCACTAGAAGCGACTAGTATGAAAGATGGCTCTTTATGGCTTACATTATTTTAGTCATTGGAATGGGATTCCAGAGTCTGATCATAGATATTTTGTGGGACATGATATTGGACGACCCGACATGAATATGTTTCATAGATCAAGTCATGAACATAGTCATTGTCGTAGCTTGTCTTGTATCCCTAGACCAAGGAGTCTTGGTGATCGTTATGTTGTAAACAACTGAGTTTGACCTGAGCCCTACGTTGCCTGTTATAGGGTTTCCATAACAGCCTAGCTTGGCTTGGGGACGGACTACATGAGTGACACGAAAGACGGCTAAGGGATTTATCCCTCATACTAAGGTATGGGAAAGATATCGGTTCTCGGCCGCTTGATCGAGAGTGACTGAAAGAATAGCATGACCATGCACATTATACTGGTATCATATATTCGGTCATCTCACATATCAAGGAACATCGATTGAGAATAATAAGGATGACGGCTCTATGCCTTATCTCAATCAGGATATGGGTGATAAAAGGATAATGACATGGACGACATAAAGGTTAGAATCGACAGGGTCGATTCGTTATGTCATGTCAGGCAATATTAAAGTCTCGTTAGTTGCCACTTATATAGGATCAAGTAAAATGTGATTTTACGTTGATCTATTAACATGCATAAACCTAAGGGTCACACCGGAGGATGAAACTCATTGACACATTTATGGAGAATGGCCAAAAGGGAGTTGTCTCGGGACATGACCAAAACTGGATTTTGGGTCATGTGCCCGTAAGTGAATAGGACATTACGGATCGAGACAAGGCTTGGAGTCTTGAGATTGATCACGTTGGATAATGTTGGACATTTTTGGTATGGAAGGCTTGGAGACGATGAGCGTATCACGGGACCTCGTTGGTAATGGCCACATGCCATGTTCCAAGAGGCCCATGAAAGACCCATGCAATCAAGGCCCATGGAACTAATTAATCAAGTCTAGATTAATTAGTACTAAGTAAGCAAGACAAGGATAAAGGTGTTGGTGGTTCACCACCTAACCCCATCTTGTCTAGCCTTACTTAGCACCATACTTGTCCTATTTACACCATACTTGTCCCATGCTTTTAGTTTGACAAGTTGATGGGGTTTATTATGTTTAAATTATCTTTTTTCAACATAACAAACACAAGACAAGAATAGAAAAGACAACTTCTCCCTCCTCTCCTTTGCAATTTCGGCCAAGGCAAGCTTCCACCTCCATTTTTGTGTTCTTAAGTCCTCAAAGAGAAGAACTACGTGGCTTTGATTCCCATGTGGATACGTATGCGTCTTGGAGACTCAAGCCAATCATTCGTTACCGAGTGCTCTTGTTTTGGTAAGAAATAATGCTGAATTTTTCTCTTGTGAGTCCATTCTTTGTTAGTAGTTTCATGGTTTTAATCCTCTCTTGGTTTTCATTGATTTTCCGCTGCGAGTTGGTTCATCTCCAACCCTAACTCGAGACCCAACAGTGGTATCAGAGCCGTGCTACCTTCGGGATTCACAAGACGGTGTTGAAAGTTTCGTTTTTGGCATGTTATTTTGCTAAATTGTTTGATAACATGTTTTAAATTCTTTTTTATGGGTTTAATGCATGTAAAATGAATTTTTGAAAATTATTTCAAATATGGAATTTTTGGAAAAGTTTGATTTTTCGGGTCTCGGGAGTGGGACTCTCGGGGAGCCGAAACCGGGACCGAACTGAGCTCCGTTGGACGGAGCTAGGCCAAGCATGACCATTGGATGGTCGATATGCCGGGTAAAACCATTTTGTTATTCATGACGAGTTTGGAACCGTCTTGACAAACTCGAAAATCAAATGTTCAAAAGTTTCATTTTTGAACGGTTTCGATAAACCGAGCATAATTTTTTTTTTTTCAAAACTTGGCTATTAAATAAAACCGGAAATTCAAATGATGTTTGATAACACGATGTGTGATGTGATGTTGGCATGGTGCACATTATAGCCCCGAGCTGGTTTTAATTATTTATCGCTCTTCACGACATGCGAGCCGTTAAAGTTACCGTTTAATTATTTTTTTGAGGTGTGGTCGTCGAACCACTTATTTGTAATATTTATTAATTCTTGACCTGCGAGTCATGTAATCAATTGTAATCTTTTGCTCGAGACGAATAAAGGGCGAAAAGGTCAATTTGTGGTTTTTCGGGTGTTGACATTGGCTTGGAGTCGGTGGAGCTCAAGAAGCTAGTGGGAGTTAGTTTAGGGGGCTATTATGTGCACATTTATCGCTTTATGCTTGATTTACTTTATGCATGATTAATTCTATTTGTTGGATTAGAATTGCATGCTTAACTTTATTTACCGAGCATATCACCTCACATGCAAATATAAAATTGGTTTTTGATTATTGTATGTGAGTCCTTAGAACCCTCATTGTATTGAATGTAGTTGACGGGTTCAAAGGAAGAATTACATTGACTGTAATTTGAGGAATCATTGCATTTGGATAGTAGTTGATGTGCTCATCGCATCTAGGATGTGCCAAAGTTTTAAACACAACCGGACAAGTAAAAATGGGTCATGTCCGACACCTCCCAATTATTAACACCTTACTACCTCCCCGTCCTATGGGTGTCGTGCGCATTAGTGGAGCATCCATGGGAAAGCAGGGTAGTAGGTTTGGACGACATATGTGGGTGTCGTGCGCATTAGCGGAGCACCTACATAGTAACGGGCCATAGTTGAAAATTGGTGGACCCGACTACGATACTCAGCCTAAGGTTGAGCTAGGGTAACAGATAGGGTAAGTCGTGTACATAAGTACATACCCTTGCCAAGAGTCATATTGGATGTGATTGGATGGAGTCCTACCTACATAGCTCGATTAAGTTGTGAGCATTAGTTCAGCTTAATCGAGTAAATCAAGGATCTTGGTTTCAGATTCTGAAGGTTTAAAATCGATTTTTGGTGTTTAAGCTTGATCTTCATAAAATTTACTCAGTTTACTGATTGAATTTTATCTGTTTTAGATCAAATGGAAAATTCAGCGAACATTAATTGTTTGTCATTAAAAACCATTCTTGATAGGGTCAAGCTGAATGAGACAAACTATTTGTACTGGTACAAAATTTTGAGGATAGTCCTCAAGTCTGAACGCAAAGAATAAGTCCTTGACAAGGCTATCCCTCGTGCCCAGAAAATGAAGGGGCATCTTGAACGTCTTAATGGACTGGGTCTTACGTTAGAGTTAGAGATGGCAGCAAATAGGTTTCTGCGCTCCCTCCCTCGTGCGTAGGTTGAGTTCATCATGAACTATCACATGGACGATATGGACATGACCATATCAGAGTTACATGGCGGGTTTGTAACTGCTGGGAAGGATATAAGGGATCTGGAATCCAACGATATTATGATGGTCAGAAAGGGATCCAGTTTCAATAGGAAACTGGTAGTGGCAAGGGCAAGGCCCCTGTGCACTTGGCATGAAATATGAGACACTTGATCGCTCTTAACCCTCCTAGGACCGGGGTCCTTGAGGAAGGCTAAAGAGGATGAGAATGTCTGCTTCTATTGCCAGAAGCCTAGTCAACGGAAAGGGGATTGCGGGAAAAACCAGGATGATCTGAAGAAGGGTAATGAGACCGCGCCTTTATCTGGTATTAACTTTATAGAGCTACATCTCTCTACTTCCAAGATTCATGGTATTGGATACCGGGACTGAATCTCACATATGCACTGACGTGCAATGATTGGAAAGTAGGAGAAGCTTGAAAAGCATAAAATGGACCTCAGAGTTGTGGCAACTGTTGTAGGATCCATAAGTCTTGCTTTGCCAAGAGGCCTAGTCTGTGCTACATAATGTATATTGCATACCTACTTTTAGTAGAAAAATTATATTCGTGTCCATGTTAGACAAAGAAGGATATAATTTTTATTTTCAATATTATATGCAATGATATGTTTTATGTTAGTGATAACATGGTTGAAGGATAGTACATATTAGATATAGGTAAAAATGCCTCAAACTCTATTTATAACGTTAATGCCAAGAGGTTTAAATCCGACGATTTAAATCGAAACTCTTATAAGGTACTGTCATTAGGGTCGTATAAACAAAAACACATATCAGCACTTCGGAAGTGCAGACTTTTAAGTCCGTTCGAATTTCATTCGATTGATAGGTGTGAGGCTTGTTTGATGGACAAAATGACTAAAGCGCCCTTCATCAGTTGCGGTGAAAGGACGGGTGAATTATTGGGGCTAATACACTCGGATGTGTGTAGACCAATAAGTTCGCTTGCCAGGAGGGGTTTTAGCTACTTTATCACATTTACTGTTGATTACAGTAAATATGGTTATGTCTATTCGATGAGACATAAGTCTTAAACTTTTGATGAATTCAAAGAGTTAAAGACTGAAGTAGAAAACCAGCTCGGGAAAGGTATTAAGGCACTTCGATTGGATCGAGGTGGAAAATACTTGACCAAATAGTTATTATATTCATCTTAAAGAGAATGGATCCTTTTGGAATGGACTCCTCTTAGGACACTGTAGTTGAAAGGTGTAGCTGAACAGAGAAATCGGACATTGTTAGACAATGGTCCGTTCCATGATCAGTTGGACTGATCTCCTGATTTCTTTATGGGGTTATGCCCTGGAGACGGCCGCGTTCATGGTGAATAGGGCTTCGACAAAGGGTGTGGAAGGGACACCATTTTGGAAATAGTACGGGATGAAGCCCGTTTTGTCCTTTCTAAGGGTCTGGGGTTGCGAGGCTTATGTGAAACGTTTGGTTTCGACTGTACCAATATTATCACCAAGAATCAACATGTCATCGACATAAAGACAGATAGTCACACAGCCTGATTTCGTGACCTTCGAGTACACACATGAATTGGAGTTGTTCACCTTGTATCCGTCAGTCACCAGAGTTCGATTGAACTTCTCATACCATTGTTTAGGTGCTTGTTTCAGACCATATAGAGACTTCTTCAGTTTACACACCTTGTTCTCTTGACCAGTGATCACAAACCCCTCGGGTTGAGACATATAGATCTCTTCCTTTAGATCACCATTTAGGAAAGCGGTCTTGACATCCATTTGATGAATTATCAAGCCGTGAATGACGGCTAAAGCGCAAGAGACCTTATCGTTGCAATCTTGGTCACAGGAGAATAAGTGTCAAAATAATCGACGTCTTTCCGTTGTGTAAACCCTCTAACCACGAGTCTCACTTTGAATCGTTCTACTATACCATCGGGTCTCAACTTCTTCTTGAAGATCCACTTACTACTAATGGTTTTGGAACCTTTAGGTAAGTCTACTAGATCCCAAGTTTGATTTGATGTAATAGAGTCAAGTTCAGCTTGGATAAATTCTTTCCAGAGGTTAGCATCAACAGATCTCAAAGCCTCACCATAAGTCTTTGGATCTTCTTCTAGCAGGAAGGCAGAAACAAACTCGTCTGAAACAACACCTTCAGGATCAACTTCGGATAGAAAAGAGGTGACGAAGTCTTCTTCGAAGTTCTTCTTAATCCTGGGTCTCTTACTTCTCCTTGGCCCTTTAGCTTGACCATGTGAAGTAGAGCTTTCGGCAACCCACCTATCTCGAAGCGAAGGAAAGGGGATAGTGGGTTCTACCAGTTCAGCAACGACGTTCCTCTTCAAAGGAAAGAGGAGTTCGAAGAACTCAACATCTCTAGCCTCAGAAATTGAGCGATCACTTAGAGACATGAAGCGATATGTCGCGCTGGTCTGAGCATAACCTATGAATGCACAATCATAGGTCTTGGATCCGATAGTGGTTCTCTTAGTGTCAGTTAGGCCTACTTTCGCCAGACACCCCCACACTCAGAGAAACCTTAGGTTAGGAGCATAACCCTTCCATAACTCGTAGGGAGTCTTATCAAGGTTCTTGTGTGGCACACGGTTAAGTATGTGACAAGCGGACAAGACAGCTTCCCCCCACATTTTATCAGGAAGGCCTGAACTTAGAAGCATCACATTCATCATATTCTTTACCGTTCGGTTCTTGCGTTCAGCTACTCCATTTTGTTGAGGCATATATGGCGCACTTGTTTCATGAATGATTCCATTGGATTCACAGACATCTTTCAAGAAGTTTGAGCCATACTCTCCTCCTCTATCAGATCTAACTCTCTTGATTTTTCTCTCGAGTTGATTTTCTACCTCATTCTTATACTTGATGAACATCTCTTCAGCTTCATCTTTTGTAGTAAGAAGATAAACTCTCGCGAACCTTGAGCAGTCGTCGATGAAGGTAACATAGTAATGTTTGCCTCCCTTGCTTAGTGTTCTTGAAATCTGCATGATCGGTGTGGATTAGTTCAAGAAGGTTCGTGTGTCTTGTTGTAACAGATCTGCAAGGTTTCTTGGAGAATTTAGCCTCTACGCAAATCTCACACTTCGAGAGTTAGGAGGTAGAAAGAGATGGTATAATAGACATGTCTCTTAGTTGTTTAATCGAGGCAACATTCACATGTCCTAGTCTACCATGCCACAAATCAAGAGACTCAGTGATGTAAGCAGAAGCAGAAATTTTATTATTCAAAATAACATGATCAACATTGAAAAGGAAAAGACTCCCACAATAATACCCCTTCCCTACAAACTCTTCATTTTTAGTGAAGACAATAATGTCATTCTATATAACAGTCTTCATTCCAGCCTTCATCAGTAGAGGTCCAGAGACAAGGTTGCGTCGCCGAGTAGGGACACAAAGGGCATTATTGAGTACGAGTGTCTTCCCAGATGTCAGCTTCAACATAATCTTTCCGCTTCCAACAATCATTGCGTTAGAGTCATTCCCCATATGAACCACTTCACCAGGTGCAGAGGCTTCAAACTCGTAGAAGAGTTCCTTGGAGTTGCAGAGATGACGGGTGGATGCAGAGTCCAACGCCCAATCAATAGTGTTGTGAACCAGCATGTCCTCAGCAACCACAGCAGCTACGATGTCATCATCTTCAACAATGTAGGATATTGCATCATTCTTCTTGTAGCCTTGACGTTGCATACACTGATAATCCTTATGTCCAGCTTGGCCGCAAACATAGCACAACAAGTTCTGCTTCGGTTTCTGGATAGCAGATGAGGGCTTCACATACTTGTTGCGGTTGTTGGGAGGTCCTCGCTTGGGAGCTTCCTTAGTCTTGGACTTGGGCTTTGGTTTGGGCTTAGCTTGACGAGACGGCCCACCAGACTCCACGATGTTGGCCTTTGCCGTCGGAGGCGGCAAAGGAGTTGGGAAGGAACTCAGAGCATCCTTCATGCGGTTTTCTTCCTCGATCTTCATATGACTGATCAGGTCTTGAAGCGTCAGATCCTTCTCTCTATGCTTTAGATGATTGCGGTAGTCCTTCAACGACGGTGGAAACTTCTCCAACAGCACATGGGCGAGGATTACCTCGTACATCTTCATCCCTTCGTTGACGATGACAACATACAAGTCCTCGTAAACGTGGACTTGATCCATGATCGAACGGTTGTCCACCATTTGGAAGGCGAGCCACTTCCCCATGACGTACTTCTTCTTCCCAGTGTCGTCAGCCCCATACTTTTTGTTCAAAGTCTCCCAAATAAATTTGGCTGACTTGTGAACACAACGCAGGTCAAACAAAGTGTTGGTGACAAAGCTCAAAATCTGGTAGCGAGCAGTTTTATTGTCCTTATCAAATTTGAGAAGTTTAGCCTCATTGTCCCTAACAATGGAGGCAACTACGGGAGTAGCACCAGGGGTAGCAGCTGAGGGTACGATGGGATCATTAAGTAGTACATAGTCAATATCCATTTGTTCAAAAAACATCAACAATTTTTTGAGACCAACGACGGTAATTGGTACCGTAAAGTGGTTCAACAGCATGCAAAGAACGAGCAGTAACAACAGGCAATAATTCAGGTTTGTATGCATGTTTAAATTCATGTTCATGTTCATAACAGTTCACGGTATATATAAATAATGGAGTATTGCTTTCAAATTGTTGGAATATATATGCAGAACCGATGAATTAAGGGAACATAATTAAACAACGCAAACAATTGAAAGCTGGAAAGAACCAACCGGTTGGACGTGCAGAAGCCGATCAGCAGATGTGTGGTAAACTATCAGCACTTCGCTGCACAAACTATCAGCACTTCGCGGAACAAACTATTAGCAGCTGGTTGCACAAAGTATCAGTGATTGGATGGTAAGCTATCAACTGTGGCGTGGCACATGACTACTAACTTGAAAGCAATATTTTCGAGTGACCGAGGTGGCGATCAGCAGCGGTTGCTCCCCAAGGTTACACAGCTCTACCCAACAGCGCGCCCATTCGCTCTACTGGATGTGGAAGCAGCAAAACAGCACCAGAACAAGGGTGTGGTGCAAGGAAAGAGGAAGGGGAGAAAAACGTCTATAGTATAGGCTATGGTTTTTTTTGTAAAAAAATGGAAGTGACAAAGTGAACCAAAGCTGAGTTTATATAGGCTCAAATCTGATTTCGGTTTCAAGCCTATTAAAAACACAATAAAACCCATTAACAATACAATAAAATCTGATTTTTAGTTTCAGAAATTAAACCACGTTTAATTCGTTTGATTCTCATAACTGCTGAACCGTTACAAAATATTCAATAAAGGTTTGAAAACGTTTCTAAGAAAATAAGATAAAATCATCTTCCAAAAATAAGGTTTTAATATGTTTTGGCCCGCCCCGCAGGGTTCCACCCAAACCCGAGCCCGAGCCCGAGCTCGGCCCGGCCCATCCCGACCCGGACAGACGACGGCGGCGGTGCGCGCGAGGCCCGCTCCGGCCTAACTGGCATAGGCCCATCTGTTCCAAGTTGAACAGGGAAGAGAGAGGACCACTTATAAACACACCAGCTGTGCTGTGTTTTTTCGATGTGGCACCTTAGGCAAAAAAACAAAGGCTTTTAACAACCAATTTTCCAACAATCCCCCACAGAGTGCCGACAAAAGCCGAAAACACGTGGAAAACAATTTTAAATAAAAGAATACACCACAAAAGTTCTGGTTACTGGAAGGTGCGATACTTAAACATCAATATCTTTCGCTTTGAATTGATGCATAATGAGGTGTGATAACAACTTACTTAAAGTAAGTGAATAGTATCTTGAACTTACTTAGCTTCGGTTGATACGTCACACAACACATACCATACTTCAGATTCCACTGAATCCGCGATACTATCAAAGACGCTATTAATGGCCATGCGTATACCTTGGTTCTAATGAGTGCTCTAGGAAGACTTTTCCCAAAGTCTTTCATAGATGGCGGCCCACCATCACACACACGTAGGTAACTCATCAAGTGCTTCTCACAAGCACTGTCCCTATCGGGTTTGGAGTTATTAAGGACATAGAGTCCATCCTGTCAGCAGAATCCATCAAGTGCGTCTCTATAGAACCACCAAAACTGGTTATGGATTACAATCTATCAAGTGCGTCTCACAAGCACCACCAAAACTGGTTATGGATTACAATCTATCAAGTGCGTCTCACAAGCACCACCAATACTGATTATAGATTGTTAATAAGATCTATCAAGTGCGTCTCAAAGCACCACCAAAACTGGTTATAAATCATCACGCACTACTTTTGTCATGGGAATGGGAGATGTAGTACATCAAGACTAGTATGGCTGCATATGACTACTAACACTAGTCATCCATACTCTCTTGACCTGTGGGCTTGAGCCCCATCCCTTCTGACACAACAGAGAGTATTCTCCTTGGTAGACCCTTGGTAAAAGGATCAGCAAGATTTCTTTCGGATCTCTTGACATGTGGGCTTGAGCCTCATCCCTACCGATAGCGTGCCTCAAACGAATGTGTCTCTTCTTACCATTGTACACATTATTATTTGCAACGCAAATAGCTGATTGCGAATCACAATGTATTGAGACAGACACTGCTTGCCTTCCCCACACAGGCACATATGCTAACAAGTTCCTCAACCAGTCTGCCTCTTGTCCAGCCAACTCAAGGGTAATGAACTCGGACTCCATGGTAGAGCTGGCTATACAAGTCTGTTTTGAAGACTTCCACGATATAGCACCTCCACCCAAAGTGAACACATAACCACTCGTCGAGCTGATCTCATCATTACCTGAAACCCAGTTTGCATCACAATATCCTTCCAAAGCGTTAGGAAATGTACTGTAGTGCATTGACCAACTCATAGTTCCTTTCAGGTACTTCAGCAGAGGACTCAAAGCATTCTAATGCTTGTTACTTGAGTTATGAGTATACTGACTCAACCGGCTTACCGTGTAGGCAACGTCTGGTCGAGTACAGTTCATGAGGAACATCACACTTCCTATAATCTGGGCGTACTGAACTTGTGAAACTCTATCACCCAAGTTCTTTATTAGGTGTACATTTGGATCATAGGGAGTCTTAGCTGGTATAACGTCAAAGTGGTGGAATTTCTTCAACACTTTCTCAACGTAATGAGATTGACTCAAGGAGATGCCATTGGTGTTTCTAATAACTTTAACACCTAAAATGACATCAGCTTCTCCGAAGTCCTTCATCTCAAAATGTGATGACAAGAATTTCTTGGTTAGGTTCACTATACCATTATTATCACAAAGAATCAACATGTCATCGACATAAAGACAGATAATCACATAACCTGATTCCGTGACCTTCGAGTACACATAGGAATCAGAGTTGTTCACCTTGTATCCGTCAGTCACCAGAGTTCGATTGACTACGTAGGCGTCTTGGAGACTCAAGCCAATCATTCGTTACTGGGTGTTCTTGTTTTGGTAAGAAATAGTGCTGAATTTTTCTCTTGTGAATCCATTCTTTGTAAGTAGTTTCATGGTTTTAATCGTCTCTTGGTTTTCATTGATTTTCCGCTACGAGTTGGTTCATCTCCAACCTTACCTCGAGACCCAATAACTCCCCCTATATATAAATTCAAAAATATAAAAATCAGATTTAAATATTAAAAAAATGTATAAAAATCAGAATTTGTTTGGTAGAATATGTATGAATTATATTTTAATATTAAATTAATGAGGAAATTTAATGTTTTTAATTTTTTAATGGAGCTTAGTTGTTTTGTTAATTTTAATAATTAAATTAATTCATTAAAAAAACTTCATATTTATTCTTCACATTTCTTCCTCATTTTTGCTCTGTAAATTTCGTCTATTAAACCCAAAAATCACTTGTACAAAAACAAATTCAAATCCAATCAGATCATGCTAAGATAAACGCACATGGAGCTTGGCAACCACAACCCTATATTACACATGAGACGAAAAATCAGAGAGAGTGGCTTGAAAATCAAATGAAGAAGAAGACGTGTTGGACCCATAAGACGACATCGTTTCATCGTCCTCTTCCACCGTATTGAGATCAATCAAACCCCCCATTTAAATAAAAAGCCCTAAATCAAAGGATCCAGAATATCTCTGAATGATATGTTGTGTAAAATGTCCAAGTTGGTGTTTGAGGATATAGGACATTTGTTATTACACTATGAGTATGCTGCAGGTTTATGGAGCAGGGTACATGGATGGTAGTCGCTGTATTGGGTTATGTCGTTTGATTTCAAACAATTTTGGTGATCTGAAATGATATGGGAGCTTTTGGACGAAATAAGGTGTGGCTGAAAATGGGATACTTAACGTGTTGGTATATTTGGCTTTAAAGAAATTGTGCAATTTATAAAGGTGGGGTTGACTCACTTAATGAAGTTTTGAGGAAGTTGCAAGCACATTCCTTTAGTATTTTGCGCCTAACGGGAGATTTGATTCAAGATTACAGGTCTAAAGCTTGGTGTATTTCCCATAGGGGTTGTGTGGGTTTAGCTCGGACCCGTGCCTAGGGTCGGCTCAAGATAAGTGTTGCGGGCTTTGGGGTTTTAGCTTTTGTGCATGTTTTGTTTGTCCTATCATCCTATGTTTACTTTTATTTTACTCCTTTTGGTATTTTTGAGAATGGTTTTGTCTAATTTCCGTTTTAGATTGTATTATTTTATCCTTGTTTTTCAGCTTGAAACATTGGTTCTCTAATAAAATTTTCGCATATCAAAAAATTTTAATTTTACGTTTGATAACTTCAAATAGAATATAATCTTTCGGTGCAGGTTAGGATGACCATTTGAATGAAAAAATTTAAGATGGGGAAGATAAATAGTGAAAGTTGAGCATGAGTTGTGTATAAGGCTATCCACAATGGCGTCGAAACGGCGCGTCGTTTGGGCGTCAAATCTGAGGTGGCGTTGAAACAGGCGTCGAATCTCAATGTATGCGTCTGGTCTGCGTCGAATCAGCGAAAGCGCAGATTCGACGTCAAGGGTCTTGTAGACTCAAGGACCCATCGAATCGACGGATACGGGGCCCAGCCGTGTCGTGACCAGGGAACCAGAGTGTGCCGCAAGGCACGATTCTGCGATAAAAAGACCAATCGCTTCGTCTTCCTCACTACTTCTCTCAACCTGTTTCTTCGACTTCCGATAACCATCGCCGGATTTCCATACTTTCCGACATTCTTATCCTAACCTGTCGATGCCGTCGACGTTTCTGCCACCACATATTTTCAAGGAACATTGCGAAGGTGTCTCCACGGAAGTTACGCCACCGTCGTTTCTCCACTGCCTCCTCTCCTTTTCCCGTTTATCTGCCACCCGAATCACCTCCCATGGATGATGACACTCCTCTCCGAGGCTCTTCCCCGGTACCGGGGTTGAGCTCGAGCCGCCTATACCACGGCCAGTCGGAACCGGGAACTCAAATCCCATCTATGGTCTTGTATGCACAAATGAACGTCAACCCGCCAACAATGATACACATGTATTGGAAATGGAATCGGCCCGAGGAATCCTCCTTTGTGTGTGCATGGCTCAGACAGACGGGTCAAGGTGGTGACGAATCCAATGATGCGTTTTGGGATGTCATACGGGGGGAGCTAGCCCACATGAATCGGCAATCCCTCACGAATGAACGGTATGTCGCGAACTACCGGTATCATTGGATTGGCATCAATCGGAAGGTGAAGAGCTTCAATGAGTGTTGTTTTGAGATGAAACGCATTTACCAACCCGATTGGACTAACGAGCAGGTGATGCACGTGGTTGAGGTGGTGTACCACGAGAGTTAGGACCACGAGTTCGTCTGGAAGCATTGGTGGATTCTCGTGCGGGACCATCCAAGTTGGATGGAGTCCTAGACACAACCGTAATCAGAGATAGCAAGTGAGCCGCCAAAGGGTTGGAAAGAATAAGGTCGTCCTTTGGCAATACAGGATGTAATGTGCGGACTTGTAATTCTTTTTGGAGGAGGACCTGTAATTCTTTTTGGAGGTTTAATGTGCGGGACGACTTTAAATTGTACCTTAGTTGTCGATAATCAAAAATGACGAGTGACGTTGGTTACCTCACGTGACATAACTTGTTGTGTTCTTGGAGTAATGACATAAGAGAATCCCTGTCACTTGCCATCTTTGATTATGAAATACCGAGAAAAAAAATTGAAATCGTCTGTCATATTACGACCCCAGACCGATTACTCGAGTCTGGGAAGCTGGTTTGCGATAGGCAATAGTAGTTACTTTGTACGTGTAATGTGATGGCATCGATTTGAACATATTAATAAACGTATTTTGGTCGGGTCGATTCTTCTTGTATTTTGATAAACACATCGATTTGAATATGTTTTCGATTTTAATTGTATACAATAGATTGGGAATAGACCGAATCGGTGTACTCGTATTGTGACACGATTTTAAATAGACCCATGAATCCAACCTAATTCATTCGTAGAGTACATAGTTTTTTCCAAAAAATCAACTTCAATAAACTGAAATTAGACCGAATGGGTTTAATTCCACTGAGAATAGTGTAAGATGGGTAAAGAATCCATGGCATGTTGCAGTTGCACATGAGCATATGGATCCGAAAAGTTGTACGGACACTGGCTTTTTGGAATATGGAAGCTTGCTTTGCCAATCTTATGCCCACTTGACTTGATGGGACATCACCCATCTAGACATTACTCGGATTTTCTTTTCTAATCCCAAATATCACCTTTAATCACTCCTCGCAAACATAGAAAGGGATGGCTACGGTGGAGGCGGCCGCAGACGATTGAGACGTTCAGAATAATGCTTTGCTTTGGTGCGCTGGGTATCGATAGATGATGATTCGTATTTGCAAGGTGACAAGACCCTTGAGTACCACGTGTTAGTATTGGGAGACGCCACGTGTACCCATCAAACAAGAAACATGACTGGGTGGGGAGTGACAAAGCTAGCACAGCAGAGTGCCATGTAGCTTCAAGCAAATTCTCTCAACAAAGCTACAGTAACATCAACCACAGTTTTTCACAGTTCATCCCACAGTTCATCCTTAGTTTATCTTTGTTTTTCTTCTTCTTCAAGATGCGTACAAATCCCATGATGTTGTGTCCATGACGGTATATCTTTAGACCGTCGGACCACTGTGGTTGAGGAGGTCATCGATTCACTTGAGATCTACACAACATGTTGACAATGGAAGAGCATAGTGGAAACTTTTCTGATCCACAAACCCCCAGTCACCCGTCAATCCTTGATTCGCCACAGAGCACGCTGAGAGTTAAAGGGAAGGAAGTACAACCAACTACTTATCAGTCACCAACTTCAGAAGAAGATAGAAGCTACATCAAAAAAACCTTCAAATGCACAAATATGCTGAACAGTGAGAAAATGTTCTTTCAGGCCAGGCCAGATGGTTCAATGAGGCTCCTTAATTCACACACACGACCGGACAGAGCCAGCAAGATTACTGAGGTGCATGGAGCCACATCTTCATCCCTAGGACCTCCTCCAGGTTTTGAAAACAGAGGAACAACAAAAACATTGAAGAGGAATGAGGAGTACTTTCAGTCATCAAATTTTGATAGGAAGTGGAGAAGGAGATTAGGTCCAAGAGTAAGTTCGGAAGGAGATAGAGGTTGGTCAGAAGTTAATACTGGAGAAGTTGAATACTGGGCTTTTATCAGTAATATACCACCCAACTCCAGTTGCATTTGGTTGGAAGAACAATTCAAAGAGGCAGGACACATCCTAGCAGTGGAGGCTCCATCCAAACCAAACCTGAGAGGTAGATGGTTTGCTTTTATTAGATTTGGTAATGAAGAAGGACTTGCATCTGCTATACACAATTATAATGGGTGGACTTTGTGTGGAAACAAAGTACTGGTTGCAAAAGCTTGGAGAAAGAAAAAAATGGGCTCATTTGCAGTTCCAAGAGGGATGGAATGGAAGGAGAAGAGGTCACTTCCTACTCATTTGCAAGAACAACAACATTCTAGCTGTCCCAGAGGTTCATTGGTAACAAGTCTTGATTTAGAATTGTCAAAATCACATTTGGCAATCTCACATAGGAACCTCAGTGCAGATGCAATCCTAAGAGAATTGGCCCTAGAAGGAGTAAGCTTGATACAGGTGAAAGATGTGGGTAATAGATGTGTAATCTTTACCTGTCTAGATGAAGATATTGACAATCTAATGTTAGGGGAGAATAAGAAGTGGCTTGAGAATTGGTTTAGAATCATACCAGACAAACAAGGCCTGTGCAAGAAAAAAGGCTCTCTTCAATGGGTTACCATCAAGGGCATCCCATATCATGGGTGGTGTGAGGAAACCATGGCACCAGCAGTGGAAGAATTGGGAGAATTAGTTTACACTCATCCAGCCTCTTTATCTGGGAATAATAGAGAAGTGGCTTTTGCTCTGATTCACACACATACTCTTCAACATGTGAATAAGATTACTACATTCATGATAGGAGATGAGTTATTTGAAGCTTTGGTGGTGTATACAAATCATAATTCCCTTCCTCAATGGGATTTAGAAATGGAGGACAATTCTCAAGGTAGCTCAGAGAGCCAGGCCTCATCTTTTCTTGGTTCATCTCCTTCCAACTCCTCAGATCCTAAAACACAAACACAGAAGCTACAAAGTCCTGCCCCTTCCATTCAACTAGAAAATACTCAGACACCCCCATTGTTAGAAAATATTTTGGTGGAACCTCTGCCAGTTATTTTGGAAGACGAAAATGAGGGTTTCAGTCTTTCCTCAACCCCCATTACTCAGCTCAATCCGATTGCAACAACATTAATGGTTGGGGTTGGTACATTAATTATTGAGGGTGAGACAAAAGGAATGTCCCAGCAGGAGAATCGGGAAGGCCAAGAACAACTACCTTCCAATTCTGAGGATTCAATCCTCCCAACTGTTTTTGAAGATGTTGTCAAAGATACCTTTGACCTCTCCATTACTGCTGAGGAAGATCTTAGTCCCTTGATTATTCCTTCTTCTACCTCTGTCATTCCTTCCATCCTGCCACAGTCACATTGTGAAGTCACAAATATTTTCTCTCTCACTGGGTTGGGACCAGTGGACAAAGGCTTAAACTCTTTGAAGTCAGATTTTGAGAACACAACCACTTTGAAAGATGGAGCAGCAGAGATCATTAATGAGATGGTAAGGGTTGAAACCCCAGCTACTTCTTTGGGTCCACTTAATAATTTTCAAATGGAGAGGGAAAATAATGTGGAGGGAAAGGGTCTTTTTGTGTCATTGTTTTCTCCAAAAAGTGTTACTCACCAGAAATCTCCAATACCCTCCCCAAAACCCTATTCTAATAGGAAGACAAAAAAACCAGTTGTGTCCTATGTGTATGATACCAGATCAAAGAAAGGAAGACAAGTCTCTCTCTTAGCCTTACCAGACAGTAGAAAGAAAGGAAGTAGTGCAATACCAGTTCATATAGAAGAGCCAAAGAGTCCCTAGGATTATTGCAAATCAATAGGAATCAAGGCTTTGGTTGCTGACCAGTTGGTGATTGATCAATTTGATAACTTGGAGGCTGAGATAAATCAAAGAGTGAATTTAGAAGCAGATTCTAGTGATGAACTTTGGGATCTAGAGGAGGAAGAAGTTTGTCTGGATGAGATACATTCTCAGTCCAGGTTAACCCACCATTGAAACTCCATGAAGATCCTCTCATGGAACATGAGAGGAGTCTCCTCTGAGCAGAAGCAAAGGGCTCTAAAGGATGTCATTAACAAATTTTCTCCAGGTATAATTTTGATACAAGAAACAAAGTTGCAAAATTTCCCTCCATTTTTCTTGAGGACAGTGGGCTTGAATTGGGGATGGGAAGAGGTACATTTGGATGCTGTAGGATCTTCTGGGGGTATCTGCACTTTATGGAACAAGCATTTCTTTCAGGTTCAAGAAACAAAAATTATTGATAATGGTATTATCTGGTCTGGTTTGGCCACTGAATGGGGAGCACAAATCACTATTATAAACATTTATGCTCCTTGTGGAGGGAGAGCTAGGAAAGAGCTATGGCTACAAATTTATCAGGAGATTCAGTCCTTGGGGCAGTATTACATCTGTGCTGGAGATTTTAACACAACCCTCTATCCTTCTGAAAGAACTGGTTATAATCATTACTCCTCAGCTTCTAGACATTTTGCCCTATTACTCAATGAAGCCCCTCTCATTGATATACCACTCAGTGGGGCTAAATTTACTTGGTTTGGGCCATACTCAAGAGCATCAAGGCTAGACAGATTTTTGCTTGGGCCCCAAGTAATTGCTGGTTTCAAAAATTTGTCTCAGACTGGTCTGTGTAGGGGCATTTCTGATCATAGACCCATCCTACTCTCTGATCCCTTGATAGATTGGGGTCCAAGACCATTTAAATTCCTCAATGTGTGGCTGGATCACCCTTTGTTTTTCACAGCAGTAAAGAAAGCTTGGTTAGACTTGGATATATCTGGAGCTCCCCATTACACTCTCTAGCAGAAGTTGAAGTTATTAAAAGTATTCTTGAAAGATTGGAACATCAATATTTTTGGCTTCCTTGAAAAAGAGATAGACCAACTCAAAATTAAGATTAATGAACTTGATGGGCTATTAGATAGCAGATGTTTATCAGAAGCTGAAAGAGCCTCAAGGGCTTATTTGGGGGCAATCCTTATACAGAAACATAAAGCCCTCTCAAAGATTTGGAGACAGAAATCTAGGCACAAGTGGCTAAAGGAAGGAGAAAGATGCACCAAGTTCTATCATTTATTGGCCAATCTTGCTGGTCAGAGGAAGAAGATAAATCAAATTTGGGTTGGGGACAATCTTTTAACAAAGCCTTCTGACATTAAAGTAGCAGCTAAAGATCATTTTGCTGCTAGATTTCTTAAGTCTTCATCAGTTGTCCTGGATCTTTCCCTGCTACCTTTTAAATCTTTATCCCCTTCTAAGGCTTTTTTCCTTGAAAGATCACTCAGTGAAGCAGAGATTTACAGTGTTGTCATGGATTGTAATGGGGATAAAGCAACTGATCCAGATGGCTTTACCCTCAAATTTTTTCAGTCTTGTTGGGATTTTCTACAGAACGATGTATCACTTTTCTGTCAGCACTTCTTTGAGACTGGTTTGCTGGGGAAAGGCATAAATTCTTCTTTCTTTACTTTGATCCCCAAAGGAACAAACCCACAATCTTTTGAAGACTACAGACTTATCAGTTTGGTAGGGTCTTTGTACAAGATTATTTCAAAAATACTGGCAGTAAGACTGAAGACAGTCATGGATGAATTAGTAAATGATGTCCAGTCTGGTTTTATAGGAGGTAGACAAATTTTAGATGGAGTGTCAAGGGCTCAAAAGAAGAAGTCATAATCCTCAAGGTAGATTTTGAGAAAGCTTATGATTTTCTGGATTGGGGCTATTTAGATCAGGTCCTTCAGATCATGGGCTTTGGTTCTACTTGGAGGAGTTGGATGAAGTCTTGTTTCCAGGCTTGGTCTTCTGTATTAATTAATGGTTCCCCCACAGAAGATTTTGCACTCACTAGAGGTTTGAGACAAGGTTGCTCTCTATCTCCATTATTATTTGCATTGGCTGTTGAGGGTCTTCATCAAATACTAGAACAAGGAGTTATTGCAGGGAATTTTGAAGGCATTTCTTGTGGAAGTCAAGGACCTGTCATCTCACATTTACAATTTGCTGATGACACACTGATAATTATCAAGGCCAACAAGCTACATTTACACAACCTTAAGTCTTCTCTCAAGGCCTTCCAACTAGCTTCTGGCCTGAAGATTAATTACCACAAATCCAAGGTGGTTTTACTCAATCCAGCCATCTTTAATGCTGCTGAAGTCTCCTCCATCTTAGGTTGTGAAGCTGCAGACCTCCCACTTGATTACTTGGGCTTCAAGTTAGGGGCCAACCCTAGGAATTATTCAACCTGGATTCCTATTATTGACAAATTCAAGAAAAAATTATCCCTCTGGCAGACCAAGCTACTTAACTTTGGTGGAAGGGTGACTCTTATAAAATCATCACTCTCTTCTCTGCCCCTTTATTATATGTCTTTATTCAGAGTCCCAAAGAAGGTCCTCAAGGAAATGGAGATGTGGCAGAGGAAATTTTTATGGAATGGCTCTATCACAAAGAAGGTTTTACACAAAGTCAGATAGAATTTGGTTTGTCAACCAAAAGAGAAAGGGGGTTTAGGGATAAAAAGCCTATATATTATGAATTCAGCTCTATTAGCCAAGTGGTGGTGGAGGTTTGCTATTGACACTGACTCCCTTTGGAAAAAATTCCTTTGTGCCAAGTATGGTTGGAACCTACATGACTGGAATTTATCCACAATCAAGTTAACTGCCAGCCAAATTTTTTTAGGCCATGTTCAGATACTCCTCAGAGATAATAAATTCAGTAGTGCCTTGGGGTTCTCAGGAATTGAGTGGTTTGTGGTTAATGGAGTTAGGGTGAGCTTCTGGGAAGACATTTGGCTATTAGATACTCCCATCAAGAACAGATTTCAAAGACTCTTTCACCTCTCTCTACACAAGAAGAACAAGGTGGTATACTTTTGGAACAATGGTGTTTGGTTATTACATTTTAGAAGGGAATTAAGAGGTTGGGAGATAGGTCTTTTTAGAGAACTATCAGATCTCCTAAATGTCTTTGTTCTACAAGACACAGGTCAAGACAAACTGGTGTGGAAAATTCATAATGCAGGCTTCAAAGTAAAGAGAATGTATAATTACTTGACTGAAGATTCAATGCAGGATCAGGCTTGGGCAAAATATCTTTGGTCCCCAATTCTCCCTCCAAAGATTTCTGCCTTTGCTTGGTTGGCCTGTCACAAAGCCATTCCCACAAAACTTTTTCTAGACAGTAGAGGTCTTAATCTTCAACTGGAAGACACTATTTGTCCAATGTGTGCTTTTGACTTTGAGGAGATCAATCATCTACTTCTGTCCTGTACCAGTGCCTGGCTAGTTTGGACTGAGATATTAGGATGGTGGGGTCTCAATGGAGTTCTATGCAATTATATTATCAGTTTCATTTACTCTTGAGAGATGCTCTGCCCCTCTGCTTCTATAGCCCAATGGAGGAATATTTGTTTCATCTCCTTTTGGCACTTATGGCTTGCTAGGAATGAGGTGGTCTTCAATAATAAACTCTCTACTCCCTCTGAGATTGTCAACAAAATTCAAAGTTATAGCTTCAATCTTGAATGGAGCCTCTTCAAAAAATTCTGTCATTTCTCCTTCACAATTTGGAGGACTAATCATAAAGCCTGCATCAGAAGAAAGCTAGTGACTCTGTCTTGCATTCAGGGTTGATCCTTTTGCTGGGGGTAAGAGGGTTAGGGGTGGTTTGATGGGTGGTTTGGGAGTGAGAATTTAGGTGCTTTGGAGAGGTAGTTGAGTGTTATTGGGCTTTTTCAATCATTGCTGAGTGGGGGTTTTTTTTCCTGTCAATTTTCTTTTCCTGCTCCAGTTTGCTCCTTTTGTCTGTGGGTAGATTTTAGGTGTTTCTTTTGAGTGTTTACTTGTTTGTTTATCAGACATGAGTCCCCTTCTGTTATTTTGCATTTGATCTGGACTCTTTTTGTTTGAACTGGTCACCTATAGTTCAGGTACTTCTTGGTTTTGGGTGGATTGCAGAAGTGTCATTGGAGACATTTTCCGTCATAGCCTATGGGAGAAAGCCTCACACTTTAAGTTGCTGATCGGAGAGGGCATTTCAATTTCAATGATGGAAGATGAACATTACTTTGGAGACAAGGCATGCCTTACCTGTGAAGTTATTTTTTTGGGTTACAAATACTTGGTCTCACTGGAGTTGCTACAGCATTTTACATTAGACATTTGCTGCATAATTTTGCAGCATGCTGGTTTGGAAGATAGGGGTTTAGTGCTGTTATTACTTAAAGGGTTTGGGATAAAACAAAGGGGTTTTGGTTTTGTTAGTGTTGGTTGAGGACCTATCAATTACTTGGACCACAAGTATCTTGATTTGGACTTAGTTAAATTTGTTGCTAGTGTTGTATACTTGGAGGGACATTTATCGTCTCTTGGCCCTTTCTTCATTTCGAAGAATTGGCTCACTAATGAAAATAATTTGCTGATAAAAAAAGAAGAAGATCCAGTTGCCCTAATTTCTGACCCCAATTGAACGAGAAACACGAGCTTCGCATTTTGTGAAAGTGAAATTGAACGGTTAGAGCATTCACGGTTACGAAGTTTAGATGACGTTGTACCGTTGACGTTTTATAAGTATCGTCGAAAACATTTGAGATGGAGTTGAAACGGCGGTAAAAAGAGGAGACGGAAAGCGAACGAAAGCTTATCGTCGACTGCATCTGTCGGCGCCAATGACCACATTCTGTTGACCAATAGTTTACCATTATTTGAATAAAAAGTTTTATCGAAAAATAACTCAAATTAATTAGAAAATATTGTAAAAATTATCATAAATAATACATGTTTATACATATAAATAACACCTTCACCTTTACTCTCTCACTCCAACATTCTTGTATTCTCTCCCTTCCTCAAATTCAATGATAAAAATTTCGATGAAACAATCGCGCTTATCGCCTGTCAACAGAAGCTCGAGTATGAATTGAAACGTGCAATTGAAGGTGCCATTACCAATCCATCTGAAGAGCTTTAAAATTTGATCGATAAAGCATTAAACCTATAGAAACTACGTCTGAAATAACTATACATCAAGAGAGACCGTGTAGTCGGGGAGGAACGTTTAATGCGTGGATTGCAGAATGTGTGTACCTCAGAAAGGGAGCGAGCACGACTCTTCAACGTGTTAATATTTTTTGGAAGGCCATAATTACTGTGTTTGGGCCGACTTATGTACGAAAGCCTACACAAAATGGTATAAATCAAATATTAGCAGTCAATTCAGGACGTGTATTTCCCGGGATGTTGGGTAGTCTTGACTGCATGCACTGGTAGTGAAAAAACTGCCCAATGGCTCTGAAAGGATTTCATTCGAGAAGGGATCACGGTAACATCCCCACAGTGATGCTCAAGGTCATTGTCACACAAGACTTGTGGATTTGGCACACATTTTTTGGCATGGCCGAATCGAACAACGACATAAATGTGCTTAACCATTCACCTTTGTTCTCGGACGTCGTCAATGATTGGCAATCACCGGTTAGTTACAGATAAATGGCCATCAATATGATTTTCCTTATTATTTGACTAGTGGTATTTACCCCACGTGGTTAGTGTTAGTGAAAACAATCCCGTTGGCTCGACTTCCAAAACACAAGATGTTCTTCGATCTTCTTGCTCGTTTATAGACTAGCAAGATGTTCCTTTCTCTTACTTCATTTGAGTGTTATTTTTGCTGGTTCTTTCACTTAGTAAGACTGGCCACGTTACTGGTTTGGCTGTACCTTTCCTGCATAAGCTCTAGGAACTGTTGTCCTTTTTGTTGGTTTTAGTTGTTGTGTAAGTCAAGGATCATGTGTTTTGATTCTTATTTCTCTACTGTTTTGGTTCTACAGGAAAATCTCTTGTTACTTTATACTTTACATAAAGTACATTGAATAAATTTTTCGATTAAAAAATATATATTAATATATAGATTGGTGAAATAAAAAATGAAAATCGTAAAAAATATTGAAAATTTCACTAAATTATCCTTAACCATGTACGAATTTCAATTATAAATCAGTGAAAAAAAGTATGAACAACCGCTCTACTAGAATTTCATCGCCGCTAGCCCTACAAGGGGCTTCCTCCCAGGGACGACCCTGCTCCTCCCACCTTGGGTCCGACGACACCGCTTCGTCGACATTGCGTCCCTCCTCCTCTATCGTGAGGCCTTCAGCAATCAATCCACCTCAATCTCTATCTAGTCACCGTTCTCCACCACCACAAACCAATCCACCAATATCCTACGCCTCGCCTCCTCGTAATCAATCTCCGCCACATACCCAATCCTCCCTAACTTAATTTACTTCATCCCTCGACCAATTTGGGATCTCAGCTTTGGATTTAGGACCTACTCAACCGACCCCCAGACCTCAATGTAAAAGGCGTTTGGACCCGAGTTCTAGACGACCCCCAATCCTAACCCATTCTCGGAGAAACCTGAGTTTAGAATCTTGGCCTAGAACTGCCAATGAATGGGCTCTCGACTAAACAAATAATTGTTGTGCCACCTCCTCAGGGATCGGTGGCCTCACATTCTATTCCTCTCAGAAACAATACTCTATGCCCAAAATTGCTTGCTTCTCTCACGGTCGCTGGGGTTTAGGGGTCATATCAGCGAGCCAAAATATGACACTCAACGGGGTCTTGCTCTATTTTAGGTAGAAGGTATTACAATGAAACTTCGTGCCAAGGATGGGCACCACATTGATGTGGAAGTTTCCTCCCTAGGGTACGATGATATTCGACTCACATGTATATACGACGAGGCTTGCCAGGGTAATCGGAATCGGACTTGGGATCTTATGAGGCGTCTTCACACCTCATCCCGGCCAAATTGGATTATTATTGTGGACTTCAACGGTATTCTAAATATGGATAAAACTGTAAGAGGAGGGTCCTACCCATTGATTTTGGTTGATTATTTTTGTCAAGTAGTAGAGGATTTAGACCTCATTGGCCTATTCTGCTCTCCTTAGCTCGAAAAGTGCTTGATCGGGGCTTGACGAAATTTCGCTTCCAATAATAGTGGATAAGAAACCCATAATGAAATGCTATGATACAACGGACCTGGAACATATCCTTGGGGATTGCTATAAAGGAGGTCGTTAAGGAAGTTAGGACTTCTCTGGATAATTGGGGTCGTCACCAATTTAAGAAAAATGTAAACCATATCAAATGGTGTCAGCGGACGATTTCAGAAATTAACGGATGGACTGATCGGGGAGGGATCCATAGAAAAGAGGCAATTCAGATTCAATACGAGAATGCTCTATGTGTTCAAGAGGTTTTCTGGCGCCAAAGAGCGAAGCAACATTGGCTAGCAGAAGGGGATAAGAACACCAAATTCTTCCAGGCCTCGTCCTCATATCGAAGACGAGTGAATGCAGTTGTGGCCCTTAAAAACGCCCTTGGTACCATGATAACATGGGAGCTAGGAATGAAGGAGCTTATTTTAGATTATTTCAACCAGTTGTTTACTTCTAGTCAACCGGACCTCTCGGACTTCCCTATTACATTATCTCCTTGGGTCACTCAGACAAATAATGACTCCCTTCTAGCGCTAGGAACCTCCTAGGAAATTCGTCACAATGTCTTCCAAATGAGTCCAGACAAATCACCGGGCCCTGATGGACTTAAACTAAAATTTCATCAACACTATTGGCCTATGGTAGAAGATGAAGTGATCAAATTTATTCGAAGGGTTCTCCAGACAGTGGGTTTTGATCCGGACTCGAATGATACACCAACTGTCCTGATCCCCAAGAAACTGGATCATGGCGTGGTTACCGATTTACAGCCTATTGCCCTGTGTAATGTGATTTTCCGAATATTATCCAAGGTATTGGCAAACATGCTCCGACCCCTCTTACAACATGTAATATCAGAAACATAAGGCGCGTTCATCCCAGGCCGGTGCATCTAGGATTATATCGTTATTTCTTTCAGGGTCATACACCATATGAAAATAAAAGACAAGGGGCGATTGGTTTTATGGATCTCAAGCTAAATATGAGTAAGGCATATGATAGGGTCGAATGGAGCGATCTGCAAGCGATTATGATCAGGCTGGGTTTCTCCTCGGACTGGGTAGAGTTAATATCCTACTGTATGCACACAATCACATATTCTATAACCTGGGGGTGGCAATGGGGGGGGGGGGGGGGGGGGGGGGGAGAAACACCAAAAATCACATCGTCGCGAGGAATTCGCCAAGGTGACCCGCTCTCTCCTTATTTGTTCCCCGGTGTATGGAAGGACTATCTCACCTCCTACAGAAAGCGTAGGTGCAGCTTTCTCTATGGAATCAAGGTCGCAAGGGGAGCTCTAAAGATATCCCATATGTTTTTTTTTGCAGATGACTGTTATATATTCTGCAGGGCCACCACTATTGAGGCGCAACGTATCCAAGATATTCTCAACATTTTCCACAACCTCTCGGGGCAAGTCCTAAATCTGAATAAAGCATCTAGGGAAAATATCAAATTGGTATCCTTAACTATACATTTTTAACACATTGGTACCCTTAACTAATTTAATCACTAAGAAGGTACCCTAAGTTTCCAATTAGTAACACGTTAGCGTTTTCCGTCCATTTTTGGAAGGAAAATGGTCATGTGCAATGCACATGACCTTAAACTTTCAAAAAATGACAAAAATACCCCTCTAAGTTCAAACCCTAATTATTCTTTTACCTTATTTCTCCTACGCAACCTTCATCTCCCCCATTTTATTTCATACATACGCCTCCTTCACCCCCCTCGCCGTGAAAGTTAAGGGTCATGTTTTGAAAGTTTAAGGTCATGTCCATTGCACATGACCATTTTCTGTCCAAAAATGGACGGAAAACACTAACATGTTACTGATTGGAAACTTAAGGTACCTTTTTAGTGATTAAATTAGTTAAGGGTACCAATGTGTTAAAAACGTATAATTAAGGGTACCAATCTGATATTTTCCCAAGCATCTTTTTATGTTTAGCACGAATACAACATTGGAAATGCGACAAGCCTGTTGTGGTATATAGCCGAGACCTCTTCCGCTTCGATGTATCTAGGGGTCCCCAATATGATTGGCAGAAATCAAAACGCGTCAATAGCATACCTGGGTGATGGTGTAATATCTTGGATTAATTCGTGGGAAGGGAAATTATTATCTCCAATGGGACGAGAAGTTATGATTTAGTCGGTTCTTACCTCTTCGCCGGTCTATATTATGTCCGTCTTTAGAGTACAACAAAAGATTCTAAACCGTATCTACGTAGCATTAACACGATTTTGGTGGGGGGGGGGGGGCGTAAATCGGCTCACTCTATTGTTTGGCAAGACCGGGATAAATTATGCATGTCTAAAGACAATGGTTGTAAGATCTGCGCCCGGTCAAACCCGACTCCGAGGGCATACTGGACTTGGGTTGACCTGGGAATCGACCAAAGTGAGTTCCAAGCGACTCTGGGTTACTCTGGGTCCAAATTGGGAAACGTTGATTTTTCGCCGAAAAAGTCAACTGACAAAGTACGAGCCATATGGGACTTTTCCAAGGATCAAAAGACTTAACCGTCATTACGGCTGGCTTCGTTGAGGTGTTTCCTTTAAAATGAGGGTATTTGGGAAAAAAGTTAAACTTAGTCAAACTTGGTCAAATTTGATCAAACACCGATTAATGACTTAATTAATCTTTGGGCTGAGATATTTTGAGGGAGGATGAGTCATCTTGGACACTTGGCATGATTGTGGTGGAGGAGAGGAACAAGGGGAGAGAAAGACAATTTTGGCCCTACTTTATCACTAGATGACAAAAGGCCTTTATAATCTTTACCATTTTAGGTTAAAGCCCACATGTGACCAATTTATCTCCCATTTTACCCCCTTGGCCGAAACTATAGAGAGAGAAAGGAGTCTTGCTTCCTCCATTGATGAACACTTGAAGAAGAAGAAGAAAATGAAGAAGAGGAGGTCATTTCTACACCAAAATCCTTAGTTTTTCTCATATTCCTTCTTCCCTTTCCATTCTCTACTGTAAGAACTCAACCATTTCCATTTTTGAAGAACTTTGGTTCATGGGTATTGAAGGGATGTCTTGGAATTAGAGTGGGTCTTGTTGGAAACAAGAACCCATGGTGGGAAATGGTAGAAAATGCAAAGTTTGGTAAGAAATTGTGGGTTTTGGAGTTGGAACCCTAATTGGAGAATTTGGGACAAATGTAAAATTGAACCAAACTTAGGGAAATTGGAGTGATTGGTTGATGGATTGAGAACCTAGACATAATTTGGAACATTTTGACGGAAGTTGGGATTTTTCCGACGACCGGAAGCTCGCCGGAGCTCTGGTTAACTCATGACCGGTGCTGCCTCGGGAACCGGGCCCGGATTCTAGGGAACCGAGTCGGGCCGGGTTCTCGGGTTGGGTTGGTTTAATCGCCACTTTAAACCATTTATTTTGAATTGGATTCGTCGGGGAAATTAGACTTTACCTTGGTTTTGAACTCGTCTTGATTATCTTTTCTCGTGGAAAATCAGACCTTTACCTCGATCGCGGAGAAGACCGGAGGTAGGCCCGGACGTTAGCAGCTAGGGGATCTAGATAGAGTTTGAGAGGTAGGGAAAAATACTAAACTTCACTTTTAATCTAAATGCTAATAGTATGCCTATAGGATAATAATAACTGGAAAGGTCCTAGTTTGTATATAGGATGTGATTCACTAGAATAGCCGCTTTCAATTATATTAATAACCGGACGAGTCTAGTATGCATGTAGGATGTGATTCACTAGTATAATCGCTTTTAATACTTTCGGAAATTTTCGTGCTGGTAGAATGGCCATGACGAGCCTTAGGATTGATTGTGATTGTGTTCAATTGTTTCGAATGCCGTTGCTTGCTTAGTCTTTAGGTTAATACAAGAGTCAAACTAAACTAGATGAATTGTGATGATTGTAGTGTGAATGGTTGATCCGTGTTATGATTGATTGAATGAATGTTTGAATGTAAATTGATTGTGCCTAATGGTATGATCGGGTGAGTGATAGACCGATGGAATATGTTTGGTAAGTCATGCCGGTAAGCTTGTTGTTATGATGCGTTCGTTGTAGCGTGTTCGGTAAGTTTGGTTGGCACGGTATGTCGGTGTGAATTGTTGGGTTGATACATTGGTATGACGGGTGCACGATGATCAGGTTACGTGGTAAGGTGTGCCTACCTTTCGACTAGGAGTCGGTAAAATGTGCTGTGATTCTGTGATAAGGTGTACCTACCTTCCGACTAGGAGTCAGTAAAATGTGATGTTGCCAGTGATAAGGTGTACCTACCTTCCGACTAAGCGTCGGTAAAATGAGCTATGAATCATGATAAGGTGTGCCTGCCCTCCGACCGGGTGTCGGTAAATTGTGCTATAGCCGTGAGATCCGGCGTATTAAGGGGGGACTTATTGTGTGCGTATTGCTAATGATTTATTGCGTGGTTGTTATTGCTTTACTAGTATGTATGATTTGGGTGTTTCGATGTGATTGATACCCCTTGCTTTGGGAAGATACCCGACCGAGGTGTGTGCCGGTCCGGTATATCGTGGTGCGTTTTTACCCCGACATGAGTTCCGGGAAAACATCTAGGTCGATGCGTGTCCTAGTGCATCATGTGTGTTGGGTTGTGTGTGGATCGAAGTCTCGTAGTTTAAATCATCTATATTTCCGTACTTTTGTGTTCTTTAACTGTTTAGTTGATCTCTAAGTTGTTTCCCCGTTAATCACCTTTGAACTACTGTTTTAAGTAAGCGTTTTTAACTCTTGTTGCTCTTTACCGTGGGTGTCTTGCGCTTAGTCATATTAATCGGAACTTCTGTTTTAAAAGCGGGGGTTATGACTACTTTACTACTTTTTCCTACTGAGCGTAAGCTCATTCCCCTTTTCTGTTTACTGTTTGCAGGTTACCTTGTTGTGTAGACCTAGAGGACGTTTGAGGGCTCGGGAGCTCGTGGAGAGTCTGGGTGGTGTCTGTGTTAGAGACGTACCTTATTGTTTTTGTTTTAAACCTGTCATCTTAGTTACTTTTGAGCGGTTGACTCACGTTATATTTATAGGAATTATTATTTTGGAACTAAAGCTGGAAGTTTAATTGCTTATGATTTCACTTTATTTATTGTTGATCTTATTAAATCCCTTTTTATTTACTATTTAAATTATTATTCCTAATTCACGTCTTGAGTCCGTTCAAAATCGGATTTGGGGCGTGACAATGGTGGTATGGGCTTTAGGCATTTAAATGATGTCAATACAACCCTTTTGGGAAGGCAGGCGTGGTGTCTACTTCACAGACCACAACCCTTGGTACCTCGGGTCCTCAAAAATCGATATTTCCCAACCACAAACTTCTTACAAGCACAAATAGGCAATCAACAGAGTTTCATTTGGGTCAGTATCCTATTCACCAGGAGCTTCTGCGTAATGGATTTCGTATCGTCATTGGGGATGACCGAGATACGTTGATTAAAGACACTCCTTGGCTAGTAGGGCTAACGAAGACCATTGCTTCAACTAATGTTACACTAGTTAGGGCCATAGTTGCGGGTCTTATGGTCCTTGAAACCCAACCCGGGCATCTATTTGGGATATCCCTATACCACATAGACTCCGGGTTTTCCTGTGGAGATGCCTCACCAACACCCTCCAAGTTGCGGGTAACTTGACTAGGCGGTATGTCCCGATCTCATCCACTTGTGCTATATGTGGCCGACAACCTGAATCGGTCGCTCATTTGTTCATTTCTTGTGGCTTTGCAAAAACATGTTGGGAGCAATTGGGGGTATTCCCCCTACCCTGACTACTTAGAGGTTTGAAGAGTGGTGGGTAGGTATCACCACGGGGCCAACCAATAAAAGAGTGGCAGAGATCCTTAGTGTCCTCTGGGAAATATGGAAAGCCAGGAATGCCTGGTCCTGGAATGGAACCACCCCGACAACTATAGGAGTATTAGCATATGCTCGTGCCCACCTTCTAGCCTGGAAGAAATCAAACTTGAAAGTTGTGACCTCGACATAAGCTCACCCACGATGGCCATCTCGATTCATTCCCGCGGTAGGAACTTGGGTTATTAATGTAGATGGCGCAATTTTTCAGGACTCGGACCAATCGCCATGGGGCTTGATCAACCCGGCGGGGGATGGATGGGTCGGTCTCACGGCTAATGGAGTCATCCCAGGTTGCTGATCGCCAATTATGATCGAATCTTATGGCATTGCTACAACTCTTCGTAACACGACCTCTTTGGGAACGACCCCTATTATCGTACACTCCAATGCTCATTATCTGCTTAAAATGATCCAAACAGGGACCCCAGCGTCCTCGGTAGGTTTTGTTATTAGGGACACTCGTCTTATACCGTCTCAAAACGAGATAATTTCTTTCCAATTTGTAAAAAGGACTGCAAACAAGGCAGCTCACTAGCTAGCCATCGAAACCTGTTTTATGTCAGTTCTTTAGTGGTCAAGAAACTTTCCTGATGCACTAAATTTTATTCTTATTGCTGAAATCTAATAAAATATCGCACCTTTTGGTAAAAAATAATCATGTACCAATTTCACATACATACACTGAACTATCAAATTCGCCCTGAGAGACCTTAACTTTTCACGATTTTCACTCTACTCTTTTTCGTTAATTTTTGGACGAAAAATGGTTCAACTCATTCCCTTTATGCAGGTCCTCTACTCCCCTTTCCGCATCCCTCGCATGCGTGAAATGCATCAAAGTTTGCATAAAGGTTTTGAAGGGAACCGTATATGTTTTTTTTTTGATCAGTAAGTTTTTTGTTATTCAAACCAAGATTTCAAAAAGAAATGCAAGGTCAAGGGTTACCCCTCATAGAGATTACAATCAAATGGGCAACAAATCAATGTCTCCAAACTAACAAAAGTGAAGCAAATACAATGACAAGAAGTAAAAGTAAGCAACACTAATATGTAATAAAATCTTGCTTGCTTTGATATCTCTGCGATAGGGTAATAGGTTTATCTCAAACTGGAGGTAAGCTATGGCATAAGCAGTTTATGTGGATATAGTGAATTGTAATGTCAGGAAAGTTCATTGCTGCGTTCTTTTTGCTGATGCTAAGACAAAGTTCCATTAGGCATGAACTCCCTATATAAGTCGGACAAGATTGGGACGGCTACAGTAGAGTTGAGCTTAATCTTATTCGTACACAAGGATCTTTTTTGGTTTTTAATATTAATTGATCAATATAAAGTTTTAGTTCCTGGAGTTTTTCCATTAAGAAACAACAATTATCTTCATTATCATGTGTCAAACTCCACAGGTTCCTAGATTGATGACTAAACAAAGCCCATGTGCACTTGGCAGGAAAGATGAGACACCTGAGAATGTCTGCTTCTACTGCCAACAACCTGGTAATTGGAATCGAGATTACAGGAAGTTCACGGCTGATCTGAAGAAGGGCAGTGGGACTGCGCCTTCATCAAATAGCCTGGACGATCTGAAGAAGGGCAGTAGGACTGCGCCTTCATAAGGAAACCTGGATGATCTAAGGAAGGGCGGTGGGACCGTGCCTTCATCCGGTATAAACTCTATAGAGCTACATCTCTCTACTTCCAAAGATTCATGGGTATAGATACCAGGACTGAATCTCACACATGCACTAATATATGGGGGCTGAAAGTAGGAGAGGTTTGGAAAGCACGAAGTTGACCTCAGAGTTGTGGCAACTGCTGCAGGATCCATGAGTCTTGCTTTGCCAAGTGGCCTTGTCTTAGTATTGTATAATGTATATTTCATACCTAATTTTAGTAGGAATATTATATCTGTATCCGTGTTTGACAAGGAAGGATATAATGTTAATATTGGAAATGGAGTTTTCAATGTTCTATGCAATGATATGTTTTATACCAGTACTGACTTGGTTGGAGGATTGTACATATTAGACATGGGTAACAATGCCTCAAGTTCTATATATTCCGTTAATACCAAGAGGTCTAAATCCAATGATTTAAACCTAACTCTGTTATGGCACTATCATTTGGGCCGCATAAACAAGAAGCGCATATCAGCACTTCAGAGGTGCGGGCTTTCAGGTTCATTCGAATTCCATTCGATCGATAGGTGCAAGGTTTGTTTGATGGGCAAAATGACTAAAGTGCCCTTTATCGATCGCGATGAAAAGGGCGGGTGAATTATTGGGGCTGATACACTCGAATGTGTGTAGACCAATAAGTTCACTTGCCAGGAGGGGTTTTAGCTACTTTATCACATTTACTGATGATTATAGTAAATATGGTTATGTCTATTCGGTGAGACATAAGTCTGAAGCTTTTCATAAATTCAAAGAGTTTAAGACTAAAGTAGAAAACCAGCTTGACAAAGGTATTAAGGCACTTCGATTGGATCGAGGTGGAAAATACTTGACCACAGAGTTATTAGATCATCTAAAAGAGAATGGGATCCTTTTGGAATGGACTCCTCTTGGGACACTATAGTTGAAAGGTGTAGCCAAACGGAGAAATCGGACATTGTTAGACAATGGTCCGTTCCATGATTAGTTGGACTGATCTCCCAATCTCTTTCAGGGGTTATGCTCTAGAGACGACCGCATTCATAGTGAATCGGGCTTCAACGAAGGGTGTGGAAGGGACACCATTTTAAAAATGGTACGGGATGATGCCCGCTTTGTCCTTCCTAAAGATTTGTGGTTGCGAGGCTTATGTGAAACATTTGGTTTCGACTAAGTTCGAACCAAGATCTGAGATATGCACCTTCGTGTGGTATCCCAAAGCAACAAGGGGATGGTACTTCTACAATCCCAGTGAGAACATGATGTTCGTCGCTTGGGGTGGGGTCTTTATGGAAAAGGAGTTTTGTTTCCAAAGACGTCATTGGGAGGACTGTGCATCTCGAAGAAATTCAGGATGGTACAGATCTGTCTAAACCAATTGACAACCCAGTAGAAAGGAGCCAGAGATTGTCGTAGAGTAAGAACCAATTCCTGTTACAGTTCCGGAAGGTCCAAGGCGATTTGAAAGGATCAATCTTCCACCTCCAAGATATGGTATCCGGAGGTGACAATGAAGTCATGGTGGATCACGATGATCCAGCCACCTTTCTGGAAGTCGTGGATGGGCCCGACTCCAAGTTATGGCTGGGAGCCATGAGGGAGGAAATGCAATCCATGTCGGACAACCGAGTCTGGGAACCGGTTGATCCCATCAATGGTGTGAGGACCATCAGATGCAAATGGATCTTCAAGGTGAAGATGGACATGGACGGCAACCCTCTGACCTGGTGGCGAAAGGTTATAGGCAGATCCAATGGATTGACTATGAGGAAACCTTCTCCCTAGTGGCTATGGTCAAAATCGTTCCAAATTCTTCTTGACATAACTGCGTATCATAATTACGAGATATGGCAAGTGGATGTCAAAACCGCTTTCCTAAATGGAAATTTGATTGAGTACGTTTGTATGTCTCGGCTAAAAGGTTTTGATGATCCGAAGAATAAGGGAAAGATTTATAAGTCCTTGAAATCCATTTATGGATTGAAACAAACTTCTCGGAGTTGGATCCTTCGTTTTGATGAAGCTGTAATTGGATTTGGCTTAATCAAGAACGAGGATGAATCTTGCGTTTATAAGAAGGCTAGTGGGAGCAAGATTACCTTTCTGGTTCTCATTGAAAACGACATCCCAACCTTGCACGAGACTAAAGCTTGGTTGAGGAAGTGTTTTTCAATAAAGGACTTAGGCGATGCTTCTTATATCTTAAGGATTAAGATATGTAGAGATCGCCCCAAGAGGGTCTTGGATTTAAGTCAGGGAACCTATGTGAACAAGGCATTGAGTAGGTTCTTAATGCTCGATTCAAAGAAAGGACTCTTACCCACTAGTCATGGCATTCATCTCAGCAAGACTCAGTGTCCTAAGACACCCGATGAGCTGAAAAGGATGATGAGAATCCTATGCGCCTAGGGGCAGGATCGATCATATATGCCATGACATGTATGAGACCGGACGTCTCGTAAGCCTTATGTTGTACCAGTAGACATCAGTCTAACCCGAGGGAAAGATGATGCTGAACTAGTCGTCGAAGGATGAGTAGACGCTAGTTTTCCAAGACAAATCCAGATGACTTTAGAAGTTAGTCAGGATATGTGTTTATGTTGAATGGCAGAGCTTTAGCTGGGAGAGCGTAAAGCAAGATACCAATGCCGAATCTACGACAGAGGCCAAGTACATGGATGCTGCAAAGGCAGCTAAGGAGGCTATGTGGATTTGGAAATTCACGGCAGGGTTGGGTGTAATTAAAAACCCATCCAGCCCGGTGAATCCATTTTGCGACAACACAAGGGCTATTGCGCAAGCTAAAAGCCCAGATCGCATAACAAATCCAAACATGTACTACGGCGTATCCACCTAATCAGAGAAATACTGAACTGAGGTGAAGTGAAGATAACCTATATTGCAACAGATAATAACATAGCCAACCCTTTGACTAAGGAAGTGTCGCTGCCTAAACATGTTAGACATGTAAAGTCGATGGGGACATATTGGAGTTTAGATTGGAACTAGGGCAAGTGGGAGATTGTTAGTCTTAGTGCCTGTAGTTCAATCCTAAATGTCCAAATGTATATATCATCGTTAGCAATAAAATTAAAGCGGCTTTATATTACTTATGTGTTGGAGTTATATATCGATGTGTGCTCTGATCTATGCCCACCATGCGAATAGAACCATAAATCGAGATAGATCACACTCGATGGGTCCCTAGTCAACAAAGCTTCACTAGAAGCGACTAGTATGAAAGATGACTCTTTATGGCTTACGTTCTGTAAGTCATTAGAATGAGATTCCGGAGTCTGATCATAGATATCATGTGGGACATGATATTGGACGACCCGACATGAATATGTGCCATAGATCAAGTCATGAACATATTCATTGTCGTAGCTTGTCATGTATCCTTAGACCAAGGAGTCTTTGTGATCTCTATGTAGTCAACAACTGAGTTTGACCTGAGCCTAACGTTGTCTGTAACAGGGCTTCCATAACGGCCAGGATTGGCTTGGGGACGGGCTACATGAGTGACACGAAAGACGGCTAAGGGATTTATCCCTCATACTGAGGTATAAAAAAGATATCGGTTCTCGGCCGCTTGATCGAGAGTGACTGAAAGAATAGCATGGCCATGCACATGATACTGGGTATCATATATTCAGTCATCTCACATATCAAGGAACAATGATTGAGAATAATAAGGATGACGGCTCTATGCGTTATCTCAATCAGGATATCGGAGATAAAAGGATAATGACAGGGACGACGGAAAGGTTAGAATCGACAGGGTCGATTCGTTATGCAGTGTCAGGCAATACTAAAATCTCGTTAGTTGCCAGTTAAATAGGATCAAGTAAATGTTGGGTCTCGAGGTAGGGTTGGAGATGAACCAACTCGCAGCGGAAAATCAATGAAAACCAAGAGACGATTAAACCATGAAACAACTAACAAAGAATGGATTCACAAGAGAAAAATTCAGCACTATTTCTTACCAAAACAAGAACACCGGTTAACGAATGATTGGCTCGAGTCTCCAAGACGCCTACGTATCCACATGGGAATCAAAGCCACGTAGTTATTCTCTTTGAGGACTCAAGAACACAAAAATGGAGGTGGGAACTTGCCAAACCCGAAATTGCAAGGGAAGGGGGAGAGAAGTTGTGTTTCCTATTCTTGTCTTGTATTTGTTATGTTGAAAAAAGATGACTTAAACATAACAAAACCCATACTTGTCCAACTAAAGGCATGGGACAAGTATGGTGTCAAGTAAGGTGTAAATAGGACAAAGTATGGCTAGACAAGATTGGGTTAGGTGGTGAATCACCAACACCTTAATCCTTGTCTTCCTTACTTAGTACTAATTAATCAAGACTTGATTAATTAGTTCCATGGGCCTTGGTTGCATGGGCCTTTCATGGGCCTCTTGGAACATGGCCCGTGGCCATTTCCAACGAAGTCTCGTGATTCGCTCATCGCCTCCAAGCCTTCCATACCGGAAATGTCCAACATTATCCGACGCGATCAATCCCAAGACTCCAAGCCTTGTCTTGATCCGTAAAGTCCTATTCACTTACGGGCACATGACTCAAAACCCAGTTTTGATCATGTCCCGAGACAACTCCCTTTTGGCCATTCTCCATAAATGTGTCAATGAGTTTCATCCTCCGGTGTGACCCTTAGGTTTATGCATGTCAATAGATCAACGTAAAATCCCATTTTACTTGATCATATTTAAGTGGCAACTAACGAGACTTTAGTATTGCCTGACACTGCATAACGAATCGACCCTGTCGATTCTAACCTTTCTGCCATCCCTGTCATTATCCTTTTATCTTCGATATCCTGATTGAGATAAGGCATAGAGCCATCATCCTTATTATTCTCAATCACCGTTCCTTAATATGTGAGATGACTGAAGATATGATACCCAGTATCATGTGCATGGCCATGCTATTCTTTCAGTCACTCTCGATCAAGCGGCCGAGAACCAATACCTTTCCCATACCTCAATATGAGGGATAAATCCCTTAGCCGCCTTTCGTGTCACTCATGTAGCCCGTCCCCAAGCCAATCCTGGCCGTTATGGAAGCCCTGTTATGGACAACGTTAGACTCAGGTCAAACTCAGTTGTTGACTACATAGCGATCACAAAGACTCCTTGGTCTAAGGATACATGACAAGCTACGACACTGAATATGTTCATGACTTAATCTATGGCACATATTCAGGGCGGGTCGTCCAATATCATGTCCCACATGATATCTATGATCAGACTCCGGAATCCCATTCTAATGACTAACAGAACGTAAGCCATAAAGAGCCATCTTTCATACTAGTCGCTTCTAGTGAAGCTTTGTTAACTAGGGACCCATCTAGTGTGATCTATCTCGATCTATGGTTCTATTCTCATGGTGGGCATAGATCAGAGCACACATCGATATATTACTCCAACACATAAGTAATATAAAGCCACTTTAATTTTATTGCTAACGATGATATATACATTTGGACATTTAGGATTGAACTACGGGCACTAAGACTAACAGTAAAATGGGATTTTACGTTGATCTATTGACATGCATAAACCTAAGAGTCACACCGGAGGATGAAACTCATTGATACATTTATGGAGAATGGCCAAAAGGGAGTTGTCTCGGAACATGACCAAAACTGGGTTTTGGGTCTTGTGCCCGTAAGTGAATAGGACTTTACGGATCGAGACAAGGCTTGGAGTCTTGGGATTGATCGCGTCGGATAATGTTGGACATTTCCGGTATGGAAGGCTTGGAGGCGATGAGCGAATCATGGGACCTCGTTGGAAATGGCCACGGGCCATGTTCCAAGAGGCCCATGAAAGACCCATGCAACCAAGGCCCATGGAACTAATTAATCAAGTCTTGATTAATTAGTACTAAGCAAGCAAGACAAGGATTAAGGTGTTGGTGATTCACCACCTAACCCAATCTTGTCTTGCCATACTTTGTCCTATTTACACCTTACTTGACACCATACTTGTCCATGCCTTTAGTTGGACAAGTATGAGTTTTGTTATGTTTAAGTCATCTTTTTTCAACATAACAAACACAAGAAAAGAATAGGAAACACAACTTGTCTCCCCATTCCCTTGCAATTTCGGGTTTGGCAAGCTCCCACCTCAATTTTTGTGTTCTTGAGTACTCAAAGAGAAGAACTACATGGCTTTGATTCCCATGTGGATACGTAGGCGTCTTGGAGACTCAAGCCAATCATTCGTTACCCGGTGTTGTTGTGTCACGCCCCAATTGCAGCGAACCGAACTAGGGACGCGAACGTTTAAAAAGTTACGAAACTTGAAGCCTGTTTTCATTAAATCACTTTAAAAGCCAGTTTAGTTCAACAAAATAATAATATTTACAACTCAAAATATAGTCCCAACACTTGGAGAAAACGAGGTACACGTCACTAGACTCAAAACACCCAGAAACCCGCTTCAAGCTCTTCAAGCTTCAAAAGCTCACCTAGTCCAGACTGCGAACGATACCTGTAGGAAAAGCAGCTAGGGGTGAGCGTTCGCTCACCACCACAGATAACAGACTGACTACGGCATACTTAGCAGACAAAGCCGGTGACACCAACAACGACTCAAAAGACACACACACGACCCAAAAAGATACTTTCCTCAACCGACTCAACACTCGGACAACCACACTACGATTGACGACCTCCTCCAAGACACGACAGACAACCACACAATACCAAACAAGATCACAAAGGATCGCAAACCAGCTGCTCAGTAACCAATCTCTGTATCTCGCCCTTTCCGATCCCAGTCGGGCCAGGCGGTCGACCTGTCGCGCAACTTCTCCCGATCCCAGTCGGGAGGCTAACCCACAACCTCTCCGCTTCACCCGATCCCAGTTGGGTGGTTAGCCACACCCACGCGTCCTTCCCCCGATCCCAGTCGGGGAGCTAGCCCACAACCTCTCCGCTTCTCCCGATCCCAGTCGGGAGGCTAGCTACACCACACAACCTCCACCAGTATCAAGTAACCAAACACAATCACAAACAAGTTCAAACAGACAGTGACGACACCGGTGACAACTCCACAGGCACTCAAGGCCACCAAGACACCAACAGTAAAAACAAGGACTCAACAACCCCACGGGCACTCACGGCCTCCCAAGACACACCAACCATAACTCACGGGCTCAACAACCCCACGGGCACTCACGGCCACCCAAAATACCAGTATTAATAACCCGGGCGCTCATGGCCACCCAAGACTCAACAATAGTACACAGGCTCTCATGGCCACCCAAAACTCAACAATAACAACACGGGCTCTCATGGCCACCCAAAACTCAACAATAATAACACGGGCTCTCAAGGCCACCCAAACCTCAACAATAAATAACACGGGCTCTCAAGGCCACCCAAAACTCAACAATAAATATACACAACAACCTCCGACATAACCAATGCCTCCAACAGTTCTAATATTACCAGTTTCACAATCAATCTCCGGGCATGGTCATATGCCTCCAGTACTCCTAATATCGCTAAGTTTTCTGCTCCTACGACACTACCAAGTGTCACATGCCTTTCCAATAATTACTAAGTTCCCGTAACATGCTTTTCTAATATTCGATAACCTAAATAACCCACGACACCCCAGTGTCACATGCAATTCTATAGGTAACTTTCCCTAGTCAGGGCCGAGATCCGGCTACTTTTCCCTACCTCACGATGAAACCACATCAGCGTCTCCTAGCTGCTGGCGACCGGGCCAACGCCGTCTTCTAGGGCGAAGTCCGCGTCTGGGTGTAACTCCGGTTTTCTCTTCGATCGAAGCCGTACTCTACTTTACACAGAAAGTTACAATTAAAACCGGTTTCGCAACTTAATTTAAAGGTTACGACGATTTAGATTAAGTTCAAAGAATTCTTTTTGACTCGAGCGAGCTAAAAGTGGGATTACGACGAATCGGGTTCGAGTACTCGAGCACCGAAATCGGTGCACGTTTCCAAGGCACGGTTCCAATGCACAGATCTCGAGGCAAGGGTTTCGTGGAATGATTCCCGAGGCACCCGTTTCAGCGTTCCGCTTTTATCCCGTTCAAGATCCAAATTACCGTTCAGTTTAAACGTCATGTTTAGTCAAAGCTCCAGATTTATGACAACAGTCCCAAAACCCAAATTAAATCGAATCTGATTTTTAAACCCCTTTCTATTTAAATTAGGTTTTGTTATACTTTCCTTTTGAAAATTGTTTTCTTTTCACATTTATTTTCCAACTTCGATTCCACACGCCCAAAATCAGTTCTTTTGATCAAAACAGATCTTAACCTTTTTGAATAAATCTGATTTTTGTTTTAAATTCAGTTTTCTTTTCATTTTCTTTTAATAACAATCTCAACCAAAACTTTCAGGTTCCAGCAGAACTCTCCAGATCAAAAGTAACGGAAAAGAGAAAGAAGAGCGATCTCGGTTGAACTCCGGCCGACCACCGGCGACGCCGTTGCCGACCGAAGCTCTACGGATCGGATTCTCACCGTAGGAGGAAGAAAGGGACGACGGAGGCGTAAGGGTTGAGCACGACGGAGATTCGCCTCAAATCCGGACGAAAACGGACTGTTCCGTCCCGGATCTGTGCCCGCGCCGGCGAGTCCGTCTCGGCTCGGCCGTGCACAGCGACGGCGGGACTCAGGGACGCTCGGGCGTGGAGGGGCAAAGGAAGCTCGAAGACGATACTGGCGGCGGCAGCCGTGAGGGGAGAGGAGACGGTCGGGGATGACGCCGACGATGGCGGCCCGGGTCAACTGAGAAGTGAAGGAGAGGGATGAAGCACGGGGTTTCTTCGCAGGAGCGGCGGGCTTGGACGGAAACGGGGAAGAAGGAACAAGGGTCGGAGATCTCTCGTCGAGGGAAGGAGAGATCGGACGGAGGGAGGTGTGGCTGCCGTGTGGTGGTGATGAGAGAGGGAGGCGTGGTGGTGCGCGAAGAGAGAGAAGGAGGCGTGGGTGAGGTCGGGAGAGATCTGGTGAGAGGGCTGCGCGAGTTCGACGAGGGAGGAGGGTTCTGACGCACTGAACCCTAAACGCGTCTTAAATACGCGGGCCGGAAATGGGCCTCAGACTGTTCTGAGTTGCACGGCCCAGAAGGAGGAGGCGGGCCGAAGGGAATGGACGGGTCTGCTCGGCCCGATCCGGTTCGACCTGGTCCAGCTTCATCTACCTTTTTTTTCTTTTTTTGTTGCACTCGATTAAATTTTTCGCTCCGCTTTCCGCTCCCTTCGTTTTGAAACCGTCAATTTAGACATTTTAAATTAACAGGTCTTTACAGTCTACCCCCCTTAAAGGAATTTCGTCCCCGAAATTTAAAACGAACGTGTTCACTTGACCCTATCTCAGGGAACGTCCGATTAAAACTCACAGTCTACTGCCCCTTCAGCACACGGACAACACTTAAGTCCGTTAGTCGATACCAAAATCCTTTGTCTGCAGAGGCGTCACACCAACACACGCAACTTGGTCGCGATACTCTAAATCGTAACCATCCGCCGGTATAGGTGTCACACATGAAAAGAAATTTTCTCAACTCGCACTTGAAACGAATCCAGCCCACCGTCACTTCTCCTCGACTAGTCCCTTCACTTAACCAAGTATCGCGCACCCAACAGAACCAAAGAACTCACGTACCGCAACTCAAACCCACACCGTTAAAGAGCCACATTACAAGTCGAACCACCCACAATACCACGAACTGAAACACTACCAATACCAAACTCTCAGGTTCCGACCGTCTTGGATACCTTGCGCGTACCTCATCCTTGCGCTCCCGAGTCAACTCTGCGCGATTCTTAATCGTCCACGGTCACGCGACTCTTCAGCTGCTTCTCGAGCAACTCGGGACCACACTGGTTACTATTAAACCTCAAGTGTGCCCTGCTTGGGCAAAAGCCCGACCTACCATCCAATGCTTCGTGCGGTGCCATAGTGTTACTGGCCTGAAAGCATTGTGGTAGTCGTACTCGGTGATTTGTTTCCGGATACCTCGTGAGGTACTCCCACTTCTTCCATACACAAGTGCACAACCAACAGAACAAGACGATGACTGTGGGTTATGGGCTCACCACGCTTCCGCTGCGCCACTCTGATCTCATCATGCTCGGTCACCTCTCCTGACTCTTATTCCTCACTTCCTCTTTGCACACGGGCGACCGACACGGCCTACCATACAACGCTCCGAACGGTGCCATCTTGATACTAGCCTGAAAGCTGTTGTTGTAGACGAACTCGGCTAACCGCTCACGAAATCCATCGTGACGTGCCCCCATTTCCACTGTGCAACCCGCAGTGGCTGCAATAATCCAGCGGGACGCTGTTGTTCGGCTCTCAGCTGCCGACGAGTGAGACATCGCGATACAACTCCGCGACCGCTCTCCGCATACCGCTCCACTAAACATGCCACCAGATGTCGCGCTCCTCTTAGTGTCATTCACGTGCACTGTTAGACGCAAATGCTGCGACTCTCGCAGCTCGTCGCCTCCGCTGTCACGCAATATGTACAAACCTCCGCGATACCAAAACTCCCAATTAGCACAACGATCCCAGCCCTCGGCGTCAGCACCGCCGGAAACTCTCTCCCGGATCTTGGTCGTCTACAAACACCACCACAAACCGATTTAAGAACGACCGGAATATACTGTTCATCAGATCCCTGAACGCTGCAAGTGCGTTCGGCAGTCCAAAGTCATCACCCAGAACTCGTAATGTTCATAGCATGTCCGGAATGCAATCCTTGCGACGCCCCCCTCTCGGACTCGCACTGGTAGTATCCGGATCGCAGGTCGATCTTCGAGAAATACGTCGACCCTCTCAACTGGTCGAACAAGTCGTCGATTTTTGGCATCGGGCATCGGTCATTCACCGTAACCCGATTCAGTTTCCGGTAATCCATGCACATCCGAAGCTCTCCACTCTTCTTCTTCACGAAGAGTGTTGGCGCTCCCCACGACGATGTGCTCGGACGAATAAACCCCTTCTCCCGAAGTTCCTCGAGCTGACTCTTCAGCTCTGTCAACTCGACTGACGCGAACCTGTAGGGCGCTATCGATATCGCTGCCGTTCCCGGCACCAGGTCAATCCCGAACTCCACCTCACGAACTGGTGGCGACCCGCTCAATTCCTCAAGGAAGACCTCGGGGAAACTCGCATGCTTCTTGCGGTAACTCTCAGCTCTGCACGACCGATACTTCCTTTACTGCGGACAAGCCGACAGGAGAACCCTGCTACTACTACCCAGCACACACGACACCTTCGTGTTGTTTGCTGACACTGTCACTCGTCGCCTATAGCAGTCGATATTTGCTCGGTACATCGCCAGCCAATCCATTCCCAAGTTTACGTCAAAGGTTGTCATTTCGTAAGTATCCTTCCCACGGATACACGCACAAACTCAGTCGCTGTCGATCCTCACGGACCCTCGCAGTCTCTCTAAAACCTCGCTCCACTACCATCGTCGTGCGTACCAACTCCAAACATACCACACTCCTCGGGTTGAGGACTCGATCCAGCTTCAGGGTTCTTGATCCTTCTCTCGAACCTCCGGTGTCATTTCGCTTCTCTGACTTCGCAGGCACGACATACTTTAGTCAATACCACACCACCACCAACCGGCGTGTCCAGATGCAGGGGTGGACTCAACGGCTCTAAACTCAGCCCCAACCTCTCAGCACAACTCGACGACACAAACGAGTGTGACGCCCCGGTATCCAACAGAGATGACGTTCAAAGAAGAGACCGAAAAACCACTCCATTAGTTACTCTGGTGAAGTCTAGCACAAACCCTCACCCGGTCCTCTACGCATTTACTTATAACTTTCCGCAACCAAACCAGTGTTCGCTACTCGTCCCTTGCGGGAAAAGTAGTAAAGGGGATGAGCGTTATGCTCACCTCCACGGACACCTGTTCGATTATGGCATACTAGTAAAGCACCAAAGAATTACCAATCTAGCCAGGGCAAAGCACCACCCCAAAACCTACTACCAACACGTCACACTACTCAAGTCATTAACACCTCAAATACTCTCTCATGTAAGGGAAACCTCGAAACGGGGATTATGTTCTCAATTCAGAAACTACTGTTGCTTACAACCTCAATACCCCAATTACCCGATCACGTAGAGAAATCTCAACGGGATCCTACTTTCAACTCAGCAACCCACTATTGCTCATACCCTTGATACCCTAGTTACTCGATCATGTAGGGAACCTCAAACAACCAACTCACGTGAAGGAAAACTCCAACCACCCGTCCACGCAAGGGAAAACCTCGAATAACCCGTTCACAGGGGAAACTAGTTCGTACGGCGCCGCATCGCACCAAACCTAACCTCTACCCGGCGAGACTCTCACACCGAGACGCTGTATTACCACCGTAGGTCATCAATGAGTCTCGAACTCAAGACCTCATCTCTTAACATCGAACTTTCGGCCCCTACAACCCACAACTGTGGACACAACTACGCCAAACCAGCACTCAAACTGTACGAACGCGAACCAATTCACGCAACCACAACACTAACCTGCGTAATCAAGACGGTGTAAAAGACAGGGGACACGGACCCGTGACAGACCCCGTCACGGTTGGGATCACGGTGCCGTGACAAAAAAAAACTAAAAATTCGCCAAAATGCTCTGGTCCGTCACGGATCCGTGACAGGATCCGTGACGCTCGCACATACCTGTTTTCCAAACTCGGTTCCAACTCGAATCTTAACCCGTTTTAATCCTAAAAATTTGCCTTGAACGACACACACGCGCCACGACTCACAGACAAATCAAGTCATTCAACCTCAACCAAAACACAAGCCGACACGGCCAAACAACAACACAACAACACTCGCCCACCGGGCTAACCAACACCGAAACCCGCCCCCAGGGCCAATCAAAATCAAACACGCCCACCGGGCCAATCAAGTTTTAAAACGCGCTCACTAGGCCAACCAATTTTAAAACTTTCTCCGCTTCATTAAAAAACCTCACTTCCTGACATCAGGTAGTTACAATCCGGTCCAGGCGTCCCCGAACTACATTGTACCCACTTGACATCAACACCGTCACGCTCGACTACAGGGGCGCCCCTGAGTCGAGTCGCGACAGTTTAAAAACATTTCACGCAGCAACACACAAACACTGTGCCAGTAACCCCGTACTGCACAAGCACATAACAAAAACATGACTCAAGTCCTAACGGGTCTACACACGAGTTCCGACTTGCGTACCCAACGCACGACGGGACTTTACTGACTCGACTCTCCCACCTAATTGACGTGCAGTCCGAGGTATGAAACCTCGTGCTCTGATACCAAGCTGTCACGCCCCAATTTCAGCGAACCGAACTAGGGATGCGAACGTTTAAAAAGTTACGAAACTTGAAGCCTGTTTTCATTAAATCACTTTAAAAGCCAGTTTAGTTCAACAAAATAATAATATTTATAACTCAAAATATAGTTCCAACACTTGGACAAAACGAGGTACACGTCACTAGACTCAAAACACCCAGAAACCCGCTTCAAGCTCTTCAAGCTTCAGAAGCTCACCTAGTCCAGACTGCGAACGGTACCTGTAGGAAAAGCAGCTAGGGGTGAGCGTTCGCTCACCACCACAGATAACAGACTGACTACGACATACTTAGCAGACAAAGCCGGTGACACCAACAACGACTCAAAAGACACACACACGACCCAAAAAGATACTTTCCTCAACCGACTCAACACTCGGACACGTTATGTAGACCCCACACTACGATTGACGACCTCCTCCAAGACACGACAGACAACCACACAATACCAAACAAGATCACAAAGGATCGCAAACCAGCTGCTCAGTAACCAATCTCTGTATCTCGCCCTTTCCGATCCCAGTCGGGCCAGGCGGTCGACCTGTCGCGCAACTTCTCCCGATCCCAGTCAGGAGGCTAACCCACAACCTCTCCGCTTCACCCGATCCCAGTCGGGTGGTTAGCCACACCCACGCGTCCTTCCCCCGATCCCAGTCGGGGAGCTAGCCCACAACCTCTCCGCTTCTCCCGATCCCAGTCGGGAGGCTAGCTACACCACACAACCTCCACCAGTATCAAGTAACAAACACAATCACAAACAAGTTCAAACAGACAGTGACGACACCGGTGACAACTCCACAGGCACTCAAGGCCACCAAGACACCAACAGTAAAAACACGGACTCAACAACCCCACGGGCACTCACGGCCTCCCAAGACACACCAACCATAACTCACGGGCTCAACAACCCCACGGGCACTCACGGCCACCCAAAATACCAGTAATAATAACCCGGGCGCTCATGGCCACTGAAGACTTAACAATAGTACACGGGCTCTCATGGACACCCAAAACTCAACAATAACAACACGGGCTCTCATGGCCACCCAAAACTCAACAATAATAACACGGGCTCTTAAGGCCACCCAAAACTCAACAATAAATAACACGGGCTCTCAAGGCCACCAAAAACTCAACAATAAATATACACAACAACCTCCGGCATAACAAATGCCTCCAACAGTTCTAATATTACCAGTTTCACAATCAACCTCCGGGCATGGTCATATGCCTCCAGTACTCCTAATATCGCTAAGTTTTCTGCTCCTACGACACTACCAAGTGTCACATGCCTTTCCAATAATTACTAAGTTCCCGTAACATGCTTTTCTAATATTCGATAACCTAAATAACCCACGACACCCCAGTGTCACATGCAATTCTACAGGTAACTTTCCCTAGTCAGGGCCGAGATCCGGCTACTTTTCCCTACCTCACGACGAAACCACAGCAGCGTCTCCTAGCTGCTGGCGACCGGGCCAATGCCGTCTTCTAGGGCGAAGTCCGCGTCTGGGTGTAACTCCGGTTTTCTCTTCGATCGAAGCCGTACTCTACTTTACACAGAAAGTTACAATTTAAACCGGTTTCACAACTTAATTTAAAGGTTACGACGATTTAGATTAAGTTCAAAGAATTCTTTTTGACTCGAGCGAGCTAAAAGTGGGATTACGACGAATCGGGTTCGAGTACCCGAGCACCGAAACCGGTGCACGTTTCCAAGGCACGGTTCCAATGCACAGATCTCAAGGCAAGGGTTTCATGGCATGATTCCCGAGGCACCCGTTTCAGCATTCCGCTTTTATCCCGTTCAAGATCCAAATTACCGTTCAGTTTAAACATCATGTTTAGTCAAAGCTCCAGATTTATTACAACAGTCCCAAAACCCAAATTAAATCGAATCTGATTTTTAAACCCCTTTCTACTTAAATTAGGTTTTGTTATACTTTCCTTTTGAAAATTGTTTTCTTCACATTTATTTTCCAACTTCGATTCCACACGCCCAAAATCAGTTCTTTTGATCAAAACAGATCTTAACCCTTTTTGAATAAATCTGATTTTCGTTTTAAATTCAGTTTTCTTTTCATTTTGTTTTAATAACAATCTCAACCAAAACTTTCAGATTCCAGCAGAACTTTCCAGATCAAAAGTAACGGAAAAGAGAAAGAAGAGCGAGCTCGGTTGAACTCCGGCCGACCACAGGCGACGCCGGTTCCGACCAAAGCTCTAAGGATCGGATTCTCACCGTAGGAGGAAGAAAGGGACGACAGAGGCGTAAGGGTTGAGCACGGCGGAGATTCGCCTCAGATCCGGACGAAAACGAACTATTCCGTCCCGGATCTGTGCCCGCGCCGGCGAGTCCGTCTCGACTCGGTCGTGCACGGCGACGGCGGGACTCAGGGACGCTCGGGCGCGGAGGGGCAAAGGAAGCTCGAAGACGATACTGTCGGCGGCAACCGTGAGGGGAGAGGAGACGGTCGGGGATGACGCCGGCGATGGCGGCCCGGGTCAACTGAGAAGTGAAGGAGAGGGAGGAAGCACGGGGCTTCTTCGCCGGAGCGGCGGGCTTGGACGAAAACGGGGAAGAAGGAACAAGGGTCGAAGATCTCTCGTCGAGGGAAGGAGAGATCGGACGGAGGGAGGTGTGGCTGCCGTGTGGTGGTGATGAGAGAGGGAGACGTGGTGGTGCGTGAAGAGAGAGAAGGAGGCGTGGGTGAGGTCGGGAGAGATCTGGTGAGAGGGTTGCGCGAGTTCGACGAGGGAGGAGGGTTCTGACGCACTGAACCCTAAATGCGTCTTAAATACGCGGGCCGGAAATGGGCCTCAGACTGTTCTGAATTGCACGGCCCAGAAGGAGGAGGCGGGCCGAAGGGAATGGACGGGTCTGCTCGGCCCGATCCGGTTCGACCTGGTCCAGCTTCCTCTATTTTTTTTTCTTTTTTTTTTTGCACTCGATTAAATTTTTCGCTCCGCTTTCCGCTCCCTTCGTTTTGAAACCGTCAATTTAGACATTTTAAATTAACAGGTCTTTACATCTTGTTTTGGTAAGAACTAGTGCTGAATTTTTCTCTTGTGAATCCATTCTTTGTTAGTTGTTTAATGGTTTTAATCGTCTCTTGGTTTTCATTGATTTTCCGCTGCGAGTTGGTCCATCTCCAACCCTACCTCGAGACCCAACAAGGGACCCATCGAGTCTGATCTATCTCGATCTATGGTTCTATTCGCATGGTGGGAATAGATCAGAGCAAACATCGATATATTACTCTAACACATAAGTAATATAAAGTCGCTTTAATTTTATTGCTAACGATGATATATACATTTGAACATTAAGGATTGAACTACGGGCACTAAGACTAACATCTACCTACTTTTTGAATGATTAATGACACTGGACTGTTGAAAAGCTATGCATTAAGAGTTGAAAAATAATATAGTTCACGAGATAGTGTATATATAAATGCGGGTATACTATAAATACATACCCTAAATTTGTAGTGTTTAACTGATATTTATCGTAAAGTATTTTTTTAACTGATACCTACTCATATGTTAAGTTATATAACAAATAGCCTAAACCGTTAGTTAAAATGACGAAAATACCCTCAAATACACTTCAATAATTATTTTCAAAAAATATTTAATAAATCACTTTTGTTATATATATTTATTTACTTATTAAATCACTTTAGTTTTATTTAAAAGAACCACTTAAGTTTTATTTTTAAAAAATTATTTAAAAATCACTAAGGGCATTTTCGTCATTTTAGCTAACGGCTTGGGCTATTTGTTATATAACTAAACATATGAGTAGGTATCAGTTAAAAAAAATCTTTGGAGTAGGTATCAGTTAACGCTACAAGTTTAGGGTATGTATTTGTAATTTACCCTAAAAATACAACATACTCCACTTGGGAATTGTCCGAAGCATCATGATAATGATAGGAGATTAAATTTATTTAACATTTCTACTTGAAAACAATAGTCTGTTGGAGCTTGTTTTCGGTGGACTTAGGTTTAGGGTTCTCGATAAGGCCAAGCCAGTAGAGGCGGTGGCGTGTTGACGGTTCTTCTCCATCCCAGAGGCGCAGGAGGTCATTGTTCAGACTTGAGAACTCTTGTGTCTCGTATTGATTTGCTTAAAATGGGATTCGAAAAGAGACAATCGTGAAAAGGTGAAGATGAGTGGTGGGCTGAGGGATTTTACAGGCCACTACACTTCGCAATACTCTTATTTCTTATGTCATTTTCTTCAAATAATTTGAAATGTTAATTACCTTTTGTACCCATTTTTATTAGTAACATACTTTTAGTATTCTTACGTTTGGTAACATTCGAAAACAACCCTTTCGTTTTGGTAACATACATTTAGTATCTTTTATGAATTGGTCACAAATTATTTAATACCCCTTATGTATTGATAACAGAACATTTAATACTCCTTATGAATTGATCATATATCATCAAAATGGCGTAAACGTGACCAAAATTTTGTCCAAAGCGTTACCAGTACATCAAGGTAGAAAAAGGAGTGTTATCAATACATAAGGGGTACTAATGGCAATTAACCCCCGGCGGACGGGAGGAGGCACTCTGTGGCAGGAGTTTCTTGTAGGCGATAGTCTCGGAATCTCTCCGGTGATTCGTCTCGGTGTTTTCTGGGCTGCTGAGTTCCGATCTGTGGCAGTGGAGAACGAAACCAGTCGCTAGAGTCCGTTTCCAGTGACAGTTTCGCCTACTTTTCCCTCTGCCCGAATTCGTCAAGTCCAACCCTTTGCCGGACGCCCATTCTCTCCGGCCAGATTGTCTTTGAGCAGCAACTGAAGGACTCGTCAAGTCCATCTCAGGGCTTGGTCCCGATTGTGCTCTGCCTCTTGAATTGATATTCATCTGAGTCTGCATCTGGTAACTGAGGATAGAATTGAAAATTCATTTAATAATGACGGAAAAGCTTCTCTCTAAGAAGTTGAGGCCGAATCCTTTTCCATAATTTTGTTCGGCGCTACTAACAAGTTATGATTCTTATTGTAAAATCATAGCTCGTTCTGTGGGGAAGAAGGTTCTGTTGTCCTTCAAGGCCCAAGATGGTGATATTCCGGCAAAGGCAAAGGTTAAGTCTCTGGCCAAGAAGGCTATGGCCAAGAAATCTCGGACCAGGACGACTCCGGGCAAGGATAAGGCCACACCTTTGGAGGGTGGATCTGCATGGCTTTGTTATGCCTTAGAGAAGCCACAACAGGAGACTAGAGCTGCGGGTGTTTCGTCCAATCCAAACTTTCGTCCACAACAGGGGTCTATTGATACGACTCGTGCGTTTTTGGACGCCATTCCGGCGGTTCTGAACCATTCTTCTGTGCTACCGGTTGAGGATGAGGATAAAGGATGCAAGGTATTTCTCTACAACCTTCCGTATGCTACCTCATCGGATTGGGTACGAAACTCGTTGGGATTGCTTGTTGATGTTTTGTCAGTCAATGTTCTAAAGAAACCAGACCGGAAAGGCCATTATTTCGAATTTGCAGAGTTCAAAACCACTGAGTTGGCTCTACAGGCTATCGAGGTACTCAACAGTTTCAAGTTGAACGGATATAATCTGTTGGTAGCACTTGCTTGGCCGGATTCGGAACAACATGGGCGTACACAGACATTGTCCAATGCCTGTGTTCCTATACCTTCAAAACAGAGCATCGCGGGACGCTTAGTTTCTGGCTCGATGGAGGCGAAACTTCTCCAGCAAGCTTCGCCAGACGGTGGAGCATCCGAGCTTGCGTGCGCAACTCCTGCAAGACCGAATCAGGAGGAGAGATTTCCGGGATTGGTGAATCCTCAAGAAATCAATCCATCGCCTGATTCTTCGGAATCTCTTGTTACAGAATTTCTTGATCATACGCCCATGATCCCCGCCCCCATGATTCATGTTAGTTCGAATCACTTTCCTGTTTTGGAGGAGACGCGAGAAGATGTGCGGCAGGTTTCTGCAACGCGTGGGGAAGAAGCCGGTCTGCGTTGGTCGGTTGTGTATACAGATGGCCCGTTTGGGCTTGAGTTTGGGTCAGGAAATTTGGGCTCATTTCAGGTTGTTGGGCCTGTTATTAGTTCTATTGATACAGGTCCAGCCCAGTCGGTTTGTGAACCCTTTTTGACTGATATCTTTAAGCGAATTGGGTCTGACTTGGGCCCGTCATCTGTTGTGGGCCAAGTTCTTGGTGCACAGGATCAAGACGGTCCCCTTGTGGAGAATTTTTCTCGGGATGAACCTAACTTGGGCGGTATCCAAGTTAGCCCTTGGAAGGAAGCCTTGGACAAATCCCCGATTCCCGAGGTGGAACCAAGGAAACGTGGACGCCCAAAAAAAGGTCAGCCGAAGAAAATTGTTCCTCAAGTCGTCTTCTATCAGACAAGAGCCAGGACTTGTGCTGATAAAGGAGGCGATCCCGGAAGGTTTACAAATGATATTGCAAAGAAAAATAGTTCTGGCGATTGGAGTTTCAGTTCGAAAAAGGTCAAAAAGGCAGTTAATTCTCGAGTGTTGAAGGACGTTGACGAGGATAACCCTGAACTGGGAAATCTAAGTCCGGTCCCGGTTTTGAATCCTTTTTCTTGTCTGAACCTGTAACTGAAATAGGTTAGGAGGGGATGTTTGCTCTCCCGCTTGTTTTTTTTTGTTTTTTGTTTTTGTTTATCTTTTTGTAGCTCCTTTGAGCTTGCGTCGGTTTGGGAAGACCCCTTGTTAAGGTCGTCTTCTTTTCTTGTTTTCCTGCATCTTGGAAAGCACATAACTAATAAATTTTTGCTTATAAAAAAAGGCAATTAACCCTAATTTGAAAGCCAAACTTATGAAGATGAGCAGTGTGTCGAGGGGTTTTGTCTTTCTGGTTCTTCAAAAGTCAAATCCAAAAAAACAATCGACGATAATGTACATGATTTTACACGTGACATCATGTGAACCATAGATTATGTCGAGATGGATTGTTCGGTACAACCCTTATTTATTTTATTTAGAATAAAATTTTATATAAAGTCCAATTTTATAGGTTAAATTAGTTTAAACTTGATTATATTTTTAGATTAGTATAAAAAGTTTAAGTATTTTCAAATTTGGTACATGTTAAAATATTTAATTTAAGTTTGTATGAGTTTATAAATGATGGACAACTTTACTTTAATTGCTTAAACTAGTGAAACTAACATTCAGTTTCAATACTTAACTTTGTATGGACTTCAAATTTTGTTTATAAGTACGTTTTTGAAGAATAGAGAGAAGTGAAATGAATTTTATTATATTTTATTTGTAATTATATCGTAAACTTTTATTTTCATTTCTAGTAGTTCTAGTGAAGAACATGACAAATCGTTTTAATGTGTATGTCTTTTTAGTCTTTTTCCATCTAAAATTTGAATTGATAGGCAGTTGGGCTAGTTCAAGCCCAACTATTTGGACTCATATATGCGGCCCATCATAATTGTGGTTAGTTGGTTTAAATCGGTTACCGATCGATTAGTCAATTAGTTAGATTTTCCACTGGTTCCGGAGTTTGTAGTAAGAGGTAGGGTAATGGCCGGTTAACCGACCTGTGCGCTTAAATAAATTTTATATTAATTACTAAAAAATACCCTCACATCTACCTTTTGGAGTTGTTACACTATTTTTTAGTAAATAACACATAATATTTTCCCTTTCAAGTTGTATCAAAATAGACACACTAGTTGTCAGTTTGATGACTAGATATATGCAAAGGCTTTGAAGATAAACAAGATGATAGAAAACACCAAAACATTTTTTTTGAGGCATTGATGGGAAACGGTCCCCAAGAAAACCAAATAGATTGTGCATTACGAGAGTGAATGCGAGAACAGAATAAGGTTGGGCGAGTTTGATTCATATAACTTGTAGAATTTGGATCATCGGTTTTCTAAAAACCCTAATTCGCTCCAATTGATAGAGAAATTTGAATTTTGGAAATTCATAGAGGATGATGCATACGTCTGTATTCCTTAATTTTATATATAAAAATATAAAAAAGTTGGAAAATTTTGAAATTTGATCATTAGTTTTCTAAAAACCCTAACTTTTCTCTAATCAATAGAGTACAATGAATTTTGGAAATTCATAAAGGATGCTGTGTATTTCGAAATATCCTAATATGTTGGAATAGGAATAAATGTGATTTATTTTTATTTATAAAGATATACAATTGGAATTTTTGAAATTGGATCTTAATTTTTCATAAAACCTAGTTTTGGTTGTACAGAAAAGTTTAAATGTTTATTTAAAAAAAAATTAGACAGGTGATCCAAAATTACATAAAATACTCATAAATGTTAATTATATTAACATAAATGTTTTATTTTAAGTAATACAAAGGAAACGAGATAGAGATCTCAAACTTTCACAAAATTTACACTACATTGTCTTATTACTTATTTGTATAGCATAGTCCCTCTGAATAATATATTGCACGTTACCCATTTTAGAAAATAATGAAGATAAAAATTTGGAATTTACCGAACCAAAGGGCTTATGTTAGTATGCCAAAGTCTGGGAGATATAGTCGCTGAAGTGAGGGAAGATGGTTATCCATTAGCTCGATGTGGTTGAACCTAACCGGAGTAGGAAACACGATTTCACTCTTGGCATCTTCAAGATAGAACATTTCCAAACAACACATGATGATGTGTGTGTTCTATCCAAGAATTACATACATGATGTAATTGGGAAACCTATCTAAATATCATACTTAGGGCGATGGGGGAAAACCCCACTCTAAATATGGGAAATATGGATCTTGGAAACATTTATCTATAAGATAAATTTGAGGATTTCTTAAACCAAAATAAATTATTAACTACTCTATGTATATATTCGTTGTAGAAATCATGTCAACTGACATCATATTAGTCCGCTATATCCTTATAAAGTAGAAGCTCAATGGATCAAACTTTATGAATTTGTCCATGACCCTAAGAATTGTCTCAAGCAAGAGCGTAGGGAGTATATTCTCGGCGGACCCATCCCCAAAGAACCACATGCTAACACTACTAAAGTTGAGAAACAAACGCTTTAGAAACACTTGAATGACTCTATGGACGTTGAATGCATCATTCTTTCTAGCATGGACGCCGACCTTCAAAATTTGATGGACGGGAAAATGCATATCAAGTTATGGGACAATTCAAGGAAATGTTCCAAGAGAAAGCCAAGACCGAGAGGTAAAACACGATCAAGAGCTTCATGGCATGCAAGATGCATTCTGGGAATCAAGTAGAGCGTCACATCCTAATGATGAAAGGATATTTTGAATACAACGAAGAAATAGGTCTGAACATTCCACGAGAACTTGATACATACATCATTCTCCAATCACTTCCATTTGAGTATCATGGGTTCATTCTGAACTACAACATGCACAACATGGAAGAGTCCAAAGTCTCAATCACGCCCCAAATCCGGTTTTGACCGGACTCGAGGCGCGAGTTTAAAATAAATAAATCAAAGAACAAATTAAAATAGGTAATTCTCAAGATATGATAATAAATCAAAACGGAATAGTTAACAGCTCATAAAACCAGTCCACAAGGTTTAGTTCAGAAACAAATGCACGTCTCTAGACCTACTAGACAAGACCCTCGCCAGCTCCTAAGCTCAGCTGTGTCCTACTAGCACAAAACCCGCTCAACACCTGAAACACAACAAGGTAAGGGGTGAGCTTTCGCCAAGTAGAGAAAGTAGTGAAGGTAATGAACATCGGCTCACCACCACGAGTAACCGTCCAATTAGGGCATACTAGTACAACACAACTAACTGCCAAAACGGGGTTCATAGCTCAACGTACCACACTCAAACGACTACTTCGACACAATAAAACATTAACCAAACAGCAAACGTATCACACACAAAAGAAACCAACACAAGTCCCGTACCGCAGTCCCCGAACTCCATCATATCATACCGGAAAGACATTGTATCATCTCGTATTACCCCTCGGTCCAGAGGAGACACATGCGTCGAGGCTACCAGAAACATTCCCTAGGAACGCATATCGTCGGAGCTCTCGGAAATGTCCTCAAAGGACCATAGATCATCGGGGTTCCCGGAAACATCCCGAAGGGACACATATCATCGGGTAGAAACACGACACCTAGTGCCCAACACGACCCGTAGGCCCAATATGACCCGTAGGAACACACGACCCGCAGGCCCAACCACGACCCGTAGGCCCAATACGACCCGTAGGCCCAACACAACCGTCGGTCTAGATGTCCCACACCGACATACTCCCCTTAGTGTAGACATCGTACCGGAATAACACACCGGGGGACCGCGTATACGTGGGACCACATCATCGGCCTAGGTATTACCCCACACCGGCACATTCCCTCGATGTAGGTACCATACCGAAATACAAATCCTCTTGGAACACACATCAAGATAATATCACGCATCGTAATGCCATAGATCAAACACGGCTCATAAGCCCAACAATATTACCACAATTACACGTCACGTCGGTCTATCACACACCCGACCATATAACAACCAATGATTCACACTATATCAATCACAGCTCATTTGCCCACACATAGCAACAACATGTTACACCGAAAGCGCTATGGTTTGACTCTTAAACTTATTGACACTAAGTCACACAACAGGCATCTCAAACAAGATCAGGCATTTCAATCAGCACACAACCTAAGACTCGACATGGCCATTCTACCAGCACGATGTTTTCCCAGAATAATGAAAGCGGCTAACACTAGTGAATCACATCCTACATGTTACTAAGACTCATCCGGTTATTATATAATATAAACGATCGTTCCAGTTTTATTATTACCTAGCATGCATACTAGAAACTTTCTGTAATTAAACCGGTATTCGCTACGTTCCCTACCTCAAGAAGAACCAACATCTACGTCTCCTAGCTGCTGACGTCCGGGCCTACCTCTGGTCTTCTCCACGAACGAGGTCCAAGCCTGGGTTTAACAAAAAAGGACGGTAATCAGTCCCGGTCCAGTCCTCTAAATTAACTTTTCAGTCCTTTAAGTCCTTCGATTTAAATCCGTTTAGATTCTTCAATTTAAATTAATTTAAAAATATTAAAAACATTAATTAAAACTGCCTGACCCGGATCCGAACCGAGTCCGAAACCCGGACCAGAATCCGACCCGGTCCAGACCCTGACCCGACTAGACCCGGAGCCGACCCGAACCCGGCCCCAGACCCGACCCAGACCCGGCTCCGGCCCAGGTCCGGACCCGAGTCCAGACCCGGTTTAAGAACCTGGGCCTTTCCCAAAGTCCAACCTGGGCCCAAGGCCCGAGTCCGCGTGGTTCAGATCTGGCCCAATGGCCGTATTGCCGAGTTCCGGTCCTAGCTCGAGTCCGTCGTGGTTGAGGCGACGCCGGCAAGGGTTAGGTCTTCGATTGCAACGGAGGACTGCGGCGGGGAGCTCGGATAAAGGGAAAAGACGAGCGGAGAGGGACGAACGATGCCTCGCTCACCTTGGGTGGACTTCCCTTACACCGTCGAGGTGCGAAACGAGCTCAGGAGAGAAGAATCAGCTCGAGATCTCCGGCGACAATGGCGAACTCGTCTCGCCGGCGTAGCTCCGCTCTTGCACGGCTCGGTTTCGTGCTTCAGCGCCGTCTCTCGTAGGTGAGGTTTTCTTTGTGACCGGGAACGGTTGCAGCGTCGCCGGCGGTGCTGTATCGAGAGAGAGCGGGAGGGAGAGAGGACGCAAGAGGGATAGAGGACGCTGCTGCATGAAGAAGAGATGGGAGCAAGGGTTTTGGGTCGTCACGGGCTTGGGCTCGCTGCTCGAGCGTGCGGGCTTCAGCTCTGATTGGGCCTGGCTTGGTTGGCTAAGCCCAATCAGGCCCGACCCAGTTTGCTTCCAAATCCTTTTCTTTCCCCTTTTTTTTTTGTTTTTCTTTTTCTTTTGCACTTGTTTCAAGTTTTTAACTCGATTTCAAACCACGATGTTCCAACGAACAAATTTAATTATTTTAAATCTTTTTACTGAGGCGGTCTTCACAGTCTACCCCTTTAAAAGAATTTCGTCCTCGAAAATTAAAACGAACGCGCTCCACTTGACCCTATCTCAGGGAACGTCCGATTAAAACTTCCAGTCCATTATCCCTCATGCACACGGAAACACTTAAACCTTCGCCGATACCGACACACGCAGCTTGGTTGAGATATCCTATACCGGAACCGTCCGTCGGTATAGGTATCATACTGGAACACTACTCACATCGCACTTAAAACGGATTCAACCCACCGAAACTTCTCCTCGACCACTCACTCCATTTAACCAAGTATTGCGCACACAACACAACAAAAAAAACCCACGTCCCGTTACTCGGACACTCGACACCGGACTCCAAACGTGGTCACGCCACGACCATCCACACACGATGTCACAAGGAAATAACACGCCATCTCAATCAATTTCCAAGTCGTTCCCCCCCAAAGTCACCTCAAAACTAAAGACACCACAAATACCATTTCCTCAAGGTCCGCACGGCTTTGGATACCTCGCGCGTACCTCATCGTCGCGCTTCCGCGTTGACTCTACGCGGTTCTCAATCGTTCACAATTCACGCGACCCTTCAGTCTCCTCTCTAGCAACTCGGGACCACAAGGGTCAACTGTTAATCCTCAAGTGTGCCCTGCTTGGGCAATTGACCCGACCTACCATCCAACGCTTCTTACGGTGCCATAATGTTACTGGCCTGAAAGCGTTGTGGTAGTCGTACTCGACGATTTGTTTCCGGATACCTCGTGAGGTACTCTCACTTCTACCATACACTGCACACACTCATCAAACCACAATGTACTTAGTCGGGGTGTCTAGACGCCAGGACCGCATCTAGGTTCTACTCTTAGACCCCCACGTCTCATCCAGTGTAAAGAAAACAGAAGAATGCGATGCCTGTGGGTTATGGGCAAACCAAGTTTCCGCTGCGTCACTCCGATTTCATCGTCACTCGGCCATCTCCCCTGGTCGTTCTTGCTGCGTACTGATATTTCTGCGGTCCTCCGCTGCACCCCCAGCTAGCTTGCCAAGGTAAACCATTCTAACTTCCGTCGCGACATTCGTACTTGACCGAAGTTGGGGCACGAACTAAGAAATAACAGATTAACGACTTACACAGTGTAAACGTTCAAAAGTTGTTCAAATAACTAACAGTAATACAACCAAAACGAGTCAAATACAAGTCTTAAAATAGAGTTACGTTTTTAAAGCCAAAACAAAAGCAACTCCCGGACTCTCGCTAGTCCCAAGTTCCGCGATGTCCTCTAATCAAACACGTGCTCGAAACCATGAGTGATCTCATGATCGTAATCCTGTCTCTCCGCTCGTGAATCATCGACAACATACACCCGACCCTGCCGTGGCGGGGACCCGCCTCTCGGAGCTGGTGGAAATGCCACCTGCCCCGCAGCTCTCTGCCTCGGCGCTGGCACGCTCGCTGCCTGCCACGGAGCTCTCGGCGTCTGAGCCTGACGCTGTTGGAACTGAGACGACTACTGTGGTCGCGGAGCCAACATCTCCTCAACTCGATCAGGACACCTAGCCGTAAAGTGTCCAGGCCATCCGCACTGATTACATAGTGGTGGCCCAGCACTCTACCTACCACCAGGTCTGTCCCTCGGACAATCTCGAATCGTGTGGACCTGCTGCCCACACCGAAAACATGCTCGCTCTGTCGGAGCAGGTGCGACGGAAACCACTGATCCGGCCTGTCGCGTCCCATTCAACTGTGTATGGGACTGGAATGATCCCGAGATCCTCTGTCTCCTTGGGTCACGGCCCTCGGATGGCCTCAGGAAGCCGCTCGGCCTCTGCCTGACCTCCCGAGCTCTAGCCGTCTAGCAGAGGCGTCGCTCCACGGCCAGTGCCTAGTCCACTAGGTCTGAATAAACCTGAGTCCTCAAAGCAGCGAGTCGATCTGCTATAGCGGGATGAAGACCTTCCTCAAACCGTCGGCAACGAAGAACCTCCGTTTGTACCATCTCCCAAGCAAATCGAGACAAGGAAGTGAATCTCGACTCGTACTCGGAGATTGTCAGACTCTCCAAGCGCAGCTCCAGGAACTGCTGGTGCCTGTCATCCGATACTGACTGTGGCAGACACTGCTTAAGGAAACGCTGCCCAAACAGCGAGAAATCATCCCCCACGTGATGCAGGTGCATTTTAACACGTAAAAGGACCACATTATATCAAGTTATACAGGATTTTGGTCCCGATTCTCTATCATATATTTAGATTTAGCATGAATAATTGTGTTTCTCTGTTTTTTCGGTGTTTCAATGGAAAACTGATGTATTTTGGGTGTTTCGTGCTTGTGGACTGTCAAGAGGATCGATTTTGATTGGTTTGAAATATATTCATGATTGGTCTTGTTTTGTAGGTATTGTAAAGAGGAATTTTTTGGCGTAAGAACGAGACCGATCGGAGTTCAAACGAAGCCGGAACGAGCAAAATAGCGAAAAAGGATGAAAAATAGAGCCACAAACCAGGAGCTGACACGTGTCCCAGGCCAGCCGCCACTCACCCCAACTCGCGCCACGTGACGCCGTCCCCCAGCCGCCAGACAAGCCGCCTCCTTCCTGCTGTCGACACGTGGCGCTGGACCCGCCTTTCCTCCTGCGTGGCAACCCAGCCGCCATTCCCCTAGTGCTCGCCACCTGTCCCCATCTACTCCCCTCTCCTTTCTCGACACATGTCCACTCCAGCAGCCCTCTCTTTCCCTGACGCGTGTCCACAGTGCTGCCCTATTCCCTTCCTTTTGTTTCAGCGCCGCACCAAGCCATGGTGGATTTCACCATTTTTTTTGAGCAGCGAGCACACAGAACCAGAGCACACGAAACTGGGAGAGCCTCCTTTGTATAGTTTTGATTTTATTTCTTTTTTGTAGAATTAAATAGAAAGCTTCTTATCTTCTATTATTTGTTGAGAAACATTATTTTGTGGGTAGTGAACCATTTTTGAGATTTATTTGGGTGTTGATTTTTGGAGACAAACTCCATTGTTGGCTACACAAGTGGGTTTCTTTTGGTGGATTTTCAAGAGCATCAAGGCTAGAGATTGAAAGAGGGGAAGAACAAGCTTTGGACAACTAATTCGGTGATTGTATCTCAACTTTCAACTTTATTATGAGTTTAATTGTTTGCTTTTTTTCATCCTTGCATTTTCTCACCATGAACACCTAAACCCCCAATTTCTAGGGTTATGGGGGATTAGAGTAGGGATTTCCATATTTTGAATGTTTCGATTGTGGTGTTGTTGATTTGTATTAGTGTCTATGATTGATTTGTGCTTACTGTTTTACCTCCCGTGTAGGCTTGGTAATTGTTTCGAATTAGGATTCGTCGCTCGAAAGAGGAGGATTCTAATTAAGTCAAAAATCGATCATAGGTTGGATTTAAATCCTAGCTAGAACTAGCGGGGTTAATACAATTGCAATACCTATAGACTAGTTTAGTCGAAAGTTAGAAGTTGTCATAGAACTAAACGCTTTGGGTCTTCCTACATCGTGATTCGAAAGAACTCGGTGGTTAGATTCCATTAGGGTCCGAATCATTCGAAAGAAGTTAGGACTAGAGTAGAGACAACTCGTTGCCACTAAAATAAATCGACATCGCTACAATCGAACGTATTCAATTTTATGGAATGAACTCGATGAACCCGTGCCCTTGATCTCTCTTCACTTGATTCAAGATAAGAAAACTCTCTGTTAAATTCTGTATTTGCTTTTTCTTCGTTATAGGTTTATTTTCAAAACATAAAAACTCGATTTTTACCGAAACAGTTTAGCTACAAGCTTTGAATAGTGAGTGATTGTCTATTGCTCCTTTGGGCTCGATATTCCGGACTTCAAATCCGATTACTACTTGACAGCAGGTGCACTTGCCGTGCGCAAGTTTGCGTTTAAAACCCGCAGGGCGTCAAGTTTTATGGCGCCGTTGCCGGGGAGCAATTAGGCGACCCTTGCTATATAGTTTGTGCTACGTCTGTTTCATTCTTGTATATATTTTTCTTTTAGTTGATTCTTTGCATCATAGCTTTTATGGAGAATTGGTTCCCTAATAATGGGAATTGTGATATATGTGGAGCTAATGATCATTATTTTTACAATTGCGAGGTTCTTTTGCATTCAAGGGACTATAGTCAAAATTGGGGCGACGCTTCCACTTTTGAATTGCCTAGTGAAGAGGATTTTTGTCTAGCTTTTCCAAACCGATTTGAGGAGGAAAAGCGACATGATGAGATGGACAAGATGGACGAGATGATGAGGAAACAAGAGGAACAAGCGTCCATGGTCCAAGAGCTTCAAGTTCAAATGAATGATCTCGTGCAATTGATTAATGAGACAAACTTTGATGATCAAGCAGTCCACATTGAGGATGATCATTCCGAGCACTTATGTGACACAACAGAAGAAGAAACTTGTGATTCACCCATGAGTTTAGAGGTAAGTGCGGAATGTGAGGTACCAAGTTCTTATCCCTCTTCTATTATGACAATTGATTCTCTATGTAGTGTTGATGCATTGGATTCTATAGATGTAAATACTGAGTGTACAGTTGTAGAATATAGTTCACAAACTCTTGTTGAGCCAAATCTTCCCATAGTATCCATAGAGTTGGCTGACAGATCTATTAGATATCCAAGGGGTACTATGGAAGATGCTCTCAAGAGAGGGGTTATGTTTGAATCTCCTATTGATTTTATATTGTTAGACATTGAGCATGATGTCGAAATTCCATTTAGTGTGGGAGATTCATTTTTAGATTCTAGCAAATCAATTCTTTATGTTCAACCTATTCCGTTGATTTATAAATTTAATGTTGAGCATAAAGTTTTTGATTCATTTGCTAGTTCTCATTCCCCGTTTGTGAGCTATTATTCTATTTCGGTGGATTCTATTGACCCTTTCGGGCATATGTATTTTCCGATTCATGGGATTCAAATCCCTCCCAAGCTATGCGAAGATGATTTTAATCATGATTATTCTGTTAAAGCAAGCTTGATGATATTGGCCTTGAGTTTGGAGTTTGTGCAGAAATCAAGGAAGAGGTTCTTTTATTTCATTGTGCTCCTTCTCCCGCCTTCACATCCACACTTGAAGAGGAGGACGCAATGGAAGTATGAGGTTCTTGGGAGGCCTCCTGATTGAGCCTCCTACATGTCGAGCTAACGACGTTAAACAAATGCGCTAGTTGGGAGGCACCCCAACAATGGATGGAGAGTATGAGCGGTTTAGTCACATGCCATGGCGCCGAGCTTCTGAGAAGTTCTCACGGGCGAGGAGCTTTCCGTCCATCCATGCACGTTAGGATTCCCACAGCGGCTTACAAGTCGAGTAGCGGTTCTTCGAGGGGCAGTATCTCTTCCCTTTCTATTTTCAATTGTTTACCGCTATTGTATTTCTTATATGCTATCTGGGGGTGCTGAGCACCCGAATTATTGTGTTGACAGACCGTGCATATAGGATTTCTTGACTTGTATATTGCCTGACTCTGAGTGTGGGTGTTTATTGTTATCATCTATCGGGTGCATGTGTAATTATTTGTAAATATGTGTTTAGAGTCGCACTGGGGACAGTGCTTAGGTTTAAAGTGTGGGGTGTGATGCTTTGCATTTATATGTTTACATTCTATGCTGCACTTCATGCATTTTTGGTGTAATTTTTTTTTTGGGTCTTTATTTTGTGTGTAAACCTTGGATGTGCAATTGTGGCCTGTATGAGTAAGCCGGGAGTAGATCTTTCATGATTGAGGATTTGTGAGGAATGTTTGGATGTTTTACTGTTGATAGTATGAATGAGCTGTATTTTGTGTTTGTGCTATATTGCTTATTGGGTTCATGATGATTTTGTGATGCTAGATGCCTTAACACGAAAAGGTGGTCACACCAAATGTTAGATGTGGTTAGGTTTCAATTCTTTTTATTGTCACCGGCCTGATTCTATCTTGATTTCTGCATATAGTGGCCCTAGTTAAGGGATACTAGTCTTATTTCACTTGTTGCATGTAGAGGAGGTTGAGCCCACATGCTTGCTGTCTTGGGATCGAACTATGCGTTTCGGTAGATTAGAAATCTAGTCGAGTTCAAGTGGTTAGTCTCATTGTGCGTTTGTGGTACCAATTTTTCAAAATCACACACACTGTGCACGGGGAATTGAGTATAGGTCCCGGGGAAAAGGGATCCAATAAAATCTGTGTATTAACAAAGGCTTGAGGGGCTGCGGCGGATCGCTATGCAGAGTGAGACCCTCATGTCTTGAGTTAATCATAGCGTAATAAAAGGTGAACCCCCAGCCTAGCTTAATGATCCAAAGTTTCGACACGTAATCGAAAAAACCAAGCAAAACTTTGATCTACCACTTGACTCGTAAAGGAACTAGATAAGTTTACCATTCGCGTAGTCCCAAGGCAACGTAATTGCATGACAACGCCCACTCATAAGATTTGTGAATGAGATTATGTTATTCTCTTGATTAGTACTATGTTATGTAGAATCGAGAGAGCAAATGGCTAAATGACAATAATTAGGCTTGAAATCTTTCTAGTTATTGCACTTCATCTTGTAAACCACTACACATACACTCTTAATCTACAACATGTAAAAATTGGTTGGTGAGCTGTCACGCCCCAATTTCAGTAAACCGAACTCGGGACGCGAACGTTTTAAAAACATACAAACACTTGAAACCTGTTTTCATTGAATCACTTTAAAATACCAGTTTAGTTCAACAAAATAATAATTACACTCAAAACACGTCCCAACAAGTGGAGCACAAACATGGTATCCGTCGCTAGACTCAAAACACCCAGAAACCCGCTTCAAGCTCTTCAAGCTTCAGAAGCTCACCTAGTCCAGCCTACGAACGGTACCTGTAGGAAAAGAAGCTAGGGGTGAGCGTTCGCTCACCACCGCGGATAACAGACTGACTACGGCATAATTAGCAGACAAAGCCTATAACACCCACAACAAACTCAACTCCGGGGATCACCGTCCCCAACTCAAGTACTCCGACTGACAAACACCCACGTTGACCTTCCTCGACCGACTCGACGCTCAACCACGTAAGTAGACCCGACACAACAATTGACGACCTCTCCCAAGGACTCAAACGACAGCTACACAACACCAAACAGATCACAAAGGATCGCACACCAAACAAGATCCCAAAGGATCGCATACCAGCTGCTCAGTAACCTCTCCCACTCATACTAACACGGATCAGGCTAGCCAAAGAATGCTTACAACCTGTGATACTCAACTCGGACCAGGCCAACCAAAGAATGCTTGCAACCTGTGTTACTCAAACCATGTCAGGCCAGCCAAAGAATGCTTGCAACCCGTTGATACTCAAATTTGGTCAGGCCAGCCAAAGAATGCTTGCAACCTACCGGGATCCGCAATCACAATTACAAGAAAATTCAATCACACAGGCACTCAAGGCCATTCAAGACACCTCAACAGTCAAGACTCGGGTTCAACAACCCCACGGGCACTCACTGCCACTCAAGACACACCAACGGTCAAGACTCGGGTTCAACAACCCCACGGGCACTCACTGCCACTCAAGACACACTAACGGTCAAGGCTCGGGTTCAACAACCCCACGGCACTCACTGCCACTCAAGACACACCAACGGTCAAGAATCGGGTTCAACAACCCCACGGCACTCACGGCCACTCAAGACACCAATTTAAATACACGGGCTCTCAAGGCCACCCAAACTCAACAACAAATAACACGGGCTCTCAAGGCCACCCAAACTCAACAATAAATAACACGGGCTCTCAAGGCCACCCAAAATCGACAACAAATAACACTGGCTCTCAAGGCCACCCAAACTCGACAACAAATAACGCACAACAACCTCCGGCATACTCGACGCCTCCAACAGTCCTAATATCACTAGTTTCACCAACAACCTCCGGGCATGGTCATATGCCTCCAGTAAATCAATTATCGCTACGTTCTCTGTTCCTACGACACTACTAAGTGTCACATGCTTTTCTCTTAAACGCTACAATCCCGTATCATGCTTTTCTAATAATTGCTACGACTTCGTATCATGCATTTCTGATATTTAAATAAACCTACTCAACCCATGACACCCCGGTGTCACATGCAATTCTATTGTTAACTTTCCCCAGTCAGGGCCGAGATCCGGCTACTTTTCCCTACCTCAACTGAAGAGCAACCGCTATGTTTCCTAGCTGCTGACGTTCTGGCTCGCTACCTCCGGGCTCCACTTTGATTTAAGCCGGACGCTAAAGGAAACACAAAGCCATAGATTAATAACGGTTCCGCCGTTAAGTTAAAGGTCACGATTAGTCCAGTTTAAATCCGACAATTTTCTTTCCCACTCGAGCGGGATAAAAGTGGGATTACGACGAATCGAGTTCGAGCACCCGCGCACCGAACTCAGGTTGATCCAAAACCCAGCTAAAACCAATTTTAACTCAACCGTCTTTGATTTTTTTAAAACAGAACGATTCTTTCCTGTTCTTTTCCAAACTCGATATTTTGGTCCAAGCCTTTCTAAATCCGATCTGAGTTCGTTTTCCCCTTTCGACTTAACTTAAATCAAGTTTAATCTTAACCGACTTTCGTTTTAAAAACCCGTTTGATTTAACCAGACCTAGTTTTATCATTTTTTCTTAAGAACTCGAAACCGATTTCCTTTTTCCCCTTTTTCCCTTAGACGATTTTTTTTCGTTTCAAATAAGTTCCTTTTTAATTAAACTCTGATTTTCTTTCCGTTTAAAACAACTTCGTTTTCTCATTTAACGGATCTAAGTCGTTTTTAATTACTTTCCCTTTTAACCGATAATTTTCATTAGTTTTGAAACATATCAACAACTTCTCACTTTCTTTGATTTCTTTACGATTTAGATTCAAAATGACAACGGTTTAAACCGAGCCAGATCCAGAACAGCATAGAATAGCGGTAAAGGGAATAATAACTCGGTAACGAAAAAAATAACGGGGACTCGGTTTTCAAAACCGGCTGACCACCGGTAAGGGCGTAGCTGGTCGAAGCCTAACCGTGGGAACGAACGGTGGCGGGCTGTGGAAGCGGCGGTAGTGGTGGCTCGACTGAGCTTGCCGGCCGTGCGGACGGCGAAGAGGAGAAGGGAGACGGGAGAGGATGGTCGGGGACCCGAGCTGGCCGGAGGTGGTGGCTCGGGGCGGCGGCTGGCTAGATCTGGACGGTGGCGAGCGTGAGGGGCGGAGAACGAAGGAGGCGGCGGTGGGGCGGTCGATGCTGGACGGAGAAGAGGGGCTCGGTGGTGGCGTGGTTGGACGGAGATGAGGGAAAGGGGACGAGGGCGACGGCTTGATGGTGGCGTGGCCGTGAATCGGATGAAGGAGAAGACGGAGGCGAAGGGGAGGTCGGAGAGGACGGTTTCCGGCGAGGTGAGATGGCGAGGGCGGCGGTGTGGTGGCGCGGTTGGGCGGAGATGGGGGCTCGGTGGTGGCTGGACGGAGAGGAGACGGCGACGAAGGGAGTTGGGTCGGCAGAGGCTCGAAGAAGACGAAGAAGAAGGAGTGAGGGAAGAGGGACGGGTGAGGCTGCAGGAGAAGACGAAGAGAATCGAGGGAAATTTTAGGGTTTCAGACCTAAAATTTCCCTTTTATACTCGAGCCCTTAAACGGGCCTCACACATGGGCTTCTCAGAGATGGGCCGCGCGGCCCAGACGTGGGTGGCCGGCCTGCCCGGGCCGGGTCTGGCCTGGCCGGGTTGCTGGTCGGGTCCGGTCCGACCCAACAGGGTTTTTTTTTTTTTTTTTGAAGCGGTCTTCACAGAAAAGTAGAAAAGAATGATGAGAGATCTTATTCCTTATGCATGCTCTAGGTCAAATTGCCGATAAAATCCAAGTGTAAGCACACACCTTCTTTGAGTCTTAATTTTTCGGTCTTTAATTTGCTTGTGTATTTGCACGAGAATTTTTGTCTAGTCGAGTCAGCATATGCATATTTACTGCTTTGAATAACCCAGAGTCGCCAAGCTCCTCCTACGGAGATAGTATCGCGGGGTTTATCTTGGCATTTATCTTAGTTAGTTTATATTTATTTTTGTTTAGTTTTCTCGGGACGAGAAAAGTCTAAGTGTGGGGTGTTGATGCACGTGCATTTTAACACGTAAAAGGACCACATTATATCGAGTTATACAGGCTTTTGGTCCCGATTCTCTATCATATATTTAGATTTAGCATGAATAATTGTGTTTCTCTATTTTTTCGGTGTTTTTTGAATGGAAAACCGATGTATTTTGGGTGATTCGTGCTTGTGGACCGTCAAGAGGGTCGATTTTGATCGCTTTGAAATATATTCATGATAGGTCTTGTTTTGTAGGTATTGAAAAGAGAAATTTTTTGGCGCAATAACGAGACCGATCGGAGTTCAAACGAAGCCGGAACGAGCAAAATAGCGAAAAAGGATGAAAAATAGAGCCACAAACCAGGAGCTGACACGAGTCCCAGGCCAGCCGCCGCTCACCCCAACTCGCGCCACGTGGCGTCGTCCCCCAGCCGCCAGACAAGCCGCCTCCTTCCTGTTGTCGACACGTGGCGCTGGACCCGCCTTTCCTCCTGCGTGGCAACCCAGCCGCCATTCCCCTAGTGCTCGCCACCTGTCCCCATCTACTCCCCTCTCCCTTCTCGACACATGTCCACTCCAGCAGCCCTCTCTTTCCCTGACGCGTGTCCACAGTGTTGCCCTATTCCCTTCCTTTTGTTTCAGCGCCGCACCAAGCCATGAGGGATTTCACCATTTTTTTTGAGCAGCGAGTACACAGAACTAGAGCACACGAAACTGGGAGAGCCTCCTTTGTATAGTTTTGATTTTATTTCTTTTTTTTAGAATTAAATAAAAAGCTTCTTATCTTCTATTATTTGTTGAGAAACACTATTTTGTGGGTAGTGAACCATTTTTGAGATTTATTTGGGTGTTGATTTTTGGAGACAAACTCCATTGTTGGCTACACAAGTGGGTTTCTTTTGGTGGATTTTTAAGAGCATTAAGGCTAGAGATTGAAAGAGTGGAAGAGAACTGATGCAGGCTTTAGGTATGGTGCATCAGAGTGTGGTGCGATTTGGGGTCTCTGATCCTGTTCCGAACCAGATCTCTACTTCATCGGCAACAACGAAGAAGAATCAAGGCATGATTGTCACCTCTGCTCCGGCGACGAAGACGACAGTGACAGACGCGAGTTCTTCGGCAGTGCAAGGTACGAAGATCTTTGTTTTCAACATACCTTTCGGTTCCTCTGATGGTTGGATCCGAGAAATCTTCGGGGTTTTTGGAGCGATTAAATCAGCCATTGCGATAAAAAGACCCAACCGGAAAGGTCGTTGCTTTGGTTTTGTAGACTTCTTTTCGCCGGTCGACGCTCAAGGGGCAATTGCTGCTTACAATGGGCACAAGTACAAAGGTTTTATCTTTTTTGTAGCTCTGGCTCGTCCAGAAAAAGAACCGTTTCCGATTAAGCAGTCAACGCTTTCTCAACAGAGCCTGAACAAATCTGTTGTTCTGGCTTTTGATTCGTGTGGCTCGCAGGAGCAGGACTCTTTGGGGACGGAGAGTAGTGTGGCTCAAAAGTCTTTAGGGCTTGTTGATCCCATTCGAAGCTTGCCCAGTGGTTGTTTCCGAAAACAGAGTACTGGAGCTCGACCGGAAAAGGTCCTGTCACCGGCTAAAAGGGTTGTGGCACCAATGGAGGATGGGAAGCTGCTGTAGCTATTACTGGCCGATGATCGGAGATCGACGTTGGTGGTTGATTGGCTGACGGAGGAGATCCGCGCGCAGATAGCACAACTCCTTTCGTTCCGCGATTCTCGTCAGATCTCGAGTCCTAATTACGACTCTGGTGAGGTATTTTCGGCAGGATTATCTGATGTAAATCGCACAGAATCGCTTGAGGATTTGGCATCCTTGGAATCGCGTGTTGTACCGCACTCTAATCTGGAATTGGAACCAGAGACGCGCGTGGAAGACGGCGCTACAGTGTTGGGCTTAGTTGAAGCCCAACCTTGTAAGGTTGATGCTCCAATCGTGTCACTTGTGCCTGCAATGTCTGAAGGGGCGTTTGTAGCCAATAATTTGGGCGGTACTGTCTTGTTAGGCCCAGTTGAGAAGGGCTCTACGAAGGAGGTGGCGACAGATTCGGTAGCTGCGGTTATTGAAGGATTGGAGGTTCCGGTGGAAGCAGAAGAGAAGGAGAGTAGTCCCTGGAAGGACGCTCTCCTTCAACCTCGGCAAAGCCGGCATTCTATTTATACTGTTGTTACTCGTTCGAGAGCTCGTTCGTTGACTCGGGAACGTAATTTGAAGACAGCACCCCCCGTTTCAACATTGTGGAAGGCATCTCATAAGGCGCGCCAGAAATCCGCTATCTAGTTGTGACTGTTGTCTTTTCGTTTTTTGTTTTGGCTTGCTCTGTTTTTGGGTTAAGGTCTGTCCTTATAGTTCCCCCATAGCAGAACTCCTTTGTAAGCGTGACTCTTTAACCCTGTTTCTTCTTGAACCAGGGCATTCCGTCTCTTTTTTGGATTCGTTCTTATCAATAAAATTTTTCGAGCTTATCAAAAAAAAAGAAAGAGTGGAAGAACAAGCTTTGGACAACTAATTCGGTGATTGTATCTCAAATTTCATCTTGATTATGAGTTTAATTGTTTGCTTTTTTTCATCCTTGCATTTTCTCACCATGAACACCTAAACCCCCAATTTCTAGGGTTATGGGGGATTAGAGTAGGGATTTCCATATTTTGAATGTTTCGATTGTGGTGTTGTTGATTTGTATTAGTGTCTATGATTGATTTGTGCTTAATTCTTTACCTCCCGTGTAGGCTTGGTAACTGTTTTGAATTAGGATTCGTCGCTCGAAAGAGGAGGATTCTAATTAAGTCAAAAATCGATCATAGGTTGGATTTAAATCCTAGCTAGAACTAGCGGGGTTAATACAATTGCAATACCTATAGACTAGTTTGGTTAAAAGTTAGAAGTTGTCATAGAACTAAACGCTTTGGGTCTTCCTACATCGTGATTCGAAAGAACTCGGTGGTTAGATTCCATTAGGGTCTGAATCGTTCGAAAGAAGTTAGGACTAGAGTAGAGACAACTCGTTGCCTCTAAAATAAATCGACATCGCTACAATCGAACGTATTCAATTTTATGGAATGAACTCGATGAACCCGTGCCCTTGATCTCTCTTCACTTGATTCAAGATAAGAAAACTCTCTGTTAAATTCTGTATTTGCTTTTTAGTCGTTATAGGTTTATTTTCAAAACATAAAAACTCGATTTTTACCGAAACAGTTTAGCTACGAACTATAAATAGCAAGTGATTGTCTTTTGCTCTCTTGGGCTCGATATCCCGGAATTTACTTCCGGTTACTACTTGACGGCCGGTGCACTTGCCGTGCTCAAGTTTGCGTTTAAACACGCAGGGCGTCAAGTTTTATGCTTGCCTGCTCGCGCTGCCACCAATGATAAGCATCCCCCTCCAGCTGAAACGCTGCAAAGAACACTCTCATGCTGCCATCCAAAATCCTGAAGTGTCCAAGTTGCGGGTTATCCGCTCCAGCCACCTTTCGGCTGCCTCGGGGTCGGGCTCACCGGAGAATACTGCTGTGGCCAGCTTGCGGAAGTCTCGCAGTGCCTGAGCGATGTGACTATCGGTCTGGCTACGCCTCATGGTCGCGGCTGTAGTGGCAGCGGGCACAGCCTCTGGTGTCGGAGCTGTAGCCTATCTTTGTGCAAGGGCTGCCACCAAATCCTGAACAATGCGGGTCAGCTCCTCCAGAGCTGCCGCATGGGCTGCCTCAGCCCTCTCGTGCCCCTCAGCGGGCGCACTCTGGGAACTAGTCGCTCATGCCAACCTAGCGGTCGATGATCGCCCTCGGCCTTTAACGGGCCGTCCCCTCGTGCCTCGCGGAACTTAAGTCCGTGCCATGTCGTAAATCCTCTGCACGGATAACACAGAAGCTCAGTTTCCCAACTTGAAAAGAACAACGCGCTTAGATTAACTAACGCCACACACGGTCCACAACAACGATACTTATAGTAATAGTATACTCAGTAGTATAGTCCCCCAATAGCACACTAGTGCGTCACACAGATCAACGTTTACACCACGCCGCAATTCCACCATGTACAACATAAAATTAGTTTCAATTTTCTTAACACGTCCTCTTTCTAACATAACATTCATGTTGACACCGCGTCGTTACAACCCGGTTCAGGCGTCCCCGAATTACGTTGTAACCACTTGGTATCCCCCATTCACGTCCGGCTACAGTGGCCCCTATAGCCGAATCGCGATGGTACATACACTTCAGTTTCTGTAGAAAATCGGGCATAACCCGTTTGTAAGTTAATTTAACCATCCGTTTATAAGGAACAACCAATTACCACCTATACACAGTACTCAATCACTAACATAGTACACAACACTTTATCTCAACTTTCACACCTCGGGTCTCGGTAATTTCACTCTTACCGTCCGGCCAAGTCCATACTTAGAAAACAGTTCAACTCCAACAATAACCACAAACCACACAAGTTCACCAAAATTCCACGGCACTTAGGCCGGATGTTTCACCAATAAACCAACGGCCGACCAAAGCGACAACCCACTTAACAATTATTCAATCAACATGTCGTAAATAGCCCGAGCATCGTTCGTTAACCAACCTCGATCTCAAACGGCCGGCATCATGGATCCACTAAGGTGTACAACAACAGAGAATAAGGTACAAATCACGTAAGGTAAAACTTAAACAACGCACTTTAACAATCGAGACTTTTGTCGTTTCGACTCTACACATAGAATAATTCCGACTTGCGTCACCGACCACTACAACTTTAACCATCTAACTCTACCCACCTAATTGACGTACATTCCGAGGTTTTGAAAAATCATTTCAAAATAAAACCAGGCTTTGATACCAAATTGTCACGCCCCAAATCTGGTTTTGACCGGACTCGAGACGCGAGCTTAAAATAAAACAATAAAAGAACAAATTAAAATAGGTAATTCTCAAGATATGATAATAAATCAAAACGGAATAGTTAAGAGCTCATAAAACCAGTCCACAAGATTTAGTTCAGAAATAAATGCACGTCTCTAGACCTACTAGACAAGACCCTCGCCAGCTCCCAAGCTCAGCTGTGTCCTACTAGCACAAAACTCGCTCAACACCTGAAACACAACAAGGTAAGGGGTGAGCTTTCGCCCAGTAGAGAAAGTAGTTAAGGTAATGAACATCGGCTCACCACCACGAGTAATCGTCCAATTATGGCATACTAGTACAACACAACTAACTGCCAAAACGGGTTTCATAGCCAAACGTACCACACTCAAACGACTGCTTCCACACAATAAAACATTAACCAAACAGAAAAAGTATCACACACAAAAGAAACCAGCACAAGTCTCGTACCGCAGTCCCCGAACTCCATCATATCATACCGGAAAGTCATTGTATCATCTCGTATTGCCCCTCGGTCCAAAGGAGAAACATTCGTCGAGGCTACCAGAAACATTCCTTAGGAACGCATATCGTCGAAGCTCTCGGAAATTTCCTCAAAGGACCATAGATCATCGGGGTTCTCGGAAACATCCCGAAGGGACACATATCATCGGGTAGAAACACGACACCTAGTGCCCAACACGACCCGTAGGCCCAATATGACCCGTAGGAACACACAACCCACATGCCCAACCACGACCCGTAGGCCCAATACGACCCGTAGGCCCAACACAACCGTCGGCCTAGATGTCCCACACCGACATACTCCCCTTGGTGTAGACATCGTACCGGAACAACACACCAGGGGACCGCGCATACGTGGGACCACATCATCGGCCTAGGTACTACCCCACACCGGCACGCTCCCTCGATGTAGGTACCATACCGGAATACAAATCCTCTTGGAACACACATCAAGATAATATCACGCATCGTAATGCCACAGATCAAACACGGCTCATAAGCCCAACAATATTACCACAATTACACGTCACGTTTGTCTATCACACACCCGACCATATCACAACCAATGATTCACACTATATCAATCACGACACACTTTCCCACACATAGCAACAACATGTTACACCGAAAGCGCTATGGCTTGACTCTTAAACTTATCGACACTAAGTCACACAACAAGCATCTCAAACAAGATCAGGCATTTCAATCAGCACACAACCTAAGGCTCGACATGGCCATTCTACCAGCATGGCAATTTCCCAGAATAATGAAAGCGGCTAACACTAGTGAATCACATCCTACATGTTACTAAGACTCGTCCGGTTATTATATAATATAAACGATCGTTCAAGTTTTATTATTACCTAGCATGCATATGTTGGGTCTCGAGGTAGGATTGGAGATGAACCAACTCGCAGCGGAAAATCAATGAAAACCAAGAGACGATTAAACCATGAAACAACTAACAAAGAATGGATTCACAAGAGAAAAATTCAGCACTATTTCTTACCAAAACAAGAACACCGGGTAACGAATGATTGGCTTGAGTCTCCAAGACGCCTACGTATCCACATGGGAATCAAAGCCACGTAGTTCTTCTCTTTGAGGACTCAAGAACACAAAAATGGAGGTGGAAACTAGCCAAACCCGAAATGGTAGGAGGAGGGAGAGAAAAAAGTTGATTCCCATTTGTGTCTTGTGTTTGTTATGTTGAAAAAAGATGACTTAAATATAAAAAACCCCATACTTGTCCAACTAAAAGCATGGGACAAGCATGGTGACAAGTAAGGTGTAATTAGGACAAAGTATGGCAAGACAAGATTGGGTTAGGTGGTGAATCACCAACACCTTAATCCTTGTCTTTCTTACTTAGTACTAATTAATCACGACTTGATTAATTAGTTCCATGGGCCTTGGTTGCATGGGCCTTTCATGGGCCTCTTGGAACATGGTCCATGGCCATTTCCAACGAGGTCTCGTGATTCGCCCATCGCCTCCAAGCCTTCCATACCGGAAATGTCCAACATTATCCGACGCGATCAATCCCAAGACTCCAAGCCTTGTCTCGATCCGTAAAGTCCTATTAACTTACGGGCACATGACCCAAAACCCAGTTTTGGTCATGTCCCTAGACAACTCCCTTTTGGCCATTCTCCATAAATGTGTCAATGAGTTTCATCCTCCGGTGTGACCCTTAGGTTTATGCATGTCAATAGATCAACGTAAAATCCCATTTTACTTGATCCTATTTAAGTGGCAACTAACGAGACTTTAGTATTGCCTTACACTGCATAACGAATCGACCCTGTCGATTCTAACCTTTCCGTCGTCCATGTCATTATCCTTTTATCTCCGATATCCTGATTGAGATAAGGCATAGAGCCGTAATCATTATTATTCTCAATCACTGTTCCTTGATATGTGAGATGACTGAATATATGATACCCAGTATCATGTGCATGGCCATGCTATTCTTTCAGTCTTTCTCGATCAAGCGGCCGAGAACCGATATCTTTCTCATACCTTAGTATGAGGGATAAATCCCTTAGCCGTCTTTCGTGTCACTCATGTAGCCTGTCCACAAGCCAATCCTGGCCGTTGTGGAAGCCCTGTTACGGACAACGTTGGACTCAGGTCAAACTCAGTTGTTGACTACATAGCGATCACAAAGACTCCTTGGTCTAAGGATACATGACAAGCTACGACAATGAATATGTTCATGACTTGATCTATGACACATATTAATGTCGGGTCGTCCAATATCATGTCCCACATGATATCTATGATCAGACTCCGGAATCCCATTCCAATGACTAACAGAACGTAAGCCATAAAGAGCCATCTTTCATACTAGTCGCTTCTAGTAAAGCTTTGTTGACTAGGGACCCATAGAGTGTGATCTATCTCGATCTATGGTTCTATTCGCATGGTGGGAATAGATCAGAGCACACATCGATATATTACTCCAACATATAAGTAATATAAAGCCGCTTTAATTTTATTGCTAACAATGATATATACATTTGGACATTTAGGATTGAACTACGGGGACTAAGACTAACATCATACTAGTAACTTTCCATAATTAAACTGGTATTCGCTACGTTCCCTACCTCAAGAAGAACCAACAGCTACGTCTCCTAGCTGCTGACGTCCGGGCCTACCTCCGGTCTTTCCACAAACGAGGTCCAAGCCTGGGTTTAACAAAAAGGGACGGTAATCAGTCCCGGTCCAGTCCTCTAAATTAACTTTTCAGTCCTTTAAGTCCTTCGTTTTAAATCCGTTTAGATTCTTCAATTTAAATTAATTTAAAAATATTAAAAAACATTAATTAAAACTGCCTGACCCGGATCCCCGAGTCCGAAACCCGGACCTGAATCCGACCCCGTCCAGACCCGGAGCCGACCCGAACCTGGCCCCAGACCCAACCTAGACCCGGCTCCTGCCCAGGTCCGGACCCGAGTCCAGACTCGGTTCAAGAACCTGGGCCTGACCCGAGGCCTGGTCATGCCCGAAGTCCAACCTAGGCCCAAGGCCCGAGTCCGCGTGGTTCAGATCTGGCCCAAGGCCCGTCTAGCCGAGTTCCGGTCCTAGCTCGAGTCCGTCGTGGTTGAGGCGACGCCGGTGAGGGTTAGGTCTTCGATTGCAGCGGCGGACGGCGGTGGGGAGCTCGGATAAAGGGAAAAGACGAGCGGAGAGGGACGGTCGATGCCTCGCTCACCTTGGGTGGACTTCCCTGACGCCGTCGAGGTGCAAAACGAGCTCGAGATCTCCGGCGGCGATGGCGAACCAGATCTGGTTTGCGAATCCCGTCTCGCCGGCGTAGCTCCGTTCCTGACACGGCTCGGCTACGGGCTTCAGCGTCGTCTCTCGTAGGTGAGGTTTGCTTTGTGACCGGGAACAGTTGCAGCGTCGCCGACGGTGTTGTATCGAGAGAGAGCGAGAAGGAGAGATGACGCGAGAGGGAGAGAGAGAACTGCCTCGGTTCTCGTGCGCGGCTGCGTGAAGAAGAGATGGGAGCAAGGTTTTTGGGTTGCCACGGGCTTGGGCTCGCTGCTCGAGCGTGCGGGCTTCAGCTCTGCTTGGGCCTGGCTTGGTTGGTTGAGCCCAATCTGGCCCGACCCAGTTTGCTTCCAAATCCTTTTCTTTCCCTTTTTTTGTTTTTCTTTTTCTTTTGCACTTGTTTCAAGTTTTTAACTTGATTTCCTACCACGATGTTCCAACGAACAAATTTAATTATTTTAAATCTTTTTATCGAGACGGTCTCCACAGTCTTTCCTATTAACTAATCCATGTTTTTTTTGTGAGAGTGAAGGACATCCTACATTCAAACATGAAATCTTGTCTATTCCTCGCACATCAAAGAAAGTGGTGGGACCATAGCCTTCTTCTCCTGAAGCAACAACTAAGAAGTCTAATGTACGTATGAAATTGAGTCACAGATACCATCTCTGATTGCCCTCTATTGGGTACTGAACATTTTGTGCATATCATGATAATCCAACGAAGATGAAGATACGAAACAAAGAAAACTAATCCAAATGAGTTTCTAAACCCAGACGAACCTCAATTTCATCCACTCTCAAAACCTATATCTGCATCTAGACCCATCACAAACCCTCAATCGTGATAGTGATAGTTGTGGCCAAGAAAGGAAGAAAAAAAACCCCTTGATCACGATGTTTACGATGGGAAAGAAGGTCGACTATGTGATTTGGCGCAAGTGATCTGATGTTGTGATTTAGAGAAAATGGTTTATGATTTGGAGAAGATAGTATGTGATTTGGAGCAATATGGGTGCGTAAGAAGAAAAAGAGGCCGAGGCTGAAAAATGGATACAAAAATATATAATACAAAGGAGACAGAGGGAAAAGGGTATTTTAGTCAATATCAGAGAAATATGGTCACGTGCCTTGCACAAGATCGCTTTTCCGTCACAAAACTAACAGAAATGGGAAAATTGAAAATTTTGGAAAGTTAGAAAATTTTCCAGATGAAAAAAAGTGTAGTTATGTAAAAATCTGTGATAATTAGGTGTAGCTAAACGGAGTTACCCCTCTTTTCTTCGTTGAAATGTATTGTTGCATTTGTTAGTTATTATATATATATATGGATGATAAAAAATATAAGTCCGTCTATTATCCGTTCTCAATTAAAAACAAAGTTTTTTCTGGGAGCAAGTCCTCTTTGTCTTAGTTGCCGCATGTCTCTCTCCACGGGTTCCATAGCAAGTCGTAAGGATTCTCTCCTTTGCGCCGCACAGTCTCTCTACCCCCTGCAACCATTCCACTTGACCCCCCCCCCCCGCCCCCCCCCACTTGATCGCTTCTAATGAATCTGAACTCTTCTACCGCTAAATTAAAGGGATGGAACCACCGTATTTGGAGGCAGATAAACGACTCTCGGGAATCAACCCCAATCCCCATCGTACCAGAACCACCCCCACAACCAGTACCTCCGTCGTTGTCTCCAACATTAAGTCAGCCTCCCTTTTCGATCAAATGGAAACCATCCTCATAGCCCCTTGGATCCATGATCTCCGCACCACCACTCCAATCATCACCCCATCTATTCAACTTGACAAGAACCAACTCTCGATCGACGAGCAACTATTCTCACCGGGAGGATAAGACGGGCTCCAACAATGAGCCCGACCTGATCCAACTTCATTATGATCTCCTCATGAGGCAGCCTCAACCTTCTGACCTATACCTCGAGGAGCTAGAAAAATGGTCGGCTCTACGGATATGGCCAACCATGGGGGAAGATGGGACATCCGTTAGATGGGTGATACCAATAAACGAGACAAATAAAGCGATGAGGATTAAGAATTGTGACATGAAGCCCCCTAACCTACTGATTTGTACCTTGGGATATGGGATCAATGCCCAGAATTGAAGACGTGATTGACCAAGGGATCTACGCAGGAGGTCCTAGGACTCAGGATCCTAGTGGATGGAATGACTACACTCATTGATAGGAAGAACATCAACCACCCTCGATTTCCTCATTTGATCCCTGGTTCAGGACCTCGAATCATACCCGACACCCCTGATGATGGTGGTAGCACTCACGATCAGGTTTATAGCAGACAACGAGGGACGTATAACAGGGCGTCCAAAGGAGCCCTCACACATGAAGGCTGGAAGACTAGTTGTCCCAGGGCAGAACCAGGTGAGGTCGTAGAGCAGCCTCGCCAAGGAAATGTTAGTCTTAGTGCCCGTAGTTCAATCCTAAATGTCCAAATGTATATATCATCGTTAGCAATAAAATTAAAGCGGCTTTATATTACTTATGTGTTGGAGTAATATATCGATGTGTGCTCTGATCTATGCCCACCATGCGAATAGAACCATAGATCGAGATAGATCACACTCGATGGGTCCCTAGTCAACAAAGCTTCACTAGAAGCGACTAGTATGAAAGATGGCTCTTTATGGCTTACGTTCTGTTAGTCATTGGAATGAGATTCCGGAGTCTGATCATAGATATCATGTGGGACATGATATTGGACGACCCGCCCTGAATATGTGCCATAGATTAAGTCATGAACATATTCAGTGTTGTAGCTTGTCATGTATCCTTAGACCAAGGAGTCTTTGTGATCGATATGTAGTCAACAACTGAGTTTGACCTGAGCCTAACGTTGTCCGTAACAGGGCTTCCATAACGGCCAGGATTTGCTTGGGGACGGGCTACATGAGTGACACGAAAGACGGCTAAGGGATTTATCCCTCATACTAAGGTATGGGAAAGATATCGGTTCTCGGCCGCTTGATCGAGAGTGACTGGAAGAATAGCATGACCATGCACATGATACTGGGTATCATATCTTCAGTCATCTCACATATCAAGGAACGGTGATTGAGAATGATAAGGATGACGGCTCTATGCCTTATCTCAATCAGGATATCGGAGATAAAAGGATAATGACAGGGACGACGGAAAGGTTAGAATCGACAGGGTCGATTCGTTATGTAGTGTCAGGCAATGCTAAAGTCTCGTTAGTTGCCACTTAAATAGGATCAAGTAAAATGGGATTTTACGTTGATCTATTGACATGCATAAACCTAAGGGTCACACCGGAGGATGAAACTCATTGACACATTTATGGAGAATGGCCAAAAGGGAGTTGTCTCGGGACATGACCAAAACTGGGTTTTGGGTCATGTGCCCGTAAGTGAATAGGACTTTACGGATCGAGACAAGGCTTGGAGTCTTGGGATTGATCGCGTCGGATAATGTTGGACATTTCCGGTATGGAAGGTTTGGAGGCGATGAGCGAATCACGGGACCTCGTTCGAAATGGCCACGGGCCATGTTCCAAGAGGCCCATGAAAGGCCCATGCAACCAAGGCCCATGGAACTAATTAATCAAGTCTTGATTAATTAGTACTAAGTAAGCAAGACAAGGATTAAGGTGTTGGTGATTCACCACCTAACCCAATCTTATCTTGCCATACTTTGTCCTATTTACACCTTACTTGACACCATACTTGTCCCATGCCTTTAGTTGGACAAGTATGGGTTTTGTTATGTTTAAGTCATCTTTTTTCAACATCACAAACACAAGACAAGAATAGGAAATACAACTTCTCTCTCCCTTCCCTTGCAATTTCGGGTTTGGCAAGCTCCCACCTCCATTTTTGTGTTCTTGAGTCCTCAAAGAGAAGAACTACGTGGCTTTGATTCCCATGTGGATACGTAGGCGTCTTGGAGACTCAAGCCAATCATTCGTTAACCGGTGTTCTTGTTTTGGTAAGAGATAGTGCTGAATTTTTCTCTTATGAATCCATTCTTTGTTAGTTGTTTCATGGTTTTAATCGTCTCTTGGTTTGTATTGATTTTCCGCTGCGAGTTGGTTCATCTCCAACCCTACCTCTAGACCCAACAGTGGTATCAGAGCCGTGCTACCTTCGGGATTCACAAGACGGTGTTCAAAGTTTCGGTTTTGCTTGAAAGTTTCGTTTTTGGCATGTTGTTTTGCTAAATTGTTTGATAACATGTTTTAAATTATTGTTTATGGATTTAATGCATGTAAAATGATTTTTTGAAAATTATTTCAAATCTGTAAATTTTGAAAAAAAATTGATTTTTCGGGTCTCGGGAGCGGGACTCTCGGGGAGCCGAAACCGGGACCGAACGGGGCTCCGTTGGACGGAGCTAGGCCAAGCATGACCATTAGATGGTTGATATGCCAAGGCTAAACCGTTTTGTTAGTTATGACGAGTTTGGAACCGTCATGATGAACTCGAAGATCAAATGTTCAAAAGTTTCATTTTTGAACGGTTTCGATAAACCGAGCATCAAAAAATTTCGAAACTTGGCTATTAATTAAAACCGGAAAATCACATGATGTTTGATAACATGCTTGTTTGATAACACGATGTGTGATGTGATGTTGGCATGGTGTACATAATAGCCCCGAGCTCGATTTAATTATTTATCGCTTTTCACGGCCTGCGAGCCGTTAGAGTTAACGTGTAATTATTCTTTCAAGGTGTGGTCGTCGAACCACTTGTTTGTAATATTTATTTATTCCCGACCTGCGAGTCGTGTATTAAATTGTAATATTTTACTCAAGACGAAGAAAGGGCGAAAAGGTCATTTGGTGGCTTTTCGGGTGTTGGCATCGGCTTGGAGTCGGTGGAGCTCAAGAAGCTAGTGGGAGTTAGTTTAGGGGGCTATTATGTGCACATTTATCGCTTTATGCTTGGTTTAGTTTATGCATGATTAATTCTATGTGTTTTAGAATTGCATGCTTAACTTTATTTACCGAGCATATCACCTCACATGCAAAGATAAAATTGGAATTTTAATCCTTGTGTGTGAACCCTTAGAACCGTCATTGCATTGGATGTAGTTGACGGGTTCAAAGGAAGAATTACATTGGATGTAATTTGAGGCATCATTGCATTTGGAATGTAGTTGATGTGCTCATCGCATCTAGGATGTGCCAAAGTTTTGAACACAACTGGACAAGTAAAAGCGGGTCATGTCTTATACCTCCCAATCATCAACACCTTACTACCTCCCCGTCCTATGGTTGTCGTGCGCATTAGCGGAGCATTCATGGGGAAGCGGGGTAGTAGGTTTGGACGACATATGTGGGTGTCGTGCGCATTAGCGGAGCACCTACATAGTGACGAGCCATAGTTGAAAATTGGTGGACCCGACTACGATTCTCGGCCTGAGGTTGAGCTAGGGTAACAGATAGGGTAAGTCGTGTACATAAGTACATACCCTAGCCAAGAGTCACATTGGATGTGATTGGATGGAGTCCTACCTACATAGCTCGATTAAGTGGTGAGCATTAGTTCAGCTTAATCGAGTGAATCAAGGATCTTGGTTTCAGATTCTAAAGGTTTAGAATTGATTGTTGGTGTTTAAGCTTGATCTTCATAAAATTTATTCAGTTTACTGATTGAATTTTATCTGTTGTAGATCAAATGGCAAATTCAGCGAACATTAATAGTTTGTCATTAAAAACCATTCTTGACAGGGTCAAGCTAAATGGGACAAACTATTTGGACTGGAACAGAATTTTGAGGATAGTCCTCAAGTCTGAACGCAAAGAATATGTCCTTGACAAGGCTGTCTCTAAGACCATATCAGAGTTACATGAAGTGTCATCAGCTGCTGAGAAGAATATCTCAAGGATCTGGGATCCAAGGATATTCTGATGGTCAACAAGGGAATTGGAAGTGGCAAGGGCTGGGCCCATGCGCACTTGGCAGGAAAGATGAGACACCTGAGAATGTCTGCTTCTACTGCCAACAGCCTGGTCATTGGAACCGGGATTACAGGAAGTTCACGGCTGATCTGAAAAAGGGCAGTGGGACTACGCCTTCATCAAATAGCCTGGATGATCTGAAGAAGGGCAGTAGGACTGCGCCTTCATGCCTTTAGTTGACACCATACTTGTCCCATGCCTTTAGTTGGACAAGTATGGGTTTTGTTATGTTTAAGTCATCTTTTTTCAACATCACAAACACAATACAAGAATAGGAAATACAACTTCTCTCTCCCTTCCCTTGCAATTTCGGGTTTGGCAAGCTCCCACCTCCATTTTTGTGTTCTTGAGTCCTCAAAGAGAAGAACTACGTGGCTTTGATTCCCATGTGGATACGTAGGCGTCTTGGAGACTCAAGCCAATCATTCGTTAACCGGTGTTCTTGTTTTGGTAAGAGATAGTGCTGAATTTTTCTCTTATGAATCCATTCTTTGTTAGTTGTTTCATGGTTTTAATCGTCTCTTGGTTTGTATTGATTTTCCGCTGCGAGTTGGTTCATCTCCAACCCTACCTCTAGACCCAACAGGAAAATGAGTGGCTCTCCGTGTAACAGAGTGTGTGTGGGGATGCGCACTTCGCCCTGCTATGTTTGGCAAAAGCCCGACACTCTGACCCCCCCATTCCCTGGTGTTGTTCCTGACTACCCGTGCATTCCAAAAATTCCCCCAATCCATCTCCACGTATGTTAGGTCGAGTCAGGAAATGCGTTGAAGTCTTTCCACATCACTCCAACAACAAGATCCGATCTCTTTAATTTAGACCCTGGTCTAATAGAGTATTATGTTATAGGGTTGAACGTTTCACATCTATAGGTTAGAACAAGATCTCACCCTTTTGATTTTATGTCTCTTACTATATTCTTATTAGCGCCTACTTACTTAATAGAGCTTATTTACTTGTAATTTAATTTTCGTATCGTTTTTTGTCTTCTAGTTCTGTTAGAGTGTCTATTTGACAATTTATAGTCTTGTTTTTAGGGATAACGTTGATTCCGGACCTATGTGACCTTTCATTAGCAATTCCTAACTGTGGTCAACCTTTTGTGACACGCCCTAACACAAAAGGTCGTTTTTTTTTACAAAACTTGTAAAGTTATTTATGAAAAACCGAGTTAGGATTTGTGACAAAAAATCACCCATTAGTATACATTTTGTAAAAAACACCACCTTTAGATTAAGATGCATGACAAAGGTCGAGATCGGTTAGGAAGTTTTAGTGAAATATCACATAGGGTTAGAGCATCCACAGTCGTTGGCGAGGAGCTGCTGGCGGGGAGAACACGTCGGTGAGGAGCTAGCTGGAAGGTGGCTGGGAGCTGGCGGGGAGGTCGCTGGCGGGGATGGCTGGCTGTGCGCTTCTCGCTGGCACTCCTCGCCGGCGCCAACGACTACTTTAACCTTAAAATCTAAATGGCCTAAAGAATAATCTTGGCCCACTAATTTGTTTTTGAAAATAACACACAATATAAATACCATTTATCTCTAAAACCTTGTAAAAACCTACCCTAAATCAACTAAAATCGCAAGCTATCTACTCTCACTATTAATCCTTCTCATAAATCATCGTCCCGACCCGCATTCTTGTTCGTCCGTCAATATGGCCAACCTACCCAACGATGTGGATTTCAATTCCATTTTGGACGAGATACTCGAAGACTGCCTGGGGGGGGGGGTTGTTAGAAGACGCTTTGGTCGATTCTCCACCACGAAAGCGAAAATACATTGCACGTGACCGGGTAGCCGTAAACGAACGATAAATGAAGGACTACTTCAACAGGAACCCTGCGTACACGGAGGTGCATTTCCGGCGTCGGTTCAGAATGCCAAAGGCTGTGTTCCTCCGTAACGTACATGCATTGGAGCAACACGATGATTACTTCATGTTAAGGTTATATGCATGTAGTCAAGTTTCATTTTCTCCTTATAAGAAATGTATTGTCGCCATTAGGCAGTTATGTTACAGAATTCCAGCTGATGGGTTGGACGAGTACTTGAAGATAGGGGAAACAACGTCTTTGGAATGTTTGAGAAAATTTTGTAGTGGAATCAATAAAGTATTTGGTCCTACATACCGGCGTAAGCGTACACGGGCTTATATGAACCACATTTTGGCGGTGAATGAAGCGCGAGGGTTCCCGAGCATGCTTGGAAGTCTTGACTGCATGCACTAGGAGTGGAAGAATTGCCCAATGGAACTTCGAGGATCTCATTCCCGGAGGGACCACAGTATTCGACCAACCGTTGTCCTCGAGGAAGTTGCTACTCATGACTTATGGATTTGGCACTCGTTCTTTGGCATGGCAGGATCGAACAACAATTTGACGGTGCTCAACCATTCCAAACTTTTCCCGGACGTTATCAACGGTTGGAAACCACCGGTTGAATATACGATAAATGGTAACCACTACAAACTCCTGTATTATCTTGCTGATGACATATACCCTTGGCGGCCAGTGTTCGTGAAAAAAATTCCATTACCTCAACTCCCGAAACAGAAGAAGTTTTTTGAAGTCCAAGAAGCGTGCATGAAGGATGTGGAACGAGCTTTCGGTGTACTCCAATCTCGGTTTCACATTATCAAGCGACCGAACCGCTTGTGGATACCTCAGTACATCAGCTTGGTAATGGATGCATGCATTATATTGCACAATATGATAGTTGAGGCTGAACGCCATACCTACGACGATTACCTTGAACAAACAAATGAAGGTGGGCCAAGTCAACCACATATTGCACGAGGAGGCTTCGTCCCGACCCATGTCATACTTGAAAACACTGCGAGGATGCAAAATGAACGCATACATTATCGGTTGAAGGACGATCTCGTCGAACACATTTGGAATAAATTTGGAGACGCCTAGCTTCTATTATCGTTCATTATGTTTTAATTTCAAGTCTAATTCTTCTACTCATTATTGGTATTATAATTTGTGATGTTTATGTTTACTTTAGTGTATCTTTTTTAATTTACGGACTTGTTTTGTTTTTTATTTAACATTTTTTTATTTAAGTACTTGTTTTTTTACATATAGTATATAATTTGATGATATACATATAAAATATTATTTTTTTCCATACCGTCAGCGGCTCCCCACCGGCACAAAAATCTCCACTGTAGCTTGCGCAGGCGATGAGGTGGCTGGGAAAGAAAAAACACATTTTTTAATGGTCCCCGCCAGCGCCTCCCTGCCAGTAGCCGGCGAAATGGTTGTGGATGCTCTTAGGTGTTAGATAAAGATAATATCGTATATTTGGAATTTGTATTTGTATTTCAAATTGTATCCATGTATATCTAGGATACTATCACACATGTATAAGATATGACTCAATCAATGAAACACGACAACAAATCATTCACAACATGGTATCAGAGTAATTCTAATTCAACTCTGCTTCTTCTTTTATTTTTTTGATCTGCGCATATCACTACTCTGCTCCTACGTTCGATTTATTTTGATGCTTCCTTATTTTGCTGAAACATCATTGCTGGGTAGCTTTTATTGCTTGCGCATCATTGCTGGTAGCCTTTATTACTTGAGCTTTGTTAATTTCATTGTTCTGTTGTACTTTATCACTTGTTGGACAACAATGGCTGAGAAATTCCATGCTGCTTTGACGGTTTCGAACATCAAACTTCATTTTCCTATGATTCTTGAGCTCGAGAAGGGTCATTATGTATTATGGGCAGCGCTTTTTTGTGTCCATTGTCAGCTCTATGATGTCCTGGATCACATCGATCCACCTGCTGCACCTCCGGCAACCGTCCCCGTCACTGCCACTACCTCCACTACTAAGGACGCCTTATGGAAAAGGCTCGATGCGGCTGTCCTTCAATGGATATACGACACAATCTCGGGTGATCTCCTCCAAACTATTATCACCCTGGGTGCCACTGCTCTCCAAGCTTGGGAAGCACTTCGGAATATTTTTCAGGACAACAAAAACTCCCAAGTTGTTTCACTGGAAAATCAGTTCTCTTTGGTTCGTTTGGACGATCTTTCTAATGTTTCCTCTTATTGCCAGGAGCTGAAAATGCTTGCTGATCAGGTAGCGAATGTCGGTGCCCCTATCACCAATGAAAGTTTGGTGAGCCAACTTTTGACGGGTCTCTCGGAAAGCTACGACGGTGTCGCCACCATCATTCAGCATATGAACCCGCTTCCACCATTTCATGAGGCTCGGTCCAAACTCATCCTCGAGGAGACCCGGAAAGCTCGCCAAGCCTACTCGTCTTCTGCTGCTGCTGGCGCAGCTCTTCAAGCTTCAGTGGAGGATGGTCGGGATTTTCGCTCCGGCATGCCCTCGGATCCTCCCCAACACCGGCAACAAAGAGGACCTCGTGGCGGAAACTCTCGCAGTCGAGGCAACACCATCAGATCGTCCCAGAATGGTGGCCGGAGCACCACCCATTCACGGCAGCAGCGACCTCACCCATGGTCTTCGCCGGCCTCACCACACCTCCATCAACAAACCTGGCTGGGATATTCATTGCATCAACAGGTCTGGCAAGGTGGTTGGTCAGCGCCTCCTTGCCCATTTCCCGCGCAAAGTGCGCCTTGGGCTTCAAGTCCTCAACCGGGCCAGTCATGGCCCAGCAGCAATCGAGCTCCACAGCAGGTCCCAGCCCATGCACAACACGAGGCTCATGCGCAGCAACAGTAGGCCCATGTGCACCACCAGGCTTATTTGTTAGCAGCAGCCCCATCCAGTATGTCCACAGCAGCACCTTCACACGTTCCAACGGACATTACACATGCTATGGCGAATTTATCCTTGCATACATCGGATGATACTTGACATATGGACTTGGGGGCAACCAATCACATGACCTCTAATTCGGGTAAGCTCACGTCCTACACTAATTCGAGCAATTCTCATAATATTATTGTTGGTAATAGTTCCGTAATTCCAATTCGTGGTCAAGGTTGTGCAATTTTACCTCACCCGAATCCATCTTTAGTTCTAAATAATGTACTTCATGCCCCCAGTTTGTTAAGAATCTTATATATGTTCGATGAAACACGACAACAAATCATTCACAACATTAGGAAACAACGTTTTCTCTTATATTTATAAAATTTCTCGATAAAAAAAATCCTTGATATGGTCAAGAAATAATACCCAATCTCAAAGAACTCCAATTAATACCTAACGTTTTTCCATACTTAATTCAATCCACGGTATATATTCACGTATATGCATCATTTGACTCTACTGTTTCATGATGTTCTCCATAGAGCTATGATCACTGCACCTAGTGATTTCAAGGCTTTAATTATAACTCATTAGTACTGTCAATATCGTCAAGAACTTTTCCAAAACTCACCACAGCGTCTTAACAATTATGCCAATTCTTGTGGCTCATGTTAGGGCTCCATATATGGGTTATTATGATAAGTTTTGGTCTGTGCTTGATATTTAAAAAAACAAAACGGCAAACTATTTTTATTAAAATTAGCTCACATGACAGTCATTAAGTCAACCCATGGAAGTAATTTTCAAGGTTTTTTTTTAAGCTCGAGAAATTTATTAAGAAAAAGGTGGTTTTCAGGATAAAAGATTAAAAGAACTCCAGCAAAAGAAACTTAAACGATAAAATCTTTAAAAAAAACGAACGTAGTGGACAAAAACAAACCGAAAAGAAGGTCAAGATCCAACACCTATACCCCATTTTTCTTGGAAGCCTTGTGAGATGCTTTCCACAAAACCGAAAGAGGAGGCGCAGACTGAATGACAGTTCCCGGCTCAACGAGCGATTTTTCGATCTAGTAACAATGGTGTAAGTGGAAGGGAAACCTTGACGAGATGAAGGTTGGAGGAGGACGTTCTTCCACGGACTACTTTCCTTCTTCTCCGCATCCATCAGAGCTTCCGTCACCAAAGCTTTGTCCACAACTTCCAACTGGTCAACTTCTGAAGCATCCAGAGCATCCAAGACCCCTTCCTCAAGAACTGAAGGACTTGGAAAACAAAGCGGAGCTGCTTGGGATTCAAGTATATGAGTACAACCCCAAGATCCACTAACTTGGGCTTCAGTAAAGCCCTTAAACTCATTCACTTCCGAAATCACCCGATCAACTGAGCAAGTATTCAAAAGTTGAATAGCTTACGCGTCAAGCAACAGACAAACCACAAATCCCCTATGGCCAAGGTCTTCAACGAGGCCATGAGGCTCAGTCACACCAGCCGAATCGTACGCAACATAATTAGAACAGAAGAGGGAAAGGGAATCACACAAAGATCTGCGGGGATACTCACCGATCTCCGCCCGAACTACCTCCGACGAGCAATCAACCACTGAAACAGAGCTCTGGTGAATGTTCACCATGAGCTTCAACGAAACCTCATTCAAAAAGGGACATGAAACCAAACCATCATCCTTCCCAACTAGCCATTCTCCTATAAAATCGAGGATCCCTTACACCGATTCAGAACACCAACCATGCTCTGTTTTGGAACAAGAGGACGTAGGCCGAAGCTCTGTTTTGGAGCAAACTTTCCTTTGACTGGGAATGGATCCGATTCAAGCCGAGATAAGGCCACAAAGAGCTTGAACTCATCGTAAGTAAACCTATTAAACACTTCAATGGCCTTCTGAGCCGCAGAACTCGACTGAAAATCCACAAACCCAAAGTACCTACTTTTTCTATTGGGACGTTTAAGAACAATAGCCGAGACAATAACGCCAAAATATCCAAAGGTAGATCAAGCCCAATCATCCGAAGAATAAAACGGTAAATTATACACAAAATTTTTTGTACCTAAAAACGTGGAAGTAGATGCTTCCAACACCGCAGTAGAATTGGTCGATGGAGGAGCAACATTGGCCTGAATCGCACAAGAGGAATTTTCAGAGAAAACTTGAACGTCTTAATGATTCATTAACGTTCCCGCTATTGCTTTAGTGCGACGAACCCGTCTACGAACCTTTATTTTTGCACCCAGGTCCGATTTTGAGGGAGCAACACCCTTGTGAGGACGTTTTTTCCGATCCAAAACATGTACCAGATCCACCAATCTGCCATCCTTCACAAACAAGCGAGAAAAGCCATATGCTACACAAAACTTAGAGATATCCCTGACAAAACACAACCCACAACCATCACAGAAACTGGCCTTGTTGAGCTTGTTCTTGAGAGCTCCAGCCATCAATGTCCACGGATCAAAACTTGCATAATTTTCAAGGTTTTAAAAGTCTTTAGACGTTAGTCGGACGACTATGATCTTCGGAGATTAATCGGAGGGGATTAATTGGGCACTCATCAGATTTGTATTTTTCTATTTTTAAAATTTTTATAGATAAATTACTATATATAAAAAAACAAAATATGAACTTACTTATATTAAAACTGGTAAAAATATTTAAAATATCTAATTATTTTAATTTAGTCACTATAATATGCAAAAATTGTTCAAGGGATCCTCGATTTTGTAGGCGAATAGTCGGGTCGGCTAGACACAAAATGGGGCCTAGGAGGGCGCATAAGTGGCACCCAATCGGGATTTTTAGAACACTGATAATTTTATTCTTAGATTTTTGAGAAACCTATATATATAAATACAATAACTATTAGGTACAAACTTGTATCTTTCGTACAACTTACAAACTATTAATCTGGGCCCTTAGATCGTGAAATCAAAGACCTAGATATAAACAAAAATCAATAATGACAAAATCATTAATGCACATATTTTTAATAAATTTCGTAATCAATCACCTCACCCCCCTGAATTTTGGTAGTCGTCCGATCCCCTAAATCCATGACCCAGAATAATTTGTATTTCGCACCTAAAGATTGATTTGTCCATGAAAGTTTATATATATATATATATATATATATATATATATATATATATATATATATAGGAAATGATATCCAATACAAAACAATCTTATCGTGAAAACTACAAACCAATATGAGCCACAGGATGCGGCCAAGATGACATCATTAGAGCGCGTACGATGCTGACACGTGGCCTTTTTCACGCGCGTCTTTGAACGCGGGCAACACGTGTTGACCACGCGCGCAACACCCATGGTACCAACACTCTGTATAGTATCATCACTCTGTATGGTACCAGTACCGTGTAAGGTAAGGTACCAGTATCGTGTTAGGTAAGCTACCATCACTTTGCATAGTATCAGCACTCTGCATGTGGGTATCAGGACTGTGTATGTATGTATCAGCACCGTGTTAGGTAAGCTACCAGTACTTGGCGTGCGCATCAGCAGCGAAGCGCACACGTGTCAACATCTTTTGTGCTCTGATGACGTCAGCGTGCACGCATCCTATGCGTCAGATTGGTTTGTAGTTTGCACGATAAGGGGTGGTTTGTATACCAATTAAATGTATATATATATATATGCGCTCTACTAGGGTTTCAGAACCTCTAACCCAAGTGGTGGTTTCTCCTCGGGGATGACGTCGCTCCTCCCGACCTCAGTCTGATACTACATCTCCGTAGATATGTCGTGCATCCCCTTCATCCTCTCTTGCTCATTCGGTGCCCACGAGAGTCACCACTACCCAAGATCGGTCCTCACACTTTCTCCAATTTCCCCAATTTAACTAGTTCCCAATACCACCAGTACCACGACCACGCCGCTAACATCACTAGGTACCTCCCAGATCGTTCTTTGTGGATCCTCGTATGCCACTGCTTTTCCCCGATTGATCCCGACGGTACTTCCTCTCAGCCGACGGGCCTCTCTCAACCAACACCCATGCCCCAATGTCAATGGCGAGTGGACCCGGGGTCTGGCGCAATCGCTAACCCTAACCCTTTCCTAGCGAGGCTGGATTTCAGAGCATTGGCTTGGAATTTTCAGGGGATGGGATATTGCCTTCACAAGAAACAATTACGCCATCTCCTTCGTGAGCACTGTCCCCATGTCCTTTTTCTCTCAGAAACTATTCAGTCTGCCCAACGATGCTTGATGATGTCTAGGTCCCTAGGATTCCAAGGTTTCTACTGTGAACCCAAGTCGGATTCAACACGAAGCCTTACTCTTTTTTGGGTAGAGGGTATTGACGTGGGTCTTCAGGATCAGGACGAGCATCATATTAATGTAGAGATCTCGGCACCAGGCTTTGATGATGTCAGGCTTACAAGCATCTATGGGGAGGCATAAAGGGGACACTAGTCTTGGACTTGGGACCTTCTGAGGAGACTACATACTCCCTTGAGACCCAATTGGAGACTTTAATGGTATCTTATATAAGGATGAAACCACGGGTAGTAGCACATACCCATTGAGTCTTGTGAATGATTTTGGCCAGGTAATTGAGGAGCTGGATCTTATTGATGTCTTAATAACAAGTCATCAATACACTTGGTTTCGGGGGAGGACTCACACCAGACGCATTAAATCAAGGCTAGACAGAGCTCTGATCTCAAAGCCATTTTTTTCTTCCCTATCGGACCTGCATTTCTATAATACGGAAACCACAACCTCGGATCATTGACCTTTTATGTTATGCCTAGCTTATAAGGTATAGGATCATGGCAGATCGAAGTTCCGATTCTAGTTCCAATGAATGTGAGACCCAGATTGTGGTATAGTAATTCAGGGGGCTTGGAACAAATCCCCTTCCGTATCAATTATAGAGGTGATTCGAGGTGTGGGTATCTCTTTGGCCCGTTGGGGTTGACATTTCTTTTGGAAAAATGTTAACCACATCAAGTGGTGATAGAGGCGCATCGCAGAACTGAATGGAAGGACAAACTGGGCAGGGGTTCAACGAAGGGAAGCTATTCAAATCCAATATCAGAATGCTCTTTGTGCACAACAGCACTAGCTGACTGAGAGGGACAAAACACAGAATTTTTCCAAGCCTCAGCAACTTACCAACGATGGATTAATGTTGTTGTGGCACTCAAAATCACGATGGGGAAATTGGTTACATTGGAGTCAAGTATGAAGGAGCTCATCACGGATTACTTCGGCCAATTGTTTACCTCTAGCCATCCGGACCTCATGGATTTCCCTATCTTGTTACCCACTCGAATTGTCCCTGAGCATAATCTCTCCCTCTTCTCGCTTGGTACTGACCAGGAGATTCGCCATGGTATTTTTTAGAAGGGACCGGAAGAGTCACCAGGACCGGATAGACCCAACCCGAGATTCTATCATCACTACTAGCCTATGGTGGCAGAAGAGGTGGTTCGATTTATACAGGATATCATCCGGACGAAGGGGTTTGATCTAGTATTGAATGAAACCTCGATCGTCCTCATCCCGAAGAAGCCTGACACAGATGTGGTCACTGATCTCCGGCCCATAACTCTTTGTAACGTAATATTCCGGATCATGTCCAAAGTTTTGGCGAACAGACTCCGACCCCTGCTACATCATGTCATCTCTAAGACACAAATAGCTTTTATTCTAGGTCGTTGCATCCAAGATAATGTACTAATCTCCTTTGAGGTAATTCATTACTTAAAACGGAAACGCCAACAGGCGGTAGAGTATATGAATCTGAAATTGGATATGAGCAAGGCCCGTGACAGGGTTGAGTGGACCTCCTTGACCGCTATTATGGTCAGACTCGGGTTTTTGCCTGATTGGATAGAATTAGTGTCCTACTACATGGGGACGGTGTCGTATTCAATCTCATCAAGGGGACGTGAAACTCCTAAACTCGCCCCGACAAGGAGAATCCACTAGGCCAATCCTCTATCTACCACTTTTTTCTCCTTTTCATGGAAAGATTATCCCATTTACTGAAGATGACCCGAGACGCAGACACTATCCATGGCATCCAGATTGCTAAGGGAGCTCTTGAGATATCTCATATGTTTTTCGCTAATGACTACTACATCTTCTACAGGGCCACCCCTTCTGAGGCGTAGAATATTCAGGATACTTAAGGAGTCTTTGGAACCCTCTCAGGTCAAGTCCTCAATATAGGCAAATCCTCAATCCTATTCAGCACAAATACCCCAGCAGCGTTGCGCCAAGAGTGTTGTGATATATTGTCCATAGCAGAGACCTCAATTGCTTCCACGTATTTAGGCGCCCCCAATATGGTAGGAAGAAACCGGAATGTGGCCATGGCTTATCTATGCGACTAGATCCTGGCTCGGATCAGGTCATGGGAGGGAAAGTTACTTTCTCCAGCTGGTAGAGAGATTATGATCCGCTCAGTCCTCACCTCCCTGCCAGTCTATATTATGTCAATCTTTCGGGTCCCTTGTCGGATAGTGAATCCTATACATGTAGCCCTAGCCAGGTTTTATTGGGGGGGGGGGGGGTAAGTTTGAGAGATCTATTGTATGGCAGGACTAGGACAAATTATGCATGCCTAAAGATAGTGGAGGTATGGGTTTTTGTCACCTACAGGACGTCATTAATACTTTATTGGGAAAACAAGTGTTGGGCCTCATCCACAAGCCCCAGTCGTTGGTGTCGTGGTTCCTAAAGGCGCTTTACTTTCCTACTACACACTTTTAATAGGCACCGACTGGTCGTAATCCGAGCTTCACATGGGCCATCCTTTTCTCAACCTAATATCTAATACGGAGTGGCCTATGGGTTACCATCAGGAATTGGCGAGATACCATGATACAGGGTGCCACATGGAATATTGGGTCGATAGCTACCATTGAATCTACGGGTCCTACGTTGGTGGGTGCCCCAATCACCGGCCTCATGATCCCGGGAACACAACAGTGGGATGTGGGGCTTATTCACCAACTCTTTAATGAGAATGATAGGGTTAGTATCCTCCATATCCCACTTTCCGCTAGCAGACCAGAAGATGAATGGAATTGGGCATCTGACAAGAATGGTCTCTACACAACGAAAGCAGGGTATCTATCCCTCGCTTGGGCACACCATCAAATATAGAAAAAAAAGGTAGTAGTGACATGATCAACCCTTTGGAATATTCGTGTACCCCCACACCTACAGGTCTTTTTATGGAGATGCCTTACCAGCACTCTTCAGGTGGCCACTAACCTTGTTAGCAAGTACGTCCTGATCCCAACAACTTGTTCCATCTATGGTAGGAATATTGAATCATTAAATCATCTCTTCCTTCATTGTGGGTTTGCAAAAGTATGCTGGGAGCAGTTGTGAGGCATCCCGCCAAGTGGGTCTGGTGTGGATTTTGAAACTTAATGGGTATCGTTGATGACTAGCATTCTTAAGAATTGGGCAGCAGACATCCGAAGTGTCCTATGGGAAAATTTGAAAATGAGGTGATAAAAATAGTGTTCAGTGTTGATAAAACTAGTGTTCAGTTTTGGAAAATGAGGTGATAAAAATAGTGTTCAATGTTGATAAAATCAGTGTAAAGTGTTGATAAAAATTACCCATATATATATTTTTTTAAATCAGCCATGAAATAATTATTTTTTTGTTCTTCAAAATATATTCATGATTGATCTTAGTAGAAAGCCCTTGAAAAACTAAAAATATTGGCACAAGTTTGAAGCCAATCGGAGTTCAAACGAAGCGGAAAGATTAAATTTGTGAATTTGTAAAAAAAGTAATATGATAATTTTGCTAAAAAAACCCTTACAACTTATCAAAAAGTGATGTGTTTTTGCAGTCAACAAGTCAAAAACTCAACTGCATCTCATCCATCCATTTATGAAATGGATGGGTTAGATGAGTTCTCATAGTTTTTTCTTTAAGGGCGAGTTTCTATTTGATTTCTCCTCTGATTCCATGTATACATATATTTTTTTATGTGTTTTTATATCTTTTTCTTGTGGGTTCCAATGCATCAGTTTTCTACTCCAAGACACATGAATCGTGTCTTAATCTTCAACTCATAAGGAAAGGGCAGTTTATTTTGTCCAGGGATTTTGGATATGCATACGATCCTATGTAGTAGTTCCTAACTAGTTCAACTTATTATTTAACCTACCTTACTTTCCATCACAATCTTTTTTTTGAAAAGGACCTGCTTTCATTACTTTGAGGGTGTCTTTCACCAAAAATACAAGAAAGTGCGTCAAGGGGAATAAATCTTGACACGTAAGAACAGACAAGGAATTTGTGGCCATGACAAGCTAGTGGGCTGAAACATTCGTTTTTTTCTTAACAAACAAGAGTTGAGATTCCTCAATCGAATCTAAAAGCAACTTACAATCTTGCAAAATACTCCCAGGGGGGCGTGAGCACAATATTGGCCTCAATAAGGTTTACTACTACCTGAGCATTGAGTGGATAATGATCCTGGATTTGTTGATTTGATGTGCCCATTGGAGAGCTTGCATGATCGCCATAGCTTCAATCATAGGCGTTGAGAGTGTACCTATATTGATACCATTTTGACCTTCCGGGACGGTACCTGACATATCTCTGCAAATAAACGCCCACCACGACCGATTATCGGGTGGGAAAACTGCTCCATCGGTATGCACTAAGATCCAATTTGTTGGGTATATAGCCCAGCTCAGGAGGGGTTGGTTTATATCAGGTTCCATTTTTGGAGGTTTTGGCATTGGCTTCCTTCCAGGACCGAAAGTGAATCTTAGTAGCAATGACCATAGCAACCGGAAGAAGGTGTTCATCATTCCATACAAAATCGTTTCTTTTCTTCGATATACTCCAAACCCACATAAGAATTTCCGATTTTGATTACGTACTAGATAACTGAAGGACTTTTTCCCACCACGCCTGGAATGTCATTCTGAGGGAGTAAAGGAGGGGTAGGTCCGAAAGATCCCATCATTCCTTAGCAAACGGGCATTGAAGAAGAAGGTGGGCCGTTGATTCGGTCTCCGACATACAAATAGCGCATAATGGTGAAATAGGAACACACCTTATGTGGAGATTTGCTGTCACCTGTAATGAATACGTGATCCATCTCCAAAAAAAGATCTTCACACGGTGAAAGGCTTTGACTTTCCAAGAATCTGACCAAAAAGATTCCGATTCTTTGGGGATCCATTCCCCTTTCATAGTTTGGACATTTAAATTAACCCCTTTTTATAGTATCATCATTCCAAAACCATCCATCTTCTACCCGAGATATGGATAAAGGAATGCCCAAAAAATTTCTTGACCCCCTTCAGAGAAGCTATTACGAATCACCTCCACATTCCATGATCGATGGTTAGGAATCAAAAACGAGTCAACACATAGGCCTGCCACCTTAGTCGTAGCTGTTTGTACCCATGGGACGTTACTCGTAAACCACGGGTCACCTAAAATCCTGGTGGCTGTTCCCAAGCCAATAGACCTACTACCCCATGGGTGAGAAGAGCTTCGGATTCCCGGACGCTTGTCCATAAAAAATCGGGGTTGTTCCTTTGCCAACTGTCAAGAAATTTCCATCCGCAAAGTATTGGGCCTTAAAAATCCTGGATACTAGGGCATTCGGGTACGTCAAGAATTTCCACCCCATCTTCCCAAGCAGAGCAGTACTGAAATCTCCCACGTTACAGAAGCCCATTCCACCATTCAGTTTTGGTTTGCACAGTTTTTGACAGTACTTCCAAATAATAGGACGTAGGGAGCGGGACGAACCAGCCCAACGAAAATATAGCCAAGGTAACCTGAATAATTGATATAAGGGATTGGGGGAGCATAAAGACACCCATTGTGTAGACTGGGAGGGCCATTAAGACTGGCTTTATTAAGTCTTCCTTCTCACCCTGAGAATGCAGCTGATTGTCCCACATATTGATACGAGATAAAACTGTTGGGTCTCGAGGTAGGGTTGGAGATGAACCAACTCGCAGCGGAAAATAAATGAAAACCAAGAGACGATTAAAACCATGAAACAACTAACAAAGAATGGATTCACAAGAGAAAAATTCAGCACTATTTCTTACCAAAACAAAAACACCGGTTAACGAATGATTGGCTTGAGTCTCCAAGACGCTTACGTATCCACATGGGAATCAAAGCCACATAGTTCTTCTCTTTGAGGACTCAAGAACACAAAAATGGAGGTGGGAGCTTGCCAAACCCGAAATTGTAGGGAGAGAGGGAGAGAGAGAGAGAAGTTGTGTTTTCTATTCTTGTCTTGTGTTTGTTATGTTGAAAAAAGATGACTTAAACATAACAAACCCCATACTTGTCCAACTAAAGACATGGGACAAGCATGGTGACATGTAAGGTGTAAATAGGAAAAAGTATGGCTAGATAAGATGGGGTTAGGTGGTGAATCACCAACACCTTAATCCTTGTCATGCTTACTTAATACTAATTAATCAAGACTTGATTAATTAGTTCCATGGGCCTTGGTTGCATGGGCCTTTCATGGGCCTATTGGAACATGGCCCGTGGCCATTTCCAACGAGGTCCCGTGATTCGCTCATCGCCTCCAAGCCTTCCATACCGGAAATGTCCAACATTATCTAACGCGATCAATCCCAAGACTCCAAGCTTTGTCTCTATCCGTAATGTCCTATTCACTTACGGGAGCATGACCCAAAACCCAGTTTTGGTTATGTCCCGAGACAACTCCCTTTTGGCCATTCTCCATAAATGTATAATGAGTTTCACCCTTCGGTGTGACCCTTAGGTTTATGCATGTCAATAGATCAACGTAAAATCCCATTTTGCTTGATCCTATTTAAGTGGCAACTAACGAGACTTTAGTATTTCCTGACACTGCATAACGAATCGACCCTGTCGATTCTAACCTTTCCGTCGTCTATGTCACTATCCTTTTATCTCCGATATCCTGATTGAGATAAGGCATAAAGCCGTCATCTTTATTATTCTCAATCACTGTTCCTTGATATGTGAGATGACTGAATATATGGTACCTAGTATCATGTGCATGGCCATGCTATTCTTTCACTCATTCTCGATCAAGCGGCCGAGAACCGATATATTTCCCATACCTCAGTATGAGGGATAAATCCCTTAGCCGTCTTTCGTGTCACTCATGTAGCCCGTCCCTAAGCCAATCCTGGCCGTTATCGAAGCCCTGTTATGGACAGCGTTAGGCTCAGGTCAAACTCAGTTGTTGACTACATAGCGATCACAAAGACTCCTTGGTCTAAGGATACTTGACAAGCTACGACACTGAATATGTTCATGACTTAATCTATGGCACATATTCAGGGCGAGTCGTCCAATATCATGTCCCACATGATATCTATGATCAGACTCCAGAATCCCATTCCAACGACTAATAGAACGTAAGCCATAAAGATCCATCTTTCATACTAGTCGCTTTTAGTGAAGCTTTGTTGACTAGGGATGTAAGGACCGCTCCTGGTCAACGCCGGTCAATCGGCGGAAAAACGGAAAAATTTAAAATTCTTGGACATACACCTAAATGAACTTAAAATTGACCCCGAGGGTCATATCGGACTTAAGTTGACCCCGATATCGACCAAAGTGAGTTCTGGGTGACTCAGGGCAACTTTTTGACCAATTTGGGAAAAGTTGACTATTTGCCCAAAAAGTCAATCGAGCGACGTTTTGGTCCGTTCGAGGTCGATTTGGATCCAAAAAGCTTAGCCGTCGTTACATCAGTCTTAGTTGGGCCGTTTCCTTGTAGCACGCGAAATTTCATAAATTCTTGGAAAATGGGCCCGCACGGGGCCCGAGATGGCCGAATTTCGCGAATCTGACTGAAAAATTCTGCAAAGATGTTTTTCTAACTAATGTGACCCACTTGACACTTGTCATAAAAGTGGTGGAAGGGATTTGAAAGGACTAATGTGCCCTTGGACTTTGAACTAAAAGACAAGGGATGGTGGTATTTTGGTCTTTTTGGTGTGTGGTTGATTTTAAAACAAAATAAAAAGAGAAGAGAGAAGGAGGTTCGGCCATTTCAGAAAAAAAAGAGGGAGAAGAGAGAAAAAGAAAAGAGAGAAGGGGAAGGAGAGAAAATGAAAAGAAAGTGTAAGTTTTTGGCGTTTCCCGACGATCCGACTGACGGATCGTCTCATTTCTCGCAAAATCGTCATCCTCTCAACGTTCCCTACGGTAAGAACCCGTATTTTTCTCGTTTTGACACGTTTGAATTCTTGGGTTTTGGTTAGAATTGGTTTAAAGATGAGTGGTTGAGGTTTGGGATTCGTTAGGAACGTTTTAGGGCGAAAAGGAGCGTTTTCAGGTGTGGTCGTGTGGGGCCCACTTGGCCGGGCCTCGGGTTTTTCGTTTTTGGGTGGTCTTGGATGATCCCCGAGTCGATAATTCACACCCGGAACGAATTATGGAATTAATTTGTGAGAATTCGGAAATTTGGGTTAGAAACTTAAAACGCGGAATTGAATTGCTCGGGTATCAGAAATTGATTCTGTCGATTATTTTGGAACACGTGAATTATATTAGGGTTGTAGAAACGAAAATGGGAATTTTCGGAGCCCCGAAAGGGCGTTTTCCGATCTCGGGCAGATTCTCCGAGCCGGGCGAATCGGGCCTTTCCGGGCCCATTGTTGACAATGTCGAGTAATTGGAAAGCTTGGGAGCGATCGACATTGTCGGGGTGACATTTGGGTGTTAAGTTCATTAAATTCGGTTTTGCCTGCATATTTAAAAAGTGTGTTATTTTGATCATGTTAGATCGTGCCACCAACCGTGGAAAGAGGAGGCTAAGCGAATGATCGTGAGCATTGCCGGAGCGTGAGCATCGGACTTGGAACACTTTACGAGGTAGGGAAAAGTAGCCGGATATCGGCCTTGACTAGGGAAAGTTATTAGTAGAAATGCATGTGACACTTGGTGGTTTGAGGTTTCCCTCACGTGAGTGGGTTGTTTGAGGTTTCTCCTATGTGATCGGGTAGTTGGGGTATTGATGTTGTGAGCAATAGTGATTTACTTAGTTGAGAACATAATCCCCGTTTTGAGGTTTCCACTACGTGATTGGGTAATTGGGGTGTTGATATGGTGAGCAATAGTGTTTTGCTTAGTTGAGAATATGATCCTTATTCGAGGTTTCCCTTACATGAGCGAGTATTTGAGGTATTGATATCGTGAGCAGTTGAGACGGTTTGGTATCAGGTTTTGAGGTAGTTGTTTGCCCTGTTTAGATTCGTAAGTTGTTGATGCTTTACTAGTATGCCATAATCGAACGAGTATCCGTGGAGGTGAGCGGAACGCTCATCCCCTTCACTACTTTTCCCACAGGCCTTTGAGGTAGGGACGAGTAGCGAATACTGGTTTGGTTATGGAAAGTTACAAGTAAATGCACATAGGATCGTGTGAGGGCTGTGCTTTACCTTGTCGGTGTGACTAATGGAATGGTTGTTCGGTCTCTGATTTGGGGTCTCCTTTACGTGCACGGGTCTTGGATGGTTAGGGGGAAATTGACAGTGATTTGTGTGACAGACGGGTTTAACATGTGATTTGGGGTAGTAGTCCCCTGTATTTTTGTTTGTTGCCGGTGTTCCTGGTACTTCTGTTGTATGCCGTAGTCAGTCTGGTGTCCGTGGTGGTGAGCGAAACGCTCACCCCTTGCTACTTTTCCTATAGGTACCATTCGCGAGGCGGAATAAGAGGATCTCTCGAGGCTGAAGAGCTGGGAGCAAGAGTCCGGGCTGTCGGGGTTGTCTAGCGACGTACACTCATGTTTTAGTGTTCTTTCGCTTTTTTATTAAAACTCAGTTTGTAAAAATATTGTTTTGATTAATACAAGTGGTGCTTTTAAAGCGGTTCATTAAACTATTTGAGACTTTGTTTTACTTGCTTCACCGTTCGCGTTCCGGGTTCGGTTATACTGAATTCGGGGCGTGACAAGGGACCCATCGAGTGTGATCTATCTCGATCTATGGTTCTATTCACATTGTGGGCATAGATCAGATCACACATCGATATATTACTCCAACACATAAGTAATATAAAGCTGCTTTAATTTTATTGCTAATGATGATATATACATTTGGACATTTTGGATTGAACTACAGGCACTAAGACTGACAAAAATTTTGTCCGCAATGAATTAGAGGGACTATATTCTATTTCTTCCTATAAGATTAGGGACTCCCAGGTAGGTCAAGGCCTCCGAGATTGTAGGGATTCTAATAGTAGTGCAACAAGAGTTTCTGACCTCTAGGGACGTATTAGAGCTAAAGAAAATCAAACTTTTATCTTTATTTATCTATTGGCCCGACATATCCACAAAAGCATGGAGAATATTTTGTACACAAGTAGCTTCTCGTTGATCCACCATGCAAAATATGTAACAGTCGTCTGTAAATAGCATATGAGAGGCAAACGACGTTCCCCTAGCCACTTGAGCTTGGGCTTTGTTCAACATACATGAGAGGGCCTCCATATGAATAGAAAATGGTACTGAGATAACGGATCCCACTGCCGTATCCCACGAGCCGGTGTATTTACCTCTGTGGACTCCCCCCACCACCCTCCCCCCGAGGATACTCTTTATTGGACTGATAAGATGCACGCCTGCATAAGCCTAATCCATTGTTCCCCGAAACCTAGCTTAATTATCATCTATTCAAAGAACTTCTACTAGATCCGATCATAACCTTTGATCATGTCTAGCTTGATGGCCATGAGACCCTTATTGCCTTGGGTTTTACGACGGAGGAAATGAATAATTTCAAATGCCGTAAAAATGTTGTCTTGAATCGATCTCCCTAGGACGAATGCTCCCTGATTTTTTTAAAATAAGTTGATCTGGCATAGGTTTTAAGCAATTGGCTAATACCTTTGATAACACCCTAAAGATTACATTACATAGAATGATTGGCTGCATGTCCGTGATTCTTTTTTTTTGATCAGCGAAAGCAATTTGAAATTATCTTTGGAGAAAAAAGATACAAGACAAGAGATCCCAACCCAGCTAAAGATCGAGAAAAATTGCCAAAAAGAGACAACGGATAAGAAAGACGTCTAAAATAAACTACCCATCCCCCAAACCAATAGGTGAAATGAAACCATGAGGAAAATCCCCTGTGCAGTCTTGTGTGTAGGCATCTATGAGATTTCTTGTACAACCTTGTGATTTTGCAGCCTTGTGAATGTGAGCAAACTTCCAAATGCAACCTTCGGGAACCAGTAGCAAGTGATTGTGTAAGAAGATGGGAGAGTGCCAAGAAGTCCAAGAAAAAATAAACTGGTCTGTAAAACCGGATTTGTCCACTAATAAGCACTTTGAAAAAGCAGCGAACACCTAAGGATTTAAAACATCTCTCATCTCAACAAGTCCCATGAAGCCATAACCTGGACAGAGTACTTGTAAATGTCGGTGGCCATCACCAAGGTTGGCTGAGACAAATCTGGTGAAAGTCCACCGGAGCCCGCAAGACCTAACTACTAAACCAATTGATTTCCTAGGCCTAAAAAGCCCCATGCCATCGCCGACGGCCAACCCAAACCCACGATTCCGCACCACGAATGTGGACGGGGGCACAAGGAAATGAATCGAGAAAGTAGTGCAGTAGGGTGAGAGATGAAAACCAGTCATAAATAGAGAACAACTACCTCAGGAGTCACAGTCAAAGTAACCAATCTGCACACGAAGCCACGAAATAGAGCAGCTGACCCACCAACGGCAACCACGGACCAGAGCCGCTACGATCCTCGAAGAGGAAGCGCGTCCCATGCCGGAGCCAGCGAGCATCACTGAGATCTGGAGAGCCAGACTCAATATCCTTGACGCCGAAGGAGCCACCGCCCACACAACTGAAACAAACACAAAAGAAAGGGGGCAGAACCAAGCAACGACCCAAACAAACACGACCCGAACCGTCCACGACCCGAACCCGCAACGATCTTAACAACCAAACGGGCATGGACCCAGACTAGGCCTAGGCCAAGCCGAACCCTGAACCAGACAGGCCCAGGCCGAGACCCAAGTCCAATCGGACCCGAACTGGGCAGAACCACACCGAAACGCACTTCAGAAACTCCGGTGACCCAAACCTTGAACGTCGGCGACAACATCTTCCTGCGAGGCAGCAGAAGCAGCAACAATTTACGAAGTGGATGGACACCACAGCAACAAACCAGGAGAATGCCGAGTTCCCACACAAAACGAAACCAGATATGGGCATGCCAGATCTGCGATCGGCGAGCCAGCAGAACGACGCTCCGACGAGCTTCTCAGACGCTGCAACGAAACGACGCCGGTGGCAACATGAGGCGCGACCAGATCTGCAGGGAGGGTTCTATGAGCGGCGAGCCTGCACAACGACGCTCCGACGAACTTCCCCAGACGCTGCAACAAAACGATGCCGGTGGAAGCACGATGCGCGGCCAGATCTGCAGGGATGGTCCGACGAGGATGTTGCAACGGAACGGGGGAGGGGAAAGGGAAACAGGCACACCTGGAGGAGAGAAGAAAGACAAGGTCCCCGCCGACGACATCAGAGGTCGGTGCCGATGAAATCACCGACGGGAAGGAGGGTCTCTGTGAAGATGGCTAGAGTTGGGGTTGGGGAACGCAAGGGACAGACCAAAGCATCAGTTTAGTTATGGGTCGTACGAGAATTTGCTTCAGTAGTGATGTTTCATTCAAATTTGTTTCTTAAAAAAAATGTAATTTTAGTATGATCCGTGATTCTTTTTGGAGCTGGCTTTTTAGGACTTTCCATCACAATCTTAATTGCGAAAAGACTGGTATGAAGTCACCCAATTTTATCCCTCATATCAAACAATTGGTGATTATATTCAACCAGTTGAAACTGAAGTCAGACATAATCTTTCCCAATAAAACGTTGTAATAGATTTTGAAAACATAAATGATCACTCCAGCACACAAACACTCCATGAACAGGTATCTTCAAGGAGAGAAGAGAGAAGAGAGAAGAAATGAAAGAATTTGCTTGGCCACCAAACAGATAAGCATTTACACTCCACACATAGAGAGATAGAACCCATCTCAGAATCTAGCAATTGTAATTGTAGAAACAACAAGGAGAAGAAGATCGAGAGCTAGTGATCAATCATCTTGACCAATATCAGTAACTGGAGCAGTGTAATTAATATGTAATTCGATGACTTTAAGGAGCGTAAACTGAAACCGGAACTCCTCTCTTGATACTGTCCATATGGGTTGTCTCGTACACAGGCAATCCACTGGAGTAATCTCCCAAATCGTAACTCTGCAGCTCGAACAGATCGGAGCTCGAGTCGCTCCCTGCTCCGTCGTCGAAAACCGGTTTATCCCGACCCGAATGACTGTACTTGTTGATGGTGGAGTAGCTGCTTCTCTCATCTCTCGTTCTTACTTTCTCGGACGAATCTGGGTCTTTCTTTCCATTGAGGATGATGTTCTTGTTTGGAAGTGATGGCGCGACGGTTTCCTTGTGGCCGGAGACGCTCCAATAGGCGGTTTTGTTGGGCGTTTCGGAAGTCCGGAGAGCAGAGTTTTTGGAGGAAACAGAGTAAATGGTGGTGCTGTGATTTGGGTTTGTGCTGAAATGGCTAATGCTGCTCCGCCGCTTTCTCCGTCCGCCGCCGGGGCTGTCGCCGGGGTCCTGGTCGTGGGTGGATTTGGGTTTCTTCTTCTTGGATGCGGATTGGCTGAACAGAGAGTTCAGGAAGCTGGCAAGCCGACCGCCGGGTGAGCTTGGCTGCTTATGTTTTTTCTCTTTCAGTATCTGGTTCTGATCCGCCACCGTGTGGTGGTGGTGGTGTTGGGAATCAGAGAAGAGGCTGTGGTGATGGCAGTTTCTCATGGTGGGCATGTCCAAGCTCATTCTCCTCTGTCCTCCTCCTCCTCTGCTGATCCTGTTCCAGAAGTCGCCGTTGTTCGGATTTTCGTCTCTCATCATCAGCTTCTGAGCCAAAGTGGTGGGTTCGCCGGAGAAGTAGCGCGAAGCTTGGAAGACGTCGATCTCGTCTGAGTCGTGGCGGTGGTGGAAAGTTTTGTTGAACAACGTGTCTGGGTGTGGATTGAGTCCTTTGATGGACATGCTTATGGATTTGTATACAGAAAGCACAGCAAATATGTCTGAGGAGAAGTGTATGATGAAATGAGGAACATGTATATATATATGGGCAATAAGGAAGAAGAAGAAGAGATGCAGTAGAGTTTTGAAATTGAAAGAATGGGATGAGTGGAGTAACACGTAGTTGGTTCTCCTTAATAATTTACGTATAGATATCCTGGCATTGTGGTACAAAATAAAATAAAATGAGAGAAAAATGTGCGGTAGAGTATCCACAGTGGGTCTCGTCTCTATCCAATCGGGTGTTGAAATCGGTAATAAAGTTGCTTTTCAATATCGGATCGTCGTTTCAGAGTCTTCTCTCGCGTTGAATCGGAACGGTCACTTTAGACGGTCTACTATTTTGTAGACCGTCTGCAAAGTCGTTTCTGTATATTCGATTTTGATTGTTCAAATCAACGAGCGGCAGGTGAATAGATTCGACGAGCCGAATCTGATAGTATGCGCCGATTCTGCCACATGTCCCAAGTCAAAAAATTAGTCTGACCAAAAGAACTCAATATTTTTTATTTTAAGAGTTTTTTCATATAAATATCTTATAAGTTTGTTCACAGTGTTATTCCCACACCAAAAATTCTATCGTTTTGCTCTCTACAAATTGTATTATCGTAGTATCGTTATGGATTCATCTAGTGGAGAGGAGTATGATGACGGCGAAATCGACTACGCTTTACGTGAGAGGACCTGTCCAGCGGAGAAAGATATGTTGGAGTCTTTACGGGAAACAGTTATTGAAGTAGAGGCACATATGAATGCACCAGTCCAGAGAAAGTAGAGAAGAAATTATTTTTTCAGAGATCGAAGAGCTACTCACGATCGCCTTATGTCCGGTTACTTTTTAGCGAAATCGTTGTACGATGAAAAATGTTTCCTCGTCGTTTCCAAATGGCGCAAATTGTTTTCATGAAACTTGTAGATGGCGCGTCAAAGTTCGATGACTAATTAATGAAAAAAAGTTGATAGCCATGATCGGGATGTGTTCTCAACGATTCAGAAGTATACGGAAGCTATATGGATGTTGTGCTACGGTGCTTCGGCGGATAACCTTGACAAGTATTTGAAAATGGCTGAGACAACGGTCCTCGAGTGCATGTGCCGTTTTTTTTTCACAATTATAAACGTCTTTGATGAAACCTAAATCAAGAAGCAAAACGGTAATGATATTGCTTACATTACCCGTGTGAATAGTTTCCTAGGTTATATCGATAACCTAGATTGTATGCATTGGGCATGGAAGAATTGTCCGAAAGCGCATCAGGGGGTTCACGAGCGGGGCGATCTGTTAGTCTTAGTGCCCATAGTTCAATCCTAAATGTCTAAATGTATATATCATCGTTAGCAATAAAATTAAAGCGGCTTTATATTACTTATGTGTTGGAGTAATATATCGATGTGTGCTCTGATCTATGCCCACCATGCGAATAGAACCATAGATCGAGATAGATCACACTCGATGGGTCCCTAGTCAACAAAGCTTCACTAGAAGCGACTAGTAAGAAAGATGGCTCTTTATGTGGCTTACGTTCTGTTAGTCATTGGAATGGGATTCCGGAGTCTGATCATAGATATCATGTGGGACATGATATTGGACGACCCGCCCTGAATATGTGCCATAGATTAAGTCATGAACATATTCAGTGTCGTATCTTGTCATGTATCCTTAGACCAAGGAGTCTTTGTGATCGCTATATAGTCAACAACTGAGTTTGACCTGAGCCTAACGTTGCCCGTAACAGGGGTTCCATAACGTCCAGGATTGGCTTGGGGACGGGCTACATGAGTGACAAGAAAGACGGCTAAGGGATTTATCCCTCATACTAAGGTATGGGAAAGATATCGGTTCTCGGCCGCTTGATCGAGAGTGACTGGAAGAATAGCATGGCCATGCACATGATACTGGGTATCATATCTTCAGTCATCTCACATATCAAGGAACGGTGATTGAGAATAATAAGGATGACGGCTCTATGCCTTATCTCAATCAGGATATCGGAGATAAAAGGATAATGACAGGGATGACGGAAAGGTTAGAATCGACAGGGTCGATTCGCTATGTAGTGTCAGGCAATACTAAAGTCTCGTTAGTTGCCACTTAAATAGGATCAAGTAAAATGGGATTTTACGTTGATCTATTGACATGCATAAACCTAAGGGTCACACCGGAGGATGAAACTCATTGACACATTTATGGAGAATGGCCAAAAGGGAGTTGTCTCGGGACATGACCAAAACTGGGTTTTGGGTCATGTGCCCGTAAGTGAATAGGACTTTACGGATCGAGACAAGGCTTGGAGTCTTGGGATTGATCGCGTCGGATAATGTTGGACATTTCCGGTATGGAAGGCATGGAGACGATGAGCGAATCACGGGACCTCGTTGGAAATGGCCACGGGCCATGTTCCAAGAGGCCCATGAAAGGCCCATGCAACCAAGGCCCATGGAACTAATTAATCAAGTCTTGATTAATTAGTACTAAGTAAGCAAGACAAGGATTAAGGTGTTGGTGATTCACCACCTAACCCAATCTTGTCTTGCCACACTTTGTCCTATTTACACCTTACTTGACACCATACTTGTCCTATGCCTTTAGTTGGACAAGTATGGGGTTTGTTATGTTTAAGTCATCTTTTTTCAACATAACAAACACAAGACAAGAATAGGAAACACATTTTCTCTCCCTCTTCCATGGCCATTTCGGGTTTGGCTAGTTTCCACCTCCATTTTTGTGTTCTTGAGTCCTCAAAGAGAAGAACGACGTGGCTTTGATTCCCATGTGGATACGTAGGCGTCTTGGAGACTCAAGCCAATATTCGTTAACCGGTGTTCTTGTTTTGGTAAGAGATAGTGCTGAATTTTTCTCTTGTGAATCCATTCTTTGTTAGTTGTTTCATGGTTTTAATCGTCTCTTGGTTTTTATTGATTTTCCGCTGCGAGTTGGTTCATCTCCAACCCTTCCTCGAGACCCAACACGATCATGATGGACTTACGTTCATGCTTGAAGCAGTAACTTGGCCCGATACCTGGTTTTGGCATGCATAAATATGCCGGTATTGAAAACGATTTTAATGCTTTGAACCAATCGTCCATATTTTCTCACATATATCGAGGTGAGAATCTTACAGTCGTATTTGAGGTAAACGGTATTCACTAATACACTATGTACTACTTAATTGACGGAATTTACCCACTGTATGCGACATTTGTCAAGGCGACATTCATAAATTCAAAGAGGTAAAAAAGGAGTGAGCTATGGGAAAACTCTCTCAAGGTGGCCGGAGGTCCTTTCCCGGAAGACTTGACGAGTTTGTAACGTTCTGCTCCGGTTTACTGTCCTTGTACAAAGAGTCCAATCACTTGTTGCACCGGTAAAGAAAAGACCTAAGGGCGGCCCGGTCTGTGGAGGTGGGACAAAGACGCAGGGTCGTTGCCGGGGCAGGCGATCTTGTACAAGTGTTGCGACGAGGACAGGAAGGCAAAGCTCGGATTCAGGTGAGGTTGCTGCTGGATCGCTTGCCACACCTTTGATAGTTGGATCAAAGGACGGGGAGACGGCCGGACTTCGCACGGATATTGTTCGCCGACGACGATCTACGGTTCATTACGAAGTGAGTGACACTGAGTTATATGTCCGGAACTTACCTTATCCGGCATTGGAAGATTGGTTTCGGGGTCAGCTAACAAAAGTAGGCGACATAACATCACTCTCTTTGCTGAAGAGGGCAAACAGAGCAGGGTTTTTCCCCGGCTTTGTTCGATTCACGGCGTCAATGGCCGTGTCCCAGGCGTTGAAGACCTTAAATGGAGCACAGGTGAACGGACACATCTTGTTTGTGGCGTTTTCTCGGCGACGTTCGACATCCCCGGCGACTGAACCAGTCGGGTTCGAGAAACAGAGCATACGCTCTGTTCTGCGTAACGATCCGGTTTGCAACTCCGGTGATCGGGTTCGAACGGAGGACGAAGGGATGGAGTGTCCTAGAGGGGTAGTCCAACCTCAACTGGTCACACCTTCTCCGGTGACAGTTCCGGCGACAAAAGCGCAGGACTCTGGCGAGCGTCACTAAACTGTTTCAGGATTTGCTCCCGTGATTCCAGGGATCTCGTCTGATCCAGTTTCGATTTTGAATCAAGAGATTGTTTAACCTATTGATTCTGCCCTGATCAAGCCGCAATCTGTGGACGCGCCGCAATCCGTGGCTGCGCTTTTGTGTGCGTTGAATGGTGGTGTCAGTGTTGGGCAACTGGTTGGGCCTCGGGAGTTTTTGGGCCAAGTGTCTGGGCAGGTCGGGCTTGGTTCAACCCAGGCTGGTTTTGAGCATGTTTGGCTAAGCCTGACTTGTCCTAGGCCTGTTTTAGTTGGATCTGCAGATAAGGCCCATCGGTTGGGGCAAGAGGATCCAAAATTGGGTACTATTTTTAAGCGATTGGAGAAAGACTTGGACCCCTCTGTGCTGGGTTAGGGTCAAGTCAATATGGGTCGTGGCGTTGAAACGACTGTGGAGATTGGTTTTTAAGGAAGCCCGTGGAAAGAAGCCTTGCAAAAACCGATCTCGGTGGCTAAACCAAAACGTCGTGCTCGCCCTAAGAAGGGCCAGGTGAGGGTGAGTGCACAACAAGTGGTAGTGTATAAGAATAGAGGCAGGACTTTTGCTGATAAAGGGGATAACACGCGACGCTTTCTGGTGACTGTAGCCAAAAAAGATAGCACGGGTAACTGGAGTTACAGCTCGAAGGTCGGTAGAAAAGCTGTTGATTTCTGTTCCTTAGCTCTCAATCAGGATTCCGAGGGAAGAGAACCGATTTCTGCTCAAGTCCTAACCCCTGTTCCGGTATCTAACCGGTTTACTTGTTTGAACCTGAATAGGAAATAGGCAAGGTGTTTTGTTTACATCTTGTTTTTTCTGGGTCTGTTTCTGCTCTTTGTAGTTGTATTGGTTGGAGGAAAAGGTCTGTGTGGATCTTTTCTTGTTTTGTTCTATTTCTTTATAAAACATTTGCTTAATAAAATTCTTAGCTTGTCAAAAAAAATTCAAAGAGGTTATTTTTGCATGTCCACTACTCCTAAAATGTCTCCAGTTGTCAAATTTGGAAGCGCATGTGTTGGCTTTTCGAAATATAAGACAGTGTGGTCAAGTTTGGGAATAGTTAGCAGGAAAAAGGAGAGGGAGTTGTCCTCAAGGTTGAGAAGAAGAAACGAGAGAGAGAAAGAGAATAAGAGTTATTCCTTTTGAGCTAACACACAAGTAATTTTGGGAATACTTGTTGTTGTTGATGCCTGAAGAGGACATATTCTTTTAGAGATGTCTCAATATCGCCAACCAGCAGAAACGTTCTTGGTCCCTGTCTCGAACCAGGATCAAAACCGAGAGGTAATCTCCTTGAATATTTAGTTTGTCAGTTTACTCGGAATTACATGGATCCAAAAGCTTTTTTAGGGAAAATTTTATTTTCCGTTGTGTATTCGCTCCATATAATTCCTAATACTGGGACTTCCGTGAGAGGGACTCGCGGTCCGGACCGAAGCGTGGGTGTGATTAGCATTGATATGGTCCGGACCAAAAGGAAGAAAGTCGCATCGCCATTGGTGGAAGCCTTACCCACCATCACACTTTAAGGGGAGTTGGATAGGAGAAGGCGATAACAGCCTTGTGTGAGGACCGTGGGAGGCTGACGCGGGGACGATAGGTTCGTCCAAGCCTACTAGCATTGTCACAGGCCGAGGACATTCCCTAAGGGTAGAAGTTGTAATCTTTGGGCGAGGCTCAGCAAAAAGGCTGGCCTGTTCCACCATAAGGAGCGGACAGAGAGGGAGAGGATAAAGATGTGATGCCCTCCTTTGTGGTCATTACGACATAATAGATCCTATTGGTGGGGTCGACGATATGGCCCGAGATGTCTAGAGCATGATTTTGTGTGGGGGACAATGAGTAGACGGGGGCAGATGCACAAGTGACTGGGGGTAGAGGTGTTAATAGCCTCGGGAGGAGTGACACAAGATGAAGTCATAAGCGATGCAGAGGAGAAAGATAAGGCAGAGGCGGACAAAGAGAGGAGAAAATCTAGAGGCTCGAAAATAAGTAGTGTTAGTGGGATAGTCTAATGAATTATGTATGGTAATAGACCAAATAAAGACTATGTAAAGACCTGTTATTTTATCTGTCTAGGTTGACGGTTTTAAAACAACGGGATTGGAAAGTGGAGCAAAAAATTTAATCGGGAGCGAAACGAAAAGGAAAAAAAAGAAAGAAAGGAAAGGGTTTAGGATGGGCCGAAATCGGCCGGACGCACCAGACCGGACAAGGCCAGCCCGCTTCAGCTCCTCTCTTCACTTTGGTTGGGCGGCCCATTCACACCCAAGCCCACTTGAAGCTTCACATAAAAGCCACGTTTTTTTGGGTCTGAAACCCTAATCCCTCATCATCAGATCGCGCAGCTTTCTCCCCCACGCATTTTTCTCTCTCCCCTCTATCGATCCAGAGAACCCCACCACTCCGGCCGTCCCTCCCTCTTCTCTGTGCAACTCCGGCACCCTCCCCTACTCGCTCGAGTATCGCCGGAACCTCACCCTTCTTCCACCGCTTCACCGGAGCGTCGGCGAGCCACGTCGTCGTCGTGCACGGCCCGAGCCGTGGCAGTTTCGCCAGCCGAACTCAGATCCGGGACAAACCCGTTCGTCTTCGTGCAGATCTGGGACGGGCGGGAGACCCATGTGCTCTGCCGTGCCCCGCCGCCCTTACTTCCCTACGGTGAGCGACCACCGTGAGTCCTCGGCCGGCAACGTTTTCGCCGCTGGCCGGTCGAGTTTTTGACCGTTCAGATTTCGATCAAAACCCTCCCTCTCTCTTTGGTTTTGTTTTTCGAACTGCTGTCGAATCTGGTCTTTGTTGAAACAGATCATGTGGATCCGTCTGGTTGTGTGAAAACGGTTTTGAAACGAGGAGTTTGAGAAACAAATTTGTTAGGAAAATGAACTAAAACGACTTTGGTTTTAAACAAAATTGAATTAAAGAGAACAATCAGATTTGATTTAAAATGGACCTTGAACTGTTGAGCGTGGAACGAATAACCGGACTGTTGAAACGGACTTAGGATGGGTTTAACAACGAAACGCGAAATCGGTGCCTCGGGAACCGTGTCTCGAAACCCAGGCACCGGGTTTTGTGCTCGGGGCTCGAGTACTCGAACCCGATTCGTCGTTTAATCCCACTCTTAGCCCGCTCGAATTAAAAGGCAACTGTTGAATTTAAATCGAAACCGTCGTAACGTTTAATCCGACTTTGGACTTGTTTTTGAGTTTGTCTTTCGCTTTGTTTTAGAGTCCGGCTTCAGTCAAAGAGAAGACCGGAGGTAGCGAGCCAGGACGCCAGCAGCTAGGGGACGCAGCTGTTGGTTCGCCTTGAGGTAGGGAAAAGTAGCCGGATCTCGGCCCTGACTAGGGAAACTCAACAGTAGAATTGCATGTGACACCGAGGTGTCGTGGGTTAAGTAGGTTATCGAATATTAGAAAGGCATGATACGGGAACGTAGCGAATATTAGAAAAGCATGTGACACTTAGTAGTGTCGTAGGAGCAGAGAACTTAGCGTTATTAGAATTACTGGAGGCATATGACCATGCCCGGAGGTTGATTGCGAACTTATCAAGATTAGGAGTACTGGAGGCATATGACCATGCCCGGAGGTTGATTGTGAAACTATTGATATTAGGACTGTTGGAGGCATCGGTTATGCCGGAGGCTGATGGTTTATTTTGTGTCTTGGGTGGCCATGAGAGCCCGTGTTTTACTGTTGTGTCTTGGGTGGCCATGAGAGCCTGTGTTTTACTGTTGGTGTCTTGGGAGGTCGTGAGTGCCCGTGGGGTTGTTGAAACCGTGTCTTTACTGTTGGTGTGTCTTGGGTGGCCGTGAGTGCCTGTGGTGTTGTTGAACCCGTGTCTTTACTGTTGGTGTGTCTTGGAAGGTCGTGAGTGCATGTGGGGTCGTTGAGCCCGTGAGTTACTGTTGGTGTGTCTTGGGAGGTCGTGAGTGCCCGTGGGGTTGTTGAGGCCGTGAGTTATGGTTGGTGTGTCTTGGGAGGCCGTGAGTGCCCGTGGGGTTGTTGAGCCCGTGAGTTACTGTTGGTGTGTCTTGGGTGGCCATGAGTGCCCGTGGGGTTGTCGAGCCCGTGAGTTACTATTGGTGTGTCTTGGGTGGCCATGAATGCCCATGGGGTTGTTGAGCCTTGAGTTACTGTTGGTGTGTCTTGGGAGGCCGTGAGTGCCCGTGGGGTTGTTAAGCCCGTGAGTTATGGTTGGTGTGTCTTGGGAGGCCATGAGTGCCCGTGAGGTTGTTGAGTCTGTGAGTTACTATTGGGTTCTTTTGTGGCCATGAGTGCCTGTGGAGTGTTGAACATGTGTTGTTGCTGTTTGTTGAACTTTGCTTGTGATTGTGATTGTGTTTGCCCGGGGTTAGTAACCCGACTTCATGTCGGGGAGTGGTGTGAATTTTGGCAGGTTACGAGCATTCTTTGGCTGGCCTGACCAAATTCGAGTCTCGACAGGTTATGTGCATTCTTTGGCTAGCCTGTTCCGTGTCCGGATCTCGAAAGGTTATGAGCATTCTTTGGCTAGCCTGATCCGTGACCGGGTCTCGGCAGGTTACGAGCATTCTTTGGCTGGCCTGATCCGTGTTCGAGTCTCGGCAGGTTGTGAGCATTCTTTGGCTAGCCTGATCCGTGTTCGCGTGATTGAGGGAGGTTACTGAGCAGCTGGTATGCGATCCTTTGTGATCTTGTTTGGTGTGTGATCCTTTGTGATCTTGGGGTGTTGCGTGGTGGTCTTTTGAGTCCTTGGAAGAGGTCGTGATCGTTGTGTCGGGTCTACATTACGAGTCTGAGTGTTGAGTCTGTCGAGGAAAGTAACGGGTTGTGTGTCAGTTGAGTACTTGAGTTGGGGATTGTAATCCCGGTGTTGGGTTTGGTTTTGGTGTTACTGGCTTTATATACTAATTATGCCATAGTCAGTCTGTTATCCGTGGTGGTGAGCGAACGCTCACCCCTAGCTGCTTTTCCTACAGGTACTAATCACTGGACGGACTAGGTGAGCTCTTGATGCTTGTGGAGCTAGGAGCGGAGTCTAGTCTTTATATTTTGAGTCTAGTGACTGATACTTGTACCTTGTCCATTTGTTGGGACGTTTTTTTATTGTAAATATTATTTTTGATAACTAAAGGGTAATTTCAAAGTCTTTATTCAAAACAGGTTTCAAGTGTTTTTATGATTTTAAATGTTCGCGTCCCGAGTTCGGTTTATTGAATATGGGGCGTGACAGCTTGGTATCAGAGCTCGAGGTTTCACACCTCGGACTGTCCGTCAATTAGGTGGGGAGAGTCGAGTCAGTAAAGTCCCGTCGTGCGTTGGGTACGCAGGTCGGAACCGTGTGTAGACCCGTTGTGTTGTGAGTCCTGTTTGTGCTGGTGTGTATGTGCAGTACGGGGTTGCTGGCATATTGTTTGTGCGTTGCTGCTTGAAACACTTTTAAACTGTCGCGACTCGACTCAGGGGCGCCCCTGTAGTCGAGCGTGACGGCGTTGACATCAAGTGGGTACAATGTAGTTCGGGGATGCCTGGACCGGGTTGTAACTACCTGATGTCAGGAAATGAGGTTTTTAAGGAAGTGGAGAAGGTTTTAAAAATTGGTTGGCCTAGTGGGCGCGTTTTAAAATTTGATTGGCCCTGAGGGCGTGTTTGATTTTGATTGGCCATGTGGGTGTGTTTGATTTTGGTTCGCCCAGTGGGCGTGGTTCGGTGTTGGTTGGCCCGGTGGGCGAGTGTTGTTGTGTTGTTGTTTGGCCGTGTCGGCTCATGATTGAGGATTGGGGAGGTTTGTGTCGGTCTTGAATGGTTGTACTTGTGTTGGTAATTTGTGGGTCGAGCGTGTTTGTCGTCCAAGGTTTCTCTTTGAGGGTAAAAAGGAGCGAGGGTCGAGTTTAAGACGTTTTTGGAAAACAGGTATGCGCGAGTGTCACGGATCCTGTCATGGATCCGTGACAGACCAGAGGATTTTGGCCATTTTAGGGCCTTTGTCACGGCACCGTGACCCCAACCGTGACGGGGTTGGTCATGGGTCCGTGACCCCTGTCCTTTTCACCGTCTTGTTTCCACAGTTGTCGCCTTGTGGTTGTGTGACTTGGTGCACGTTTGTGCGGTCTATTTGAGGTCTCTTTACGTGTTATTATAATTACGCCATTAATGGCGTGATGGTGTTCACGGTTGTGTTGGTTGTAGAGGTCGTAAGTTCGGTGCTGAGGGATGAGGTCTTGGGTTCGAGACTCATCAATAACCTGCGGTAGTGATACAACGCCTCGGTGCGAGAGTCTCACCGCGGAAAGAGGTTAGGGTTGGTGCGCTGCGGCGCCATACGAACTAGGTTTCTCTATGTGAACGGGTGTTCGAAGTTCCCTCGCGTGAACGGGTGGGTTGAGGTTTCCTTTACGTGAGTGGGTTACTTGAGGTTTCCTTATGTGATCGGGTAAGTGGGGTATTGAGGTTGTGAACATTAGTGATTTACTGAATTCAGGACGTGTTTCCCGTGTCGAGTTTTGTCTTACTTGAGCGAGTACTTGAGGTGTTGATAGCGTCAGCAGTGTGACGTTTGGCATCAGGTTTTGAGGTAGTGGTTGCCCTGGTTAGATCGGTAAGTCTTTAGTGCGTTACTAGTATGCCATAATCGAACGGGTGTCCGTGGAGGTGAGCATAACGCTCATCCCCTTTACTACTTTTCCCGCAAGGGACGAGTAGCGAACACTGGTTTGGTTGCGGAAAGTTATAAGTAAATGCCTACAGGACCGTGTGAGGGTTGCACTAGACCTTACCGGAGTGACTAATGGGGTGGATGTTCGGTCTCCGACTTGGGCGTCAGTTTTATTGGATACCGGGATGTCACACTCGTTTGTTTGTCGAGTTGTGCTGAGAGGTTGGGGCTGAGTTTAGAGCCGTTGAGTCCACCCCTGCGTCTGGACACGCCGGTTGGTGGTGGGGAGGTGTTGACTAGGGTCTGTCGTGCCTGCGGAGTTGGAGAAGCGAACCGATACAGGAGGTTCGAGAGAGGGCCCCGGGCCTAGAGTTTGGATCGAGTTCTCGACCTGATGAATCAGGTGTAGTTTGAGATGGTGGTTACGACGACAATAGTGGAACGAGATCGCAGAGAGACCGCGAGAGCCATAAGACTCGGTAGTGACTGAACAGTGTTGCGAGACCTTATGAGACTCGAAAACTGAGGGGGCAGAGAACCGCAGGGTTTCCCGGGCACATGCACTGTCTGACCGCGTGAAGCAGACATGATCTGAACATCGAGAGGTCTTGTCGCGTTGGAGCGAGGGACTAGTGTGTATACACTGTCAATAGTAGGGATATCGGAGACGAGTGCCCGAGCGACGGAGGGCCGCAACAACACTAGTAAGTCGTCAGCCCGGTCAGGAGAGGTGGCCGAGTGGCATTAAGATCAGAGTGGCGCAGCGGAAGCGTGGTGGGCCCATAACCAACCGACATCGCATCATTCGGTTTTCTTTATAAGGGAGGAGACATGGGAGTCTAAAAGTAGAACCTTGATGTGGTTATGGCATCTTGACGCCCTGACTGAGTACGTTGTGGTTTGACGAGTGTGTGCAATGTATGGTAGAAGTGGGAGTGCCTCACGAGGTATCCGGAAACAAATCGCCGAGTACGACTACCACAGCGCTTTCAGGCCAGTAACACTATGGCACCGCACGAAGCGTTGGATGGTAGGTTGGGCATTTGCCTAAACAGGGCCCACTTGAGGTTTAATAGTAACCAGTGTGGTCCCGAATTGCTCGAGAAGCGACTGAAGGGTCACGTGATCGTGGACGATTAAGAACCGTGCAGAGTTGACACGGGGGCGCGAGGATGAGATACGCACGAGGTATCCAAGCCGTTCAGAGACTGAGGGACTGGTACTTGGAGTGTCTTCAGTCTCGTGGTACTGTGAGTAAATCGACTTGTAAACTGGTTGAATTTTCTTGTTAGTTAGTTGTGTTACCGTGGGTGGTTGGTCAAGACGTGACTATGTTTGGAGTCCGGTGGCGACTGTCCGAGTAACGGGAGGTGGCTTCTTTTGTTTGTTGGGTGCGAGATACTTGGTTAAACGAGAGAGTAGCCGAAGAGAGGTGTCGGGGTCGGATCCGTTTTAAGTACGTTGTGAGTTTGTTCTGGTATGAAACCTATACCGACGGACGGTTCCGGTATAGGATATCTCGACCAAGTTGCGTGTGGCGGCGTGACGTCTCTACTGACAGATGTTTCCGGTATCGACTAACTATTTAAGTGTTTCTGTGTGCTTGAGGGGTATTGGACTGAGAGTGTTAATCGAACGTTCCTTGAGGCAAGATCAAGTAGAGTACGTTCGTTTTGAATTTCGGGGACGAAATTCCCTTAAGGGGGTAGACTGTAAAGACCTGTTATTTTATCTGTCTAGGTTGACAGTTTTAAAACAACGGGGTTGGAAAGTGGAGCGAAAAATTTAATCGGGAGCGTAACGAAAAAGAAAAAAAAAAGAAAGGAAAGGGTTTAGGCTGGGTCGGAATGGGCCGGACGCACCAGACCGGACCAGGACAGCCCGCTTCAGCTCCTCTCTTCACTTTGGTTGGGCGGCCCATTCACACCCAAGCCCACTTGAAGCTTCACATAAAAGCCACGTTTTTTTGGGTCTGAAACCCTAATCCCTCATCATCAGATCGCGCAGCTTTCTCCCCCACGCGTTTTCTCTCTCCCCTCTATCGATCCAGAGAACCCCACCACTCCGGCCGTCCCTCCCTCTTCTCTGTGCAACGCCGAGCCACCGTCGGCGTTCTCCTCTCCTTCCCTCACCTCCGTCCAGCTCTCCAACTGTTGGGTCTCGATGGAGGGTATGAACACATACTTGCAGCGGAAATAACTCGAGACCATGTCATAGAACACTACCAAATATTATATACACAAGAGAATAAACAATATGGATGTTTCCTTACCAACTAGTTCAAGAAAAGGAAGAGAACACCAAAGAAACGATGATCGGCTTGAGTCTTCAAGACGCCTACGTATCCAATTGGAATCAAAGCCACGCAGTTCTTCTTTAGATGACTCAAGAACACAACAAAAGGGAGGAAAAGTGCCAAACTCGAAATTGTAGTGTGAGAGGGAGAGAAGTTGTGTTTCTATTCTTGTCTTGTGATTTGTTGTAGGAAAAAGATGACTTAAACCATCAACAACCATCAAGGACAAGTAAGGTGTGAAGCATGGTGTGAAGTAAGACAAGTATGGTGCTAAGTATGGCAAGACAAGATGGGTTAGGTGGTGAATCACCAACACCTTAATCCTTGTCTTGCTTACTTAGTACTAATTAATCAAGACTTGATTAATTAGTTCCATGGGCCTTGGTTGCATGGGCCTATCATGGGCCTCTTGGAACATGGCCCGTGGCCATTTCTAATGAGGTCCCGTGATTCGCTCATCGCCTCCAAGCCTTCCATACCGGAAATGTCCAACATTATCCGACGCGATCAATCCCAAGACTCCAAGCCTTGTCTTGATCTGTAATGTCCTATTCACTTACGGGCACATGACCCAAAACCCAGTTTTGGTCATGTCCCGAGACAACTCTCTTTTGGCCATTCTCCATAAATGTGTCAATGAGTTTCATCATTCGGTGTGACCCTTAGGTCTATGCATGTCGATAGATCAACGTAAAATCCCATTTTACTTGATCCTATATAAGTGGCAACTAACGAGACTTTAGTATTGCCTGACACTACATAGCGAATCGAACCAATCGATTCTAACCTTTCCGTCGTCCCTGTCATTATCCTTTTATCTCCGATATCCTGATTGAGATAAGGCATAGAGCCGTCATCCTTATTATTCTCAATTACTGTTCCTTGATATGTGAGATGACTGAATATATGATACCTAGTATCATGTGCATGGCCATGCTATTCTTTCAGTCACTCTCGATCAAGCGGACGAGAACCGATATCTTTCCCATACCTCAGTATGAGGGATAAATCCCTTAGCCGTCTTTCGTGTCACTCATGCAACCCGTCCCCAAGCCAATCCTGGCCGTTATGGAAGCCCTGTTACGGACAACGCTAGGCTCAGGTCAAACTTAGTTGTTGACTGCATAGTGATCACAAAGACTCCTTGGTCTAAGGATACATGACAAACTACGACACTGAATATGTTAATGACTCAATCTATGGCACATATTCAGGGCGGGTCGTCCAATATCATGTCCCACATGATATCTATGATCAGACTCCGGAATCCCATTCCAATGACTAACAGAACGTAAGTCATGAAGAACCATCTTTCATACTAGTCGCTTCTAGTGAAGCTTTATTGACTAGGGACCCATCGAGTGTGATCCATCTCGATCTATGGTTCTATTCACATCGTGGGCATAGATCAGAAATCACATCGATATATTACTCCAACACATAAGTAATAGAAAGCCACTTTAATCTTATTGCTAATGATGATATATACATTTGGACATTTATGATTGAACTACGGGCACTATGACTAACAATCTCCCACTTGCCCTAGTTCCAATCTAAACTCCAATCTATTCCCATTGATCTGGGACGGGCGGGAGACCCATGTGCTCCGCCGTGCCCCGCCGCCCTTACTTCCCTACGGTGAGCAACCACCGTGAGTCCTCGGCCGGCGACGTTTTCGCCGCTGGCCGGTCGAGTTTTTGACCGTTCAGATTCCGATCAAAACCCTCCCTCTCTCTTTGGTTTTGTTTTTCGAACTGCTGTCGAATCTGGTCTTTGTTGAAACATATCAGGTGGATCCGTTTGGTTGTGTGAAAACGGTTTTGAATCGAGGAGTTTAAGAAACAAATTTGTTAGGAAAATGAACTAAAACGACTTTGGTTTTTAAAAAAATGAATTAAAGAGAACAATCAGATTAGATTTAAAATGGACCTTGAACTGTTAAGCGTGGAACGAATAACCGGACTGTTGAAACGGACTTAGAATGGGTTTAACAACGGAACGCGAAATCGGTGCCTCGGGAACCGTGTCTCGAAACCCATGCACCGGGTTTTGTACTCGGGGCTCGAGTACTCGAACCCGATTCGTCGTTTATTCACAGTAGAATTGCATGTGACACCGGGGTGTCGTGGGATAAGTAGGTTATCGAATATTAGAAAGGCATGATACGGGAACGTAGCGAATATTAGAAAAGCATGTGACACTTAGTAGTGTCGTAGGAGCAGAGAACTTAGCGTTATTAGAATTACTGGAGGCATATGACCATGCCCGGAGGTTGATTGTGAAACTGTTGATATTAGGACTGTTGGAGGCATCGGTTATGCCGGAGGCTGATGGTTTATTTTTTGTCTTGGGTGGCCATGAGAGCCCGTGTTTTACTGTTGTGTCTTGGGTGGCCATGAGAGCCAGTGTTTTACTGTTGGTGTCTTTGGAGGTCGTGAGTGCCCGTGGGGTTGTTGAACCCGTGTCTTTACTGTTGGTGTGTCTTGGGTGGCCGTGAGTGCCTGTGGGGTTGTTGAACCCGTGTCTTTACTGTTGGTGTGTCTTGGAAGGCCGTGAGTGCCTGTGGGGTCGTTGAGCCTGTGAGTTAATGTTGGTGTGTCTTGGGAGGTCGTGAGTGCCCGTGGGGTTGTTGAGCCCGTGAGTTATGGTTGGTGTGTCTTGGGAGGCCGAGAGTGCCTGTGGGGTTGTTGAGCCCGTGAGTTACTGTTGGTGTGTCTTGGGTGGCCATGAGTGCTCGTGGGGTTATCGAGCCCGTGAGTTACTGTTGGTGTGTCTTGGGTGGCCATGAGTGCCGGTGGGGTTGTTGAGCTCGTGAGTTACTGTTGGTGAGTCTTGGGAGGCCGTGAGTACCCGTGGGGTTGTTAAGCCCGTGAGTTATGGTTGGTGTGTCTTGGGAGGCCATGAGTGCCCGTGGGGTTGTTGATTCCGTGAGTTACTGTTGGTGTCTTGGGTGGCCATGAGTGCCTGTGGAGTGTTGAACCTGTGTTGTTGTTGTTTGTTGAACTTTGCTTGTGATTGTGATTGTGTTTGCCCGGGGTTAGGAACCCGACTTCGTGTCGGGGAGTGGTGTGAATTTTGGTAGGTTACGAGCATTCTTTGGCTGGCCTGACCAAATTCGAGTCTCGACAGGTTATGGGCATTCTTTGGCTAGCCTGTTCCGTGTCCGGATCTCGAAAGGTTATGAGCATTCTTTGGCTAGCCTGATCCGTGACCGGGTCTCGGCAGGTTACGAGCATTCTTTGGCTGGCCTGATCCGTGTTCGAGTCTCGGCAGGTTGTGAGCATTCTTTGGCTAGCCTGATCCGTGTTCGCGTGATTGAGGGAGGTTACTGAGCAGCTGGTATGCGATCCTTTGTGATCTTGTTTGGTGTGTGATCCTTTGTGATCTTGGGGTGTTGCGTGGTGGTCTTTTGAGTCCTTGGAAGAGGTCGTGATCGTTGTGTCGGGTCTACATTACGAGTCCGAGTGTTGAGTCTGTCGAGGAAAGTAACGGGTTGTGTGTCAGTTGAGTACTTGAGTTGGGGATTGTAATCCCGGTGTTGGGTTTGGTTTTGGTGTTACTGGCTTTATATACTAATTATGCCATAGTCAGTCTGTTATCCGTGGTGGTGAGCGAACGCTCACCCCTAGCTGCTTTTCCTACAGGTACTAATCACTGGACGGACTAGGTGAGCTCTTGATGCTTGTGGAGCTAGGAGCGGAGTCTAGTCTTTATATTTTGAGTCTAGTGACTGATACTTGTACCTTGTCCATTTGTTGGGACGTTTTTTTATTGTAAATATTATTTTTGATAACTAAAGGGTAATTTCAAAGTCTTTATTCAAAACAGGTTTCAAGTGTTTTTATGATTTTAAATGTTCGCGTCCCGAGTTCGGTTTACTGAAATTGGGGCGTGACAGACTAAGACCCCAAAAGATAGCATAATTGCGAGAATAACATTCATCTATTTTTAAGTTATTTAATCTAAAATACAAGGGAAATTTACACATAACTAGGCCTAGCTATCAACCTTTTTCATATCACCCCTAACTCAAAAAAATCGTTTTCGGTACCATAACTTTTTTTTCACTTTATCTTATTCTCTTTGATTTTGGACGGATATTAGTAATGTATGTTGCAAATGACCTTAATTTTTGTAAAACACCCAAATTAAATTTTCTAAGGATTTGGGGCAGTGAAGTTTTTGTTTTTTTTTATCAGCAATTTTTTAATTTTATTAATAAAAGTCTAATTTTCGAAGTGAAAATGAGACCAAGGATCAAGTCCTCAACTTACATACAAAATACACAATCTTAATCTACCTTTTAAAACCCCCCACAACCTACCTTGTTCCACAAGTAAACTGTTGAACCTTACCCTTAAATTGAATAAATACTAGACAATCAAAAAACCGATACTTGGATGTGAAGTTATCCATCAAAACCAACCCCTCCTTGCTTCAGTAGATCAAAATGAAGTAGAAGCAGCAAAACATGCTGTAGATCTTTCCCACCAGAGCTGCTAACAGTTTCACAAGTAACTGTCAACACTAAAAAGCCCAAGCCTGCACTGAGAAGGGTTAATGTTCAAACACAATCTTGCAGACCTAAATCACCAGCAGTACTCCAACCTAAACCACAGTTTAGACCTACAATGTAACCTAACTACCCCCTCTTTTTTGGTAACAAATACCCACACACAAAAGTACACTCAACAATCAGCACCTCACCTCCCAACACAGACACCCTCACAGCACTCCCCAAACCCTTCCCAAAACCACCCAGAAACCCCACCCCAAACAAGAGCAATCTGGCAGGTACCAATCAAACCAACCAAATTATTCAACTTCTTCCTTCTAAAGCAATCCTTAGGATTATTGATCCAAGATAAAAAGCTGAAAGAGAATTCATGATCAAAATTTGCCCAAGATAACTGATAGGTATCATTCTAAACTTGTTGTAAAATCTCCTCAGGGGAAATACTTTTGTTGTTGAAGAGTAAATTGTTTCTCCCCAACCAAATTCTCCAGATGCAAAAAGACACCAGTAACCCCCATTGGTTTTTGAATTTTGAAGTGTATAGTTGTTTCCAAGAGATGAACCAGTCTCTAATCCCCTCTGGACAGACAGCCTTGATCCCCCACCACTTTAATACCAAACACCATACTTGCCAACCCAAAGTACACCCAAGAAATAGATCATCTAATTCTTCTAGATGCTCAAAACAAAAAGGGCACCAAATGTTTTCTGAGTATATACCCCTGGATAGTAAGAAGCATTTGGTTGGTACTGCATTTAAACAAAGAAGCCAAAGGAAGGCAACAATCTTAGGAGGGATTTTTGGTTCCCAAATGAGTTCAGGCCAAGTAAGTTCCTCATCATACTCCAAGTCCAGATACTGATACATTCTGTGGACTGAGAAGCCCTTCTGATCTATCACCCATGAAACCTTATCAGATTCATTACTGTTGATTGAGATACTATTGATGATCTCACCTAAACACTCCAATTCCTCTTCTTCCCACCCCCTCAACTCCCTCCTAAAGATCAAAGACCACTCCCCATTGCTCCAGAAGTTGGCTAAAATTTGATGCTTCTATTGGTTAAGATGATACAATCTTTGAAACAAGTATTTGAGGGGAATGTCAGAGATCCACAGATCATCCCAGAAGTTAATTGAGTTTCTTGAGTTAACCTTCCAAGTGAGCCCCTGCACCCCAAAAGCACAAGCAAATTTTGGACACAGGAGAAGGGATTGAATGTAATTTTTGTGAAACTATTAATTTCGGATAAACCAACACACATATTAGATAAGTGCGTATTTGTATGATATTTTAAGGAAACCAAAGGATAATACTTCTACAAACTCGAAAGAAAAAAAAATGTTTTTTTCTCGGGAAGGCGTCTTTTTTCCAAAAGAATTTGTTTCAAAAGGTATAGTGGGAGATCAATCGAACTTAATGAAGTTCGAGACCCACAAGACAATTAAATGCCGAAAGTAGACTTTGAAAAAGAGAATGTATAACTAGAAGTTGTTACACAGTTCAAAAAGTGGAAGATCAATCGAAGTTAATGAAGTTCGAGCCCCACAAGATGGCACTCAGAGTTGAAATATTCGATTTGATGAAACGGTCAAATAGTTTGACTTCATCAGAAACGAATATAGACCTTGTGTATACCAGAATGTTAGTGGGAGAAAAGTTATATTCCTAATCTTATATGTGGATTACATACTACTGATTGGAAACGATGTACCTAGCTTGAACTATGTGAACTCGCGGTTAAGTAACTCTTTTTAAATGAAATACTTAGGCGAAACCGCCTACATTTTAGGCATCAAGATCTATAGAGATAGATCAATAAGGCTTCTAATTTTAAGTTAGAGCATATACATTGATAAAATAACATGCATATTTAAAATGCAGTATTCTAAGAAAGGGTTGTTGCATCATGCATCTTAGTAAGACTCAGTTCCCTATGCACTAGATGAACGAGAGTGTATCAGTATTGTTATATATGTTTCGACAGTTTGATAAATCATGTAAGTAATCAATTGCACTCGACCTGATTTCTCGTACGCATTGAGTGCAATAAGTAGATACCAGTCAGACATGGTAAGAGTCACTCGGTGGCAATAAAAGATATACTACAGTACTTGAGAAGGATTAAAGATATGTTCTTACTATACATAGGTCAGGAAGATGAGTTGATGGTAAAAGGTTACACTGATGCAAGATGAGTTAAGGATTAAAGATATGTTCTTAAACGGGGATGCTTTCAGTTGTAGAATCTCAAAGTAATAAATCGTGATAGATTCTATGAAAGAGGCTGAATACTCAAACGCTTCAAAGGCGGTAGAGGAGGAGAATGTGTGGATTAAGGGCTTCATCACCGAACTGGGCGTCATATCCAACATATCGGATTCGGTAATCTTGTTTTTCAACAATATGAAGCGATAGCTCAAGCCAAAGAGTCGTAGGGTCACTAGAAATGCAAACACATATAAAGGCGGTTCCACCTCATTTGACGGTTCGTAGAGGAGGGAGAGGTCAAGATACGTAGAGTAAACATAAATGACAATGCAACCGATCCTTTAACTAAGGAACTTCCACAACCTAAGTTTTAGGGTCATATTATGACAATAGGCATTTCTCATAATGTGAGTTGGTCCTAGTTAAGTGGGAGTATGTTAGGTTATTCCATAGGACAAGCCACAATCAGTATACAATGTCAATTTTGAATTAATAAAAGTTAGAAAATGTTTGGTTATTATTTAATGTTATGTTAAATATATGGATATACTATTGTTTCTAAGATATCGAGGTGTCGTTTCCTAATAGTAGAACTCTTAAGGGCAAAGGATTGAGTCTATTCATTCATCCATAGCTTAAAAAGTTAGTTAGAGCTAATGTGACAATTATTGGAGGATCACGTTTTATTGATCATGCATATTGAGATATGAGTCAACGTCATAGTTGTTGAGCCCATCTAGTGAACGAACCTTACCAACGGATACGATGTTCGTCGGTACAAAAAATGAACATGGTATCACCTTTTCACTAAATGTGGAGCTCATGACGACGTCGTTTTGTGAAATTATGCTTACCGATGGACGGTAATCATCGCCATGGTGCCTATTTCGTTTAGATTCAACAACCCTTTCTCACTTCTCTCTCTCTCTCTCTCTCTCTCTCTCTCTCTCTATCTCTTTCTTGTCGCCGCTCACCTCTTGCTTCCGTAAACAAAACCTCCCTTGCATATGGTCAGCAATTCCACAAGCTACGAAGCTCTCCTCTGCCCTCGTTGTGAATCGAGCCTTCTCCGACCATCCTATTCTAATACGAGCCTTTTGCTTCGACCACGTCCTCGATCCTTTAGACTTTGATCTTCGTGCAAGGTAAGCTTATATTTTAGAAATTCCAGGTTGTATTACAAATATGATGAACATTTAGGGATTTAGGGCTACTAGGGATTTTGGGTTGTTACGAGTTTAGGGCTATTAAGAATTTATGGCTATTAGGGATTTGGGATTTTAAGACTGTTAGGAATTCATAATCTTGAATTTATTGATTCAATATTATAGATTTGGGATTTTAGGGCTTCACTGGTGAACAATGTGTGATTTATAAGTATTTTATGGTTTGAGATTTAGGAATTCATTTTTAATGTATTTGGGAATTCAAGGCTTCACTAAACTTATTATACGATTTTGGATTTTAGGGTTTCACTGGTACACAAGATATGAATTCAATTTCAAGGATTTTATGGCTTGAATTTTAGGAATTCATGACCTTGAATTGATTTGGGAATTTTGGGCTTAAATGTTAAGGATATAGAATAGATAGATGGATGAATTAGGAATAACTTGAAATACTAATGGAGATTGTAAATTATTATGAGTTCAATTAAGTTGAATTGATTGGTTTAGATACATGATAATTATGTTCCATTAGGTTGAATTGAATTTGTTTAGATGAGTTCACAATTAAGTTACTGATTTTATAATGGTTTACATTTCACAGTTATAAATAGGTTTATGATTTAAGTTCAATTAGGTTGAATTCAATTTGTTTAGATAAGTTATAATTATGTATTTAAGAAATAGGTTGCCTACGGTCTTGCTCTGTTTGATCTATTTAATTTTTTTGTATGAATGTCGAAATGAGTTATGCACGATGGGGAAAACTAACCACACCAAGTTTTTTTTTCTTTCTAGAATCTATTTTTTATCGGCCCGATTGAGTAGAAAACGGAATCAGGCGGCACACCCGCTACTTCACAGTCAATAGAGGCTTTCTCACCCGACTTTCGGTGTCTACGAGAATGCCAAAACCCTGCCACAAGTGTTGGTGACACATGTTTCGCGAAAAACATTCGTCCGGCTGCCCCGAGCATACACTGTCCGGAGCATGTGCTAGATGATGTCGAAGTGGTAGCTCTTGTGGAGAAAGGGTATACTATGAAGTTTAAGACCGGAAAAAGAGGACTAGTAACGATGAAAAATCTCCAACAACACCTAAATGACTTGGGAGGCGGTAAATTTAAGATGGGTTGTGAATTAACTTGACGCCCTGTGGTTTTAGCACGTAAAAAGACACGACAAGCGTATTGGTCGTCAAGTAGTATTTTTAGAATTTAAGTTCCGGATTATCGTATCCAAGGGAGAACAAAACAAAAAATTCCTATTTGAATTTCGTTATTAAGTTGTTTGGTTAAAAAAAGATGATTTTGGTTTTAAAACATGTAATGTAAATAAAAACGAAAATGTGAATACGTGTTCAGGTAAATCAAAAAGATTATAATCAAAGAGAAAGTAATCCAGGGTATGGGTTCATAGAGACCATTCTTACATATTGAATAACGATAATTATTGTGAAGTTTGACTATTATAGGGGCAACGGATTATCTCTAAGCTAGTCCTAACTTCTTCCGAATGTTTCGGACTCTAATAGAATCTAACCACCTAGTTCTCCCGAATCAAAGGTGTAGGAAGACCCAAAGCACAACGTTCCTTGATAATTTTTAGCCTTTGATATAAATCTATGACTATTGCGATTGTGTTAACCTAGTAATCCCTAGTCTAGATTTAAACCCCAACTTATTATTGATTTTAGACCAATTGCAATCTTCATCTCTTGAGTGTTGAATTGCAATTCCAATCATCTATCAAGCCTACAAGGGAGATAGAGCATTAAGAGTAAACCAATAATAAACCTTAATCTAGATTTAACTTTCACAATATTATGCATTCAATATATGACAATCCAAACCTCTAATCCTCCATAACCCTAGATTATGGAGTTTAGCTACTCATGGAGAAGAAAGAAGAAGAATATAAAGAGAAACACCCATAAATAATCGTCATATTGAAAGAACAGTGGAAATGAAATACCAATGTAAGATTACAATGGTTAAATTGAAGCTCAAATTCTTCTCTCTCAAACTTTCTTCTCCAAAGAATCTTGCCAAAGTTGATCATCTTCCTCCAAGCTTCAAAGTTCTCCAATCTCCACCTTCTAGCTCTCTAGTATTCTCTTCTTTAATTTCGTTCTCCCCTATTTATAAGAATTTAAGAACTTTTTCCTTCTCAATTTCGGATTTGGAATAGGAAAAATTTCTTTTTTAAGTAAAAAACACGCCTGTAAGTTGGAAAGCCTCTCGCGGGCATGATAGAGGGCCGGAACGGCCTTGGGCTCTTGACGGAAGTTGTAGATCTCTGAATTCCCTTCGGTTTAATATATAATGGATGGTAAAATGACGTTTTTTTCCCTTAATTATTTGACCTCTATACATTTTATAAGGAACAATAAGGAGGGTACAATGGTAATGTTCCTTATAAAATGTGTAGAGGTCATATAATTAAGGGGAAACGTCATTTTATCATCCATTATATGACACTTGAGGTCATATGACTAACGGAATGAAAAATTCAGTCCATTTTTACTAACAAAATCGCGTGACCAATACTTAAGGTAGTGTAGTGTTTATTTTGAAAATGTGGTTAGTGTAGTGTTCGTGACCAAAACTTAAGAGTAATTTTTGATATTTAACCCTAAAAAAATAACTACAATGAAACTGTTTTCATGTTCCCTTTATTGTTGTTTTACTTATGGGAATAAAATTTCAGATTTATTTTACTATGTTATCTATAACTCGTACGTAGTATGTTTTATTGAGCCTCATTCAAACTTTCCATTGTATCTCATGTAGATGATAGAAAGGTTGTGGAGGAAGCCCAAGAGAAGTACTTTGTGTCACAAGTGACCAAGTATGTGGATTGATCCCTATATGTGACGCCGTTGACCCTCATCCAGCTAGACTCGCGTAAAAACAAAAGGGACGATTGCAGTTGGGCTTCGAAAAGGCGGTTAAGCTCCAACAACTAGGGAGATGGAGGGTGGTGGTTAGTCTAGTGCGAGGTTCGAAAATTTCTCTCATGAACAATAAGAGTTGAAGGATCCCCTCGTTGAGAAATAGACATAATTCTCTTAGATGTTAGAGGAACAATGCAGACAGTTGGAGGACGCCTTGTGCGAAGAGACGGAAGACAGACTCGTCCAAGAAAGAGCTGCCTTATAAGCCTCTCAAGCAACAATGGTGCGGGAGATACTATCCTCGTGGATGAGGCCCAACAATTTGTCGTCCCATCATCATCCCCCATGCTTTTAGACAAACCTTCACCACCCCTCCCCCCCAACACCACCCTTGTCCCCCGTTGTAATGCCATTTCTGAACATTTTGATCAATACATTATTTTATTGTTTGTATAATTTGACTCAGTTGTTGTGACTACAGAAGAACTATATATTGACTGCTTATTGTAATTGAATGTGACTACTTATGTTCATAGACTGTTGGATTGTTATGACATGTACATGCACGTTTGGATACTGTATTTCTAAAAACAAAAAATTATTCTGGATAAATTTTTCCCAACGGATACAATCTGTAGGTGTAGGGTGCTTGGCTCAGGCCTTCAACAATTGATACCATCCATCGGTGTGGGATGGCCTTCAACAACGGACACCATCTGTCGAAAGGGTTGCTTGATACTGCAATGGATAACATCCGTCAGAAGGGTGACATGCTTCAACAACGGATAGCATCTGTAAGAAGGGTGATATGTTTCAACAACGGATAGCATCCGTCGGAAGGATCGACTGGATCACCAACGTATGTGATCCGTGGCTGAAAGAGTGACCTTACTGACAGGCATTTTGGTCATTCGATCATAAACTTGGACCACGAGACTTCACCGACTTAACATAAGCGATAGATGCATCCGTCAATGTGGTAATTGGCCGACACATAGGACGATTTAGGCAATATATACACTCCTTCGGCCAACATCGATTCAACATAAGTAAGTGTTACATAAAACATATGGTTTATAATTTGTATTTTTAAGTTAGGTTTGTACGGGAAATGGGTTAATCAAATTTTAAACTAATTGACTCTATTTTGTATAATTTGGAAATATTATGTTAGATATTTACTCTTACAAATTCAACATTGAACTCTAATTTGATTTGTGTTATATCATAACGAAAATGGATTTATCACATCAACTACCAAGGATAGGTTTCATCCATCAATCTCTTGTCAACTTCTTGTACTGTGAAATTGAACTCATTGAGAAACCAATCAAATTGAGGATATTGGATAATGCATAGATTACATAAATTTGGTAGAGGGGTTGTCAAATATTGGATTGATGGGCATAACCAACACGAAAGTTGAACACCAAGATCTAATGGAAGGCCCTGGAATCCAAGGCAACAGAGGTCTTTGTTCCCCATAATCTCCAACACTCCTCTGTTTTTACAGAAAGGCTACAAGGATAAAAGTTTGTATACTATCATGTGCCCCTCACTCATTCTATCTTCCTCATCACCCCATACATGTAGGGTCTCCTCAAGACCACCTTCTTTACAACAGTGTTTCTATTAAGTATTCATTTTGAATTTGTTATGATATAACACAAATCAAATTAGAGTTTAATGTTGAATCTGTAAGAGTAAATATCGAACATAATATTTCGAAATTATGCAAAATAGAGTCGATTGTTCCTCCAAATTCATTATTGTTTGAAATTCCTCCAAACGGATATGTAAAGAATAGGAACAATGCTCAGATGCTAATCATTGTTCCTTCAAACTCATTATTGTTTGAAATTCCTTTACATAGTGAGAAGAAAATGATTTTACTCACACATACATGTAATCGCATAAAAAGAAAGTCATGTAACAAAACATTGGCAGATCCCACAAATCACGTCCTTGGAAGTCACTCTCGTCTAAGTGGAATCAATCTTTACTTTCTCTTTTTAGTGAAATCAACGTTAATGGTGGGTCTCTCATTATCAAATCTTTTGACCGTGATAAAACCCGTATGTGGCCCACTAATATCTGGCTGCTCCCTCTCTGTGGTTGGTGTTTTGCCTTGTACTCATCACTCATCAACTCAAATATCATAACCATGTTCCAATGTTTGAGTTTCCTATATATTTTGCTAACAACATTTCAACTATTTGATTAATTGATGTTATGAACAACAAGAAAGAAAATTGCTAAAGATTAAATTCAACAATGCATTCAATGAATGTGCATGTGAGTGTTCCCTGATTATTTCAAAACATATGGTATGGCCAAATTATCTCTTACCGGTTAAACCTTTAGCTATCACTTAACGTGATTCACATGTTATGCGTGTTTCGTTTAAAAAACTAAGCTACAAAAATCATAAGCGAGAAATTAGACCGTTAAAATTCCCGAATATGTGTGGATCACATACATGTTGATCCTATCATCCGCTCATGTGCATGTGCGGCTTGTCCTTTTCATGCACTAGACTTAGGAGAGGATAGTGTATTCGATTGCACCAAAGTGTTGAGTGGATGGAACATGAAAGCAAAAGAGAGGTTGTGAACATGTTTATACAACTTTGTGTCACCTTTCTCTATATACTGATTTAGGTTTGGCTCTCCAAAACACTAGCTCATTGTTCCATATTCTTACATGCAGACCATCTTTCTGCCCCCGTGCGGTGCATGCAGATTTTTCTTTAGGTAAAACTACCGATACCTACCCAAAACCATGCCCATTTAACTGATGCATACCCTGAAGTTTCGAAAATGTAACTCAAAACCCCTCTGTCAGCTAAAATGACGAAAATACCCTCAACTACACTTCAATAATTATGTTAAAAAAATTATTTAAAAATTACTTTTGTTATATTTATATATTTACTTATTAAATGACTTCATTTTTATTTAAAAAATCACTTCATTTATATGTTAAAAAATTATTTAAAAAAATCACTGAGGGTATTTTCGTCATTTTAGCTGACAAAAGGGGTTTTTAGTTACAAGTCATAACTTCAGGGTATGCATCAGTTAACTTTAAATTTCAGAGTAAACATCGGTTAAATGACCATGGTTTTGGGTAGGTATCTGTAGTTTTCCCTTTTCTTTATCAGCAATTTTAATATTAAAAGGTCCTTGTCTTTGAAATACAGGCAAAGGATAAAACCCAAGCCCTTCATGTTACAAACAAACTTATCCCCAATATAGAGATAGGTCCACCAAGGTTACTTGCAGTAGAAGTAACTGAACCATAATGAAACTATCAAAAACTAGAGTACACAGCAACTATGTCTAATGAATCCAAATGCAACACCAAACCAAATCGAACAAAAACTCCTAAATCAGACTAGACCGAATAGAAATGACCACAAAACATCTATAGTAATCAAGTATGAAGTAAATATCGGGATGAAGTCATTAGCAGTTTAGACATTATCAAGTTCTCTCTAGAGCTACAGTAAGTGTTCATCTCAGTTCTTCTTTGTTTCAACCAACTTCATCAGTGTTCATCAACAAGGAGACACAGTTTCTACATCTTTTACCAGAAGTGCAATCTTTTAATCCAAAGGGAGGCCCTTTGACATTGTTGCAGAGAAGGGAAAATGCACAGAAGGAGAATTAAGAGAACTTGGAGTCAGTAAAGGTAAGGAAACATGGTCACCTAATGGGAAAACAAGGGATAGGAAGAAAGTTTGGGGAATGATTCAGGATCACTCTAGAGCTCTGCGATACACAGATCAACAAGATCCGCAACTTTTGAAGACAGGAGCGGTACAAAGAATTTCAACAGTACATAGACATGAAGAAAGACATATCAGAGCTTCCTCATTATCAAAAGGATACCTGATTTGGGTAGGAACACACTTGGGAAAAAGCACAGAAGAGGTTTGGAGTTGGATATCAGTACGGACTTTGGCAAAAGACGGAGAAGAAGACTTGATCCTCCAGTGAAACAAGTCGGAGACAGAGGATGGTCAGATGTGAAACGTAGGGAAATAGATCATTGGTCTTTTGTTAGCAACATACCACCTAACTCATCATCTTTGTGGTTAGAGGAACAATATAAAGAAGCTGGGGAAATAACGTTGGTGCAAGCTCCAACCAGACCCAATCTATGAGGGAAGTGGTTTGTCTTCCTAAGGTTCAGATGTGAAGAAGGACTAATTTCAGCCATAGAGAACTTTAGTGGATGGCATTTATGTGGGTACAGGGTTTTCATAGCCAAAGCCTAGAAAAAGCTACCAAGAATTTATCAACAATTAGTAAATAATATGCAATGGAGACAAAAGGAGCATAAAACACAAGCCAAGACACCTAAGGTTGCAAAGAAGACTGAAGAGATATGTGTGGAAAATCTGGAACCAATCAACTTAAGAGTTGTGGTTACAACTCGTCTCCAAAAACTTCAGAGATCACAAGTTGCCATCTCAGTAAGAAATCTTAGTGCACAATCAATCATGAGAGAAATGGCATTGGAAGGGATGTCGGAAATTGTGGTAAGAGATTTGGGAAGTAGATGTATGTTAATTACATTCCCATACAAAGAGTATGAAAGATTGATATTGGAACAAAATCAGTTGTGGCTACAAAACTGGTTTATCATCCTACCAAAAGGACTAAAGCTTTGCAAAACTAATGGAAGATTCCATTGGGTTACTATTCAGGGCATACCCTATCATGGTTGGTGTATAGAAACCATGGCTTCAGCATTAAATGTGATGGGAGATTTGATATATGTCTATCCACAGAAAAGCAAAGGAGAGAATCGAGAGATGGCTTTTGTGCTGATTCACACAACTTTTTAAGTAACTTCAGCAAATCCACCAACTTCAGACTTCAAGAGGTATGTTTCAACGCACTTGTGGCCTCTACTGACAAAAATTTACTACCTCAATGGGAATATAAATGCTCATCAACTGGGAAGTCATTTCCTAGTATTTTTTCAAGTCCTTCACCTTCACAAATTACACCTGATCATTTATTATCCCCTCTCATGGTGAATGAAAAAAATGTGGAAGTGATTCTTGAGGAAGATACAACAGTAATGAAGACAGTTGAGGCAACAAAGGAGGACTTGGTGAATCAGATTGCTACTGAAGAACTTAAAGAAAAGGACTCTCTACTGCCTGAGAATGATAGAAAGAGAGTGAAAACTTTTATTGAAGCAAAAGATACAGTTAATGCTTTGGCAGGGAATTTAGAATATGCAGTAGTAAAGGACACTTACTCCCCATTAATTCCCACAAACATTCTCTCTACAGAATCTATTACAAAGGTGTTGAATTCTACACAAGAATCAATTGATGAGGAAGATGGAACTTTTTCTTTGTCCGATGGTAACAGATCAGTGGATAAAGGCACAAACCCTCTTTTGACAATAGAAGCTGTTGAACGAGTATTGGAACTAGAGATTGCATAACACATTAATGAGATGGTAAGGGAAGAGAAAAAAAGTTCTTCCATAGGTCCACTGATTATTTCAACCAAGGAGAGTGAATTATTTTTGGAGGCAAGTCAAAACTTGAACTTCATTTTCACTTGTCACGCCCTAAGTTCGGTTTGGCCGGACTCGAGACGCGACTTGAGTTGACAATCAAATAATAACAAAAGAAAAAATAAAATTCGAATAATTACTCAAGAGGTTCCGATAAAATACTCCAATAACATGTTCCAAATCATAATTAGGAGTCAAGGCTCCAAAAAGAATACGTAAATCATGGGGTTCACTACAATGATCAAAAAGACGTCTCTAAGACCATAATGCCCAGACTCTCCAGAAGCTCCCGAGCCTCGAGTCCACTACTCATCAAGTACGCCTGTATAAATAGTCAATAAAACAAATAGGGGTGAGCTTACGCTCAATAGGGAAAATCATAAACAGTTTAACCTCCAATTTAGTAATAAATTGCTTTAGCATGACAACACATATTGTAATTAATACTTTTAATCAAAATGATGCTATAACATAGGCAAGATAAGAACAATATCACATTCTTAAAGATAATGGTAACTTTCAAGAGAATAAGTGGAAAGCGTCATAAAGATTCAATAACTACTACAATGGGATCAAATGAATATCACGCCAACCGCTCAATTCCCCAATACTCCGATCCACGAGTAGGTTCTTGTGTCATATCGGATCCCATACTCCGATCCACAAGAGTATTCGTGTCATATCAGATTTTCCCTCGGTCCAGAGGAGGCACATACATCGGGTTATCGGTAACAATCCCTGAGGGACGCTTATCGTTGGGATTCTCGGAAATGCCCCCAAAGGACCATATGTCATAGGGAACCAAGGTAATGCTCCCGCAAGACGCATACACTTGGGTGAATCAACAAGTAACCATTATATCATCCTACACCGGACTCCTCAATGGTGTAGGTACCATACCGTATCAACAATAATCATTATATCATCCTACACCGGACTCCTCAACGGTTTAGGTACCATACCGTATCAACAAATATCATTATATCATCCTACACCAGACTCCTCAACGGTGTAGGTACCATCCATCGGCTATGATATTACCCCACACCGGAATCCTCTACAGTGTGGGTACCATACCGGATCACCAATAATCAATATCCAGCAGGATCATCCTATCAATGCCCCGCAGTGTTCATAACCAATATCCCGCAGGATCAACCAATCAATGCTCCGCAGGGTCCTCTAATCAATATCTCGCAGGACCAACCAATCAATGCCCCGCAGGGTCCTCTAATCAATATCCCGTAGGATCAACCAATCAATGCCCCGCAGGGTCCTCTAATCAATATCCCGCAGGATCAACTAAACACAAGAGACCAACACGTCGACACGTTGCATAATCAAACTTAGAAGTTCATGAATTAACCAATACACACCACAGGGGATTCATACCCACAATCACACTTACCATCATACTTACCAACCACGTTCCCTTGGTCCATCAATCACCTGATCGTACCCTTTGGCACAATCAGTCATACTCGATCATCCATTCAATCATTCAAGCATTCATTCTATCAATCAAGCATGCAATCAATCTAGTTTCGTTAGACCCTTAATTTATCTTAAACTAAGCAACCAATGCATGTGAGGCAAACACAACTAATCCGAGGGCTCATCACGGCCTCTCTACCAGTAAAGCAATTTCCCAAGTATTGAAAGCGAGTTAACTAGTTGTTCACATCCTAAGCATGCATACTAGACACGTCCGGTTATTAGTAATTGAAAGACGATTATTCTAGTTATTCGCATCCTATATGCAATTCTAGGACCTTTCTGATTTTATTAACCTAATAGGCATACTAAGTATTGAATTACACGAGGAATTTAGTACTTTCCCTACCTTGTGGTCTTCCTCTAATAATCCTTCTAGTTGCTGACGACCGGGCCAACTCCGTCTTCTCGGGCGGAGTCCGAGCTCTCGGGCGAAGTCCAAGCTCCAGCCTGGTGATAACAGATAATAGTGTCCAATCAGTTCTGGTACTTGTCCAAAGGACCTTTGATTTAACAGGTGAGTCCTTTAATTTAACTGAGTTAAGTACCTTGAATTAACTGATTTAAAACCTTTTAATTTCATTAATTTATTAATTAAATTTCTCTGAACCGGATCTGACCCGACCCGACCTAAAATCCGCACCAGACCCGGTCCGAGCCCGAGCCCGAACCCAGACCCGATTCCGGAAGCTGGTTTCAGTCCTGGCCTGGTCCAATAGCCTGTCATGGCCCAACCACTCTGGTCTTGGTTCGTCTGGTCTAGGGCCCAACTCCTTTAGGCCCGAAGCCCCGCCCCGAATCGTGTCTGAGCTGTAGGCAGCTCCGGCCGTCGTTGGTAGCGACGGTAGGGTTCCGACGAGGCGGAGTGGCGGCAGGAAGGGCGTGGAGTTGTCCTCGTTGCTGGTGATGGCTTCAGGGAGTCACGGCGAGGAGACGACGTAGTCAGGACAAAGGACGAGCTTCCTCCTCCAGATCTGGCCGCCAGAGACGCTCGCCGGATTTAGAACTCCAATTCTGGAGCTCAAGGCTCTAGCGACGTTCTCCGGTCGCTCCTGACCCCAAACCCAGCTTAAAACTTGTGAATCTCCGGCGGAAAGGGACGAGGAAGATGGATCTGGTGAGGAATCAACCTCAGCGTTGCTGCTTGCGCTCGATTTCAGGACGACGAGGTTGCACGGTGGCTAAGGTTTCGAACTAAAACGAGGCGAAGGAGGGCGAGGGTCTCTGGCGATGGGGTTTGTCGTGGATGGAAGCAGCTGAAGGAGAGGGAAGAGAGGGAGCTTGGGAAGAAGCTGAGGATGGAGGGTGAGGTCGGAGAAATTGGAGGCGGCGGGGTTCTGGTGCGCGCGAGGTGAGGGCACGAGAGAGAGAAGAGAGGGACGAAGGCGAAGGATCAGGAAACGTGCCGAGGAATGGAGGCTGAAACGACGCGTTCAAGCTTTTTGTTGCTAGGGTTGGGCTTCGTCCCTATCGGGCCTGGGTCATGCACCAGTGATTGGGCCCAAGCTGGCCCAATCCTCAACTCAGTCCAAATTCTATTCTTTTCTTTTCTTTTCTTTTTTTTGATTTTTCTTCTCAATTTTCACTCGTTGCAAAAATCTACCCCAACGTTTCATATTTAAAAGTGTTACCCTTTTTGAATGGAAGCAAAAATTGTGTCTCACAAACCAAAAACACCCACACCCCTCAACAATTTCCACTTAACAAAAGAAGATCTAAGAAGCCACAAGTCTCATATGTATATGATACTCGATCCAAAAGAGGAAAAGAAACACCATTACTTCAGCTATCAGATAAGAAAAAAAGGGAAGACAACAGTTGTCATTATCTTAGAGATCACAAGAATCCATGGGATTACTGCAAGTCTATTGGTCTAAAAGTTTTTGTTGTTAATGAATTAGTTATAGATCAATTCGACAATCTGAAAGCTGATATAAATCAAAAGGTTAAATTTGAAACTGATTCAGGAGATGACTTTGTGGAAGAAGAAGAAGAAGAAGAAGAAGTTTTGGGAGTACCTTGTCTGGATGAGATATCATCTCAAACCAGATTTACACATCCTCAATAACTCTCCTCATGAAGATCCTCTCTTGGGATATGAGAGCGTTCTCCTCCGTACAAAAACGGAGAGCTTTCAGAAATGTGATACAAAGTCAAAGGCCTCAGTTCATACTATTATAGGAAATAAAATTACAGAACTTTCCCCCATTTTTTTCTGAGGTCATTGGGCTTATCTAATGGTTGGGAATCTACTTGTATTAATGCTGAAGGGCTTTCAGGAGGCATATGCACTTTATGGCTAAGTGAAGCTTTCAAAGTGCATTTTATTAAACCAATAGATCATGCACTGATTTGGTTTGGTTTTGCAGCTAATTGGAATATTAATATGGTCATTGTCAATGTGTATGCTCCTTGTTCATCACGGCAGAGAAGAATCATGTAGCATAATTTAGTTGAGGAAACTCTTTCTCTCGGAAGCTATTATGTTTTTGCAGGTGATATCAATGCCATACTTGACAGCTCTGAGAAAATTTCCCCTTCACAATCACTGACTTGACAGCTTTGAGAAAATGCAGGACTTTCAACAATTTTTTTTGGAAGCTTAACTAGTTGATCTTTCCCTCAGTGGAGGGCGTTTTACTTGGTTTTGTACCAATTCAAGAGCTTCCAGACTTGATAGGTTCTTACTTCCACCTCAAGTAATTGCTGATTTTCAAAATTTGTCTCAAACTTGTCTTCTCAGGGTCATTTCTGATCACAAACCCATTCTATTGGTAGATCCTTTCATTGATTGGGGCTCTAGACCCTTTAAATTCCTTAATTCTTGATTGGATAATCCATTATTCTACTCAGCAGTCAGTCACTTCTGGTCCAACTTGAAGGTCAGTGGGGATCACAATTCAGTAGATCACTGAAGGTGGTATTACTCATACTTCTACTTCAGACACCAAGGAGGCTGTTAGGCAACACTTTGCCTCTAGATTTATGAAAAATTCCACAAATGTTTTGGATGTCTCTCTACTACCCTTTGGTAGCATTTCTTCAGCAAAAGCAATTTTCTTAGAGAGAGCTTTCACTGAGGTTGATATTTATTGTGCTATTATGTATTGTGATGGGGAGAAAGCCATAAGTCCATATGGTTTTAGCCTCAAATTTTTTCAGAAATGCTGGAGCTTCCTACAAAAGGGATGTATTGAACTTTTGTCACCACTTTCATTTGATAGGTTCTTTGGGAAAGGGGATTAATTACTCAATTTTTTACACTCATACCTAAAGTCCCCAATCCTTCACATTTTGATGAGTTTAGACCAATTAGTTTGGTGGGAGCAATCTATAAAATTATTTCCAAATTACTTGCAACTAGATTGAAGACTGTGATGGACCAGTTGGTTAGTGATGTTCAAAATGGTTTTATAGCAGGAAGACAAATTCTAGATGGTATATTGATAACCACTGAACTTCTTCATTCTATAAAAGCTTCGAAAGAGGAAGTCATCTTTTTCAAGGTAGACTTTGAAAAGGTTTATGACCATATCGATTGGGGATATTTAGATCAAATGCTACACATTATGAGTTTTGGCAGTTTATGGAGATTGTGGATGAGATCTTGTTTTAAAGCTTGGGCATCAGTCTTGATTATTGGCTCACCTTCTGGGGATTTCAAATTATCAAGGGGTCTTAGACAAGGTTGCTCACTTTCACCTCTACTCTTTGCATTTGCTACTGAAAGCCTTCATTTAATTGTAGAGAAAGGGATATCTTCAGGGCAAATTCAAGGTATCCAGTGTGGCAATTCAGGTTTAACCGATGATTACCTTGAAGTTCAAAAACAACTAATGCATACCTTGACAAAAGTTATTTTTAAATAATTTTAAAAAAATAATTATTGAAGTGTAGTTGAGGTGTTTTCGTCATTGTAGCTGATGGAGGGGTTTCTAGTTACAAGTTGTAACTTCAGGGTATGCATTAGTAGTTTTTGAACTTTATGGTAAGCATCGGTTAAACGTGCCAACTTAAGGGTAGTCATTTGTAGTTTACCCTATTTCTCATTTAAAGTTTGTAGATGATACACTTATCATCATGAGAGCTAAGATCCCTCATGTACACAACCTCTGATCCTCACTCAAGGCTTTTTCCAATTAGCATCAGGACTGAAAATAAATTTCTCAAAGTCAAAAGTAGTTCTTCTGAATCTGTGATACAAGTTACTGATATACTTGGGTGTAAAGCAACACAACTTCCTATGGATTATCTAGGCTTTCAACTTGGTGCCAATCCTAGAAGATATTCCACTTGGGTACCGATTATCAACAAATTCAAAAGGAAGCTTAATCTGTGGCAGGCTAAAACCCTTAACTTTGGAGGTAGAATAACTCTCATCAAATCCTCCCTCTCTTCTCTTCCTCTCTATTATATGTCACTTTACAAGGTTCCAAATAAGGTTTTATTAGAGATGGAAAAATGGAATAGGAGGTTTCTTTGGAATGACACTGTTTCTAGGAAGGTTTTACATAATGTTAAATGAGACTTGATTTGCACTCCAAGAGAGAAAGGGAGTTGGGCATAAAAAATCTTTATATTATAAACACTGCACTTTTAGCCAAATGGTGGTGGAGGTTTTCCTTGGAAACCAATTCTCTTTGGAAAAAACTCTTATGTGCCAAGTATGGTTGGAGTGCTCAAGACTGGGATTTATCACAAATACAAATCTCTGGGAACCAGAACTTTCTGAGTCATGTGCAGACACTTTTAGCTGATCAAAAATTCAGTGATGCTATTGGTTTTGATGGTTTGGAATGGTTTGTTTCTAATGGTTTGAGAGTGGATTTTTGGGGAGATATTTGGCTAATTGATGTCCCTCTGAAGATAAGAATTCAGATACTTTTCCACTTGTGCATTCATAAGAAACAAAAGGTAGCTCACTATTGGAACAATGGCTGCTGGTTTATTTACTTTAGGAGATTCCTCAGAGGATCGTAATTGGGATAGTTTAGAATCTTACCAGAACTACTCAACATTTTTATATTACAAGATTCTGGAGATTACAAAGGTTCTTGGAAAATTCATGAAACGGGTTTTAAGGTCAAAAAGATGTATAACTACTTAGAAGATGTTGATTTGCAAGATCAGCCCTAGGCCAAGCTTCTTTGGTCTCCTCTCCTTCCACCAAAGATTTCTGCCTTTGCCTGGCTGACTTGTCACAATGGTTTCCCTACAAAACTCTTCCTTGATGTTAGAGGACTGAATCTGAGTTTGAATGATACTCTTTGTCCTTTTTGTGCACAGGATTTTGAGGAGATTAATCATCTCTTCTTAAGCTGTCATAGATCTTGGTTAGTCTGGGCTGTCATTCTAGACTGGTGGGGTTTTAAGGGTGCTGTTTTGGGCAATTTCCTGGATTTCATCCCCTAATGGGTGGAGATTGGCCCTAGAAAATCTGTGTTGCAATGGAGAATCATCACTTTTGTAACTCTATGGTATATTTGGTTGGCTAGGAATGATCTAGTCTTTAATAACATCTCAGCATCAACAATGGTTATTCTACAAAAGAACCAAACCTTCACTTTTAACTTGGAATGAAGTATTTTTCACAAATATCAGCCCTTCTCTTTCATGGATTGGGTCAATTCTCCCCTCAAATGTATCAGGAGAAAATACACATATTGCCCTTATTATTACATTGATCATGTGTTATGCTGGTTACTTAAGGGTCAAGCTATACCATATTTGATTATTGTATCCTTCTGGTAAGCATATGTGTTTGGTTTTTTGATTAAGTATCTTTAGTAACATCAGTGTTTCATTCATCTTGGATTAGCTTCCTGATCTTCTGTGGGCTGGGAAGGGATGGGGTTTTTTGGGGTTTTTTTAGTGGTCAGGTAGGTTAGACTCATCTTTGGAGGTTATTAAAGGATTACCTATCCTACTGAGAGGGGGCTTTCTACTTCACTCTTCTTCTTTCCTTCTTTTCTTTGAGAGTGGCTAGATTTTCGTGTATAGGTTGGAGAGCTTGAGAGTGTTTTTTTGAATGTAATTTCAGTTTCTACTTTGATCCTGGAGCCTCTTTTTTTTCTAAACTAGAGCCTTTATTTTGCAATCTCTCAGTCATCCTTGTAGGCTAAAAGGCCTCTGTCTTGTTATCCTTGGGAGCTTTTTATTCTTGTTTTAGGTTGAGCTTTCAACGCTCCGTCTTCCTTACATACCAGTCAGGACCTTGGAAGCTATTTAACCTCTCAGTTGGGATTTTTGGATTGAATTGCACTCTTTAGTTCTTCTTCGAAGTATCATTGGTTTGAGGAGTATAGTTTGATCACTTGTGGGAAGTGGGATAATTGCATTTGTCTCACCTTCCTTGTTCGGTCTGCATAATTCCATGTTCTGCAGACTTGATTATATATAGAGCTTGGCTAGTCTCTGAAGCCTCTGACAGTGTTAGGTTTGAGTTGATTACTTGGGCGACAAGTAAGAATGTTAATTGGATTTAGTATTGGTGCGTAATTATAGGCCTCTTTGTTTCACTTTTTATCCGGCCTTTGATGTTTTGTAGGTTTTGGGTGACTTTTTCAATACTCTTTTTGTACTTTGGGGTTTATTTTCTGACTTATCACTGGTGTTCGTTTATAGGTCTCAAAGGTGGGAGTTTTGACTTGGTTGGAATGCAAGTTGAGTGTTGCTTTGTGTTAGTAGGGTTTTGTAACACTTTGTTGGTACATTTGAGAGTCTTCTCTTGGCATTTTCTTTATTCCAAAGAAATGGACCATCAATAATAATTTGCTGATAAAAAACGTCATTAGTAGTTTAGGGACAAAAGAACCATTAGTAGTTCAGGACAAATGAGTTTTGTAAGTCATTAGCAGTTAAGGGACAAAGGAGCCATTAGTAGTTTAGGACAAAGGAGCTTTGTATCTACAACAAATACCAGGATGAAGTATCCAAGAGGAGAAGGGAAAAGCCTTAGAACTCTTGAATTTTGCCCACAATAGACAGTCGACATGCTTTATATATTTTTTGGAAAATCTCTTCATCAGTGGTAAAAGAATTGTTAAAGATAACATCATTCCTTCGTAGTCATATTTTCCAAATGACAATGCTCTCCAAGGTTTTTCAGTGTGAGAAGTCCCAACTGCTTTCGGGAAAGAATCAAATCTAAGATCTTAGAAGGTAGAACACAAGAAATCCCCCACCATGCAATGCATTACTCCATCAGCATATAAAATAGATGTCTTTGAACTAGGCTTAAATGGGAGAGAAAGGAGAGAGTAGTGTGGCAGTGGCGAAGGTTGTAGACTTCGACGAGGTTCTGGTGAGAGATTCGATCAAAGGTAAAGGTGTAGCTTAGTATGTGGTTTCGGTGAAGCAATCTGATGAACGTACGAGAATACGGAATAAGTTGTATAAGTTGTTCATTTACAATCTACTTTACCTTTCCAATGAGTCTTGGCTAGGAGAGTATCTGGGACCAGGTGGAAGAGTTTTCAAGGATGAAGTAGTGAAACGTCCCAATAAGAGTAGGAAATGTTTCAGGTTTGCTTTGTGTCGGAGGAAGAAACTGATGCAATTGTTCAGGGCCTGAATGGAGTTAGGGTGAAAGACTATGACATATTAGTGTAAGAGCCTAGAGGCATGGCCAATCTCGTGTTTATACAGTCTGGATATGGAAAGAACGACACACATTGATTAATCCATTACCTAAGAAAAGAGAGAGCCCAGACGACAAAGGTTGTTTTTTTTATCAGCAATTGTATTATTGAGAGACTGTCACGCCCCAATTTCAGTAAACCGAACTAGGGACGCGAACATTTAAAATAATAAAACAATGAAACCTGTTTTGGATAAACGCTTTAAAATCTCCATTTAATTAATCAAAATAATATTTACAACTTAAAATTTATGTCCCAACACGTGGACAAAAGTACAGGGTATCCGTCACTAGACTCAAAAGACAAAAACCCGGACTCCGCTCCTAGCTCCACAAGCTTCGAGAGCTCACCTAGTCCGTCCTATGATCAGTACCTGTAGGAAAAGCAGCTAGGGGTGAGCGTTCGCTTACCACCATAGATAACAGACTGACTACGGCATAATTAGCAGACAATGCCGGTAACACCCACAACAAACTCAACTCCGGGGATCACTGTCCCCAACCCAAGTACTCCGACTGAACACACACCCACAGTTACCTTCCTTGACCAACTCAACACACTGACACGTAAAGTAGACCCGACACAATGATCACGACCTCTTCCAAGGACTCAAAAGAAAGCTACGCAACACCAAACAAGACCACAAAGGGTCGCACACCAAACAAGATCACAAAGGATCGCATACCAGCTGCTCAGTAACCTCTCCCACTCACACGAACACGGATCAGGCTAGCCAAAGAATGCTTACAACCTGTGATACTCAAATTCGGATCAGACCAACAAAAGAATGCTTGCAACCCGTTGATACTCAAACTGTGTCAGGCCAGCCAAAGAATGCTTGCAACCTGTTGATACTCAAACTGTGTCAGGCCAACCAAAGAATTCTTGGAACCTGTTGATACTCAAACTGTGTCAGGCCAGCCAAAGAATGCTTGCAACCCGTTGATACTCAAACTTGGTCAGGCCAGCCAAAGAATGCTTGCAACCTACCGGGATTCGCAATCACAATCACAATCACAAGCATGGTTCAACCAACAGTAACAAGACCAGTTCAACACTCCACAGGCACTCATGCCCACATAAGACACCAACAGCAAAACACGAACTCAACAACCCGAACCATTCACGGGCACTCACGGCCTCCCAAGACACACCAACAGTAACTCACGGGCTCAACAACCCCACGACACTCACGGCCACTCAAGACACCAACAACGAAGCAACACGGGTTCAACAACCCAACGGCACTCACAGCCACCCAAGACACCAATAATAAAGTAACACGGGTTCAACAACCCAACGGGCCCTCATGGCCACCCAAGACACCCACGGTAGAACTCGGACTCAACAGCCCCACAGGCACTCACGGCCTCCCAAGATACACCAACAGTAACTCACGGGCTCAACAACCCCACGGGCACTCACGGCCTCTCAAAACAACCAACAGTCACTCATGGGCTCAACAACCCCACAGGCACTCACAGCCTCCCAAGACACACAAACAGTAACTCACGGGCTCAACAACCCTACAGGCACTCACGGCATCCCAAGACACACCGCCAATCAGGACGCGGGTTCAACAACCCCACAGGAACTCACGGCCTCCCAAAACACCAAAGGTAAAGACACGGGTTCAACGACCCCCCGGGCACTCATGGCCACCCAAAACACCAAAGGTAAAGACACGGGTTCAACAACCCCACGGCACTCACGGCCACCAACACTCAACAATAATTGCACGGGCTCTCAAGGCCACCAAAGACATCAACAATACCCAATCAACCTCCGGCATAACCAATGCCTCCACCAGTCCTAATATCAACAGTTTCACAATCAACCTCCGGGCATGGTCATATATGCCTCCAGTAATTCTACTAACGCTAAGTTCTCTGCTCCTACGACACTACTAAGTGTCACATGCATTTCCAATGTTCACTACGTTCCCGTATCATGCATTTATAATATTCGATAACCTACTTAACCCACGACACCCCGGTGTCACATGCAATTCTACTGTTAACTTTACCTAGTCAGGGCCGAGATCCGGCTACTTTTCCCTACCTCGTATGCTTTCTCCAAAAGCGCACAATTAAGCTCCGGCGTGATCTCGGTCACTCGCCTAGCTTTCCCTTTCCTCGGCCTGCAGCACGATCTAACAAGAACACAATTTTAAACTCTTTTAAGCTTGCAGGCATAAACTGAATTTTAATAAACCCGACGCCCAAAAGTAACCCCGACAATGTCGATCACTCCCAAACTCCCCAATTACTCGACATTGTCGATATTTGACCCGTAAAGGCCCGATTCGCCCGACATGGCGAATCTGCCCGGGTTTTGAAAACGCCCTTCCGGGGCTCCAAAAATTCCCGTTTTCGTTTCTACAGTCTTAGAATAATTCAAGGGTTCCTAGGCACTCGACGGAATCGAATTCCGACTTCCGAGTCAATTAATTAGTGTTCCAAGTTTCTAAACGCGATAATTACAACCTTCGCATTTTAATTCCAATTTTCGATTCGGTTGTGGATAAATGGTCCGGGGAACGTTCTAAACCACCCGAACACTAAACCCGAGCACCCGAGCACGTGGGCCCCACATGGCCACAATGACAAAATTCCCTTTTTGCCCCAAAACGTTCCTAACGAACCCCAAACCTCAACCATTCATCTTTAAAACAATCTTAAACAAAACCCAACCTTAATTAACACATCTAAACTCAAACCCAAAAATTCAAACGTTCTAAAACGAGAGAAAGATGGGTTCTTACTGTAGGTAATGACGAGGGGAGTTCGAATCTTCAATCGTTGAGTCGATCGGTCGGTCGGATCGTCGGGAAATCACCAAAAACCCAACCTTCTTCTTCCTTTCTCTCCTTCCCTTTCTCTCTCTTCTTTTCTCTCTCTTCTCTCTCCTAAATTCTGAAATTACCTAACCATCACACTTCTTCCCCTTTTGTTTTGTTTTAAAAATCAAACCACACATCAAAATGACAAAAGTACCCTTACTTTCCCTTTTTCTTTAGTTTTAAGTCAAAGGGCAGAGTTCTCCTCCCTTTTTCCTTCCACCACATTCATGACATGAGTCATGTGGGTCCCACACCTTTTTGGAAAATATCTCCTAGATATTTTAAGTCAGATTCGCGAAATTCGGCCGTCTCGGGCCCCGAACGGGCACTTTTTCCAAGAAATCACGAAACTTCACGGGCTACAAGGAAACGGCTCAACTAAGACCGCTGCGACGACAGCTAAGCTTTTTGGATCCAAAACGGTCCTCGAATAGACCAAAACGTCGCTCGGTTGACTTTTCCAGTGAAAAGTCAACTTTTTCCACATTGATCAAAAAGTTGCCCTGAGTCTCCCGGAACTCACTTTGGTCGATAACGGGGTCAACTTAAGTCCGGTATGACACTCGGGGTCAAATTTGGGTTCATTCAAGTGTCTGTTCGAAAATTTTAAATTTTCCTGTTTTTCGCAGGTTTGATTGGCGTTGACCGGGAGTGGTTATTACAGAGACCAATTCTTCAAACGGAAGGAAAGGCCAAGTGACCTAAAAGGCCACTCAAGAGAAACCAAACAACAACTACTGAGAAAAAACCAACCAGTAAACCTTGCTTGACCCGCAAGTACCAACCCAAAGTTTTGAATTTTTAAAGCCTAAACCCTTTCTTGATCCGCAAGCAAAACCAAACCCAACGGTATGGAAACCATCTGAAGTATCTAGGCATCAACTAGCACTGATCCACACTCCCACTAAACCAGTAAAGTTGTAAAACCAGTAGAGTAGAAAAACTTCTCAGCTAAACCAAACCGACCAAGTAGGACACAAAGGGGAAACCTCTTCAAAACTATTCTTTACGGTGGATGATCATTGTCTTCTGCCTAAATCAGGACATTTGGGGTGGCATTCTTGAAATGGTGTTTGGAGATGTTACAAGGTGAAATAGTGAGAGATGGTGTTTGGGACATTGATATCCGCAGTTTTGGAAACGAAGTGTTCTTGATCAATTTGATGGGGATTTTTGGATGGTAATGGAGGAGATTGAGTGGATGTGGCTCAGAAATGATTCGAGGTTTTATTGGAAAAAACCAATATGTTTTTACAGGGAGGCTGTTTCCAATGATTGAAATTGGAAGGAGTTCCTTTCCATGCTTGGGATCATAGAAACTTTCGATCTTTGGCAGAGAATATAGAACCTTGTTTGAAAATACAAGATATTAGAGACCGGGAATATCAACATGTTTTTGTTCTGGTTCATATTAAAAATCAAACTATTCCATCTGCACTCAAATTAGAAGTTGGGGATTTGGTGTTTCATGTAAGGGTCTCACTTGTATCGGCGGAACAAGTTCTAACCTCAGTACCTGGTTTATTTGAGTTCACGCCAGCAAGTTCTGAAATGGGGATATCACTGGAGAAGAACAGTTCTGAACTAGAAATATCATCGGAGAAGAAAAGCCTTGTTCAAATTCAAACTCCTTGACCTTCGGGATCCTCTACCCCAATACAAGAGGAAAGGAATTTGAATACATCCGAAGTATCATCTCAAAATAAGGTAACAGATAAAGATAAGGAAACTATACCAGTCTCATCGTTAGATTCAAAACAACCAACGACTTTTTCGGACTCGGGTGCCATATCGCATATAGAAATTGTGAGTCACAATTTGGCGAGAGAAAGATGTTAGCCTCAGTGCCCGTAGTCCGATCGTAAAGTCCAATTGTAAATATCATGTTAATAAACTAGCTTATTTTATCAAGTCTACCATGCAAACTAGCATGGACACTTGGCAACTTGATGGAGATTAAGTGAAATGACCATTTCCACTTAAATCTACATGCAAGAGGTGATGGCAAGACACAACATGCAAATAAGAGAAGAAAATTCTAGCACAACTTCTCATACTCTCTCATCTTTGCAAACTCCTCCAAGAAGCTCCTAGCTCCATTGTTGCATGTTCTTGATTTTACAAACTCAAGAACTACGATGGATTTGATTCCGTTAAGGATACGTAGGCGTCCAAAGGGATCAATCCATTCAAAGTTTGGAGTTATTCAACCAATTTAGGATAAGTAGAAGGTGCTGATTTTCTGCACAGTTTTGTCCGACCAGTCATTTTCAAGAGCACGATCGGAGGTTCATCTGAGGTCCGATGAAGCTGAATCTTGGATTAAACATTATCCACATATGATTCTTCAATGTGACCAAACGGATTTGAGTTTCAACGGTTCGTTTTCGAGATACACGAGCTGAAAGATGAGGCACTTGCAAAGGTGATGTACATAAGCCTTTGCTGAATTTCCAGGCTTGTTTTGCATATTTGCTAGATTCATCTCGATTGATTCTTGGTTAGTTTTCCACTGCATTTTGCATTTAACATGTCCACGGCATCGATTTCCAACAGTGGTATCAGAGCATGGCTACCAACGGGAAAAACAAGAGCTGAAATTTTCAGCTTTGGTGCTGAAAATTTTGAGGTGCTTGCTGGTTTTTTATTTAAAGTGCTTAAAAATGCATATTAGCTTCTTCATTTTATGTTTTGGCATATTTGGATGTATGCTTGTTTGACAACATGATTTAATTTCTTGCATGTGGGTTTTATGCATGAAATTGGTGATTTTCGAAATAAAATCAAATCTGATTTTTTGGACAAAGTTTAATTTTGGGGGTCACGAGACCAAGACTCTCGGGGAGCCGATTCTGTGACCGGATGGGGCTCCATTGGATGGATCTAGGTCGAGTCTTGACTATTGGATACTCGGAATTTCGGGGCTAAACCATTTGTGGAATTGCGACGAGTTTGGAACCGTCATGATGAACCACAAAATTAAACGTTCGGAAAATTCATTTTTGAAAACGGTTTCGATAAACCGTGTAATAATTTTCGAAACTTGGAAGCTAATTAAAATCAGTCATATCTCACTAACACGTTGTTTGATAACACGTTGTATGATGTGATGATTATGCATGGTGCACGTTATTAAGCCCCGGGTAGTTTTAACGCTTTTCTCGGACTGCGTACGGATAGTGTTAGCGTGTAACTATTCTTTTAAAGGTGTGGTCGTCGTACCATTTGTTTGTAATAATTATTATTTCCCGACCTGCGAGTCGTATTTCTTATTGTAACCATTATCGCCGGCTTGGAGATGAAGAAGCTCAAGAGGCGAGTAGGAGACTGCGGGAAACAACTTGGAGTAGATGGACGTCAAGAGGCGAGTGGGAGGCCCACGTCATCGGCTTGAAGTCAAGATTGCTCAAGACCGGGTTGGGAATAGTTTAAGGGGCTATGACGTGCACGTCTTTATGCTTGATGCTTGGTTTAATTTATGCATGATTGTATGGTCAGAATGCATGCTTAGATTTAAACTTTCAAGGAAATCAACTCACATGCAAAGATAAAATTGGTTTTAATAGTTTGTATATGAGCCCTTGAACCGTCTTTACATTGGATGTAGTAGACGAGTTCGAAGGAGGAATTACATTGGATGTAATTGGAGACGTCATTACATTTGGAATGTAGTTCATGTTCTCATCGCATCAATAATGTGCCAAAAGTTTAAACGCGACACGACAAGTACAAACGGGTCATGTCAGATACCTCCCAATTTATCAACAACTTCCTACTTCCCCGTCTTATGGGTGTCGTGCGCCTTAGCGGAGCATCCATGGGAAGGCGTTGTAGCAAGTTTGGTCGGCATATGTGGGTGTCGTGCGCCTCAGCGAAGCACCTACATAGTGACAGGCCATAGTTGAAAATTGGTGGACCCGACTACGATTCTCAGCCAAGGCTGAGCTACAGTATCAGATAGGGTAAGCCGTGTACTTATGTACATACCCTAGCCAAGAGTCACATTGGATGTGATCGGATGGAGTCCGGACTACATAGCTCGATTGAATGGTGAGCCTTCGTTCAGCTCAGTCGAGTAAATCAAGGTTCTTGGTTTAAGATTCTATAGGTTTAGAATCGACTTTCGGTGTTTTAACTCGATCTTCATAATTTATTCAATTTACTGATTAAATTCACTTTTTCGTGTGGATCAAAATGGCTAACACATCAGTGAACAACGGTAGTTTGTCATTGAAAACCATACTTGACGGGGTCAAGCTTAATAGGGCAAACTATCTGGACTGGAACAGAGTTTTGAGGATAGTCCTCAAAATTATAAACGCAAATGACATATCCTTGATAAGGCTATCCCTTATGTCTAGAAAATGAAGGGGCATCTCGAACATCTTAATTGACTGGGTCTTAAGATAGTGTCGGAGATGGCAACAGACGTGGGTCTGCGCTCCCTTCCTTGTGTGTATGATGAGTTCATCGTGAGCTATCATATGCACGATATGGATAAGACCAAATCAAAGTTACATGGAACATTTGTGACAGCTGCAAAAATATCGCGGATCTAGGATCCAAAGATATTCTGATGGTCAGAAAGGGATCCAGTTTCAAGAGGGAAACTGGTAGTGGCAAGGGCAAGGCCCCTGTGCACTTGGCAAGAAAGATGAGACACACGATCGCTCCTAAACCTCCAAGGACTAGGGTCCTCAAGGAAGGCTAAGGAGGATGAGATTGTCTGCTTCTACTGCCAGAAGCCTGATCATTGGATTCAGAATTGCAAGAAAAACCGGGATGATCTAAAGAAGGGCGGTAGGACTGCGCCTTCATTAGGTATTAACTTAATAGAGCTACCTCTCTCTACTTCCAAATATTCATGGGTATTGGATACCGAGGATGAATCTCACATACGCACTAACGTGTAGTGGTTGGAAGGTAGGAGAGGCTCGGAGAAGAACAGATTGGACCTCAGAGTGGACAACATATAAGGGTTGTAGCGACTGCTGTAGGATCCATGGGTCTTTATCATCCAAAGAGCCTTGTGTTCTAAACAATATATATTGCATACCTATTAGGATCATTATATATTTATCCCTGTTAGACACCGAAGGATGTAATGTGGATATTGGAAATTGGATTTTCAATATTCTATGCAATGATATGTTTTATGTTCAAACAAACATGGTCGGAGGATTGTACATATTGGATATGAATAACAATGCCTCGAGCTCTATTTATAAGGTTAATACCAAAAGGTCTCAATCCGATACTTTAGACCAGACTCTGTTAAGGCACTGTCATTTAGGCCACATAAACAAGAAGCGCATATCAAGCACTTCACAAGTGCGGACATTGAGGTCCATTCGAATTTCATTCAAATAATAAATGCAAGGCTTGTTTGTTAAGCAAAATGACTATAGTGCCCTTCATCGATCGCGGTGAAAGGGCGGGTGAATTATTGGGATGATACACTTGGATGTGTGTAGACCAATAAGTTCACTTGCCAAGAGGGGTTTTAGCTACTTTATCACATTTACTGATGGTTGCAGTAAATGTGATCATGTATATTCGATCAGACAAAAGTCTAAAACTTTTGATAAATTCAAAGAGTTCAAGACTGAAGTAGAAAACCAGCTCGGGAAAAGTATTAAGGCTCTTCGATTGGATCGAGGAGGAGAATACTTAACTACGGAGTTTTTAGATCATCTAAAAGAGAATGGGATCATTCGAAATGGACTCCTCCCGGGACACCGTAGTTGAGAGGTGTAGCCGAACGGAGAAATCAAACATTGTTGGACAATGGTCTGATCCATGGTCAGTTGGACTGATCTCCCTATCTCTTTCTGGGGTTATGCTCTGGAGTCGGCCGCATTCATTTTGAATCGGGCTCCTACGAAGGATGTGGAAGGGACACTATTTGAGGAATGGCACGGGAGGAAGCCTGTTTTGTCCTTCCTAAAGATTTGGGGTTGCGAGGCTTATGTGATGTTGGGTCTCGAGGTAGGGTTGGAGATGAACCAACTCGCAGCGGAAAATCAATGAAAACCAAGAGACGATTAAAACCATGAAACAACTAACAAAGAATGGATTCACAAGAGAAAAATTCAGCACTAGTTCTTACCAAAACAAGAACACCGGTTAACGAATGATTGGCTTGAGTCTCCAAGACGCCTACGTATCCACATGGGAATCAAAGCCACGTAGTTCTTCTCTTTGAGGACTCAAGAACACAAACATGGAGGTGGAAACTAGCCAAACCCGAAATGGCCATGGAAGAGGGAGAGAAAATGTGTTTCCTATTCTTGTCTTGTCTTTGTTATGTTGAAAAAAGATGACTTAAACATAACAAAACCCATACTTGTCCAACTAAAGGCATGGGACAAGTATGGTGTCAAGTAAGGTGTAAATAGGACAAAGTATGGCAAGACAAGATTGGGTTAGGTGGTGAATCACCAACACCTTAATCCTTGTCTTGCTTACTTAGTACTAATTAATCAAGACTTGATTAATTAGTTCTATGGGCCTTGGTTGCATGGGCCTTTCATGGGCCTCTTGGAACATGGCCCGTGGCCATTTCTAACGAGGTCCCGTGATTCGCTCATCGCCTCCAAGCCTTCCATACCGGAAATGTCCAACATTATCCGACGCGATCAATCCCAAGACTCCAAGCCTTGTCTCGATCCGTAAAGTCCTATTCACGTACGGGCACATGACCCAAAACCCAGTTTTGGTCATGTCCCGAGACAACTCCCTTTTGGCCATTCTCCATAAATGTGTCAATGAGTTTCATCCTCCGGTGTGACCCTTAGGTTTATGCATGTCAATAGATCAACGTAAAATCCCATTTTACTTGATCCTATTTAAGTGGCAACTAACGAGACTTTAGTATTGCCTGACACTACATAACGAATCGACCCTGTCGATTCTAACCTTTCCGTCGTCCCTGTCATTATCCTTTTATCTCCGATATCCTGATTGAGATAAGGCATAGAGCCGTCATCCTTATTATTCTCAATCACCGTTCCTTGATATGTGAGATGACTGAAGATATGATACCCAGTATCATGTGCATGGCCATGCTATTCTTCCAGTCACTCTCGATCAAGTGGCCGAGAACCGATATCTTTCCCATACCTTAGTATGAGGGATAAATCCCTTAGCCGTCTTTCGTGTCACTCATGTAGCCCGTCCCCAAGCCAATCCTGGCCGTTATGGAAGCCCTGTTACGGACAACGTTAGGCTCAGGTCAAACTCAGTTGTTGACTACATAGCGATCACAAAGACTCCTTGGTCTAAGGATACATGACAAGCTACAACACTGAATATGTTCATGACTTAATCTATGGCACATATTCAGGGCGGGTCGTCCAATATCATGTCCCACATGATATCTATGATCAGACTCCGGAATCCCATTCCAATGACTAACAGAACGTAAGCCATAAAGAGCCATCTTTCATACTAGTCGCTTCTAGTGGAGCTTTGTTGACTAGGGACCCATCGAGTGTGATCTATCTCGATCTATGGTTCTATTCGCATGGTGGGCATAGATCAGAGCACACATCGATATATTACTCCAACACATAAGTAATATAAAGCCGCTTTAATTTTATTGCTAACGATGATATATACATTTGGACATTTAGGATTGAACTACGGGCACTAAGACTAACAATCTCCCACTTGCCCTAGTTCCAATCTAAACTCCAATATGTCCCCATCGACTTTACATGTCTAACATGTTCAGGCAGTGACACTGCCTTAGTCAAAGGGTTGGCTATGTTATCATCTGTTGCAATATCGGTTATCTTCACTTCACCTCAGTTCAGTATTTATCTGATGAGGTGGATACCCCGCAGTACATGTTTGGATTTGTTATACGATCTAGGCTTTTAGCTTGCGCAATGGCCCTTGTGTTGTCGCAAGATGGATTCACCGGGCTGGATGGGTTTTTAATTACACCCAGCCCTGCCATGAATTTCCAAATCCACATAGCCTCCTTAGCTGCCTCTGCAGCATCCATGTACTTGGCCTCTATCGTAGATTTGGCAATGATATCTTGCTTTACGCTCTCCCAGCTAAAGCTCTGCCATTCAGCGTAAACACATATCCTGATTGACTTCTAAAGTCATCTGGATTTGTCTTGGAAAACTAGCGTCTACTCATCCTTCGACGACTAGTTCAGCATCATCTTTCCCCCGGGTTAGAATGATGTCTACTGGTACAACATAAGGCTTACGAGACGTCTGGTCTCATACATGTCATGGCATATATGATCGATCCTGCCCCCAGGCGCATAGGATTCTCATCATCCTTTTCAGCTCATCAGGTGTCTTAGGACACTGAGTCTTGCTGAGATGAATGCCATGACTAGTGGGTAAGAGTCCTTTCTTTGAATCGAGCATTAAGAACCTACTCAATGCCTTTTTCACATAGGTTCCCTGACTTAAATCCAAGACCCTCTTGGTGCGATCTCTACATATCTTAATCCTTAAGATATAAGAAGCATCGCCTAAGTCCTTTATTGAAAAACACTTCCTCAACCAAGCTTTAGTCTCGTGCAAGGTTGGGATGTCGTTTTCAATGAGAACCAGAAAGGTAATCTTGCTCCCACTAGCCTTCTTATAAACGCAAGATTCATCCTCGTTCTTGATTAAGCCAAATCCAATTACAGCTTCATCAAAACGAAGGATCCAACTCCGAGAAGTTCGTTTCAATCCATATATGGATTTCAACAACTTATAAATCTTTCCTTTATTCTTCGGATCGTCAAAACCTTTGGGCCGAGACATACAAATGTACTCAGTCAAATTTCCATTTAGGAAAGCGGTTTTGACATCCACTTTCCATATCTCGTAATTATGATACGCAGTTATGTCAAGAAGAATTTGGATCGATTTTGACCATAGCCACTAGGGAGAAGGTTTCCTCATAGTCAATCCATGCCTATAACCTTTCGCCACCAGTTGAGCTTTGTAGGTCAGAGGGTTGCCGTCCATGTCCATCTTCACCTTGAAGATCCATTTGCATCCGATGGTCATTACCCCATTGATGGGATCAACCGGTTCCCAGACTCGGTTGTCCGACATGGATTGCATTTCCTCCCTCATGGCTCCCAGCCATAACTCGGAGTTGGGCCCATCCACGACTTCCTGAAAGGTGGCTGGATCATCGTGATCCACCATGACTTCATTGTCACCTTCGGATACCATATCTTGGAGGTGGAAGATTGATCCTTTCAAATCGCCTTGGACCTTCCGGAATTGTAACAGGAATTGGTTCTTACTCTACGACAATCTCTGGCTCCTTTCTACTGGGTTGCCAATTGGTTTAGACGGATCTGTACCATCCTGAATTTCTTCGAGATGCACAGTCCTCCCAATGACGTCTTTGGAAACAAAACTCCTTTTCCATAAAGACCCCGCCCCATGCGACGAACACCATGTTCTCACTGGGATTGTAGAAGTAGTATCCCCTTGTTGCTTTGGGATACCACACGAAGGTGCATATCTCAGATCTTGGTTCGAGCTTAGTCGAAACCAAATGTTTCACATAAGCCTCGTAACCACAAATCTTTAGGAAGGACAAAGCGGGCATCATCCCGTACCATTTTTAAAATGGTGTCCCTTCCACACCATTCGTCGATGCCCGATTCACTATGAATGCGGTCGTCTCTAGAGCAAAACCCCTAAAAGAGATTGGGAGATCAGTCCAACTAATCATGGAACAGACCATTGTCTAACAATGTCCGATTTCTCCGTTTGGCTACACCTTTCAACTACAGTGACCTAGGAGGAGTCCATTCCAAAAGGATCCCATTCTCTTTTAGATGATCTAATAACTCTGTGGTCAAGTATTTTCCACCTCGATCCAATCGAAGTGCCTTAATACCTTTGTCGAGCTGGTTTTCTACTATAGTTTTAAACTCTTTGAATTTATCAAAAGCTTCAGACTTATGTCTCACCGAATAGACATAACCATATTTACTGTAATCATCAGTAAATGTGATAAAGTAGCTAAAACCCCTCCTGGCAAGTGAACTTATTGGTCTACACACATTCGAGTGTATCAGCCCCAATAATTCACCCGCCCTTTCATCGAGATCGATAAAGGGCACTTTAGTCATTTTGCCCATCAAACAAACCTTGCACCTATCGATCGAATGGAATTCGAATGAACCTGAAAGCCCGCACTTCTGAAGTGCTGATAGGCGCTTCTTGTTTATGCGACCCAAATGACAGTACCATAACAGAGTTAGGTTTAAATCGTTGGATTTAGACCTCTTGGTATTAACGGAATATATAGAACTTGAGGCATTGTTACCCATATCTAATATGTACAATCCTCCAACCATGTCAGTACTGGTATAAAACATATCATTGCATAGAACATTGAAAACTCCATTTCCAATATTAACATTATATCCTTCCTTGTCAAACACGGATACAGATATAATATTCCTACTAAAAGTAGGTATGCAATATACATTATACAATACTAAGACAAGGCCTCTTGGCAAAGCAAGACTCATGGATCCTACAGCAGTTGCCACAACTCTGAGGTCCATTTCGTGCTTTCCAAATCTCTCCTACTTTCAGCCACCATATATTAGTGCATGTGTGAGATTCAGTCATGGTATCTAATACCCATGAATCTTTGGAAGTAGAGAGATGTAGCTCTATAGAGTTAATACCGATTGAAGGCACGGTCCCACCGCCCTTCCCTAGATCATCCAGGTTTCCTGATGAAGGCGCAGTCTTACTGCCCTTCTTCAGATCATCCAGGCTATTTGATGAAGGCGCAGTCCCACTGCCCTTCTTCAGATCAGCCGTGAACTTCCTGTAATCCCGGTTCCAATGACCAGGCTGTTGGCAGTAGAAGCAGACATTCTCAGGTGTCTCATCTTTCCTGCCAAGTGCGCATGGGCCCAGCCCATGCCACTTCCAATTCCCTTGTTGACCATCAGAATATCCTTGGATCCCAGATCCCTGAGATATTCTTCTCAGCAGTTAATGACACTTCATGTAACTCTGATATGGTCTTAGAGACAGCCTTGTCAAGGACATATTCTTTGCGTTCAGACTTGAGGACTATCCTCAAAATTCTGTACCAGTCCAAATAGTTTGTCCCATTTAGCTTGACCCTGTCAAGAATGGTTTTTAATGACAAACTATTAATGTTCGCTGAATTTGCCATTTGATCTACAACAGATAAAATTCAATCAGTAAACTGAATAAATTTTATGAAGATCAAGCTTAAACACCAACAATCGATTCTAAACCTTTAGAATCTGAAACCAAGATCCTTGATTCACTCGATTAAGCTGAACTAATGCTCACCACTTAATCGAGCTATGTAGGTAGGACTCCATCCAATCACATCCAATGTGACTCTTGGCAAGGGTATGCACTTATGTACACGGCTTACCCTATCTGTTACCCTAGCTCAACCTCAGGCTGAGAATCGTAGTCGGGTCCACCAATTTTCAACTATGGCCCGTCACTATGTAGGTGCTCCGCTAATGCGCACGACACCCACATATGTCGTCCAAACCTACTACCCCGCTTTCCCATGGATGCTCCGCTAATGCGCACGACACCCATAGGACGGGGAGGTAGTAAGGTGTTGATAATGGGGAGGTATCAGACATGACCCGTTTTTACTTGTCCGGTTGTGTTTAAAACTTTGACACATCCTAGATGCGATGAGCACATCAACTACATTCCAAATGCAATGATGCCTCAAATTACATCCAATGTAATTCTTCCTTCGAACCCGTCAATTACATCCAATGTAATGACGATTCTAAGGGCTCACACACAATGATTAAAATTCCAATTTTATCTTTGCATGTGAGATGATATGCTCGGTAAATAAAGTTAAGCATGCAATTCTAAAACACATAGAATTAATCATGCATAAACTAAACCAAGCATAAAGCGATAAATATGCACATAATAGCCCCCTAAACTAACTCCCACTAGCTTCTTGAGCTCCATCGACTCCAAGCCGATGCCAACACCCGAAAAGCCACCAAATGACCTTTTCGCCCTTTCTTCATCTTGAGTAAAATATTACAATTTAATACACGACTCGCAGGTCGGGAATAAATAAATATTACAAACAAGTGGTTCGACGACCACACCTTGAAAGAATAATTACACGCTAACACTAACGGCTCGCAGGCCGTGAAAAGCGATAAATAATTAAATTGAGCTCGGGGCTATTATGTACACTATGCCAACATCACATCACACATCGTGTTATCAAACAAGCATGTTATCAAACATCATGTGATTTTCCGGTTTTAATTAATAGCCAAGTTTCGAATTTTTTTTTTTTTTGATGCTCGGTTTATCGAAACCGTTCAAAAATGAAACTTTTGAACATTTGATCTTCGAGTTCGTCATGACGGTTCCAAACTCGTCATAACTAACAAAACGGTTTAGCCTTGGCATATCAACCATCCAATGGTCATGCTTGGCCTAGCTCCGTCCAACGGATCCCCGTTCGGTCTCGGTTTCGGCTCCCCGAGAGTCCCGCTCCCGAGACCCGAAAAATCAAACTTTTTTCAAAATTTCCAGATTTGAAATAATTTTCAAAAATTCATTTTACATGCATTAAATCCATAAACAATAATTTAAAACATGTTATCAATCAATTTAGCAAAACAACATGCCAAAAACGAAACTTTCAAGCAAAACCGAAACTTTGAACACCGTCTTGTGAATCCCGAAGGTAGCACGGCTCTGATACCACTGTTGGGTCTCGAGGTAGGGTTGGAGATGAACCAACTCGCAGCGGAAAATCAATGAAAACCAAGAGACGATTAAAACCATGAAACAACTAACAAAGAATGGATTCACAAGAGAAAAATTCAGCACTAGTTCTTACCAAAACAAGAACACCGGTTAACGAATGATTGGCTTGAGTCTCCAAGACGCCTACGTATCCACATGGGAATCAAAGCCACGTAGTTCTTCTCTTTGAGGACTCAAGAACACAAACATGGAGGTGGAAACTAGCCAAACCCGAAATGGCCATGGAAGAGGGAGAGAAAATGTGTTTCCTATTCTTGTCTTGTCTTTGTTATGTTGAAAAAAGATGACTTAAACATAACAAAACCCATACTTGTCCAACTAAAGGCATGGGACAAGTATGGTGTCAAGTAAGGTGTAAATAGGACAAAGTATGGCAAGACAAGATTGGGTTAGGTGGTGAATCACCAACACCTTAATCCTTGTCTTGCTTACTTAGTACTAATTAATCAAGACTTGATTAATTAGTTCTATGGGCCTTGGTTGCATGGGCCTTTCATGGGCCTCTTGGAACATGGCCCGTGGCCATTTCTAACGAGGTCCCGTGATTCGCTCATCGCCTCCAAGCCTTCCATACCGGAAATGTCCAACATTATCCGACGCGATCAATCCCAAGACTCCAAGCCTTGTCTCGATCCGTAAAGTCCTATTCACGTACGGGCACATGACCCAAAACCCAGTTTTGGTCATGTCCCGAGACAACTCCCTTTTGGCCATTCTCCATAAATGTGTCAATGAGTTTCATCCTCCGGTGTGACCCTTAGGTTTATGCATGTCAATAGATCAACGTAAAATCCCATTTTACTTGATCCTATTTAAGTGGCAACTAACGAGACTTTAGTATTGCCTGACACTACATAACGAATCGACCCTGTCGATTCTAACCTTTCCGTCGTCCCTGTCATTATCCTTTTATCTCCGATATCCTGATTGAGATAAGGCATAGAGCCGTCATCCTTATTATTCTCAATCACCGTTCCTTGATATGTGAGATGACTGAAGATATGATACCCAGTATCATGTGCATGGCCATGCTATTCTTCCAGTCACTCTCGATCAAGTGGCCGAGAACCGATATCTTTCCCATACCTTAGTATGAGGGATAAATCCCTTAGCCGTCTTTCGTGTCACTCATGTAGCCCGTCCCCAAGCCAATCCTGGCCGTTATGGAAGCCCTGTTACGGACAACGTTAGGCTCAGGTCAAACTCAGTTGTTGACTACATAGCGATCACAAAGACTCCTTGGTCTAAGGATACATGACAAGCTACAACACTGAATATGTTCATGACTTAATCTATGGCACATATTCAGGGCGGGTCGTCCAATATCATGTCCCACATGATATCTATGATCAGACTCCGGAATCCCATTCCAATGACTAACAGAACGTAAGCCATAAAGAGCCATCTTTCATACTAGTCGCTTCTAGTGGAGCTTTGTTGACTAGGGACCCATCGAGTGTGATCTATCTCGATCTATGGTTCTATTCGCATGGTGGGCATAGATCAGAGCACACATCGATATATTACTCCAACACATAAGTAATATAAAGCCGCTTTAATTTTATTGCTAACGATGATATATACATTTGGACATTTAGGATTGAACTACGGGCACTAAGACTAACATGTGAAGCGGTTAGTTCATAGTAAGCTCGAACCAAGATATGAGAAATGCACCTTCGTGGGGTATCCCAAGGAAACAAGGGGATACTACTTCTACAAACCCAGTGAGAACATGTTGTCCGACACTCGGATGAGGTCTTTGTGCAAAGGGAATTTACTTTAAAAGACGTCAGTGGGAGGGCTGTACATATAGAAGAAGTTCAAGATGGTACAGATGCCTCTGAACCACATGACAACCAAGTAGAGGAGCCTGAAGTGGTCGTAGAGCAGGAACCAATTCCTATAAATTCCTGAAGGTCCAAGGCAATCTGGAAGGATTAGTCACCTACCTTCGAGATATGGTTGTTTTGTATCTGGAGGTGACAGTGAGCTAATGGTGGATCATGAGGATCCAACCACCTTTTCAGGAAGCCATGGATGGGCCCGACTCCTAGTTATGGCTGGGAGCCATGAGGGAGGAAATGCAATCCATGTCGGATAACCAAGTTTGGGAACTGGTTGATCCTGGTGCAAGGACCATCGGATGAAAATGGATCTTCAAGGTGAAGATGGACATGGATGGAAACCCTCTAACCTACAAAGCCTTATTGGTGGTGAGAGGTTATAGGCAAATCCAACGAATTGACTATGAGGAAACCTTCTCACCAGTGACTATGATCAAATCTATCTAGATTCTCCTTGACATAGTCTCGTATCTTGATTACCAGATATGGCAAGTGGATGTCATAACCGCTTTTAAACGGGAATTTGATTGAGGACGTTTTATGTCATAGCCTGAAGGTTTTGACTATCCGAAGAATTAGGGATAGATTTATAAGTTGGTGAAATCCATTTGTGGATTGAAACAGACTTCTCGGAGTTGGAATCTTCGTATTTGATGAAGCTGTAATTGGATTCGGCTTTGTCAAGAACGAAGATGAGCCTTGCGTTTACAAGAAGGCAAATGGGAGTAAGATTACCTTTCTGGTGTTGTATGTCGATGACATACTACTTATCGGAAACGATGTCCCTACTTTAAACGAGACCAAAGCTTGGAGGGGACATCTTTCGCGATGAAGGACTTAGGCGAGGCTTCTTATATCTTAGGGATTAAGATATATAAAGATCGCACCAAGAGGGTATTGGGATTAAGTCAGAGCACCTATCTGAACAATGATTTGAGTAGGTTCTCAATGCTCGATTCAAAGAAAGGATTCTTACCCGCTCGTCATGACATTAATCTCAGCAAGACTCAGTGTCTAAAACACCTGATGAGCTGAAAAGGATAATGCGAATCTCATGCGCCTGGGAGGGGAAGGATCGATCATATATGCCATGCATATACGAGACTGGATGTCTTGTATGCCATGTATTGTACCAGCATACATCAATCTAACCCTGGCGAGCAACACTAGGTAACGGTCAAAGCGATTCTCAAATATTTGAGAAGGACTAAGGACGCGTTCCTAGTGTATGGGGAAAGGATGAGTCTGAACTAGTCGTTAATGGGTATGTTGACGCTAGTTTCCAAACAAATTCAGATGAATTTAGAAGTCAGTCAGGATATCTGTTTACGCTGAATGGCGGTGATTTCCGCCGGAAGAGCGTGAAGCAAGATACCGTCGCTGACTCCATGATAGAGGCCGAGTACATAGCGGCTATAGGGGTAGCCAAGGATGCTATATGAATTAGGAAGTTCACGGCATGGTTGGGTGATATTAAAAACCCATTCAGCCCAGTGAACCTATTTTGCAACAACACCGGGGCCATTGCTCAAGATAAAGAGCACAGATCGCATAACAAATCCAAACATGTACTGCGGCGATATCACCTAATCAGAGGGATTCTGAACAGAGGTGATGTGAAGATCACGTATATTGCAACGGATGATGACATAGCCGATCCGTTGACCAAAGCACTCTCATTACCCAAGAACAAGAGACATGTAAGACAATGGGATTATATTGGAGTTTATATTGGAGCTAAGGCAAGTGGGAGATTGTTAGCCTTAATGCCCGTAGTCCAATCGTAAACGTCCAATTGTAAATATCATCGGTCGCAATATAATAAAGCGACTTTTAATATTACTTAAGTGTTTGAGTAATATATCGTGTGTGTTTCCGATCTATGCTCACTATGCGAATAGAACCATAGATCAGGATGGAACACACTCGATGAGGTCCCTAGTCAATAGTCTTCGTTAGAAGCGACTAGTATGAAATATGACTCTTGATGGCTTACGTTCTATTGTTCATTGGAAAGGTTTCCGGAGTCTGATCATAGACATCATGTGGGACATGATGTTGGACGATCCGACCTGAATATGTTCCATAGATTAAGTCATGAACATGTTCAGAGTCGTTGCTTGTCAGGTATCCTTAGACCGAGGAGTCTGTAAGATTAATGTGTAGTAAATGACCAAGTTTGAACTGAAAGCCCAACGTTGCATCGTGACTGAGCTTCCATAACGGCCAGGATTGGCTTGCGGAATGACTGCATGAGTGACATGATAGGCGGCTAAGGGAGTTATCCCTCATACTGTGGTATGAGAAAGATATCTAGTTCACGGCCGCCTGATCGAGAGTGACTGACAAGAAAAGCATGGCCATGCACATGATACAGGGTATCATAAGGTCAGTCATCTCACATATCAAGGAACAGTGATTGAGAATAATAAGGATGACGGCTCTATGCCTTATCTCAATCAGGATATCGGAGATAAGGGATAATGACAAGGACGGCTGAAAGGTCAGAATCGACAGGGGGCGATCCGTTATGCAAGATCAGGCGATACTGAGTCTCGTCAGTCGCCACATTAGTAAGATCAAGTAAAACGTGCATACACTTAAGGGTCACACCATAAGTTTGTAACTCGATAAGACCGCAACGTAGCTTGGCTTGGAGGGAGTCGTGTCGGAAATTGCCATAGTGGACGGGCTAGCATGATGGGCTTGGTATGAGCTCTCTTGGAGAGGCCCATGAACGGCCCACATGTGCTAGGCCCAACAAGAGCCAAAGGTCAAAGGTTGACTAAGTAGTCTTGTTAAACTAAGTGGGTTGGACCCACTTTCCACTAGTTAATAAACTAGCTTATTTTATTAAGTCTATCATGCAAACTAGCATGGACACTTGGCAACTTGATGGAGATTAAGTGAAATGACCATTTTCACTTAAGTCTACATGCAAGGGGTGATGGCAAGACACAACATGCAAATAAGAGAAGAAAAGTTCAGCACAACTTCTCATACTCTCTCATCTTTGCAAACTCCTCCAAAAGCTCCTAACTTCATTGTCGCATGTTCTTGAGTTTACAAACTCAAGAACTACGTTGGGTTTGATTCCTTTAAGGATACGTAGGCATCCAAGCGGCTCAAGCCATTCAAAGTTTGGTGTTATTCAACCATTTTGGGACAAGTAGAAGGTACTGATTTTCTGCACAGTTTTGTCCGAGCAGTCACTTTCAAGAGCACGATCGGAGGTTCAGCCGAGGTCCGATGAAGCTTATTCTTGGAGTGAACGTTCTCAACATATGGGTCTTCAATGTGACTGAAGGGATTTGAGTTTCAATGGTTCTTTTTCGAGATACACGAGCTGCAAGATGAGGCACTTGTAAAGGTGATGTACACAAACCTTTGATGAATTTTCAGACTTGTTTTTCATATTTGGTAGATTCATCTCGATTGATTCGTGGTTAATTTTCCGCTGCCTTTTGTGTTTAACATGTCCACGACATCAAGTTCCAACAAAAGAAATGGTAAAAGAAAGAAAAAATTTGTGAAACAACCTCAAGCCAATTTTTTTATAATACTCACTCTAAAAGTAAGGAGAAGGGCGATCAATAACTTGTTTCAACCGTCGGTAATTCTCAACAAGAAATAGCTGCATATGCAGTGGTAGTATCTAAAGTTGGAAAAGTGAATAGTGACAATAACACTTGGGCTTATGGTAAGAGTAAGGGCTTTAAAGAGTTAGCAACTGACCATCTAGTCATTGAACAATTCAACAAACTTGAAGCTGAAATTATTCAAAAGAGATTAGTTTTTGACTCGGCTGACGAGAGTGATACTTCGGAGGGGGAAGAGGAAGAGGAGGAACAAGGAGAATGTTTGCCTCTTGTTCCGATAACGCAGTTGAACTGAAGAATGTGATTCCACTAATGAAACTTGAGAATCATGAACTCTGCTCAGAAGCGGAGAAGTGTGAAGGAGGTTGTACTAAAGACTAGGCCTTATTGTGTGCTGCTACAAGAAACCAAGTTGGTGTTGGTTAATGTGATTATTTTATGGAGTTGAGGATTCATAAAGGGATGGGAATTCGATTTTATGCCTTCAGTAAGAACGACATGTGGTGTAGTTGTGAATTGGGAGACTTCGGTGCTGAGGTTATGGAGGATCCAGTCATATGTTAATGTATTAGCAATGTCGGGTGAGTTCTTAACTACTCGTACTCGTTTTAGTTTGATAAATGTTTATACACCCTATGGGAGATTAGAGAAACAAGAAATATAGAATTTAATTACTATCTGGAAGGGGTTGGTGGAAGATAGGAGGGGATTATAATGCAGTATTAAAACCGAAGGAAAAACGAAACTACATTGTTTCGAGGTCATAGTTGGGGGACTTTGAATCCTTTAACTCGCATTTGTAAGTGGTAGATCTGCCACTGTCAGGAAGCAAGTATACGTGGTATGGTACCGAGTCTAAAGCTTCACGACTAGATCAGTTTTTAGTCTAATTGGATGATTTGGATGTCTTTGGTTCTTTATCTCGGAATGCTTTATCTCGTTTGATCTCTGACCATATACCTATTGTGTTCCTTGTTGAAGAAGTTAATTCAGACTGAGACCAACTAGATATATGAATGTCTGGGTGGAGCATAAATTATTTATGCCACCTGTGAAAGACTTCTAGAATTCTAAAACTTACAAGGGTTTTCCTAGATTTCGATTATGGTCAAAATTAAGATCATTGAGGGGAGATTTAAAGTGGTGGAACAAAGAGATGTTTGGAAACTTGGAGGTTTATGTGGGATAATTGAAGGCTGAAGTAGACAGGATGGATTCCATTTTGGATGACAGAGATTTAACTGAACCTGAATTACCCGAACGCGGTTTATCTAAGGAAAAGTTACTAAAAAAGATAAAGCTTTTGGCTAATTTGTGGTGCGAAAAGGAAAGATCCAGATGGTTTAAATGTGGAGATCGTTGCACTCGTTATTTCCATCGCTTGACAAATTATAAGGCTCTCAAGAAAAAGATTAACATGTTGCGTGCTGGCCAAGTTTCCCTTTTTGGCCCAAAGGAAATGAGGGATCATGCAGCTGAGCAATTTGTGAATCGTTATGCAGCATCTTTGGAGGTTTGTTTGAAGATTCTGGAGTTAGTAATTTCCAAATTTTCACCTATTCATGTTGATTTTTTGGAGCAACTGTTCATAAGGGAAGAGGTGTGGAATGTTGTTAATAGTTGCTCGGAAAAGAAGGCCCCGGGACTTGACGGGTTCAGTTTTAAGTTCTTTTATGTCGCCTAGGATGTGATAAAGGTGGACCTAATGGCGTTTATTAGTGAGTTTCATTGTTACGGCTTTATCAGGGAAGGTTTGAATGCAACCTTTGTGGCTTTGATTCCAAAGGTCTCGGGTCCCTCATAGATGAATGACTTCCAGTCTATCAATTTAGTCACTGTTCCATACAAGGTGTTGGCTAAGACCTTTGTCCAAGAGATTAAAGACAATTATCCCTGATTTTATAAGCGATGTGCAGAGTGGGTTTGTATCAGGTCGTCAATTAATAGATGTGTTCTTGTGGCTTCAAAAATCATACATTTGGTTAGACATCAAAATGAAGAGATAGTTCTTTTGAATCTAAATTTTGAAAAAAAAAATTATGATAAATTTAATTTGGACTATATTATGTTTGATACCCAGTATCATGTGCATGGACATGCTATAGTTTCAACACTCTTTATCAAGTGACCGAGAACCGATATCTTTCCTATACCATAGTATGAGGGATAAATCTCTTAGCCATCTTTTGTGTCACTCATGTAATCCGTCCTCAAGCCAATCTTGGCCATTATGGAAACCCAATGATGGGAAACATTAGGTGTAGGTCAAACTCAGTTTTTTACCACATAGGAACCACAAAGACTCTTTGGTCTAAGGATACATGACAAGCTACGACATTGAATATGTTCATGACTATCATGTTCACATGATATCTATGCTCAGACTCTGGAATCCCATTCCATCGACTAATAGAACGTGAGCAATAAAGAGTTATCTTTCATACTAATCGCTTCTAGTGAAGCTTTGTTGACTAGGGACCCATCGAGCGTGATCCATCTTGATCTATGGTTCTAATTCGCATGGTGGACATAGATGAGAACACACATTGATATATTACTCCAACACATTAGTAATATACAAGCACTTTACTTTTACTGCAAACAATGATATTTACATTGGGAGATTTACGATTGAACTATGGGCACTAAGACTAAAAATATTTATAACAAAAGGCATAATGATTTGTCCAACAAAGGATCCATCTTCATAAAGACCAAAAGGATCCTAGACCAATTTTGAAAAGGAAATCTTACATCATTAACCCTAGGCCTCAAAGAGGCAGCACTCCAACCCTAAAGAAAAAAAAGGAAAACCCTAATCTTATCCTAAATTGCCTAAGGCTTGGTTAGAAGAGGAAACCAACTAAAAGAGCTAGGTCCGAAAAACTATTACGTAGGTCCAACAGGCTAGTACGAAATCCCTGGCTTTGGCTTGTGGCCAGAAGAAGAAACCTGTCAAATGTGGTAGGTCAGGCTGGACGTTCGTGGATCCGCGTAGATCTGGATGGCTGGCCCGCATGCTGGCTTGGAATAAGGGAAGATATCGAGATGGAGGAGGGCGGATCGCACTAAGAAGAAGGGATGGGCCCAATTTTACACTGATGAGGGACGATCCTCGACCTTTCTAGGCCTTGGCATGTCACGGTCTTAATAGGTCCAATGTGGACAGACTCGAACCGTGACAAACTACCCCACCTATTCCGTTGATGTCCTCATCGTGGACTCAACGAGGAACTTTCTGACTTCGTCTTCGCATTTCCATAGTATTTGATCTGGTTCCCATAGGGCTTCGCTAGCATTAAGACCTTCCCAACGAACCAAGAATTTAGTGTGAGATGGGAATCCCTTGCGAGACACTCGTTTCTTGTCCAATATGGCATGAACCTTTTGATCATAAGAGAAGAAGGTCGTTGGTGGAGATCATGTCGATACCGATCTTTCGGGGGTGCTCTCGTCCTTATGGTATGGTTTGAGATTCCCCACGTGGAAGACCAGGTGAACCCTCAATTAAGGGGGTAATTCAATCTTGTAAGCCACATTGCCGACCTTTTTAAGAATGATGAACTGGCCGTCATCGCGTGTTAGAAGTCCCTCGTAAAGTTTCCGAGTTGCCTTCAGTTGATTATCTTGAAACTTGACCATGAATTGTTCCCCGACTTGAGATTCCTATGGGCGTCGTCGGTTGCCTGCCCATTTCTTTATTTTGCATCTCGCTCGGGCATGATAAGCTTGAGCTAATCCCGTTTGCGTATGCCAAGTTAGCGCCATGTTGAATGCTCACGGGCTTGGTCCCAAGTATGACGTCTCTAGTGTGACGGTAATGTTGGATGGTCTCCCTGTCGCTAGTTCGAAGAGACTCATATTCATCGTCCCAGTCCGTTGTAGATTGTAGGAGAACCTGTTTGGTTGTCATTGAAGAAATGGAAAAGGTAGACTTCGAGTATCCCGTTGATTCTTTCGGTTTGGTCGTCTAATTAGGGTTGAAAACTAGATTAGAAGTATAAGAGTTCGAACCAAAATTTACCATTGAACCTCGAGTCTGGACCGTTGATGATGTTTCTTGGTAAACCCTAATATTTGACCACATATTTGAAAAATAGGTGGGCTTCTTTTTCGGCCTTGCATTCCTTTGGTGCCGGAATGAAGGTGGCATATTTTGAGAATCGGACAATAATGACCATAATCATCCCACTTCTTTCTGATCGGTACAGGGAAACTATGAAGTCCATGTTGATGCTTACCTGCGGTGTAGAGGGTCCCTAATGGGTCACGCACGTGGTCTTCTCTTCGTCTCCCTTGTTTATCCAGACTTGGTAGTACCCCGAGCGCAAATATAGCTGGGTAAAGTACCGAGCGTGACCGAGTTTATCAAAGTGGTCGGCGATAAGGGGAGTAGGGTATTTTTTTATTGTTACCTTGTTTAAAGTTCGATAGTCAATGCATATACGCATGTAACTTTCTTTTTTGTAAAGTAACACTGGAGCTCCATAGGAAGCCTTGGTGGGTCAGACAAGTCCTCTATCTACTAGCTCCTTTAGATGTTCTCTTATCCCTTCCAATTAGGGAGGAACCATCCGGTAAGGTGCCTTGGGTGGTGATTTAGCTATTGGTTTAAGTTCAATTCGATGATCTACCTCCCTTCTTGGCGGGAGCTCTTTCGATAACTCATTGGGCATGACATCGTTGAACTGGGCCAACAAGTTGTAGACTTAAGGAGGTATGGCCTTGGTTGAAGTGGTCCTTTATTCCTTCAAAGTTACGAGTAGGCATAAGGGTGGAGTTTGATGGGGCGTTGGTCTTCCCTGGACGATCGTGGAGATGTCTGATTCGATCACCAGTAAGTTTTTGTGGGGGACCGAATATGCGCGTATTTGCTATAAGAGTTCTTGTTCGAGGAAAAGATCGTAATCGTCCATGGGTTCCACCATTAGGTTTACTCGCCCCTTCTAGGCGTCGAGCTGGATCTTCACTCTTGGTATCAGCCTTTCCACAAGAACGAGGGGGGGGGGGGGGGGGGGGGGATTTACCATTCTAAACAATCAGCTTCCGATCTCTAAATAAAATTTTGCGTTGGCTCCGTAGTCAATCATGATGAGTGATATCATCTCTTGAATGGAAATATTGACGTAGAGGAGGCCACAGTCAGTATTCTCAACTATGCCTTTAATTGTATTTTTTTTTTTGCAAACTTTTGCCTTAAAGCATTGAGTTGAAGATTACCCATACTGGTAGGGATTGGTTCTTCTTCCAAACTCAGTTGATCTTTGTTGTCGTCGTCTTGGAGGAGAGCACTGATCATTTCTTTCTCCGGACAGTCTCGTGTCCAATGTGAACCGTTTCAAATGAAGCAAGGATACTTAGAAGCTTGGGCCTGAGAAGTAGAGGGTCCTCGGTTTTGAGCCTTTCCTTTGAATCCCCCTTTTTCTAGGCTATCGCTAGACTCTCCTAGATTGGCTTTTTATTCGGAGTTAGTTTCTGGTCTTCACTTCTCTTTGGAGGAATTGTTGTATTCTTTGATCTTGGTAGCACGATTCACTTCCTGTTGTGCCCAAGGTTTGAGCGTATTAATGGAAGTTAACTATGTTGTCCTGCTCAATCATGTCATTTACCAAGAGTAAATGGGATTGGAATTCCTTGACGTAGTCTTATAGAGTACCAGAGTGGCTTATTATCCTCATCCGGAGGCGAATTTCTATTATGGCATTCTTCGATGAGAACTGGGATTGGAGTTCGGTTTTGAACTCTTGCCAAGATGCAATGGAGCACACCCTCTACTTTATCTCTTTACTCTTACGTCTCCACCACGTTATTGCATCATCGTCAAAAAGGTAAGTAGTTTGACATACCTTAGCGTCTTTGTCGAAGATGCCTAGGGCTTCAAAGAAGCGTTCCATCTGCCAAAGAAATATGTTGATTACCTCGGAGCCCTTTTCGCCATGGTAGGCTTGGGTTCAGGGAGTGTCCAATCATGGAGTAGACTCTCGTTCCAATAGGCTGCTAGAGCGCGAGGATATCACTTTCTTTTAGAGGATTAGGTCCGTACGGAATTCCCTTACGGTTCGTTCTATTTGAGTTAGTCTGGTCTCAATGGAAGCTTCGAAAAGGTGAGGTTTTTCAATTACTTTATTCTCAAGTGGAACCAGACCATGATCAACTTGGATCTGGATAGAACCCTATAGTCTTTCCTCGGTTTGTTGTGGTTTGGTGGGTAGAGAAGCCAAGGTATCTTTGAGGTTTTTGACTTGGTTTTCGATCTCAAGAACTTGGGATTCGGTGGGCAGAGTAGCCAACGTTTCTTCTAGTGTAGAGATTTTTTTTTCCAACATTGAGTAGTTTTAATTCTGTGGTCTCTTGTGCAATTCTGGAGGGTTGTGAGAAGGGGCTTGCATTAACATCTAAACTCTCGAGTTGAGTCTGTAGGTCTATCATTTTATTGATGTTGGGACCGACTTAAATTCAATGGAGGACAATGTGTCCTTTGATTTGTCTCTGGTATTTTTATCGTTTTTTCCAGACCCTTCCGCACGTCCCCGATCGATGACTTCTGACGAACATCCTCAAAGTGAGCTAGGTGAGGAGGAACCAGTCTCTGATACCACTAATTATTATCCGAGAGGGAAAAGATATTCCTCTCGTTTAGTACGGCTCTTAGGCACGAGAGTAGCACTCGTATGATCTAAGAAATAGTAGGAAGTATGCAAAAGAAAATAAATGAGTTTTGCTGTAAATAAGTCTTTATTTGATAGAACTCTTCATAATAAAAGGCATAATGACTTGTCCAACAAAGAATCCCTCTCCATACAAAGGGAAAGTTCCGATACTTTTTCGGTTTATGTTGGAGTTGTAGTGTTTTGGGTTTTGAGGTTGGTTTTTAGTCTCATTTCCTTCGGTTTTGTTTTGAGTATTTTCTTTGCTGATGTAGACCATTTTGGTCTGTTTTTGGTATCGAGATACGGTACCTTTAGTTACTTTTCTTTACCCTTTTATTTCTCAATGAAACGCATGGCTGCAATAATACCATTTCGCATATAAAAAAAACTCCCACCATAAAAATACTTTAGACCAAACTTTTCAGAATCTAAAGTACTTAAGGAAGATATGATCAATTTCTTCCAAACAATTTAAACACTAAGAGCATTAAACTATTATCTGGAAATTAGAAAATCATTTTAAGGTTACGAAGCATGTAGTAAGAGCTACCTGAAGACAAGAAAGCCACCTAAAAGCTGAGATTTTAGATGTTTAGCCCAAGCTTGATCTAGATTATTATTATTTTCAAACTAGGAGTATAATTTCCTCACACTGATACCTTATTCATCAACCCTCCAAATAGGTTTATCATCTTCCTCTCCGAAAAATAGAACCGTTCTGACTGGTCGGTGGGGTTTGGTACCGTTAAGGTCTTGTGGTGGCTGTTACGCGCTAGTTTCGGCGATTACAGCCCGTTCCGACGACGATAGCAGGTAGTCGAAGTACAAGTCGGAAGGTTGAAGACCAGACGTACCCCTTGCTTGATTGTACTTTGGGGAAGCTTTCTCTCCTTGTTCGATTAAAGCCTATAGGAGCCTCTTTGCGGATCTGTTATCTTGAGTAGGTTGTTGCTAGATTTTCAGGTGTTGGGCACCGGTAAATCCTCCCTATTGGCCGATTTGCTCTTGGTAGTCCGTTTGGGTGTCAGATCTATTTGGTTCAAGTTGGATCGTGCTTGGTATAACTACAGGTCTTCCCCTTTCGTTCCTTGTTTGGTGTTGGCCATCGAGGGGTTACCGGTTTCGATATCAGAACGCGCAACTCGAGTTTCATCCTTAGAACCCCATAAGTGATGACTTGCTGCTATCGGCTTGAAGGTCTGAGCTCGTACTCGGTAGAAATAAAGGTCTTCCCCCGTTGGGCCTTTTCTCGGTGTTAACCGCATATAGGTATCAGAGGGCTGAGTATGTGCATGTCGTCTGATCTTCTGTCTCTCTGGTCGTTGGAGGTGTCTTTTTTCAGCTCCGATCGTGGGACGCGCTTCTTCCTCTTTTAGGGTGTAGATCGTTGCGGAGCAGCTCCAGGTGCATCTGGTGGTTTGTTTGGTTTCTTATGTGCTTAATGGTTGATAAACCCAGGTTAAAGACCTTCTCTTTTCTACGCTTTATGGTTGTTAAATCTGGATGTTAGACTTCTTTCTTTTATCTTTTTTACGCTTTATGATTGTAATATCTGGTATTTTAGACCTTCATTGCTTGTTTTGCTCGTATGTTGGGACGTCGAGATTCCTTGTATAAGAATGCTCATTATTTTTTGGTGTCCTCTTGCGTGAAGCCGGGTATTCTTTTTTTCTAGGTTGGCCTTGGTTAGATACTTCAGGTGTTGCCGTTTTCTTGTGGTGGTAGTTTTGTATCCCTTAAAAATTGACTTTGATCATCTTTATGATTATTTTGATAATCTGTAACTGGATCATGTGCAAATCTTCTTTTATTTTAAAAAAAGGTTTTAATTGAATTTGCTTCGTTAATATTAAAAGAAGGGTAAACTACAAATGCATACTTTGAAGTTGTAATGTTTAACCTATGATTACCCTGAAGTTTAAAGTTAACTGATGCATACCCTGAAGTTTCAACTCGTAACTGAAAACCCCTTTTGTCAGTCAGATCCGTTAGTTTACTGTTCATTTTTTCAAAAATACCCAAAATGCCCCTGATATATATATGATTTTATAAGTTATTTTATTAATTTTGATTTAAAAAAAACAATTTAATTTTATAATTAATGAATCCTTATCTTTACTGAACAAAAAATCCTCCTTTGACCCATCCGGCCTCCTTCCTCCCTTAAATCTCCCTTTGCCCCTCATATCTAGAAGGTCGTGTGTGGAGTTGGAGCGCGTTCTCGCTGGAGGTCGTGTCGGTGTCAGGATTCTCAAATTTGAACCCAAATTTCTAATACCCAACTTCAGTAATAACACACACAAGAACAATCAACACAACTGAAATAACTTTACTGAGATAAATAGAAGTAACGATCCAATTATAGAGAAATGCTCCAAGCTTGCTCCAAGCTTGAGCTTAACCTTGCTCCAAGGCTCCCTCGACAATTTTCACGATAAAATCTGATAAACGAAACCCTAGCACTACAAATACCTCTCTAACGTTATTGTTGGTCCCCTCTCTGCCCCGTGACCTTGTCCCCTATGCGCTCCTCAGACCTGGTGTTCCAATCGCATCTCTCCCGTACCTTCACGCGTGCTGCAGGTTGAAGATGACTTGTCCCTTGCTGAAACGACGACGTTGGCTTTAGTTGCTTCTTTCTCTCAAATGGGCTTCGACACTTAAGCCCACTTCGTCTCTTTGCAAGCCCATGTTTAGCTGAGGTCCTAACAATACTCTCCCTTTCAACAAGACTTGTCCTCAAGTCTTCTTTACATTTACCTGAAACACCATCTTCACTATCTGCTGAATCTTTCAAAACAATTTGCACAAGGTCTTCCTGAAACTTGGCTGCAGCTCTCGACATTGCTGAAAAAGGATGGCATTGCTTCAATATTGGACTGAACATTTGCTTCTCACTGGTTGCCAGCTTCCCATGAATCTCTCTAGCCATTGAAAACTTAACTTTAAGGTAAGAAAGAGCATCTTCTTTATCAACCTCAATCCACCCCATACCCATAAAAACTGATTCTTCATCACCCATATCCATGGAAGCTTTAAATTCGCTTTCAGACTCACTCTCGAAGCAATATCTTCTTATATCATTTCCTGGCTCACCCCTCTCATAGAATCTAACAACAATCCTTCCATAACCCACAAGGTTGATTTATAAATAAAAAATTTCACCTTTAATCTACACACATGGAATTTCCATATTGAAGTTCTCACCAACAATAATAACCTCATCTGAAAATAACTCTTTGTCGGAGCCCCCCTTATCACACCTAACCTGCTCATTCTTACTGCCACCCAAATTCTCACCATATATTACAATAGAAAGACCATCGTCCTTTTTAGAATACTCCATCAACTCAACCCAATTTTGGCCTGATAATATCATTACCTTATCATTATGCAAAGGGTTCTCAGAGAACAGAATATCATCATTAAAGGGCCATGGCTTTGATCTCCACATTTTCATCTTAGCAGAAGATAGCCCCTCATTATGAAGACTCCCCATCATTTGATCACTCAAGACTTTATGACCCAAACACCCCAACAACACATTAAAAGGGGCATTTCTCAGAAACTCCTTCTCTGGTGTGATAAAAAGCCATGGAATAAACCATTTAGACATTCCCAATGCAAGCCTACTCAACCTGAGATTTAACTCATCCTGCACTGCGTCGCTTGTAGGATTTAAACTCATGAACAAGTTCCACTTATCACTTGACTCGAACAAAACATCAAACTCATTTGGCACATCATGACCAGTGAAATTAATGTATACAAACTCCCGTAGCAGAACCTCTTGACCTTGAATAAAAGAGACCTCATCATACCCCATTCCTCCTCAACAAAGGTTACCCCATATTGCTCTCTATTTTTCGGTCTAGGACCACTCTTCTGAAAATTCCTACATAGCACAAATGCACCATGAGCAAGGATATCTTTGTCACACTCCTCATAATTTAAAGCAACATCTTTAATGACCCTGTTCTTCCTTGAGCAATAGTTTCGCTGGTTATCATTTTCGAAATTTAGACGTCCCTTTTCCTTACTGGCTCTAAGACCTTCTCTACCTGAAAACATAACTGATCCACCCCTAGAATTTGGCTCCACGGTGCAAGTCCGCATTTCTTCTCCACATAATGATCCATTAAAATCTTCTATGAGTTGTAGATAGTAAAATTGGATCTTCATGCAACGACCCACTTTTTGAAATTCGGGATCTGCTGATTTGCTCATACGTACCCCTTCAGCTACGTTGGAGGATGAATCACTATCAAGAACAGTACCATTACTCACCGCTTCATCTTCTTTAATTTCTGCCAAACTGTCCAAACCTTGCACATAATCACTCAGATATAAAGGATACTTAAAGGTGATTTTTTCTATTCTAGAATCTGGCTTTTCATGAAGAAAATGGTATGACTGCACGAGGTCATGATTTACACCTTCCACTAGTCTAAGCCTTGCACACTTCTCTTCCAAAGCCCTGATTATAAATGGCATGATGGGAAATTTCAGGCTGATTTCACTGAAAATAAACTCTGATGCCCTCATCTTCAAATGACAACTTTTATTAACAACTCTCTTGTGAGTAGTGATCTGCTTCTCATCCCGGAGCTTCGGCTTGTCATCACCTGTATGTGTTACTATATCAATATAATAAACTTCACCCTCCTCAAATTCTGCATCATCAATTTGTGTTTCTAGATTGGTGACACATAGTAAATCCTCATTTCCATCTATCATGATTTGTTTGAGCTGATGGCTAAGAACCCCCTCAACAATTTTGCAATCATGTGCAGCCTCAACCTTATGAATTGCATCTGTCACTTCTTTCTTCTTGTTTCTTGAATTTACTAGCCTTAAAGCCATTTCAACAATAGTGTTGGCAGCAGCAATTACACCAACTACTCTGCCAATTACATGACCCTTTTTGAGGATATGAGAATGTGCAACAACATCAATAAACCCATCAGATATGCTCCTAGTAACTTGCATTTTATCATCATCATCAACATACTAAGACCCAACTCTATTCATGATAACATGCTTAAAATCACATCTCCAATCTCCATACCCCAACAATTCATAGGAACTCATAACCCCAATACCAGTCGGCCAACTTATAACACCATTAATTTTCTTAAATAGCTTGGAAGGGTATAACTTTAATTGAATCAATGTTACCTCAAGCTTGTTGTGTGCAGTCACATTTTCAGCATCCATGAAAAGTAATTGGTACCCATCAACAATAGCTTCTGGCCTTATCAAGTCTACTCCCACAAACTCAATCTCAGGTGCTAGCTTCACTCCCATGGGCATTTCTTCTTCTTTGAATAAGGTGATAAGTTCTCCTAAAACCCATTCATAGCCATTGTTGTAAGGTTCAGCTACAAACAAGTCTCGGAGTGACAACAAAACCCGATCCTTTGCAATCAACTCCTCCATCTCTAGTTGCTGCAACTTCCTCTTTTCTGCCTGGTATTTCACTTGTGCTTGTACTTCAGCCACAATTTGTGCTTCGATTTCAGCCTCCCTCTTAGCTCGGAGTTCGGCCTCCCTCCTTACTTCGAGTTCGGCTTCCCTCTTTGCTTTGAGTTGAGCCGCCCTTGTTGATTGTAGCTGCTTCTTGACCTCCAAAGCTTCTCTGACTTCGTACTCATACGAACGCCAATCATCGATACGATTCACGACGGCGTTCAACTCGTCTCTGAGATGTCGAGTCTCCTGCTACCATGGAATCCTTCTAAGCTCCTCCTCTTTCTTTCCCAAATGGGTAATCAAATCCTCCTGGATTTGGTCACACCTTTCGATCTCCCTCTCCATCCAAGCAATTTGTGAAATCAACTCCGATGCACCCATAGTCGCTGGATCTTTGGCCCTGATACCAGTGTCAGGATTCTCAAATTTGAACCCAAATTTCTAATACGCAACTTCAGTAATAACACACACAAGAACAATCAACACAACTGAAATAACTTTACTGAGATAAATAGAAGTAACTATCCAATTACAGAGAAATGCTCCAAGCTTGCTCCAAGCTTGAGCTTAACCTTGCTCCAAGGCTCCCTTTACAATTTTCACGATAGAATCTGATAAACGAAACCCTAGAACTACAAATACCTCTCTAACGTTATTGTTGGTCCCCTCTCTGCCCTGTGACCTTGTCCCCTCTGTGCTCGTCAGACCTGGTGTTCCAATCGCATCTCTCCCGTACCTTCACGCGTGCTGCAGGTTGAAGATGACTTGTCCCTTGCTGAAACGACGACGTTGGCTTTAGTTGCTTCTTTCTCTCAAATGGGCTTCGACACTTAAGCCCACTTCGTCTCTTTGCAAGCCCATGTTTAGCTGAGGTCCTGACAGTCGGCCGGAGCTCGACAGCGGCGTAGGGGTCTCAGATATGTCCCGTCTTCAGCAGATCCTCTTTCATCTCGGAGTTTGGCTGGAGAGAAGCCCAGCCGCTCGAGTATCGCCGGAGAGCAGCGGCCGGCTCCGCATCACCACGTCTTTTCTGGGAAATTACTCAGCTCGTATATAAATATGCCCAGAAATATGCGGAGATTCGTCAGTACCGTTGTCGAAAACTTGCACCAAAATTCCAGATCTGCTTCTTACTGTTACCCATCTTCTGCACTGTCGCTGCTCGTCTCTGCCTCTTCAATGGCTTCCTCTGCCCTTGCCTCCGTCGATACCCTCAACCCAAAGGTGCTTGTGCCTATTCAATGGCTATGACCCATTTGACTTGCTTTGATTTTCATTTGTTATTTGATTGTCTGTACTGGATTGAATGTCTATAGCTTTTGTATGTATTTGGGTTGATTTGGTGGTTCATGCAACTGGATTTTCCCCTTTTTATCAGTGGGGTTTTGGGTTTTGGGGATTTAAAGACTTTGGTCTGTTCTTGACTGATGTTTTTTTGGGGTTTATGTCTTTGTATGCTTGACTGTGCAGAAACGGTTGAAGGAGCTTCAGGACCACACAGACAAGAGCGTGGTGACCATGCTGGTGGGAAACAAGGCAGATCTGCGAATGCCAACGACTTTGTCTCGGAAGCCCGAGAAGGAGCCCTGGGAAATTTGCATAACTGGGCTTTTTCTTTTGAATTTATTAGATCTCCATCTTGTCTGTAATTGATGTACTAGTGGATTTTGCTGGGTTAAGGTTGGTTTGTGATTATTGAGAAATTAAAGGACGAAGAAGGTGCATAAAGATATTATGCTTGTGATTACTAGTTCTGTTTTTGAAAATTGATTCTGAAGCACTGGATAATGAATACAGGTGTTAAAAAATTGAAATAATAAAAATTAAAGAGAAAAGAAATAAATGAAAATAAAACTGATTTTTTTAAATTAAAATATGATTTTTTTTAAATTAAAATATATTTTAAAAAAAATTAAAATCTGATTTTTAAATATAATTAATTAAGATATCAAAAGAATTAAATCTCAAATTGAAAAAAAAATATTTATATATATTTTAAAAGTAAAATGTGAAATTTAAAAAAATATATATTTAGAATTAAAAAGAAAGAAAAAACAGTTATGAAAATGAATTTAAAATAAAAAACAAAAGAAAAGAAATAAAATAAAATAATTAAGGAAAAAGACGGGTAAGGTTTTGTAATATTAGAAGATAGTTAAGGGTATTTTCGTCATTTAACAACCAGAAAACTGACAGATATGGATGAAAGAGGTTTTTGGTTAATACTTGATACTTCAGAATATGCATCCGTTACAAAAAAAAAATTTAAGGATAAACATCAATTAAATGGACAAACTTTAGGATAAGTATTTGTAGTTTTTTGTTAAAAGAAACATTGTTCGTCTTGTCAGGCGTGAAACACTGAACTTACCTCAAATCATATCATGCCAGGTCACAAGATTTGTTGGGGTTGCGAAACATCTGAGCTTCAACTTGATGCTCCAATTCTATAAGTCAAGCAAGAATATATAACAAGTTGAGTAATAAATAAAAGCTATGCAAATGAACAGAGATTCTCTCTAGCTACAGTGTCTGAGCTATGACGATTCTACAGTAAGTTGCTTGGTGTTCTTCGTGTTCTTCAACTTTCTTCATCTTCTTCATCGTTTGTTCTTCTACCTCGGGGGTGTAGTGTCCAGGGTGATTCGCAATCACCGGACCACCGCTAGTGTCTTTGTCTCTTCCCTACTTTCATTGTTTTTGTTTGGTGCTCTTCTCTGCAATGGCGAGAGAGCTTTCTCCTTTGGATCTGGATCCAAGACCTACATCGTTGCCTCCGACACCTCGATCACCATCGGAACAGGGTACCCCAATCCATATTTCAACACAGCAGCAGATTACGCCAACCTCGTCTGAAGATAGAAGGTACATCAAGGAGAATTTCAAATGTACAAACATGTTTGACAGTGAAAAACAATTCTTCACCACAAGAGCAGATGGATTGGTCAGAAAACTTAACTCTTCAACAAAAAAGAACTTCTATCAGTTCGAAGCCACATCCTCTAGATCAGATACAGGCCCACAGCCGGGTTTTGGAGGAGGAAGTAAATCGGAATAGAGTCACAAACATGGCAGAGGCATTCAACTAGATGAAAACACTAATTTTGGCAAGAAGTGGAGAAGGAGGCTTGGACCTCAATCCATAGAACATGGAGATCGAGGTTGGAATGAAGTGAAATCGAGAGAGAAAGAATTTTGGGCTTTTGTAAGCAATATACCACCTGAGGCCTCACCACTTTGGATGGAAGATCAATTCAAAGAAGCTGGACAGATCATTTCAATTGAAGCACCAACAAAACCAAATATAAGAGGAAGACACTTTGCTTTCATCCGTTTTAAACAAGAGGAAGGATTAAGGAAAGTCATCAGTTTGTTCAATGGTTGGCATCTCTGTGGGTATAAAGTATTCATCACTGAAGCTTGGAGAAAGAAAGAAAAACAATACTTGGACTCATCAACTCTGAATTTTTGGAAGAAGAAGGATCCAGGAGTGGACAATATTTTTGCACAAACTATAAAGACAAACCCGGTGATTGATTATCCTCTCTCACAGCTAGGCTCGGTGGTCACTGCATATGAGAAGAAGTTGAAAACTTCACATGTGGCAATCTCTTGGAGAAACCTGAGTGCACAAGGAATAGCTAGAGAAATGGCTATTGAGGGAGTTAGTGACATTGAGGTCAGGGATTTGGGGGAAAGATGTGTACTCCTAACTTTTCCAGATGAGGAGTTTGCGAGGTTGATGATAGAAGAGAACTCAAACTGGTTGGATAATTGGGTTATTTTACTACCAAATAGTCAGAAATGGTTAGAGAGGAGTGGGAGGCTTCAATGGGTCTCAGTTACAGGTTTACCTTTTCTGGGTTGGTGTGAGGAATCTCTGGAAAAATCAATACAAGGATGGGGACATTTGGTCTATACACATCCACAAACAACCAAAGGTTTACACCTTGACAAAGCCTTGCTATTGATTCATGCACCTCAGCTAAGTGTTTTCAGCAAGCATTCATCAGTGACTCTGAAGAAGACCAGTTACAAGACTTTGATTACTTCTTTTGATAAAAATTTACTTCCTCAATGGGTACCACCTCCCTCTTATCTGTCCTCCTCTGCTTCTACTGATGAAGAAGCCATGTCAAGTCAATTTTCAACACCATTGCAGACTCAGATCAGCCCTCCTCAACAGGATTTGAGTCCTCATAATCCTTTCTCTAATAATACCAAGAAGGTTACTTTCTTATTACCTATACCAGTGAGATCTGAGGAAATAGGGGATCAGGATGAAGCAATCCAAGAAAAAGGCCAAAAATCAGTTTTGAATACCAACTTATCTTTGACAAATTCAGAAGAACGAGCTGGGGGAGAGGTTGGAGAGGTTGGCTTAAACTTACCTAGTTTGGAAGGGATAGGTATGAATAATTCACAAATGTTAAATGCTGAAGAAATGTCAGGGACAGTAAAGGTCCACAATGCAGAATTTTCCCTCTCTTTAGTTGTGGTCAAGGATACTTATGAGGCTTCTCCATTAATGGCTACCAACAAACATTCCTCTGATATTCCCTCTGTGTTTTCTCAACCTCCAACCCTTGAAGATCGGCTGATGGATGAAGAACATCATCTTTTATTATCCAACAGGTTTAGTCCATTGGACATTGAAGTTGCAGATGAGTTGGAAGCCCAAGAAACTGCCACAGTTTTGGGAAGTGTTCAACCTCATATCACTATGCCTAAAGGGGAAGGCATTAATGAGATGGTAAGGGTTGATGACTACACTTCACCTCAGGGACCACCAGAAATTTTTGATAATGAGAACACTTTAGTTTTGGAGGGAATACAATCTCTACAGTCCATAGCAGCCACCTCAGACACTTTGGTCACTAATTCTCAGCACTTTACTCCACAAGCAAAAAACAAGCTCACAAAGAGGAAATCAAAGCAACCTCAGGTTTCATATGTGTATGGTACAAGATCAAGGAGAGGGAAAGAAACACCTTTGCTATCTCTGACAGATAAGAAGAAGAAGAAGACAGTGGAGTCACCAACTACTGGTGAAGGGATCCAAAGCCCTTGGGATTATTGCAAGACAATTGGGCTAAAGGCTTTTGTGGCTGATGAACTTGTCATAGATCAGTTTGATAATCTAGAAGCTGAGATCAACCAAAGAGTAAATTTTGAGACAGATTCTAGGGATGACTTCATTGATCTTGAGGAAGTGGAGGATGTGTGTCTGGATGAGATAGAATCTCAAGCCAGAGCTTTCAATACTGATTAGGCCTAAGATGAAGATCCTCTCTTGGAATTTAAGAGGGGTCTCTTCTGTGCAGAAGCAGAAGGCTTTAAAGGGTGTGATACAGAAGCAAAAACCTTGTTTTATTTTGCTGCAAGAGACAAAATTGCAGAAGTTACCCAATTATTTTCAAAGATCTATAGGACTTTCTGAGGCATGGAAGTTGGTAGTTATAGATGCTATAGGCCTATCTGGGGGGGATTTGCACTTGCTGGAACACTGACCTCTTTCTGATGCAAAGCATAAAGCCCATACAACATGCTTTGATCTGGACAGGTTTCTCTGAAGAATGGAAGATTTCTATATCAATCATAAATGTCTATGCTCCTTGCAATGCTAGGGAAAGAAGTTCACTTTGGACTGCACTTATTGAGGAGATCAGCCTGCTAGGACCTTTTTACATTTGTGCTGGAGATTTTAATGCTATCTTACAGCATTCTGAGAAAACAGGCAATTCTCAGTCTTTGTCCTCCATTAGAAGCTTCAATAGATTCATTAATGAGGCTTCTCTCTTAGATATCCCTCTGGTGGGTGGTAATTTCACATGGTTTGGGACAAATTCAGTAGCCTCTAGGCTGGATAGGTTCTTGCTTGCACCTCAAATAATGAATTCTTTTCAAAATCTGTCTCAAAGTTGCTTTGTTAGGTCTATATCTGATCATAAACCAGTTATTCTAAGTGATCCTATCATAGATTGGGGCCCTAGACCCTTTAAATTCCTGAATGTTTGGTTAGATCATCCCTCTTTCCTAAAGGATATTGCTAAATTTTGGGGGGAGCTGGTGGAGGTGGGGGACCCTCATATAGTGATCTGGTTAAAATTTAAGAAGCTTAAGACCTTTCTCAAGCAGTGGAATATACAGGTGTTTGGGCATTTGGAGACCTCCATTGAGGAGTTGCAAGTCCAGATAAATGGCTTTGATGGCATAGTGGAATCTAGGGTCCTTACTGATGCTGAAAGAGCATTAAGATCTCAGTGCAGTGCTGTGTTGGTACAAAAATTCAAGGCTTTGGCAAAATTGTGGAGCCAAAAATCCAGATTAAAGTGGATCAAGGAAGGGGAAAGAAATACAAAGTACTACCACTTATGGGCAAATTTTTCTACCACCAAAAAGAGAATTACTAAGATCATTGAGGAGGGCCAAATTTATACTTCACCTAAAGATATCAAGACTGCTGCTGCACTATATTTTAGCTCCAGGTTCCACAAAACCAACTCAGTGATTATTGATGTTTCTCACCTCCCTTTCAATTCTATATCACAAGCCAAGGCTGATTTTTTAGAAAGGCCCTTCACTATTGAAGAAGTGCACTTTGCAATTTTTGATTGTGATGGGGAAAAGGCCACAGGTCCAGATGGGATTACTCTCAAGTTCTTCCAAAGAGGTTGGGAATTTTTGCAACATGACATCCTTCTATTCTGCCACCATTTTCACTCCACAGGCATGCTGGGAAAGGGTATCAACTCCTCCTTTTTTACCCTTATTCCAAAAGTGGCAAACCCTTCCTCTTTTAATGATTATAGACCTATCAGCCTGGTAGGGGCTCTGTATAAGATCATCTCAAAAGTGTTGGCTGCAAGGCTGAAGACAATGATGGACCAGCTAGTGAGTGATGTTCAAATAGGTTTCATAGCAGGAAGGCAAATCCTGGATGGAATACTTATAGCCTCAGAGGTGTTACATTCTCTTAAAACCTCCAAAGAAGAAGTAATTCTATTCAAAGCTGATTTTGAAAAGGCCTATGACCACTTGGATTGGAATTATTTGAATAATGTGCTCAAAATTATGGGGTTTGGTGAGTTGTGGAGAGGGTGGATGACTTCTTGCTTCAAGGCATGGGGCTCAGTTTTGATTAATGGGTCTCCCTCAGAGGATTTTAAACTTTCTAGAGGCCTGAGACAAGGCTGTTCTTTATCCCCTCTTTTATTTGCCATTGCAGCTGAAGGTTTACATTTAATCTTAAAACAAGGGATCACAGAAGGAAAATTGGCTAGTGTAACCTATGGAATAGCAGGGCCAATGATTTCTCATCTCCAATTTGCAGATGATACACTGATTATCTTAAAAGCTTCAGAAACACATGTCCATAATCTCAAGTCTTCTTTGTTGGCTTTTCAGTTGGCATCTGGTTTAAAAGTCAATTTTGGAAAGTCCAAAGAAATTTTGATAAACCCTTCCTCCTTATCTCTGGAACAAATCTCACAGATCCTTGGTTGTGACACTTCTGAGCTACCTCTTGATTATTTGGGGTTTCAGTTAGGATCAAATCCTAGAAGATTTAATACTTGGGTTCCAGTCATAGAAAAATTCAAAAGGAAGCTGAACCTGTGGCAAGCCAAAACTCTTAATTTTGGAGGAAGGGTCACTCTCATCAAGTCTTCTTTGTCCTCACTCCCACTCTTTTACATGTCACTCTTTAGATCACCAAAGAAGGTGATAGTGGAGATGGAAAAATGGCAAAGAAGGTTTTTGTGGAATGGTACACTTACAAAGAAGGTACTTCATAAGATCAAGTGGGGTGTGGTCTACACTGATAAACAGAAGGGTGGATTGGGGATTAAAAATCTATTTGTGATGAACAATGCATTATTAGCTAAATGGTGGTGGAGATTTGCAATGGAGACTAATTCTCTTTGGAAGAGATTTATCTGTGCCAAGTATGGATGGAGTAAGGATGATTGGGACCTATCAAAACTTCAGATTGCTGGTAATCAAAATTTTCTTAGCCATGTACAGTCCTTACTTTCAGATCAAAGATTTAGTAATGCTGTTGGATTTTCTGGTTTGGAATGGTTTGTCAATAATGGGGAAAGGGTGGATTTTTGGTCTGACATTTGGCTAATTGAAGTGCCCTTGAAAGTGAGATATCAGAGGCTCTATCACCTATCCATCTTTAAGAAGCATAAGGTGGTGCAGTTTTGGAACAATGGGGAATGGTCCATAAATTTTAGGAGAAGGCTTAGAGGCTGGGAGTGGGGGCTTTTCAATCAACTAGCAGATAAACTCAATCTATTTTGCCTTCAAGATGCAGGAGCAGACAGAGTAGTATGGAAGTTGCATGAGGCTGGCTTTAAAGTAAAAAGAATGTACTGGCACTTGGAAGACTTGGGCCACAGAATCAACCTTGGGCAAAATTGCTTTGGTCCCCTTTCCTCCCTCCTAAGATTTCTGGCTTTATCTGGTTGGCTTGCCATAAGGCCATTCCTACCAAATTGTTTTTGGAAGGGAGAGGGATACATTTTGATTTATTGGAATTACTTTTTCCTTTTTGTGGGAATGACTATGAGGAGATAAATCATCTCCTTCTCACTTGCCATAGGCCCTGGATGATTTGGACTGCAGTTCTTCAGTGGTGGGGATTCACAACAGTTATACAGGGGGGCTTCTTGGATTTTATCTATGCCTGGGCAGATATAAGCTCTGCACTTTCTGCTAAGCAATGGAGAACCACAGTTTTTGTCACTATTTGGTTTATTTGGTTGACAAGGAATGATCTAGTTTTTAACAAAGTATTGGATACTCATTTGGCAGTTCTACAGAAGATCCAAAGCTACACTTTCAATCTTGAATGGGCAAATTTTCACAGATACAAGCCCTTCTCCTATGAAGCTTAGATTAAAGATCCCTCCATCTGCTTTAGAGTAAAAAAATAATCACATCCATTTAGGGCCAAGGGGTACTCTCTTGTCCACAGAAAGGAATGTCTCTGGTGATCTTTTTGTCTTGGCCCTAGGTGTATTGGTTTGTTGAACTTTTGACATGGTGCTTGGGTTTTTTTGGGGGTGGTTTTTTGGGGGAAGGGTCAGGGTAGTGACTGTGAGTTTGGTAAGGAAGTTGTTTTTATCTGGTTTGCTTCTTGTGTGGGGGATAGTTATTTAGGACGTGTCTTTTTGATTTTTCTGAGTGGGGGCTATATTCTTTTTTTACATCTTGAGTGTTTATTTGGTCTTAATGTTGCTCTCAGGTTTGGTGTAGGAGGTATCTGACCCTTCTTGCAGGTACTACAAAATTGGTTGCCTGTGGCTTGAAGAACAAAGTTGCACCTAGGTACATTTTAGTTGGAGCATCAGCAACTCTTGGCTGGTTTTTTGAGGTCTCAGATGGGAAGGAAGGTTGCAGTATATTGCTTGGGAGATAGCTGAGAATGGGACTTAAATTCTGTTTTGGACTGCATTTCCTCAAGCATTTGGGTGCTCATCAGTTTTTAGTTTCTAGGCCTTTATTTCTTAGGGTCTGGGGGTTTTGGGAAGACAAAATTATGTTTTGCTGCAGAATTATTTTGGGCTGGGGTGAGGTTTGTACACTAATGTGGGTTTTTTGGACATTAACAGTTGGGGTTTTTGGGTTTTGGTAGTGGTTTCATTACAGTAGGGGCTGGTTTTTGGTTTCTGAGAAAATCTCAGTAACTTCGGTTGCTAGATAAAATGGGTTAGGCTTGATTGTATTGCATGGTGAGACTTGACTTGTTCCCCAAGTAAGATTGGGGGGTTTTTTGTTCTTAACTTGTACCACAAGTAAGAATGGGGGGTAATTGTGGGAGTATTGTTTTTAGGTCTTTGAGAGGCATCTCTCGGCTAGTTCTTTACTTCAAAGAGCTAGACCATCAATAAAACTACAGCTGATAAAAAAAAAAGCAAGAATTCATATTTCAATTTTCCGATGGGCCAACATTAGTCAGATGCCATGAATATATGGGCCTACAATCACAAACGAGTTCATGAAACAAACCTAATTATTTTCAATTAATAAATGAAAAGAAGACTATTTTTAGTACCTCAGAAAACATATCTTTGTTTAGGTGGCCCTTAAATACATGTGGCCTATCTAGTCTAGTAAATAGTAATAGTATTATGGGGTTTAATTTAACTTATGAGCATGGTTGTAAATGGCGGTCTAGGCGCCAAAACCGTGCCTAACGCCACGATGTACGTGGGTCGGGCGGGAGAAATCGGATTCGCGACTTCTGGGTCATTGGGCGGGCGGGGCGGGCGCCTAGGCGGTCTGGGCGGGAGAGGCGGGGACTAAAGTGGAGAAAGCTGTAAATCCGGCGACTCAGATTCTGATGGACTGAAGTGCAGCAAGATAGATGGGAAGCCAAAACCAAAGGTTGAAGACGAAGTGAGGAGAGAGAACGTAAAGAAAAAAGAAGATGAAAAGAAAGTTAATATATTAATTAATGATATACCTACTTAAACTAGTGCCTAGAGAATAGAGATACACGGTTTCAAGGAATAAGAGTGGTATAAAGCACACACAGTCCTCAAATAGATCTTTACCTAATATATTATATTATATGTAATAAATGAGATAAGGTAGCATTGATAAGCGAGGAAATTTTACTTTTGGCAGAGAAAAGAAGACATTAATAACAAAATAGTTTTGATAGGTTGAGTTGAGTTGGATAGCCTATGCCTCTTTCGTATATAAATGAAAATACTTTTGGTTTTGTAGTAAAATCAATATATATATATATATATATATATACCTCAAATATATATATATATATATAACATAGAATACATATATTTGTAATATAAAATACATGTATTTATAACACAAAATACATATATGTCTAATATATTATTATTATTAATTTTAAATAATAAAATAATCAAATCCGCTTAGGTCCTGCTTAGGCTCCGACTAGTCCCCGCCTAATGCCTAAGAGTCCTCGTCGTCCGACTAGCACCTAGCGCCATTTACAACCATGCTTATGAGTAACAAAAAAGGTGGATCACATGCCTGCTTATTTAATATCAACCTGAATTTCATCGATAATAGGGCAATACATAACCGTGACTCAATCTCATCCATGGTTGTTTATCCCGGAACATGAAAGTAGGATTTCTCTTTTTTGTTTTTTTTGAGGTAAAAGTAGGAATTCTTTGAATACACCACATGCATTTATTGCAATTTTGGAGTCTAATTATTGACGAGCAAAATCATTCTGGGTCATGATTTTGTTTGTAGTAGAGCTTTATTGTCAGTCACAAGTCCTGGATAATTCTATAAGAACACTTCCATCGAGCAAACCGCGTCGTAAACAGTGATTTGTGTTTCACGAAAATTTTGTTCGCAAATCGCACGATGTAAGCCGTGTGGTTCGCGAACCACGATTTCGCGTACTACGAGTCGTAACTAGCACCTCGAACTACAATCTTGGATCGCGTGACCGTGAAGAGCAAGTCGGCACGGCCCAATCACAGCATGCTAAATGGCACGACGAAGGAAAAAAATTCAGACCGTTGGCAATGGTCCGAAATTTATAACGGTTATTATTTTATTTTTTAATTATATTTAATACTAAAAAATATTTTCCTCCACCTATAAATACTCCTTCTCCCATTCATCCAACCCACACCATTTCTCTCCATATTCTCTCAACTTTCACTCTCAAATTATCCACTTCTTCTGTATAAAATCCGATTAAAAATGTCCGACAATTCGTCTCATCCGCCGACCTTACTGGAGCAACAAGAGTACTCACCGGATGAAGTCAATCCGACTCCTGAGATCAACATACCTCTAGGAGGGGGCTACCAACACATGTTAAACGAGCATACTTTCAACCAATATATGTTACAACATTGGAACACGGGTATTTTGAACTTCTCATTTTTAATTTTCTATTACAAATGTCTTTAAATGTATTTATTTTCATTAATTAATTTTTTTGTTTCATTAATTAATTTTTAGTTATATATGTTGTTAATTTTTTAGTTTCATTAATTAATTTTTTAGTAATATATGTTGTTAATTTTTTTTATAGATTAATTTTTTAGTTATATATGTTTTTCATTTCTTCAGTTTCATTAATTAATGTTTTGGTTATATATGTTGGAGAGAGCTCTTGTAGGCTAGGTCGTTGGTTCAAAAGGGAGCAATCAAGCGGATTGGTCATGGGCTTGATAGCTTTATTTTCCAAGACCAGTGGATTCCTTCCAACCCAAAGTTTCGCCCGATTACTTCTCCTCTCGTGGCTCTTAGAAATGCTAGGGTTTCTGATCTTTTCGCGACCGATGGTTGCTAGGACAAGTCCAAAATTGATGCTTTCCTTTGGCATGTAGACCGCGAGGCTATTATCCAAATCTCAAGGTGGAGGGGGGTCTCAAACAGGTTGTAAGAACCGCCCCCGGCCAATCCCGGTCGAACCGGTGATTTCTAGACAAGTTTGACTTTCGGCCGGAAAAGTCAACCGATGACTCAGGAAGTCATTCGGGACCTTTTCGGGGCCCAAAGAGCTTAGTCGTCACCACGGAAAGCTTAGTGAGGCCGTTTCCTTCAGTTTGATTGTATTATTGGTTAGGTCAACTTTCGATCAAACTTGAACTTTTTATCGGTTCTTTTCCGATATAATCTTGGACGGCTGGAAATTTATTTAAGTGAAAGTGACCCCACTTAACACTTGGCATTTTTGGCTTGGAGGATGAAAAAGGGGCTTCCATTGACCCTTATACCCTCCCAACTTACCTTTAAAGGGATAAGACCTTAAGGGCCTTTTGGTAAATGGACATAATATGTCATTTAAAGCAAAGGGAGCACACAATTCAGCTCATATTATGTTGTTGCAGCCGAAAATCACCATAGGAAGAGAAGAGAGGAGAGTTCATTGCTTGAGGAAGGAGAAAGAAGGAAAAGCAAGCAACTTTAGCCTTGTTCTTGACCATTTCTCTTCCATCTTCATCATCTCATCTTCCTAGAGGTATGGATGCTCTTAACTTTCCATTTCATCCACTTTCCAATTTGGGTTTTGTGGGCTTTTGGCTTGAAGTTGTAGAACTAGCTCTTTGGTTGTTGTTGGAGAAGGAATTAGTGAAGTTTAGGTTGGGTTTGTTGTGTTTATTGAAGTTTTGATAAAACCCATTGAGGGTGTTGATGATTGGAGGCTTTTGATGATTATTTTGGAGTTGATTGGAGCGAGAAATGGATTTTTTGGAGTGATTTTCGTGGAATCCGAGTTGGGGAAGAAAGGGGGAAGGCTCTGGTCAGGTTCGGCACGAAACGAAACCCGGACCGGGCCATGTGCCGGCACGGCAGTCCGCACGAGACGGGCCAGGTACCGGCACGGTACGCGGCGCGGAACGGGCTTGAGTCCGGCACGGGACCTCACACGGTCCGTGTCAGACTCAGGGCCGGTGCGTCGCGCGGTCGGTGCTGGTTACCGGGCCGGTCTATGATACGGTCCGTGCCAGGTTCCGGCACGGCCTGTGGTACGTTCTGGACCGCATTCCGGATCTGAACTCCTGAACCAAAACCGTTTCTTTTGAGTCCATTTTGGTTCCTAGATCATTCATTTAGCTTTGTTTCTATTCTTTGAGGACTGTTCTGTATTGTAAGTTGAAGAGCACTCCGTTGGGTTACTAATTTTGGTATTGTTGTGGTCCAAGACCGAGTACCCGAGCTCGAAGAGAGAAGGAGACTTGGACCCACGAGAAGACGAAGAGGAGGTTAGCCGGACCGCTGTTGATAGGAGTATTTGTTCGTAGGAAGACCGCAAGGTAGGGAAAGTACTAACTCCTCGTGCATTTCAATATTTAGTATGCCTATTATATTAATAAAATTGGAAAGGTCCTAGAATTGCATATAGGATGCGAATAACTAGAATAATCGTCTTTCAATTACTAATAATCGGACGTGTCTAGTATGCATGATTAATATGTGAAGAACCAGTGTAACTCTGCTTTCAATACTCGAGAATTGTTTTACTGCTAGAAAGGCCGAGATGAGCCCTAAGATTGTTTGTGTTTGCCTCACTTGCTTGGTTGCCTAGTTCGGATATGATAAGAGTCTAATACAACTAGATACCTTGAATGATTGAACCTTTAATGCTTGAAGGGTTACTTGATTGAATGCTTGGATGAATAATTGTATGAATGTTGAGTGTAATTGATTGTGATAAATGGTACATGATCGGGTGAATGATAGACCGATGGAGTGCGATCGGTAAGTATATTGGTAAGTGTAAAGTTACAATGAGTCATGTGGTGTGTTGTGATAGAATTGTGATGTGTTAAACTTTGGTTGTGCCATGGTTGTTTAGTATGTTACTCTCTTGTGGATCTTTGAGTTGGGTTCTATATCGGTATGGAACCCACAATGCGGTGTGGGGTAGTGCCTGTAAGGTACCCACACCAAAGGGAATGCGGGTGTGGGGTAGTACCTAAGCCGATGACTTGGTATCTGGTATGGTACCCACACCAAAGGGAATGCTGGTGTGGGGTAGTATCATAGCCGGTGGATTGGACCCTGCGGGCGTTGATTATTGGACCCTACGGGGCATTGATTAATGGACCCTGCGGGGCATTGATTACTGGACCTTGCGGGGGAGTGGTATTTGGACCCTGCAGGTCAATTGGATGGTTTACCCTGCGGGGATTGGTTACTTGTTGATTCACCCGAGTTTATGCGTCCTACTAGAGCATTGTCTCGGTTCCCGATGATTTATGGTCTTTTGGAGACGTTCCCGAGGATCCCGACGAATGCGTCCTCATATGGACGTTTCCGGTATTCTTGACGTTATACGTCTTTGTGATGTCATGCGTCTCCTCTGGACCGAGGGAAAATCCGATATGACACAAAGAGTATTGTGGATCGGAGGGTGGTGACTTCATGTTCCACGGCGGTACTTAAGAGTTCTATCTTCCATTGATTGTTAAGAAGTGTATTGTTTTCCCTTACTTCTATAATTATTTGTTATGCTCTTAAGGGCGCTGAATATCGATTTATTTCCATATTTGAATATTTTCTTAGCTCTTCGTATTACTGAGAATTGATCAAATTGTGAAAGTTTCCAAATGTTAAACTTAAAGGCTGCCCTTGCTAGTTATTTTCCCTACTGAGCGTAAGCTCACCCCAACTTGTTGTTTATTGTTGTTTCAGGCTTACTTGATGTCTAGTGGATTCGAGGCTCGGGAGCTTTTGGATGTTTTGAGGGTTGTTTTAGAGACGTGGTGGTCTATGTTGTTGAACTTTATTTATCCCATACTTTATGTTGAGGTTTGACTCTTTATTTGAGATTTTGGATCATATTATTTGAGAAATCGATTGGAACTCATGTGAGCTTAAAGGATTTTATTACTATTTTACTATTCTTTTCTCGTTCAATTCAAGTTATGTCTCGAGTCCGGCCTAAACCGGATTTGGGGCGTGACAATTTGGTATCAGAGCCTGGTTTCATTTTTAACTAGTTTTCAAAACCTCGGACCGAACGTCAATTAGGTGGGTAGAGTTAGGAATTCTAAGTTGGTACTCAGTGACGTAGTCGGAATTATTCGATACGTAGAGTCGGATTGATAAAAGTTTTCGTGATTTGAGCACCTTGATGAAGGTTGAAACTTTTCGATAATTTGTGACTCGCTTTACTCATGTCGTATGCTCTATTTCTATGCCTCAGTGATCTGGGATGCCGATGGTTGAGATCAAGGTTGGTCCAACGGGCGATGATCGAACTGTTGTGAATTGGTTGTTGAGTAAACCATTTGTTAAATTGTGTTGCCACATTGGTTGACAGTTTCATGATTCCTCAATTTGAAATATTGACTTGTTCAATTGATTGACTTATTGAAGTGTTGACTTCTTGACTTATTGAAGTGTTGACTTCTTGACTTATTGAAATATGAAACTGTTAAAGTAAGGAATTGTTGGAGTTTTGACTTGGTTAAGATGCTCACTGTCATTTAAGGATTAACGTTGAAATGATAATCAAATTGGGTGTCAATTGAATAAAGGGTAGAGAAACCCGAGTGGTACTGCGGTACTTTATCGATGAGGTGTACCTTGCTGATTATGGGAACCTTATTGTGCTGAACGTGCTGTGAAATTGTTGATTGAGTGTCCCGCTTAAGCGGATGGGTTGTGGAAAATACGAATAGGTCATGCCTAAATTTCTGTAGAACTGAAATGTTTGCACTATCACGGGTTGACTTAGGGGCACCACTGTAGTCGAACGTGATGGTTGGATGTCAAGTGATTACAACGAGATTCGGGGACGCCTGAATCAGGTTGTAATGACATGAGATCGACATAAAGGGTTGGATGAAAGTTAAGGTATTGAGAACTTGTGAAAAGGAAAGCAATACTAAGTATTATAAACTTGATTGTGTTACGGTTCTAGACCCCACGTATTGGGAAGATACCCGATCGAGGGGTATGCTTGTTGCCTTCTGATTTGTGTGAATTACTTGAGACTGTTCCTCCTGTGGGAGTTGATTTATTTGATTGAACCGCTGATTGTTGTTGTGAGACGCACTAAGATGCGGCCTTGTCTTCTTATATATGTTTACTGAGCCTAAGTGTTGTTGGGTTTTGTTTGATCTTGGTGGGACGCACGTGAACGTCTTTGTGTTTTGATCGAACCGTTTGTTCTAAACTGAGAAACTGAACGTGTGCGTTATCCGTGCAACGGATTTACGTCATGCCTCGTAGTTACGTTCCGAGGGGTACGAGGAACCGCCCAGTTGGGGGCCCGAGTCAGACACATGTTTCTGAGCAGGCTGGGGCAGCTAGAGCCCAGGGTGCTGCTTTCACAGAGAACCAGAGTTTTGAGGGTGGACCGTCAGAGTTACAACCCAGGACTTCTCCAGTCGCTGAGCCAACTCAGGCGGCCCCTCTAGAGGAGGTGGTCTGCGCAGTGCTGGCAGCGATCAGCGCGCATCAAGGGACTACAACACCGGCACCAGAGCTGTAAAGACCGGCTAAATTAAAAGAAGCAAAGTATTAAATTTTATCGTCTTGAAACGTCGAGGTTGGAAAATCGAGTTGAAATTGGTGATCGTGTGCGAAGGAAAAAGAAAAAGAAAAAAAAAAAAAGGGAAGCCAGATCAGGCCAGGCCGAGCAGGCCCCAGTCAAGCCCAGGTTTGGGCCGTGCGGCCCACTTCGCCAGGCCCGTGTGCCAGGCCAGAAGCCCAGGCCCGGTTGGGCTCGGGTATAAGAGGGAGGGTTGAGTCTGAAACCCTAGATCCCCTCTCCTCCTTCCTCCCGCAGCCGAACCCGACTCCCTCCCTCCTTCGCCTTCGTCTTCTTCGAACCCCACGCCGACCTCCCTTCCTCGCCGTCTCCGACCCCCGTTCAACCACGGCGACCACCACCTCCCCCTTCCTCTTCCCTCACGTCCCAGCGCCGCCCCCGTCTCCCTTCCTTCTCCGTCCGACCACCAGCCGCCACCATCTCCTCCCCGTCTCTCCTCCCGTTCCGTCTCCGAGCCTTCTCGCTAAGCACCAGCCGCCGCCCGAGACCACCGCCGTCGTCTCTTCCGTCCGATTCACGACCACCGAGCCCCCTCCTCGTCTCCGTCCAGCCACGGCGCCGTCCCCGAGCTCCTCTCGCCTCCCTCACGGTGCCGTAGCCGCCGCCGCCGTCCTCGATGGTAGCGAGGCGGGAGCTGCCTCGCCGTCGCCGGCCACGCCCTCTCCCGAGCCGTGGCAGTTTCGCCGGCGCGAACTCAGATCCGGGACAGCCCGTTCTTCTCCGTCCAGATCGGGGACGGGCGAGATGCTCCGCCGTGCACCGCCGTGCACCGCCCAGCCGTCCTTCCCTCCACGTGAGGTTCGTGCCTGGGGGTTTAGTCGCCGGCGACGTATTCGCCGGCGGCCGGTTCATTTTCCGTACCGTCTTCCCTTTATTTGGTTTCTGCTGGATTTGTGTGTTCTTTTTGAAACGACTGTTGTATCGTAATTTCAGTGAAAGTAATAAAACGATATTTGGAATAAAAGAATTCGTTGTTTGATTTTCGGACGTAAAATGGGTGGATCTGCGGGTTGGATTTAATCGGAATCAAAATCGAGAATTTGAAAAGAAAAGGGTATTAAATTGAAAAATCAGTCTTAAGAAAAGGAAAAGAAAACGGTTTAAATGGAAAAGATAGGGTTTTAAAATGGAGAAAATTTAAAATCAATTTGGGTTTAAAAACGAGAATCAATTTTGGAGATAAACGGTTTTAATCAAAAAGGAAAACGAAACCAGAGTCGAGCAAAAGGTTTTCTTGTTAAGATTTTAGATCGAAACTGGATTGAGATCGGGAACCTGAACGTTTAAGCTAGACGTTAAACGGATTTAAAATGGAATTTGAGCAGTTAAACGAAGCTGGAACTCTGGTTAAAATGGACTGCTTATTGGGTTTAGAAAGGAACAAAAGCGGACCGCTGAATCGGACCTCGGGATTCGTGCATTGGGACCGTGCCTCGGAAACGTGCACCGGTTTCGGTGCACGGGTACTCAAACCCGATTCGCCGTGACCCCACTTTTATCCCGCTCTAGTTTAAAGGCCAACTGTCGGTTTTAAACTGGTTTAATCGTGACCTTAAATTAACCTGAGAACCGCCGCTAATTTATGGCTTTCGTGTTATCTTTAGCGTCCGGCTTCGATCGAAGTGAAGCCCGGAGGTAGCGAGCCAGAACGTCTGCAGCTAGGAAGCGTAGCGGGTGCTCTTCGGTTGAGGTAGGGAAAAGTAGCCGGATCTCGGCCCTGACTAGGGAAAGTTAACAGTAGATTTGCATGTGACACCGGGGTGTCGTGGGTTGAGTAGGTTTAATTTAAATACTAGAAAAGCATGATACGGGGTTGTAGCGTTTATCAGAAAAGCATGTTACGGGAATCTAGTAATTATGAGAAAAGCATGTGACACTTAGTAGTGTCGTAGGAACAGAGAACTTAGCGATAATTGTTTTACTAGAAGCATATGACCATGCCCGGAGGTTGATTGTGAAACTGTCGATATTAGGAGTACTGGAGGCATATGACCATGCCCGGAGGTTGTTTGTGAAACTAGTGATCTTAGGACTGTTGGAGGCATCGATTATGCCGGAGGTTGTTGTGCGTTAATTGTTGTTGCGTTTGAGTGGCCTTGAGAGCCCGTGTTATTTGTTGTTGCGTTTGGGTGGCCTTGAGAGCCCGTGTTATTTGTTGTTGAGTTTGGGTGGCCTTGAGAGCCCTTGTTATTTATTGTTGAGTTGGGTGGCCATGAGAGCCCGTGTATTTTAATTTGGTGTCTTGAGTGGCAGTGAGTGCCGTGGGGTTGTTGAACCCGAGTCTTGACCGTTGGTGTGTCTTGAGTGGCAGTGAGTGCCCGTGGGGTTGTTGAGCCCGAGTCTTGACTGTTGAGGAGTCTTGAGTGGCCTTGAGTGCCTGTGTGATTGAACTTGCCTGTGATTGTGCGTGTGATTGTGGTTACCTGGGGTGGTGAGTTCTAAAGGTCGACAGCCTGATCCGACTTAGTGTCGAGGAATTGCGAGTTTTAAAGGTCGACAGCCTGATCCGACTTAGTGTCGAGGAATTGCGAGTTTTAAAGGTCGACAGCCTGATCCGACTTAGTGTCGAGGAATTGCGAGTTTGAAAGGTCGACAGCCTGATCCGACTTCGTGTCGAGGAATTGCGATAGGTCGAACCCTGACCTGATTGAGATTGGTTACTGAGCAGTTGGTGTGCGATCCTTTGTGATCTTGTTTGGCGTTGTGTAGTCTTTCTGTCGTGTCCTTGAGGAGGTCGTCGATAGTTGTGTCGGGTTTACACTGTTTTTATCGAGTGTTGAGTCTGTTGAGGAAGGTAATGGGTTGTGGGTCAGTCGAGTACTTGAGTTGGGGACTGTAGTCTCGGTGTTGGGTTTGGTTTTAGTGTTACTGCCTTTATCTACTAATTATGCCTTAGTCAGTCTGTTATCCGTGGTGGTGAGCGAACGCTCACCCCTAGCTGCTTTTCCTACAGGTACTGTTCGTGGGATGGACTATGTGAGCTCTCGAAGCTTGTGGAGCTAGGAGCGGGGTCCGGGTCTTGTCTTTTGAGTCTAGTGACGGATACCTTGTACTTTTGTCCACTTGTTGGGACGTGTTTTTAAACTGTAATTATTATGTTGATGAACTAAATTGGTATTTTAAAGTGTTTAATGAAATCAGGTTTCAAGTGTTTTTATGTTTTTAAAACGTTCGCGTCCCTAGTTCGGTTTACTGAAATTGGGGCGTGACAAGAGCCCGTGCCTACTACTGCAGCAGTCACTAGGGAGAGTCATGGCCAGCTTGACAGCTTCACGGCCCAGGCATTCAGGGATTTTCGGAGACTCGGTACGCCGGTCTACTCCGGGGGAGCAGACCCCGAGACAGCCGCCGGATGGTTGGAGCGGGTTACCCGCAACCTCGATACCTCTGGAGTATCTGAGGGACATCTGAGTGTTGGGTCTCGAGGTAGGGTTGGAGATGAACCAACTCGCAGCGGAAAATCAATGAAAACCAAGAGACGATTAAACCATGAAACAACTAACAAAGAATGGATTCACAAGAGAAAAATTCAGCACTATTTCTTACCAAAACAAGAACACCGGTTAACGAATGATTGGCTTGAGTCTCCAAGACGCCTACGTATCCACATGGGAATCAAAGCCACGTAGTTCTTCTCTTTGAGGACTCAAGAACACAAAAATAGAGGTGGGAACTTGCCGAACCCGAAATTGCAAGGGAAGGGGGAGAGAAGTTGTGTTTCCTATTCTTGTCTTGTGTTTGTTATGTTGAAAAAAGATGACTTAAACATAACAAAACCCATACTTGTCCAACTAAAGGCATGGGACAAGCATGGTGACAAGTAAGGTGTAAATAGGACAAAGTATGGCAAGACAAGATTGGGTTAGGTGGTGAATCACCAACACCTTAATCCTTGTCTTGCTTACTTAGTACTAATTAATAAAGACTTGATTAATTAGTTCCATGGGCCTTGGTTGCATGGGCCTTTCATGGGCCTCTTGGAACATGGCCCGTGGCCATTTCCAACGAGGTCCCGTGATTCGCTCATCGCCTCCAAACCTTTCATACCGGAAATGTCCAACATTATCCAACGCGATCAATCCCAAGACTCCAAGCCTTGTCTCGATCCGTAAAGTCCTATTCACTTACAGGCACATGACCCAAAAACCAGTTTTGGTCATGTCCCGAGACAACTCCCTTTTGGCCATTCTCCATAAATGTGTCAATGAGTTTCATCCTCCGGTGTGACCCTTAGGTTTATGCATGTCAATAGATCAACGTAAAAATCTCATTTTACTTGATCCTATTTAAGTGGCAACTAACGAGACTTTAGTATTGCCTGGCACTGCATAACGAATCGACCCTGTCGATTCTAACCTTTCTGTCATCCCTGTCATTATCCTTTTATCTCCGATATCCTGATTGAGATAAGGCATAGAGCCGTCATCCTTATTATTCTCAATCAATGTTCCTTGATATGTGAGATGACTCAAGATATGATACCCAATATCATGTGCATGGCCATGCTATTCTTTCAATCACTCTCGATCAAGCGGCCGAGAACCGATATATTTCCCATACCTCAGTATGAGGGATAAATCCCTTAGCCGTCTTTCGTGTCACTCATGTAGCCTGTCCCCAAGCCAATCATGACCGTTATGGAAGCCCTGTTACGGACGACGTTAGGCTCAAGTCAAACTCAGTTGTTGACTACATAGCGATCACAAAGACTCCTTGGTCTAAGGATACATGACAAGCTACGACACTGAATATGTTCATGACTTAATCTATGGCACATATTTGTGATTGCTATGTTCATGACTACATAGCGATCACAAAGACTCATTGGTCTAAGGATACATAGCGATCACAAAGACTCCTTAAGGGCCTTTTGGTAAATGGACATAATATGTCATTTAAAGAAAAGGGAGCACACAATTCAGCTCATATTGTGTTGTTGCAGCTGAAAATCACCATAGGAAGAGAAGAGAAGAGAGTTCATTGCTTGAGGAAGAAGAAAGGAGGAAAACCAAGCAACTTTGGCCTCGTTCTTGACCATTTCTCCTCCATTTTCTTTCCATCTTCATCATCTCATCTTCCTAGAGGTATGGATGCTCTTAACTTTCCATTTCATCCACTTTCCAATTTGGGTTTTGTGGGCTTTTGGCTTGAAGTTGAAGAACTAGCTCTTTGGTTGTTGTTGGAGAAGGAATTAGTGAAGTTTAGGATGGGTTTGTTGTGTTTATTGAAGTTTTGATGAAACTCATTGAGGGTGTTGATGATTATTTTGGATTGATTGGAGCTGGAAATGGAGTTTTTGGAGTGATTTTCGTGAAATCCGAGTTGGGGAAGAAAGGGGGAAGGATGTGGTCAGGTTCGGCACGGAACGAGACCCGGACCGGGCCATGTGCCGGCACGGCAGGCCGCACGGGACGGGCCAGGTACCGGCATGGTACGCGGCGCGGAACGGGCTTGAGTCCGGCACGGGACCTCACACGGTCCGTGTCAAACTCAGGGCCGGTGCGTCGCGCGGTCCGTGCTAATTACCGGGCCGGTCTGTGATACGGTCCGTGCCAGGTTCCGACACGACCTGTGGTACGTTCCGGACCGCATTCCGGATCTGAACTCCTGAACCAAAACCCTTTCTTTTGAGTCCATTTTGGTTCCTAGATCATTCATTTAGCTTTGTTTCTATTCTTTGAGGTCTGTTCAGTATTTTAAGTTGAAGAGCACTCCGTTGGGTTACTAATTTTGGTATTGTTGTGGTCCAAGACCGAGTACCCGAGCTCAAAGAGAGAAGGAGACTTGGACCCACGAGAAGACGAAGAGGAGGTTAGCCGGACCGCTGTTGATATGAGTATTTGTTCGTAGGAAGACCACAAGGTAGGGAAAGTACTAACTCCTCGTGCACTTCAATATTTAGTATGACTATTAGGTTAATAAAATTGGAAAGGTCCTAGAATTGCATATAGGATGCGAATAACTAGAATAATCGTCTTTCAATTACTAATAATCGGACGTGTCTAGTATGCATGATTAAGATGTGAAGAACTAGTGTAACTCCGCTTTCAATACTTGGGTATTGTTTTACTGCTAGAAAGGCCGAGATGAGCCCTAGGATTGTTTGTGTTTGCCTCACTTGCTTGGTTGCCTAGTTTGGATATGATAAAAGTCTAATACAACTAGATAACTTGAATGATTGAACCTTTATTGCTTGAAGGGTTACTTGATTGAATGCTTGGATGAATAATTGTATGAATGTTGAGTGTAATTGATTGTGCTAAATGGTACATGATCGGGTGAATGATAGACCGATGGAGTGCGATCGGTAAGTATATTGGTAAGTGTAAAGTTACAATGATTCATGTGGTGTGTTGTGATAGAATTGTGATGTGTTAAACTTTGGTTGTGCCATGGTTTTTTAGTATGTTACTCTCTTGTGGATCTTTGAGTTGGGTTCTATATCGGTATGGCACCCACACTGCGGTGTGGGGTAGTGCCTGTAAGGTACCCACACCAAAGGGAATGTTGGTGTGGGGTAGTACCTAAGCCGATGACTTGGTATCCGGTATGGTACCCACACCAAAGGGAATGCTGGTGTGGGGTAGTATCATAGCCGATGGATTGGACCCTGCGGGGCATTGATTATTGGACCCTGCGGTACATTGATTATTGGAACCTACGGGGTATTGATTACTGGACCCTGCGGGGCAATTGGATGGTTTACCCTACAGGGATTGGTTACTTGTTGATTCACCCGAGTTTATGCGTCCTGCGGGAGCATTGTCTCGGTTCCCGATGATTTATGGTCTTTTGGAGACGTTCCCGAGGATCCCGACGAATGCGTCCTCATATGGACGTTTCCGGTATTCTCGACGTTTTACGTCTTTTTGATGTCATGCGTCTCCTCTGGACCGAGGGAAAATCCGATATGACACAAAGAGTATTGTGGATCGGAGGGTGGTGACTTCATGTCCCACGGCGGTACTTAAGAGTTCTATCTTCCATTGATTGTTAAGAAGTGTATTGTTTTCCCTTACTTCTATAATTATTTGTTATGCTCTTAAGGGCGCTGAATATCTGTTTATTTCCATATTTGAATATTTTCTTAGCTCTTCGTATTACTGAGAATTGATCAAATTGTGAAAGTTTCCAAATGTTAAACTTAAAGGCTGCCCTTGCTAGTTATTTTCCTTACTGAGCGTAAGCTCATCCCTATTTGTTGTTTACTGTTTTTTCATGCTTACTTGATGTCTAGTGGATTCGAGGCTCGGGAGCTTTTGGATGTTTTGAGGGTTGTTTTAGAGACATGGTGGTCTATGTTGTTGAACTTTATTTGTCCTATACTTTATGTTGAGCTTTGACTCTTTATTTGAGATTTTGGATCATATTATTTGAGAAATCGATTGGAACTCATTTGAGCTTAAAGGATTTTATTACTGTTTTACTATTCTTTTCTCGTTCAATTCAAGTCACGTCTCGAGTACGGCCTAAACCGGATTTGGGGCGTGACACATGTGCTTCTTAGGCTTGAGGATTGGAGCAGAAGGGGGTATATTCAGTAAAGTCGGGGGTACTGGGCTGAGGTTAGTGATCGAGTTCGCCCGATGGAGGGCGCCCTTGATGGGTTTATGTTTTTTTGGTAGAACAGGCTATGGGGCCTTCATGTCCCCCCTAAGGTTCATGTGTTCCTATGACGATTTTTCCATGATATCTTGCCAGTGGGGGCGATATTATAAAAAAAAGGTATTATGGGAGCCCAGGGGTGTGGGAGGTGTGCCTGGGGAGATGAAACCATCGCTCACGCTTTATTTTGTTGGGCAACTGTAGTAGTTTGGAGGTCTTCTCCATTTGGTTGTTGGGTTGATCATGCTAGATCTTTATCTAGGTCAGATTTCTTATTGTTTATGGCAGCCAGGCTTTCAGATGAAGATTGGGTGGCCTGGGCAATGACCGCTTCTATGATTTGTATCGAGAGAAACAAGGTTCTTCATGGGGATCAAGAGAGGGACCCTGATCAGTTGGCGGCGACTTGTAAGTGTTGGATTCGTGACTTCCGCTCCTCTTTGGATAGGGATAATCGTTACCAACTTACTAGTCATCCCCGAGACCTGGCTCCAAGATGGCTTGCTCCCTCAATCTGTAGTTTAAAGCTAAATGTGTATACTTCTGTTCAGCCGAATGGGATTGGTCTGGGCATGGTGGTTAGGAACTATTTAGGTGAAGTCCTCGGAACGAAGGCCTGTTTTCAAAAAGGAGTTTTATCCCCTCATATGGCTAAATGTTTGGCGTTGATAAAGGGCCTCGAGTGGTGTGTGGCGAAGAATTGACACGTCTTGGAGACGGAATCGGATGCCTCGAATGTGGTCTCGGCGGTCCTCGACAAGTGTTTCGATGCTTTAGAAGGGCCTATTCTAGAGGATATTTGGCCCTATTTGAATGTTTTAGGGAATGTGGTGATTCGTTACATGCCCCGACATTATAATGAAGTTTCAAATAACCTAGCTCAATTAGCTGCTCATAGTTCGATAGTTCAAGAACATAGAACAATAGTGATCTTTCTTTAAATTGAAGTTGGCTTCTCTTTCAGAAAAAAAGAGGGGTTATCCTTGGCTTCTGAACATATTAAAATGGCGGGGGCCTATAAAGCATGATGTATCAAAAAGATGACATGTGCGGTTAAGTGGGCCTTGGGCCCACAGGGCTTAGCAGCCCAACAAATATAGTAATAAGATCTCTCTTCTTTTATTTCATGTTTGGACAAATCTGGAAAACCCTCCCTTCTGTCATTTTCATTTGGGAATGAATAGCACGCTCTGTATCTACTTTTTATTTACTTCTACTAAATACTAATAGTAGCAGTAAGCAAATTCTAAAGTTGCTTCCCCTACTACATACTATAAATATACACTCAAATGATATCAGGGTTGTCTCAAAACATATGTAATATTAGTGTTGTTTAATGTAGGGCTGTCCATGGGTCGGGGCCCGACCCCGTTGACGTGTTTTTAACCCACTCCGGAATGACCGGATTGTTCAAATTAGAACCCATCCTCGGCCCCAAACCCATTAGGCCATATAGAACTCACCCGTTCAAATTATGGGGCGGGCCACCGGTTTGCACCGGCCCAACCGGAATAAATTTGAAAACTACAATTAAGAGCTTCAAATTTACATCATTCACCTGACTAACACACAATTTTTCAATCTTTCTTCATTGGCCAATAAACCATTAAGAAGTGATCAAAGAGTGCTTAAAAAATATGAATTTGGTCACTTTTTAACGATGAAAAAATGTCATACCCTATTGAAATTTCATCACATATTTAAATATATTACCGTACCGGTTGGGGCCGGGCCCCGGTGGGTTTCTTTTTCTCAATCCATGCCCCGACCCAGTTGTCACCGGGGCCTTTAATTCTAATCCACTATCGCCCCCGTAACCCATTGGGGGCAACCCAATGGGGCCGGGGTGGGCCGGTTTGACCGGTTGGGCCGGGTTCCGGATACATTTTGGACAACCCTAGTTTAATGATATATGAATCTTGTGATAGTTTATTAGTTATCAAGAAAATTGTTTTATTTGTAGAAGAACTTGAGGCTTGCGATGTGCAATAATATTTACAAGATAATACAATAATAGTTCTTCTTATGGTATCATAAACTCTATTTTGTTTAATATTTAGTTTAATCTAAATTTAGTTTTTTTTATCAGCAATTTTTTGTTATTAAGAACCGAATCTTTGAACTAAAGATCCAGAAGAGGTGAGACCTCCACAATTACAAACAAAAGTAAGCCAAGCCTTACTCTAGGATACAAAAAAAAGTGTCAACCCCCAACCATTTTCACTAACCACCTAACAAAAAGAACCCCAATGTCACCCAAATATCCCTAAAAATATACCCCCAGTAGAAATCACACTGATGTAGAACAAATCAGTCAGAACCGGATTAAAACCAAACCAAGAACCGATCAATTCCAGACAATAAAGCAATCAAACCAACTGATCTCGAACCCAAACTGTGTTACCAGTAGCTCCCCAAGACATCACCTATTCTCCAAAGTTCCTCAGCAAATGAAATAGCAGCAAACGATAGAAAAGTAGTCCAAAGCCCAGGAAAAGAAATCAAAGCGCTCAAAACTACTCTAAACTACCCACACACCCCCAAAATAACCTGCAGTACAGATGGTACTGAAGCCAAACAAGTAGAGAGAAGGCAAAAGGTACAAATGGTACCCGAGCCACCTCAAGAACCAACTAAGAGAAAAAACTCTTAGCATGATCTACCCCTTCACACAGACAACCCAACAGGTCTGAGGTACAAATGGTACCCAGACCAGTCACCACAGAAGCTCTCATAGGTACAGAAGGTACCTCGAGTCCCAAAAGTAAATAACCCCAAATAACCAGTGAAATGAAATCAAACCCCCACTCTCTCCCACCCCTCTCACCCACCTCCCCAAGTCAAACTTCCAATACCAACGCCAGAGGTTCAGCACCAAAATTGATAACATATCCAATCTAAACACAGGTCTTCAACCAAAAAAGTTAACTTCTCACCCAAGGCACCCAAGGAAAGAAGCAATGTTAATGGCCAATAGTCTTCTTCTTCTTCTTCTTCTTCTTCTTCTTCTTCTTCTTCTTCTTCTTCTTCTTCTTCTTCTTCTTCTTCACAATACAAGATCTTGGCTCATTGATCCAAAGTAGAAAGGGGAATGATACATCTTTGTTGAACTTGGCCCACAAAAGTTGAAAGGAATCACTGTGTATGCGTTGAAAAATTTGTTCTGGAAAGACAAAAACCTTGCTGAAGATGACATTGTTTCTAGCAATCCATACACTCCATATGACAATAGAGGCTAGCATCTCCCAATATGTGGATTTAGGAGCCAATGAATTCCAAGAAATGAACCATTTAGCAATAGTATCTAGGACAGCCACTAAAATTCCCCACCATTGAAGGCATACGTTCCAAACTTCCCAAGTGAAATTGCAAGTCAAGAAGAGATGATCCAAATCTGCTGGTTCTTCATTACAGAAGGGACACCAAATGCAGCATGTGTAGAGTCCTCTTGCCAACAGAAAGCATCTGGTAGGGATTGCTTGCATACACATGAGCCAGGCAAAAGATGCAATCTTGGGTGGCAAAATTGGAGCCCAAAGAAAAGTAGGCCAATCCAAGTGTTGGTCAACAGTCTCATCTAATAACTTGTACATAGCTTTAATAGAGAAACCTTTGGAATCGTGGATCCAAGAAACAATGCCAGGTCCTAGAGAGATGGAGAGAGGGTTTAAAAGGTCACTGAGGATAAAGAATTGTCCTTCTTCCCACCCTCTCAAGTCCCTTCTGAAGTTAAGTATCCAATCCCCATCCACCCAAAAATGTTAAACAACAGCCTTGAGTATCCAATGGAGTCCCACAGCCCCAATATCATCCCAGAATAAGATGGAGTTGCCCTCCTTGAGTATCCAATGGAGTCCCACAGCCCTAAAAGCATTAGTAAAAACAGGAGTAGATAGAAGGGAGACAATATGTCTTATAAATGATTTACCATCCTGCAACAAAAATTGTGAAAGATCTCAAGAGGCCAAATCCCACCCATACTTGGCACAGAGAAGTTGCTTCCATAATGAGTCCCTCTCTAAATAAAATATCCACCACCATCTAGCCAGCAAGGCTTTGTTCATGATATGCAAGTTTTTTTATCCCCAAACCCCCACAGCTCTTAGGTCTGCAAATTAATTTCCACTTGACTTTATGCAGCACCTTTTTATAAATTGTTCCATTCCATAAAAATCTCCTCTGCCACTTCTCCATTTCCTTGATTACTCCTTTTGGAGCCTGGTACAAAGACATGTAGAATAGAGGCAAGGAGGAAATAAAGGATTTAATTTGAGTGATCGTACCCCCAAAAGGATCCGTTTTTAGCCTGCCAAAGGGATAACTTGTTTTTGAATTTTCTGATGACAGGTTCTGTAAGAACCACCCCCGGTCGATCCCGGTCGAACCGGAGGTTTTTGGCGAGAGTTGATTTTTTGCTGGAAAAGTCAACCAATGGCTTGGAGGGCCATTCGGGACCTTTTCGGGGCCAAAAAAGCTTAGCCGTCGTCACGGTTGGTTTAATTAGGCTGTTTCCTTTCAATCGACTATAATATTGGGTAAAGTCAACTCGGGGTCTTTTTCGGTCAAACGTGGTCCGATTTAGAACTAAATCCGATAAAATATTTGTGCTGGAATTTATTTAAGCTTGGAGTGGTCCCCACATGGACATTTGTCCATGCTTGCTTCGAAGGGAAGATTTGGGTGTGTTATGACCCTTATACCCTCATTAGTTGTTTTTAGGAAAAGATAAAGCAAAGGGGTATTTTGGACACTATCTCCTCTAGGTTTAAAGCTCAATTTGGCGCACATTTCCCAAGGTAGCCGAAATTGGAGAGAGGGTGGAGAGAGAAAGTGAGGTGTGAAGCTTGAAGAAGAAGAAAGAAGATAAAAGAGGGATTTTTGGACCATTTCTTCACCAAAGGGGCTTGATTCTTTCATTTTCTTCTTCTACTCACCATTTCCAAGGTGAGCTTCTAATCCCTCTTCGTTTTTATGGATTTTAGTTTATGGGTTTTGGAGAAAATTGATGAACAATGGATGGGTTTGGAGTTTGGGGTTTGGATGATGAAGTTTTGGAGGATTTTGATGTTAGATGATGGATTTAATTCGTATTTATGGAGTTTTGATGAAAACTCATGATGGGTATTGGATTATTGACGATTTGGGAGTTGTTTTGGAGCTTTGGGAATGTCAAAAATGGATTTTTAGAGTTATTTTCGTGAAAACCCAAGGCTAGAAGAAGACGATGAACAGTACCAGACCGTCACGGATCCGTGACGGGTACCGTGACAGGAGGTGTCACGGCTCCGTGAGGGAGACCGTGACGGCGTCTGCCACGGTTCCGTGAGGAGAACCGTGACGGTTCAGCCCACAGATCCGTGACCCAAACCATGACAGACTCGGATTGGGGCTCTTTCCGGCCCATTTCCCGTCTTAGCCTATGTTGGACTTTCGGGCTTAATTTAGTTGTTCCTCGTTCTTTTTGCAACTGAATTAGTATTAATTCGAGTACTTGTTTTGTGATCCAAGACTTCGGACCCGAGATCGACGGAGGAGGAGACCCGAGGACATCGTGAAGTGGAGGAGGAAGCGAGCCAGAACGTCAGCAGCTAGGAGTTGGTCGTTGTTTATTTTGAGGTAGGGAACGTAGCGAATACCGGTTTAATTACGGAAAGTTACTAGTATGCATGTATCTTAATAATAATAACCGGAAAGGTCCTAGTTCGCATATAGGATGTGATTCACTAGAATAACCGATTTCAATTACATTAATAACTGGACGAGTCCTAGTTCGCATGTAGGATGTGATTCACTAGAATAATCGCTTTCAATTCTTGGGAAATTATCGTACTGGTAGAATGGTCATGTCGAGCCTTAGGTTGTGTGTTGATTGAAATGTCATGATCTTTGATTGTGACGTGTGGTTTATCCGTTGTTAGATTGAGAATCACGATATGGTATGCTCTTGTGAGATGCATGATGTGTGATTAAGTGTCGATAAGATTAAGAATCATGTTATGATATAATCGGTGTAGCATGTTGTAGCTATGTGTGGGCAAGTGTGCCGTGTCTAATGTGATGTGAACCTTTGGTTGTGATATGATCGGGTGAGTGATAGACCAATTTGTGTGTTATGGTGAGTTGGCTCGTTTAGTATACCGTGGTCGAACTATGACATTGTGATGCGTGCTATTCTCTTGATGTGTGTTCCAAGAGGGGTTGTGTCCGGTAGAATACCTACACTGAGAGAGTTTTTCGGTGTAGAGTATCGAGGACGAGGACGGTTCAACCTTTGCCCCGATGTTATGTGGTCCGGGAAGGCGTACGACCGAGGTATGTGTCGGTCTGTTATGCGTGAGGCCCCGAGTCTCCATGACGGGAAGACATCCGACTGAATGTATTGCCGGTCAGGTATATTACCCCGAGTCTCGGTGACGGGAAGATGTCAGGACCGACGCTCTGTGTTCCGGTACGATATAAGTGGGATGGGCTGTGATAGCCGGTGATGTCGAGGACGGTTGTATTAAGTTATGTATTGTTCTGTTGTGTGTGTTGTGCATGCTGATTGGCTTTGTGCGTTGTATTATTCGTAATTTTGATCTTACGAGGGTGATTAGTGGTTGGTATTTGTTCCGTGGGCGTTGTTGATAGCTATGCTTTGCTAGTATGCCATAATTGGACTGTTACTCGTGGTATTGAACCGATGTTCATAACCTTAACTACTTTTCCTACTGAGCTAAAACTCACCCCTTTACCTTGTTGTTTTACAGGTTTTGAGAGGGACTTGGACTAGCGGGATTCTCTGAGCTGGGGAGCTAGTGAGACTCTTAGCTAGTGTTGTCTAGAGACGTACAATTTTTACTGTTTCTAAACTGTTTTACCTTGTGTTGTTGCCGAGATGTGACTCGCTTTACTAGTTGGAGTTTTAAATTGCTATCTGAGACCCTTTTTTATTATTAAACTGTTTTATCTATTTATCTTTTAATTCACGTCTCGAGTCCGGTCAAAACCAGATTTGGGGCCTGACAGGTTCCCAAGTCTTTTTATTCTTAGGATTGGATCCCAACTGAAATCCCAGATATTCAAAAGGAAGAGACATAGCTTGACAACCCAAAATATCAGTAACTTCTTGAATGGAAACAGTGGAAGCATTTAGTAGTAGGACCTTGGACTTTTGGAAATTTATTTTGAGGCTAGTTGCTTGCTAGAGGACATTTAATGTGTGCTTGAGATGAAGAGTATCTTGAAGACCAGCCTTGATAAAAATAAGTGTATCATCAACAAACTGGAGATGAGATATCTGAGGGCCCTGATCATTGCACTTGACCCCAGAAAACATTTTAGATTCAATGCCTTTGGTCATGAGTTGGTGTAAACATTCAGCAAGTAATGCAAAAAGTAGTGGAGATAATGAGCAACCCTGTCTTAGCTCTTTAGTGAGAGGAAAATCTTCTGAGGTAGAACCATTTATTAAAACAGATGAATGTGCATTGATACAAACTGAGATCCAGGAGATCCATCTGTCTCCAAAACCCATTTTCCTTAGGATAATAAAGAGAGCCTCCCAATTAACATTGTCATAGGTCTTCTCAAAATCCACTTTGAAAACTATCACCTCTTGTTTAGACAATTTGATGAAATAGATTAGCTCAGAGGCTATGAGAATCCCATCCATGATTTGTCTACCAGCTATGAACCCTGACTGAGTATCATGATCCAAGTCATCCAACACCCCCTTGAGTCTAGCTGCTAGAACCTTAGAAATGATCTTGTAGTTATTGCAGATGAGACTAATTGGTCTATATTCCTCAAAAGTTATGGGGGAGGAAGATTTAGGGATAAAAGTAATGAATGTAGAATTCAAACCTCTACCAAGAAGTCCACCTTCATAGAAATGTAACATCAATCTCATTAAGTCAGGTTTTAGAAAATCCCAACAAGTCTGAAAGAATTTCATTGTGAACCCATCTGGGCCTGGGGCCTTCTCCCCATTGCAGGCCTTGATAGCTGATAGCACCTCAAACTCAGTGAAGGGTTGTTCCAATCTTTGAGCTTGAAGAGAGTTAATAGCATTGAAAGGTAGAGAGGTAAGGTCAATAATGATAGTATTATTGCTAGTGAATCTCTTAGCAAAATGGGATTTAGCAGTACTTTTAATATCTTTGGGAGTAGTCCAAATAATACCCCCTTCACAGATCTAAGTGACCCGTTTCCTCGCATGATTGAAATTGGCCACCAAATGAAAAAACTTTGTGCATCTGTCACCCTCCTTGGTCCACTGAATTCTTTCCTTCTGACACCAAATCCTTGCCTGAACTTTAAGTTTCTTAATAAGTCTTGCATTGTTGAGAGCCCTATCAGCAGTCTCAGGAGGAAGTAAGTCCCTAGATTCAACCAGAAGATCCAATTTGTTGATCTCCAATCTCAGGTCAGAATTCTCTTTGTCAATCCAGCCAAATTTATTGCAGTTCCAATCCTTTAGATACCCTTTAAGAGCTTTGAGTTTAAACCAGAAAATAAAAGAGGGAGAGCCTTGAACCTGTGTGTTGGACCATAACAACTTAACATCATTGTAGAAGGCAGTATGTTTAACCCAAGCATTGATGAATTTAAAAGGTTTTGGTCCCCAATCAGTGCAGGGGTTGCTCAGAAAGAGAGGTTTGTGATCTGATAGACATCTATTCAAGCAAGACTGAGTGAGATTATTGAAGACTGATAATAACTGTGGAGTGATGAGGAACCTGTCCAACCTATAGGCCACATATCCTGTCCCAAACCAGGTGTACTTGCCTCCAATTAACTGCATATCAATAATCCCCAAATTTGAGAAAAAGGCATTGAAGTCCCTGAGGCCTGTCCTAGAGAAATTAGAACCAGTTTTTTCAGAAGAGGCCAGAATGGCATTTAAGTCCCCAGCTACCAGAAATGAATCAAAACACATGTAGATTTTAGAGCCAATGTCCACCCATAAAATAGATCTCTCAACAATATCACAGGGGGCATACACATTGATGATGGAGATATCCAGCTGAGTGTCCACAAATTTTCCAGACCAATAAATCACATGATCATCCACATGTGAATCCAATAAGTCGAAACTATCCTTATTCCATAAAGGTCATGACCCCTCCATAGTTCCCAATAGTTGGTAAGAAAAGACATTCCCACATTTGAGTAAAACCACAGCTTGCAAGAAAATGAGGGGGCAGCACACATAACTTTGTCTCCTGTATAAGGACCATATCCAGATTTTGCTTGTAGTACACGCTTCTAAGGGCTCTTCTCTTCTGTCTAGAAGTAGCCCCTCTCATGTTCCATGAGATGATCCTCATGGTGAGGATAATCTCTGTGTAGGAATAGAGGTGCCTCTGTCCTCTAATTCCTCCAAATCACAGAAATCATCCTCAGATGTAACTTCCAACTCCACTACATGATTGGCTTCAAGCTCCAGGTTGTCAAAGTGTTATGCAACAAGATCATCAACAAAAAATGCATTTAAGCCCAAGGCTTTGCAAAAATCCCAAGCCCCTTCTCCCCCAGATTTACAAATAGTTTGTGACACAGATATCACAGGAGGAACTGTGGTAGGTTTTGAAGTAATTGGAAGCACTTTTGATTTTGATCTTGTGTTGTAAGCTAACACCTTTGGAACACTCTTCTCGTGAGTCTTTTTACCCCTGGGAATAATACTAACTGGTGTGGTAAGTGTTTGATTCAAAATTAACTTAGGATTATTTGAATTAATCCTTCCTTCCAAATCTGAAATTTGAATAATTGGGTTTAGGGTTTGTGGCCCCAAATCTTGTGACAGAGGATTTTAGTCCCTTCCCTCATTAATGCTCTCATTAATCAATGTGACTTGAGGTCCTAGCTTTGTAGGCACCATCCCATCTTCACTAGTGTTTGCAACTGTAGTTGTCTGAAAAGGATGAGTGGTGGTCGGAATAGTAACAAGTGCAACTGAATTTTCCTCCCCAAATGTATCAAGTGCCAAGAGAGCATCTTTAAAAGTCATAAGAGGTAATGGGAATGAGATGTAGGACTCTGAACAACATTCTTACCCGTGATGGTAGGAAAATCACAAATCTTCATATTCACATACTATTTTTCCAAGGGCAGTGTATCATTAAAGCCCAAGTTCTTCAATGCTATTAATTCCTCAGCATGTGGTACGATGTTTGTAACATGAATGATAGGTGTGGAACAAGGTGGAGATTCATCAGTTGATATTGTGATATTGAATTCACTAGACATAGAATCAGAAGAATCAGAAACCACAACACTATGTGTTTCTAAGAGGAAAGGTACAACTGAGATGTCCACCGAACATGCCATAACATTGAAATCCCTCTGTTCTAATCTCAATCCAGATCCTCTATAAACTTTGAGATATTCTTGAGCATGGATCAAAATATAAGCTGCATCGAAGTTCTCCCCAATTAAAGAGAAAGGATGAGTGTAGACATAAGTTCCCAGCCCCTCAAAAATAGCTCTGAAATTTTCCTCGCACATCCCAATATTGGGACTCCGTAGATAGCAACCCAGCTGAATTTTCCCCCAGCACTGCAGAGATCATCCTGTCCTTTGATCAAAGTACACCAAGAAAGTAGCCAACCATCATCATCTTTCAAGATCTCCTCTTCCTACAAAATATCAGAGAAGTAGAGCAAAACCACCCTATTGCCTAGAGATTTGATGGTGATCTCCCCACCTCTTTCAGCTTTGAAGAAGGCTTTCAGAGCTTGAAGGGAGCAATCCTTGTGTAATAATGCCAAATGACCCCTCTATATCCAATCCCTATGCTCTTCAACCACTTTTCCAGCTACCCAATTTTGGTGGTTTGAAGGATCAATTGCAGGTACCGTTTCCGGAAGACCAGTAATTTTTCCCTCCATTCCATCGAGGTTCTTGTATTGTTCAGTCTTTGTACTTCAGACCAGGCCTGCACAACAAAAAGCTTGTATCCTTTGAGGAAATAACCGTTGAAAACTTGTAAACTTCTCAATAAAGCTTGTCTGGTCTTGAAAGTTACAAAACCAAACCACATTCCTCTAGTGTTAGGCCTGAGAGGAGTCTCTGCTTTTAAAATCTCACCACACTCTAAGAAGAGATTTTGAAGCCAAGTAGAAGTCGTGTTTGGAGGTAAGTTATGACCAAAAGCTTTGTATCCACTGATTTGTTCTCCAACTTCAGAATTTGTGGCTTGATCCTGTAAGACTATTTGAGGACCAGAAATTTTAGACTTGAGCCTCGATGTTGTCCTCCCTTTCTACCCAAATTTTCTAAAACCGGTGGTGGTCCAATGGATGAATTAGAGCTCACCATTGAGTAAATAATAGGTTCAGAATGAAACAAGAAAAGTAGCACAAGAGAAGTTCCCCAACAGTAGAAAGAAGATGATGAAGAAGAAGCTAGAAGACGACCACAGTATGATGATGAAAAGGAGAACTAGAATGAGTCGGGGCAGACCTCACGATGGTTCGATGGCAGATCAAGATCCTATCATGAACACTACATCGGAGAATAAGAACAAGGATATTTCTGAAGACATATATTTTTAATTACAATTAATTAATTTTTTTCTTAATCTAAATTTAGTTGAGAACATGCGTTTGGGAAAGCATAGCTTCCAAAACACTCTTTGTTTTAAAAGTCTACCGAAGATATTCAAATCCATATCCTAGATAGTATATATTAGGATGGTCAGTTTAATTATCTCAGCTTTTGAGATTGTTTTTTTTTTCTTAATGAGCAAAACAAAATTCATAAATCAACGTTGTCAAAAATAGAAAAGAGGGTGAAAAAATGAAAACCTCAAAACACTAACCAAAAAATAATAAAAACAAGCTAAACAGCTATCGATATAGCAATTTTAGAAACTCCAAATTGTTCTTGTGTGTAAATATATGAATGCGGTTTATTTCAATCCGTACTAATAAGTATTACTTACTTCAATCGGATTAAATAATTTAAACGTCCATACGACTAGACATGACTCCAACAAGGGAATGGAAATATATTTGGAGAAGACAAGAACGGGGGTTGATGATAAAGCCACTACATGATCATCAACTAGACCGACTTTGTTGTAATTGGTTGGCTGGTCTTGTTGAAGGTGGTTCTGATCCCATATTAATTTCTGACTTTTTGGCCAATTTGTGTGATTGTGGGCTCTTTTGGTCACTTCTTGTCAAGTCCTTTAATAAACAATATCAAATACTTGGGGATTTGGGGACATATTGTGCTCCCAAATGTTGCATGATGTGATGATTATAAAGTTTGAACATGGAATTGCATGTCAAACCCAACGACTAGCTGTCTTAAAAGTGGGTTCTTTGAGGACAAAGGGCATCGTCTTGTTAACCATGGGCAAGTGTTAGATTAAGGAAACAAAACCAAATCGTTCGGATCTTATCATGATTCAATTGTTGATGAACGATTTTTCAACAGAATAGTATACATCTGTATTGTTATTTGACAGTTATATAAGAAGATTGGACGGCTAGGTTATGCCATCTTCTCTAAAATTAATGAACGGATAAGGTGAATCAACTTAATGAAGAGGGTGGCACAAAAAATAGGACCCTACCCTTCAAGTATATGCCATATTGATGGTGAGCCACGGGGCATGAGCACAAGCAGAAGAACCTGCAAGCTTCTTTTGTGCAATTTAAGCATTTAGGTGGATGATCCTTTAGGGTCAGCGGATGATAATGAAATGTAAATGTGTGGTTGAAGAAGAAAATTTTGGGGTGCGAGCATTTGCTTTTGTGTTAAAGAAGGAAGATATTCTTTTAGGGGTGTGTGCGATAAGGATATGAGGCACATGGGAAGGGGATGATGACCTTATATTTCGATGTGATTAGGCCCTACCCTTATCTCCACCCACACAAAAGTAGTTTACATCCAACACATGAAATAAAATGGAAAATTGGGAATGCTTTTTATCCCTCTCTAACTCAGCGATTCCCATCCTTCTAAAACCCTAGCCGCTAGTCATCGTCTCCATCGACTCCGACTACGGTTTCGGTCATAATGGATGTCGGTGGTGACCTCCTCTCCTTCCTTTCTTTCTCCTTTATCCTTCTTCCCTCCTAGTATTCTTCTTCTCTTCTCTGCCTTCATACCCGGCTTCATCAACATTCGCCTGAGCCTTGCTCCTTCCCGGAGTTCTGGTCGGCCTCGGAGTCATGCAGGAGTTTGTGGCTCTGAGCTTGGTGGCTCATCGGTTTTCAGGCGTCGTGGTCAGAGTTCAGTGGCATCGGGTCCAACCTCCTCTCCGGCGTGTCTGCAGTTCCGGCGTGGTGTGCGTCTGCAGATCCGTCTTCAGGGTGTGCTCGGCTAAGGGGGTTTGCTGCTGGCCAGACTGGCTTCACTGGTCGCCGGACCAGCAGGTGCTCCTGCTCTGCTCTGTCGGCTTCGTGTGACAGATCTGGTTCGAGGGTTTGGATCCGGGGAGGGCCCAGTTGGGTCGGGTTTGGACAAGTGGTCCGTCTTCCTCAAGCGCTCGCTTGCTCGTGGCTTCCCTACGACGTTTTGGACTCCTTCAGTGGTCTAGGTACTTTTGCAGCTGGTGTTCTCGGTCCTCGGCTACTACCTCATACTCGATAGAAATATCGGGTCCTCTTTTCAAACGCTTCTCGGGGTTGGCCGAATGCGTGTAGAGGACTGGGTGTGAAGGTAGGTCTTTGGGTCTCAAGTTTGTTGACGTTGGCCGTGGTTTGGATATGCTAGTAGATTTTGAGATTCGTCTCCCCGTTTTGGGTTGCTCATTGGTGATGACCATGGTTAGGATCTTCTAGTAGATTTTGAGATTCGTCTCCCCGTTTTGGGTTGATTATTGGTGTTGGCTGTGGTTAGGATCTTCTAGTAGATTTTGAGATTCGTCTCCCCGATTTGGGTTGATCATTGGTGTTGGTTGTGTTTAGGATCTTCTAGTAGGTTTTGAGAGTCGTCTCCCCATCTTGGGTTAATCATTGGGTCTTACTTTTGTTTCCCGTGGCTGTTGTTTCTTTTTTTTGTGGCGATATTTTCCTATCTGTAGCTAGATTGGGATCTATTGTTTGTAACTTTTGCCTCAAAAGTTAATTTCATTTTTCTTTCGCTGATAAAAAAAATAGTTTACACACAAGTAATCTATGTTATTTGAAATGGAACAATTATGTTGATTTATTTAGAATTATTGACGTTCAACGAATAAATGTCTCAAACGTTTTTCGTAACAATAATATACCTTGAATTAATACTATGTAACAACTTCCATTTTTTCATCTATTTTTCCATTTATTTACTATTCATTTTTTTCTAAACTTTCAAAACTGTTCTTATCTCTCTAACCTTAAATATCAAAAAAAAAAATCAATATTAATTTTTTTTAATCCAACCTTAAAATCAAATTTTAACATTATAAAATATATATTATTATTTTTCTTCTTGAATTTTTTAATCCAATCCTAAAATCAAATTTTAACACTACAAATATATGTATTTATTATTTTAATCATATTTTTTTATTTATTAAAAAAATAATAAACCTAATAATATATATGAAATGTTTTTTTAATTAAAAGGGATAACTTTTTTTTTTATCAGCAATTTTTTGTTTTATAAAAATCCTAATGCTACAAAGTGTAGCATACGGATCAGGGCTGAGGCCCCAGAAACAGATACAACCAAGGAGTACTCCAACAATGGAGCCTCAACCAAACAAGTTACAACAGGTCTTCTACCCAGATAACCTAAATTTAAGCACTAAACCAACAAAATAAACAACAACGCAACAAGGGGAAATTACAACAACAGGTCTAAGCACCCAGATACTCTAAAGATAAGTACAGAACAATCAAACCTACAAAACCCTACACCTCACCTACACCACCCACGGTGGCCGGAGCTCTCCCGAGCCTCCGGTCACCGGAATCCGATCATTTTCACCCCAATACGTCCCCAACGAACCCTACACCTCAACTCATCCATATTTAACTCGTTTAAACACAAACCCTAACTTTCAAACGTATCAAAACGAGAAACAAATATGTTCTCACCGTAGGGACTAACGATGGGAGCTCGATTCTACAACCGTTGAGACGATCCGTTGGTTGGATCGTCGGGAAATCCACAACACCTAAACTTCTCTCCTCTTTTGTTTTCCTTTTCTCCTTCTTCTCTCTTCTTTCTCTCTCCTTCTTCTCCTTTTTCCTTGTTATGGCCGAACCCCTACCCTCTCTCTTCCCTTTAGTTTGTTCAAATTACCTACCACCACCACTTGTGTGACAAGTGAAAAGTGGGTCCCACCTCTTTAAAAAATATTTTTGTAGATATTTTTCTATCAGATTCGCGAAATTCGGTCGTCTCGGGCCCCGAACGGGTCATTTTCCAAGAAATTACGAAATTTCACGTGCTACAAGGAAACGGCCCAACTAAAACCGCTATAACGACGGCTAAGCTTTTTGGATCCAAAACGGGCCTCGAACGGACCAAAACGTCGCTCGGTTGACTTTTCCAGCGAAAAGTCAACCTTTCCCAAAATGGTCACAAAGTTGCCCTGAGTCCCCCAGAACTCACTTTGGTCGATATCGGGGTCAACTTAAGTCCGATATGACCCTCGGGGTCAATTTTAGGTCCATTTAGTTGTCTGTCCCAAAATTTTAAATTTTCCTATTCTTCCGCCGATTTGACTGGCGTTGACCGGGAGCGGTTCTTACACGAGTCAGACCCAGTCCAAGCCCAAGTACAGAACCCAGTCCGGAGACTTGAGCCTGGCCCAAGGCTCAGCATGGATCTGACCCGAGTCTCGAGTCCTGGCCCAAGGCAGTCCAGCCCAAGGCCTGTCCTGGCTCGGGTCCGACACCCTCGAGGTAGCTCCGGCGATAGTTGGTTGCTCCGACCGCCAGCGGCAGCGTCAGAGAGGCTCGAAGGGAAAGCAGAACTCGCCGGGAGGGGCGTCAGGGTCACGACGTGGCGGTGGCAGGGACGGTGGTGCCTGAAGCGCGACCTAGAGCTTCTTCGTCTCAGATCTGACGAAGACATGGGTTGCCGGCGTCGTTCCGGCTGAATCCGTCCACATCGAGCTCATCTCGATGGGTTTTCAGGCAAGGCGATGTTGGGGAAGAAGAAGAATGGGGCGAAGGAGGCACAAACCGTGCGTTTCCTCCTTCGCCGGTGTGGTTCGAGCTCGGGAAGACGAACGGGAGAGGGGTTCTCGTCGTCCGTTCCTTCCTCTGTTGACGGTGGGGCTCGATTTGTGAACGGAGGCGAAGGCTACGGCGACGGCGAGGCTGGGTGCGAGAGAGAAGGAGAGGGGCGAAAGAGAGAAGGAAGGATCGAGAGAGGAAGCTGGAGTGTCTCGGAAATTGTGCGGCGTGAGGAAGAAGAAAGGGGAATAGGGTTTTGCCCGAGTTGGGCTTCGCGTGGGTTGGGCCTGGCTTCGCGCGGTGCGGGCTTTGCCCTTGTCAGCGAGCTGGGCCCGGTCCTCTGACCGGCCCAGTTTGGCCCAATTCTTTCTTTCCCCTTTTTTTATTTTCTTTTTATTTTGCACTCGTTCCAATTTTCCATCCCGTTTTCCAACCACGACGTTTCAATCGACGATTTTAAAATATTTAATTCTTTTAAACCGGGGCGGTCTTTACAGTCTACCCCCCTGAAAAGAATTTCGTCCTCGAAATTTAAAACGGACGTACCTCAAGGGTCAAACAGATTGAGGTACTTCGCACGGACCTCGTCCTCGCGCTCTTAGGTCGACTCTGCTCCGTGGTGCTTTCACTGCACACGTACCAGTGGGATAGTCCTGCCCCGCAGGGCCTTGTCTCGTCGATCCACAATCCTGACTGGCTGCTCTTCATATGAAACATCCTCCGCCACCTCGATGTCAGCCCACTCAATCACATGGGAGGGATCTGCGGTGTACCTCCGCAACTGGGATACGTGGAAGACGTTAGGAACCTTCTCGAGTTGCGGTGGCAATGCAAGGCGATAAGAAACTGCTCCAACTCTGCCCAAGATCTCGAAGGGTCCGATAAACCGCGGGGCCAACTTGCCTCCGCCGCGGTTGAACCGTAAAAGGCCCTTCTTCGGGCTCACTCTAAAAAATACAAGATCACCGACCGAAATTCAAGAGGCATGCGCCGTCTATCTGCGTAACTCTTCCGTCGACTTTGCGTGATCTTTAATCGCTACCGGATCAACACGACCTCCACTTAATAGTACCTTACTTGATCACGCTATTTACCCAAACGCCATACTTGGCGGTGAAAACAGCCTTACTCAACAGTTCACAATTTCACCAAGCAACAATTCATACCAACTCAAAGAGTCACCGAGTAAACACAACAAGTCGATTAACACCCAAACACTATGGAATACTAAGTAACGGTCTAGATATCCTATACCGGAATCCTGCATCGGTATAGATATCGTACCGTCATAGACAACCTCGATCTAGACACCCTATACCGGAATTACCTGTCGGTATAAGTATCGTGCCGGAAAACTCCGAAAGTCGGACAAAGTCGGACACACGCGTAGACGTAACTTTTCAATTTCTCTTTATTAACCGTTACAGGGATAAATCACCTCGGAAAACAAACATGGTCATGCCACGACCAAACACAAACAAATATACAAGAAAGTAAGATACAAACGCATTCATCACGATAAAGGATCTCATAAACGCTGCCAGGTGTGGAACAACCGCTTATTTTACCACATCTAGTGGAAAGGTAGGCGTACCTCAAAACACAAATAAACCAGACATTACTCTAACCACACTCGACAGTAAGTAACACACACCCAAGATCGATCATCGAAGGTTATCAAACCTGTGACATTCCTCTTACCGTTGACACTTGTTCACAAACTACCGACCAACCAACTTGTAAGTAGTTTCATCCAAGTCACCACGACAATGAATATCCATCAAGTATTGTAATCTCAAGGATTTGAACGATTCAGAAAACTAGCGCGGTTTCTTCAATCGTCTCTCGAACAACCCAGAACCAACAACGGTCTACTCTTAACTCTCCATGTGTCCTGCATGGGCACAAGACCCGACCTACCATACGATGCTTCGTTCAGTGCCATCTTGTTACTGGCCTGGAAGCTTGTGGTAGTCGCACTCGGCTAACTGTTTTCGGATCCCAACGTGAGGTGCTCTCACTTCTATGGCGTACACTTAGCGGTTGCACTAGTCCTCGTGGGACACTGGTGTTCGTACTTCCCTTGTTGACGAGGTAAAAGCTTCGATACGAACTCGGCTCTCATTCTCCGCGTCCTGCTCTATCGGGAGTAACGCCTGATGTCGCTGTACCTCTCGGTGTTACCCGCCTGAAACGTAAGGCGTGAATGATGTGACTCTCGTAATACGTCTTCTCCACTGCTACGCGGCATGAACTCTCTCCTCGATCCGCTACATGCTCACGATCCTTGGTGTCGCCGTTGTTGACCATCTTCTTCTAAAACTTTATCGCGTCGGCACTGAGTATCAGTTCTTCGTCGTGATGCGGTCCAGCTTCCGGTGGTCTTCATGCCTCCTCCGTGCTCCACTCCTCCTATTCACGATGCGTGCTGCGTTCTTCACGGTGATGCGCTCGGAGAGATATCCCTTCTATATGGCCCTCCGGATTGACGTTCGGTTTGGTCAACTCTGCTGGCGCGAATCTGCATGGTCCAAGGATGTTGGCATCGTCTCTGGCCTTAGGTCAATTCCGATGCCGACCTCGAGAACTGGCGGCAATCCGATCGGCTCCTCTGGAAAGAACTTAGGGAAGCACACTCAACTCTAATCTCATACGCATGGCACACACTCGTCCATCTCCTCGCCCGTTAACCGGGGTGTCAAGACAAAAAGGTCTTCTCAAAGGTCCGATTCTTAAGACTTCAATCTTCCAGCAGGGGTAGGAGAAGCTGGAGATTGCGATGCCTGTGGTTTATGGGCCCACCACGCTTCCGCTGCGCCACTCTGATCTTAACGCCACTCGGTCATCTCCTATGACCGGTCGGACTATTTATTGGTCATTGCTGCAGCCCTTCACTACTCGGGCATTCATTGCTGATAGCCCTTGATGAACGTCTGATGTTTCACAATTCGGCCCTTAAAAACTCGATCAACACGCTTGAAGAGGGAAAAGAAACTTTTGGTACAGCAAGGTCTTAAGAACGAGACAGTCTGTTACTCCACTTTCACACTGACACTAGACAGTACTACAAAACTCCCGGTCGGCGTGCTAAGGCACGGGTGGGCTTAACGGTTTCAAATTTTTCGCTCCAACATAAAGCACCCACGAAAAAATACAAAAAAACGTAATACTCAAGTGTCAGCAAACACGATATCTAAATTTTAAATGGTAAACAAGTGCTCTAAGCGATCTCATGATCGGAAACGTGTCCCTCGGCTCGGGGCCCGGCAATCGCGTACACTCGGCCCTGCTGAGTCAGAGGTCCTCCTCTCGGGGGTGGTGGAAGAGCCACATGCTGATGTGGAACCCTTTGCTGATGCCTCTGTGCCGGCGCTCCTACTGCCTATCGTGTGGCTCTCGTAGCCTGGGCCTGACGCTGGCGGAAAGGAGGTGCCTGGCTGGGCTGAGCCTGCTGTGGTCGTTGTACTTGTCCACCTCCAACCCGGTCAGGGCACACGGCGGAAAAGTATCCCAATCTGCCGTAGTGATAGCATGTCCTCTCAGTGTGACGCGACCTCTCCTCGACTATCGCCGGACGACTGGCGGCGCGGTCCGTAGATACCCCACTCAATGGGCAGTCTCGGCCCAGATGTCCCAACTGCTTGCACGAGGGACAAAACTGTGCCACCGGAGCAGGTCCAACAGACGCTATTGCCCCAACCCGTCGTATCCTTCCGGACTGGGCCTGTGGCTGAAAGAATCCCGAGGTCCTCTGCCTCCTAGGATCGCGGCCCTCTGACGGCCTCAGGAAGCCACTCGGCCTCGGCTGATCTCCCGCGCTCTACGGTCTCCCGAAAGTGCCTCTCCATAGCTAGTGCCTGGTCCACTAGTGCAGAGTAGTCCTCCGACCTAAAAGCAATAACTCGATCCGCGATAAACGGGATGAGTCCTCTCTCAAAGCGCCTGCAGTGGCTCTCCTCGGTCTGCACCATCTCTGGTGCGAAGCAAGATAAGGATGTGAACCTCGCCTCGTACTCAGAGACGGTCATCCCTCTCTGACACAGTTCCAGGAACTACTGGTGTCGGTCATCTCGAATAGATCGAGGGAAGTACTGCTCCAGGAACAGTCTGCTGAAAAGCTGGAAGTCATCTCCAACCCTGGTCTGCACATGCTGCCACCAGTGGTACGCCTCCCCTTCTAACTAAAAGGCCACGAAAGATACCCTCAGACGACCATCGGATACCCCAAAAGTATCAAGGTGGCGGGTAATCCGCTCAAGCCACCCTACGGCTGCCTCGGGGTTTGACCCCCCGGAATAGACCGATGTACCCAGCCTACAGAAATCTTTGAGAGCCTGGGCCGTATGGCTGTCACCCTGGCCCGGCCTCTCAACCGCGGCGGTGGTAGCAGCAGGCACGGTCTCTGATGTTGATGATGTAGTCTCCTGCTGATTGCTGCCAGAACCGCGCGAACCACCTAATCCAGAGGGATCACTTGAGTCGGTGCTGCGAATGGAGGAACCCTGGGCGGTAACCCTGACAGCCCGGCCTCATCTCTCTTGTGCTCTGCAGAAGTAGCACCCTAGGCGCCCAATGCCCCTGCCTGATCAATGGTAGGTGGCCGTCCCCGGCCCCTAGATGGGCGACTCGGTACGTAAGTAGGCGTCATGTCGTATATCCTCTGCATGGATAACGCACACGTTCAGTTTCTCAGATTTCGAATAAGGCGGTTCGCTTAAAGAAAAAACGTTCGCTCGCGTGTCACAAGGGTCATACTCGGACCAATAACCTACTTAGTCTTAGTATAGTCATAAATAATACTTCATATAAGCAGAGAAGTCTGCACACTTATGCGCCTCACAGAATCAATTCACACAATTCAACCAACTCCCGCAGGAGGCACAGCTTCAACAAGTCACACAAACAACATACCGGACCGGCATACACTTCGGTCGGGTATTTTCCCATAACATGGGGTGCAAGATCACAATACAAAGAAATTTTACAAATCTTAGCGTTACTCAAAATCTTAGGTTTTTATCACTTTTCTCTTTCTAATACAACATTCATGTCGATCTCACGTCGTTACGACCCGATTCAGGCGTCCCCGAATCTCGTTGTAACCACTTGACATACCCCTATCACGTTAGACTACAGTGGCGTCCCTGAGTCATCCCGTGATAGTACAAACACTTCAGTTTTGCAGAAATTTCAGTATGACCCATTCGTATATTTTACTAACGATCCGCTTATGCAGGACCTTTAATAAACAAATCGTACCCTGCGTCCAGCATATAAAGCGCACCCCAAATATCATAAGTACACACTACACAAAACATAGAAAGTACACCACTCGGGTAGAGTCAACATTTCAAATTCATCAATCAAACATTGGCCGATCAAGGCGGTAAATCACTTAACAATTATTTAATCACTACGCCATAAACAGCCCGAGCATCGCTCGTTAAACTAACTTTCATCTCAACCGATCGGCATCATAAATCAACCAAGGTATGACAGTACAGAGAATAAGATACAACTCAATTAAAGCGAAAGGGTAACATAAAGAAGATAAGACATAAACATCCACTTCAACTTAACAACCTAACTCTACCCACCTAATTGACGTACAGTCCGAGGTTTTGAAAACCAATTTCAAAATTTAAACCAGGCTCTGATACAGAATTGTCACGCCCCAAATCCGGTTTTGACCGGACTCAAGACATGAATTAAAATAAAGATAAAAAACAATAACTACAATAAACTTTAAATAAATAATCTCCGAAAAGGGTATAATCCAAATCCAACCAACGAGTCGAAATCTCAAAATGTAATAAAGACAACAGGGTTAATACAAAAATAAGAAGGTACGTCTCTAATATGGTAAACACCCTGACCCTCAGTGAGTTCTCGAGCCCTGAGACGTCCTACAGCCTACTCATCAGTGTAACCTGTACAAACAGTAAACAAGAAGGAGGTGAGCTTACGCTCAGTAGGAAAAAGTAATAAAGTAATGGAACCCCCGTTGAAAGATAAAACCGATTAGTACAATTATTCAAAGTTTATAATTAGTTCGATCAACCAAAAGGTGCCATGAATCTATATCAATAAGAGTTTCAAAGCTTTAAAGAAATTAACACTCAAGGAGATCAACGGAAGATAACGAATGTAACAAGGAATCGATTAAAGTAACACACAAACACTGACATACTAAATATCAGATCTCAAGACCACTAACTGGTATATCATATCAGATTGCCCCTCGGTTCAGAGGGAACACAATCATCGGGGCTTCCGGAAATGTCCCTAAAGGGCCACAAATCATCGGGGTAAAGTGAGTCTCTTCGGAACACGTAGCATCGGAATGAGACAATAAAATACCATGCCGGAACATCTATCGGCCTCGGTCTTCCCAAAACACGTAGCATCGGGGTGAAACAAGTATTTCCCGAACACGTAGCATCGGATAAGACAATAAAAAACCATGTCGAACATCCATCGGCCTCGGTCTTCCCGGAACACGTAGCATCAGGGGTGAAACAAGTCTTTCTGGAACACGTAGCATCGGATAAGACAATAATGTAAACGTATCGGACCGGCATACCCCCTCGATCGGATAACGTCTCGGAAACACCCTCAGGCAAGTAAACGACAAAAGCACGCAATACTAGACAAAACACGATACAATAAACTCGTATTATCAACCAAGCTTACCGGCATAACTTACCAACCACGTATCATCGGTCTATCACTCACCCGATCATATCCAAAGGCACAACCAATTCACACTCAGACGTTCATTCAATCAAGCAATCATAACACGGAACAACCGTTCACATTACGATCATCAAGGTTCAATTACTCTAGTTTGACTCTCGTCTTATCTTAAGAACGGACATACCAAAGCTTTAAGGCGAACAATCATCAATAAATACAATCAACAAGCAAGTCCTAAGGCTCGGCATGGCCATTCTACCAGCACGACAATTTCCCAAGGTATTGAAAGCGGCTAAATAGTGAATCACATCCTACATGCATATTAGACTCTTCCGGTTATTAATATAATTGAAAATCGTCTATTCTAGTGAATCAAATCCTACATGCATACTAGGACCTTTCCGGTTATTATTATCCTATAGGCACAGAATTAATGTTCTTAAATTACTCGAGGAGTTTAGTACTTTTCCCTACCCCAAGATGAACACCACAACTACGTCTCCTAGCTGCTGACGTCCAGGCCTACCTCCGGTCTTCTCGGGCGAAGTCCAAGTCTGAGGTTAACAGGTAAAGTTGCTATTCAGTCCCGGTATAGTCCAAAAGTCCCATGATTTGTCCATTTAGTCTTTTAAATATCCATTTTAATTTATTTAAATTAATTTATTTATTTATTAATCTGCCCGACCCGGATCCGAAAACCAGACCTGAATCCGACTCGGACCCGGCCCTAAACCCGACCTAGACCCGGTCCAGACCCGGTCCAGGACCAAGTCCAGAACCTAGTCTGGAGAGGCCCAGCCTGGATCTGACCCGAGGCTCGAGTCCTGGCCCAAGGTAGTCCGGCCCAAGGCCCGTCCTGGCTCGGGTACGATACCCTCAAGGTAGCTCCGGCGATGCTAGGGTTGCTTCGACCGGCGGCGACGTCAAAGAGGCTCGAAGGGCAATCAGAACTCGCCGGGAGGGGCGTCAAGGACACGGCGTGGCGGTGGCAGGGACGGTGGTGCCTAGAGCGCGACCCAAAGCTTCTCCGTCTCAGATCTTACGAAGGCATGAGTTGCCGGCATTGTTCCGGCTGAATCCGTCCACATCGAGCTCATCTCGATGGGTTTTCAGGCAAGGCGAGGTAGAGGAAGAAGAAGAATGGGGCGAGGGAGGCACAAACCGTGCGTTTCCTCCGTCGCCGACGTGGTTCGAGCTCGGGAAGACTAACGGGAGAGGGGCTCTCGGCGTCCGTTCCTTTCTTTGTTGACGGTGGGGATCGAATTGTGAATGGAGGCGAAGGCTACGGCGATGGTGAGGCTGGGTGCGAGAGAGAGGAGGAGAGGGGCAAGAGAGAGAGAAGGAAGGATCGAGAGAGGAAGTTGGAGTGTCTCGGGAATTGTGCGGCGCGAGGAAGAAGAAAGGGGACTAGGGTTTTGCCCGAGTTGGGCTTCGCGTGGGTTGGGCCTGGCTTCACGCGGTGCGGGCTTGGCCCGTGTCAGCGAGCTGGGACCGGTCCTCTGACCGGCCCAGTTTGGCCCAATTCCTTCTTTCCCCTTTTTTGATTTTCTTTTTATTTTGCACTCGTTCCAATTTTCCACCCCGTTTTCCAACCACGACGTTTCAATCGACGATTTTAAAATATTTCATTCTTTTAAACCGGGGCTGTCTTTTCATCATTTATCTATGATTTAATAAGAAAAAAAATAATCTTTAGGGTTTGAATTGTACAAGGGTGTAAATTTGGATAATAATAATTGAGCGTAATTTTGATATTTTAGAAGAAATGGATGAAAAATTGGATAGAGAAATGGATGTTGTTACAAAGTGTTAATTCGGGGTATGTTTTTGTCACAAAAAGAGTTTGGAGTATTTATGCATTAAACGTGCATAGTTCGGGGTAGATCAACATAATGAACCCTTCAAAAATTATCACTCTTAGAAATATGAATCTCTTTACTTTTTTATTATTATTTAATATTCCTTTTACAACAAGGGAGTCCTTTCTCTCTTTATTTCATATGGTGGCCATAATCACTATACCAGAAAGTTAATTGTTCAATCGAATTTTTTATTCGATCGATAAAATAATTTCATTATTGATTGATCGGTGATGAATGCTTCATTATCGATTGATCAAAAGTTCGGTCAGTAAACTACTTTTAATACCAGCCAAAAATAAGTCAGTCAATAAAGTTAATTCTGTCAGTTTCTATAAAATGGCTTGCTTGTCCTGCCTTTTATTCCATTATATATAGTGTTGCAGATAGAATTTACACACGGTTACAATATAGAGCATATACAAAGACAGTTATAATACAAATAACTGAATGTGCTTATTAGGAAAATATAGATGGACTAACACGCCCCCTCAGCCGAAGCGGGAGGGTCGCGGACGCACAGGCTGGATCGAAAGCGAAGAAATAGAAACGGAGGCCAGCCTTTAGTAAATATGTCGGCATATTGATAGGCAGCAGGGACATGCAGCACACGAACTTCACCAATCTGTACCTTTTTGCGAACAAAATGAACATCAAGTTCAATATGTTTGGTTCGCTGATGTTGGACGGGATTAGAGGATAGGTACACTGCGGACAGATTGTCACAAAAAACCACAGAGGCGCGAGGGATCGGAACATGAAGCTCATACAAGAGATTGCGGAGCCAGGTTGTCTCAGCCACGACGTTGGCGACGTCACGGTTCTCTGCTTCGGCACTGGAGCGGGAGACCGTGGATTGTCGTTTGGAGGACCATGAAACCAAGTTGCAACCCAAAAAGACACAAAAGTCGGAGGTCGAGCATCGGGAATCCGGGCAGCCAGCCCAATCGGCGTCTGAATAAGCCGTAATAGTAAGGGAAGAGGCAGGTGTGATGTGGAGACCCAACGAAGAGGAGCCCTTAACAAATCGAAGGACCCGCTTAAGGAATCGAAAATGATTCTCACGCGGATCATGCATGAACAAACAAAGCTGCTGCACGGCATAACAGAGGTCCGACCGAGTGATACAAAGATATTGGAGAGCACCGACAAGTTGCCTGTAAGTAGAAGGGTCAGCAACTGGAATGTCTGATGAGCCGCTGAGTTTAGATGTAGATTCCACTGGAGTAGCCGAAGGATTTCAATCTTGCATGTGAGCTTGGTCTAAAATATCCAATGCATACTGATGTTGAGATAAGAACAACCCAAGAGAAGTCCGTTGAACAGATATGCCCAAAAAATGACTAAGGGAACCCAAATCTGACATTGCAAATTCATGTGAGAGAGAAGCAATAATTCCTTGAAGCAGCATAGTTGAAGAGGCTGTTAAAACAATATCGTCAACATAAAGGAGTAAGTAGGCAATGCCAGTGTTGTGATGGAAAATAAATAACGAAGAATCACATAAGCTGCTGGAAAATCCTTGTGAGATGATGAAGGAAGCGAATCGCTGGTACCAAGCCCTTGGGGCCTGTTTCAAACCGTATAAAGACTTACGAAGCCGACACACGGCATGAGGAGAAATAGGATCGACGAAACCCGGAGGTTGATGCATGAACACGGTCTCATTGAGGTCTCCATGAAGGAATGCCTTCTTAACATCCAACTGATGAATTGGCCAAGAACGTGAGACAGCGAGACTAAGGACTGTTCGAATGGTTGTTGGCTTGACCACAGGACTAAATGTGTCCTCACAATCGATCCCCACCTGTTGGGTCTTTCCATTGACCACTAAACGAGCCTTATATCGGTGCAAGCTACCATCAGCATGGAACTTATGTTTGAATAACCACATGCAACGTATGACCGGAGAGTTTGTAGGGCGAGGTACCAAGTCCCATGTACCATTAGTAATCAAAGCTTTAAACTCGTCATGCATGGCGGCGGCCCAATTCGGATCATGTAAGGCAACATGAGGTGATTTAGGTATGGGTGATATATTAGTTATGTGGAGGTTAAGGCGAGACGGAGGTCGAAGGAGGCCGTGTTGTGATCGAGTAACCATGTGGTGGCGATGGGGTTCAGTTGGTATTTGTGAGGTATGGTCTGGAGAAGGTAACTCATGAGTTGCAGGGGTTGAATGGGAACTGTTGGGAGAAGGGTGTATGATGGAGCTGAGTGTTGTGGTGTATGGTTCAGTAGCCAGAACAGGTTGTGTGGAGGGAGGAGGCGGAGCACTAAATTGATGTTTGTTGGGCGAAGGACGTATAATGGGCTAGGGTGTGTGGTGTATGGTTGAGTGGGAGTAATAGGTTGGGTTGAGGGGGGATGAGGATCATTAAATTCATCATATAAAGACATAGGAAATGAAGAAGTGTCGTGATACAGAAAAGAATATGTGTCCATAGTAGGTGTAGAAAGAGATGCATAAGGAAAAGTGTTCTCATCAAATACAACATGTCTTGAAATATGGATTTTACCTGAAGACATGTCGAGGCACCTGTACCCCCGAAAATTGTCAGGGTAGCCTAGGAAGATACATCGAGAGGAGCGGGGATCCAATTTATGTTGACGTTTGACAGATAAGTTGGGAAAACAAAGACACCCAAATGTCCGGAGATGTTGATAAGTAGGATGTTTGAGAAATAATATTGACATTGGGGTTCGATAATGTAGTGTTTTGGAAGGTAGGATATTGTGGAGATATGTGGCGGTGAGGATGGCTTCGACCCAAAAATGTGATGGTAAGGATGCGTGATGTAGGAGAGTTAAGGAGATGTCATTGAGACGACGTAACATCCTCTCGGCTTTTCCGTTTTGTGGGGATGTTTGGGGGCATGAAAAACGAAGATGTAAACCGTTAGTTTTAGCGAATGTATGAAAAGGAGAATTATCAAATTCCTTACCGAGATCACTTTGAAAGTTTTTGATGCGAAAACCAAATTGAGTATTTACATAAGTATAAAATTGAACGAACTTTGGAAAAGCTTCGGATTTGAATTTGAGAGGAAATACCCAGACATAGTTGGAAAAATCATCAACAAGTACCATGTAATATTTGTAACCACTGGTACTAGATATGGGGAAAGTCCATAAATCACTGTGGACAATATCAAAAACACATAGAGAGTCATAAAATGGTAGACGCTTGTGTTTACTGATTTTACATGAATTACAAATATTTGAACAAAGTCTAGTAGAAGTGCTATTACTTGCCAAATTCAACTTCAGTTGGTAATGAAAGTACTTTACTGATCAAGTTTATTCGGTTGGTAATAAATCTTTCATTATCGACCTCAGACAAGTTGTACCAGATTTATTACACCAACAACACTATCAATGTATTCAAACTACTCCAAAACTTATCTTCTTTCTTATTCTTTTCCTACCTTCAACATTTTTCCGCCATCAAACCATCTCTTCTGAAAAGCTCACTATTTTTTTCTTAAATTTTTTATTTATTAGTTTTTAGTGTTGACAAGTTGGTCTCTTAGAAACAAAAAAATGGTAAGTTTTCTAAGTATTCATTAATTATTTTGAAGCTAATTAATATTATTTGGGATGTTATTGTTGTATTTATAAGAACGAGTAACAGTCGTCAAATTCGGGAGATCAAAGGCCTGAATACTACCAACGCGTGTTGACCACGACTGTAGCATGAAATGGGTAGGTACCTTACGTAGCAAAGTGTTGGTAAATTACATAATCATGTGTTGGTAAGTGCTGATACGTACATATAAAGGGTGGTAACTTACATACCAAAAAGTGTTGGTACCTTAAATAATCAAGTACGGGTACCTTGCATACACGGGTGTTGGAACCTTTGTGCATTGTAGGTGTGGTAAAGATGCGTTACAATGCAGTCGAAGGCATACTGGCTAGATCTAGGCCTTTAGATTTCGTGAATCCGACGTCTCACAATAGTTCTTAGTTTACACGATAAGGACAACTTAGACCGGATACTACCATATATATATATATGACTGGTTTCAAGTGTGACACCTCTGGGACAGTGCGACCATGCGCACGTAAAATGTGACCATTTTTTCCCACCAATTTTACTAATTTAATCATTTCCGCTTTTGCACCATTGTTTTTCTTCGTTTTTGCACCATTGTTTTTTTCCAAGAGCTATCTATCAAGATGTTGAATATGTTTTGAAACACGGAAAAGAAAAGAAAAGATAGGTCCAATATGGATATGTAAATCATGTAATGAAATTGTTGATGTAGTGGATGTAGGTTCTGGATATAGTGGATGTAGATTCTGAATATACAAGATTTGGATTCTGGAAAAAAAATGTAGACTTGGATATAAAAAATTAAGATTCTGGATATAGAAGATGTAGATTAAGAATATACAAGATGAAGATTCTAGATATACAAGAAATAGATTATGGACATAAAAATATGTAGATTAGCAACTTTGGGAGGGTAGATCTCCCAACTCTTGCAACGTCTCGACGAGTTCCGACCACCGGCGTGAAGGTTTCACTTCCCTCTAGCTAGAGCACCCATTAGACAATATCGTTTGGAGCTCTTAAAGAAAAAATTTAAGGCATCAAAGAGGGCACGTTACTCATTTCGGGTGGTAACAACAATAATATATTTCCTCAAATTCAAATTCAAATTATGGTTGTAATGCTTGACCCGCAAGCTTCTCCTTCTCAACGGCTTTTTGGGTGGGTTTTTATTGTAAGGTTGTGCTGGTCGGGTAGTTTTAAGTCATTGCTAGTAGTGGTGGGTTGTTTTAAGTCATAGCTTTGTGGTTTTTGTGGTCAAGTTGTTTGATTTGTGTGTAACTTTTCTCTACTCCATGTAACCTCTTACCTCTCATAAGGGGCTCTAATTTAATTATGCTTTTGTTGATAAAAAACAACAACAATAATATATTTCGAGTAGCAAACTTTGGGAGGGTAGATCTCCCAACTCCGGCGACATCTTGGCGAGTTCCAACCATAGGCGTTAAGGTCTCACTCCCCTTTAACGTCTACTAGAAAAGATCGTTTGAGCTTTTAAAGGAAATATTTAAGGCTTCAAAGAGGGCTCATTACTCATTTCGGGTTGAAGAAATTTCCATCAACAATATTTCTCGGGTAGCAAATTTTGGGAGGGCATATCTCCCAACTCCATCGACGTCTCGGTGGGTTCCGACCACTAGATTGAAGGTCTCACTCCCCTCTAACTAGATCACCCATTATAAAAGATCTTTGGAGCTTCTAAAGGAAAGATTCAAAGCTCCAAAGAGGGATCATCATCCATTTTGGGTTGAAATTGTTTCCAGAGTCTACATCTTCCATATACAAAATATTCATCTTGCATATCATGAATCTCCATCTTGTATATCCAGAATCCACGTCTTGTATATACAAAATCAAAAAATTTATACCCGTAATTTATACACCCAAAATCTAAACCTTGTATGTCCAGAATCTAAATCTTGTATGTATAGAATCTACATTCACTATATCCACAATTTCACAACCCATATTTATATATCCATATTGAACCTATTCTTATTTTGCTTTTCCGTTCTTCAAAAACATATTCAATATCCATCTTTATAGATAGATCTTGGAAAAAAGAAAACATTTATGCAAAAAAAAAATCGGAGTTGAAACAAAGCGGTAATGATTAAATTAGTAAACTTGGTGGAAAAATAAAGAGGCATTTTCCAGAGCGGGACATGTGACGCGCTCTGGTAATAGATCGCATGATCGCATTCTACTAAAGTGCCGCAGCCGATAGTGTCCTTATAATATCCAATACAAACTATCCTTATCGTGCTAACTAAGGATCAATCTGAGCCATCAAATGCGTGAGATCAGAAGGCTCAGATCTTGTCACACGCATGGTGGCAATTTCGTAAATAACGCGAATTTGACCGCACTGTAGCGCGTGTTGACCACACGCGCAATGCACAAGGTACCAACACCCCGTATATGAAAAATACCAGCACTTGTGTGTGTACGTAAGATACTTGTACCATTACACGTAAGGTACCAGCATTTTGCATATAGTATCAAGACTCTGTACGTAGGTAGCAGTACTCTGTATGTAAGTATCAGCATTATGTATGTAGATACCAAGACCGTGTTAAGTAAGGTACCAGTACTTTGTGCACGTAAGTGAAATGTGTCAGCATCTTGCGCGTTTTGATGACGTCAATACACACATATCCCGTGACTTAAAATTATCTGTATTTTGTACGGTAAAGTATTATCTATATTTGATACCTATCCTACATATATAGATTTAGAGCTGAACCATCTATATGAAAAGAAAAGAAAATACATTTTTCTTTTTGGAAGAGTCGTTTAAAATCGAAGGAGTAGGTTCGGCTATGAGAAAAGCACCAATTTACATGTGATGTGGGAGCAACATCAGGTAGGAACTCGATCTTTAGGACTGGACCGGATTATAAGCTGTTTATGTTTAGCCCCATAAGTTTAAAGAGAAATTGACCCATCGGGAAATCGAATGACTTGGCTATTTTTAATAAGTTTTGACTTGCATGTGCTACTTTCCTTTCATTCCATGAATGCATATTGGTGGTCCAGTTTTTATAGACAGTTACCGTCACCAAACTCATAGACTACAATTTAAACATGTGTTTGGAATGCTAACGTTAACTATAAATGTCTCATTTTCGATCGTTCTCAATGTCTCCCTCCATGTCATTGATACGTTGTATTTTTTGGTAAAATATATTCTCAACCACAACATATTAAAGGGGTAGTGTATGCTTAATAAAATTTACACAACATATGGGTTTTGGATGGAGCAGCGAGCACATGCTTTTCATATTCATTTGCCCGGAAAGAAAATAAATCAGCACATACTATTTTGGGTCCCTAAAGGTGTTCTTGACAGAAACCTAATTTCATGCTAATGCATCATTTTGTAATGAGATCCACATGTTCATAATGGTTTCATGTGTACGGTGTACCAAAACATGTGATTTTTAATCTATTGAAAAACATGCTATATATGTTCATTTGGCACGGGTATGAAGCGATTTTCGTATTCTTCTAATATGAATCATAGTTTTAGAGGAAATTATAAGAGTACATGTTTCACATCTAATGTAGTGATTCCACTATACATCTTCAACATCTACTCTGGTTTTTCACGATACAATTTCTTCAGCTTCTCGTATACTTCTCATTCATTGGTGTAGTGTCCTAGTTGGCCTACAGGTCATCGGACCACCTTGAATTTCTGGTTATTTTTTAGCAGGGAACTCTTTTCTGTCTGGGTTTTGAACCAACTTGACAATGACTTCATCGACTGCATGTGGTCTACCACCAGGCTTTGAAGCGGTACAAAAACGAAGCTTGGGGTCTCAAAGACTCATATCTGTGGTCATTGCCGCTCAACCACAGACGGAGACGAGATATGAACATCAGAGGACTGCAAAGGTTGGGTTTGAAAACCATAAGAAACCCCTGGGTACTTCTTGGGAAGAGAGAAGAATTTTGTATACAACCTCCCCCCAAATACTTCGAATGTCTGGTTACATACCCTTTTTCTTGAATGTCGAGAGATTTTGAAAGCAGAGGCTCCCACTTCCCCCAAAAAACAAGGGGTTTGGTTTGGTTTCATTTCTTTCAAAAATGCTGAACAAGTAAACAAAGGAATTCAGGTCTTCAATGACTATATGCTCAAAGGCTACAGATTGAGGGTTACTAAGGCGTGGACCACAAATAGAGAAGTTCAAAGAACACAGAAGGTTGGTGAATGGCAAAGGAAAGGGGAACAAAGAGTTGATCCACAGATCATAAGGGGCACTGTGGTGGAATCCAATCGAGTCTGGTTGGAAAAAGGTCATCTTGCACTATTACATAAAGAATTTTCTGTGGAAGCCATGATGGAGGATTTCTATGCGGAGAGAGGGGCTGAGATTAAGATCAAAACCATGGGCAATCGTGTTGTCATGCTCCATTTTCCTGAGGATGAAACTGAACAAAAGGCATTAGAGGATGGACAGGCTTGGTTACTTCATTGGATGTCCATCATCACAGATAAAGCTCATCTTTGCAGACAAGGTGGCAAATTCTCCTGGGTAGCCATCCATGGATTACCAATCTTGGGTTGGTCCGCAAAAAACTTTGAAGCATGTGTGGAGGATCTGGGCAACATCGTGTGCATTCATCCTCTATCCATTGAGGGTCAATCTTTTGAAGCAGCTTATGTTTTGCTTCATTCCCAAGAGTATCTAAAAGTATACAAAGAAGCGGGTTTCTGGCTGGAAGAAGAACAATTCAACATTATGGTCTGTTCGGTACATCATTATGTGGTTCCCAACATTTTAGTCAAAGTGGAAATTGAGGACTGTACTTCGGATCATACCAGATCGGAAAATTCTCTGTCTACTAAAGTTATTACGTCTAATTCTACAGAGAATGTTCGGGAATTAATGGTAGTGTCGGAGGAAGAGGTAGAAGAAGTTATTGCTACTACTCTTGTGGTGGAAAAGATCAATATCATTCCGACGTTGGAGGACACTCCACAATTATGCATGAGACCTGAGATTGATTTTAATGCTGAGGAATTTCCTCGGTTAGGTGTGGGGGAGAACTTGCAACCTGTGTCTCCTCTTACTGGTGTTCGATCCTTCAAAGAAACTTTGATTGCTCCTGATTCGTTTGGAGAAGAAAATTCAGGCAAATTGTTTACTGTGCAAGGAACTATTCCAACTACATTGGGGACTTGATTACAAACACCATTAGCTGGATTATATGGGACTGATTTGGGGTTTAAAGGGATTAAAGAGGTTGTGGTTGCAGACACCATTAATGAAGAGGTCTGCCCAACACATTTAAACATTGTTATGGGCCCCAAAATACTGTCATCAAACCCTAATCTCTCAGATTTGGAGGGAGATTGTATTTCAAAACACAATTCACATTCATACTACAGTTCCTCACCTTCTGCTACACTCCTTGTTACCAAAGTTAAAGGGAAGAAAACCAACAACTCTATTTCTTACAACACAAGGTCCAAAAGCAAAACTTACCTTCCTCCCAACACCACTTCTGCTTCTAAAGTGGGATCAAAATCAATTCAACAATTCAAATCTAGGGGCAGTGGCACTTGGGACTACTGTAAGGCATTGGGACTTAAGGCCTACATTGCTGATGATCTTGTTGCAGCACAATTTGACAATCTAGAGCTTGAGATCAATCAAGCAGTGGAATTGGAGGATGGCTCAGATGAGGATTACTATGAATTAGAGGAACCTGAGGAGGGACAACTAACTCCTCTTTCCAACATTCCCACTTTACATTTGGCCTCTCCATGAGAATTCTCTCATGAAATATGAGGGGGGCCTCTTCTAGGCAAAAGAGAAGGGCTCTTAGAAAAGTTTGTGCTAAATTACATCTATCCATGGTCTTATTCCAAGAAACTAAACTCAATGTTTTGCCTGATTTTTTTGTCTCTGCCTATGGTTTTTCCCAATGTTGGGAGGCTCTATTCTCTCTTGTTGAAGGTAATTCAGGAGGTATCATTACTCTTTGGGATAGGGACATCTTCCAAATCCACTCTCATATGATAGAGAAGAATGCTATATACTGGACTGGTTTACTTCTTGCCTCAGAACTGATTATTACCATAGTGAATGTTTATGCTCCTTGTTTGATTCCTCTGAGAGCTATCTTATGGCAAGAGATCAGGCTGAGGATCAATCAATGTGGTGAGGCACTGGTAGTGGCTGGTGATTTTAATGTTATATTAGATCCTCTTGAGAAAACTAGTGACAGATTTTCTACTACAAGTATCAGAGATTTCTATCACTTCCTGGATTCTATTGGGCTGGTGGATCTTCAGTTGGGAGGGGGAAAATTCACTTGGTTTGGTCCTGCTTCCAAAGCCTCTAGGATTGTTAGGTTCGTTATATCTCCTCACATCTTAAACTACTTTGGAACAATCACTCAGACTTGTTTGCCAAGAGTGATATCTAATCACAAGCCCATTTTACTCTACAATCCCATTATTGACTGGGGACCAAGACCTTTCAAGTTCATAAATGTCTGGCTGGATCATCCTACCTTCTATTCAGATATTAGAACCTTCTGGCTATCCATTCAATGTTCTGGTTCTCCTGCCTATATGCTTTGGTTTAAGCTTAAATCATTAAAGACCTTTTTGAGATCTTGGAATGTGATCACCTTTGGGTGGCTGGAGAATGATTTTGAATCCTTAACTACTGAGATCAAGAGTTTAGATGGTGAATTAGACCTCAGGACACTTCTTCCTTTTGAGGTGGAACACAGGTCTCTTCTGAATGCACAATTGATTGGGAAACTTAAATTACAAGCCAAACTTTGGAGCCAAAAGGCCAGGCTCAAATGGTCTAGAGAGGGTGACAAATGCACAAAGTTCTTTCACATTGTGGCTAATCTGAATCACTCAAAGAAAATCATTTCTCAGATACAAGAGGGTGGACTCAACTTCACTTTACCAGATGACATTAAATCAGTGGCAAAATCACATTTCCAAAGGAGATTTCTCAAAGACTCTGAGATCTGCATTGACCTCTCTAGCCTTCCTTTTAATACCCTATCAGCAATTCAGGCCACTGAACTTGAGAAACCTTTCTCTGAGGATGAGATCTGGTTGGCTATCAAGGCTTGCAATGGTGAGAAGGCTCTCGGCCCTGATGGGTTCACCATGAAATTTTATCAACATTACTGGAATTTTTTGAAGCAAGATATATTAGCTTATGTGAATTACTTCTCTTATCAAGGGTCTTTGGGCAGAGGAATCAATTACTCCTTCATTACCCTCATTCCCAAGACTGCTTCACCCTTGACCTTTAATGACTATATGCCAATTAGTCTCATTACAAGCACCTACAAACTCATCTCTAAATTACTGGCTGCCAGATTAAAGAAGGTAATGGACTATCTTGTACATGATGTTCAGTCTGGATTTATAGTTGGGAGACAAATATTGGATGGCATACTCATTGCTACTGAGCTCATCCAATCCATTAAGGTTTCAGGCCAAGAGGTTATTATTCTGAAAGTGGACTTTGAGAAAGCATATGATCATGTCAGTTGGGAGGCTTTGTTGAAAATTCTTGGGTTTATGGGCTTTGGTTCCTTGTGGATTGAGTGGATCACTATTTGTTTGAAAGCTTGGTCATCAGTTTTAATCAATGGCTCACCATCAGAGGACTTTCCGCTTCTGAGAGGATTGAGGCAAGGATGCTCACTATCCCCCCTCTTATTTGCACTTCTAGCTGAAGCTCTTCACCAACTGATGATCAAAGGCATTGCTGCTGAGATGTTTTCTAGGATTAAATGTAATGAGTCAGGGTCTGAGATATCTCATCTTCAATTTGTTGATGACACTCTTATCTTCATAAAAGCTGGACTTCAACCAGTGATCAATCTTAAACCTCATTTGTTGTGTCTTCAAAAAGCTACTGGTTTAAAAATAAATTTCCACAAGTCCAAAGTACTGGTTCTCAATCCCTCTTCTGTATTTGTGGAGGAAATCACACATGTTTTAGGATGTGCAGAGATGGAGCTTCCCTTCAACTATCTTGTGTTTCAATTAGGCTCCAATCCCAGAAGACTGAAAACTTGGGATCCTGTCATCAAAAAATTCAAGACCAAACTCAATTTATGGCAAGCCAAGGCTAGATCATTTGGAGGCAGATTAACTCTCATCAAGTCATCACTGAGTTCTCTCCCTCTTTATTATATGTCTCTTTATCAAGCCCATAAAGGTGTGATCAAGGAGATGGAAAATGGCAAAGAAGGTTCTTGTGGAATGAGACTGTTTCTAAGAAGGTTTTACACAAAGTGAGATGGAATTTAATCTGTAGACCAAAAATTTATGGGGGTTTAGGCATCAAAAACTTACACATTATGAACAAGGATCTCCTTGCTAGATGGTGGTGGAGGTTTGCACTTGAGAAGGATTCACTTTGGAAACAACTATTATGTGTTAAATATGGTTGGGATCAAAACTCTTGGGATTTATCCAAATTATTGATTCATGATGATCATTACTTCTTGAGACACATTCAATCCTTGCTTGATTGCCCAAAATTTGTTAGTGCATTTGGTGCAGGAGGTCTTCATTGGACTGTCATTACTGGTAACACAGTTCTGTTTTGGGAAGATACTTGGTTAATTGATGTGCCTCTCAAATTTGTGTATCAAAGACTCTATCATTTGAGCACTCAGAAGAAGTCTACTGTATCCAACTTCTGGTTTGAGGGAGATTGGTATCTTATTTTCAGAAGAGATCTTAGGGGCTGGGAAATTGATATATTTGGTCAACTTGGGGATCAACTGAACTCTTGCCAGTTACAATTACTTGGGACTGATAAGGTGTCCTGGAAGATTGATGAGGCTGGTTTCAAAGTCCATAAGATGTATCAGTTTCTGGATGAGACTGAAAATCACTCTTTGGAGTGGCCCTCCCTACTTTAAACTCCATTGCTTCCTCCAAAAATGGTTGCCTTCTCTTGGCTGCTCTGCATGCAAGAAATTCCCACCAAATGCTTCTTACTCTCTAGAGGACTTTACTCTGATAATATCTAGTGTCCAAATTGCTTCCTTGAACCTGAGGAGAGTGACCATTTGTTTTTAACTTGTCCTTTGGCTTGGGACTGCTGGAGTTCTTGTTTGGATTGGTGGGGGTTAAAATCAGCTAGATCTGATGCAGTATTGCCTTGGTTCCTTTCTTGGAATGGTCTGCTCCCTAAAATTGCAACAAAATATTGGAGTCTCATTTTTTCTATTGATGTTTGGAGGATCTGGTTGGCTAGGAATTCAGTGATCTTCAAGGGGATATCCTTTTCTCCTGAGTGGATCATCCAACAAATTCAAAATGAATCTTTTCAAATATTGTGGGCACTTTTTAAACCTGGTTGTTGTTTCTCATTTGCTTGTTGGCTTAATGATCCTCTCAGCTGTATTAGAAGAGTGATTAGCTGGTGACTGCACTTGGGGGATATTTTCTAAAGTTTTGGTACTTGGTACTCTTTTGGGTTGGGTTGGGGTGGGTTTGGGTGGTTTGGTTTGGGTGCTTTGGTGAGGCATTAGGATGGTAAGGAATATGAGTGGAATTGGGTTTTTTTTCTCTACTTGAGAGTGGGTCTTCTACTTCTTTTTCTTCTCTGGTGTGAGGGTAGATTAGGGAGTGTTTTTTGTTGTTGGAACCTGTTTGATTACAATTGCTGGGTTTGCTTCTGTAGTGATAGCTACTTTTCATTGCTGTTGTCTCTGATTCTCTTTGGGGGTGCTGGGTTTGAGGAATACTTTGATCTTTTTTGCTCAGAAACTAAAACTGAGATGGACTTGAGGGCTATGTTCTGCTTGGTACTCTCGACTGGTTTTGAATATGGGTGACTTGTGCCCCAAGCTTCTTCCTCATACCTGGTTTTCAGTGGTTTTTCTTCATTAGGTTTCGTGTCCACTTGGTAGAACATCTGTTTTGGTCTTTAGGTACTGGGTAGATTTGGTTTTCAGTACAGTAAGGGCCAGGTTAATTGTTAGGTTGCTTTTATTTGTGCCTTATTTCATGTTAACTTGACTACCTTCCTAAGTTTGGGGACATATTTGTGTTGCCCTTTTGGTAGTAATCATTTTGAGGGTTCAAACCCTTGACCTTGTATTTCTTTTTGAAATCTTGGTTTGAATAACAAAAAACTTGCTGATCAAAAAAGAATAAGAGTACATGTTTGACACCAACAATCCATTTAAGATCGGGAATGTAATTAACGATGATTGTACTTCAAATATGATTATACCATTGGTTGGGAGTTAAGACAGCAAAGTGTACTTCATTCGAAAAAAGGATCTCTTCTCTCTACGTAAAACCTAGTAGGCCTTTCGCCTCCTACTTCTTCTTTTATCGTCATTCGCTACTAATATTGGTGGTCGCTTGGGCTCCAGCTACGGGAACTACCGGTGGGGGTTTGGCTTCCGCGGCAACCATTTTCTCTTCCCCCTCTCTTTATTTTATGTGCTTTCTCTCAAATCAAGGTCTAGTGAAACCCTCGAGCCCATTCCACCCGCTGTACCTTAGCTCCTCCGTCGTGCTTCCACTTGTCATCGGCCCTCTTTGTTCTGTGGGAACTTCCTCAACGCTGGAACCTTTTCCCCCACGCCAAGACAACCTCATCCCCGATTGTGGGGGAAGATCTACTCGACTTGGACTCACCGTAGTTCCTATAGGTCAAGCTTCACCGAGGAGGTATGGTCTCCGTCCGCTTCAAGTTTTGTCGGGATAAATTGTCCGGACTCGGCCTCGTCGATTGATGCCGGAATGGGGAAGGCTCCTTCTCCCTCTCTCCCCACCCCCCGAAGATGGCTAATGTAGTGTTCCCTCCTCTCGAGGGTTAGGAGTTTCACTTGACCGGGTTTCGGGATTGCCTCCATGATGGTCGGTGTCGTGGTCGTCTTCACGTAGGCCATTGTGGTCGCATTTGTGTGGACCGGGTTATCTCCTTTTTTTGTTCCAGGAACTCTAGAGCATGCTCAATTTTGCAATTCTCTTCTTGGCTCCCGTCTCCTACAGTCAGACCAATCAATCCCAAACAATCTTATGCTCCCCGCCAATGCCTCTGAAGTGCTCTTGGACAACCTTTCTACTCTCGCTACGGTGTCTTGGCATTCAACTTTGCTTACTCGTAATTATCTGCATCACAAGGAATAGAGGACTCCTGCTCCTTGATCTTGTCCCTCGGAGGCCGAGGCCTAATGGGGTAGGAAACCCATTAGGCCCAGAAACAAACGAGTCTCCCTGGCCGCCTTCTCTTAGTGCAACTCTTTATCAAGGGGATAAGTTCTTTGGGAGGACTCTGGTCATCACCTCCGTCCCGGGCGACGACATCGGCTGCTCTCACTCGCCATCAGTGGGGAATGCTAGGACGTCTCTATTCTCCGAAGTCTCCACGGAAGGAAACGCTCCTGCGTATCATCACTAGCGCATGGGGAAAGGCTATAGAAGGACTGGAGGATAAAGACCTAGGGCCGGGCTTGTTTAGATTCTACTTCCGGTCCTCTAAGTCTTGGTTATGGGTTCGAGGTAATGAACCTGGTGTTTTGATTGAAGGATTTTGTTGCTCGGAGATTTGGACCCGTGTGCTCGAGAGATGCCTCTTCTCGACCTGGTGCAACTTTGGGTACATGCTCGAGGGCTGCCGCCTCTAGTTCGGACAAGTTAGACGGGTATCTCTATCCGTTTCTGTAACCTCCTCGAAAAGCCATTAAGAAAGGGCTGGTGCTTAGGTTCCCAGAGTTTCCGAAGCCGATCCACGTGGAGCTCACATATACGAAACTTCCAAGCTTTTGTTATAATTGTGGTCGTCTTGGCCATGTTCTAAAGGATTTCACGTGGGCGATTAGAGGCCCCTCGTGGTTCGGTGCCTCCTTGCTAGAGTACAACCGGAAGAAGTAGGTCAAGGTGTATGCCACAAACTGTAGAGAATCGGTCCGTCTACCTAGTCTGCCAGGATTTGGCACCCATGGTCCCTTGAGCCTGAATAAGGGCCCTCGGCCCCTCATGCACCCTCGGCTGGAGCATCAGGTTTCGGCAAGTAGGCCTCTGCCTCGTCCACCTACTTCTACAGTGCAGAAGGATCCACTATCGTGCTCAGGTCATCTGGATTGGAGGGCTCGTTTGGGCTTGGGAGCATAGGAGGATGGAATTTCTAGAGCCGATGACGCCGGGGTCAGCCAGAACACTCTGAAACGTTCACCAGCTGGGGTACCTTGAAAGAATCAGTTCATGGCGGGGAAACAGCCCCGCCAGAAGGAATGAGTGGTACGCTGTGCATCAGGGACTTGCTCTGAGAGGGTTCCCTGTACGATGTGATGCCTCCCCCCTTCACCATTACTGTCAAGGTCCCTAAGGATCTCCGATATCTTATTCCCCTTCTCCATCTTGTGTCGCACCCCATGAGACATCACAATACGCTTGCGTCGGTTATGGTACTAAAAGGATCAGAGAACCATTGTTCACTTATTCTGACCTTCTATTCGTGGTCGGGAAACCTGTTCATCGACGCACAATAATATAATCAGTTTGAATCAATAATATTGCACCTTTCGCTCAAAAAAATATCGATTTATTAGAACCCGGAAAAAAATTGAGGTGATCATCTCAAAATACAATACCATGTTTTAATCAATGTTCTAAAAATCCCGACTGGACGTCGCTTAGGCACCCGCCTAGGCCCTATTTTGCGACTAGACGCCTAGAACAATTTAGTATACTATAATGCCTAAATTAAAATAGTTAGATGGTTGTCCAAAGTTGTCCAGTGTTGGTGATATTAGGAGTCGTGCTTCTAAGTTGTTTGGTGTTATTTTTTTTAAGTATTTTAAATATATTTTTTTTACCATTTTCAATATAAGAAAGTTCATACTTTGTTTCTATATATAGTAATATACCTATTAAAAATTAAAAAAATAGAAAAATACAAATCTGATTAGTCCCCGATTAATCCCCGTCTAGTCCTCGATTAATCCACAAATGCCATAGCCGCCCGACTAACGCCTAACGATTTTTAGAGCATATACAATGGAAAGGCTCACTAGCAAGGCTCACATGCTGACTGGACAAAATAGTGGGACTTAGTACTCAGAATAGTGGGTGTTTTGCAATGAGGGGCTTGTATGTGAGGCTCCCATTGTTAGTGGATGCTGACTGCATGCTGAGTGGTTAATTTATTGATATTTTGCTGTTTTATTTAATTCTTTATCAGAAACAGTTTTAATTAAATAAAATTTAAATAAATGTGACAAAAATAATTAATGATAAGAAAAAAATAAGAAATAAATTTAACACTAATAAAAATGAACTTGAACTTTTATTCATCCCCTTTTAATACAACCCAAAAAAATACATGCTCAAGAATCATTGTGGTGGTATAACCGGTGGTGTTTGTTGTTGTCGAAGAGCTTCAAGTTCACCTTCAAGGGTATTCAGGACTCTCGCAAGTCGGGCCTTCAATGACTGGTGGTCTTTAAACTCGGCTTCGGTGTAGTCGGAGGTATCCGTTTGTATCATGGCATTGTAGGTGGCGAAGTTTGCTTCCCACTTTTCGATTAACTTGTATAACATGCGGCTACTTTCTAGGTTGTCTTCCTGCCTTGAACGTTCCAGCTCCGCGTATGCAGTTATTTGGTCCGTGAGGACGGTCCCTTTCTTTCCTGCGTTCGCTGCCTTCTTTCCTTGCAGTCGCATTCGGCGAGTTGGTTGAGGGGGACTTGCATCGGAGGGGGGTGTTTCGCTGAGAGGGACCTCACTCCCCTCGTTGTGATCGGAAGCTGCCCATTCTGGTTGTTGAGACTCGCCAGCAAGAGGTGTGTAATCTTCCTTTGTGCTTGTGGGTGGGGTTGAGCTATAATTCCCAACTTCATCCAAGAGTTTTCGTTGTTGGCGTTGTTGTTGTTGGCGTTGTTATTGGCGGACAGTACCCATGGTGCCTTCCTCGGCAACGAACTTCTCATTGCCCTCAAGCTCGGTAACCCAATGATCGAGGTCGAAATTTTTTGGGTGCTCCTTCAGTCTGTCTTACTCCTTGGTATTGGTCACATGTCCTTCGCATTTCTCATGTGGTCCTCATGGCCCCAGCCACTGTGGTACTCATCCTTGGAGGTCTTCACATAACCAAGGAACTTCCTTGTCTATGACTGACATCTGACCCAATGTTTCTAGATAGCATTCCACTCGTAACAGCGGTGTTCTCCGGTCGCGTTGAACTTCCTGTCAATATTGCACCAGAACGTGTTTTTGGATTGAGAGTTTTCCTTAATCGGGTCTCTTGTTGTCGAGAGCCAGCATTGTATGAGGTGTACGTCTTCCTCGATGGTCCATGTCCTCCGTGGCTGTGGTGGTGCTCGAGGTCGTCGTTGGGAAGGTCCGGCAGAGGATGACTGCGACGACCTACAAGTGCCAGGAACGTTGGGTAGTGGGAAATCGGGGTAGTTAAAGAATTGTGGTGGAAGCTGGTAACCATGTGGCATCTGGTGACCTTGTGGCGGCATCTGGTAACATTGTGGGTTGAATTTTTGTTGACAGAATTGACCTTGGAAAAATGAAATTACAAAACTTTTATTACAAAAGTATTTTAAAAAATGATATTAAAACAAATAATTTTTTTTTAATAAATTAAGCAACAAAAATCAATTACAAAAATGAATTAAAAAAAATACAATAAACAAAACACTTAATGATAGTTTGAAATTACCTGAGCTCGAACCCGGCTGCATATATGGCGAGAAAGCGGAGTTCTCACCAGGTTCCGTTAAAATTTCGCAGAATTCCCGTGCGAGTTCCTCGGGGGAGAATCCTACATCGTCACCCGCTGATTGTGAACGTGTATCTTTGTCGCCCGACATTTTTCACGAGAACATTAGAAATGAGAGAGTATAAATTGGGAATGGGAGAGTTAAATTGGAGAATGGCGAGCGAAAAAAAATGGGGTTGAGGTATTTATAGGGTAAATATTGAAGTAGATTAAATAAAATAATAATAAAAATTGTTACCGTTTCCGACCGCTGGAAAACGGTCGGATTTTTTTCTTCTGTAGGGACACGTGGCAGGAAGGGATTGGAGGGCGGCCGGACGCGGGACTCGGGCCTCGGCCCGGCCCGCGTTTTTGCGGGACGCGGAACGCGTAAAAACCGTCCCGCAAAGAGATGGCCCGCAAAAACGCAAATCGAACCTCAGGACCGACCTACTGTACGTGCTCTTAGAACCTTGGTTCTAATATCCAATGGTTTATTTAAGGTGATTCAATGAATTACAAGTACAACATACCTCTCATATCTGCTGGTTAAATCCAAGACACCTCTCTGCGTCCGATTAGGAGTGATAGTGACTGCTCTTCATGTTCTTTTATTTTTGTTTTGTTTTTTATTGAAAAAACAGCGTCACATATCAAAGGCTGAGCTGCAAGGTGAATGTAACTTAACTCTAGTTCTCTCACGCCATTGATTCATTGAACCCTCTAATCGTGTATCGGGCTAATTAAATTAATCTACGTTACTGAAACATAATATGACAAGAGGTGCAATTTTCTGTAACCGTACTATTGTTATGCAATAATTTAATATGGCTGTGCATTTAATAAAATGAAATGGCTCACTGGCTTGTCAGGGCGGTTTGTTCTAATCCTATCTGGAACTGACAAAGGGTCATGTCCCCGAGCCTCTTCAACACATTATTGTTGCCGAAATTTAATAAAATGTCATTTCTCAAAAAAAAAATGATAATTTCTATATTTTTAATTGAAATACGAACATTTAATATCGTTGTCCTTGAAGGCCTTGCGAGAATTGAATAATGATCGGCATCTTATAGTTGTAACTATTCTATCTCAAACTCTCCTACCTCAATCGAGACACGAACTTTTAATATCGTTGCATGCACCAATTTTTGGGATAATTAACAGGGGAACGCGCCGCGCGTGAGGTGAAAAAAGGGCGATTTCGCAAAACAGGCTTAGGGTTCGCGTTTCACGGCTAGGTGTGATCGTCATCGCGACGAGTACACCGGCTCCTGGTCGTGATCTGCGTGCAGGTACCGTATGTTGTTAAACGAGGCAGTTTTGTGGATACATAGATCGGCGCAGAAGGAACGTTCCATGTCGAGACCTCGGGACTCCGACTATTACGAGAAATTGGTGGAGGGTGAGGTTGTTAGGGTTACGAAGGTGGACTCGATCATCTGCAGATTGGAAGAACCGACAAGGTCTACTTCGCCACTCTCGAGCAAACGCCAGTTACCTTCTAGTTCGGAGAATGAGGGGCGGACTCACGTTCATTCAAAGGTGGATTCTGCAGTTCGATGGTCAGCTAAAGGCAAGGAGATGGTTTTGGATCCGAAGGCATATGTGGGGAGAATCAATGACCACTGCAAGCTCTTCTTGTGCAATTTGCCCCCAGCAACTTCGCGTTCCAAATTGAAAGCGTGGCTTGAAGAAGTGGCGCCGGTCTCTAGGGTTTTCGTATGTAAAAGAAAGAACAACGGGGGCAATTTCTTCGGTTTTGTAACAACGAATTCCGAGGAGGAGGCAGCCACTCTATTGAAGACCTGCAATGGATATATCTGGGAAGGTTACAAGCTGTTCATGTCACTGGCTTGGCCGGAACGATTATCCAAGATGTTGGGACGACAGGGTAATTCGCTTTCTCGTTCTAACTGGGTTTGGAGACCAAAAACAGATATGAAGGCGGATTCTCAAGCCATTTCGTGGTCGACCCCAAAAGTCCCCGTAGAAACTCAGAAAATTAGGGGCACAGTATCGAAGTATCTGTCTCCTTGAGTGACTGAAAGCGTCATGGGAATAGCTAAGGAAGAGTTGTCCTTGAAGGCCTTGCGAGAATTGATTAATGGGGAAGAGGAGGATCTCCAATTTCGTTATTTGGGGAATCGAATTTTCCTATTTTTGTCCTCGGACAAGGACACACTATCAGCTGTGCTACAATCGAAATGGAGATGGTGCTCCGAGGCATTCTTAATGTTTGATAGAGCACATAATTGGTTACAAAGGGCCGGGAGTTTTGCTTGGTGGAAAGTGACGGGTGTACCGATCTCTTGTTGGTGTACGAAGACCTTTAAAGACATTGGGAGCTCTTGTGGTGAGTTCCTTTTAGCCATGAGAGATGAGACTTCGCCAACTTTTGAATGTAACTTCCTTCTGCTGCATTCGACCACTGTGGAGTCATTTGTTACTCGGGTGATGGAGTTGGAAGGCAGATGTTTCCAGGTGTCTTTGATGAAAGTGGGTTCGGCCGATATTAGCGGGCTCGACTACAGTACAGGGTACAAGGATGCAGTATTGGCAACTGTGGCTGGTCCGATGCTGAGGGCCACAGGGAAGGGAAAAGAGGCACTGGTCTTCTCCACGCCGGTAAGCAAAGTTTCAGAATCATCCTTCTCGAGCCCACAAGACTCTTGGCGTGGGCCTCAAGCAACCCGGGCTAGGGTTTCGGCCAAGGATTTTCTCCAGCCGAGTAGGCCCACTCAAGTGTTCAGGTCTTATGCAGCTCGTAAAATTCCTGTAGACAAAGAGATAGCTGAGAGAGAATGGAAGAAGAGATTGATCAAGGCCAGTCAGAAGCTTTTAGCAGAACATCCTGAAGCAGCGGATCAAATAGAAGCACTTGATTTCGAACTAGGGGACTCAGTGGATCCTGAGTTTCAAGACGACTCGGATGATCTAATCTCTAGTGACGGGGACGAAGTGGGGGATTCTCTCCCTACTTCCCTGCCTCAGTGATCAGAAGAATGGTGAAATTCATCTCTTGGAATGTGAGGGGGATAAATGCCGTCCAAAAGAGACGGTGCATTAGGGTGGCTTTGTCGAAACAGCACCCAGATATGGTTTTGTTTCAGGAAACCAAGAGAGAAGAGATTCAGCCCTTTATACTTCGAAGTTGTGGTCTTATGATTGGTTGGGATTCTGCCTTTATCCCATCGGTAGGCACAACTGGTGGAGTTCTACTGGTTTGGAGAACGGTAATATTCTCAACTATTCATTCTTATAATGTGGATAATGCCTTGGTTTGGAAAGGTTTGATCATTGCAGAATCCATCCCTATTACTGTGGTGAATGTGTATGCTCCAACTGAAAGTGGACCAAGATCGGAGTTGTGGACGAAGCTGGCAGCGGAGAGTTCGACTTTTGATGAATATCTGTTGGTGGGGGGGGGGGGGGGGGGGGATTTTAATGTGGTTTGTTGACCGGATGAACGAGCATTCAGTGAATTCTCTGAGGGGGACAGCGAGGCTTTCAGAGATCTTATCTTCGAGTTAGCCGTCTGTGACTTACCGTTGAATGGCAGCAAATATACTTGGTATGGACCTGCTTCTAAGGCCGCCCGGTTGGACATATTTTTAGTGTCTGCAGACCTCCTTGCAGTCTACCCAAGTCTGGTACAAAGAACCTTACATAGAGAATTATCAGACCATAAACCGCTGGTGTTAGAGACGCGGTCGGTGAACTGGGGACCGAAACCTGTACGTTTTTTGAACGTGTGGACATCTCATCCGGAGTTCTTTCAGTTTGTTCAGGCTCAATGGGACAGTTTTTCTTTTCAGGGGTCACCCAGTTATATATTTTGGAAGAAGCTTAATTGTCTCAGGAAAGCTTTGCAGGGGTGGAATTTCGAAGTGTTTGGCAGCGTTGATAAAGAAGTAGCCTTGAACGTGGAGATTGACTTGTTGGACGCCGTGGTTGAACACCGACCTCTAACTGGGGAAGAATGCACTAAGAGATCGTTGAATATGGCCACGTTAATCTCGAAACATAAGGTGCTAGCAAAGATATGGGCTCAAAAAGACAGATTCAAGTGGTTCGATGAAGGTGATCAATATTCAAAATTTTATCATCGTTTGGCTAATTTTAATGCATCCATTAAGAGGATCATGGCCATTCGGGTGGGTGACCAATTTTATACTGTGCCGGATCAAATTAAAACTCAAGCTGTGCTTCACTTCCGGGAGAGGTTCGCTAGGCCGAGGGAAGCATTGATCCGAATCCCTGCACTCCAGTTTAAAAGCATTTCGGTAGTTCAGGCGGCTGACTTGGAGGCCGGCTTTTCGACTGAGGAGATTTTTCAATCTTTAACGGAGTGTAGCAACAACAAAGCGCCCGGCCCGGACGGTTTCTCAATGCTATTCTTCAAAGCCTGCTGGGATATCATTCAGAAGGATTTGATCAGGTTCGTGAATGATTTTCATGTTGATGGTGTGTTTGAGAAAGGATTAAGTTCCGCTTTTATGGTTCTTATCCCAAAAACTCTTAGTCCGGAAACGTTCGATGATTTCAGGCCTATTAGCCTGATTTCGGGCCCATATAAAATAGTAGCCAAGTTGCTGGCAAACCGATTAAAGAAGGTTCTACCTGACTTAATTGGGGACACCCATAGTGGATTCATAGCTGGTAGACAGCTGGTTGACGGAGTGCTGATTGCTTCTGAAATTATTCATGGTGTCAAGAAATCGAAGAAGGAGACAGTTATATTGAAACTTGATTTCGAAAAGGCGTATGATAAGGTCAGTTGGTCATATCTGCTGGATGTGATGAGTATTATGGGCTTCCCTGAAAAATGGCGTATGTGGATGTCTAGCTGCTTTAGAGCTAATTTATCTGTCTTAATTAACGGATCCCCTTGTTCAGATTTTGAAACTGAGAACGGTATCAGGCAGGGATGTCCCTTATCACCTTTCTTGTTTTTATTGGCGGCAGAAGGTCTTAACCAAATGTTGTTGGACGACTTAAGGGGAGGAGATTTTAATGGTGTTGCAGTTGGTCAAAATGGTTTGGCTGTGTCCCATCTGCAGTTTGCTGACGATACCATCCTGTTTATTAAGGGTGAGGAGAGGGGATTGAGGAATGTTAAATATCTTTTAGACCTGTTTCAGTCTGTTTCAGGTTTAAAGATCAATTTTAGCAAGTCCAAGGCTGTTTTGCTGAATGGTAATGCCTTTTCAGAGGAGCTGATTTCTTCTATTTTTGGGTGTGAAGTCTGCGGGCTGCCTTTGCCTTATTTGGGTTTCCAACTAGGTCTGTCCCCAAAGAGGCTCAAGTTTTGGGAGCCGGTTTTTGTTCGGGTGAGGAAGTATTTAAATGGTTGGAAAGCTAAAAATCTGAATATAGCCGGCCGGGTGGTTTTACTTATGTCAACATTGGCGGCACTTCCGGTCTTCTACATGAGTCTTTTCAAAGCTCCTAGATCGGTGATAGTGAAACTGGAGAGATTTCAACGCCTCTTTTTATCGTCTCATAGTGTAGCACGTAGAGTCATACATAAGGTGAAATGGGACAAGGTGTGTCGGCCTAGGTCGGAGGGCAGTTTGGGCCTTCGCCGTCTTGAGAAAGTTAACTTGAGCCTTTTGTCTAAATGGTTCTGGAGGTTTGCAGATGATGAGAACTCTCTTTGGAAGCAGATCATATGTGTTAAATTTAAATGGGACCCGAGTGATTGGGATCTCCTTAACCTGGAACAGCCGAATGACTCATCTCTGTTTGGTCATATTGTGAGTTTGGCCAGTGATCCCAAGTTTCAGACTCTTTTTGGAGGTCAAGGAATTCACTGGAAAGTGGGTAATGGAGCAAAGGTGTGATTCTGGGATGATGTTTGGCTGGGGGAAGAAGCTTTCAGGTTCAAATTTCATCAGTTGTTCTTAGCTGCTCGCGATCAAAAAGTTGTGGTAAGAGATTATTGGAGTGATGGGCAATGGGTGTTGGTGTACCGAAGGAACCTGTTTGTTTGGGAGTTGGGTGAAGAACGAGCACTTCAGGAGCTATTGTCTTAGGTGTATCTGACGGATGCCTGGGATAAAATGGTATGGGTAAAAGGTCCCCGTTTCTCTGTAGGGCCGGTTTACAGGTTAATCACTCCCACTTTTGATAAGGTTAGTTGGGCCTCGGTTTTATGGGTTAAGGGCCTACCTCCCAAATTCTGCATGTTGTTGTGGTTATCCTTACATTCAGCAATTCCAACTATGACCTCTCTTGAGGAAAGGGGATGCAGAATCTCTCTGAACGCCATGATGTGCCATTTTTGTAAGTCTTGTTTTGAAGACTTAAATCACCTGTTTCTGCATTGTCAATTCTCTTGGAATTTTTGGGGCCTGTTGCATGATTGGTGGTCCTTACCCTGGGCCACGCCGGGTTCCTTTGTGGAGGCGTTCGAAGGTTGGTTCTGGGTGTCCGGCGGTGTGAGGTGCTCGGTTTGGGTGAAACTTTGTTATTTGGCATGTTGGTACATCTGGTTGCAACGTAATGCTGTGGTGTTTCGGAATACTAAGTTGTCAGAATTGCAGATGTTCACCAATTTTCAGCCACATGCATTCAGTCTGTTGAAGTTAGCAGGGGATCTTGTTCTTGAGGTTTCTTTTGAGCAATGGAAGGTGGCACCAGCTTCTTGCCAACGCAGACGAAGGCGTGGGAGAGTAGTTGTTGGGGTTATGTAATTTATTATCCTTGGCTTTCTGTGTATTTTTGCTTCGTTGCAGGTTTCCATCCTAGAACCCTATTGAATAAAAATCGCTTATCAAAAAAAAACCTCAATTGAGACACGTCGACTAGTTTGAGAGCTCTCAGTCTTGACTATCCCATGCATCACATGCTACTGTTGAAATTGTTGTAGCACATATCATGCAACCATACAAGATCTTCATATTTTACGTGACCTTGTTCTTGGAAGTCCTCATACTTCTCTCTCTCGCGCCTTTAAGTTGAAGCGTCGTTGAGTTCGAAGGGCGGACATTTCGAGAAGCGATTTGTGAGTACCTTTTACGGTGGATCTCTCCCTCGTGCCTCTAAGCCTTAGTGTCGTTGTGTTTGAAGGATAGCGCATCTATAAAGGCGATCCACGTCTACTTGTTGCGCTGGCTATCTTCTTCACTATGCTAGCTTTTCGCAGTCGTCTGGTGATTAGCTCCAATTGTCAATACCAGTTTCGTATTAGTTATAGTTTCGGGATCAATACGGTAGATTTTTTAAGGAATATCCATGCTCATAAATTGGTTCTTCTTGTCTGAATTAGTAAAACAATATCTTTCGCTTAAAAACGTTGTAACTATTCTGCCTTCTTCTAAAAGAGTTGAATAATAAACTTGTAACAAGGATTGTCCACAATTTAATTTTGGAAGGTAAAATAATACTCACGGAAATTGACGACGATCTTGTGATCTTAATCGCACGATTTTCTCTCGTAATTTATCTTGTTTCCTTATATGTAAATATAGTCATTATTAGACAGATTCTATTTTTCCTTATTTGTCTTATGCCCCTTGTATAAGTTTGTAAGTCTTTGATCAATGAAATACAAGATAAATGGATACAATATCCTAACAATTTTACATGGTATCAGACCCTCAACATGGCTGCCTACACAAATCACATGGCCAAAGGCCCTGACGCCCAGCCTACTAATTTCCCTTTTTCTGACATATTAGCAAGTTTATGGAACGAGTTCCAAAAACTCTGTCTTCCCAACTGCATATGCGGACAATGAATTTGTGGTATAAACAACTATATTCAAGGGTTGCGAGCCTATGATCATGCTCACCATAAAAACCCAACCTATCAAGGAAGGTCTATTTTTGAGGAGGACCGGATCGAGAAGCAATGGAGGCAGCGGAAGACAACCACCACCAGTGCCATCTACTTGTCCTTCGTCGGTCGGAACTCCTGGAGCATGCGGGCTTTACGTCTCTACGACCGCGAGAAGTATCCATGCTCCCATCTCTGTTGTTGTAAATCCCCTCGTGTGTTCTGCAGATGCAAAACAATTTGGGGAAGAAGAAGTAACGCATAAGCAAAGCCCTAGTGAGTTGCGTGCTTTGGGCCAAAGCCAAGAACACTCAGGCTCAATGATTGGACCAACATACATGGGCCACAGAACCATAAGCCAAACGGGACGGAGTTATGGGAAAGGAAGTCAAGTGATTCTGTGCGCGGAATCGTAGCGAGCAGCTGACCATGCGGGTCGAAGATGGGCGACAGATCTCCACGCGGATCCTAGGTGGGTCGCGATGCCTGGATCGGGGCAGGGTATGCGCGCGGATCCTTCCGGGTCAGCCCAACCAGTTGACCCCCCCTTTGGAGGCCTTTTTGGGCCAGCTTGTTGAATCCCAAAAGGCCCATTTTTTGGATATTTTCAGCATACCTCAGTCTATGAATTATTTTACCGGTACCTCGACTACCCGTCAAAATTATGGTGATATCTGTCCAACATGGATTATTGACTCTGGTGCAAGTAATCATATTTCTTGCAATGTTACCCTCTTATCAAACGTTTGGGGATAAAAATCAATTTCTGCCCGTGGAAATGCTTAACATAGAAAGTGCTCATGTCACCACCGTAGGACAAGTGAACCTTGATCCTCTGTTGACTCTTGATCGAGTGCTCGCAGTGCCGCGTTTTTGTTTCAATTTACTATATGTTAATCAGATTACTCGTAATCTCAATTGTGCCATAATATTTTACTCAGGATGTTGTGTGATACAGGACTTACTCTCGAGGAAGTTGATTGAAACGGGTAAGGTGCGGAACAGGATCTACCATTGGGAACAACGGTGTAAGGCAAGGCATTATTGATTCGTGGGAATGATGACACTCAATTATGGTATCAGCGTTTAGGGCATATCCCGGCTTCTCGGTTATCTTTAATTCCAGGTTTATACCCAAACTTTTCTCAGCATGGATTGGGTGTATGTGATGCTTGTTGTAGGGCTAAACAGACACGATTGCCCTTTCCCGTACACACACATAAGACTACTCGGATATTCGAATTAATCCACTGCGACATTTGGGGATCGTACCACACGCCCTCGCTCTCAGGGTGCTATTTTTTCCTCTCTATTGTTGATGACTACAGCAGAGCTACCTAGGTGTACTTAATGAAGCATAAGTCTGAAGTGAAAACGAAGCTTTTCCATTTCTTTAACTGGGTGGCAGGACAATTTGATGTTCGAGTTAAATGCCTTCGGACTTATGAAGCAAAGAGTTCCAACACCACGAACTAGTAGCTTACTACCATGACACTGGTATGAAATTTCAAACCAGTTGTGTAGGTACCCCTCAGCAAAATGGTGTCGTAGAGAGGAAGCATCGTCATATTCTTGAGGTTGCACGAGCCTTATGTTTTCAAGCCAGACTTTCGTTACGGTTTTGGGGAGAATGCGCACTTACAGCAGCTTATTTGATTAATCTTATGCCACTTGCAGTAATTGGGAATACAACTCCATTTGAAATGCTTTATGGGAAGAAACCGGAGTATGATCACCTCCGAAGCTTTGGTTGTTTTTGCTATGTTCACCAACAAACACGCAACAAATTTGCTCCAAGATCTTGCCCTGGCTTATTTGTGGGATACCCAGGGGAACATAAAGGTTATCACATTTATGACCTGGAATCACAAGAGATCGTCGTATCACGAGATGTGCAATTTTGGGAAAACATCTTCCCGGGAGACCATTGTGCAGACACCGGACCACCCTCTTATGATTCCCATGCTCCACCTCTGGTTGGTTCCATTTGACACCACATTTCTACATGAGATTCACACTCCACCACCAGAAGCGCCACCTTCAATCCCAACTGAGAATGCGACCCATATGACTGTGGAAACACCACCTCTTCCCGCCAAGCGTGTCCGCACCCTCTACACGCTTGAGTGGGTATGATTACACCATGCTGCCTTCTATCTTACTGCCAGCTTCCGCCCCGCACCAGACCGTTCCTTCAGCAAACTTGACGATACATCCCCTTTCCCACACTATTTCATATGGTAAATTGTCACCGGTTCACTCTACTTTTCTAGCGGCCATCTCTTCTGTGGATGAGCCACGTACCTTTAAACATGAAATCAAACATGAGCATTTGCGTGACGCTATGGCACAATAAATTTCAGCTCTTGAAGGGAATCACACTTGGACCTTAACAAAGCTTCCCTAGGGAAAACATGCCATCGACTCTAAGTGGGTGTACAAAGTGAAGTATCATCCAGATGGAACCATCGAGCGTTATAAAGCTCGCCTCGTTGCAAAAGGTTACACCTAAGTGGAAGGAGTTGATTACACTGATACCTTCGTCCCAGTGGTAAAAATGGTCACTGTTATATGTCTTCTTGCGGTTGCTGCTAATCGCGGTTGGCCTTTATACCATCTTGATGTCAACAACGCATTTTTGCATGGTGACTTGCAAGGAGAGGTCTATATGAAATTTCCACAAGGTTTTTCTAGATAGGGGGAGTAACGGGTTTGTCGTCTACACAAATCTCTTTATGGCCTAAAACAAGCGTCCCGTAACTGGTACCAAAAGTTCACAGAGTCTATTGTTAGCCTTGGTTAAAAGCCCTCAGCTGCAGACCACTTCCTTTTCACATTTGCTGCTCCTGGATCATTCGTTGCTATTCTTATTTATGTGGATGATGTGGTCATTACCGAAACGGATCCCATTCGTATTCAACAACTCAAGGAACACCTGGACCAACAGTTCAAAAAATCAAGGATTTGGGAAAACTGAAGTACTTCCTTGGCCTCGAGGTGGCACACTCTCCGTCAGGGATTATCTTCTCCCAAAGGAAATACACTCTTGACATCTTGGCTGATAGTGGATTCACTGGTTGTAAGTCAGCATCCTTCCCACTCACACAGCAACACCGTCTCTCAGCGGATGAAGCGCCTCTTTGCAAGGATACTGGCCAATATCGTCGTTTGGTAGGAAGAGTGTTGTATCTTACTGTCACTCGACCAGATATTAGTTATGCAGTACACATTTTTAGCCAGATTTTGCACGCTCCCCGTCAACCTCATATGGATGCGGCCTTCCATGTTCTCCGTTACCTCAAAAGCAATCCTGGGCAAGAGTTGCTCTTCTCGACTCTTAACTCACTCACTTTGCGAGCATATTGTGATGTTGATTGGGCGAGATGACCCGAATCTCGGAAGTCTACCACTGGCTACATTATGTTTCTTGGGTCATCTCCAGTTTTTTGGCAATCTAAGAAGCAAACTGTGGTATCTTGTTCATCGGCGGAAGCAGAATATAGAGCCATGGCAACTGCTAGCCGAGAGATAGTTTGGCTGCGACAACTTCTCACTGACTTACAGATCATTCAAGGTACGACAGTCTGACTTTTTTGTGATAACCATGCGGCCATACATATTGCTTCCAATCCAGTATTCCATGAACGAATGAAGCACATAGAAATTGACTGTCACTTTGTTCGTCAACAACTTCAAGCTGGAGTGCTTCGGCCTCTACCCATACCTAGTCGCCAGAAGCTTGCAGACATCTTCACCAAAGGTTTGGGACGCGACCATTTTAATGAGTTCCTTCGCAAGTTGGGAACCAACTTGAGGGGAGTATTGACGGCGATCTTGTGATCTTAATCGCACAATTTTCTCTCGTAGTTTATCTTGTTTCCTTATATGTAAATATATTCAGTATTAGACAGATTCTGTTTTTCCTTATTTTTCTTATGCCCCTTGTATAAGTTTGTAAGTCTTTGATCAATGAAATACAGAAGAAATGGATACAATATCCTAAAAATTTTACATGTATGGGATTTTTTCATATTACTCTTTAATTTTTTTAACCATTATCATCCAAATATCAATTGAACATAAATTCATGATAATATACGTAAATATGTTTCATCCAATACAATGATATACATAAGCATATATAAGTACCAACCTTATTAAAAGTGGTAAAATTATTAAAATTTTAGTCCTTCCTTTACGGAATCCTACCTTTCTCTGCTTTCTCTCTATGGCCCTAATAGCTTCCACGCCATCTTCCACCACCAATCTCTAGATGTCGCAGACCCCCAACATTCTGATGTGTCTGTCATGTCCAACCTTTCCACTACCCCCTCCCCATGACGTCGTGGTTGTACCTCCTAAACGAGCCCCTTACAGAAGACAACGATGATCGCAATTGGTGTTGGGCCAGTGGATGGACTACTAAGCGTTATCGTCAACCTTCACTTTGCTACCCATCATACCCTTTCAGAGTTTACTAAAGGCTCCTTTTAGAAAGAGATCTTGTCATAGGCCACATTACTTGGGAATCGGGGACTTTGCCTGCAAAAGCCTTCAATTTCCAAGAAAGAGCCCTCTCAGACGCTGCCACTCCTCCAGTTTCCGGCAATATCGATGAGAGGGGTCCCTCCCTCGCCTACTCTCACCTAGCAGGTTATACATCAACGTTTGGTGAACCCTAATGCTAGGGTTCTTGGGGGAATGGTGGGGACGGGACTCTAAGACGTTCTAGAGGGGATGTCGGCACTGGTTGATGCGCCCCTCCCGTTCTTTGGAGGATATTGGGGCTTCCTTGACGACGTGTTCTTTCGTGCCGGATAATGATGCCAGTTTTTGGGCCCCTACGTCCCAAATACCTGTCCTATCTTTGGTTTGCATGCAGTTTGGGATGACGGGTGACTTCTTTCTCCCCGTCCGTTTAAAGATGACCTAATGCTCTGAATATTCATCAAGGCATGGAGCTCATCAACTGAGGGGTCGGTTATGAAGGACCTCTCCCTAGGGATATACAGATTCTATTTTGCATCTAGGGAGGCGATGGATATGGTGCATCGGTCCGAGCCATAAAGTTACCGAAATTACCCCTTCATTGGGACAGATATCCTGGTGGATTACCCCTTCCCATCTCGGACCATAGAGAGGATCCAACCTTGGGTTCAAGTCTAGACTACCTCAAAAAGTCACCACAGTGGTAACATGCAGCGAGGTGGGCGATTCTCTCGAGGGGTATGTCACAGTGCATGCTGACAAATGAGGATTTTGCTGTGGGGGGGGGGGGGTGAAGATTTTGGTTCATTTTTCCCATCAACTACACCTCCCCCCCTTTGTCCCTCGATGGTGCCCGGAGTACCAAGAACCCATTTGGGTTTTTCTCAAATATGATCGACTCCCGATGTTCTGCTTTAATTGTGAGAGATTGGAACATACGACCAATGATTGTGACATATCCTTCCACGAGTTCCTCTGTACGATATATCCCTACCAATATCCGATATACCTTTGGTCAGGAAAACCGTCCCATGAGAGTGGACCACCCCAGCGTCGAAGGTATCCCATAAGCCCCCCCCCCCCCCCCCCCCCCAGGTTATGCGCCAATTGCCAATTCAGTTACCACGGACCAACCAGGTGTCCACCGTTCTGCATAAGTCACCAAAACCAGTTGGGACTTCCACTCTAATCTGGTCCACCTGTTCATCATGGGAGACTGAGTAGCGTTCAGTGTCGTCCACCGTCCTGCCTAACCCGGGGTTAGGAAAGACTAGTGCAATAGGTTATCTAGGAGGTTTCTTTGGGGATCCCCAATAGAGGGAAGCTGAAGAAGACCTCCTTTCGCAAGAAAGCCAGGGAGGATCATATTGAAGTTATGCAGGCGAGGGTTGAGAAACACCCTCGCTAGGAACCATGAAAGAATATGGCAATGGGTTGTTTTAGAGGAATGGCATCTCACCCTTTTATGTGGCCCTTTCACCATATCTTGTGCTCCCTCTCCGAACCAAACACATTACTCAATAGGTGAGACGTCTCCTTTGTAGGGTCTACACGCTTTTAGGGTAGGGAAATTTGGAAATATATGCTTCATAACATAGCATATTTTTTTTAGTATGCCACTATGATTCAATATTTGTAAATCTATGCTTTTGAAATATTTTAGGACAAAAATACCCTCATTACTATTGGTTTAAATTCCAAAATAAATTGTACATGAGAGGATTTGAACCATGGTTGTTCAAAAAAAATGTTTGGACTTAACCACTTATGCTAAATTACTTACATGTATTGAAGCATTTTATTTTTTTTACTATACTTTATTATATACTAAGTTCTCGTACTACATCGAAATTTAGAATAAATGTGTTAAAAGTGTGAAAACTAACGAAAAATTCGGATTTTAGAGAGTGTGCAACTTTAAAATTTTCAAAATAAATAAATAAATATGGGTATACCGTAAATATTTCAAAATAAATAACTATGTGTATACCAAAATAAATAAATAAATACTATTTAAAAATATATTTGTATATATATACATATTTATTTATTTTGGAAATTTTAAAGTTTTACATGGTCTAAAATCCCAATTTTCTGTTAGTTTTCACACTTTTTGCACATGAAAAATAATATATAGTAAGTATTTTCAACAAAAAACAGTACACCGTAAGTATTTACAGAACGTGCAGAGTTCACCATAAGTATTTTTCAATTATCCGTATTTTTATTCTAAATTTTTGTGTAGTACGAGAACTTAGTATATAATAAAATATAGTAAAATAAATAATAAAAGGCTATAATAAATATAAGTAATTTAGTACAAGTGGTTAAGTTCAAATATTTTTTCTTGAACAACCATGGTTCAAATCTTATCATATACAATTTATTTTGAGATTTAAACTAATAATAATAAGGGTATTTTTGTCCTAAAATATTTCAAAAGCATAGATTTACAAATATTGAATTATAGTGGCATACTAAAAAAATATGCTATATTATGAAGCATAGATTTCCAAATTTCCCTTTAGGCTATTATGGTTAGGCTCAAATTGAACTGGATATGGTCTTACTTTTTGTTTTAGTTTTACTCAATTTGTTAAGATTTCAAAAACTCGTCTCTACCTCAAGTTATTTTTGTTAGAATATAACTATAATGGGGTCTTCAAATATTAGATTGAGCTTTTAGTTGAGTTTTTCATCTAATATGGTATCAGAGCTTGACACCTCACGGACCCGTGTTTAAATCCCACTCTCTACAAAAAAAATCTATTTCTTTTCTATTTATCAAATTTGGCCAAAATAGGTCAGCCCTTATCATTCTTCTCAATGGGCTCATCTATTCTTCTAAATAATTCACCTCCAAACTTGTAAATGAGGTTTATCCGTGAGGACACGTGTTAGAATATAACTATAATTGGGTCTTCAACTATCAGCTTGCGGGTTCAAACCCCACTCTTTACAAAAAAAATATATTTCTTCTCTATTTATCAAATTTGCCCAAAATGGACCAGTCTTTATCGTTCTTCTCAATGGGCTAATCTAGTCTTCTAAATAATTTACCTCTAGACTTGTAAATGGAGTTATCTGTGAGGACACGTGTTAGAATATAACTATAATTGAGTCTTCAACTATTTTTTTTTTGAGATAATATGAGATTTTATTTAAATATCGGCAAATATGATGTTTTGAAGAGGTTCGGGGATATGACCCCCTTGCCAATTCCAGACAGGGTTAGAACAAGCCGCCCTAGCAAGCCAATGAGCTGCTTTGTTCGCTGTCCGTTTTACAAATTCGAGCTGCACGCACTCGAGTGTAGATAAAAGGAAAATACAATCTGTAACGATCGTTCCCAGAGGGGAGAGCAGATTCCCCCCTCGCCTGATCATATCCACTATGACCTTACAGTGGCTTCGGACCACAGCCCTCTGGCGAGGATACTGCTGGAGCCACGTAAACGCTTCCCGGATCGCAACGACTTCCACTAATCCCGGGTTTTGGGCTCCATGGAATGATGTGGACCGAGCATCCCTGAGATGACCCCTATCGTCCCTACATATCCATCATGTTCCCACCTTGTCCGCCGCCGCAAACAAAGCGCCATCTGTGTTGTTGGCCCACGCGCCCTGAGTGGGGTGTTCCCACACTTCTGCCGCCTGTACCCTGGCATGGCGAGGAGCCGCCTGTGCCTGTAGCTTCCGCTTCCTGGCTTCCATCCACCCTGTTTGTAGGTGGAATGCTGTTTGATAAATACAGGCTGCTGGTTGAACTAAATTTTCTCAGACCACTTTGTTCCTAGCCTTCCACACTTCCCACAGAAGACATCCTATCAGTCCCCCTCTTTCCGGGGGGTTAATGGTCAATGTACCATGCAACCACTCTACCATCGTCTGGGCTTCCTGAGGTAGCTTCAACCCTGATTTCGCCCAACACTCCGCTGCCACTGGGCACTGAACTAGAAGGTGGAGAGCTGATTCCTCTGCTCCAGAGCAAACCGGACAGGTTGCTGCCATATCCACATGCCTGCGCCTCAGGTTAACTGCCACCTGCAAGCAGTCTGAGCAGGTGCGCCACAGGAAGGATTTGACCTTCGGCATCACCTCCAGCTTCCAAATAGCCGACCAAATTTCTGGCTGGGTCTGGAGGGTTGCCTGATCCTGTTGGCCCATACCATATGCCGACCTGACCGTGTATTGACCCAAATAGTCCCCCGTCCAATACCAAGAATCCCTTGCGGCCGTCCTACTTATCGAACCGCCAGTATCGCCCTCTGATCCGCCGGGCTGAAGAGTGTACCGATCCGAGTTTGAGCTTTTAATTGATTTGATATTCTTATAATTTTAAAGGTTGTCGTCCATCTTAAGAAAAACTATTATTCCCCTGTTCTTCTTCCTGTTTTCTTTCGTTTATGGCAATAAAATATATCCCTCAAAAGAAACAACCAAGCAATGATGTAAGAGAATATTAACAAGCTAGCAAAACTTATCTTGCTAATAGAATGAGCCACGGACTATATTTGACTCATTAATAACAATTTATAACATGTTTCATCTTGATCAATGATAGATTTTCCTAAAAAAAACAATATATATATAGAAAATAAGTATTTTAAAACCACAGTCTGTGAGTTGCACGGTAAGAGAGAAGCAAAAAAAGCAGGGTAAGACAAAAAGATGTTTTGATACCAAAAGAGCCAATGAAATCTTAACAAGTCACGTTAATGGATAATTACAGCCCCAATAGAATTAATGAAATGACAAAATAAACCGCCGTCAACAGAAACAACTGAAGCTGGTTTAGTCGGCAGCGACCGTACGGTACCTGACACCCAACCCAAGACTGCTTTACTTTATTAAGTGAACCCAAATCGCAACATTAACAGACTCGAAATAGCGGTTGAAGCCAATGGGGTGTCGACAACGCATCCTTAAATACCAGTCCGGTTTTGTGATGTCGCCCCAAAACCGGTCTTGATCTAAGCCCTTTCTATAAATAAATGTTGTGTGCACTCGAAACTGGCTCAACCCCATCCTGGAAGCTAAAACGGGAAAGAATAAAGAGAGTTGTTTGGAAATTAGGGTTCAGGGGAGAGAGAGAAAATGGGTCGGGGTAGGGTTCAGTTGAAGAGGATAGAGAACAAGATCAACAGGCAAGTGACTTTCTCCAAGAGAAGAGGAGGCTTGCTTAAGAAAGCTCACGAGATCTCCGTTCTCTGCGATGCCGAGGTTGCTCTCATTGTCTTCTCTCACAAAGGCAAGCTCTTTGAGTACTCCACCGATTCTAGGTATACATATTCATGTTTTCCTCTTCTGTTTTATGTCTTACATTTATATTATGTTTTGGGTTTTCTTTCAAGTGTTTCACATCTTAGGTTTTCGACTTTCTTATGTTATACATATAATTATATATATATGTTTGTTTCGCTAAAATTAGATTTTCATGTCTTCAAGGTTTTGCTTTAAATGATGTGGTTGCTCTCTTGATTAGGTTTTCTGTTTTCTTGGTGCATTATTTCTTTTTGGAAATATATGAAACATACTCGAAAAGAGGGTGTTTTTCATTAATAATTGCGGAGTTTATTAGATTTCATTTGAAGCGATACATTAAAGTGTATCAAGAAAACTTTCCGACCTCTGAAGAATAAATATAAAACGGATTTTCTTGACTAAGATTTGAAGGTCATTTTGTGAAGCCCTATTGGCAAAAAAAAATGTAATAAACTCATTCACTTTAATTTGGAAGTTAGGTAACGCTTTTAGCTAGCGGTTCATGTGTGGGTTCGGCTCTCTCACGAGCACAGAGGTTTCATGCAAGTTCCCATATAATAGGGTTTTGTCTTTTTCTTATTTAAATGACCAACATTAATTAGTATTCGGAAGTATTTTTTTCTGATTTGCTTTCAAGTCGTGTCAAGATTTGAAGGACCTGTTTAGGTTTAGAGGGACATGTGTGAGATGCCCCAGCTGTACAAGTATAAAAACTTTGGGATATGGGATTTATATTATTATAATAATTTTTTGTAATTAATAATCAGGACATTTATTTTGAATATTAATTATGTCTGTTGGTCGCTATCTTGAATGATGTACTTAATTGCTTAACCAAGAAATTCAGTCCTAGTGCTTTAAAATTAAAGACTTGCAAATTTTCTGCTTGATCATAAACAGATTTTGAATTAGGAGGTTATTATTATTTGTGTATTACTTATTCATTTAAAAAAATATTCATGTGCTTTTGTTTGCGAGAAGATTCACATCAAGTGACCTGAAATTTTGAACAATGTTTTGTTTCACTGATAAAACCATAGGGTATTATCCAATGTATATTTTGAAACCACAAACGAATGGCTTTCAATATTTTACAAATGAGGATAAGAAAGTTTATTCTCTACTAATATTTGATTTGAATTTTCACATTTGCAAACTGCAAAACTAAAAATTATGTTTGTAGTCTACATTTTTGGGTGAAGTGTTGACGGTATAATTATGCATGTTTAGAAACTTATCCAAACTACGTAGTTTAAGTATTTAGATGACGCAATCTATATCGTCTAAGTGATAATTTGATGACGTAAAATAAACGTGTCATGTCAGAACATTGACTACGGGTCGACGGAGTGGATTTATCTAGACGACACATGGTGTTATATCGTCCATATAGGTCCTCTTAAGAGACGTTAATTTTAAATATATTGTCTTCTTAATAAATATAGTTGGACGGCACAGTGATGCTTTGCCTAGTAAACTTGGTAGATTACAGTATGTGAAATAAAATACCTTCTAACACTCCTAATTTAGAACTTACTAATCTTGAGTAGAAGTGAACCATGGAGGTTCTCGGTCCATGTTCATTGGTGCGATCTAATTTTAAACTTATTTGATTAATGCATAGCTTTTATCTTTAGCATGGTTGTTAAAGATCGTGGTGATAGTATGAAATCTATGCTTGTAACTATTTTATTAAAAAATAACCATATAATTATGATATTAACTTCCTTGGGTTATATTGGAGGTGAATAGTGAATTTGTTTTAAGTAGATGTCCAAATAGATCTAGAGATATTATGTACAAGTGTTTTCATTATAATTTCTGTAAGGAATTAAAAGTGCAGATTTTCCCCTAAAAGAAGTGCAGATTTTGTTTGCATATTAATTTTACCTTTGACAAATTGGGATCAGCTGCTATCATAATATGTCTTCCCAGATTATAGGGTTGAGGTTCAAACTTAAACAATAAGTTAAAAGAATGTTAACAGTAATTCCATATTGTCTTAATTTGGTCTCATATATAATGTCCATATTTTGTTTAGTTTACTCTCTCTTTTTTTGAGAAAAAAAATACAATTGTATTAATTTAGATTTCAACTAGATCTGAGTACATCATGGATAACTTCTTGACCACAAAGAACAGGAAAAAAAACACAAGTGTTCGCAATATCCTTCATAATGGAACATCTAAGACGGTCTTTAAAAAGGTCACCATTACCAACTTAAAATAAAGGTAACTGAAAAACACTGCTCAAGGTGTGGGCAAAGTCCCGCTTGGCCCCCCGGGGTGGGTTCCTTTCGTCTGGGTGTAAACCGAACATGTGTTCATCGGTAGTGAAGGAAGGACTGGCTTGTCTCAGGGATCCCTTCTAACAATCGTCCCTAAAGCCTTTGGTTGAGACCCACTCAATTAACCAGATCCATAATCGAGAGAAGGGTCGAGGAGGGCGCGGTGGTGGAGGCCAAGGAGGAGGATGCACCGGTGACGGTTCCATAGACCGAGGCGGCAACTTTAGAGACAGCGACGACGACTTAAGAGGAGGCTTTAGAGGCGGCGGTGGAGGCTTCAGTGACGATCGTGAGCCAGACAACAACCATCGGGGTTGCAGAGGGGGGACCGAACAAGGTCGACAGACACTTCGTTGGTGGCGAGAGGAAGAGACCGTCGCGGTACTTAGAGGCGGCTCGAAAAGGAGAGCCCTAGCAGAAAAACCCATCACAGGGCCCATGAAGGAGATGCGAAGGAGAAGATATATGGAAGAGAGAAACATAACCATATCATAGGCTATGGAAAAAGTCATAGTCATAGTCATAGTCATGACTTTTCTCTTACGACGAGCGAACACTAAAAAAGGCTAGGGTTTTTCTTTTTTATATAGTTTGCTCTTTTAATATAAGAATTAGATAAGTTGATAAACATTTAGTTACATCTTGAACAACAAATGAACTAATTTTAAACTGTTAAATACATATAAACATTTAAATATAAATTACTAACAGAATAAAAGAAAAAGGTTGAAAATTAAAATAAATATCTGTTTGGAAAGAATTTGCATTTAGAAGAACATATTTCAGATGTCCTGATACCATATATATGTGAGAGAGAAACGAAACACATCCCTTGAATTGTGCTGACAACATTTCAGGATGTTTTGCTTTTCTTCTTGTTCCAGTTCCATCACCACAAGACATTTGTCTGGTTTTAGTAATAGTGTGTATAAGCTCAACACTGTCAGTTTGGATTGTGGGAGTCAGTGCAAAGAGTAGAAAAGAAATTATTGGAACTACAAACATTTCAGCCTAAATACCTTCCATCAGAGTCTAGCCTTTTATACTTTTATTTTAGAATATATATCAAATACTAGCTACAAATAACTTCATGTTGGCCTCTGCATACAACATCATCATATATGTACCTTCACTCAAAAGTTAGGGTTCATGTTTAATGTGTAATGAATCCATCTTGTCTCTATATGTATGAAGATGTTTGGTCTTTTAATTGTAGATATTTGTTTATTTTTCAAACAGACTTAGTATATTACAATATGTGAAATAAAATACCTCCTAAATCACAATTTATCCTAAATGTTTTGACTAATATCTTATAGAAATTAACTAGTAATCCTCTCTCTACCACTACTACTATTACAACGTACACCTTTCGTTCATTCCTAAATCTTAACTAAGCAAACGTAAATTGTCATGTAATAACGTTGACCAGTATTGCATTTTCTGTTCGCAAGTCTAACGGCCGTTAAGTTAATAATAGAAAAAATCGATAGTTAATGGTTATGATTTGACGATAAACGAAAAATTGAAGTTATGATTTGAGAATAAACGAAAAGTTGAAGTTTCCATCTTAGGAAAGTTTTATAGCATGTGACAAGCATGTGACTGATATTTCACGGCGTTAATCACACTTAACAGATTTTGATACATTTTGAGAATTAATAAGTTTAAACCTGTTATCATCTGATACGTTTCATATATGTGAGTTATGATTTGATGTTTGACTTTAGTACAATGAGGTGACATGGAGTTCTTTCTTATTTTAATTTTGGTTTTCTACAACAGCATGGATAAGATACTAGAGCGCTATGAGAGATATTCTTATGCGGAGAAGCAGCTCACCACCCCTGACTCTAATTCCTCGGTAGATTTCCAAACTAAATTATGATGTAGTGATTTTTTTCCAAGTACTGTTTGATTGATTAATGTGGATGTGGTGTTAATGGTTAAGGGGAACTGGACATTGGAGTACTCCAAACTCAAGGCTAAATACGAGCTTTTGCAGACAAATCAGAGGTATGATTCTATAAATTTTATAATTCAATTGGATGTCAAATTTTACTGTTTTTGATTTTTTACAAATGAGACACTATCTTTTTCATTTTCATTTTTAGGCAGTATTTGGGTGAAAATCTGGATTCATTGAGCCTCAAGGAGCTCCAAAACTTGGAGCAACAGATCGATACTGCCCTTAAACACATTCGGTCCCGAAAAGTAGAATGCATTGAAACATTGAAATTGATTTCTTTTGTTGTCGAAAATATAATTAACGTTGAAACTTACTTGTACTTGCAGAACCATCTCATGTATGAATCTATCTCTGAGCTCCAGAAAAAGGTATGAAAACGTTATTATATCATCATGTAATTAATTCCCAAGTTGATATGTTTGCAAGTAGTATAAGGTTAAACAGTATTTTAGGACAATGGTGTTTAGTTTTAAGAACAAATATAGGCATATTCAGGTAGAATCTTGATCTGTTTTTGATAGACAAAAGAGAGGTAAATTTTAGAAGCATCTGAAATATGTCATCTCTTAATACTTTATAGTAATGTTGTTGGCAGGAGAAGGCTATTCAGGAGCAGAACAATATGCTAGCAAAGAAGGTCACTGACTACTCTTTATCGTACTTGTGACTTCAGTTTCTCTGATTTTAATTACTTATTTAGTTATTGTATCGGGTTTTCACAACTAAAACGTCAAACCTATTAATTGGGTGTGGTCCTAACCATTATAAATAGGTTTTTATTCTTATATTTAATCGACGTGAATTCATACTTCGACGGTTATAGTAACTCCGTCAACTTATGTACAGATTAAGGAGAAGGAGAAAGAGAAGATCGTTGCCCAGCAAATGCAGTGGGAGCACCATAACCACCATGGCCCTCCAAATGGCTACCTGCTCCCTCATCACCAACACCTTCCTTGCTTAAATATGGGGTATTTTCGTCATTCCACCTCCCCATTATATACAAAATTACAGGCACTTCAACGTGTTCGTGTGTGATTTTACTATTACTGCAGTGGAAATTACCAGGGAGTTGAGCAAGAGGTAAGGAGGAATGAGCCGGAGCTCACGCTTGAACTTATACACTCATGCCACCTCGGATGCTTTGCCACGTAAGCAAGGACACAGAACCTATAATAATTACAAAATAATCTATAATGATGATCGTGGGATTAAAGTGCTCTTGTGGATCGGTTGGGTTATAAAGTTTTGGTTATTTTCTCTATATGTGAATATATGTATGTAACATAGATGTGTGTATGCTGTCATATGTTTCACAGACATGGCAATCCTTTTGTTACTATTGTATCGGATATTGGCTTTAATTTATTTATTACGCTCCTTTGATAAATGCAAGGCTATTTTTGTGTTTGCAACTTTTAATTATGAGTTGTTAGCCTTTGCCTTGTATAGCTGATGCGACTTTCAATTCAAGCGTTTCTCCTTATGTGTTTTTTTTTTGTAAATTTTGGAGTTCTTTGATTTGGTTTTGATGTATTTTGTATAGTTGATGAGTTGTTAAATTGGGTAAATTAGTTGACATACCCCGTACTATACACGTTTAACGAGCAAATACCTCAAAGTTATTTCGTAACAAAAACATACCCCGAACTAATACTTAGTAGCAACATCCCCTTTCATCCATTTTCCATCTATTTTAGGGTTAGTTTTAGGTTTGGAGAAAGATTTAGGGTTAAATTTGGTTTTAGGATTATAACAATATATGTACAATAATTGGTGAAATGGGGGTGTTGTTTTTTTTTTATCAGAGAGAAATAAATGCATTAAAAAGGTAATGTGGGTCCTTAGATAGAAACCACACACCAAAAACCAAGTCCAACAAAACCAGTACAAAAAGCAAAAGCAATAGAGGAAACAAGAGAAAACAACCACCCCGGTCCACCACAACAATCACAAACCCACCAGACTAGTGAACAGTGTCTCAAGAGATCGCACGGGCAACCTTGATCGGACTACTGAACAGTACCACAGGAGACCGCACAGGTGGATCCTCTAGCCTCAAGAAGGCTAAGTAACCCATGTTCCTCCAACCAAAAACGGGCAGATCGGCCCCAAAAGGCGACCCCGGAACAAGTACTCACCGGACCCCACCAAGGTTAAGAAACCCCAAGACTACTTCTGAACAAGCACTCACCAGACCTAGCAAGAGAACCACCGAAGAGGACCGGGGGACAAAGTGCTGAACTCCTCAAACATGATACAATCATCCTTAGGCGCTCCTAGTCAGCGCAACAACCAGAGACTCGACCCACTCAAGGAAGGTGAAAGGACGACCAACCGATCTCAAATTGGAGAAGGATCCTTGTTGAACTCTAGCAAAAAGATTGTTTGGTTCAATAGCAGTGGACCCAGAGAAGACACGATGATTGCGCTCTAGCCAAATATGCTAGAGACACAATAGTCCGATACCCGTCCACTCGGACCTCAACCTCCGAAGTCCCACCAAAGAGGTCCAAGACTCAAGAAAAAGAGCTGGCAACAACGGAAGAACACCTAACTCCCCACCATCTCAAGACTAGAGACCAGACCCTCCAGGTCCACGAGCAAGCGATAAACAAATGCCTAATGTCTTCCCCACCTGTACCACACAACACACACATCCACCGGACCAACGGAACCGACACACCCCTATCCACCAAGAAGGAAATAGTGGGAACCCCCTCATGAGAAAACAGCCAGGCAAACAAATGGATCTTGGGAGGAACAGGGGCAGACCAGATCATTGAAGCCCACGGAGCAGTCCCATGATCTACCCAACCAGCTACAACCTGAAAAGCTCTAGCTGTAGAGAAACCACACGGATCCCAGGACCAGGTCAACGAATTAGGCCGCTCTCGAACCAGACGAACTCTAATCTCCTCCAACGCCTCAGCATCGCGGACCCGAAGATCCCTACCAAACAGAAAAACCCATTCCCCATCCACGAAAAACTCAGCAACCGACCGGTGATGGCCTTCCGCCAACCTATAGAGTCGAGGAAACCGAGTCGCAAGAGCGGTATCAAAAATTCATGGGTCTTCCCAGAAACGAATCGTGGCGCCTGAACCGACCACCCACCTCAAAGTGTCATGACCAAACACTCTCGCTAACCCAGGGTCCCTGTCCAAACGAACCACATGTCGAATGAAGAAAGAGGAAGCCCTCAACGGAACAGAAAGCGCACCCAAATCCCAATCTGACTACCTCCACCCAAAACAAGCACAAATAACACGTCTCCAAAATACTAGACCTTTAGTAGCAAAGCGCCACCAACATTTCAAGAGAAGACTGGTGTTTACCGCCGAAAGAAAACGAACACCAAACCCCCCTGAGTCCTTGGACAAGAAAACCATATCCCGTGGGACCTTGGAGAGACACCTCCTTTCTCTACCTGAACACCAAAGTAACCTCCTCTGAAGTCTCTCTAGCAAATGAACCACCTTCTTGGGAGCACGAAACAAAGACATGTAAAAGATCGGCATGCTGGCCAAGGCCGCCCTGATGAGCGTATGCCGACCTCCCAAGGAGAGAAAACGGGTTCGCCAGACCGTTAGCCGCTCTCTATACATATCAACCACCAGGTCCAAAAAAGAAGAGAGACGAGGGTTTCCCCCCAAAGGGAACCCAAGGTAAGTAAAAGGGAGAAGACCCAAAGAGCACTGCATGACCTCTGCCAGAGTCTCGCACATAGAATCAGCCACAGCAAAAGCAACCAGAGACGACTTGGCAAAGTTGATCCGAAGACCCGGCACCAGCTCAAAAGTGTGAAGAACAAACCTGACAGCCCGAAACTGATCCGCACCTGCCTCAAGGAACAACAGAGTGTCATTCGCAAACTGGAGGTGAGAAACCTGAATGACTGAGCCAACCCGGATACCACCGTACAACCCTTGTCTGATTCCGAGCTCAAAAAGCTGGTGAAAACCCTCAGCCACCATCAAAAATAAATAAGGTGACAACGGACACCCTTGCCTGACTCCCTGTAAGGAGGCCCATTAAGCAACATTGAAGAGAAACCCCGTAAACACGAGGAGATCAACATAATCCACTTCCCACCGAAACCCATACTCCTAAGAACATGAAACAAGTAAGACCAATCAACCCTATCAAACGCCTTCTCAAAGTCCAACTTCACCAAAGCAGTAGGCTGCCGAGAGCAGGCATGTAAAAATCGGGCTGGTGCCCGCCTAGGCGCCCATTTGACCATTAACGCCCAATTTTAAGCGGGTCGAGCGACCCACCCCGATTTGGCCCAATTAATCGGCGATTTGGCCGATTAGTCGGCCTAATCGCCGATTAATCGGCCCAATGCCACCGAGCCCAAAAAAATGAAAAAAAAAACTAAAAATTTAAACTAATTAAAGGCTACAACTTGAACCTTTTTTTAATTCGTTACTAAAGTTGAGTCCCAAAAAAGATGGAGCCCAAAATTAGTCAAGAATTAAGTGCTTAGTGGTTGACACAAGTGATGGACCTTTATAGAAGAAAGGAAGAGAGTGTTAGTGAAACTTGGGCGATGTGGGACTTTAAAATGGTTGGTTTGAAATACTTCTATGCTATACCAATATTTATATTTTACAAACTAAATAATACTATTAAATTGTGCTAGTTGAGTTGGTTGTGGGCACTTTGAGTGTTAGGTCTTGAGTTCAAATCACCTTATTGATATTTTTTTGTTAAGTCATATTTATTTATATTGTTGTTTAGGATGATATGATTTTTTAGACTATATATATACATGTTTTAGTTGACATAAAGTTTATCCTATATATATATATGTATAATCTTTTATTTTTTAATATAGTATAATATTAAATTTGATAATATATATTTATTAATAATAAAAAAATAAAAAATACACATCCGATTAATCCCCGATTAATCTCCGATTAATCCCCGCCTAGCGCCTAGGACCCCTCATCGACCGATTGGCGCCTAGCGATTTTTACAACACTGGTCGAGAGTGACGCACAAACCCCAGAACATTCATAGCAACAAGGACACTATCCGTTAGCTGTCTCCCCTAGATACACGCAGACTGAGTACTGCTAATAAGGTCTCCAATCACCATCCTCAGACGCCTCGACAAGATCTTGGCCAAGATCTTGTAAGTAGCTGTCGTAAGGCTAATAGGACGGTACTCCGAGAAGGTTCTTGGGGAAGGGACCTTCGAGATGAGAACAATAAAACTCGAGTTCACCCCTCGCCCAAGCTGAAATGAGGCATGAAAGAAGTGAAGAAACCGCATGAAGTCGGCCCGAATGATCTGCCACGCTGCCCGAAAGAAGACCAGATCAAAACCATTTGGCCCCGGAGCCTTATCCCCAGAACAAGCAGACAAAGCCTCCAAAACATCACCCTCGGTGAAAGGAGACTCCAAAGACATAGAATCCTCCTCCCTTAGCCGGGCGAACGATAAAGCGGGTAAGATATGATGGGTCGACTGCTAAGAGAAGAAACGGGCCCCAAAGTGTGCAACAGCCTGAGCCTTGACCCCTACAGGGTCAAAATACTCTGTGCCATTCTCTAACACCGAGAAGATCTGGTTCCGAGATGCACGGGCCTGGGCTACACGATGAAAATATGCTGAGTTACGATCCCCATCCCTGCCCCATTTGACTCTAGCCTTCTGCCTCCATAAGATAGATCTCTGCCCCGCCTTAGAGGCTATCTGGGATGTGCAAAAAGCCCTCTCAGTCAACTCTTCCTCAGATAAGGGCCTAGTGTCAACCAGCACATCAAGCATCAATACGCACCTCCAACTCAGAAATAGCATTATCCAGATGACCAAAAACTGAACGATTCCACTCCCGCAGATCACCCCTCAAAGTTCTCAACTTGGTCCACCAATTGAACTCTGGATCCCCACGAACCACATAAGAGGACCAACGCTCGCTCATAAACGGGAGGAACTCATCGTGCTCACCCAAGCATCAATGAATCGGAATGGGCGAGGCCCCTAATCCACCCTCTCATCAGATAAAAGGATCGGACAATGATCGGAGAGGGACCGAGTGAGTCCTTTCTGAACAAGACCAGAAAACATGCTGAGAAGCTTAGGAGATAGAAGAAACATGTCGATACGACTACACCTGGAAGCGGGGCCAAACCAGGTGAAATGCATGTTGGCCAGAGGGAGATCAAGTAACCCAGATGCCGAAATAAAGTCGCAAAACTCTGAACTGTCCCCATGGAGAATCCCCCCTGACGATATATCCTCCTGTGAGCAAACTGTGTTGAAGTCCCCAACGACAAGCAACACAGACCCAAAACCATCAACAACTGAACAGAGAGAAGTCCAGAAGTCACGCCTCGCCGTAACTGAGGTGGAAGCGTACACATTTAGGATTGTCAAGGGAGTGCCCGAGGGTAGATGAACTCCCGACCAAACCAGAACGCCGTCAACAGGGTAGGTCTGACCTACTTGGAACACCCTGCTTTTCCAAATAGTAAGAAGACCCCTAGACAAACCAGACGAAGGGACAAACGAGTGGCCAAAGTCCGGTCCTAAACCACACGAACGAGTGATACTAAAGCTAATGTCTGACAACTTCGTCTCCTGAGTAAAAACAAAGTCTGCCCGCTGAGCATGGACAAGAGAGGCCAAAAGACTCCTCTTCGAAGAGGAGCCTAGACCCCGAGCATTCCAAGAAAGGAAAATCATGGAGTCACCAAGGGGTTAGCAACCCCGATGTTGTAAGTATGGCTGAGGGCCGCCTCAACCTTCCGAAACCCCTCTTCAGCTGTACCCCTATAACAGACCCCCTAACTCTCAGCAAACCGCGCCACAGTATGGGTAATGCTCTCACATGTGCGCCCATCAACAAGATCCGAATGAAACTCAGAATAATCCGGCGGAGGGGCACATGCCAGAGGCGGTACCTGCGCTCCTACAGCCACACCTCCACCACCACCTTCTACCGCAACATCAAGACGGCCCCCAAACACAAATAAGGCAGTACCTGAATCAACCACATCCTCAACTTCCTGATCCCGATCGAACTCAGTCTCAGAGTCACGCCGAATATCACTCTCAACTGGAAGGCTCGACTCCTGACACACCCCCGAATCAACAACGGAATGAGCCGAGAAGGGAACCATTGACTGTGACGAAGCACCAACCACAGATCTAATTGGAAAATGCAGGGATCGCGGCCTGGCTGTGAAGGCCTGAAGGATCGGATAAACGCCAGATCCTGACGGAGCAACGGACGGGGGGTCTAGGAGTTGGGCAAGAGGGAATGCTATTTAAGTGCGTCCTCTTGACTAAAACCTCAGCTCGAAAGTCATCCCATCTTACCGGTACAAGCATGATATAAAAGGAAACATCTGTAGTGTGAACAAGGGCAGAAGCTCTGACCATCTGACCCGAAGCTAAAGAAGAAGAATGGGGGGTAATGTTACTAAGTGTTAGTTTTAAATTTGGACTGAAGACTACATATTTCTATCAATAGTAAATTATTTCTGCCTTTCTTTTCAAGATTATGGTCTCCCTTACATAGCTCTTTGGAGGAAGTTAAACCGTTTGAAAGAACATCTTAAGACTTAAGAATGTACAAGTCTTTGGGTTTTTTTTATCTACTCAGATTGAAACTCTAAGGTCCTCTATTAATCAACTGAACTCTTTAGTTGAATCAAGACCCTTATCCATATTAGAGTGTTCACGGAGAGGAGCTATAAAGACTGAGCTCATTAAAAAAACTAAATTATCCTTCAAACTTTGGAGTCAAAAAGCCAGATTGAATTGGTTTCATGAAGGAGACAAGGGCTCAAAAAATTTTCACAGAGTGACCAATTTTAAAGGGGCTCATAATAAGGTCTCTCAAATTCTTGTCAATTCTATTATGCTATCAGACCCTGATCAGATTAAAGTTGCAGCAACAACTCATTTTCAGCAGAGATTTTCTCAGCCTCTCCCTCATGCTATTAACCTTGATGATCTTCAATTTAAGTCTCTGTCTGAGGAACAATCTACTTGGATTCAAAAACATTTCCTTGAAAAGGAAATCCTTCAAGCTCTTTTGGCTTGTAAAGGAGACAAAGCTCCAGGGCCAGATGGCTATACCCTTAGGTTCTTTCAGGTGGCTTAGTCAATAATAAAGCCTGAATTTTGAAAATTTTCAATCATTTTTATAAATGTGGACATTTGGGGAAAGGACTCAACTCATCTTTCAGCACACTTATTCCCAAGAATTCATCTCCCTTAAACTTAGATGATTTTAGGCCAGTTAGCCTTATGGGAGGTCCTTATAAGATACTATCTAAGCTGCTAGCCCTTAGACTCAAAGTTGTAGCTGGTTCTTTGGTAGGGGAGGTGCAAACTAGCTTCATGGCTGGAAGACAAATAATGGATGGGATATTTGTAGCTTCAGAAATTGTTCAGCACATAAAGAAATCAAGGACCAAGGATGATTTTGAAAAAGCCTTTGACAAGGTTGATTGGATGTATCTTATGAAATTATTGCAAGGATGGGGTTTGGCCTTCAGTGGAGACTGTGGATCTTATCTTGCTTAAAAGCTTCAGTTCCAATTCTTATCAATGGATCTCCCAGTCTAGACTTTTCCCTTTTTAGTGGTTTTAGGCAAGGTTGTGCACTCTCCCCCCTACTATTTACTCTAGTTGATGAAGGCCTCAATCATATAATGTTAGCAGGACTATCAAGAAATTTTTCCGAAGGAATTCATACTTCTCCTCAAGCTCCATCCATCTCTCATCTGCAATTTGCAAATGATACAATATTCTTTGTCAAGGTAGATCTGTCTAAGGTTAAAAACCTTAAGTATGCTATTTTAATGTTCCAATCTGTGAGTGGCCTTCAAGTCAACTTCCATAAGTCTTTAGTGGTTCCAATGAATCTATCTAAGCAAGAATCTTCCCTGATCAGTTCAAAATTTCAATGTGAAACTGGCTCTCTTCTTATGTCCTATCTTGGCTTCAGTTTAGGAGCAAATCCAAAGAGACTTTCAACTTGACAACGAATTCTAGAAAAATTCAAAAAAGCTGTTGGATTGTGGCAAGCTAAGCTCCAATCCTTTGGGGGTGGGGGATTACACTTATCAAAACAACTTTGGTATCACTTCCTTTGTATTACTTCTCTCCTAAAAGGGTGATTAAGGCCATGGAAAGGTGGTAGAGAAGATTCTTATGACATGGTTCATCTATCTCTAAAACCTTTTGTAAGGTCATATGGAGCCTAGTATGCAGAGCCAAGGAGGATTGAGATTTAAACATAAAAATTATCACCATCATGAATCAAGGTCTTCTAGATAAATGGTGGTGGAGGTTTGGATTGGAAGAGAATTCTCCCTGGAAGGTGATCATTTGTGCTAAGCTAGGCTACAAAAATTCCATGTGGGATCTTTCAAGCCTCCCTAAAATTGGGAATCAAAGCTTTCTAAAGCACATTCTAGGCCACATCAATGAGCCTAGATTTGCAGATTGTTTTCAAGGGTTTACAGTGGATTTTAGGATCTGCAAAATGATCTTAGTCTGGGATGATATATGGCGGGGGGGATCAAGCTTTAAGATTTTTATTCCCAAGACTTTATCTTTTATCTGAAGCAAAATCCTTTGTGGTATCTGAGCTATTTTCTGGATCCACTTGGGACATTCATTTAAGAAGATCTCCCTCATGCAAGAAAAATCATGAGTGGTATGTTCTCTCCTCTATTCTCAATGGTATTCATCTGCAAGATAGGGAAGATGTATTATGCTGGAAATTAGATCCCAAAGGCTTCACAGTGAAGAAATTGTACTAATTACTTACAAGGCAAGGCACCCTCAAAACTGATTGGGGTCACAATCTCTTGATTCTTGGAGCTCCTCCTAATATATCAACATTTTGCTGGCTTGCCTTCCATGAGGCTCTTCCTTCTAAGTGTTTTCTTGAAAATAAAGAACTACAATTTTCATTCCAGGATCTTCTATGCTCTAGCTGTAATTTGGACTTTGAGGACCCAACTCATATCCTTCTACACTGTTATAAGGCTTGGGAAGTCTGGGGTGTCATTTCAGGTTGGCGGTACATTACTTTGATCATTCCACATAAGCTCACTACTCTCATTTCCACTTAGAATCAGTTACAACCTCAGACCACTCACAGATCTTGGTTTCACATTCTAAAAATCATTTGTTGCAACTTTGATTGGCTAGGAACAATCTCATTTTTCAACAGCAACCTTCATTCAATAGTGCCAACTGCCCTGTTTCTCAATGGCATACGTTTCTTCGTCAAGTCCTCTGTGAAGCAACTTCGGTGTAGTGTCCAAGGTGATTTGTTACACAACATCAGACCACCGGATCTGTTCCTTCTCTTTTTCCCAACTTTCATCTCTATATCCATCAACTTCACATAATGGGGCTATCAGTTGAGGAACTTTCAGGACATCAGATGTTAGCTCAAGGCCAAGCTCAGCCAAGGATCGCCTCATTGTCTTCGATTGGCCCCCCACCTAGTTTTGAGTTTGTCAGGAAACAATCAATCACTAAGAGAGTGAAAAGAGCTAATTCGCCAGCTTCCTCTTCGGACAGAACACAAGAGTACTCACAAGGGGGGCGCACCAAGCTGCTTCATGGGAGAAAAATGTTCTACGACAAACACTTCCAACCATTGAACTCTGATACAGACCATACTCCAAACTCCCAAGCCATAGCCAACAAGACCAAAGCCTTCTATAATAAAAAAAAAAGGAGCATCAGAAGAGGCAGGCCTTTTTTCAGGGAAGGGGCTAGATCTATTCCCAACACTCTTCAAACCAGGTTTCAAGAGAAAATCTTTGAAAGCTCCATAATTTTCTCAGCATTTGTGCTACATTTACCACCAAATGCTCATGTTTCATAGCTGGAAAAAATTTTCTTTAAAGAAAAAAGATATCAGAAGGCTTCAGTGGCTCCAAAACAAAAATCAAAAGGTAATTGGTTTGGATTTGTCCACTTTGACTCTTCTAAGCATCTTCAGATGGCCGTTCACAAGTTCAATGGGGTTTTATTTGGGGAATTCAAGCTATATGTCACAAAGGCCTGGGAAAGAAACTCTATAGTAAATGCTTTTCCTCAACAAGCTCAAGCTTTTAGCTCTACTCACACCTTCTTCCCAGCTCCAAAACTTCAAAATACTTTGAGCTATGAAGACTTCTTGCATCAGGGTTCTATAGTGACTACACAATCCAACTTGTTACATAATTCACATCTGGCAGTAGCACATCTCAATTTAAGGGTGGAGGCCATACAGCAGGAGATTGGCTTTCAAGGGGTTTATGAGATCATTCTTAAATCTATGGGTAATAAAGTTGTAATGGTGCATTGTCCTGATGATCTTTTTCATAAGGAGCTGTTGGCTGATGAATGCAAGTGGTTACAAGATTGGTTGACATACATTCCTACCCCAGCAAATATATGTCTAACAGGAGGAATATTTGTTTGGTTGGCAATACAAGGATTTCCATTATCAGGGGTGGTGTGAGGAATCATTCCAAGCAGCAGCTATTGATTTTGGAAATATCATATACACTCATCCTAGATCCAAGGAGGGATCTGATTTGGAATTTGCCTTTGTTTTAATACATACTCTTCTGTTGAAGCCTATCTCCGAGGAAGTGCAGATCACTTTGGGGGACAAGCAATTTAAACTTTGGGTTTCCTCTGTCAATGCTAATACATTACCCCCTCTTCAGTCTCCCTGTCACGCCCCGATTTCAGCGAACCGAACTCGGGACGCGAACTTTTAAAAACATGAACACTTGAAACCTGTTTTCAATAAAAGCTTTGACATTTCCATTTACTTCTCAAAATAATAGCATTTACAATACAAAAACGTCCCAACAAGTGGACAAGGTACAACATCCGTCACTAGACTCAACAAAAGTAAAGACCAGACTCCGCTCCAAGCTCCATGAACTTCAAGAGCTAACCTAGTCCGTCCGGTGATCAGTACCTGTAGGAAAAGCAGCTAGGGGTGAGCGTTCGCTCACCTCCACGGATAACAGACTGACTATGGCATAATTAGCAGAAAAAGCCAGTAACACTAAAACCAAACCCAACACCGGGACTACAGTCCCCAACTCAAGTACTCAACTGACCCACAACCCGTCACCTTCCTCAACAGACTCGACACTCGATAAAAACAGCGTAGACCCAATACAACTATCGACGACCTCCTCAAGGACTCGAACGAAACGACACAACACCAAACAAGATCACAAAGGATCGCACACCAGCTGCTCAGTAACCAATATCAATCAGGTCAGGGTTCGACCTATCGCAATTCCTCGACACGAAGTCGGATCAGGCTGTCGACCTTTCAAACTCGCAATTCCTCGACACTAAGTCGGATCAGGCTGTCGACCTTTAAAACTCGCAATTCCTCGACACTAAGTCGGATCAGGCTGTCGACCTTTAAAACTCGCAATTCATCGACACTAAGTCGGATCAGGCTGTCGACCTTTAGAACTCGCAATTCATCGACACTAAGTCGGATCAGGCTGTCGACCTTTAGAACTCGCAATTCATCGACACTAAGTCGGATCAGGCTGTCGACCTTTAGAACTCACCACCCCAGGTAACCACAATCACAATCACAGGCAAGTTCAATCACACAGGCACTCAAGGCCACTCAAGACACCTCAACAGTCAAGACTCGGGTTCAACAACCCCACGGGCACTCGCTGCCACTCAAGACACCAAATTAAATACACGGCTCTCATGGCCACCCCGACTCAACAATTAAATACGGGCTCTCAAGGCCACCCAAACTCAACAATTAAATACGGGCTCTCAAGGCCACCCAAACTCAACAATTAAATAAAACGCACGACAACCTCCGGCATACTCGATGCCTCCAACGGTCCTAAAATCACTAGTTTCACAAACAACCTCCGGGCATGGTCATATGCCTCCAGTAATTCAATTATCGCTAAGTTCTCTGTTCCTACGACACTACTAAGTGTCACATGCCTTTCTCTTAAATACTACAATCCCGTATCATGCTTTTCTAATAATTAAATAAATCTACTCAACCCACGACACCCCGGTGTCACATGCAATTCTACTATTAACTTTCCCTAATCAGGGCCGAGATCCGGCTACTTTTCCCTACCTCGTATACAATCCCAAAAGCGCTCCAACAACACCCGAAGCACACTCAGTCACTCGCCGAGCTTCCCCTTGCCTCGGTCCGTAGCACGATCTAAAAGAACACAAATTTAAAGTACTTTTAAACTAGTACGAGTAAACCGAAAATTAATAAACTTAACGCCCAAACGTAACCCCGACAATGCCGATCACTCCCAAACTTCCCAAATACTCGATATTGCCGAAAAAGGACCCGTAAGGGCCAGATTCGCCCGACATGGCGAATCTGCCCGGTTTTGGTTAATTGCCTTCCGGGGCTCCAAAAGTCCCCGTTTTCATTTCTACGGTCTTAGAATAATTCAAGGAACCCAACGCACTTGACGGAATTGAATTCCGACTTCTAAGTCAATTAATTAACGTTTAAAGTTTCCCAAAACCCGTTAATTACAACTTCTCCAATTTAATTCCAAATTTCGATTCGATTAAGGATAAAGTGGTCCGGGGGACGTTTTAAACCACCCGAACATTAAAACCCGAGCAACCGAGCACGTGGGCCCCACCCAAGAGGCTTGGCCGAGACCCTAGGGTTTGAGGGAGGGGCTCGGCCACCAAGTGGTGGCTGCTGCCACCTCCGGCCAGCCACCACATGGCCGGCCGGCCACCACCCACGGTGGCCGGAGCTCCTCCCGAGCCTCCGGTCACCGGAAAACGTGAAATTAAACCCCCAAACACCTCTAAAACGTCTCCAACACCTCCCCACACTCTACACAACCCTAAGCCTTAGTTTATAACCAAACCCTAGCTCTTGAAAATAATCAAAACGAGAATCGGTTCGGGTATTACCGTAGAGGAGAATGAGGGGAACGGGATTGCTCTTTGCTTTGACTCGATCCAAGGGCTCGATCACCAACCCTAGCCCAACCTTCCTTCTTCTCTCTTCTTCTCCTTCTCCTTCTCTCTCTAAAACCTCTCTTCTAATTTCTAATTTAATTAAACTAACAACAAAACTAACTTTTTTTCCTTTTAAAACCCCATACTCGGCCACCCTCTCCAACCACACCTTTTCCCTCCAAAAATACACCACCATATACTTGACAAGTGTCAAGGTGGGTCCCATACCTTTTGGAAAATATCTAGTTGATATTTTCCAATCAGATTCGCGAAAAACGGACGTTTCGGGCCCCGAACGGGCACTTTTCCCAAAAATATTTTAAACTGGACGGGCTTCAAGGAAACGGCCCAACTAAGACCGCTACGACGACGGCTAAGCTTTTCGGGTCCAAAACGGTCCTCGAATGGACCAAAACGTCGCTCGGGTGACTTTTCCAGCGAAAAATCAATCTTTCCCAAAATGACCAGAAAGTTGCCCTGAGTCCCCCGTAACTCATTTTAGTCGATAACGGGGTCAACTTAAGTCCGACATGACCCTCGGGGTCAATTTAAGTTAAGTTAAGTGTCTGTCTTAAAAATTTTAAATTTTCCTGTTTTTCGCAGGTTTGACTGACGTTGACCAGAAGTGGTTATTACAGTCTACCCCCCTTAAAGAAATTTCGTCCGCGAAATTTAAAACAGACGTACCTCGGGAGTCGAACAGGCCGGGATACTTCGCGCGAACCTCGTCCTCGCGTTCCCACGTCGACTCAGCTCCGTGATGTTTCCACTGCACTCGGACCAAGCGGATAATCTTGCCTCCCCGCAGAATCTGCTGCCGTGTGTCCATGATCCGAACCGGCTGCTCCTCATAGGAGACATCATCAGCCACCTCGATATCAGTCCACTCGATGACGTGGGAGGGGTCTGCGTTGTACTGCCGCAACTGGGATACGTAGAAGACGTTATGTACTCTCCCAAGCTGCGGTGGCAACGCCAGACGATAAGCCACGACTCCCACTCTGTCTAAGATCTGGAACGGGCCTATGTACCTCGGAGCCAACTTTCCCCCGCTGCGCCTGAACCGCACCAGCCCCTTCCTCGGGCTCACCTTCAGGAACACGTGATCCCCGACTGCAAACTCAAGAGGTCGACGTCGCCTGTCTGCATAACTCTTCTGCCGGCTCTGCGCGGTCCTCAACCGATCGCGGATCAATGTGACCTTCTCCGTCGTCTCTCTGACAAGATCTGGCCCCAGCAGACTCTTGTCCCCCACCTCTGCCCAGCATACTGGTGACCGACACGGCCTACCATACAACGCTTCGAACGGTGCCATCCCAATACTGGCCTGGAAGCTGTTGTTGTAGGCGAACTCGGCCAATGGCAGGTGGGTCTCCCAAGATCCCCTGAAATCCAGCACACATGCTCGCAGCATGTCCTCCAAGATCTGAATGGTACGCTCAGACTGACCGTCTGTCTGAGGATGATGTGCTGTGCTGAGTAGGATCTCTGTCCCTAGTGCCTTCTGCAGACTCGGCCAGAACCTGGACGTGAAGCGGGGATCCCTGTCAGACACTATCGACACCGGGACCCCGTGGAGGCGCACTATCTCCTGGATATACAGACTGCTCAACTTGTCGACCGGGTCTGTCATCCTCATAGCCAGAAAGTGGGCCGACTTGGTCAACCGGTCGACTACCATCCACACGGCGTCGTTTCCCTTGGGCGATCTCGGTAGTCCACACACGAAATCCATCGTAATGTGCTCCCACTTCCACTGAGCAATCGGTAGTGGCTGTAACAATCCCGCGGGACGCTGATGCTCTGCCTTCACCTGCTGACAGACAAGGCATCTCGACACAAACTCTGCGACTGCTCTCCTCATGCCGCGCCACCAGTAGTGCCTCCTGAGGTCACGGTACATCTTGGTGCCCCCCGGATGCACTGCGAGACGCGAATGGTGTGCCTCTCGTAACACGGCATCTCTACAGTTAACTGGTACGAACAGCCCCCCGCGGTACCGTAGTCCCCAATCAGTACTGTCCTGCCAGCCCACCACCTCGTCACCCCTGACGACTCTCTCGCGGATCTCTGATGCTTCGACGTCCTCCCTCTGCGCCTCCAACACTTGGGCAAGCAGTGAGGGCTGAGCCACCAGGGAGCACATGGCAACACCTCCAGTAACCTCCTCTAGCTCAAGCCCGAATGTGCTCAGCTCCCCCATCATGTCCCACTCTCGGACAGATATGCTGGCGAGGCTCGGAGCCGACTTCCTACTCAAGGCGTCGGCGACAACGTTCGCCTTGCCTGGGTGGTAGTGTAGCTCGAAGTCGTACTCCTCGAGTAGTTCCATCCACCGTCGCTGACGCATGTTCAGGTCTCGCTGGGAAAATATGTACTTGAGGCTCTTGTGATCCGAGAACACCTGAAACCCCTCGCCGTACAGATAATATCGCCAGCTCTTTAGCGCAAACACGACTGCTGCTAGCTCCAAGTCGTGGGTAGGATAGTTGCGCTCGTGTATCTTCAACTGCCTGGAGCCATAAGCCACAACTCTGCCCGACTGCATCAGCACGCAACCCAGTCCCTCTCCGGATGCATCGCAGTAAACATCATAGCCAATCCCTCGCTCGGGCACCACTAACACTGGAGTTGTAGTCAGTCGAGTCTTCAATTCCGCGAACGCACGCTCACAGTCATCTGTCCACACGAACCCAACACCCTTGCGCGTTAACAGAGTCATCGGTGCGGCTAGTCGTGCAAAATCCTGGACAAATCGCCTATAGTAGCCTGCCAATCCCAGAAAGCTGCGGATCTCGAAAACACTCGTGGGCCGTGCCCACTTCGAGACCGCGTCGATCTTCGACGGATCGACCAGGATACCGTCACGGGATACGATGTGGCCGAGGAATCTCACCTCAGAGAGCCAGAACTCGCACTTCTCCCGGTTGGCATATAGCTGGTGCTCGCGCAGTAGGGTCAGAACAACCCTCAGATGTGCCTCATGCGCCGCCTCGTTCTGCGAATATATTAGGATATCGTCCACGAACACCACCACAAACTGATCCAGGTACGGCCGGAAGATGCTGTTCATCAGGTCCATGAACGCTGCTGGCGCGTTCGTCAGTCCGAATGGCATCACCAGGAACTCGTAATGCCCATAGCGTGTCCGGAATGCAGTCTTTGCGACGTCCCCCTCACGGACTCGCAACTGATAATAACCGGATCGCAGATCGATCTTCGAGAAGTGAGTCGCCCCTCTCAACTGGTCAAACAAGTCATCGATCCTCGGCATCGGGTACCGGTTCTTCACCGTAACCCGGTTCAGCTTCCGGTAATCTATACACATCCGTAGCTCTCCACTCTTCTTCTTCACGAAGAGTGCTGGTGCTCCCCACGGCGATGCACTCGGACGGATAAACCCCTTCTGCTGAAGCTCCTCCAGTTGACGCTTCAGCTCAGTCAACTCTGCCGGCGCAAACCTGTAAGGCGCCATCGATATCGTCGCCGTTCCCGGCACTAGGTCAATCCCGAACTCCACCTCACGAATCGGTGGCAGCCCGCTCAACTCCTCAGGAAAGACCTCGGGGAACTCGCATACCACTCTCGGTAACTCTCGGCTCTGCACAGCCGGTACTTCCTCCTCTGCAGACAACGCCGACAGGAGGACCCCACTCTTACTCCCCAGCACGCACGTCACCTTCGTACCGCCCACTGTCACTGTCACTCGTCGTCTGTAGCAATCGATGTTGGCTCGGTACCTCGACAACCAATCCATACCCAAAATCACATCAAAGGTAGTCATCCCCAACACGAGAAGGTCACCAGGGCAAGGACAGTCTGCGACTCTAATCTCGCAGGCACGACATACTCTAGTCAACGATACACCACCCCCAACTGGGGTGTCCAGGCATAGGGGTGGACTCAACGGCTCTAAGCTCAACCCCAACCTCTCAGCACAACCCGACGAAATAAAAGAGTGCGATGCCCCGGTATCAAACAAGAACAAAGCCCATAAATGATACAACAAACACGTACCCTGGATGGTCTCACGGTACGTGCTAGGTCCTGGGGCTCTGGAGTCGGTGACTGCATATACTCTCCCCTGCGAGGCCTGCTGCCTCTGACCCTGCGCACTGGCTGCTGGATACACGTGACTCTGCTGCTGTCTCGGAATTGGTGCGCTCGTAGACGGCCGTGATGATCTCGGCTGCTGACCCTGTCGAGGGCGACCTCTGGGCGACTGTACTGTCCGCGACTGCTGCGGTCGCTGCACTGGTGTCTCCCCCAACTGCTCTCGGCACCATGCCATAGTGTGACCGGCCCGGCCGCATCGGTAACAGCTGATCTCGTCAGCCCTTGACCCCGAGCCCTGGCCTGTCCGGCTAGTAGCTGGTACTGCCGCGGTTCCTCCCCTCGTCGGACAGTCTCGCTGTAAGTGGTCTGGTTGCCCGCAGTGATAGCATGACGGCCTCCTCTCTGAGGCGACTGGCCCCACTGATGCCACTGACCCCTGCTGTCTCGATCCACTCTGATGAGGCGGTGGTCGGAAGGATCCCGCGGTCCTCTGCCTCCGCGAGTCTCGTGAGTCTGACGGCCCTGCCCAACTGATCGGCCGAGGTCGGACCTCACGGCTCCTGACTGCATCCCTGGCGCCCTGCTCTACTGTAGCTGCGGTGTCCACGAGGTCGGTATACTTCCGTATCCTCAAGGCGAGAACCTGGTTCCGGATGCCCAGCCTCAGTCCGTCCTGGAACCGCAGGCAACGGTTCGCCTCGCTCGTCACCATCTCAGGCGCGAATCTGGCCAAGGCTGTGAACCTGGCTTCGTACTCTCCTACCGTCATCCCCCCTTGCTCCAGGTCTAAGAACTGCCGATGTCGCTCCAGCCGAGCCGACTCGGGGAAGTACTGTGCCATGAATACCTCCTGGAATACGCTGTAGTCGTATCCGACCGTGTCCTTCACCCGCCCCCACCAGTGGTAGGCGCTGTCTCTCAGCTGATGGGCCGCGAAGGACACTCTCCGACGGCCATCCTCGACACCCGATGTGTCCAAGTCTCGTGTGACCTGCTCTATCCATCGCTCAGCCAGGTCGGGATTCGGCTCCCCGACAAAAACAGGTATCCCGAGCTTCAGGAAATCTAGTAGCGCTCGGGAGGTAAGATCCTCTGTCTGAGCGGCCCTCACCGGGACTGCGGCTGCCTCTGGTGCTGGCGAAGCCGACTCTCGGCTGGCGATGATCGCCACCAAACTCTGAACGGTCCTGGTAAGCTCATCCAGGGCAGTCATCACTGGAGGGTCCGCGACTGGCGGAACACTGGGGGTGCCTGCAGACGGCCCCGCATCACTCCTCCTGTCTTCTCCGACAGGAGTACCCTGTGCCTCCGCATAGTCGGCGGGCTCGACGGTCGGCACCCTCCCTGGTGCCCCTGCTGACCGTCCCCGCCGGCCTCACGTGGGTGCCTGGCCCCGCGTTCCTGATGGTCGTCCCCGCTTACCGCGAGCCATAAACAGTATCCTCTGCACGGATACACGCAAACGTTCAGTTTGCGAACTTAAATAAAAACGACAGTACAAACGCACTAACGTCCACCCTCTTAAGCTTACACTAACGTGCTTATCACTAAAGCGCTACACCGCTCAAGCTAAACGTACTTTATATACTAGCATTAGTAAACGAGACCACAACGAGACCGCACCGACGTGCACCAAACAAGCGACGGCAAACCAACCCACACAACACGACGACCCCCGTTCACCGGGCCAATCAAAAATCAAACATATGCCCATAGGGCCAATCAAGTTCAAGACATGCCAACAGGGCCAATAATTTTAAAACCTTCACCCTTTCATTTTAAAACTTCGTTCCTTGACATCACGTAGTTACAACCCGGTTCAGGCGTCCCCGAACCACGTTGTACCGACTTGACATCAACACCGTCACGTTCGACTACAGGAGCGCTCCTGAGTCGACCCGCGACAGTAAAAAAACAGTTCACGCAATCACACACAATCAGTATGCCAGCAACAAAATACTGTAACATACGCACAACCAAAAAGAAGACTCAAGACATGACGGGTCTACACTGACTCGACTCCCCCCCCTAAGTGACGGACAGTCCGAGGTTTGAAACCTCGAGCTCTGATACCAAGCTGTCACGCCCCGATTTCAGCGAACCGAACTCGGGACGCGAACTTTTAAAAACATGAACACTTGAAACCTGTTTTCAATAAAAGCTTTGACATTTCCATTTACTTCTCAAAATAATAGCATTTACAATACAAAAACGTCCCAACAAGTGGACAAGGTACAACATCCGTCACTAGACTCAACAAAAGTAAAGACCAGACTCCGCTCCAAGCTCCATGAACTTCAAGAGCTAACCTAGTCCGTCCGGTGATCAGTACCTGTAGGAAAAGCAGCTAGGGGTGAGCGTTCGCTCACCTCCACGGATAACAGACTGACTATGGCATAATTAGCAGAAAAAGCCAGTAACACTAAAACCAAACCCAACACCGGGACTACAGTCCCCAACTCAAGTACTCAACTGACCCACAACCCGTCACCTTCCTCAACAGACTCGACACTCGATAAAAACAGCGTAGACCCAATACAACTATCGACGACCTCCTCAAGGACTCGAACGAAACGACACAACACCAAACAAGATCACAAAGGATCGCACACCAGCTGCTCAGTAACCAATATCAATCAGGTCAGGGTTCGACCTATCGCAATTCCTCGACACGAAGTCGGATCAGGCTGTCGACCTTTCAAACTCGCAATTCCTCGACACTAAGTCGGATCAGGCTGTCGACCTTTAAAACTCTCAATTCCTCGACACTAAGTCGGATCAGGCTGTCGACCTTTAGAACTCACCACCCCAGGTAACCACAATCACAATCACAGGCAAGTTCAATCACACAGGCACTCAAGGCCACTCAAGACACCTCAACAGTCAAGACTCGGGTTCAACAACCCCACGGGCACTCGCTGCCACTCAAGACACCAAATTAAATACACGGCTCTCATGGCCACCCCGACTCAACAATTAAATACGGGCTCTCAAGGCCACCCAAACTCAACAATTAAATACGGGCTCTCAAGGCCACCCAAACTCAACAATTAAATAAAACGCACGACAACCTCCGGCATACTCGATGCCTCCAACGGTCCTAAAATCACTAGTTTCACAAACAACCTCCGGGCATGGTCATATGCCTCCAGTAATTCAATTATCGCTAAGTTCTCTGTTCCTACGACACTACTAAGTGTCACATGCCTTTCTCTTAAATACTACAATCCCGTATCATGTTTTTCTAATAATTAAATAAATCTACTCAACCCACGACACCCCGGTGTCACATGCAATTCTACTATTAACTTTCCCTAATCAGGGCCGAGATCCGGCTACTTTTCCCTACCTCGTATACAATCCCAAAAGCGCTCCAACAACACCCGAAGCACACTCAGTCACTCGCCGAGCTTCCCCTTGCCTCGGTCCGTAGCACGATCTAAAAGAACACAAATTTAAAGTACTTTTAAACTAGTACGAGTAAACCGAAAATTAATAAACTTAACGCCCAAACGTAACCCCGACAATGCCGATCACTCCCAAACTTCCCAAATACTCGATATTGCCGAAAAAGGACCCGTAAGGGCCAGATTCGCCCGACATGGCGAATCTGCCCGGTTTTGGTTAATTGCCTTCCGGGGCTCCAAAAGTCCCCGTTTTCGTTTCTACGGTCTTAGAATAATTCAAGGAACCCAACGCACTTGACGGAATTGAATTCCGACTTCTAAGTCAATTAATTAACGTTTAAAGTTTCCCAAAACCCGTTAATTACAACTTCTCCAATTTAATTCCAAATTTCGATTCGATTAAGGATAAAGTGGTCCGGGGGACGTTTTAAACCACCCGAACATTAAAACCCGAGCAACCGAGCACGTGGGCCCCACCCAAGAGGCTTGGCCGAGACCCTAGGGTTTGAGGGAGGGGCTCGGCCACCAAGTGGTGGCTGCTGCCACCTCCGGCCAGCCACCACATGGCCGGCCGGCCACCACCCACGGTGGCCGGAGCTCCTCCCGAGCCTCCGGTCACCGGAAAACGTGAAATTAAACCCCCAAACACCTCTAAAACGTCTCCAACACCTCCCCACACTCTACACAACCCTAAGCCTTAGTTTATAACCAAACCCTAGCTCTTGAAAATAATCAAAACGAGAATCGGTTCGGGTATTACCGTAGAGGAGAATGAGGGGAACGGGATTGCTCTTTGCTTTGACTCGATCCAAGGGCTCGATCACCAACCCTAGCCCAACCTTCCTTCTTCTCTCTTCTTCTCCTTCTCCTTCTCTCTCTAAAACCTCTCTTCTAATTTCTAATTTAATTAAACTAACAACAAAACTAACTTTTTTTCCTTTTAAAACCCCATACTCGGCCACCCTCTCCAACCACACCTTTTCCCTCCAAAAATACACCACCATATACTTGACAAGTGTCAAGGTGGGTCCCATACCTTTTGGAAAATATTTAGTTGATATTTTCCAATCAGATTCGCGAAAAACGGACGTTTCGGGCCCCGAACGGGCACTTTTCCCAAAAATATTTTAAACTGGACGGGCTTCAAGGAAACGGCCCAACTAAGACCGCTACGACGACGGCTAAGCTTTTCGGGTCCAAAACGGTCCTCGAATGGACCAAAACGTCGCTCGGGTGACTTTTCCAGCGAAAAATCAATCTTTCCCAAAATGACCAGAAAGTTGCCCTGAGTCCCCCGTAACTCATTTTAGTCGATAACGGGGTCAACTTAAGTCCGGCATGACCCTCGGGGTCAATTTAAGTTAAGTTAAGTGTCTGTCTTAAAAATTTTAAATTTTCCTGTTTTTTGCAGGTTTGACTGACGTTGACCAGAAGTGGTTATTACACTCCCTACAGGCTATTGGAAGATTCAAGCCCAAGTACAAGCTCCAGATCTGAGATATATCCTCTTGTCTCCCCTTCTCATGGTTTAAATACTCAAAATGAGTGCACTGAGATACTTGCTGCAGTAACTTCACTGGGAGGAAAGAATTTGGTAGAAAATGATTGTTGCATCAATGAGGAGCCAGATATAGCTTGAGGTTCGGATAGGATCTCCAACACATGAGAGGGACTCCTTTGTTCAGCATTTAAGAGTGAAGGAAGCTTCATTACTCCCTTGTTACCAGACAAATTTAACAAATTTAGCATTAACTCAATTGGTGGTTGGGGCTCCTATTTCAGAATCTCAAGGAGTGGAAGAAAAAGAAGCAGAATTTATGGCTTCAAACTCTGAGGAAGATTTAATTCCTTCTCCTTCTACAGATAGGTTATTGATAGTTCAAGATACATTTCAAGAAGAAAGCCCAGCAACTCTTGTTTTACCTTTGGCACAAAACACTATTCCAATCTCAGTCTCCCAAAGGCACCAGGAAATCAATACAGTACATGTTCTGAATTGGGAGGGAACTTCAAAAAATCAAAACCCTCATTCACTTAGCCTCTCTCCCCCTTGGTTGCAGACCAAACAGTTAACAATTAAGCACTTCTTTCCTCTGATCAGTGCTGCACATTCTCCACAGCAGGGAGAACATTCCATTCAGTCAGCCAGTTTAGTTCAGACACAACTAAAAACTCTCACTCGGGAAAATCAAAGCCTAAAGTCAGCAGAGCATTTAATGCTGGGTTGGGTTCAAGAAGAAAACTCATTGGAAAATGATTTTGCAGCTGTAAGACCTCAAAGTAGAGAGAGTCTAGCCTCACCTCAGTCATTGTCAAGGGGACCACAAGGATTAGAAGCAATCTTAAGTGGGGAAGAAGAACAAACAAATCTCCTACTTCACTCCTCTTCCCCATTGCCACATACCTTCATTCAAAAGCAAATTTCTGAGGTAGCAGACTTCCTTTGTTTGTCAAATGAACCAGTAGCTCGTACCTCCACTGACTCCTACAAGATCAGAAAGAAGAAGAAGAAAGCTTTGCACTTAAAACCTCCTCATGCTTATATCACCAGATCCAAACTCAAGGAAGTAAAGAAAAATGACAAGTCTTTATAGTTAGAAGAGAGTTCAAAAGCCAAAAAAGCTTGGGACTTTGGCAAGGCAATTGGCCTAGAGGCAAAAGTCCCAGAATCAGTGCTGATTCAGCATTTAAATACTATTGAGGATCAACTTAATCTTAGCTTGCATCCTGAAGGAAGGTATGATGAGGAGCTAGAAGACTTGGATAAGATCTCTGAAGCTGGAGAGGAGGTAAGTCAAAGATCTGTTGAAGTGGTGAGCCTTAACCTCACCAACATTCTCTCATCATCTTGATAGTATCATGAAAATTCTCTCATGCAATGTGAGAGGATTTTCCTCTAGTCAAAAGAGGAGATGCTTTATAAAATTGGTCCAAAAACATAGTTTTGGGTTCATTCTTCTTCAAGAAACAAAATTGGATCCCTTTCCTACATGTTTGCTTAGAGAATATAGTCTTACTATAAGCTGGGATTATTCATTTATCAATGCAGCAGGGTCAGCAGGTGGTATCTTGACAGTCTGGAACACAAATCAATTTGCAGTGTTGGACACAAAGAAGATTAATGGGGCTTTGATTTGGCTTGGTAAAATGAAGCATCCTCAATGTCATTGTTACATAGTCAATGTCTATGATCCCCAATCAACTGCAGAAAGGAGGGTGCTTTGGTCTGAAATCTATTCTGAGTTAGAAGGTTTTTCTCAGCTCGGGTGCATCTTCATCTGGCTTGGTCTTCCCCAATTTAGAGCAGAAGATCTCCTTCAGCAGGGGCTTCCAAATCTTCTTCTTCCTGTCTGCATTTTAGCTTGGTAGCAGATTTATGTTTCCAGCTTATCAACCCACTTAATCTCACCTTGGGATATTTTTCTCTCTTTGGTTTCAATTCAATTTGGTTCAAAAGCTTACTCGGAGTGCAAGTCCAATTTGGTCCGAAAGCTTTCTTGGAGTGCAAGTTAGCTCCTTCTTCTTCGTCCTGGCAACTTTGGCTACTCTGTTTATCCTCATCTCATCTATGTGGAATCAGTTCTAAACTCGACGATCATTTGCATATGACATCCAACATTTTGGAGCTTAATCACTATCTCTCTCAGTTCCTTGGCCTCCAATCTTATATCATAGCACAACTCCTCTTTTTGCTTGCATTCTCTCATCTGTAATTCAATACCTAATGTTGCTATTGCTGGGTCTCGAGATAGGGTTGGAGATGAACCAACTCGCAGCGGAAAATCAAGGAAAACCAAGAGACGATTAAAACCATGAAACAACTAACAAAGAATGGATTCACAAGAGAAAAATTAAGCACTATTTCTTACCAAAACAAGAACACCGGTTAACAAATGATTGACTTGAGTCTCCAAGACGCCTACGTATCCACATGGGAATCAAAGCCACGTAGTTCTTCTCTTTGAGGACTCAAGAACACAAAAATGAAGGTGGAAACTAGCCAAACTCGAAATGGTAGGAGGAGGGAGAGAAAAAATTCTGTGGCCCGTGGCCATTTCCAACGAGGACCCGTGATTCGCTCATCGCCTCCAAGCCTTCCATACCGGAAATGTCCAACATTATCCGACACGATCAATCCCAAGACTCCAAGCCTTGTCTCGATCCGTAAAGTCCTATTCACTTACATGCACATGACCCAAAACCCATTTTTGGTCATGTCCCGAAACAACTCCCTTTTGGCCATTCTCCATAAATGTGTCAATTAGTTTCATCCTCCGGTGTGACCCTTAGGTTTATGCATGTCAATAGATCAACGTAAAATCCCATTTTACCTGATCTTATTTAAGTGGCAACTAACGAGACTTTAGTATTTCCTGACACTGCATAACGAATCAACCCTGTCGATTCTAACCTTTCCGTCGTCCCTGTCATTATCCTTTTATCTACGATATCCTGATTGAGATAAGGCATAGAGCTGTCATCCTTATTATTCTCAATCATTGTTCCTTGATATGTGAGATGACTGAATATATGATACCCAGTATCATGTGCATGGCCATGCTATTCTTTCAGTCACTCTCCATCAAGCGGCCGAGAATCGATATCTTTCCCAAACCTCAGTATGAGGGATAAATCCCTTAGCCGTCTTTCGTGTCACTCATGTAGCCCGTCCCCAAGCCAATCCTGGCCGTTATAGAAGCCCTGTTACGGACAACGTTAGGCTCAGGTCAAACTCAGTTGTTGACTACATAGCAATCACAAAGACTCCTTGGTCTAAGGATACATGACAAGCTACGACACTGAATATGTTGATGACTTAATCTATGGCACATATTCAGGGCGGGTCGTCCAATATCATGTCCCACATGATATCTATGATCAGATTCCGGAATCCCATTCCAATGACTAACATAAAGTAAGCCATAAAGAGTCATCTTTCATACTAGTCGCTTCTAGTGAAGCTTTGTTGACTAGGGACCCATCGAGTGTGATCTATCTCGATCTATGGTTCTATTCGCATGGTGGGCATAGATCAGAGCACGATACATTACTCCAACACATAAGTAATATAAAGTCGCTTTAATTTTATTGCTAACGATGATATGTACATTTGGACATTTAGGATTGAACTACGGGCATTAAGACTAACAATCTCCCACTTGCCCTAGTTCCAATCTAAACGATAATATGTCCTCATTTACTTTACATGTCTAACATGTTTAGGCAGCGACACTGCCTTAGTCAAAGGGTTGGCTATGTTATCATCTATTGCAATATAGGTTATCTTCACTTCACCTCAGTTCAGTATTTATCTGATTAGGTGGATACGCCGTAGTACATGTTTGAATTTGTTATGCGATCTGGGTTTTTAGCTTGCGCAATGGCCCTTTTGTTGTCACAAAATGGATTCACCGGGCTGGATGGGTTTTTAATTACACCCAACCCTGCCGTGAATTTCCAAATCCACATAGCCTCCTTAGCTGCCTCTGCAGCATCCATGTACTTGGCCTCTGTCGTAGATTCGGCAATGGTATCTTGCTTTATGCTCTCCCAGCTAAAGCTCTATCATTCAGCATAAACATATATCCTGACTGACTTCTAAAGTCATCTGGATTTGTTTTGGAAAACTAGCGTATACTCATCCTTCAACGACTAGTTCAACATCATCTTTCCGTCGGGTTAGACTGATGTCTACTGGTACAACATAAGGCTTACGAGACATCCAGTCTCATATATGTCATGGCATATATGATCGATCCTGCCCCAAGGCGAATAGGAATCTCATCATCATTTTCAGCTCATCAGGTGGCTTAGGACATTGAGTCTTGCTTAGATGAATGCCATGACTAGTGGGTAAGAGTCCTTTATTTGAATCGAGCATTAAGAACCTAATTAATGCCTTGTTCACATAGGTTCCCTGACTTAAATCCAAGACCCTCTTGGTGCGATATCTACATATCTTAATCCTTAAGATATAAGAAGCATCGCCTAAGTCCTTTATTGAAAAACGCATCCTCAACCAAGCTTTGGTCTCGTGCAAGGTTGGGATGTCGTTTTCAATGAGAACCAGAAAGGTAATCTTGCTCCCACTAGCCTTCTTATAAACGCAAGATTCATCCTCGTTCTTGATTAAGCCAAATCCAATTACAGCTTCATCAAAATGAAGGATCCAACTCGGAGAAGTTCGTTTCAATCCATAAATGGATTTCAACAACTTATAAATCTTTCCCTTATTCTTCGATCGTCAAAACCTTTGGGCCGAGACATAAAAACATACTCAGTCAAATTTCCATTTAGGAAAGCGGTTTTGACATCCACTTGCCATATCTCGTAATTATGATACGCAGTTATGTCAAGAAGAATTTGGATCGATTTTGACCATAGCCACTAGGGAGAAGGTTTCCTCTTAGTCAATCCATTGGTTCTGCCTATAACCTTTCGCCACCAGTTGAGCTTTGTAGGTCAGAGGGTTGACGTCCATGTCCATCTTCACCTTTAAGATCCATTTGCATATGATGGTCCTCACACCATTGATGGGATAACCCAGTTCCCAGACTCAGTTGTCCGACATGGATTGCATTTCCTCCCTCATGGCTCCCAGCCATAACTCGGAGTCGGGCCCATCCACGACTTCCTGAAAGGTGGCTGGATCATCGTGATCCACCATGACTTCATTGTCACCTCCGGATACCATATCTTGGAGGTGGAAGATTGATCCTTTCAAATTGCCTTGGATCTTCCGGAATTGTAACAGGAATTGGTTCTTACTCTACGACAATCTCTGGCTCCTTTCTACTGGGTTGTCAATTGGTTTAGACAGATCTGTACCGTCCTGAATTTCTTCGAGATGCACAGTCCTCCCAATGACGTCTTTGGAAACAAAACTCCTTTTCCATAAAGACCCCATCCCAAGCGACGAACACCATGTTCTCATTGGGATTGTAGAAGTAGTAACCCCTTGTTGCTTTGGGATACCACACGAAGGTGCATATCTCAGATCTTGGTTCGAGCTTAGTCGAAACCAAATGTTTCACATAAGCCTCGCAACCACAAATCTTTAGGAAGGACAAAGTGGGCATCATCCCGTACCATTTTTAAAATGGTGTCCCTTCCACACCCTTCGTCGAAGCCCGATTCACTATGAATGCGGTCGTCTCTAGAGCATAACCCCTGAAAGAGATTGGGAGATCAGTCTAACTAATCATGGAACGGACCATTGTCTAACAATGTCCGATTTCTCCGTTTGGCTACACCTTTCAACTACAGTGTCCCAGGAGGAGTCCATTCCAAAAGGATCACATTCTCTTTTAGATGATCTAATAACTCTGTGGTCAAGTATTTTCCACCTCGATCCAATCGAAGTGCCTTAATACCTTTGTCGAGCTGATTTTCTACTATAGTCTTAAACTCTTTGAATTTATCAAAAGCTTCAGACTTATGTCTCATCGAATAGACATAACCATATTTACTGTAATCATCAGTAAATGTGATAAAGTAGCTAAAACCCCTCCTGGCAAGTGAACTTATTGCTCTACACACATTCGAGTGTATCAGCCCCAATAGTTCACCCGCCCTTTCATCACGATCGATAAAGGGAACTTTAGTCATTTTGCCCATCAAACAAACCTTACACCTATCGATCGAATGGAATTCGAATGAACCTGAAAGCCCGCACTTCTGAAGTGCTGATAGGCGCTTCTTGTTTATGCGGCCCAAATGACAGTGCCATAACAGAGTTAGGTTTAAATCGTTGGATTTAGACCTCTTGGTATTAACGGAATATATAGAACTTGAGGCATTGTTACCCATATCTAATATGTACAATCCTCCAACCAAGTCAGTACTGGTATAAAACATATCATTGCATAGAACATTGAAAACTCCATTTCCAATATTAACATTATATCCTTCCTTGTCAAACACGGATATAGATATAATATTTCTACTAAAAGTAGGTATTCAATATACATTATACAATACTAAAACAAGGCCTCTTGGCAAAGCAAGACTCATGGATCCTACAGCAGTTGCCACAACTTTGAGGTCCACTTCGTGCTTTCCAAACCTCTCCTACTTTCAGCCACCATATATTAGTGCATGTGTGAGATTCAGTCCTGGTATCTAATACCCATGAATCTTTGGAAGTAGAGAGATGTAGCTCTATAGAGTTAATACCGGATGAAGGCACGGTCCCACCGCCCTTCCTTAGATCATTCAGTTTTCCTGATGAAGGCGCAGTCCTACTGCCCTTCTTCAGATCATCCAGGCTATTTGATGAAGGCGCAATCCCACTGCCCTTCTTCAGATCAGTCGTGAACTTCCTGTAATCCCGGTTCCAATGACCAGGTTGTTGGCAGTAGAAGCAGACATTCTCAGGTGTCTCATCTTTCCTGCCAAGTGCGCATGGGCCCCGCCCTTGCCACTTCCAATTCCCTTGTTGACCATCAGAATATCCTTGGATCCTAGATCCCTGATATATTCTTCTCAGCAGTTAATGACACTTCATGTAACTCTGATATGGTCTTAGAGACAGCCTTGTCAAGGACATATTCTTTGCGTTCAGACTTGAGGACTACCCTCAAAATTCTATACCAGTCCAAATAGTTTGTCCCATTTAGCTTGAACCTGTCAAGAATGGTTTTTAATGACAAACTATTAATGTTCGCTGAATTTTCCATTTGGTCTACAACAGATAAAATTCAATTAGTAAACTGAATAAATTTTATAAAGATCAAGCTTAAACACCAACAATCGATTGTAAACCTTTAGAATATGAAACCAAGATCCTTGATTCACTCGATTAAGCTGAACTAATGCTCACCACTTAATCGAGCTATGTAGGTAGGACTCCATCCAATAACATCCAATGTGACTCTTGGCTAGGGTATGTACTTATGTACACGGCTTACCCTATCTGTTACCCTAGCTCAACCTCAGGCTGAGAATCGTAGTCGGGTCCACCAATTTTCAACTATGGCCCGTCACTATGTAGGTGCTCCGCCAATGCGCACGACACCCACATATGTCGTCCAAACCTACTACCCCGCTTTCCCATGGATGCTCCGCTAATGCGCACGACACCCATAGGACGGGGAGGTAGTAAGGTGTCGATAATTGGGAGGTATCGGACATGACCCGTTTTTACTTGTCCGGTTGTGTTTAAAACTTTGACACATCCTAGATGCAATGAGCACATCAACTACATTCCAAATGCAATGATGCCTCAAATTACATCCAATGTAATTCTTCCTTCGAACCCGTAAACTACATCCAATGTAATGACGATTCTAAGGTCTCACACACAAGGATTAAAATTCCAATTTTATCTTTGCATGTGAGGTGATATGCTCGGTAAATAAAGTTAAGCATGCAATTCTAAAACACATAAAATTAATCATGCATAAACTAAACCAAGCATAAAGCGATAAATGTGCACACAATAGCCACCTAAACTAACTCCCACTAGCTTCTTGAGCTCCACCGACTCCAAGCCGATGCCAACACCCGAAAAGCCACCAAATGACCTTTTCGCCCTTTCTTCGTCTTGAGTAAAATATTACAATTTAATACACGACTCGCAGGTCGAGAATAAATAAATATTACAAACAAGTGGTTCGACGACCACACCTTGAAAGAATAATTACACGCTAACTCTAACGGCTCGCAGGCCGTGAAAAGCGATAAATAATTAAATCGAGCTCGGGGCTATTATGTACACCATGCCAACATCACATCACACATCGTGTTATCAAAAAATCATGTTATCAAACATCATGTGATTTTCCGGTTTTATTTAATAGCCAAGTTTCGAAAATTTTTGATGCTCGGTTTATCGAACCATTCAAAAATTAAACTTTTGAATATTTGATCTTCGAGTTCGTCATGATGGTTCCAAACTCGTCATAACAAAATAAACGGTTTAGCCTTACCATACCAACCATCCAATGGTCATGCTTGGCCTAGCTCCGTCCAACGGAGCCCCGTTCGGTCCCGATTTCGGCTACCCGAGAGTCCCGCTCCCGAGACCCGAAAAATCAAATTTTTTTCAAAATTTCCAGATTTGAAATAATTTTCAAAAATTCATTTTACATGCATTAAATCCATAAACCAGAATTTAAAACATTTTATCAAACAATTTAGCAAAACAACATGCCAAAACGAAACTTTCAAGCAAAACCGAAACTTTGAACACTGTCTTGTGAATCCCGAAAGTAGCACGGCTCTGATACCACTGTTGGGTCTCGAGGTAGGGTTGGAGATGAACCAACTCGCAGCGGAAAATCAAGGAAAACAAAGAGACGATTAAAACCATGAAACAACTAACAAAGAATGGATTCACAAGAGAAAAATTCAGCACTATTTCTTACCAAAACAAGAACACTGGTTAACGAATGATTGGCTTGAGTCTCCAAGACGCCTACGTATCCACATGGGAATCAAGGTCACGTAGTTCTTCTCTTTGAGGACTCAAGAACACAAAAATGGAGGTGGAAACTTGCCAAACCAGAAATTGCAAGGGAAGGGGGAGAGAAGTTGTGTTTCCTATTCTTGTCTTGTGTTTGTTATGTTGAAAAAATATGACTTAAACATAACAAAACTCATTCTTGTCCAACTAAAGGCATGAGACAAGTATGGTGTCAAGTAAGGTGTAAATAGGACAAAGTATGACAAGACAAGATTGGGTTAGGTGGTGAATCACCAACACCTTAATCCTTGTCTTGCTTACTTAGTACTAATTAATCAAGACTTGATTAATTAGTTCCATGGGCCTTGGTTGCATGGGCCTTTCATGGGCCTCTTGGAACATGGCCGTGGCCGTTTCCAACGAGGTCCCGTGATTTGCTCATCGCCTCCAAGCCTTCCATACCGGAAATGTCCAACATTATTCGACGAGATCAATCCCAAGACTCCAAGCCTTATCTCGATCCGTAAAATCCTATTCACTTACGGGCACATGACCCAAAACCCAGTTTTGGTCATGTCCAGAGACAACTCCCTTTTGGCCATTCTCCATAAATGTGTCAATGAGTTTCATCCTCCAGTGTGACCCTTAGGTTTATGCATGTCAATAGATCAACTTAAAATCCCATTTTACCTGATCCTATTTAAGTGACAACTAACGAGACTTTAGTATTGCTTGACACTGCATAACGAATCAACTCTATCGTATCTAACCTTTCCGTCGTCCATGTCATTATCCTTTTATCTCCGATATCCTGATTGAGATAAGGCATATAGCCGTCATCCTTATTATTCTCAATCATTGTTCCTTGATATGTGAGATGACTGAATATGTGATACCCAATATCATATGCATGTCCATGCTATTCTTTCAGTCACTCTCGATCAAGCGGCCGAGAACCGATATCTTTCCCATACCTTAGTATAAGGGATAAATCCCTTAGCCGTCTTTCGTGTCACTCATGTAGCCCGTCCCCAAGCCAATCATGGCCGTTATGGAAGCCCTGTTACGGACAACATTAGGCTCAGGTCAAACTCAGTTGTTGACTACATAGCAATCACAAAGACTCTTTGGTCTAAGAAAACATGACAAGCTACGACACTGAATTTTTGCATGACTTAATCTATGGCACATATTCAGGGCGGGTCGTCCAATATCATGTCCCACATGATATCTATGATCAGACTCCGGAATCCCATTCCAATGAATAACAGAACGTAAGCCATAAAGAGCCATCTTTCATACTAGTCGTTTCTAGTGAAGCTTTGTTGACTAGGGACCCATCGAGTGTGATCTATCTCGATCTATGGTTCTATTCGCATGGTGGGCATAGATCAGAGCACACATCGATATATTACTCCAACACATAAGTAATATAAAGCCTCTTTAATTTTATTGTTAACGATGATATGTACATTTGGACATTTAGGATTGAACTACGGAAACTAAGACTAACAACTATTTAGTTAATTTTGTTATCTTTTCCGATTTCCTGTTTAGCCCTTAAAATTGGCATATGATGAATTGGGGGTTGTTTTTGGTTGAACTATAGCAAGTTCTGTAGTGCTCTCTTTCCCCTCAAAAGAGGATTGGTTTTAATGAATTCTATTTGTCGATAAAAAAAAGAATCTCATTTTTCAGGGTATCAATGTTTCATCCTTAGACATTCTCTCCCTCATTTAGTATCAAGCTTATATTTTGGAATGTGCCTCTTTTAGTAACTCATATTTCTCCCCCTTCTCGAATGGGATCACAACTCCTTTTTATAAGAAAGGGACTTAAAGACTTCAGCTTTGATTTTTCCCCCTTCTCTCATTTGCTCTTTCTGTTTTGGGTTTGATGTCTTGTTCTTGTAGTTGTGATTATATCTGTTTTGTACTGGAATTAGGCCATTTCAATCTCTGAAATGGTCCTCATTTTAATTGTATTCTCTTGCATTGATCATAAAAAAAAAAATAAGGAAGAAGGTAATTGAGTGGGATACGCCTAAACAAGATAAGTAAGGACACAAAATAAATAAAAGAAGATTAATCAGTAAATAATTTTTTTTTCTATTAATATTATTTCTATTCATTTTTAATTAGATAATGATAATTAATATTAAAATTTTCGTTAAACGTGTTTTGTTACAGTATATTGTGAACGAAAGTGGAAGGAAACAATTTTTTTTTCCTAAAACAAGAAAATAAATTTAAATAAAAACTAAAAGAATGAAAGACGGATTATGAAAAATATACTGTGCATTCTACGTGTTAAGGCCTTCGAGGATGAACAATTTTTGTGTGGTGAACAATTGTATTAATTATTTAATACCTATAGGGGTGAGACAAAAAAACCTAATTCTCTCGAGCTTGTAGCCACGGCGGCACAACCATGGCTTCCATGGCTCTACTCCGATCAAGTATTAGCTTGATGTATACCCCAAGTACGTACGCGTCTCCCCCAAGCCCTAGGGTTGCTCTCGAACCGATAGGTTCCCCTCTCCTTTTTCCCACGCAGCCACCAGCGATCAGGGCCGTCTCTACATATTTGGTGGCGTTAGACGAAAATTAAAAAATGGGCCTTTTAATAACTAAAAGTATAACGATATTCCGATATTATCTTCGACGGTCTTTGTCCAACGATCTCCTCTTTTCTCATTATCCAAGCTTTATGACTGTTGCTTTCTTGTGTAGACATTTTTCATCCTTGTCGTCAATATAACACACAAACAAATTCTTAATTGAAATTTATTCTCTTGCTTTTATAGATACAAAATATTTAATAAAAGATTCAAAATCCATTTCTTGTAAAAAAAAATAATAGAAAAAGGAGTCGAAACATTCAATCTTTAAGACGTAGTTGATCCCAAATAAATTTTTGTCAACTTTAATTTTGAAAAACTCTTTTATGCTGAAGCAATTATTAATTAACTATTAACATTGCTAGTCTTGGATTGCATATTGTTCTTCATGTTTGTTTTTGTTCTTTACAACCAAAAAATATCAGATACAAATAAAAGATGATTTTTTTCAAAAAAGAAAAACTAAAATTTGAGAAGGAAATCATAATAAACCAATAGAGAATTTGAAAAAAAAGATTAGAAATAACTTTTTTTTAGGTAAGATTAGAAATAACTAGGATAAATATAAACTTAAAACAACATTTATATATATACATGATTTGAGAAATACAATTAGAAAAGGTAGTATTTTGGAAACACAATTCTACTACTATTTAGAAACAAAATTAGGCTGTTTTAGAAACATATATAATTGGACTAAAATATAATCGAAAAAAGAAGAAGAAAAAATATGGTTGCGCGCGTGATTACTGATTGGTAATTAGTATTTGTTATATAGGAAATTGGGCTTTAAGTCCATATGCCCAAATCATTCTTGAAATAAAAAAATAAAAAATAATGAGGAGCAGTGAACATAGTTGCAGCAAGCTGCTGGGTTTTAAATACCAAAAGCCATAATTTATATGGGGCCTTCTCTTTGGTGTGGCCTTAGGCGGTCGCCTAAACCGCCAAGGGGTAGGGCCGGCTCTGCCAGCGATACCCATTTCCATGGATGTCGATCACCCTCAACTACCACGGCCTGACAACAAGACCACTCTCTTATTCACCGACTTCTCTCCGTTTTCGATCCCATTGGAATTAATTCCAAATTAAGCAAAACCGAGCAACACTGATGCTGCGACCGGAGCGATCCCGGAGGGCGCCCACGCTTTTTCTCATCCTTGATCTATTTCCCCAGCACAAGCCCCGGCATGGCCGGACCCCCGTCGCCCTCACGTTACAACCGGCCAGAGTGTTTCCCGTCCGAAAGGCTCCTCGGATTCGATTTGCCCAGCCCTCGCCTTGGCGGATACATCCATGTCCTCTGCAAATCCGGTCAGGTACTATCAGCAACCAGTGATGCAATCTCACCGGAGTGAGCATGCATAGTCTCTGGCCTGGCCGAACCTACGGCTGCGCCATCCTGAGTCGGGGAGAGCAACGTCGCGGCCCCGCGACACATCGGAGCTGGTAGTGGCCGATCCACGAAGAGCGTCCCTATCCCCGTCCAGAGCAACGACGGGGACAAAGTAGCCGGTCCTAGACAAGAAGGCGTTGGAGCACACAAGTCTGATACCGAACGCCCATAAGCTGGGGGATGAGGGTCCGACTATAGACTATACCCACAGACCCGGGACTACCGTTGCTGGGAGGTCTCGGGAATTCCGCAATCAGAGCATCTTATTCATGTTTACGTTATGAGTTTTATGTTGTTATGTTGGGATGTTAATTTCGTTTCGTTTTCTGGACATGTTACATCAAGGTGTGTTATTTTGAGATGCTGGTAAGGGGATGTCGTGAGTTAGTGTGCACGATCAAAAGTAAACTATTTCTACGGGTCCATGAGCGCTGGGCTTTTTACGGTCGGCCCGAAAATATATCTAGAACCCAGAGCTTGTACGTCCTACTTTGTATGATTTTTTTGTTCGTAGTTATGCAATTCTAAATTATTCGTTTCAAAAAGAATGAAAATGTGTATAATTGAAAAGAGTTAAGTGATAATTTTGCCTCTTTTTCCTTTTCAAGGTGAATGAAGTTGCCCAAGTTTCCTGATTTAATTAGTGTTTTTATTTCAAATAATCTCAATGACTTACACAACCCACTGCAATCCATCATTAACATTCTCATGATCGTCTTTTGTGCGAATTCTTTTTTTTTGGGTGAAACGGGAACTATATATTATATATTAACTATAACAAATTAATCTTACAGGGAAGGATATAACGTCCCAGATTTCATATTTTTGTCCCAACCGGCTGTAGCCCGTTATGTGCTCATGGATCCATAAAGGTAGTCTGCTTTGTCTCGCAGATCCGAACACAAGAAATTCTTGATCCAACGTTTCAGAAAAATACATATCCCAAAGCCTAGTCCTATCTAACCAAATCTTTATTCGTCCTAAAACCGGAAAAATGAAAAGTAACTTAGCCTTCATTGCGGATTCCCCGAGACCCCCTGGCTGCAGTTATCTCGGGTCTGTAGGTATAGTCACTAAGAAGGCCTCCCTACCCCCGTTTTGGGGATTCATTAGCCCCTCGAGGGACTACAGCCCCCCGGGATCTCATCCTATCCCTGAGTGTTTCTGGATAACCCAGTAGATTCTTCTGTCTCTTTCCTCTTCTTTGTCTTTTGAGGCCGAGGGCCAGTGGCCGGAGTGTAGCGCAGTATTCCTCGACGGATCAACGACATCTCCCTGTTAGTGTAACGGTCCACCGGGGGCCCAGGTCAAGTAAGAGACATAGGTGCAAGATAGTCCTCCCTCGGGACAATCACCTTCGTCGGCCTAGCTAGCTGAGACTTCGGGGTGAACATCCTGGGTGGTGGCCTTATCGGCCCCGAAGCTCGAGGTGGTCCGACTCGATCCCTAGGGTATGCAGACCAACAAGTGTTTGTGTGCCTGCGATATGACGCCCTCGACCGATCTGGATGGATCAGTGGCGGCACCACCATGATCGGATCTCGTGGAGGGTGCGCATGGAATTCTTAAAATAACTAGTTAGATACTATTCTGGCAAATGTTTGACTTCAAATCTATAAGGTTGGTTGATATAAAATACTACCGAAATAAAAATTATACATAATTAAATGACGGATTTTTAATTAGTCAAAAAACTCTCTCTATCGGGAGCAACCCTAAACCCTAGCGCCATGTGTTTTCGAATATCTGCAATCTACGATCGTCGTGCCCACCTAAGCCCTAAGGAAGATCTTCCCTTGATGCCCTCGACGCACCCGATGCTTGCCGCAGACCTCCCCCCTACCGCCTACATATGTCACACCAATCACTCGTGACACCTCACCGCCTGAGCGGACCTCCACGGTGGTGACAGGTATCCCCCCTCCATGTCCATCTCATGACCTTGTGAGCTCTTTAAAGATGCGGCGGAAGAAAAAAAACACAAAGAAAACTGACGGCACCTTCCATTCAACCGCAATCTATGTTACAACCCTTGATACCGTCTCTCCTACCATCTATGGCGATGGTAGCTTTCGATCTAGGAGCACAACCTCTGACCCAGCCGAAGCCGAAGACTCGCCGAGGCCGGCCTCCTAAACAGGTGACTAAGGGCTCCCCTCCAATTGTTCTATCTCAAGATAGGGTTGCCGTGGGCCATAAGCTACCGGCCGGAGTGATAACCTGCACCTTCGCAGTTGGGACTGACGCTCTTAAGAATGCGGATCCCATCCCCTTCATCCATGTCATCTCAGTGCCCTAATTCTTTTCTACCAGAATGAGGCCTTCCTCCCGATGTCTACAGCGCGGGAACGTATCTTGCCCCCCTCTGACACCACTTCGTTTGTTCGGACTGGCGGACCCTGACTCACCGGTTTGGGCACTTAAGGAAAGTATTTCAGGTTGCTCATTGGGATATGAGGAACCCTTGGAGATTACCATCACCGATGCAACAATTGACCCGGTTGCGATGTACCGTCAGTAGTTTGGGATGATTGGACGCCTCCTAGCTGACCGCCATCCCCGCAAGGACACACTGTTTTAGATCCTCACTGAGGCTTGGAGCGCTTCAGCAATAGGCCTGGTGATCAAAGACATCTCTCCTGGTTTTTTTGGTTTCTACTTTGCACGGAGCGAGGACCGGGCTGAGGGTCACCTGTTGATTTTGGCAGAAACCGACCTGTTCGTGCAAGACCTCCCGGCCTTAGACCGACTTCAGCTCTAGGTTCACGCACATGGCCTCCCACCTTGCTTCAGTATCAAGACAACGAGGGAGAAGATAAGGGATGCTTTGGGGGCCACGGTGGATGTCCCATGTGATGAATATGGGAAATTCTAGGGGGAACAGTTCGGGTGCGTTACTGGCACTCCCTGTACCGTCATCTATGTCGACATTTAAGTCTCCACTTCCCGGAGTTTAAGGATTCGATAAATTGCACCCTCATCTATACATAACTCACAACTTTCTGTGGGAATTGTGGACGTATCGGTCACATCACTTCAACATGCGACCGCGAGATACCAGGAATCCACAGCTTTGACAAGTCCTTGCAGCACTATCGGAAGGAAATGAAGGATAGGGTCTACGCCACGGACTGGAAGAAAACGGTGTGCGTCCCGCCGGGGTTTGCTTCAATAACCCATGACACTACACCTAAGTCCACCTCACATCGAGGACGGGACCTTACCATGTCCCACAACACCGCACCTAATGGATGTGCTTATGGGCCATTGGTAAGGGGGCCATCCTAGACTAGTCTGGTTGGGGCGCCCACACGAATGTCGGGAATGAAGAGGGACTCGGTAGGAGAGCCCCAGGAAGATCAGGTGAGGGCTGGTAAACAGCCTCGTCAAGCCAAATGAGTGCACCTGCAGGCTTCAGGGACGACTGGAAGGCATCCCTGAGAAAAACATGTCCTTCCTTCACCACTGATGACCACAAGTTCAGTTTTACATAAGAAGATATGTGTCACTTTCGGGGGACCCGACGGTATATAAGCCATACCTTGAGCATTGTTCGTCAATCTTTCTTCGTTTTCAGTTGGGTTTTTATTTATTTTTTAGTTAGTCCTAGTAGGATCTCTTTAGAACGTCTCCAACGTTTATTTAGTTTTAAAGTTAATTGTTTTTCCTCAAACAAGCATGTATTAGCTCTTTTTGAAAATAATGAAAGTTTCTTTTTACTAAAAAAAAATGACGGATTGTTTGGACATTATTAATATGATTTTTTTAAAACGGATAATGAGGTATTGTATTACTGTAGGACAGCAACTTTACAGGGTAGGACATAACTGTCCAGGATTTTAGATTTATGTCCCAAAATCGTGGATCCATAAAGATAGTCTGCTTTGACTCGAAAATCTGAACTCAGGAGTTTCTCGTACCAACATTTCAAAAAAATAATAATCCAAAACCCTAATCCTAGCTAGCCAAATATTTATTCAACCTAATACGAAAAGAAAGACTGGAAAATGAGCCTTTAGTGCGGATTTCCCGAGACCTCCCGGCTGCAATAGTCCCGGCTCTGTGGGTATAGTTCCCAAGCGGTCCAACCCACCCCCGCATTGGGAGGTCATTCGCCCCTCGATGGGCTATTTCCCCTCGGTCGCAGTACCTGGACCTGAACCAGTCTGATGGCTCATGTGTGCTCTTGTGTGCCCGAGTCTCCATCAGATGCTCCTGCCTCCTTCCGTGACTTGGCCTTCCGTGGTCGGGGACCAATGACAGGATTGTACCTCAATATACCTCGACGGACCAACGGTATCTCCCTTTGAGTGTATCGATTCACCAGAGGCCTAGGACGGGACAAAGGCCCCGGTGGAGGCGGTCCTTCCATCGGGGCGATCACTGTCACCGTCCTGGATCTCGGGGGCTTCGGGCCATGTCGCTTGACCGACGACATTGATGGTACAGAAACCCTAGGAAGGAACCAACTAGCCCTAGGGTTTACATGCACCATAGGGGCGGCGGCGATAGTGCTGCATACTCTGGTGGAGGCGCCACCACGCATGGGTCGTAAGTAGCTCGTTGCGGAGGATCAGACCTCAGCAACGGGGGGTGATCGCCCCGGTAAGGCTCGAACTGGCGCCATGGCGGTTCCGGGCATCGACGTCCAATCTGGTCACCAGGTTCGTGGCGTAACCCCACCGGCCAAACGCCGTCAGCCCGATGAGACAGGACGATCAAGTGATTGGGGGGAAGACGACACGACCACAAGGGTTGTTGTACACGTCCGTGCATGGACCAGGTGCAGCGGCACTGGTGTAGGACGTGTGGCTGCGTGACCGAATCGGGGGGGACACTCGGGCCCCGGTGAGGATTCATCGGCGACGGCGAAACCCTACTAGGGTTAGGAATCTGGACAACGACGTGACGACGATGGAGGGGATGAGACATCGACGTCGATCCGAGGAGGATTGAGAAACGTCGAGGATCTTAGGGACGTGTAGACGAAGGTGGCGGCCGGACAGCACTGCCAGAGGACTTGGTCGACGACAACGACGTGAAAACAAGGGACGACGTGAATCCTAGGTTGGCTGAAGAAGAACCTTAAAGAGGAGGCAGAGAACTTTTTAACCAAAATATACATTATTAATTAATATGATTAAAGTTATAATAGAGATGAAAAAAACTGTTAAAAGTTATGATTAGAAATTGAAGATATATATAATCTTTAATAAATAATAATATAGCTAGTTAGCATATTTGATGACGACGCAGAGATCAGCCGACCTAAAACCATCATTTGTTTAGATACAAACATAAATAGTGTAATTTAATGTAGCAATTATGAGCGATGTACTTTTTTGACATGATGATTTAGTAGCGTTTCAGCTACGCATTCCTTCCACCCTGCCCCCACACAACCCCATATCATAAAACTAGTACTTTTCTGATTGGTTTACAGTTTTTTTTTTTTAGAATAACCTATGCATATTATAGCAATATGATATTTACCTTAAGCAAACATATTAAAACAGAAATTAAAAGCACGACAAAAACATAAAATTAGGTAACGAATAAACATGCTTTTGTAGAATCTTTTGTTGTTCGCAGGGTAGTACTGTGACAACGTACTAAGCTTACCGATGCAGTGGCTCCAAACGGCTTTTTAACGATCTAGTAGATCTGTTGTAACTTCTCAAATTGATGGACTGAGTATTCCCCCGGGTTGCCACAGTGCGCCATCATCTCTTCAATGATAGAGGTAGCTCTAAAGTGCGGGATTGTTAACCCCTGAGCTGGTAGGGGGACCTTGTGTCGGTTCTTGATGGTACCACTGCCATCCTACATCTAGGGGGACGGTATAACCAACATCACTCCCCCTGGACCGTCTCGTTCTCATTCTTTGAGGCGAGGGTGCTTATTGCCCCCCGCTGTTGTGTCTGATGCCTCGTCCGAATTACCCTGGCTCAACCCGGCCTCATTCCTCCTTGGCCCCCCATGCTGCAACTCGGATCCCCCCGGGCCCTTAAAACCGCTTCCATTGGGCCTCGGCCCATTGGCCCATTTTGGAGGCCCATGTCATGTAGTCCGACCAAAACCCTAATTGGTTCTATGCCCTCCCGCCGCCGCCGAGCCACCCTCTCCCGTCGTCCGTTCACCCACCCTGGCTTGGTTTCGTAGGGTTCCCCTTTTGGTACAGTCGGAGTCACCGGAAGACGACCTCCAGCCTGGACCAGCTCCGTCTTACTTCTTCTCCTCTGGAAACCCTCCCGGGCGTCATCGTCCCCAACATGCAACAGGAAAACGAGTAAAGCAGCCTGTCATCGTCTGCTCTACATGGTCATGATGCAATCTCGGCCCCTATCGCCGGAGAAATCCGCCCAGGCCGTGTGAATGCTCCAAAATAGTGATCTCACGAGACCGCAAGGCTGGGGACAACGGAGGAGAGGGACTCGTCGCCCTTGTTCCTGTGTCGTCGCCGCTCGGAGCATGGGGCTACTGGAGTCGCTGGTACCGCTCCTTGAAGCCGCCTCCATGAAGTCACAAAACCCTAGTTTTCGATTCCAAAAGAGAAACGAGAGAGGGCTACGGAATAGAACACAACTTGGCCTAGCCTGTTGTGTTCTTTGCTGCACTTCCACGATAGATCATGAAGTGAGTACGCACCCCACGAAGAATCCATGATGATGTCGCTGCTGCCGTTGTCGAGAACTCAAGAGAAGGACGGAGCTCTCTAGGGTTTGCATGCATAACTCGGTTTTTCAATCACTATATTGTTAGGTGATTGGTTTACAGGCTTGATTACTGTTTGTGAAAATACCGTTACCACATTGATTATCCACAGAAAATGTCGAAACAAATATTTTCTTTGACTAAATTAAGTAATATAGGGGATAAAAATAGTAGGGCTCTCTTAGTGTTCTCTCTAGAGTAGTAGGTCCTTGTAATTTTTCTGATCATAGAATTCATTTTTTCAAATATCATCAGGTTCTTATAACCATCATCGTAATGAGTCATTCAACTATACGTGTTTCCACTGTAGTTTTTTGGTCTTTGAAAATCAATCGAAACAGTTGTTATGGCTTTTTCCGTAGCCGACCTTAGTTCTTTACTACGAAATACTACTCCACCACCATCGCCTCCTTCTCCTTCGGTAATCAACCGACCGCCCCTGTCACTGCCTCCACATCCGCTTTAACCTCATTTTCCCCTTATAACCTCTTCGCCTCCGACACCTTCGTTGCTTCCGCCTCCGATGTAAACTCACCAAAGGCATGACCCTAGCTCCGATGATAAGTTAGGGACGCACCCAGTCTCTCGAGACCTCCTTGCGGAGCTATTCCAACCCCCTCCGCTAGATTGGGACCTTAACACCCCCGATGAAGATCAGGGAGAGTAGAATCAACGAAAGGTCACGCTGGTAGTGCCCAGAGAAAATTCAACAGTGTCGCAATGCCGTCGTGGAACAATGTTAACGACTCATGTTGGTCCAAACAATCAGGCGAGGTATGTTATGCAGCCTCGCCAGGGCCAATGAGCGTCCTATCTAGCAATACGGTGTGTATGGGGACGCACACCTCGCCCTGTTAGGGTCCGTGCAAGCCCAACAACATGGTTCCCCCATTTTCTTGTGTTCCCTAATGTTAGTCTTAGTGCCCATAGTTCAATCCTAAATGTCCACAGGTATATATCATCGTTAGCAATAAAATTAAAGCGACTTTATATTACTTATGTGTTGGAGTAATATATCGATGTGTGCTCTGATCTATACCCACCATGCGAATAGAACCATAGATCGAGATAGATCACACTCGATGGGTCCCTAGTCAACAAAGCTTCACTAGAAGCGACTAGTATGAAATATGACTCTCTATGGCTTACGTTCTATTAGTCATTGGAATGGGATTCCGGAGTCTGATCATAGATATCATTTGGGACATGATATTGGACGACCCGACATGAATATGTGCCATAGATCAAGTCATGAACATATTCATTGTCGTAGCTTGTCATGTATCCTTAGACCAAGGAGTCTTTGTGCTCGCTATGCAGTCAACAACTGAGTTTGACCTGAGCCTAACGTTGTATGTAACAGGGCTTCCATAACGGCCAGAATTGGCTTGTGGACAGACTGCATGAGTGACACGAAAGACGGCTAAGGGATTTATCCCTCACACTACGGTATGGGAAAGATATCAGTTCTCGGCCGCTTGATCGAGAGTGACTGAAAGAATAACATGACCCTGCACATGATACTGGGTATCATATATTCAGTCATCTCACATATCAAGAAACAGTAATTGAGAATAATAAGGATGACGGCTCTATGCCTTATCTCAATCAGGATATCGAAGATAAAAGGATAATGATAGGGACGACGGAAAGGTTAGAATCGACATGGTCGATTCGTTATGCAGTGTCAGGCAATACTAAAGTCTCGTCAGTTTCCACTTCAATAGGATCAAGTAAAATGAGATTTTACGTTGATCTATTGACATGCATAAACCTAAGGTTCACACCGGAGGGTGAAACTCATTGACACATTTATGGAGAATGGTCAAAAGGGAGTTGTCTCGGGGCAAGATCAAAACTGGGTTTTGGGTCATGTGCCCGTAAGTGAATAGGACTTTACGGATCAAGACAAGGCTTGGAGTCTTGGGATTGATCGCGTCGGATAATGTTGGACATTTCCGGTATGGAAGGCTTGGAGGTGATGAGCGAATCACGGGACTTCGTTGGAAATGGCAACGGGCCATGTTCCAAGAGGCCCATGAAAGGCCCATGCAACCAAGGCCCATGGAACTAATTAATCAAGTCTTGATTAATTAGTACTAAGTAAGTAAGACAAGGATTAAGGTGTTGGTGATTCACCACCTAACCCCACTACTTTGTCCTATTTAAACCTTACTTGTCACCATACTTGTCCCATGCTTTTAGTTTGACAAGTATGAGATTTTTTATGTTTAAGTCATCTTTTTTCAACATAACAAACACAAGACAAGAATAGGAAACACAATTTTCTCTCCTTCCCCTCCCCAATTTCGGCGTAGGAAAGTTTCATCTCCTTTTTTGTGTTCTTGAGTTCTCAAAGAGAAGAACTACGTGGCTTTGATTCCCATGTGGATATGTAGGCGTCTTGGAGACTCAAGCCAATCATTCGTTACCTGATGTTCTTGTTTAGGTAAGAAATAGTGCTGAATTTTTCTCTTGTGAATCCAATCTTTGTTAGTTGTTTCATGGTTTTAATTGTCTCTTGGTTTTCATTGATTTTTCGCTGCGAGTTGGTTCATCTCCAACCCTACCTCGAGACCCAACACCTAATTGCATGTTATCCCCTCATGTGGCCCCGATATTTTACCATGGGTATTTTCAGGTCGAGTCAGGAAATAATCATCGATGAATACTCATCCACAACCAATATCGTGGAGATAACCTCCCAGCTATATTCCCTGATATAGCTGGGCATGTCGCAATAGGGTTAGCGTTTGATGCCTATGGGTTCGTACTATGTCCCGCCTTTTTCTATTTTATCATTTCAATATTCCTTTCTGTCTGTTTTGAAATATTAATAAAATTCCATTATTACGTGGAAAAAAGAATAAGATATTGGATAATACATTATATATTGAACATTAAATAAATGTTTTATATTTGTTTGAATCAACAATACAGAATACAAAAATTAATACATTTAGTAAATTTTGGCCTTTTTGGAAAATTACATTAATGTATTATTATTCTAATTAAATGGTAATCGAAAAGAAAACGGTCTCTCATTCTCTCTTTGTTAGGGTTTGAAATTGTCTTCTGTAGTTTCTTCTTCGGCCCCCGTCCCGTCCGCCACTTCGACCACCTTGTAGACCCCTCATCTTCTCTGCTACTTCCACTGGTCCTGTGCATGTTAACCCCATCAGTGGTATCAACGATTGACGCGTTCTTCTCCTCGACCACAAATCTCTCATGCCCGGAACTTTCATCATGCCCTCTACCATCAGCGGAAGCAATACTCTCTCATCCGCCCAACTTCAATTGAGCACCTCCTCCGTCTCCTCCGATGACCAATCGTCCACCACTTGCGTCGTCGTCTCCTCCATTACCTCTTTCGCGAGTTCGACTCTCTACATACGGAGGTTCTGCTGAGGAACTACACCTCCTCCATCACCCTTCGATTAGCCAAACTTATCGAAGACATGACCCAAGGTCCGAGGATGAGTCTGTGACGCACCCAGTCACTAGGGCCCATTATGTAGGGCTGATCCAACCCCCTCCGCTTGATCGGAAAGGAGGAATATAGAATGCAACACCTCGGATGGGAAAATGCCTTGATGGGGCGGACGCGAGGCTCGCAAAGTAGCCTCGCTGGTCTCAATCAGACCATTAGGGTATCAACAAGTGTCAAAGAAGAGCCACACCCCGGCCCCTATTGTTAGGCACCTGGCTGACCCTATTCTGTTCATTTCCTTAGGTCAACCCTTGGAAAATCGTTGTGACAACACACGTTTGACCAAATCGAGGTAGAGAAAGTCAACTAGATCTCCAGTGTCACTCACCAGAAGAATAGAGAACCACCTCATGTCTGTTACTTGGAAAAATAATGCAGTTTCTATAGAATCAGTGTTCCAATGTATATGGAACTATGTCTGGTCCTCTTTCCACTTATTAAGAATTTCAAATTATGTACGTCTACTTTTGAATTATTGATAGTGTTTTATTATCAATAAAATAATCATACTCATACTAAGAAAAACTATTATTTTAGACATTTATGTAATTAGTAAACTCAACTAACAAAAAATTGAAATTATATTTGTATCACTCTAAGTAATGTTAGTTTAAAGGACTATGGAATATGTTGTTGGCTTCTTCTTCTTCTTCTTCTTCTTCTTCTTCTTCTTCTTCTTCTTCTTCTTCTTCTTCTTCTTCTTCTTCTTCTTCTTCTTCTTCTTCTTCTTCTTCTTCTTCTTCTTCTCTCGTATAGGAATTCTGGTCAGTCCGAACTCAATAGTTACGGTTATCTTTATAGGTCCAATTATACCCACGACGATCGTCCGGGTCGGAGCCACTACGAATGGGAATCGTGGCCTCTCCTCCGCGGCCTAAAAGAATCATGGTCATATGGAGACGCTAAAGGGTAGGCATACAAATGACCTGTGAGATCGAGATCCATCACCATCCATGTCACTTTGGTGGAACTACCTTAGTAACGAAAATGAACTCAAACCATCCCACTCTCAGTCGGACCCATCCCCTCGGTGGGAACATCACTAAGGAAGGATACCGCTTCCTCTATAGACCTTACTAGCCCTCCAATAGAGTTTTGTCTCCCTCAAAATGGATGAGGAGGTCAAGGTGATATACATTATGAGGGATCCGACATCAGCTCACACATGGGTCCATACGACTTTTGGCTTGGTAGGACAGTTGTCCACGTCTAAACGCTGTGATAGGGGCTCCATAGAGGGCTTAATAACCAAGGTCTAGTATCACGATGGCCTTGTCATCAAGGACCTTGGCTGGGGAATTTTGGTGTTCTATTTTACTTCTCAAGTTAAAAAGAACAGAATGTAGAGAGGTGAACCCAATCGTTCAAACAAGTACCGCTTATCTTGGAAGACCTTCGGCCAAGAATCAACTCGGCCACTCCGCCATTATCGAGAATCCGAATATGGGATGTTGTCTTAAATCTCTCGTGGGGTGGACTTAGAGTGAAGATGGGATTTCAGCCACGGGAGGCCCTAGGCGGCTTCGTGGATGTCCGCACACACCAAACATGATTAGCATGACAGAGGATCCGCTTCTAGAAGGATATGCCTACACCCTTCCGATAAACGACACTAATACGCTCGAATACCAGTTTCTTCCACAACATGTGTATAGGGAATTATGGAGTAGGTTGTCCCTGAAGTAACCATCCACACTCCGAGGTGATCCAACGTTTCAACTATCATTCATAGAGTCTAAGCGCCCAAACCTCTGGACTGAAATCCATAAGGACTAGTCGGACCCTATTACGAGAAGGCTTCCGGTTTGAAAAGGAACCCTGCCAGGGAGTGAGACTAATACCCTAGCCCTCTAGGTATCGAGACTCAACGTCCTCCAAGATTTGCCCCGTTAGAACTCCAAGCCCACAGTCTGACACAAGATCTTCTTTCCAACGCACCAGTACGCAGGAAGTACACATCTACTTTTTAAAACACCCCCCATATCCTTTCGAATGATACTAAGCGATGTGGATGTCACGCAGGATCTCCTCCGCAACTAGGAGCTATTCTGTTTCAGCAACATAAATTTGCATGCCTCTAAGGCCACAACCCTTTTCCTAGTCACTGGGCAATCCAGAAAGGGTGCTATCAAATTCTGCCATTCGAACGTATGCGTGATCGCCACTCTCTTAGCTCCGAAGAAGAGGAGTTTGGACATCTCCATCCAGTGGAAGAAACTATTGCCCTGAACAACATCTAGGCGAGTTCTACCAAGCAGCCTTGTTAGGGATAATGAGTGGATCACCAAGCAACGAGGCATGTGTGGGGACATACGCCTCACCCTTCTAAGTTCGGTGCAAGCCCGACACGTTGGTTCCACCATTTCTTAGTGTTCTCCCTAGATGTCCGTTATCCCCTCAAGTTCCCCTTATCATTTACCACAAGTATTTTCTGGTCGAGTCAGGAAATGACTATCGTAAACTACAACTGAACAACCACCATCCTGGAGATCATCTCCTAATATTTGACACTGGAATAGACATGTCTATTAGCTATAGGGTTTGTATTTGGAACCCACGAATTCGGCCTTTACCTCACCCTTCTCTTTTCTGTCATATATATGTTTCTAGTGTCTTTTACCACGGTCGATTATATGCTAAAAAAAAACTAACAAATAAAATATGAGGCCAAAGTAAGGAGAAAAAATGCTCTCTTCACGGCTGGCCCTAGCCACTCTAATTGGTGTGATGTTTTCTCTTCGGTGAATTGTTCGGACCTATCCTCTCCGGTTAATCGTCCCGATGTCCTCTTTCCCACCTATTCTTTATCCTCCCCCATTCTTTCTGATATTGCCGCCACTTTCCGAACCAAAGACTTCGCTGCCTCTATTGTTGCTAATGTCTCCCCACCCCAACCTAATTGTCTCCATCTCCGTCGCCCTTTCCGTAGATAGTGACAATCCGTACTCCTCTAGACCTGTCGTCCCTTCCCTTGCGATATCGGGTCCATCCCCCCACTTAGCCTCAACCTCCTTTGATTCCACCATCGTTGTATCCACCTCCTTTTCCTCCTCCTCGATCCTTCTTTAGATTTTGGCTCGTTATAATGGACTATTTTTTTTCCTTTTTGCAAGGACTAATCATACAGAAGATCGTAGGACGTAGATGATAGGAACGCCCCGCTCCCTGATTTTACTCCTCCTTCTCTTGGAGAACTCCTCGTTTACCTGGATCTCTTCATCCAATGGGGTCTCCGTTCTTGGGACCAGCGAGTATCTGAGGCACCACATGTCCATCCGAGTAGAGCCGGGAGAGTTGATTGTTGGGTCTCGAGGTAGGGTTGGAGATGAACCAACTCGCAGCGGAAAATCAAGGAAAACCAAGAGACAATTAAAACCATGAAACAACTAACAAAGAATGGATTCACAAGAGAAAAATTCAGCACTATTTCTTACCAAAACAAGAACACCGGTTAACGAATGATTGGCTTGAGTCTCCAAGACGCCTACGTATCCACATGGGAATCAAAGCCACGTAGTTCTTCTCTTTGAGGACTCAAGAACACAAAAATGAAGGTGGAAACTAGCCAAACCCGAAATGGTAGGAGGAGGGAGAGAAAAAATTTAATTCCCATTTGTGTCTTGTGTTTGTTATGTTGAAAAAAGATGACTTAAACATAACAAACCCCATAGTTGTCCAACTAAAGGCATGAGACAAGCATGGTGACAAGTAAAGTGTAAATAGAACGAAGTATGGCAAGACAAGATTGGGTTAGGTGGTGAATCACAAACACCTTAATCCTTGTCTTGCTTACTTAGTACTAACTAATCAAGACTTGATTAATTAGTTCCATGGCCCTTGGTTGCATGGGCCTTTCATGAGCCTCTTGGAACATGGCCCGTGACCATTTCCAACGAGATCCCGTGATTCGCTCATCGTCAAGAAGTCAACACTTCAATAAGTCCATATTTCAACCTTATCAATCATAAAACGGCCAACCAATGTGGCATCACACTCAATAAATGATTTACTAAATAAAAAATTTATAACGGCTCGATCATTGCTCGTTAACCCAATCCCGATCTCAACCGTTCGGCTTCACCGATCACTGTAACTTACAGCCAATACGGCAAGGATACCAATCAAGCAATGCAACCAGCGTAATATAAAAGATTCAAACTTGAACAAACATTGAAACAATCAAGACTCGTGTCGTTCCAACTCTACGCATCAAATGTTTCCAACTTGCGTCACTGAGTAACACGACTTAGACCACCTAACTCTACCCAACTAACTGACGTCGGATCGAGGTTTTGAAAACACCTTCAAAATGAAACCATGTCATCACATCAACGAAACCATGGTTCTCAAACCCGGGGCCTGGTTCTGGTAAAGGGAGCTCGAAGAAGAAGGGAGGAGGGACGAGAGGCACGAACCGTGCTTTTCCCCTCACTGAGAAGCTCAAATCGAGCTCGGCGAAGAAAGGCTCGGCCGTGGAAATTCCGGCTCTGTCGTGGTATCGTACGCGGGGTCTCGTTTGTGAACGGAGAAGAAGGTGGAGGGTGAGGGTGAAGGTGCAAAAGAAGATGAAGGAGAAGGAGGCCGGAGATCGGAGAAGGAAGGTAACGGCGGCGAAGCTTCGAGCTTCCAAATGAAAGTTAAGAGTCAAGGCTCCAAAACCGGATTTGGGGCGTGACAACTAGTCGGAAGGAGGGCCTCTCCTTCATCGCGGAACCTCAAGCCTCAACACTTTACCGATCGCGCGCCGAAAGGTACGACACTCCTCACGGGGAACACAGCCCTCGGCACTCTATCGGTCGCGCATCGGAAGGTACGACACACCTCTCAGGAACAGCTCAAGCCTCAACACTTTACCAATCACGCGCCGGAAGGTACGACATACCTCACGGGGAACACAGCCCTCACTACTTTACCGGTCGCACATCGGAAGGTACGACACACCTCTCGGGCACAACTCAAGCCTCAGCACTTTACCAATCGCGCGCCCGAAGGTACGACACACCTCACGGGGAACACAACCCTCGTCACTTTACCGGTCACGAATCGAAAGGTACGACACACCTCTCGGGCACAGCTCATCCAGGTATCACCAGAACAATCACAATCACAACCAAATATCGCACAATACTCCGCAAATAGCAAAATTAACATCACGACTAACTACCACTCAGCAAGTCAGTCAACAACAAACGGGTTCAATACCCCACATGCACACATGGCCACACACAAACACAATCAGTTCACTCAACCTACGGGCACAACAAGGTGCCCACATGTGATTCCTATCGCACGGTAAGTTTACTTAACCTACGACACCACCTAGTGCCACATGCATTTATATTGTTCGATACGTTCACTTATCCTACGACACCACCAAGTGCCACATGCATTTCTATTGTTCGATGAGTTCACTTATCCTACGACACCACCAAGTGTCACATGCATTTCTATTGTTCGATACGTTCACTTATCCTACGACACCACCAAGTGTCACATGCATTTCTACTAATAAATTTCCCTAGTCAAGGCCGATATCCGACTTCTTTTCCCTACCTCGTAAAGCGTTCTAAACGTCCACGCTCAAGCTCCGGCGCGCTAACGATCACCCGCTTAGCCTCCTCTTTCGCGGTCGGTGGCACGGTCTAAAGTGATCAAAATAATACATTTTTTAATATGCAGGCAAAACTCGAATTTAAAGTAATTAACGTCCAAATGCAACCCCGACAATGCCGATCACTCCCAAACTTCCCAATTGCTCGACATTGTCAACAATGGGCCCGGAAAGGGCCGATTTTCCCGGCTCGGCGAATCTGCCCGGGATCGGAAAAACGCCCTCCGGGGCTCCGAAAATTCCCATTTTCGTTTCTACAACCCTAATATAATTCATGTGTTCCAACGCAATCAATTTCTGATACCCGAGCGATTTAATTTCGCGTTTAAAGTTTCTAACCCAAATTTTCGAATTCTCACAAATTAATTCCATAATTCGTTCCGGGTGTGAATTATCGACGCGGGGATCATCCAAGACCACCCGAACACGAAAAACCCGAGGCCTGGCCAAGTGGGCCCCACACGGCCACACCGGAAAACGCTCCTTTTCGCCCCAAAATATTCCTAACGAACCCCAAACCTCAACCATTCATCTTTAAACCAATTCTAACCAAAACCCTAGAATTCAAACACGTCGAAATGAGAAAATTTCGGGTTCTTACCGTAGGGAACGTTGAGAGGACCTCGATTACGCGAGAAATGAGACGATCCGTCGGTCGGATCCTCGGGAAACACCAAAAACCAACACCTTCTTCTCCTTTTCTCTCCTTCCCCTTCTCTCTCTTCTTTCTCTCTCTTCTCCCTCTCTTTTTCTGTTTGTGGCCGAGCATCACCCTCTCCATCCTTTTAATTTTGTTTTAAAACTAGGGATAATATCATAAAACTACCCTCAACTTTCAGCCATTTTCAAAAAGTTACACTTAACATTAAAAATTAACAAACCGATACCTTAACTTATAATTTTGCTCAAAATGGTCGACGTTGTTAATTTTCCATCCAAACAAACACAAAAAGTCTAAAATACCCCTCACCTACAATCTAATTTTCAAATCTTTGCCATTGTTTTCTAATTTTTCTATTTCAATATATTTTTAAATTTTCATTAAATTTTTAAATTATTTTTTTCAATAAATCTTTTTATTTGAAAAATTCATTTTCTTTTATCTTTTATTATTATTTTCATAACATTGTTTCAATAAATATTTTTTCAGGAATTAATTTTCCTTAACGTTGATTTTTAATTAATTTTCTTATTTTTAATATAAAAATAAGGTTTATTTTAAAAAATATATAAAAATCATATTTTTGTTATTTACTTAATCATTTTTTATTCCTTTAATCATCCTCTTCCAACACAGTAAACTAATCCATTAATATACTCTTTTCAATCTTTTTCAAATACAACAAACTAACTCGTAGTTTAATCAAAACTAAAGTTCAGTAAAACAACAATTGGCCTAATCACAGCAAGCTAATGAACACGAAATACAAAAAGCTAATGAACTCCAAATAGAGAAGAAGAAAATGGGTTTGCGATTTCCTTTCACAGCTAGGGACAATTACACCCATATTCCACCCAAATTCAGAGCTTAGCCATTTCTAGATCTCGATTTTGAAGAACCGAGGAAGAACATCCTCTATGGGTCTCGGCCAAATCGAAGCAAGGGCTTCCCTCGTCGTCCACAACCTTCTCGGCCCGCCACAGTTCACCATCACGTCCTCGGCCACAACCACCCCACAACCTCCAAAATCGAGCTAGCATTTAAAAAGGCTACACAAAAATGAAAGAATGAAGAAAAAGTATTAGTGAAGAAGAGATGAATTTTGTATCAGTATAGGTTGTTAGAAGTTTCAAGGGTAAAGTTTCAGAAACGGAATAAGAAAGGGAAATGGGAATAAGGTATCAAAAGATCAAAGGACAATTTGGGTATTTTTAAGAAAAGTGAGGTCATGTGCAAGTCAAATGTATATTATCTGTCAAAAATCTAACGTCATTAGACTAGTTTGAGCAAAGTTGTAAGTTAAGGTATCATTTTGTTACTTTTTGAAGTTAAGTGTAACTTTTTGAAAATGGCTGAAAGTTAAGGGTAGTTTTATGATATTATCCCTTAAAACTACAACCCATCAAAGTGACCATAATACCCTCTCTTTACCCTTTGTCTTTAATTTCGCTTGCTACAAGGAAGGACCTTCTCAAAGTTGAAAGGACACAATTGTCCTTTCAACTCCAATCCACCACCTTTATGAAAAGTGCCAATGGGTCCCACTAGTTAGAAAATATCTTTATAGATATTTTTCAGTCAGATTCGCGAAATTCGGCCGTCTCGGACCCCATGCGGACCCATTTTCCAAGAATTTATGAAATTTCGCTTGCTACAAGGAAACGGCCCAACTAAGACCGCTGTAACAACGGCTAAGCTTTTTGGATCCAAATCGGGCCTCGAACGGACCAAAACGTCGCTCGGTTGACTTTTTCGGCAAAAAGTCAACTTTCCGCGAATTGGTCAAAAAGTTGCCCTGAGTCACCCAGAACTCACTTTGGTCGATATCGGGGTCAACTTAAGTCCGATATGACCCTTGGGGTCAATTTTAGGTTCATTTAGGTGTCTGTCCCAAAATTTTAATTTTTTCCGTTTTTCCACCGATTGACCGGCGTTGACCTGGAGCGGTCCTTACAAAGTTCGTACTTGGAAAACAGTTTAGCTCAACAATGAAAATAACCACACAGGTTCACCAAAAGCACACGATACTTATACCGGACCTTTCACCAACCCGAGACTCTTCCCGTCATGTTTCTACGCTTAGGACATCTCCGACTTGCGTGACTGATAAACGGTAACTTAACGACTCGACTCTACCCACCTAATTGACATACGGTCTGAGGTTTTGAAAAAAAATTTCAAAATGAAACCAGGCTCTGATACCAAATTGTCACGCCCCAAATCCGGTTTTGACCGGACACGAGATGTGAACACAGATAAATAAATAATAAAGACATTTTAAAAGAAATAAGTCTTGAAATAGTACTACGAAATCAAAAATCCGATTAAATGAGTCAACAACTCAAAAGTAAACCATGAAAGCATTAATTAGTTTGAAATACACAATACGTCTCTAGACACTAGCCAAGACCCTCGTCAGCTCCCAAACTCCGAGAATCCTGCTAATATTGATCCCGCTCAAAACCTGAAAGACAACAAGGTAAAGGGTGAGATTTCACTCAGTAGGAAAAGTAGTTAAGGTTATGAACATCAGTTCACTACCACGAGTAACCGTCCAATTAGGGCATACTAGCACACATGACTATTAACAACGCCCACGGGACAAGTACTAACCACCAAACATTTTCGCAAGACCATACTAATGTTGGGTCTCGAGGTAGGGTTGGAGATGAACCAACTCGCAGCGGAAAATCAATGAAAACCAAGAGACGATTAAAACCATGAAACAACTAACAAAGAATGGATTAACAAGAGAAAAATTCAGCACTAGTTCTTACCAAAACAAGAACACCGGTTAACGAATGATTGGCTTGAGTCTCCAAGACGCCTACGTATCCACATGGGAATCAAAGCCACGTAGTTCTTCTCTTTGAGGACTCAAGAACACAAAAATGGAGGAGGAAACTAGCCAAACCCGAAATGGCCATGGAAGAGGGAGAGAAAATGTGTTTCCTATTCTTGTCTTGTATTTGTTATGTTGAAAAAAGATGACTTAAACATAACAAAACCCATACTTGTCCAACTAAAGGCATGGGACAAGTATGGTGTCAAGTAAGGTGTAAATAGGACAAGTATGGCAAGACAAGATTGGGTTAGGTGGTGAATCACCAACACCTTAATCTTTGTCTTGCTTACTTAGTACTAATTAATCAAGACTTGATTAATTAGTTCCATGGGCCTTGGTTGCATGGGCCTTTCATGGGCCTCTTGGAACATGGCCCGTGGCCATTTCTAACGAGGTCCCGTGATTCGCTCATCGCCTCCAAGCCTTCCATACCGGAAATGTCCAACATTATCCGACGCGATCAATCCCAAGACTCCAAGCCTTGTCTCGATCCGTAAAGTCCTATTCACGTACGAGCACATGACCCAAAACCCAGTTTTGGTCATGTCCCGAGACAACTCCCTTTTGGCCATTCTCCATAAATGTGTCAATGAGTTTCATCCTCCGGTGTGACCCTTAGGTTTATGCATGTCAATAGATCAACGTAAAATCCCATTTTACTTGATCCTATTTAAGTGGCAACTAACGAGACTTTAGTATTGCCTGACACTGCATAACGAATCGACCCTGTCGATTCTAACCTTTCCGTCATCCCTGTCATTATCCTTTTATCTCCGATATCCTGATTGAGATAAGGCATAGAGCCGTCATCCTTATTATTCTCAATCACCGTTCCTTGATATGTGAGATGACTGAAGATATGATACCCAGTATCATGTGCATGGCCATGCTATTCTTTCAGTCACTCTCGATCAAGCGGCCGAGAACCGATATCTTTCCCATACCTTAGTACGAGGGATAAATCCCTTAGCCGCCTTTCGTGTCACTCATGTAGCCCGTCCCCAAGCCAATCCTGGCCGTTATGGAAGCCCTGTTACGGACAACGTTAGGCTCAGGTCAAACTCAGTTGTTGACTACATAGCGATCACAAAGACTCCTTGGTCTAAGGATACATGACAAGCTACAACACTGAATATGTTCATGACTTAATCTATGGCACATATTCAGGGCGGGTCGTCCAATATCATGTCCCACATGATATCTATGATCAGACTCCGGAATCTCATTCCAATGACTAACAGAACGTAAGCCATAAAGAGCCATCTTTCATACTAGTCGCTTCTAGTGAAGCTTTGTTGACTAGGGACCCATCGAGTGTGATCTATCTCGATCTATGGTTCTATTCGCATGGTGGGCATAGATCAGAGCACACATCGATATATTACTCCAACACATAAGTAATATAAAGCCGCTTTAATTTTATTGCTAACGATGATATATACATTTGGACATTTAGGATTGAACTACGGGCACTAAGACTAACAATCTCCCACTTGCCCTAGTTCCAATCTAAACTCCAATATGTCCCCATCGACTTTACATGTCTAACATGTTCAGGCAGTGACACTGCCTTAGTCAAAGGGTTGGCTATGTTATCATCTGTTGCAATATCGGTTATCTTCACTTCACCTCAGTTCAGTATTTATCTGATGAGGTGGATACGCCGCAGTACATGTTTGGATTTGTTATGCGATCTAGGCTTTTAGCTTGCGCAATGGCCCTTGTGTTGTCGCAAAATGGATTCACCGGACTGGATGGGTTTTTAATTACACCCAGTCCTGCCATGAATTTCCAAATCCACATAGTCTCCTTAGCTGCCTCTGCAGCATCCATGTACTTGGCCTCTGTCGTAGATTCGGCAATGGTATCTTGCTTTACGCTGTCCCAGCTAAAGCTCTACCATTCAGCGTAAACACATATCCTGATTAACTTCTAAAGTCATCTGGATCTGTCTTGGAAAACTACCGTCTACTCATCCTTCGACGACTAGTTCAACATCATCTTTCCCCCGGGTTAGAATGATGTCTACTGGTACAACATAAGGCTTACGAGACGTCTGGTCTCATACATGTCATGGCATATATGATCGATCCTGCCCCCAGGCGCATAGGATTTTCATCATCCTTTTCAGCTCATCAGGTGTCTTAGGACACTGAGTCTTGCTGAGATGAATGCCATGACTAGTGGGTAAGAGTCCTTTCTTTGAATCGAGCATTAAGAACCTACTCAATGCCTTGTTCACATAGGTTCCCTGACTTAAATCCAAGACCCTCTTGGTGCGATCTCTACATATCTTAATCCTTAAGATATAAGAAGCATCGCCTAAGTCCTTTATTGAAAAACACTTCCTCAACCAAGCTTTAGTCTCGTGCAAGGTTGGGATGTCGTTTTCAATGAGAACCAGAAAGGTAATCTTGCTCCCACTAGCCTTCTTATAAACACAAGATTCATCCTCGCTCTTGATTAAGCCAAATCCAATTACAGCTTCATCAAAACGAAGGATCCAACTCCGAGAAGTTCGTTTCAATCCATAAATGGATTTCAACAACTTATAAATCTTTCCTTTATTCTTCGGATCATCAAAACCTTTAGGCCGAGACATACAAATGTACTCAGTCAAATTTCCATTTAGGAAAGCGGTTTTGACATCCACTTGCCATATCTCGTAATTATGATACGCAGTTATGTCAAGAAGAATTTGGATCGATTTTGACCATAGCCACTAAGGAGAAGGTTTCCTCATAGTCAATCCATGCCTATAACCTTTCGCCACCAGTTGAGCTTTGTAGGTCAGAGGTTTGCCGTCCATGTCCATCTTCACCTTGAAGATCCATTTGCATATGATGGTCCTCACACCATTGATGGGATCAACCGGTTCCCAGACTCGGTTGTCCGACATGGATTGCATTTCCTCCCTCATGGCTCCCAGCCATAACTCGGAGTTGGGCCCATCCACGACTTCCTGAAAGGTGGCTGGATCATCGTGATCCACCATGACTTCATTGTCACCTCCGGATACCATATCTTGGAGGTGGAAGATTGATCCTTTCAAATCGCCTTGGACCTTCCGGAATTGTAACAGGAATTGGTTCTTACTCTACGACAATCTCTGGCTCCTTTCTACTGGGTTGCCAATTGGTTTAGACAGATCTGTACCATCCTGAATTTCTTCGAGATGCACAGTCCTCCCAATGACGTCTTTGGAAACAAAACTTCTTTTCCATAAAGACCCCACCCCAAGCGACGAACACCATGTTCTCACTGGGATTGTAGAAATAGTATCCCCTTGTTGCTTTGGGATACCACACGAAGGTGCATATCTCAGATCTTGGTTCGAGCTTAGTCGAAACCAAATGTTTCACATAAGCCTCGCAACCACAAATCTTTAGGAAGGACAAAGCGGGTATCATCCCATATCATTTTAAAATGGTGTCCCTTCCACACCCTTCGTTGAAGCCCGATTCACTATGAATGCGGTCGTCTCTAGAGCATAATCCCAGAAAGAGATTGGGAGATCAGTCCAACTAATAATGGAACGGACCATTGTCTAACAATGTCCGATTTCTCTGTTTGGCTACACCTTTCATCTACAGTGTCCCAGGAGGAGTCCATTCCAAAAGGATCCCATTCTCTTTTAGATGATCTAATAACTCTGTGGTCAGGTATTTTCCACCTCGATCCAATCAAAGTGCCTTAATACCTTTGTCGAGCTGGTTTTCTACTATGGTCTTAAACTCTTTGAATTTATCAAAAGCTTCAGACTTATGTCTCACCGAATAGACATAACCATATTTACTGTAATCATCAGTAAATGTGATAAAGTAGCTAAAACCCCTCCTGGCAAGTGAACTTATTGGTCTACACACATTCGAGTGTATCAGCCCCAATAATTCACCCGCCCTTTCATCGCGATCGATAAAAGGGCACTTTAGTCATTTTGCCCATCAAACAAACCTTGCACCTATCGATCGAATGGAATTCGAATGAACCTGAAAGCTCGCACTTCTGAAGTGCTGATAGGCGCTTCTTGTTTATGCGACCCAAATGACAGTACCATAACAGAGTTAGGTTTAAATCGTTGGATTTAGACCTCTTGGTATTAACGGAATATATAGAACTTGAGGCATTGTTACCCATATCTAATATGTACAATCCTCCAACCATGTCAGTACTGGTATAAAACATATCATTGCATAGAACATTGAAAACTCCATTTCCAATATTAACATTATATCCTTCCTTGTCAAACACGGATACAGATATAATATTCCTACTAAAAGTAGGTATGCAATATACATTATACAATACTAAGACAAGGCCTCTTGGCAAAGCAAGACTCATGGATCCTACAGCAGTTGCCACAACTCTGAGGTCCATTTCGTGCTTTCCAAATCTCTCCTACTTTCAGCCACCATATATTAGTGCATGTGTGAGATTCAGTCATGGTATCTAATACCCATGAATCTTTGGAAGTAGAGAGATGTAGCTCTATAGAGTTAATACCAAATGAAGGCACGATCCCACCGCCCTTCCTTAGATCATCCAGGTTTCCTGATGAAGGCGCAGTCCTACTGCCCTTCTTCAGATCATCCACGCTATTTGATGAAGGCGCAGTTCCACTGCCCTTCTTCAGATCAGCCGTGAACTTCCTGTAATCCCGGTTCCAATGACCAGGCTGTTGGCAGTAGAAGCAGACATTCTCAGGTGTCTCATCTTTCCTGCCAAGTGCGCATGGGCCCAGCCCTTGCCACTTCCAATTCCCTTGTTGACCATCAGAATATCCTTGGATCCCAGATCCCTGAGATATTCTTCTCAGCAGCTGATGACACTTCATGTAACTCTGATATGGTCTTAGAGACAGCCTTGTCAAGGACATATTCTTTGCGTTCAGACTTGAGGACTATCCTCAAAATTCTGTACCAGTCCAAATAGTTTGTCCCATTTAGCTTGACCCTGTCAAGAAAGGTTTTTAATGACAAACTATCAATGTTCGCTGAATTTGCCATTTGATCTACAACAGATAAAATTCAATCAGTAAACTGAATAAATTTTATGAAGATCAAGCTTAAACACCAACAATCAATTCTAAACCTTTAGAATCTGAAACCAAGATCCTTGATTCACTCGATTAAGCTGAACTAATGCTCACCACTTAATCGAGCTATGTAGGTAGGACTCCATCCAATCACATCCAATGTGACTCTTGGCTAGGGTATGTACTTATGTACACGACTTACCCTATCTGTTACCCTAGCTCAACCTCAGGCTGAGAATCGTAGTCGGGTCCACCAATTTTCAACTATGGCTCGTCACTATGTAGGTGCTCCGCTAATGCGCACGACACCCACATATGTCGTCCAAACCTACTACCCCGCTTTCCCATGGATGCTCCGCTAATGCGCACGACACCCATAGGACGGGGAGGTAGTAAGGTGTTGATGATTGGGAGGTATCGGACATGACCCGCTTTTACTTGTCCAGTTGTGTTCAAAACTTTGGCACATCCTAGATGCGATGAGCACATCAACTACATTCCAAATGCAATGATGCCTCAAATTACATCCAATGTAATTCTTCCTTTGAACCCGTCAACTACATCCAATGCAATGACGGTTCTAAGGGTTCACACACAAGGATTAAAATTCCAATTTTATCTTTGCATGTGAGGTGATATGCTCGGTAAATAAAGTTAAGCATGCAATTCTAAAGCACATAGAATTAATCATGCATAAACTAAACCAAGCATAAAGCGATAAATGTGCACATAATAGCCCCCTAAACTAACTCCCACTAGCTTCTTGAGCTCCACCGACTCCAAGCCGATGCCAACACCCGAAAAGCCACCAAATGACCTTTTCACCCTTTCTTCGTCTTGAGTAAAATATTACAATTTAATACACGACTCGCAGGTCGGGAATAAATAAATATTACAAACAAGTGGTTCGACGACCACACCTTGAAATAATAATTACACGCTAACTCTGATTCCACTGTTGGGTCTCGAGGTAGGGTTGGAGATGAACCAACTCGCAGCGGAAAATCAATGAAAACCAAGAGACGATTAAAACCATGAAACAACTAACAAAGAATGGATTAACAAGAGAAAAATTCAGCACTAGTTCTTACCAAAACAAGAACACCGGTTAACGAATGATTGGCTTGAGTCTCCAAGACGCCTACGTATCCACATGGGAATCAAAGCCACGTAGTTCTTCTCTTTGAGGACTCAAGAACACAAAAATGGAGGAGGAAACTAGCCAAACCCGAAATGGCCATGGAAGAGGGAGAGAAAATGTGTTTCCTATTCTTGTCTTGTATTTGTTATGTTGAAAAAAGATGACTTAAACATAACAAAACCCATACTTGTCCAACTAAAGGCATGGGACAAGTATGGTGTCAAGTAAGGTGTAAATAGGACAAGTATGACAAGACAAGATTGGGTTAGGTGGTGAATCACCAACACCTTAATCTTTGTCTTGCTTACTTAGTACTAATTAATCAAGACTTGATTAATTAGTTCCATGGGCCTTGGTTGCATGGGCCTTTCATGGGCCTCTTGGAACATGGCCCGTGGCCATTTCTAACGAGGTCCCGTGATTCGCTCATCGCCTCCAAGCCTTCCATACCGGAAATGTCCAACATTATCCGACGCGATCAATCCCAAGACTCCAAGCCTTGTCTCGATCCGTAAAGTCCTATTCACGTACGAGCACATGACCCAAAACCCAGTTTTGGTCATGTCCCGAGACAACTCCCTTTTGGCCATTCTCCATAAATGTGTCAATGAGTTTCATCCTCCGGTGTGACCCTTAGGTTTATGCATGTCAATAGATCAACGTAAAATCCCATTTTACTTGATCCTATTTAAGTGGCAACTAACGAGACTTTAGTATTGCCTGACACTGCATAACGAATCGACCTTGTCGATTCTAACCTTTCCGTCATCCCTGTCATTATCCTTTTATCTCCGATATCCTGATTGAGATAAGGCATAGAGCCGTCATCCTTATTATTCTCAATCACCGTTCCTTGATATGTGAGATGACTGAAGATATGATACCCAGTATCATGTGCATGGCCATGCTATTCTTTCAGTCACTCTCGATCAAGCGGCCGAGAACCGATATCTTTCCCATACCTTAGTACGAGGGATAAATCCCTTAGCCGCCTTTCGTGTCACTCATGTAGCCCGTCCCCAAGCCAATCCTGGCCGTTATGGAAGCCCTGTTACGGACAACGTTAGGCTCAGGTCAAACTCAGTTGTTGACTACATAGCGATCACAAAGACTCCTTGGTCTAAGGATACATGACAAGCTACAACACTGAATATGTTCATGACTTAATCTATGGCACATATTCAGGGCGGGTCGTCCAATATCATGTCCCACATGATATCTATGATCAGACTCCGGAATCTCATTCCAATGACTAACAGAACGTAAGCCATAAAGAGCCATCTTTCATACTAGTCGCTTCTAGTGAAGCTTTGTTGACTAGGGACCCATCGAGTGTGATCTATCTCGATCTATGGTTCTATTCGCATGGTGGGCATAGATCAGAGCACACATCGATATATTACTCCAACACATAAGTAATATAAAGCCGCTTTAATTTTATTGCTAACGATGATATATACATTTGGACATTTAGGATTGAACTACGGGCACTAAGACTAACAACTAACACATGAAATCACGCACAAGGCCAACCAGCACACCAAGAACACGCAGTAGAACAACATATAACTTAGTACAACCGTTCCCAACATTATCGGCTATCACAGCCCGTCCCATTTATATCGTACCGGAACACACAACATCGGTCCCGACATCTTCCCGTCACCGAGACTCGGGGTAACATACCTTACCGGCAATACATTCAGTCGGATGTCTCCTTGTCACGGAGACTCGGGGCCTCACGCATAACGGAACGACACATACCTCGGTCGTACGCTTTCCTGGACCACACAACATCGGGGCAATGATCATGCCATCCTTGGCCTCGATTACCCTATATCGGAACTATCCCTCGGCATAGGTATCACACCGCTTACATCACCTCTTGGTACACGCATCAAGAGAATAACACGCATCACAATGCCACAATTCGACCACCGTATACTAACCGGGTCAATTCACCTTAACACACAAATCGGTCTATCACTCACCCGATCATATCACAACCAAAGATTCACATCACATCAATCACGGCACACTTGCCCACACATAGCTACAACATGCTTAACCGAGTATATCAAAACATGATTATTAATCTTATCGACGCTTAGTCACACATCATGCATCTTAATCAAAGATCATGGCATCAATCAACACGCAATCCTAAGGCGCGACATGACCATTCTACCAGCACAACAACTTCAAAAGAATTGAAAGCGATTAATCTAGTGAATCACATCCTACATGCACACTAAGACTCATCTGGTTATTATGTAATTGAAAGCGGTTATTCTAGTGAATCACATTCTATATGCCAACTAGGACCTTTCCGGTTATTATTATTACCTAACATGCATACTAGTAACTTTCCGTAATTGAACCGATATTCGCTACATTCCCTACCTCAAAAGCAGTCAACGATCAACTCCTAGCTGCTGACGTTCTGGCTCGCTACCTCCTCCTCCTCCTCGGACGAAGTCAAAATATAATTTTAAACAAGAAGAGGTGATAATCAGTCCCGGTTCAGTCTGAATCAGTCCTCTAATTTAACAATTAATTCCTTTAGATTATCAACGAAGTGTCTTTTTCATTTAATTGTTTTAAACTAAATTTAATTAATCTGACCCAACTCGGATCCGACCCGACCCGGAAACCAAACCCGAATCCGACCTGGATCAGACCCAGTCTAGACCCAGACCTAACCCGGCCCCAGCCCCAGACCCGACCCAAACCTAGGTCCAGACCTGAACCCATATTTGGGGCCTAGCCTGACCTGGCCTGGCCCGAGGCCGAAGTTGGCTTGGATGCCCAAGGCCCGTGTCTGGCCTGGAGGTCCGAGCATAGAGTAGGTTAACTAGGGTTTTGCTCCGTCCTCCAGCGGCGGCGACGTCAGGGGAGCTCGGAGGGATGAGCAGAGGTGGCCAGGAGGGGCGACAGGGCTCCGTCGTGACCAGGACAGTGACGGTGGTGGTTGGCGCGCGACCCAACAACCCCTCCGTCTCAGATTTAGCTCTCGCCGGCATGGGAGCTGTGATGGAGCTCAGAGTTGAGGCAAGGGATGAAGCCGGTGAAGCTCGTCCAAATCGAGCTCGGCCCGATGGGTTTTCAGGTGGGATTCTTCAGGGACGGTGAACGGGACTGGAGGCGACGCCTACCTGCGTTGATTCCCCGTCACCGACGCGATTCGAACTCGGGAAGAAGAACCAGAGCGAGAAGCTCGGCGTCAAGATCTCGTTGCCGGCGCGGCGCGATTCGAGCCCGGGAGAGAAGAACGGTGATGGCGAGGGTTTTCGCGAGCGAGCGAGAGAGAGAGAGAGAGAGAGAGAGAGAGAGAGAGAGAGAGAGAGAGAGAGAGATAGAGAGAGAGAGAGAGAGGCGTGCCTCGGGGTGCGTGCGCGAAACTGAGGGAAAAGATGCACAGTGTTAGGGTTTGGGGGTAGGCCGGATTGGGCCTGGCGCGGGCTTGGGCACAGCGAGCTGGGCCTGGTCTGGCCTGTTCCCACTTTTCCTTTTCTTTCTTCCTTTTTGTTTTGCTTTCTTTTTCTTTTGAATTTGGCCCAAAATTTAACCCCTTTTCCAACCAACGACGTTCCAATCTAATAATTTAAATATTAATTCTTTTAACCGGGGCTGTCTTTACACAGCCTCCCCCCTCCGGATTCTATTCCCAACGACGAATACTCGATTATTTCTAGCCGGGCCTCTTCACCATGCTCGTCCTCCGGCCAGACGGCTAGATCTATACCTAGCTTTTGTTGGAACACCGGAGTCCGAGCCGTTCAGTTGTGCTCCTGCATTTTGTGTTTATCCGGCCAATCCGGTGCACCAACCCCTAGCAGATCAGATCTGCACATGCTGACGTCATCTACCTCGCCCTAATCCCAAGCCCAGAAATCGGAAGCCAATCGCGAGTTGTTTATATTCCTCGTTGTTTATTTTGTTTGCATTTTATCTGATTTTTGTTTGTCCTCCCCGTCGGAATTTCGGATATCCGATAGGTGTGTCTGTTGTCTTTGGTGGTGTGTCCGGTCGGGACTTTTTATCGGCGGATCTCTGCAGAGAGCCGATAAGGAAAACCGGCTTGGTAGTAGTTTTTTTATCTAAGCGTTGCGTCGCCCGTCTCAAGAACTATTCATCTTGTTGGCCGTCCCTCAAATTTTCGAGAACAATCGATAAACACAATCCTTATACGATTTAGTATGTGTTGTTCGGTACGAAAGATTTATAGTTAAATTTTTCTTTAAAAAATTAGTGGTTTATGATTATGAATGGTCTATGTCTCATGCAATCTTATTCCTAAATACAAATACACGTGACACACCGTTCCACGTACACATTAGGAGCGAAAATCCGATAGTGAGTCAAGCAAGTTATAACATGATTCATGTGTCATGACTGATATATTATGCACATCTTGTGGTGTGTGGTGTTTTTAATCCAGGTTTGGAATAAGTTTTAGGTCCTAATGAGACCCTAATACACTCATTGCTTTTATGACAGTTCATCAACTGACCCACAGATAGGGAAAACTAAAGAAACAAGTCTAACCAATTCCATGATTATGATTGGCAAAAAGGAAAAGAAAAGAAAAAAAGCAAGAAAATTGCAATTATGGCAGAGAGGCGAGACCAACACGAGCTGAATGACACTAGGCAAAAGTGGCTCATCTTAGCTCCCGTTATAATCATTTATGGTGTTTGAGATCAAGCGTATTAGGAAATGGGCACAAGAACAGGCGCAAGGTTGCCTAGTTTCTGCCTGAACCGGATCAGGCCTCATGCGGCGCGGGTTCGGTCGCCTCCCATTCCCATACAAGGCAAGCTTGATGCCAAAACTGATGGAGGAAGCGACTTGGAGGAGGGGAAGGCCAAAAACGGGCCGGTGATGGGGAGGAAGATAATGGTCGTGGTCGATTCGAGCTCGGAGGCTAAGGGAGCTCTTCAATGGGCTCTGTCTCACGCTGTCCAGAGCCAGGACATGGTGCTTCTGTTGCATGTCATCTCTCCGGCCAAACAAGGTTGGTGTCTCTCCATGATGTTTTGTCTTTTTGGTTTCTGTAATAAGGCTCCGTGTTGGTTCTTGTAGCCAAAGGTGAAGATTCTTGCAAGGAGATACCCCCAAGAGCTTATGGACTCGTTAATTCTTTCAAGGGCATGTGCCGATCCAAGAGACCCGAGGTGGGTCTTAACGATTTTCCCTAGTTTCAGGGATTTCACGGCCGGTCTGACAATTTTGTAGATTTTAAGCGAATAATTATATAAAACTTATCGTTTTTTTAAAACAAGTTAGGTTGAAAGAATGTCATTAAAACAAGTTAGATAATTAAGATTAAAATGAGACATTTAAAACTTGGTTGTTTTAGACCTTAATATTAGTTGGTAACAGGTTCAAAATTTTAAAATTTATTTTTAGTGTCTTTTTTGTCTTAAACCATTGTTTGAATGGCTTAAAAGTAGAACTGGTCTTATCATGTTACGACTGTGAGTGAGTAATAAATCGTTATGCTGTATTTCAAACAATTGGATGGTTAAAAGGGTAACATAATAACTGACTAGCTCCTTATATTTTTATAATATCGGGCTTAATGTGTACAGGTACAAGTGGACGTGGGAGTAGTGGAGGGGAAGGAACAGGGTTTGGCTATAGTGAACGAGGCTAGGAAACAAGGGGTGGCTTTGTTGGTTCTAGGGCAACGAAAGCGGTCCACGACATGGCGACTGTTGCTCATGTGGGCGGCCGGAGGGCGAGGGGTTGCCGGAGGAGGGGCGGTGGAGTACTGCATTCAAAATGCCACTTGTATGGCGGTGGCAGTGAGGAGGAAGAGTAAGAAGGTTGGAGGGTACTTAATCACAACCAAGAGACAAAAAGACTTTTGGCTCTTGGCTTAAACCACTACGAAACAACATTTACTAAAAGATGTTAATTATCAGTACAAATTTGAGTCTTTGTGCTTCCATGGAATGAGGGTAGATGGCTCCATGTGATGTGATCTCACATCTGATTGCTTCATTAACTTTGTGACTGTTTGAGTGTTTTTTTTTGTGATGTGTGAATATGAAGGGGATGTTGGGGTGAAAAAAGAAAACGGAGTGACTATCAAGTGTGTTGGTGCTATGTCACCATATTTGAACAATATGTACCGAGAATCTACAACCCATACTGTAGCAACACTATTCACTCTTCTTCTCCATTCGATCCCTTCTGGTTTCTACCCACTTTCTCTTCACTTTTCTTCTTCCAGGCCCGATGTAGTGTTCAGGATGGCCTAACTGAAGCCATCGAACCACCGTGGTGCTGTCTATCTCATCGACTTCCTTCAGTTTCACTGTGCACTCCTCTGTTTCTCTGTTACTGGGTGACAGATCACGATCATGACCTCTTCTTCTGCTTCAGGGCCTCCTCCGGGTTTTGACAATCCGTCATGGCCAACAACTTTGGAGACTGGAAGACGCTTAAGATCTGAGGTGGTCTCTGTATTGGGGGCTTCTAAGATTTTTGTTCATAACCTACCTCCCAACACCTCTTCCACCTGGCTACAAAATCTTTTTCAAGAATGTGGTGAAATAGTTTCTGCTGAGACCCCTAATCATCCAAACCCCAATGGTAAATGGTTTGGGTTTCTAACTTTCAAATCCAAAGATAGTGCCAACAAGGCCATCAACATCTTCAATGGGTACTTCTTGAAGGGTTTCAAGCTATTCGTGGTGGAAGCTTGGAAGAAAGGATCAGAACACTTCAAGAGACAGTTGTTGTGGAGGAAAAAATTGGTGGAGCCTATCTTACCCTTCCCGGTGGGCAGAGTGATGGAGGAGCATCGCCCTTGGGTGGAAAGAAGTCATCTAGTTCTCTTGCATACTCATTTATCAGTAAGGGCAATCATTCAAGACATCAAAGCCTCGAGAGGTTCAAACGTTTCAATGAAGGGAATGGGTAACAGAGTGGCATTGATTGTTTTCCAAGATTTAGAAGCAGAGGTGGAAGCATTCAAAAATGAAGAGGATTGGTTTAATCCTTGGATGACAGTCATAAAAGGAAAATCTGAGCTGTGCAGACAGGGAGGAAAGTTTACTTGGCTTGCCATTCATGGGATACCAATAATGGGGTGGTGTGAAGAAAACTTCAAACTGTTGGTAGAAGATCTTGGAAATTTTGTGTTTACCCATCCTGCCACTATTCGTATGGATTCATTTGAAGTTGCTTTTATCCTCATTCACTCCCAAGAATACCCTAGAGTGTATAAGGAAACAGGTTTAACATTGGAAGGGACTCATTTCAATATCATGGTTGCTTCGGTTGAGAGCTCCAGTATCCCAGTTATCCTCTCCTCACAAAACACTCAGATGGTCAATTCTACTTCCTCGGACTCTGAAAAAGATGAAGATTTGGAGCTGACAGCTTCTACTCCAAAGGTCTTGGAATCGGTTAGGAGAGACAAAGATTCGCAGCCTCAGGATCGTATTAATGAAGGGTTGGTTCAGGTGGGAGATGCTATTAATGAAGGGTTGGTAAACTCAGCTGTACAAGTTCCATTCAATGGAGTTGAAGCAATGGGTCCTGGCATTGACAATGAATTTCCTCCCCTACCTGTGTTACATTCATCTCCATCACAACTCCCATCTACCAACTCTGCAACAAGCTTGCTGCCCCTATCCTTTAAAGAGGCCCTCATAGTTCCAGATACTTTCCAAAGCTCATTCTCTCCGGTTGGTGATACTGTTCAGGCCAGTTCAAAGATTGCTACTATTTCTCAACAGGGTCTAGATGGGACTGGTTTTGGTTTGAGAAGGGACATTGAGCTCTTGGGTGTGACCATCATTAATGAGGAGGAGCTCTCCACCCCATCTTTAACTTTCTTGGGCCCATTAGTGCAGACTCCAGTTATCAAGAAGAAGGTTTTGGGGGGAATTAATTCAAATTTGGAGACTAATCTCCAATCTCCCTCTGTTAATCTTTCCCCCCAAATTCTTAAAAAATTCATAAAGGGTTCAGCAACAGTTGCGTATAACACAAGATCCAAAAGCAAGTTACCGTTAACCTCTAATGTGCCCTCTCCATCAAACTCTGTGGCTGACTCCATTGTGCAGAAGTTCAGGCAAGGAGGAGCTGGTACGGTGGACATTTGTAAAGCACTAGGTCTGAATACATTGGTTGAAGATGAGGTGCTGATAGATCAAGTGGATAGAGTTGATGTAGAGGCCAATCTTTCAGTGGATTTGGAAACTAGTTCTCAAGATGACTATTGTGATTTGGATGGAATAGAGGAAACACTGGGAACTCAAGTGTTGTCCTTGCCTACTCAAAGACTCTCATCACCATGAGGATCATCTCATGGAACATGAGAGGTGCTTCTTCCAGACAAAAGAGAAGAGCACTTCGTAACTTGTGTGCCAAGTTTCATCCCTCTATGGTTCTGATTCAAGAATCTAAAATAATTGAGTTGCCTGATTATTTCCTTTCTAGTTGTGGTTTTGGGTTGAGATGGGATGTCATTTGTTCTCCAGCTATAGGCACATCTGGTGGCATCATAACTCTGTGGAATAAAGATGAGTGGCACTGCATCTCCAATACCTGTGATGAGAGGGTGGTTTATTGGTTTGGAAGACATGTTCACTCAGATTTGGAAATCTCTATAGCAAATGTATATGCTCCTTGTTTTGCTGCAGACAGGGCTATACTTTGGCAAGAAATTGAGAAGAAATTATCAAGTATATCCTCTGAGATAATTGTGGCTGGTGACTTTAATGCCATACTGGATCCTTTGGAAAAAACTGGCTCAGCCTTTTCTTCTGCAAGTTTGAGAGATTTTAAAGCCTTTGTGGATAATCTGGGGCTGGTGGATTTACAATTGGAAGGAGGGAGATTTACTTGGTTTGGCACTAGATCAAGAGCTTCAAGAATTGACAGGTTCTTAATCACTCCTCAACTTTTCTCCACCTTTACAAATCTGGCTCAAAAATGCCTCAGCAGAGGAATTTCTGATCACAAGCCTATCTCTCTTGCCAACCCTGTGGTTGATTGGGGCCCAAGGCCATTTAAGTTTATTAATGCTTGGTGTACACATCATAAATTCCTGCCTGATATAAGAGACTTCTGGGAATCAATCCTGGTTTCTGGCTCTCCCTCTTACATTCTCTGGTTTAAATTGAAAGCCTTGAAGGGTTTCTTGAGGAATTGGAATATCTCAGTGTTTGGAGATTTGGAATTGGCCATAGAAAATATCTCAGAGGAGATTGGTGCCTTGGATAATTTTCTGGAGATTAGGGATTTATCTGAGACTGAATGCTCTCAGAGGGCTTTGTTGGGAGCCAGATTAATACAAAAATTAAAGCTGCAATCTAAATTATGGTGCCAGAAAGCTAGACACAAGTGGAGCAAGGAGGGAGATAGGTGTTCAAAATTTTATCATCTGGTAGCAAATTTCAACCAAGCCAGAAAAAAAATTGCTTGTATTTCAGTGCAGGGTAGACTTCTTTCCTCTCCTTCAGAGATTCAAGAGGAGGCAAGAGTTTATTTTTCAAAAAGATTCACAGTAGCTGAAGACTTAGGCATTGATACCTCTTCCTTGCCCTTCAAGTCAATCAACCATTTGCAGGCTCAACAGTTAGAAGCTCCTTTCTCTAAACAAGAAATTCTTTTGGCCATCAAAGCCTGTAATGGAGACAAATCTCCAGGTCCTGATGGCTTCACCTTGAAGTTTTATCAAATGGGTTGGGATATTATCAAGCAAGATGTGCTGAATCTACTGGATCACTTTTATGAGGGTGGCTCATTGGGAAGAGGTTTGAACTCAACCTTCATTACCCTCATTCCAAAATGCTCAGCTCCTACTGGTTTTGAAGACTACAAGCCAATCAGTCTAATATGCAGCTCCTACAAGATCATTTCAAAAGTATTGGCTTTCAGACTCAAATCAGTCATGAATACCCTGGTTAGTGATCATCAGACATGATTTATTGCAGGAAGACAAATTCTTGATGGTGTGTTAGTAGCTACTAAACTCATTCAATCCATCAAAAGGTCTGATCAGGAGGATATTATATTCAAAGTAGATTTTGAAAAAGCATATGATCATATACATTGGCAAGCCTTACTCAATATTCTCAAGGCCATGGGTTTTGGTGATAAATGGAAAGGGTGGATATCATAATGCATTCAAGCATGGTCTTCTGTCTTGATAAATGGCTCCCCATCTGGTGATTTTCCTCTCTCAAGAGGCTTGAGACAGGGCTGCTCACTATCTCCTCTCCTCTTTGCCCTTGTGGCAGAAACCCTCCATCAGTTAATGCAAAGTGGGGCTAATGCTGGCTTCTTCAGTGGTGTTCAATGCAATGGAATAGGCCCTGAGATTTCTCATCTCCAGTTTGCAGATGATACTCTAATTTTTATCAAAGCTGGAATACAAGAATTGATCAATCTCAAACACATTCTTATTATTCTCCAAAGGTCCACTGGGTTAAAGATCAATTTCCTCAAATCCAAGGTTATTCTGTTAAATGCCTCAACCAGCAATTTATCTCAGGCTGCTCTTATACTGGGTTGCACAGAATCAAGTCTCCCCTTTGAATACTTAGGCTTTCAAATGGGAGCTGATCCTAGGAAGAAGAAAACCTGGGAACCAATAGTGAACAAATTCAAACAAAAGCTGAGTCTTTGGCAAGCTAAATCTAAATCTTTGGGGGGGCAGAATTACTCTCATTAATTCAACTTTGGGAGCCCTTCCTCTCTTTTACATGTCTTTATATAAAGCTCCTAAAGGTGTGATTTTGGAGATGGAGAAGTGGCAGAGAAGATTCCTGTGGAGTGGAAGCTGTGCAAGGAAGGGTCTGCATAAAGTTGGCTGGGATTCTGTGTGCAAACCAAAAAGGTTGGGGGGTTGGGTATTAAAAGCCTCCAGGTCATGAATTGGGCATTACTAGCTAAATGGGTGTGGAGATTTGCCCTTGAGAAAGACTCCTTATGGAAACAACTACTTTGTGCCAAATTTGGGTGGGATCCAGGCTCTTGGGACCTATCAAAATTCCATTTAGTTGAGGGTTAGTCACTCATAAGACACATTCAATCCTTGCTTCATTTCCCTCAATTTACAAATATCTTTGGAGCTTCTGGCTTGAATTGGAAGGTCAACTCTGGTAGATCTATTTACTTTTGGGAGGACTGTTGGATCACTACTTCTCCCCTCGAAGAGAATTTCCACAGACTGTATCAATTGAGCAATCAAAAAAATTGCCTAATCTCAGATTGCTGGTCTAATGGAGATTGGATCTTATTTTTCAGAAGAGATATTAGGGGGTGGGAGTGGGATCAATTCCATCTCTTGTGTCTATTGATAAATTCTCACCCACCTTTGAACTCAGAAGAAGATGAGGTTGCTTGGGTGGCTGACAAGAGAGGATTCTCAGTAAAAAAAGTGTACACTTTGTTAGACAAGCCACATGATTCAAATCTTATTTGGCCAAAATTTCTTTGGGATCCCATTCTTCCTCCTAAAATAGCAGCCTTTACTTGGCTGGTGTGCATGAATGCTGTCCCAACTAAATGTTTCCTTGGAGCTAGAGGAATATTTTCTGATCATATGTGGTGTCCAATTTGCTTAGACCATCCTGAAGATTTGGATCATTTGCTTCTGACCTGTGCTTATGCAGGGGAGGTGTGGAACACAGTATTAAAATGGTGGAGCATTGCATCTGCATTCCCAGACAACATTCTAGATTGGTTTTGCTCTTGGAATTTCTTGGGGCCTCAGAAAAAGAAATCTCAATGGAAGATGTTGGCTTCCATTGTTATCTGGAGACTTTGGTTGAGTAGAAACAAATTGATTTTCAAAGGGATACTGGATCATCCTGATTTATTATTACAGCTCATCCAAAATGATTCTTATCAACTCTTGTGGGCTAGATTTCAAAAGGACCAATCCTTCTCTTTTAAGCTTTGGACTGAGTCTCCTATCTTATGCTCCATTTCTAAAAGGTTGGTTCTGTTAAACTAAGGATAAATTGGGGTTTGGGAGGGGTGGTTCTGTGGGAAGGGTGGGGGTACTGTGGTGAGGCACTTGGTGAGGACTTTTCTTTTCTGGGCTAGAATTAAGAGGAGTGTGGGTTTGTTCCTTGGCTTTTTCAACAAAAATCTTATATCCTTTTGGAGTGTGGGTAGTGTTAGTCTTAGTGCCCGTAGTTCAATCCTAAATGTCCAAATGTATATATCATCGTTAGCAATAAAATTAAAGCGGCTTTATATTACTTATGTGTTGGAGTAATATATCGATGTGTGCTCTGATCTATGCCCACCATGCGAATAGAACCATAGATCGAGATAGATCACACTCGATGGGTCCCTAGTCAACAAAGCTTCACTAGAAGTGACTAGTATGAAAGATGGCTCTTTATGGCTTACGTTCTGTTAGTCATTGGAATGAGATTCCGGAGTCTGATCATAGATATCATGTGGGACATGATATTGGACGACCCGCCCTGAATATGTGCCATAGATTAAGTCATGAACATATTCAGTGTTGTAGCTTGTCATGTATCCTTAGACCAAGGAGTCTTTGTGATCGCTATGTAGTCAACAACCTAGTTTGACCTGAGCCTAACGTTGTCCGTAACAGGGCTTCCATAACGGCCAGGATTGGCTTGGGGACGGGCTACATGAGTGACACGAAAGACGGCTAAGGGATTTATCCCTCATACTAAGGTATGGGAAAGATATCGGTTCTCGGCCGCTTGATCGAGAGTGACTGGAAGAATAGCATGGCCATGCACATGATACTGGGTATCATATCTTCAGTCATCTCACATATCAAGGAACGGTGATTGAGAATAATAAGGATGACGGCTCTATGCCTTATCTCAATCAGGATATCGGAGATAAAAGGATAATGACAGGGACGACGGAAAGGTTAGAATCGACAGGGTCGATTCGTTATGTAGTGTCAGGCAATACTAAAGTCTCGTTAGTTGCCACTTAAATAGGATCAAGTAAAATGGGATTTTACGTTGATCTATTGACATGCATAAACCTAAGGGTCACACCGGAGGATGAAACTCATTGACACATTTATGGAGAATGGCCAAAAGGGAGTTGTCTCGGGACATGACCAAAACTGGGTTTTGGGTCATGTGCCCGTAGGTGAATAGGACTTTACGGATCGAGATAAGGCTTGGAGTCTTGGGATTGATCGCGTCGGATAATGTTGGACATTTCCGGTATGGAAGGCATGGAGGCGATGAGCGAATCACGGGACCTCGTTGGAAATGGTCACGGGCCATGTTCCAAGAGGCCCATGAAAGGCCCATGCAACCAAGGCCCATGGAACTAATTAATCAAGTCTTGATTAATTAGTACTAAGTAAGCAAGACAAGGATTAAGGTGTTGGTGATTCACCACCTAACACAATCTTGTCTTGCCATACTTTGTCCTATTTACACCTTACTTGACACCATACTTGTCCCATGCCTTTAGTTGGACAAGTATGGGTTTTGTTATGTTTAAGTCATCTTTTTCCAACATAACAAACACAAGACAAGAATAGGAAACACATTTTCTCTCCCTCTTCCATGGCCATTTCGGGTTTGGCTAGTTTCCACCTCCATGTTTGTGTTCTTGAGTCCTCAAAGAGAAGAACTACGTGGCTTTGATTCCCATGTGGATACGTAGGCGTCTTGGAGACTCAAGCCAATCATTCGTTAACCGGTGTTCTTGTTTTGGTAAGAACTAGTGCTGAATTTTCTCTTGTGAATCCATTCTTTGTTAGTTGTTTCATGGTTTTAATCGTCTTTTGGTTTTCATTGATTTTCCGCTGCGAGTTGGTTCATCTCCAACCCTACCTCGAGACCCAACATTGGTATCAGAGCCGTGCTACCTTCGGGATTCACAAGACGGTGTTCAAAGTTTCGGTTTTGCTTGAAAGTTTCGTTTTTGGCATGTTGTTTTGCTAAATTGTTTGATAACATGTTTTAAATTATTGTTTATGGATTTAATGCATGTAAAATGAATTTTTGAAAATTATTTCAAATCTGGAAATTTTGAAAAAAATTTGATTTTTCGGGTCTCGGGAGCGGGACTCTCGGGGAGCCGAAACCGGGACCGAACGGGGCTCCGTTGGACGGAGCTAGGCCAAGCATGACCATTGGATGGTTGATATGCCAAGGCTAAACCGTTTTGTTAGTTATGACGAGTTTGGAACCGTCATAACGAACTCGAAGATCAAATGTTCAAAAGTTTCATTTTTGAACGGTTTCGATAAACCGAGCATCAAAAATTTTCGAAACTTGGCTATTAATTAAAACCGGAAAATCACATGATGTTTGATAACATTCTTGTTTGATAACACGATGTGTGATGTGATGTTGGCATGGTGCACATAATAGCCCCGAGCTCAATTTAATTATTTATCGCTTTTCACGGCCTGCGAGCCGTTAGAGGTAACGTGTAATTATTCTTTCAAGGTGTGGTCGTCGAACCACTTGTTTGTAATATTTATTTATTCCCGACCTGCGAGTCGTGTATTAAATTGTAATATTTTACTCAAGATGAAGAAAGGGCGAAAAGGTCATTTGGTGGCTTTTCGGGTGTTGGCATCGGCTTGGAGTCGGTGGAGCTCAAGAAGCTAGTGGGAGTTAGTTTAGGGGGCTATTATGTGCACATTTATCGCTTTATTCTTGGTTTAGTTTATGCATGATTAATTCTATGTGCTTTAGAATTGCATGCCTAACTTTATTTACCGAGCATATCACCTCACATGCAAAGATAAAATTGGAATTTTAATCCTTGTGTGTGAACCCTTAGAACCGTCATTGCATTGGATGTAGTTGACGGGTTTAAAGGAAGAATTACATTGGATGTAATTTGAGGCATCATTGCATTTGGAATGTAGTTGATGTGCTCATCGCATCTAGGATGTGCCAAAGTTTTGAACACAACTGGACAAGTAAAAGCGGGTCATGTCCGATACCTCCCAATAATCAACACCTTACTACCTCCCCGTCCTATGGGTGTCGTGCGCATTAGCGGAGCATCCATGGGAAAACGGGGTAGTAGGTTTGGACGACATATGTGGGTGTCGTGCGCATTAGCGGAGCACCTACATAGTGACGGGCCATAGTTGAAAATTGGTGGACCCGACTACGATTCTCAGCCTGAGGTTGAGCTAGGGTAACAGATAGGGTAAGCCGTGTACATAAGTGCATACCCTAGCCAAGAGTCACATTGGATGTGATTGGATGGAGTCCTACCTACATAGCTCGATTAAGTGGTGAGCATTAGTTCAGCTTAATCGAGTGAATCAAGGATCTTGGTTTCAGATTCTAAAGGTTTAGAATTGATTGTTGGTGTTTAAGCTTGATCTTCATAAAATTTATTCAGTTTACTGATTGAATTTTATCTGTTGTAGATCAAATGGCAAATTCAGCGAACATTAATAGTTTGTCATTAAAAACCATTCTTGACAGGGTCAAGCTAAATGGGACAAACTATTTGGACTGGTACAGAATTTTTGAGGATAGTCCTCAAGTCTGAACGCAAAGAATATGTCCTTGACAAGGCTGTCTCTAAGACCATATCAGAGTTACATGAAGTGTCATCAGCTGCTGAGAAGAATATCTCAGGGATCTGGGATCCAAGGATATTCTGATGGTCAACAAGGGAATTGGAAGTGGCAAGGGCTGGGCCCATGCGCACTTGGCAGGAAAGATGAGACACCTGAGAATGTCTGCTTCTACTGCCAACAGCCTGGTCATTGGAACCGGGATTACAGGAAGTTCACGGCTGATCTGAAGAAGGGCAGTGGGACTGCGCCTTCATCAAATAGCCTGGATGATCTGAAGAAGGGCAGTAGGACTGCGCCTTCATCAGGAAACCTGGATGATCTAAGGAAGGGCGGTGGGACCGTGCCTTCATTCGGTATTAACTCTATAGAGCTACATCTCTCTACTTCCAAAGATTCATGGGTATTAGATACCATGACTGAATCTCACACATGCACTAATATATGGTGGCTGAAAGTAGGAGAGATTTGGAAAGCACGAAATGGACCTCAGAGTTGTGGCAACTGCTGTAGGATCCATGAGTCTTGCTTTGCCAAGAGGCCTTGTCTTAGTATTGTATAATGTATATTGCATACCTACTCTTAGTAGGAATATTATATCTGTATCCGTGTTTGACAAGGAAGGATATAATGTTAATATTGGAAATAGAGTTTTCAATGTTCTATGCAATGATATGTTTTATACCAGTACTGACATGGTTGGAGGATTGTACATATTAGATATGGGTAACAATGCCTCAAGTTCTATATATTCCGTTAATAGCAAGAGGTCTAAATCCAACGATTTAAACCTAACTCTGTTATGGTACTGTCATTTGGGTCGCATAAACAAGAAGCGCCTATCAGCACTTCAGAAGTGCGGGCTTTCAGGTTCATTCGAATTCCATTCGATCAATAGGTGCAAGGTTTGTTTGATGGGCAAAATGACTAAAGTGCCCTTTATCGATCGCGATGAAAGGGCGGGTGAATTATTGGGGTTGATACACTCGAATGTGTGTAGACCAATAAGTTCACTTGCCAGGAGGGGTTTTAGCTACTTTATCACATTTACTGATGATTACAGTAAATATGGTTATGTCTATTCGGTGAGACATAAGTCTGAAGCTTTTGATAAATTCAAAGAGTTTAAGACTATAGTAGAAAACCAGCTCGACAAAGGTATTAAGGCACTTCGATTGGATCGAGGTGGAAAATACTTGACCACAGAGTTATTAGATCATCTAAAAGAGAATGGGATCCTTTTGAAATGGACTCCTCCTAGGTCACTGTAGTTGAAAGGTGTAGCCAAACGGAGAAATCGGACATTGTTAGACAATGGTCTGTTCCATGATTAGTTGGACTGATCTCCCAATCTCTTTTAGGGGTTTTGCTCTAGAGACGACCGCATTCATAGTGAATCGGGCTTCGACGAATGGTGTGGAATGGACACCATTTTAAAAATGGTACGGGATGATGCCCGCTTTGTCCTTCCTAAAGATTTGTGGTTGCGAGGCTTATGTGAAACATTTGGTTTCGACTAAGCTCGAACCAAGATCTGAGATATGCACCTTCGTGTGGTATCCCAAAGCAACAAGGGGATACTATTTCTACAATCCCAGTGAGAACATGGTGTTCGTCGCTTGGGGTGGGGTCTTTATGGAAAAGAAGTTTTGTTTCCAAAGACGTCATTGGGAGGACTGTGCATCTCGAAGAAATTCAGGATGGTACAGATCTGTCTAAACCAATTGGCAACCCAGTAGAAAGGAGCCAGAGATTGTCGTAGAGTAAGAACCAATTCCTGTTACAATTCCGGAAGGTCCAAGGCGATTTGAAAGGATCAATCTTCCACCTCCAAGATATGGTATCCGGAGGTGACAATGAAGTCATGGTGGATCACGATGATCCAGCCACCTTTCAGGAAGTCGTGGATGGGCCCAACTCCGAGTTATGGCTGGGAGCCATGAGGGAGGAAATGCAATCCATGTCGGACAACCGAGTCTGGGAACCGGTTGATCCCATCAATGGTGTGAGGACCATAGGATGCAAATGGATCTTCAAGGTGAAGTTTGACATGGACGGCAACCCTCTGACCTACAAAGCTCAACTGGTGGCAAAAGGTTATAGGCAGATCCAATGGATTGACTATGAGGAAACCTTCTCCTTAGTGGCTATGGTCAAAATCGATCCAAATTCTTCTTGACATAACTGCGTATCATAATTACGAGATATGGCAAGTGGATGTCAAAACCGCTTTCCTAAATGGAAATTTGACTGAGTACGTTTGTATGTCTCGGCCCAAAGGTTTTGACGATCCGAAGAATAAAGGAAAGATTTATAAGTTGTTGAAATCCATTTATGGATTGAAACGAACTTCTCGGAGTTGGATCCTTCGTTTTGATGAAGCTGTAATTGGATTTGGCTTAATCAAGAACGAGGATGAATCTTGCGTTTATAAGAAGGCTAGTGGGAGCAATATTACCTTTCTGGTTCTCATTGAAAACGACATCTCAACCTTGCACGAGACTAAAGCTTGGTTGAGGAAGTGTTCTTCAATAAAGGACTTAGGCGATGCTTCTCATATCTTAAGAATTAAGATATGTAGAGATCGCACCAAGAGGGTCTTGGATTTAAGTCAGGGAACCTATGTGAACAAGGCATTGAGTAGGTTCTTAATGCTCGATTCAAAGAAAGGACTCTTACCCACTAGTCATGGCATTCATCTCAGCAAGACTCAGTGTCCTAAGACACCTGATGAGCTGAAAAGGATGATGAGAATCCTATGCGCCTGGGGGCAGGATCGATCATATATGCCATGACATGTATGAGACCAGACGTCTCGTAAGCCTTATGTTGTACCAGTAGACATCATTCTAACCCGGGGGAAAGATGATGCTGAACTAGTCGTCGAAGGATGAGTAGACGCTAGTTTTCCAAGACAAATCCAGATGACTTTAGAAGTCAATCAGGATATGTGTTTACGCTGAATGGCAGAGCTTTAGCTGGGAAAGCGTAAAGCAAGATACCATTGCCGAATCTACGACAGAGGCCAAGTACATGGATGCTGCAGAGGCAGCTAAGGAGGCTATGTGGATTTGGAAATTCATGGCAGGGCTGGGTGTAATTAAAAACCCATCCAGTCCGGTGAATCCATTTTGCGACAACACAAGGGCCATTGCGCAAGCTAAAAGCCTAGATCGCATAACAAATCCAAACATGTACTGCGGCGTATCCACCTCATCAGATAAATACTGAACTGAGGTGAAGTGAAGATAACCGATATTGCAACAGATGATAACATAGCCAACTCGTTGACTAAGGCAGTGTCACTGCCTGAACATGTTAGACATGTAAAGTCGATGGGGACATATAGGAGTTTAGATTGGAATTAGGGCAAGTGGGAGATTGTTAGTCTTAGTGCCCGTAGTTCAATCCTAAATGTCCAAATGTATATATCATCGTTAGCAATAAAATTAAAGCGGCTTTATATTACTTATGTGTTGGAGTAATATATCGATGTGTGCTCTGATCTATGCCCACCATGCGAATAGAACCATAGATCGAGATAGATCACACTCGATGGGTCCCTAGTCAACAAAGCTTCACTAGAAGTGACTAGTATGAAAGATGGCTCTTTATGGCTTACGTTCTGTTAGTCATTGGAATGAGATTCCGGAGTCTGATCATAGATATCATGTGGGACATGATATTGGACGACCCGCCCTGAATATGTGCCATAGATTAAGTCATGAACATATTCAGTGTTGTAGCTTGTCATGTATCCTTAGACCAAGGAGTCTTTGTGATCGCTATGTAGTCAACAACCTAGTTTGACCTGAGCCTAACGTTGTCCGTAACAGGGCTTCCATAACGGCCAGGATTGGCTTGGGGACGGGCTACATGAGTGACACGAAAGACGGCTAAGGGATTTATCCCTCATACTAAGGTATGGGAAAGATATCGGTTCTCGGCCGCTTGATCGAGAGTGACTGGAAGAATAGCATGGCCATGCACATGATACTGGGTATCATATCTTCAGTCATCTCACATATCAAGGAACGGTGATTGAGAATAATAAGGATGACGGCTCTATGCCTTATCTCAATCAGGATATCGGAGATAAAAGGATAATGACAGGGACGACGGAAAGGTTAGAATCGACAGGGTCGATTCGTTATGTAGTGTCAGGCAATACTAAAGTCTCGTTAGTTGCCACTTAAATAGGATCAAGTAAAATGGGATTTTACGTTGATCTATTGACATGCATAAACCTAAGGGTCACACCGGAGGATGAAACTCATTGACACATTTATGGAGAATGGCCAAAAGGGAGTTGTCTCGGGACATGACCAAAACTGGGTTTTGGGTCATGTGCCCGTAGGTGAATAGGACTTTACGGATCGAGATAAGGCTTGGAGTCTTGGGATTGATCGCGTCGGATAATGTTGGACATTTCCGGTATGGAAGGCATGGAGGCGATGAGCGAATCACGGGACCTCGTTGGAAATGGTCACGGGCCATGTTCCAAGAGGCCCATGAAAGGCCCATGCAACCAAGGCCCATGGAACTAATTAATCAAGTCTTGATTAATTAGTACTAAGTAAGCAAGACAAGGATTAAGGTGTTGGTGATTCACCACCTAACACAATCTTGTCTTGCCATACTTTGTCCTATTTACACCTTACTTGACACCATACTTGTCCCATGCCTTTAGTTGGACAAGTATGGGTTTTGTTATGTTTAAGTCATCTTTTTCCAACATAACAAACACAAGACAAGAATAGGAAACACATTTTCTCTCCCTCTTCCATGGCCATTTCGGGTTTGGCTAGTTTCCACCTCCATGTTTGTGTTCTTGAGTCCTCAAAGAGAAGAACTACGTGGCTTTGATTCCCATGTGGATACGTAGGCGTCTTGGAGACTCAAGCCAATCATTCGTTAACCGGTGTTCTTGTTTTGGTAAGAACTAGTGCTGAATTTTCTCTTGTGAATCCATTCTTTGTTAGTTGTTTCATGGTTTTAATCGTCTCTTGGTTTTCATTGATTTTCCGCTGCGAGTTGGTTCATCTCCAACCCTACCTCGAGACCCAACAGACATTTTTAGGTCCTGAGTGTTAACTCTTTTTCTTCCTTTGTGTTCTGGTTTCTGTCTTATTGGATACTATTTGTATTGCTGCACTTGTTCTCTTTTGCCTTCCTGAGGTTTCAGGTTCCTTCAGTGTAAAGAAATTCCTTCTGTTCCAGCACATCTTTGCTGCTATGTTTGAAGGTTTTGGTTTGAAGGTGATGAGGTGTTTGTTTGGGACTGATTCACTGGCTTCCTTTGATCAAAAGGACTGCTGGTAGAGGTTTTTACAAGAACCTCCCACTGCATAATGCTGATTTGGTTGCTGGTTCAGTTTGAAGAATTCATTTTTTGTCTAATTGTTAGAAATTTGGGATGTATTAGTTACTTGTGGATCAAGGTTTAGATATGGGTATGTCTTGGGTCCCAAGGTAGTTGATCTTTTGGATCCTTGTACTGTAATGGAGGGCTAGCCCTTTGTCTGTTATTTTCATTTCGAAAATTCAGGTTTTTAATACAAAAACAAAAAATTGCTGATCAAAAAAAAAAGCGTGGGAGAGACAATGGGGTCCTTACGTAGGACCTTTAGGGTCTCCTCTTGGTGCTACAAATGTTCATTGAGGGCACGTGATCCTAAACCTTTACTGTGTCATTGCCCTTAATGTGAGGACATGGTGGGAATTTTACCTTTAGTGTTCTAATGCCGTGTATTTTCAAGTCTTCAACAGTTTTTTGTGTTGCTATACATATTACTTGGATCAAATTGTTATTGCACATAAATAATCAAACGTGTCTTAGATAATATGATCTATCACGGTATTTTATAATTTTTGGTTTTTTAATAAGATATATAATATGGAAAGGGACACTTTCATTCTCTCATCCATAGTGGTCGATTGGAGCTTCCGTCCGGCTAGTGGTTCGACCGTTTCGGATCCGTAGTCGTGTTCGGTAGAAATACTGGGTCCTTTCTGTTTGGGCATTTCTCGGTGTTGGCCGGATTCAGGAGGAGGACCGGGTGCGAGTCCAGCCCTTGGGGCTTCTGGATTGAGGGTCTTCTTAACTCATGTTTATTCTTTTCCCTTTTTTCGTTTGGTTAGTTCTCTCCCCCTTTTACTCGTGCATCACTAAGAGTTTCGGCTTCTCTTTTTCTCGACTTGGGGTGGCTCGAGCTCGTCGGTTAAAGGTGTTGACTGCCGGCGAGGTTCTTTGGCGTTGTTTGCCCTCTTCAAAAGCCTCTTACTAGGGTTTGTATGATCAATCGGGCCTGTCTCGGTCGTTAGTGGTGTTGGCCACCGGAAATTAGCTACTGTCATCTTTTCTAGTGATGATGGTTCTAATGAGCATGAAGTCCTTTTCTTTCAAGGTTAGGGTCTAGATTTTCTCTGGGTTTTGGCTCGAAAAACAGGAAGCTTTCTCCTCAAAGTGCTTCATGGTGGTCACATTTGGGTATTATAGACCCGTTTTTAGAAATTTTGAGCTTAAGGGTGGACATATTTAGGTTTCAGGCCTAATTACGTTTTTTTTTCTTGGGAGTGCTTCTGTTGTGTATTCTGGTTGTTCTTTCTTCTTCTTGTAGGTTTGGTGTTTATCAAGGATGTGTAATGAGTTACTTGTGGATCACGATCCGTTTGGGCCGGATGATGCTTGGGTTTTGTTTTGTAAGAGGCTTTGGTGATGATACCAAACTCATTTAGTCTGTAATAGTCCTTAAATACCTTCAATAGAAGAGCAGAGGCAATTTGGACTGTAGCTCCATCTTCTACACTCTTCTCCTCTTGCTCTCTCTATCTCCTCTCTTACTTCTATCAATCGTAATTCGCTTGGATCAGCCGCCTATTGCTATCGTTTTTCAGGCACAAAATCATGCCTCTGAATCAAGACGAATCCTTTTAGGAGGAGCTTCGTTCCACAAATACCGAGATTTCACTTCTCAAAGATAACATGTTTGAGCTTCAATCGTCCGTTGTAGGCATGAACAAGCTCCTGCAAGCACTCGTCGACAAGTTCCTTGATACTCCGACGATGCCTTACACGACTGTGCCACCATCCCCTGTTTCAACTTCAAGAGCCACTCTTGCACACCAGCAGCACCAAGATTCCATTTTGGGTGCCACGCCAAAGCCTGTCTATGGGACCTCGAGTTGTCGCGAATCAAGAGTTAGAAACCCACCTCGGTTCGATTGTTCTGATTTCTTTGGTTGTGAGCTAAAGTTTGCCTAAAATTGTATCTCTAAAAATATCGTTGAGGCAGACACAATGCGTAGGTAATGCTGGGCTTTAAGGAGGGTGCTCTTCGACATCAAATCCACTACATGAAGAAACTCAGTAGTCGTGGTGTTTTCGACCGACCATGGATTGAATATCTTGAAACGTTGGGACGTCGTTTTACTGACAGAGACTATACAAACTTTATATCGCAGTTGGAACATATGAAGAAAGAGGGCTCTGTGGAATCATATTTTCAGGCGTTTCAAGGTATTATTACCTAGCTTACCTTCTCGGAAAAGGATACCTTGGCCATGTTTCTCAGCAACTTGAGGCCTAACATTGAGGAAGGAGTGCACTTGCATTTTCTCAAGGAAATCAGCCAAGCCTTGTTGATGGGTAAATGGCTGGAGAAGAAAGGTTCCACCTTTCCTCGCTAATCTTTCACTCTAGTGCCTCGTTTTCCTATTCCTCAAGTTGGCGTCATGTTCCTTCTCTAGCTGCGTAGAAGCATCCGGTTTCACTACTACATAAACCATCCTTCCAGTCCCCGAAATCTCAGCCACCACCTACGCAGCTCAAAGACAATTGAGAGATGACCTTTTTCGCAAAGGACTTTGCGTTTCGTGTGGAGATAAATACTCTCGCGAGCATAGATGCACCAAATCCCAATTGTTTAACCTTTTGGTGGAAGATGATTCTGTAACCCAAAGGGATGGATATGTGTTTATGGATTGTGTAGCATCTTTTGATCTCCTAGGTGACGAGGACCAGATGCAAAGTGGAGGAGCTCCAATTATTTCTCTCCATGCCCTTTGTAGACGAGCTGGTTACAACTGTTGGGTCTCGTTGGATGGTATGAACACATACTCGCAGCAGAAGCAAACTCGAGACCACATGAAAGCCATGGAAAACTACCAAAGGTTAGATATACAACACCAACACGAAATAGATGAAGTGACTCAACTTTAACCTTGTGTATCTGAATAACGAACCGTTGAAATCCAAATTCCACCATTCACTTTAAAAACCTATATGTGGAGAGCATTCACTCCAAAAATCAGCTTCTTCGGAACTCGGATGAACCTCCGATCGGGGTCGTGAAGGTGGCTGGTCAGAACATAAACTGTGCAAAAATTTGCACAGAATTTTGTTCTTGTTCCTCCCAATTAAAGAACAACGGATAAGAGCTGATCGGCTCGAGTCTCCAAGGCGCCTACGTATCCTCCAGGGAATCAAAGCCACGTAGTTCTTAAGCTTCAGGACTCAAGAACACAAGAAATGGAGGAGTGAGAAGCCTTTAGGACGAAGAGAGAGTTCTTGCCCATTTTTTGTGTCTTGTGTTGGTTATGTTTGATAAGGATGACTTAAACAAGTAAAATCCTCTCAACATAATAAACAACAATATAAGAGAACCATGGTGCAAGTAGTGGATAAGCATGTCGTAAATAGGACAATTATGGTGCAAGATTGGATGGTAGTTGGTGTTGAATCACCAACACCTTAATCTTGTCCTGCTTCATTAGAACTAATTAATCAAAGCTTAATTAATTAGTTCCATGGGCCTTTGGTGACATGGGCCATCCATGGGCCTCACAGGAGATGGCCCGTGGCCATTCCCAACGAGGTCTTGTGATGCACTCATCGCCTCCACGCCTTCCATAACAGATATGTCCAACATTATCCAATGCGATCAATCCTCAGACTCCAAGCCTTGTCTTGATCCGTAATGTCCTAAATACTTACGGGCACATGACCCAAAACCATGTTTTGGTCGTGTCCCTAGACAACTCCCTTTTTGGCCATTCTCCATAAATGTGTTAATGAGTTTCATCCTCCGGCATGACCCTTAGGTTTATGCATGTATATAGATCAACGTAAAATCCCATTTTACTTGATCCTACATAAGTTGCAACTAACAATAGATTCTAACCTTTATATCGCCCCTGTCATTATCCTTTTATCTTCGATATCCTGATTGAGATAAGGCATAGAGCCGTCATCCTTATTATTCTCAATCATTGCTCCTTGATATGTGAGATGACTGAATATATGATACCCAGTATCATGTGCATGGCCATGCTATTCTCTCAGTCACTATCGATCAAGCGACCAAGTACTGATATCTTTCCAATACCATAGTATGAGGGATATATCCATTAGCCGTCTTTCGTGTCACTCATGCAGTTAGTCCCCAAGCCAATCCTGGCCGTTATGGAAGTCCTGTTACGAACAACGTTAGGCTCAGGTCAAACTCAGTTGTTTACTGCATAACGATCACAAAGACTCCTTGGTCTAAGAATACATGACAAGCTACGACAATGAATATGTTCATGACTTGATCTATGTCACATATTAATGTCGGGTCGTCCAATATCATGTCCCACATGATATCTATGATCAGACTCCGAAATCCCATTCCAACGATTCAGACGCCATAAATCCGGTATTGACCAGAATCGAGACGTGACTTAGTGAAATTAAATAAAAGCAATTTAAAAATAATTAATATTTGAAAAAGGTGAATAATATAAACCAACAGAATATCCAAAACACCGAGTCTTACCCTCAGTCACATACAGAATTCGAAAAATGAACAATACGTCTTTAAGAACCAAAAACAAATAAACCCGGTCCTCCGCTAGCTCTCAAGCTCTGCGTAACCCTCTAATCCAAATCAAAGCTAAAACCTGTAGAAAACAAGGTAAGGAGTGAGCTTGACGCTCAGTAGGAAAAAGCCATGAAATCCACCTAATTACAGACTTACAAAGAATGCCTTTCCAAGATTTAAAGTTTAATAAAAAGGGTTGATAAATCGATGCGACACTTAAACCATTTTAAAGACAATAGCCATTTTACCCTGACACTCACCAGACTAACAAACTCCAACTTTAACTCAACACTAACTACTATACCAAGGGAAACACCGAAGGAACAACAAAGGAAAACACCCATAGCCACAAACCGAACAACATTCATTCAAAATCCAAGGCATTTTCCACACAAGCAATTCACACACTTGCACGGTTTTGGGAGCAACCCGCTCGGCCCGGCGAAGCCACACGCAACTTTCCTCAACACACAGTCGGGTAGGTGGTCGACCTCATCGTGGAACACAGCATTTTACCGATACACGGAAGGCAGGGAAATCGCCTCTTTGCGGCACAACCTCATTGCGGAACACACCGTTTTACCGATACACAGAAGGAAGGGAAATCGATTCTTCGCGGCACAACCTCATCGCAGAACAACACAACGTTTTACCGAGTGCTAGTCGGAAGGTAGGGAAACCACCTCTTCGCGAGACACAGCGTTTTACCGACTCTAGGTTGGAAGGTAGGGAAACCACCTTTCTCATGTAACCAAAGCACCCACATTCACAATCACAATCTCAACATATCCACACAACCAACACGCACTTACCATCACTTACCGACACCACACTCAACGTGGTGACCCCACCGGCTTAGCCGTCATCCATTCCCCAAAGCCAACATTTCAACATGTCAAATAAATAGTATCAAACCAATAAGCTCACTAATATGCATCACTAAGCTTGCCTCTACTCGTTTTCATGCTCGTTATTTATTAACCGTTTAAACAACACAGAGCACACAAACAAACACAATCAACAAACAATCCTACAGACGCGAGATGGCCAGATTCTACCAGCACGACAAATCCCACAACTACATCACTACAAGGTTCGCAAATGGTTCATAGTTATATGTCTACACTAGTTATTCACATCCTACATGCACTACTAGTTATTTATCCGGTTATTAACGTTTCCCTATATGCATTCTAGTACGTCCGTAATAAAGTGAGGTTCCGAGGTATTTCCCTACCTCTCAATCTCTATCTGGATCTCCTAGTTGTTGACCTTCGGGCCAACCTCCGGTCTTCTCCACGATCGAGGTCAAAGCCTGATTTTTACAAGTAAGGGCGGTAATCAGTCCCGATTCAGTCCGTAACAATCCTCTAATTTAGCAAATAAGTCCTTTAACTCCTTTAATTTTAAAAGAACAATTAAAAACTGCCCGCCCCGGCCCCGACCCGAGTCTGACCCAAATCCGGAAACCGGATTTTACTCGGACCCGACCCAGGCTTGGCACGGACCCGGCCCCAGACCCGACCTAGACCCAGGTTCAGACCCGACCAAACCCGAACCCAGATTGGACCTTAGCCTGGCCCGGCTGGCCCGAGGCCCAACTGGCCTGGAAGCCCAAGGCCCGTGCCTGTCCTTGCCCGATGCCCAATTGGCCTGGAGGCCCGTTAGAGAAGAAAAGGGGCTATGGTTTGGCTCCGTCCGCCGGCGGCGACGGCGTCAGGGAAGCTCGGAGAGAGATCGATCTCTCGCCGGCGAGGGAGCGTGCGCGAAATGAAGAGGGGGGTGAACAGTTGATAGGTTAAGGGGAGAAAAGGCTTGGGCCTTGGGCGCGATGGGCCTGGTCTACTGACCGGGCCTGGTCTGGCCTTGTCCAGGCCCATTTCCTCTATTCTTTTTGTTTTCTCTTTTTGTAAAACCAGCCCAAAATTCAACCCGTTTTCCAACCAACGACGCTCCAAATTTAATAATTTAAAATAATAAATCTTTTCACTGGGGCGGTCTTTACAATGACTAGCAAAACGTAAGCCATAAAGAGCCATCTTTCATACTAGTCGCTTCTAGTGAAGCTTTGTCGACTAGGGACCCATCGAGTGTGATCTATCTCGATCTATGGTTCTATTCTTATTGTGGGCATAGACAATAACACACATCGATATATTACTCCAACACATAAGTACTATAAAACCGCTTGAATTTTATTACTAACGATGATATATACATTTGTACATTTAGGATTGAACTACGGGCACTAAGACTAACAATCTCCCACTTTCCCTAGTTCCAATCTAAACTACAATATGTCCCCATCGACTTTACATGTCTAACATGTTTAGACAGCGACAGTACCTTAGTCAAAGGGTTGGTTATGTTATCATTTGTTGCAATATAGGTTATCTTCACTTCACCTCGATTCAGTATTTCTCTGATGAGGTGGATACGACGTAGTACATGTTTGAATTTGTTATGCGATCTGGGCTTTTAGCTTGCGCAATGGCCCTTGTGTTGTCGCAAAATGGATTCACCGGGCTGGATGGGTTTTTAATTACACCCAACCCTGCCGTGAATTTCCAAATCCACATAGCCTCCTTAGCTGCCTCTGCAGCATCCATGTACTTGGCCTATGTCGTAGATTCGGAGACGGTATCTTGCTTTACGCTTTCCCAGCTAAAGCTTTGTCATTCATCATAAACACATATCCTGACTGACTTCTAAATTCATCTGGATTTGTCTTGGGAAACTAGCGTCTACTTATCCTTCGATGACTAGTTTAGCATCATCTTTCCCCTGGGTTAGATTGATGTCTACTGGTACAACATAAGGCTTACAAGACGTCCGGTCTCTTACATGTCATGGCATATAATGTGCGATCCTGCCCTGGGCCCATGGAATTCGCATCATCCTTTTCATCTCATCAGGTGTTTTAAGACACTGGGTCTTGCTGAGATGAATGCCATGACTACTGGGTAAGAGTTCTTTCTTTGAATCGAGCAGTGAGAACCTACTCAATGCCTTGTTCACATAGGTTCCCTGACTTAAATCCAAGACCCACGTGGTGCGATCTCTATATATCTTGATCCCTAAGATATAAGCAGCATCACCTAAATCGTTTATTTAGAAACACTTTCTCCACCAAGGTAATCTTGTGAAAGGTTGGGATGTCGTTTTCAATGAGCACCAGAAACGTAATCTTGCTCCCACTAGCCTTCTTGTAAACGCAAGATGGATTTCAACAACTTACAAATATTTCCCTTGTTCTTCGGATCGACAAAACCTTCAGGCTCAGACATAATACGCTCTCAGTCAAACTTCCATTTAGGAAAGCAGTTTTGACATCCACTTGCCATGTCTCGTAATTATGATACGCAGTTATATCAAGAAGAATTTGGATCGATTTTGACCATAGCCACTAAGCAGAAGGTTTCCTCATAGTCAATCCATTTGATTTGCCTATAACCTTTCGCCACTAGTCCAGCTTTGTAGGTCAGAGGGTTGTCGTCCATATCCATATTCACCTTGAAGTTCCATTTGCATACGATGGTCCTCACAGCATTGATGGGATCAACCAGTTCCCAGACTTGGTTGTCCGACATGGATCGCATTTCCTCCCTCATGGCTCCCAGCCATAACTCGGAGTCGGGCCCATCCACGACTTCCTGAAAGGAGGCTGGATCATCGTGATCCACCATGACTTCAATTTCACCTCCAGATACCATATCTTGGAGGTGGATGACTAATCCTTTTAGATCGCCTTGGACCTTCTGGAATTGTAACATGAATTGGTTCCTTACTCTACGACCATCTCTGGCTCCCTTTCTACTGGGTTGTCAATTGGTTTAGACAGATCTGTACCATCCTAAATTTCTTCGAGATGCATAGTCCTCCCAATGACGTCTTTGGAAACAAAAATTCTTTTCCATAAAGACCTCACCCAAGCGACGAACACCATGGTCTCACTGGGTTGTAGAAGTAGTATCCCCTTGTTGATTTGTGATACCCCATGAAGGTGCATATCTCAGACCTTGGTTCGAGCTTAGTTGAAACCAAATGTTACACATAAGCTTCACAACCACAAGTCTTTAGGAAAGACAAAGCGGGCATCTTCCCATGCCATTTCTAAAATGGTGTCCCTTCCACAACCTTCGTCGGAGCCCGATTCACTATGAATGCGGACGTCTCTAGAGCATAACCCCAGAAAGATATTGGGAGATCAGTCCAACTGATCATGGATCAGGCCATATCCAATAAAGTTTGATTTCTACGCTCGGACACAACATTGAACTACGGTGTTCCGGGAGGAGTCCATTCTGAAAAGATCCCGCTCTCCACCAGATGACCAAAAAACTATGTGGTTAAGTATTGTCCACCTCGATCCAATCGAAGTGTCTTAATACTTTTCCCGAGCCGGTTTTCTACTTTTGTCTTGAACTCTTGGAATTTATCAAAAGCTTCAGACTTATGTCTTATTGAACAGACATAACCATATATACTTTAATCGTTAGTAAATATGATGAAGTAGCTAAAACCCCTCTTGGCCAGTGAACCAATTGGTCCACACACATCCGAGTGTATCAGCCCCAATAATTAGCCCGCCCTTTCACCGTAATCAATAAAGGGCGTTTTATTCATTTTTCCATCAAACAAGGCTTGCACATATCGATCGAATGGACCTGAAAGCCCGCACTTCTGAAGTGAAGATAGGCGCTTCTTGTTTATGCGGCCCAAATGACAGTGCCATAACAGAGTTAGGTTTAAATCATTGGATTTAGACCTCTTGGTATTAACATAATATATAGAACTTGAGGCATTGTTACCCATATCTAATATGTACAATCCTCCAACCAAGTTTTTTTTTGAATGGAAACATTCATTAATAATTTAACAAACCTTACAAATTAGACCGAATAAAAAAAGCGTTGCATCCACAACTCGTTTTCGGATATCCGAAGTACCACAAATTAGATGAATAGCTCTCGACAAAGACGACACAACGCCTATAAAAACGACTACCAGGCCGGCCTTTATTATCGACTCTCCGGAGAGATCCCCCGATAGAAAGAGCTGACCGAACACGCAAATAAAGGTAACAACCACATATACAGGAGATCTAAGATCCCTGTAGGGGCTACAAACGAGAACATACAAAACTACAACTAAAATAAAAAACAAACGACGACCACGAGCTACTCTCGATCGGACTCTGATGTCAGGAGCTAGGATAAGAGCGAGGGGGAGAGGCGGGCGGCGCCGACGAGCGCAGATCTGATCCTCTTGAGACGGATGCACGAGACGGGCCGGGAGAGCATAATATGCAGGAACATAACTGAACGGCTCGGACTGCGGATCTCCGACGAAAAATAGGAACAGATCTGACCGTCTTGCCGGAAAAGTGTGGCGAAGAGCCTCGATCGGAGGCGCTCGGGTCTTCGTCGTCGTCAAAAGTCCGGCACCGTCGGCAGGGGGCCCAACAAGGGAGAGCTTTGCCGGCAGATCTGGCCGGCTTGAGATTCAGGCCGAAAGATCGGACCGGCGAGGTGGAAGAGCATGGGTGGGTCGTCGTCGTCAACGGAGACGCCGGTGGTAGTCGGAAGGGGCTGGGGGTGTGTCGGGGTCGATTTTTTTTGGCAGATCTGACCGGATGGAGTGCTGGGCTGGCAGATCTGCCCGGCGAGGAGGACGGGCAGCAACTTGAACGGATGGTAGAGATGGCCGGAGAGGGATGGCTGCGGTGCAGGTTCGGTTGTGCTCCGGTGGAGGCTCGGGGCGGACGAACTGCGTCGACAGAAACTGGAGAGAGTTGGGTACATCAACGTTGGGGAAGAGCTCCACCAGCAGCCCTCGAGGTCGGAGCCACAGTGGCCGCCGGCGGAGGCAGCGCGAAGAAGAGGATGAACCAGTAGGGTTCGACTGGGCAGAGAGAAAAGTCGCGTCCCCTCCAACCATGTTAGTACTAGCATAAAACATATCATTGCATAGAACATTGAAAACTCCATTTCCAATATTAACATTATATCCTTGCTTGTCAAACACGGATACAAATATAATATTTCTACTAAAAGTAAGTATGCATTATACATTATACAATACTAAGACAAGGCCACTTGGCAAAGCAAGACTCATGGATCCTATAGTACTTGCCACAACTCTGAGGTCCACTTCGTGCTTTCCAAACCTCTCATACTTTCAGCCACTATACGTTAGTGCGTGTGTGAGATTCAGTCCTGCTATCTAATACCCATGAATCTTTGAAAGTAGAGAGATGTAGCTCTATAAAGTTAATACCGGATGAAGGCATAGTCCCACTACCCTTCCTTATATCATCCAGGTTTACTAATGAAGGCGCAGTCCTACTGCCCTTCTTCAGATCACCCAGGCTATCTGATGAAGGCGCAGTCCTACTGCCCGTCTTCAGATCAGCCGCGAACTTCCTATAATCCCGGTTCCAATGACCAGGTTGTTGGCAGTAGAAGCAGACATTCTTAGGTGTCTCATTTTTCCCGCCAAGTGTGCATGGGCCCCGTTCTTGCCACTTCCAATTCCCTCGTTGACCATCAGAATATCCTTGGATCCCAAATCCTTGATATTCTTCTCAGCAGTTAATGACACTTCATGTAACTCTGATATGGTCTTAGAGACAGCCTTGTCAAGGACATATTCTTTGCGTTCAGACTTGAGGACTATCCTCAAAATTCTGTACCAGCCCAAATAGTTTGTCCCATTTAGCTTGACCCTGTCAAGAATGGTTTTTAATGACAAATTATTAATGTTCACTGAATTTTCCATTTCATCTAGAACAGATAAAATTCAATCAGTAAACTGAATAAATTTTATGAAGATCAAGCTTAAACACCAACAATCGATTCTATACCTTTAGATCCAAAACCAAGATCCTTGATTGACTTGATGAAGCTGAAAGAAGGCTCACCACTCAATCGAGCTATGTAGTTAGGACCCCGTCCAATTACATCCAATGTGACTCTTGGCTAGGGTATGTACTAAAGTACACGGCTTACCCTATCTGATACCCTGGCTCAACCCTAGCTGAGAATCGTAGTAGGGCCCACCAATTTTCAACTATGACCCGCCACTATGTAGGTGCTCTGCTAAGGCGCACGACACCTACATATGTCGTCCACACCTACTACCCCGCTTTCTCATGGATGCTCCGCTAAGGCCCACGACACCCATAGGACGGGGAGGTAGTAAGGTGTTGATAATTGGGAGGTATCGCACATGACCCGTTTTTACTTGTCCGGTTGTGCTTAAAACTTTAGGCACATCCTAGATGCGATGAGCACATCAACTACATTCCAAATGCAATGATGCCTCCAAATACATTCAATGTAATTCTTCCTTCGAACCCGTTAGATACATCCAATGTAATGACGGTTCTAAGGGCTCACAAGCAAGGATTAAAATTCCAATTTTATCTTTGCATGTGAGGTGATATGCTCGGTAAATAAAGTTAAGCATGCAATTCTAAAGCACATAGAATTAATCATGCAAAAACTAAACCAAGCATAAAGCGATAAATATGCACATAATAGCCCCCTAAACTAACTCCCACTAGCTTATTGAGGTCCACCGACTCCAAGTCGATGTCAATATCCGAGAAGTCACCAAAAGACCTTTTTGCCATGTCTTCGTCTTGAGCAAAATATTGAAATTTAATACCCGACTCGCGGGTCGGGAATAAATAAATATTACAAATAAGTGGTTCGACAACTACACCTTGAAAGAATAATTACACGCTAACTGTAACGGCTCGTAGGCCGTGAAAAGCGATAAATAATTAAAACGAGCTCGGGGTTATTATGTAAATCATGCCAACATTACATCACACATCGTGTTATCAAACAAACATGTTATCAAACATCATGTGATTTTCCGGTTTTAAATAATATCCAAGTATCGAATTTTTTTGATGCTCGGTTTATCGAAACCGTTCAAAAATGAAACTTTTGAACATTTGATCTTCGAGTTTGTCATGACGGTTCCAAACTTGTCATAACTAACAAAACAGTTTATCCTTGGCATACCAACCATCCAATGGTCATGCTTGGCCTAGCTCCGTCCAACAGAGCCCCATTCGGTGCCTGTTTCGGCTCCTCGAGAGACCCCCTCCCGACACCCAAAAACTAATTTTTTTTTTCAAAATTTCCAGATGAAATAATTTTCAAATATTCATTTTACATGCAGTAAATCCATAAACAAGAATTAAAACATGTTATTGAACAATTTGGCAAATTAACATGTCAAAACCGAAACTTTCAACACTGTCTTGTAAATCCCGAAGGTAGCACGGCTCGGATACCACTGTTGGGTCTCGTTGGAAGGTACGAACACATATTCGCAGCGGAAGCAAACTCGAGACCACATGCAAGCCGTGGAAAACTACCAAAGATTAGATATACAAGACCAAAACAAAATAGATGAAGTGACTCAACTTTAACCTTGTGTATCTGAATAAAGAACCGTTGAAATCGAAATTTCACCGTTCACTTTGAAGACCAATATGTGTAAAGCATTCACTCCAAAAATCAGCTTCATCGGATCTCGGAGGAATATCCGATCGGGGTCTTGAAGGTGGCTGGTCAGAACATAAACTGTGCAGAAATTTGCAGAGAATTTTGTTCTTGTTTCTCCCAATTAAAGAACAACGGATAAGAGATGATTGGCTTGCGTCTCCAAGACGGCTACATATCCTCCAAGGAATCAAAGCCACGTATTTCTTAAGCTTGAGGACTCAAGAACACAAGAAATGGAGGAGAGGGAAGCCATGGAAAAAACTTTGGGAAGAAGAGAGAGTTCTTGCTCATTTTTGTGTCTTGTGTTGGTTATGTTTGACAAGGATGACTTAAACAAGTAAAATCCTCTCAGCATAATAAACAACAATATAAGAGAAGCATGGTGCAAGGAGTGGATAAGCATGGTGTCAATAGGACAAGTATGGTGCAAGATTGGATGGTAGTTGGTGTTGAATCACAAACACCATTAATCTTGTCTTGCTTAATTATAACTAATTAATCAAAACTTAATTAATTAGTTCCATGGGCCTTTGGTGACATGGGCCATCCATGGGCCTCACGGGAGATGGCCCGTGGCCATTCCCAACTAGGTCTTGTGATGCACTCATCGCCTCCACGCCTTCCATACCGGATATGTCCAACATTATCCAACACAATCAATCCTTAGACTCCAAGCCTTGTCTTTATCCGTAATGTCCTAAATACTTACGGGCACATGACCCAAAACCCACTTCTGGTCGTGTCAAGAGACAACTCCCTTTTTGGCCATTCTCCATAAATGTGTTCATGAGTTTCATCCTCCGGTGTAACCCTTAGGTTTATGCATGTCGGTAGATCAATGAAAAATCTCATTTTACTTGATCCTACATAAGTGGCAACTAACGAGACTTTACTATTGCCTGACACTGCATAACAAATCGACCCTGTCGATTCTAACCTTTCTGTCGTCCCTGTCATTATCCTTTTATCTCCGATATCCTGATTGAGATAAGGCATAGAGCCGTCATCCTTATTATTCTCAATCAATGTTCCTTGATATGTGAGATGACTGAAAATACGATACCCAACATCATGTGCATGGCCATGCTATTCTTTCAGTCACTCTCGATCAAGCGACCGAGAACCGATATCTTTACCATACCGTAGTATGATGGATAAATCCCTAAGCCATCTTTTGTGTCACTCATGCAGTACGTCCCCAAGCCAATCCTGGCTGTTATGGAAGCCTTGTTAGGGACAACGTTAGGCTCATGTCAAATTCAGTTGTTTACTGCATAGCAATCACAAAGACTCCTTGGTATAAGGATACATGAAAAGCTACGACAATGAATATGTTCATGACTTGATCTATGGCACATATTCATGTCGGGTCGTCCAATATCATGTCGCACATAATATCTATGATCAGACTCCGGAATCTCATTCCAATGACTAACCAACGTAAGCCATAAAGAGCCATCTTTCATACTAGTCGCTTCTAGTGAAGCTTTGTCGACTAGGGACCCATCGAGTGTCATCTATCTCGATATATGGTTCTATTCGCATTGTGGGAATAGATCAGAGCACACATCGATATATTACTCCAACACATAAGTAATATAAATCCGCTTTAATTTTATTGCTAACAGTGATATATACATTTGGACATTTAGGATTGAACTACGAGCACTAAGACTAACAACAACACCATGAGAATTTTAGGTTCCATCAAAGACACCATAGTGGCAATCCTAGTGGGTTTAGGGAGCACCCATAATTTAATAGGTGTCTCGTTGGACACAAAGTTCAAATGCTTGTTGATTGCTACATGTAACATTAAGGTGTTAGTGGCTAATATGGATACCCTGATGACAAGAAGCAAGTGTTTGCAATTACAATGGATTATGCAAGGCATAGAGTTTGTGGTTGATTTTCAGGTGTTACCGGTGCAAGGTTGTGGCGTCATATTGGGGATTCAATAGTTCGTCACTCTAGGTCCGATCTTGTGGAATTTTGCAAGCTCACAATGGAGTTTCAGTGTCACAAAAAATGGACCACTTTAAAGGGTATCCCTACAAGTCGAGTTGTGTGGTCTGGAAGGTGGCATTATAATAGTATTTCTTCCATGGACACAACAATCACCTTGTTCTCTTGCTCTAGAGCTGAAGGTTCATCACCTCAGCTCCTCAATTCCAATGCTGCATCTGTTGGTCATAGTGCCCCTAGTTCAATCATAGACATCCAAATGTATATATCATCGTTAGAAATAAAAGTAAAGCGACTTATGTATTACTTAAGTGTTGGAGTAATATATCGACGTGTGTTTTGATCTATGCCTACTATGCGAATAGAACCGTAGTTCGAGATAGATCACACACGATGGATCCTTAGTCGACAAATCTTCGCAAGAAGCGACTAGTATGGAAAATGGCTCTTTTGGCTTATGTTCTATTAGTCATTGGAATGAGATTCCGAAGTCTGATCATAGATATCATGTGGGACATGATATTGGACGACTCGAAATGAATATGTGCCATAGATCAAGTCATGAACATATTCATTGTTGTAGCTTGTCATGTATCCTTAGACCAATGAGTCTTTATGATTACCATACAGTAAACAACTGAGTTTGACCAGAGCCCAAAGTTGCTTGTGATAGGGTTTCTATAATGACCATGATTAGCTTTGGGATGGACTGCATGAGTGACAGGAAAGACGGTTAAGGGATTTATCACGCATACTACGGTATGAAAAAGATATGAGTTCTCGACTGCTTGATCGAGAGTGACTGAAAGAATAGCATGACCATGCACATGATACTGGGTATCATATATTCAATCATCTCACATATCAAGAAACAGTGATTGAGAATAATAAGGATGACGACTCTATTCCTTATCTCAATCGGTATATATGTGATAAAAGGATAATGAAAGGGACGACATAAAGGTTAGAATCATCATGGCGATTTGTTATGTAGTGGCAGACTATACTAAAGTCTCGTTAGTTTCCCCTTATATAAGATCAAATAAAATGATATTTTACGTTGATCTTTCAACATGCATAAACCTAAGGGTCACACCGGAGGATGATACTCATTTCCCCATTTATGAAGAATGGGAAACTGAGAAGTGTACACGGGACATGAACAAAAGTGGGGTTTGGGTCATGTGACCATAAGTGAATAGGACTTTACGGATCGAGACCAGATTTAGAGTGTGGGAACGATCCCGTCGGATAATGTTGGACATATTTGGCATAAAAGGTTTAGGAGGCGATGAGCGCGTCATGGGACCTCGTCGGGAATGACCATGAGCCATCTCCCACGAGGCCCATGGCCGTCCCATGTCAATTAAGGCCCATGGAATCAATTAATCAAGTCTTTATTAATTAGCACTAAATATTCAATACAAGGATTAAGGTGTTGGTGATTCACCACCTAACCCGACATGTCTACCCATACTTACCACCATGCTTGTCCTATTTACACCATGCTTCTCTACAACAAACTTATCTTGTATTGTTGTTTATTATATTTATGAGATAATTAAGTCTTCTTATTGAATATAGAAAACACGACAAGAATGGTTGACAACATCATATTCTCTCTTCTAGGAGGGTTTGGCCATAGCAAGGTTTCTCTCTATTTTTGGTGTTCTTGAGTTCTCTTCACAAGAGCTACGTGGATTTGATTCCTATGAGGATACATAAGCGTCTTGGAGACTCAAGCCAATCATCTTTTCTTTGTATTCTTGAACAAATAGAGAAGAAAAATGTGCAGTATTTTTTGCACTGTTTTTGTCCGACCCGCCACCTTCATGAGCTTGATCAGAGGTTCATTCATGGTCCGATGAAGCTGATTCTTGGATTGAATTTTCTCTTCAGATGGTTATTCAAAGTGGACGATGTAATTTATATTTTCACGGTTCGTTTATCAGATACACGAGCTGCAAGTTAAGCCACTTCACTAATTGGTAAGGAGACATCAATTTTGTTTTCATCTTGTGTTTCTAATATTTAGTAGTGTTCTATGGCATGGTCTCGAGTTTTTCTTCCGCTGCGAGTATGATACTCAGATTGAAGCCCAATATTAACCTTCCATGGAGGAGTTTCGCGTCGAAATGGAGGTGATTCTTTAGATCTTGGAGTCGCTCCTTGTTCAAAAGGCAACACCAAGGGTCCATATTTTTTCTTCTCAGTGTTTCGATGGAAATGGAAACCTGATTCATGACCTTGGGTGTCGAGGTAAATCCATCGCATCCTCTTCTATGGATCCTCCTATTATGCATACTATGACTGCTTCTAAGATCGTAAGTCCATCACAAATCCAACTGTGGTTTATACATTTAACCACATAAACTTCTCCTTGGACCCATATCAAATCCAAACTCCACCAAAATTCTGTCATATACCTCCATATGCTTACTACAATGCCCAGATCCAACACCAAACCCCCATCCAACACCATCACACCCCACCACTAGGTCATACACCAAACACACACCATAGAATTCTCAAACACCACAATCAGGCAAACATAAATCCAATTAGCCACATGAACAAAAATCAGAATGGTGTTCATCACTATAGGAGCTTAAATGTACAATTTCCCAACTTCGATGAGATAGATGTGCGAGGATGTCTGAGAAAGAAAACACTTTTTTTCTTCTTACTATGACACCCTTGAGGACTAGAAGGTTAGGTTGGCATCTATCCACTTCTCTGGTCCAACTGAATATTGGTACGCTGAATACTCTCTGGGTCGTGGAATTATCTGGTGGGAACAATTTTGTTATGACATCAATTGGAAGGTTGAGTCATTTGGTCATGAAGACATGCAAATTGAATTAAAAAATCTGCAACAAAAAGGGTATGTAGCTGATTATGAGGCTGTATTAAGTGAACTTAAGGTCTTGGTGATGATTAGAAACCCTCACCCTACAAATGATTACTACATTTCAAATTTTATTGGGGTCTGAAACCTACTTTGAGGGTTAGTGTTCCGTTGTTAGAGCCTAGAACCTTGAACCATGCTATGTATATGGCCATGCATGAGGAATACAAAGTAAAACTCTTGTAGAATAAATTTCAACATAGAATTACTTAAGGTGGCACATATAGATCAAGGAAGCAATATATTACTTATCCTCCAAGCTCCAATAATTATGTTGCTCCTTCTATATCAGCTGCACTTTCTGCCCCACCTACCCCAAGAGCCACACAATTCATTAAAGCCAACCCACAATGGTTGATAGATTTAAGAGGGGTTATGTTTCACTTGTTCTACTACATACACAAAGGACCATGTATGCCCCAATAAGTAGAGGATTTTTACAATTGTAAGGCCTAAGGAGGAGGTTGACTTGGCACAAGAATTGACTGAGTGTTTGCCTAAAGATGAGCCTGAATGGATAGTGTTCACTGAATTGGATGAGCACAACCTTTGCTCTTTCTCCACTATAGAACTATTTTTCTCTAACAAGAAGCTAGGTCAGTCATCTATAAGAAATCCTGGAGTTTGTCACAATATTTCTCTATCTATTTTGATGGTTAGAATTCCTGGAGTTTGTCACAATAAATCTTTCATGGATGATCTCACTACTAAGAGATTGGGAATCGCATTATATCCATCTAGTCTTGAATTGGTAAAAATGGGCAACAACAAGAGGTTTGTATGCAGTACTAGATGCTTGATAAATTAGCATATGTCAGCTACTTCATTTACTTGGGAATTTTTGGCGATGACTCTGGGAGCATGTGATGTGGTTTTGGGGGTTGATTGGCTGAAAACAGTCTCTCCCATCACCTTGGATTATGGTGCAACAACTGTAATTGTGAATCACAAGGGAGCCCTAGTCACTCTTGAGGAATGTACATACTTTCCCTCAGAGCTCCTTATTGAGATACTTGAGTTGTTAAGCCAACTGAAGCAAGTTCAGAACCTTTATCTAGGCCTATTTTATAACTTGGATACCAACTACTGAGGACTGGAAGGATCTTTTGTCTGTTTTGGGGAACTTTCAAGAAGTGTTCTCTGTTCCAACTACATTGGCCCAAGAAGGGAGTTTGATCATAAGATTCCTTTGTTGCCTAGATCTGTCCCTCCTTCCATCAGATCATATAAACACAACTCACGACAGAAGGATCTTATTGAAAAACTTGTTGCTAGAAAATGCTTGATTCTGGTATTATTACAAAGAGTAAGAGTCCATACTCGTTTCCTGTACTATTGGTCAAGAAGAAAGATGGAACATGGAGAATGTGTATTGATTACAGGAGACTTAATGACCTCAATAAAAGATAAGTTCCCAATTCCTACAATTGATGAACTTCTAGATGAATTACATGGAAGCACAATTTTTTCTAAGATAGATTTGAGGGCTGGTTACCATCAGATAAGGTGAAGGAAGGGGAGGAGCATAAAAATGCATTCAGAACTCACTCTGGACATTTTTAGTTCAGAGTTATGCCATTTGGCTTAACAAATGCACTTGCCAGTTTTTAGGCTTTAATGACTGAAGTAATCCAAGAATATCTTAGAAATTTGTTTCTTGTGTTTTTTGATGACATTTTAATGTACGACAACAATTAGGAGGACCATTTGCTTCATTTGGAGTTGGTCTTGCAAAAACTGCATGACTATCATCTCTATGCCAAGATGTCAAGATATGAGTTTGTAATTTCAAGTGTGGAGTATTTGGGACATGTGATCTTTGTGGCTAGAGTTGCTACAGACCCTGAAAAATTTAAAGCCATGATTGATTGGCCTGAACCAAAGAACCTAAAGTCACTGAGGGGTTTCTTGGGGTTAACAGGCTATTACAAGAAGTTTGTTCAGAGTTATGGGGTCTGGGCTAGGCCACTATCCAATTTACTCAAGAAGAACTCTTTCATTTGGTCTATTAAAGAACAAAAGAGTTCTGAGTCCCTCAAGGAAGCAATGAGCACCACCCTAGTACTTCAGGTTCCCAATTTTTCCAAACAGTTCATAATTGAAACTGATGCTTCAGATGTAGGTTTTGTGGTGTCTTGATGTAACAGGGAGACCCCATTTCATACATGAGCAAATCATTGGGGGTAAGGAGAAAGGGATACTCAACTTATGAGAATGAGCTTTTGGCTATGGTAGCTTGCATTCAGAAGTAAAGACACTATCAGTCTTCCAACCACTTTATCATCAAGGCTGATCAACAAAGTCTAACAAAAATGGTTGGCCAAGCTTATGGGACTCTCATATTCTATTGAGCACTAGAAAGGGAAAGACAACACTATGGAAGATGCACTTTCCAAGGTTGGAACATGTAGACTATGCTGAGATGACAATTTCTTTTGCATGCTTGGATATCTGATGTAGTAATGAGCTATAAGAATGATGAAGAGGTTGGGGAATTATTGAGGCAAATGGACTTGAGTACAAACTCCATGCTTGATTACAAGTTAAGGCAAGTAATGTTGATTTTTAAGAACAAGGTTTTCTTGGGGAAGAGAAATGGGGCAAGAACTAAGGTACTCTATTTTTTTCATGACTCTAGTATTGGTGGCCACTCAAGAATCAATTCTACTCTTAAGAGAATGAAATCCTATTTCCACTGGCCTAAGATAACAAGGGATATCACTTAGTTTGTGCAGTACTATGACATTTGTTAGAAATGTAAGGCAAAAACAATCTCCTATCCAGGGTTACTTCAACCCTTACCTATACCAACTGACCCTTGGTCCCATATCTTTATGGATTTCAATGAAGGATTGCATGTGTTTGAAGGAACCGATTGCATTTGGTTTATACTTGGTTTATACTTGACAGACTGTCTAAATAAGCTCATTTCATTAGTTCAAAGCATCCTTACACCTCCCTCTCCTTGGCTCATAATTTTTTTGACACCATCTTTAAGATCCATGGTCTCCCAGAGACAATTGTGTCTAACAGAGATAAGAACTTCATCAGTACATTTTGGCTAGAATTGTTTAAAAGAGTGTGAGTCAATTTGAAGATTTCTACAACATATCATCCTCAAATGCATAGGCAAACAAAAAGATTCAATCAATGCCTTGAAAATTATCTACAAGCCATGACACATGAATCTTCAAATAAATAGATCAAATGGATTATCCTTGTTGAATTTTGGTATAATACTTTCTATCACACTACCATCCAAATGTCCCCATTTCAAGCATTCTATGGCAATGCTCCATCATTATTTGGCCTCTCTGATTGTACATCTGTAAAACCCCACTTATTTCTAAGAGGGTTTTATACTGAAATTTGAAACGTGAGGGTAGAGTTTTGCAACGAGTTTTTTTGTGAAGAAAAAGTCAAAAAAAAAAGGAAAATTGGACTGGTTAAGGGATTGGGCCAGCTTGGGCCCAATCACTCGCGCGCGCCGGCCCACTCGTCAGAGCCAGCCCAAGCCCAGACGTGGCTCGAGTATAAAAGGAGAAAATTAGGGTTTGTTAACCCATTTTTTTGCGCCTCTTCTTCGTTTCTAGCTCGCCGACCACCCGACTTCCCCTTCTTCCTCGTCGAACCTCTCAAACCCTCAGACCACGGCCGACCAAATGTACATATCATCGTTAGCAATAAAATTAAAGCGGCTTTATATTACTTATGTGTTGGAGTAATATATCGATGTGTGCTCTGATCTATGCCCACCATGCGAATAGAACCATAGATCGAGATAGATCACACTCGATGGGTCCCTAGTCAACAAAGCTTCACTAGAAGCGACTAGTATGAAAGATGGCTCTTTATGGCTTACGTTCTGTTAGTCATTGGAATGAGATTCCGGAGTCTGATCATAGATATCATGTGGGACATGATATTGGACGACCCGACATGAATATGTGCCATAGATCAAGTCATGAACATATTCATTGTCGTAGCTTGTCATGTATCCTTAGACCAAGGAGTCTTTGTGATTGTTGGGTCTCGAGGTAGGGTTGGAGATGAACAAACTCGCAGCGGAAAATCAATAAAAACCAAGAGACGATTAAAACCATGAAACAACTAACAAAGAATGGATTCACAAGAGAAAAATTCAGCACTATCTCTTACCAAAACAAGAACACCGGTTAACGAATGATTGGCTTGAGTCTCCAAGACGCCTACGTATCCACATGGGAATCAAAGCCACGTAGTTCTTCTCTTTGAGGACTCAAGAACACAAAAATGGAGGTGGAAACTAGCCAAACCCGAAATGGCCATGGAAGAGGGAGAGAAAATGTGTTTCCTATTCTTGTCTTGTGTTTGTTATGTTGAAAAAAGATGACTTAAACATAACAAAACCCATACTTGTCCAACTAAAGACATGGGACAAGTATGGTGTCAAGTAAGGTGTAAATAGGACAAAGTATGGCAAGACAAGATTGGGTTAGGTGGTGAATCACCAACACCTTAATCCTTGTCTTGCTTACTTAGTACTAATTAATCCGTTTTGTTAGTCTTAGTTCCCATAGTTCAATCCTAATGTCAAAATTTATATATCATCGTTAGCAATAAAATTAAAGCGGCTTTATATTACTTATGTGTTGGAGTTATATATCGATGTGTGCTCTGATCTATGCCCACCATGCGAATTGAACCATGAAAGGCCCATGCAACGAAGGCCCATGGAACTAATTAATCATGTCTTGATTAATTAGTACTAAGTAAGCAAGACAAGGATTAAGGTGTTGGTGATTCACCACCTAACCCAATCTTGTCTTGCCATACTTTGTCCTATTTACACCTTACTTGACACCATACTTGTCCCATGCCTTTAGTTGGACAAGTATGAGTTTTCTTATGTTTAAGTCATCTTTTTTCAACATAACAAACACAAGACAAGAATAGAAACACAACTTCTCTCCGTCTCACACTACGAAACCCGTGCCTCGGGATAAGTGCTCGGGAAACGTGCACCGGGTTCTAGGGTCGGGGCTCGGGTACTCGAACCTGATTTGTCGTGTAATCCCGCTTTGACCCGTTGAAATTTAAAAGGCAACATATCGAATTTACCCTAGACCGTACCAGAACTGATTGTAAGTTTTAACTGCTAAAACCCAGGCTTGGACCTTATCTGAGACCTTGGACTTCGTGGACTTCGCCCTAGAAGATGGAGTTGGCCCGTTCGTCAGCAGCTCGGAGTATTATTAGAGGAAGACCACAAGGTAGGGGAATTACTAAACTCCTCGTGCAATTCAATACTTAGTATGCCTATTAGGTTAATAAAATCGGAAAGGTACTAGAATTGCATATAGGATGCGAATAGCTAGAATAATCGCCTTTCAATTACTAATAATCGGACGTGTCTAGTATACATGCGTAGGATGTGAATAACTAGTTTAACTCGGATTAGTTGTGTTTGTCTCACTTGCATTGTTTGCTTAGTTTAAGATGTAAGGGTCTAACGAATCTAGATAAATTGAATGATTGATTGAATGCTTGAATGATTGATTGGATGCTTGAGTGATTGCACGATTGAACGGATGATCGAGTATGACTGATTGTGCCAAATTGTACGATCAGGTGATCGATGGACCGATGGAACGTGGTTGGTAAGTATGATGGTAAGTGTGATTGTGGGTATGAATCCCCTGTGGTGTGTATTGGTGAATTCATGAACTTCTAAGTTTGATTGTGCAATGTGTTGATCCTGCAGGGCATTGGTTATTGGACCCTGCGGGGCATTGGTTATTGGACCCTGCAGGGCATTGGTTATTGGACCTTGCGGGGCATTGGTTGGTTGATCCTGCGGGACATTGGTTATTGGATCTTGCAGGATATTGATTAGAGGACCCTGCGGGGCATTGGTTGGTTGATCCTGCGGGACATTGGTTATTGAACCCTGCGGGGCAGTAGGATGATAGAATGGTTACTTATTGATTCACCCAAGTGTATGTGTCCTGTGGGAGCATTACCTTGGTTCCCTATGACATATGGTCCTTTGAGGGCATTTCCGGGCATCCTGACGATAAGCACCCCTCAGGGATTGATACCGGTAACCCGATGCATGTGCCACCTCTGGACCAAGGAAAAATCTGATATGATACGAATACTCTTGTGGATCGTAGTATGGGATCCGAGATCATACAAGAATCTATTCGTGGATCGGAGTATTGAGGACTCAAGCTGTTGGTGTGATATTTACTTGATCCCATTTTAGTAGCTATCGAATCTTTACAACGCGTTTCATTTATTCTCTTGGAAGTTACCGTTATCTTTGAGAAGGCGATATTGATATTATCTTGTTTACTTTACCGCATTATTATGGATTACAAGCATTAATTACAATATGGCCATCGGGCTAGAGAAGTTATTATTAAATTAGAGGTTAAACTGTTTATGATTTTCCCTACTGAGCGTAAGCTCACCCCTATTGCTTTATTCGTTGTTTGTACAGGTGTGCTTGATGAGTAGTGGATTCGAAGCTCGGGAGCTTCGGGATAGTCTGGGTGTTCTGTCTTAGAGACGTTGTGGGTCTTTATATCGAACCCTATGCTTTTACATACTCTTTATAGATCTTGACTCCTCATTACTTTTGAAACACATGTATTTGAGTATTTTATCTGAACCTCGTGAGTATTTATTCGATCTTTATTGTTCTTTTGTTATTATTTAATTGTCAACTCAAGTCGCGTTCGAGTCCGGCTAAAACCGGATTTGGGGCGTGACAACATCAAAGGTGGATGCTCTTGAAAATTTCCTTCCTGATAGGACTGGACAACTGAAGGACCTGTAGGATAACTTGAAAATTGGTCGTGGTCGAATGAAGCACTTACTGACAAAAAGAGGACCGAAAAGGAATTCTTGGTGGTGGACTAGGTCTATTTGAGGTTGCATTCCTATAGGCAATCCTCATTAGCCATGAGGATGAATATGAAGGTCTCTACTAGATTCTATGGCCCCTTCCAGATCTTTGAAAAGAGGGGTGTTGTGGCTTACAAGTTGAGATTATCTGCAAAGTTCAAGATACATCATGTCTTTCATGTTTTCCTCTTCAAACGCAAATTTGGACACAAACTTCATCCTACATTGCCTGATGTTACTACAAATGGTCAGTTGAAACTTTACCCAGCTCTCCGATTGGACACAAGGATCATTAAGCAAAACAACATGGTTGTGGTGCAGTATATGATAAAATGGAACATGTCTACTTAGCAGGATGCAACTTGGGAGGATGCCTCACTCATCCGTTCCCAATTTCCAGACTGGTTTCACAATTTACAACCTTGAGGACAAGCATGTGCTGAAGGGGAAGGCATTGTCATGATCGATCCCTTCACCATCAAGTTACTTCTGCATTTGAATAAAACTTACCTAAACACAGTGTTTTGCGATTCGGTTACAAGCTACAGCAGAGGAGCTTCAATTGTCTTGATTTCATTGGACTGTGACATATCTGTTATCACTGTTCATCATCTTCTTTATGTGGTTCCGAGCAATGGCCGAGCTAGCTTTTTTGGTGGGGGGGGGGGGGGGGGGGGAAGGGAACAAAAAATTATCAATGGTAATACACAACGTCAAAAAAATTTGAGAAGGGGCACAACTAAAATATATAAGAATTTAAGGGGTGTTTTTTAAAAAGTTCAAAACTCAATAGCAAAATTTCAACAACAAAAAAATTGAAGTGGTCACGTGCCCCCCTGGGCCCTACGTGGCTCTGCCACTGATCCTGAGCTGTGGCAGAGATCGTGGTCAAGAATAGAGGCCAGCCAGCTCACCTGGCTCAGCCTTAGGATGATATAAATAGGAAGAGATGGATTAGAGTTTGGTTGTTGAATTGTGTGTCCATTTTCTTAGCATATAAAATAAACACACTGATTAATGGCGTCTCCTCTATTACCGTTAGTTGCAAATCAATTCCATTTCTACTTTGCTTGATTCATTTTTGTTATCCCAAGCTCTATGCTTAACACTTTACCAAGTTTAATTGTGGTAGAACAGAAGAAATTAGAAACTTAGTGCTTCTTACATTTTGTTTCACATGAAAATAAGCTCAATTTTATTGGTTTATCATTTTAGGTCTAATGCTTGGATGGGTATGATGCTTTTACTACTAAAATGATCGAAGAAGATTGGTCTTGGCTTTCTTCTTGGGTCACCATGGTCCATGGCAAGGAAGATCTCCTACTTAAAGGCGGGGTTTACAAGTGGCTCTGCATTCAAGGGATGCCAATTCAAGGATGGAGCGTGGGAAACTTTGAAGATATTGCATGCAGATTCGGAAGTTCCCTCCTTGTGCACCCCGAAACCAGCTCAGGTTTGTCCTTCACAGGGGTCTTGTTTTGGTCCATTGTAGCTCTGCAAAAACAATCATGGAGGATATCATCTTTACTTTGGATGAAGATTCTTTTAGAATTTCTATCTCTGAATTGGACTATGTGTTAGTTCCTCCAATGTTAGGCTCAAATGCGAGCTTGTCTGCCTTTCTGTCTGCTCGCTCTGTTGATCACTCTGGACATGGGGGCAATCATGAGGCTGAGTCTTCTCACTACCCTCCCCATGCTATTGCCACTGATCCCGAAGAGACTATTGGGGACAATTCTGCGTCTCCGAGAAACTCTAATGAATTAGTTGTGACTGGTGAAAATACTGTTTCTTTCGAGCAAGTCTTGGCTGAGCCAGTTTCAGGGAATGGAAGTCAAGTAGCGGATTCTGAAAAAACAATTTATGATAATCCAAGATTCCCAAAAAAGAAGAAGAAAAAAGGTGGGAAGAAATTGAAAAAACCTCAGCTCTCTCAGTTTGGTCTTCATTCTGCCTCGGATGACTTGTTAGTCCGTCAAACAGATGTAACTGATGAATTCGCATTGACTATTAAAACCGTTAAGGAAATGGGGTTCAATACTAGAGGAAATGATCTTCTGTTGAGAGATCACTTGAATTCTCTAAGGGTGAGTAAGGAAAACTGGCATGCTTTCGTTGAGGATATGGGTGGAGAGTCCGACCAAGGTGACCCTACTTGAGGCGTCTACTGCTCGGCATACTTCCTCCTGTTGCCTGGTGGCCTTGCTGATCTTCAGTGGCTTCTAGTAGTTGTTGTCTCATTTGTTTTTCAGCTGGTTTTTTGTTTGTTTCTCTGTGCAGCCCTTAGTTTCTGCGCTTTCATTGTATTCTGTTTGTCCGGTTTCAAGCTCTGCTTATTGAGCTGATTCAGTATTCGACTGCATTTTTGCAGCTTCCCTTTTTCTCACTTTGGAAATTGTGGATTTATAAAACCTCGCTGATCAAAAAAAAAAAAAACACTTGTCTGATGGTGAAGATGATGATCTTGAAATTTATGGGGGTGGTCCTTTTTCGGAAAGGTATGATTTTGAGGATGAGATGCTACCTGATGATGATGAAGGTGATGGTGTAGACGCGTCTGAAAGTGAGTGTGGGTGACAATTTTTGCAAGATAATATCATTCTAATATACATTTGGTGCACGTTCTTTACTATAATCTTATATTAAAACACCTGAGTCCTAATTCTATCCTGCATCATGATTCACTAGCTATGCAATCACTTGGATTTCTCTAATCCATTGTCACTGGTAAGTGGTAACACTCCTTGGTTGTCTATGATTGTTCTGTTTTTATTTCTATCATTTTAGTTTGATTATTACCATTGGTGTTTAATCTCGACTCCGTTCATTTTTGTCATATGTTTCATTAGTCATTTCTTGAAATTGCATTCATGAAATCTCATTAAGAATGATACATCTTCTACTTTACATTTTTCTCAGTTCAGTTTAAATTGGAACTGATGTGTGTGCTTGTTTGATGAGTGTAAACTCACATTGACGCTTGTGAATAGTGAGCTATATTACGGCTTGAAACTGGTTTAAACTGACTTTTCAATTGCAGAGGCACAAAGCAAAAAAGAAGTCATGGAAGAGATCATATTAGAGTAAATTTTTCAAGGTAGTTATTTGTTTTTAATGTAAGTTGTTTTTCAACGAAACAACTCATTTTGCCACCTTTGATGCCTTTTAATGTGTTAGTTGCTTTTCATTTCCTACCGGGCCCAAAAGACAGTAAAGAAGAAAATCAACATCTGGTGGACGAACTGGATAAAAACTTTGCTTCTTTAGTTCAGTCTGAGGTATAATTTTCTTTGACTGAACCGGGGAAGATGAATGTTTTAAAGGCCTTGGGAATCAGAGAATTCCTAAAGAACAAAGAAAGGAAGATGCATGGTCTACTGCTCAGAAACCAGAGGGATTTAAACAGGTAGCTTTTATGATGGTTTTAACCTTCTAGGTCCTGTTTTGGTGTAATTCGATTGTAATTTGGCAGTAGTAAATTGATACTTTTTTTCCAGAAAGGGGTATGAACTCGATTAATCAAGATAGATCAAAGAATATACATCCGGTACAAAACAAACCAAACCAAAGTCTAGGGATACAATCCGAAATAATTCAAGGTAACGTTCGGAGTCCCCCTCCCTAAATTCGAGAAGGTGATTCGATTCACATGGATAATAAACTAGAACTTCTACAAACAGGTGTAGAACCGGGTAGGGACAAGAGATACGAACTTTAACGCAACGCCACGCTACTAGACTAAATACCTGTGAAAGTGGTTGTCCTGGCTCGCGGATGGGCAGATACGATCACCCCAAGGAACATGACCCGTCCAAATGGGGTTCAGATCTGGTTGGGACTGCCTCTTTAATGGTAAGTTGCACTAACGGAGGAAAGTCGGGGAGGGTCGTCTGATTTTGGGCCCAATGGGTTTCCTTCTCTCACTACACCCCGACCTCCGACGATCAGGATCAGGGTCACTGTCGATGAAGCACGGACTACGATTCCGATATACTTGGCGGTGCAGATAGTTGAAAGGGGCATCCGGAAGCCAAGACGTTGTGGCGAGCATGATTGTAGGGCATGCTAAAAGCACGACACGACATAGACTGGGAGGGTTGTTCACTAGGGGCTGGCTAAGAAAAGCCCAAACTTCGGCCATACGGGCACCAAACGCACGCGGTTGGAGCACGAGGTGAGAAACTCAATCACTGGTAAGAATAGACCGAGATCGTCTCCCCCCATCGATGTCAAATCAGAAGAGACCGAACTGGCCGAGAAACGCCACACCCCAGCGAGGCTTGCTTTATTTTGGTCCAGCCCCGTAGGAGATTGGTCTCATACATCAAATCCTGACCATAAAAGGGTGTTGTAAATTGATCCTAGCATAACAGAAAGTCTAGACACTCTCTAGGCATCGCTAATGGAGATCTGGTAGGGGAACATAGATCCGACGATGAAGAGGCTCAAAAAAGGCAAGCCGACATTAGTCGTGGCTTAGACTGTCCTGGCAAGGGCGGACGACCAGGCTCGTGAGCCCGGTCCAAGGAGATTCAGGCTTCATTTTCTCCGGCAAGGCCGTAACACGTCCTACCCGACTAGCTCTGAGCCTCTCCTGGTCTTGCGAGATTGTTTCCTGTATAGGTGGGAACGACAAGCTGATTGGATCGGGTAAAACAAGTGAGCGGCCGACGAGGATGGCTAAAAGTAGAGGAGCGGTGCAGAGGGCAACATGGATCGAACTTGCGAGCTAGATCTTCAGGCGGTGATGGGGGGAGGGTGTTCTGATGCCGGGTTGGAAGGATATTCGACCAGTGTGGGGGAGAAATTTGTAGAAATTGGAGGATGGGAGGAACTGAGTGTCACGCCCCAAATCCGGTTTTGACCGGATTCGAGACGTGAACTAGCATTAATAAATGAATAATAATTAAAGTGAAATTTAACGAAGCCAACTCGTAAATCTTTAAGTTCCAAAATGATACTTTCGATAAATAAGACATAAATTGACCGTTCAAAACGAATAAATTTAAAATGATGTTTAGTAATAAAAAAAAGTACGTCTCCTACAACAATAACACTCGGACTTTCCAGAAGCTCCCGAGCCTCGAGTCCACTACTCACCAAGCAAGCATGTTCAAACAAGAAATAAACAGATAGGGCTGAGCTAACGCTCAGTAGGGAAAATAATAAACAACCAACCTCCAACTTGATAGTAAAGTAGAATTAACGCGGTAAAGTACCATATACAATTGATACGACTAATCAACAAGATGCTATTAAGGAGATAACGATAAACCTAATATTCCAATCTTAAAGGGGTAATCGTCACTTAAGGAAATGAGGAAAACGATGTTGTCTTTAATAAACTACTAAAGCAAGAAAAGATGTAAATATCGTACCAACAGATTAAGTCACAATACTCCGATCCACAGTTGGTTCTTGTGTCATATCGGATCCCATACTCCGATCCACAATAGCCCTAGTGTCATGTCGGATTTCCCCTTCGTCCAGGGGAAACACATATCATCGAGGCTACCGGAAACATCCCTAAAGGGACGCACATCGTCGGGATTCTCGGAAATGTTCCCAAGGGGCCATAGGTCATCGGGGTCCAAGGTAATGCTCCAGCAGGACGCATACACTCGGGTGAATCAACAACAAATCATTCCCCGCAGGGTAAACCATCCAATTGCCCCGCAGGGTCAACCGACCAATGCCCTGCAAGGTCCAACAACCAATGCCCCGCAGGGTCAACCAATCACACGCCATACCGGAAACGCACATCGGCCTAGACTTCTTCCCGGTAACGCACATCGGGGAGTATAATCGTATACTATACCAGAAATGCACATCGGCCTAGGTATCTTCCCGAACTAACTCGGGTGGAACGCAATCTCTCAGCCATGGTACTACCCCACACCGGAATCTCCCCTCGGAGTAGGTACCATGCCAGAACACAAATCATCTCAAAACACACACAAGAGGCTAACATGCCAACACATCATGCAATCAAACTTTGAAATCCACGGATTCATCAATACACACCACAAGGGATTCATACCCACAATTACACTTACCATCATACTTACCAACCACGTTCCATCGGTCTATCACTCACCCGATCATACCACTTGGCACAATCAATTACACTCAATCATTCATTCAACCATTCGGTCATTCATTCATTCATTCAATCATTCAATCATTCAAGCATTCATTAAACCATTCAATCATTCAAGCATTCATTCAACCATTCAAGCATACGATTTCTCTAGTTTCATTAGACTCTTAGTTTATCCTAAAGCCTAGCAGACAATGCATGTGAGGCAACCACAACCAATCCTATGGCTCATCTCGGCCTTTCTACCAGCACGACAATTCTGAAGTATTGAAAGTGAGTTAAACTAGTTATTCACATCCTATCTATGCATGCTAGACACGTCCGATTATTAGTAATTGAAAGACGATTATTCTAGTTATTCGCATCCTATATGCATTTCTAGGACCTTTCCGATTTTATTAACCTAATAGGCATACTAAAGTATTAAATTGCACGAGGAGTTTAGTAATTTCCCTACCTCAAGGTCTTCCTCTAATAATACTCCTAGCTGCTGACGACCGGGCCAACTCCGTCTTCTCGGGCGAAGTCCAATTTCTTGGGCAAAGTCCAAGTTCTCGGGCGAACTCTAGTCGTGCTGGGTTTAACAGATAGTCAGTCCCGGTATAGTACAAGGTCCTCGAAATTGTCCAAAACGTCCTTTAAAAATCCAAATTTTAAGTCAAATAAATTAATTTATTATTTAATTAAATATGATTTTAAAATAAATAAAATTTAAAACCGGGTTGACCCGGTTCCGACCCGGGTCCGACCCGAATCCAGGCCCAAACCGGATCCAGAACCCAGGCCTGACCCGGAACCGGCCTGGACTCGGCCCTAGACCCGACCGAGTCCAGACCACAATGGGCTTAGTCTTGGCCCACGGCCCTGGCCCAAAGGACCGTCTGGTCCTGGCCCGAGTGGCCTGGTCCTATCTGGTCTTGGCCCGAGTGGCCCGGTCCGGTCTGTTCAAGCCAGAGACACCGAGGGCGGCGAGGTTTCCGGCGTCGACGAACGGTGGACGGCGTCAGACGGTGTGGAGAAGGGGGAAAAAGAGGCGGAGAAGGGCGTCAGGCCTCCGGCGACACTGTGGCTGTGAAGGGAAGGCCTGGAATGTCGCCCCGTTCCTGTTCCCGCCTCAGATCTGAAGCGTCCGCGTGTTTTTCCGGCGAAGAGGCTCGCTGCCATCCACGCTCCGACGAAGAGGCTCGCTGCTGTCCTCGCTCCGGCGAAGCTCGTCCCATCGAGCTTTTCACGGTGAGGAATCGTGGTGAGCTGGGTCAGAGAACAAGAAAGGCGAGAGGGAGGTCACGAACCACGTCCCTCCTTCCGTCGTCGGTGCGATGCTGCTCGGTATCGATGACGATGGACCAAAAGAAGGGAAAATGAGGGCAGTGGTGCTGAATCCGGGGACGGCGAGGCTCGATTTGAGGGTGGAGATGTCCGGTGAGGTGAGGAAGGACGAAGTCGTGAGAGAGAAACGCGAAGGAGAAAGGGAGTGCGGCGCTGCTGGTGTAGGGTTGGGCTTCTTGCTCACGGCCCAGTTATGCCAGTAGGGCTCGGCTCTTCTCTGATTGGGCCCAACCTGGCCCAATTATCCAGTTTAGTCCAAAAACCTTTTCCCCCCTTTTATTTTTTATTATTTATTTTTTTTCTTTTTCAAACGATTTCAATTTACAACTAGTTTTTCCAACCTCGACGTTTCAAGTCGATAAAAATAAAATAAAATAATATTTTTCTTCTTTTAATTTAGCCGGTCTTTACAGTCTTCCCCCCTTAAAAGAATTTTGGACTCGAAATTTAAAACGAACGCGCTCCCCTTGACCCTAGCTCAGGGAGCGTCCGATTAAAACTCGCAAGCGAGGGATTCGCGGTGTGCTTCCGCAGCTGGGAATGTGGAAGACGATAGGGAACAACTCAAAATCTACCCAAGACCTTAAAAGGGTCCGATAGGCTGCGGGGCCAACTTGCCTTCGTCACGGTTGAACCGTAAAAGTCCCTTCTTCGGCTCACTCTCAGAAATATCTGATCACCAACTGAGAATCCAAGAGGCTTGCGCCTTCTGACTGCGTAACTCTTTTGTCGGCTTTGCACGGTCCTTAACCGTTTATGAACAACGCAACCTTCGTTCAAACGTTTTTCACTTGATCACGCTAGTTACCCAAACGCCATACTTGGCGGAGAAAAACAGTCTTACTCAACAGTTCACAATTCCAACAAGTAACAAAGCACAACATCTCAACGAATCACCGAGTAAAAACAACAAGTCGAATAACATTCAAACTCTACGGAATACCAGGTAGCGGTCTAGGCATACTATGCAGGAATCCTTCCTCGATATAGACATCGTACCGTGAAAGTCACATTGGTCTAGATATCCTATACCAGAATCTTCCGCCGGCATAGATATCGCATCGGAACACACAACATCGGTCTAGATACCCTATACCGGAATCCACGTCGGTCAAAGGTATCATACCGGAACACTTCATAAGTCGAACAAGGTCGAAACCATACGCGGACGTAACTTCTTAGTTTCTCTTTAGTAACCGTCACAAGGATAGTTCTCATTGGAACGCAAAAAAGGTCATGTCACGACCCAACACAAACAAATATACAAGAAAAATAAGACACAGGCGTATTCATCAAGACAAAGGATCTCAAAACCAGTGCATGGTACAGTAAAAACCACATACTCTACCGACATCAAATCGGACGAACGACGTACGACAACAAGGAACGATAGAACCTCTCATTGGCACTTAGTCGAAGGTAGGCGTCCTTCGAGACACCCAAAACCAAACGTTATGATAATCACACTCGACCATGGAACACAATCCAAGATCGATCAACAAAGGTTATCCCAACCGGTGGTATTCCTTATACCGTTGACGCTCGCTCACAAGCTTCGATCAAACCAACTTATAAGTAAGTTCACCCAAGTCACCACTTAAGGACTAATCAACACGCACTGAAATCTCAAGGATTTGAACAGTTCAGAAAACTAACGCGGTTCCTTCAATCATTTCTCGAACAACTCAGAACCAACAACGGTTAACTCTTAACTTTCCGGGTGCCCTGCATGGCACAAGATCCGACCTACCACACAACGCTTCGTTCAGTGCCATCTTGTTACTGGCCTGGAAACTTTTGGTAGTCGCACTCGGCTATCTGTTTTCGGATTTCAATGTGAGGTGATCTCACTTCTATGGCGTAACTTAGTGGTAACGCTAGTCCTCGCGGGACGTTTACGTTCGTTCTTCCCTTGCTGACAAAGATACGCCCTAGCATTCGGTTCTCGTCCTCCGTATTCTGCTCCACTGGGAGTGTCGTCTAATGTTGTTGTAATTCTCGGTGCTATCCGTCTTTTCCGTGTGGCGCGAATGATGTGACTCTTGTAACACGTCTTCTTGCTGCTGCGCGGCACGAACTCTCTCCTTGATCCGCTACTTGCTCCGGCCTTTGGTGTCGTCGTCGTTGGCCATCTTCTTCTAAACTTTCGACACTAAGCGTCGGGTATTCATCTTGATGCGGTCCAGCCTCCGATGGTCTTCATGTCTCCTCGATGCTCCGCCCTCCTCAGTCTTGAAGCGTGTTGCATTCTTCACGACGATGTGCTCGGATAGGTCCTCCGTCTTTCTGGCTCTTCAGGCTGACGTTCGGCGCGGTCAACTCTGCTGGCGCGAATCTGGATGGTCCAAGGATGTCGGCGTCGTTTCTGGTCTCAGGTTAATTCCGAGGTCGTCCTTGTGAACTGGTAATAATCTGATCGGCTCTTCTGGAAGGAATTCAGGGAATACACTCTAATCTAATCTTACACGTACGATTCACACTCGTCCAACTAATCGTCCGTCAACCGGGGTGTCAAGTCACAAAGGTCGTTTCAAAGGTTCGACTTTTAAGATTTCAAACTTTTAGTAGGGGTAGAAGAAGTTGTAGATTGCGATGCATGTGGGTTATGGGCCCACCACGCTTTCGCTGTGCTGCTCTGGTCTTATCGTTACTCGGTCATTTCCTGTGACCGGTGGGACCGTTTAATGGTCAAGGCTGCACCCTTTTACTGCTCGGGTATTTGCTGTCGATAGCCCTCGATGAAATGTTTGATGTTCCACAACTCGATTCTTAAAACTCGATCAACACGTTCGAAACAAGAAAGGAAACCTTAGTCGGGACTACCACACCTCGAGTCGGGGTGTTAAGGTACGGGTGGGGTTTATTGTTTTAAATTCGTTCCACATAACATAATCACGAAACGAAATAACCAAGTGTAATACTCAAGTGTCAGCAAACACAAAGTCCAAAGTCTAAATAGTAAACAAGTGCTCTAAGCGATCTCATGATCGCAATCAAGTCCCTCAGCTCGGGGCCCGGAAATCGCGTACACTCGACTCTGCCGAATCGGAGGTCCTCCTCTCGGTGGTGGTGGAGGAATCTGCTGTAGTGGGGCCCTCGGCTGCTGTCGCTGAAACGATTTGATAGGGGTGCCTGGCGAGGCTGCATCTGCTATGATCGCTTCACCGGTCCTCCTCCGAACCGGTCAGGACACACGGGGCAGATGTGTCCAAGTCTGCCGCAATAGTAACATACTGGCGGCCGCTCCGATGTGGAAGGTCCGGCCGACTTCGCCGACCCGTCCTGACTCGCCCTACCAGGCTGAGTCTGAGGTCGGAAGACTCCTGAGTTCCTCTGAGTCCGCAGGTTACGGACCTTCGTCGGTCTTAATAAGTCGCTCTGCCTCGGCCTGCTCTCTCGACTCTAGCTGTCTCACGGAAGCGTTGCCTCATTGCCAGTGCCTGATCCACCATTTCCGAATACACCGGCCACTTATTGCGATAACCCGATCCACAAACGCGGGGCGAAGCCCTCCCTCAAACCGCGGTGAGTCTCGGTCGGCACCTTCTCCGGCGCAAAGCGGGATACGGATGTAACCCTCGTCTACTGCTCTAGGAATAGTCATCTGAACGACTGAACTCATCTCCAACTCGTACTTCCTCGCAGTATCACTCTAGGTATGCATCTCCTTTCAGCTGAAAGGTCGCGAAAGATATTCTCAAACGACTCTCAGATACACTAGATGGATCCAGATTGCGGGTAATCCGCTCCAACCATCCTGCGACATCCTCGGGGTCTGAACTCCCGGAGTAGACTGATGTGCCCAGCCTACGAAAAATCTCTGAGTGCCTGGCCGTATAGCTGTCAAAATGGTCTGGCCTCTCAGTAGTGACTGCGGCGGCAGTAGGCACAGGCTCTGGTGCCGGTGCTGCAGTCTTCTGCTGAGCGCTTATCGCTGCTAGTACTGCGCATACCGACTCCTCTAGAGGGGCCGGCTGAGTCGACTCTGCAACTGGAGGATCCCTAGGTGGTAACTCTGACGGTCCATCCTCAAAACTCTGGTGCTCTGTAGAGGCAGCACCCTGGGCACTCGCTGCCCGTGCCTGCCCAACAGCTGGTGTCTGGCTCTGCCCCATTGCTGGGCGGCTCCTGGTCCCTCTCGAGAAGTAAACCCGGGACATATCGTATACTCGTTGCATTTATAACGTATAAGTTTATATTTCAGTTTAACACAATCGGTTCGCTTTATCGTAAAGGGATGTTCTCATGCGTCTTATAGGAATCCTAGTTGGATCGATAGTACGTAGTATAGTCATCTATAATACTTATATAGACAAAGAAGTCCGCACCTTGTGCGTCTCACAACATCAAGCAAGTAATGCCATCAATTCCCACAGGAGGTACAGTTTCAAACAATCACACAATCAATACACCAGACCGACCTAAGTCTCGGTCGGGTATCTTCCCATCACGTGGGTTTCAAAACATAACATAACAATTACACAATTTGTGTCCTTAATTTCTTTCTCATAAGTCTCAACTCTTTTCATAAATCTCAACACCTTACTTTTCTCTTATAACATTCATGTCGATCTCGCGTCGTTACAACCCGATTCAAGCGTCCCCGAATCCTGTTGTAACTACTTGACATCCCCCTATCACGCTCGACTACAGTGGCGCCCCTGAGTCAGCCCGTGATAGTGCAAACACTTCTGTTTCTCAGAAATTTCGGCATGATCCGTTCATATTTTCCACTAACCATCTGCTTAAGCGGGACATTTACTAATCAATTTCACACCTCATTCAACACACAAGGTTCTCATAATCAGCAAAAGTACACATCACTGTAAGATACTGCAAATACCGTTCGGGTTCTACCCTTTACTTAATTAACATCCCTTTCGAATCAACCTTTCAACATTAATCTTCAATTAGTGGTCAACATTTTAACAAGTCAACATTTAAACAAGTCAACACTTCAACAAGTCAACACTTCAACTTTATCAATCATGGAACGGCCAACCAAGGTGGCAACACACTTAACAAATGGTTTACTCAACAACCAATTCATAACAGCTCAATCATTTCTCGTTAACCCATTCCCGATCTCAACCATTCGGCTTCACCAATCACTATAACTTACAATCAATAGGGCAAGGATACCAATCAAGCAATGCAACCATTGTAATATAAAAGATTCAAACTTAAACAGACATTGAAACAATCAAGACTTATGTCGTTCCAACTCTACGCATCAATGTTTCCGACTTGCGTCACTGAGTACCACGACTTAGACCACCCAACTCTACCTTCCTAATTGACGTTCGGTCCGAGGTATTGAAAACAAGTTCAAAATGAAACCAGGCTCTGATACCAAATTGTCACGCCCCAAATCCGGTTTTGACCGGACTCGAGACGTGAACTAGAATTAATAAATGAATAATAATTAAAGTGAAATTTAACGAAGCCAACTCGTAAATCTTTAAGTTACAAAATGATACTTTCGATAAATACGACATAAATTGACCGTTCAAAACGAATAAATTTAAAATGATGTTTAGTAATGAAAAAAAAAGTACGTCTCCTACAACAATAACACCCGGACTTTCCAAAAGCTCCCGAGCCTCGAGTCCACTACTCACCAAGCAAGCATGTTCAAACAAGAAATAAACAGATAGGGGTGAGCTTACGCTCAGTAGGGAAAATAATAAACAACCAACCTCCAACTTGATAGTAAAGTAGAATTAACGCGATAAAGTACCATATACAAGTGATACGAATAATCAACAAGATGCTATTAAGGAGATAACGATAATGCTAATATTCCAATCTTAAAGGGGTAAACGTCACTTAAGAAAATGAGGAAAACGATGTAATCTTTAATAAACTACTAAAGAAATACAAGATGTAAATATCGTACCAATAGATTAAGTCACAATACTCCGATCCACAGTTGGTTCTTGTGTCATATCGGATCCCATACTCTGATCCACAATAGCCCTAGTGTCATGTCGGATTGCCCCTCGGTCTAGGGGAAACACATATCATCGAGGCTACCGGAAACATCCCTAAAGGGACGCACATCGTCTGGATTCTCGGAAATGTTCCCAAGCGGCCATAGGTCATCGGGGTCCAAGGTAATGCTCCCGCAGGACGCATATACTCGGGTGAATCAACAAGTAATCCTTCCCCGCAGGGTAAACCAACCAATTGCCCCACAGGGTCAACCAACCAATGCCTCGCAGGGTCCAACAACCAATGCCCCGCAGGGTAAACCAATCACAGCCATACCGAAACGCACATCGGCCTAGACGTCTTCCCGGTAACGCACATCGGGGAGTATAATCGTATACCATACCGGAAACGCACATCGGCCTAGGTATCTTCCTGAACTACCTCGGGTGGAACGCAATCTCTCGGCCATGGTATTACCCCACACCGGAATCTCCCCTCGGTGTAGGTACCATGCCGGAACATAAATCATCTCAAAACACACACAAGAAGCTAACATGCCAACATATCATGCAACCAAACTTAGAAATCCACGGATTCATCAATACACACCACAAGGTAGTCATACCCACAATTACACTTACCGGCATACTTACCAACCACGTTCCATCGGTCTATCACTCACCCGATCATACCACTTGACACAATCAATTACACTCAATCATTCATTCAACCATTCGATCATTCATTCAACCATTCGATCATTCAAGCATTCATTCAATCATTCAACCATTCATTCAACCATTCAATCATTCAACCATTCATTCAACCATTCAAGCATACAATTTATCTAGTTTCATTAGACTCTTAGTTTATCCTAAAGCCTAGCGGACAATGCATGTGAGGCTACCAACACCAATCCTATGGCTCATCTCGGCCTTTCTACCAGCACGACAATTCCCAAGTATTGAAAGCGAGTTAAACTAGTTATTCACATACTATGCATGCATGCTAGACACGTCCGATTATTAGTAATTGAAAGACGATTATTCTAGTTATTCGCATCCTATATGCATTTCTAGGACCTTTCCGATTTTATTAACCGGGTTGACCCGGGTCCGACCCGGATCCAGGCCAACCCGGATCCAGAACCCAGACCTGACTCGGAACCGGCCCGGACTAGGCACCAGACCTGACCCGAATCTAGTTCCAGACCGAGTCAAGACCCAACTGGGCCTAGTCTTGGCCCACGACCCTAGCCCAAAGGCCCGTCTGTTCCAGGCCCGAGTGGCCCGGTCTTGTCTGGTCTTGGCCCGAGTGGCCTGGTCCCGTCTGTTCGAGCTGGAGACGACTAGGGTGGCGAGGTTTCCGGCGTCGACAAACAGAGGACGGCGTCAGACGGTGAGGAGAAGGGGGAAAAACAGGTGGAGAAGGGCGTCACGCCTCCGGCGACACCGTGGCTGTGACGGGAAGGCTTGGAACGCCACCCCGTTCCAGTTCCCGCCTCACATCTGAAGCGTCCGCGAGTTTTTTCGACGAAGAGGCTCGCTGCCGTCCTCGCTCCGGTGAAGCTCGTCCCATCGAGCTTTGCACTGTGTGGATTCGTGCTGAGTTGGGTCAGAGAAGAAGAAAGGCGAGAGGGAGGTCACGAACCACGTCCCTCCTTCCGTCGTCGGTGCGATGCTGCTCGGTATCGATGACGGTGGACCAAAGGAAGGGAAAACGAGTGTTGTGGTGCTGAATCCGGGGATGGCGAGGCTCGATTTATGGGTGGAGATGTCCGGTTAGGTGAGGAAGGACGAAGTCGCGAGAGAGAAACGCGAAGGAGAAAGCAGTGCAGCGCTGCTTGTGTTCCTCGGTTCGCGTGCGGGTACAGGTGAAGGAGAGTGAATAGTGGCTTCTAGGGTTTGGTTGGGCTTCTTGCTCACGGCCCGGTTATGCGAGTAGGGCTCGGCTCTTCTTTTTTTGGGCCCAACCTGGCCCAATTATCCAGTTCAGTCTAAAAACCTTTTCCCCCCATTTATTTTTTTATTATTTATTTATTTATTTTTCTTTGTCAAACGATTTCAATTTACAACTCGTTTTCCAACCTCGACGTTTCAAGTCGATAAAAATAAAATAAAATAATATTTTGCTTCTTTTAATTTACCCGGTCTTTACACTGAGCTTGTGATCCCTTGTACTGGTGTTGGGGTCCGGATGTATGGGAGGAAAGAACTGGAATCTAGGGCGGCGTGGATGTAGTGCCAGACCAGTCAGATCTGATTCGCACGGGCCTTGCATGTCCAGTTCCTTGAGGGTGGTGGGTATGAATCGAAAGGGAGAGTGAGGTCGACGAAAGAGAAGATAGCATGGCGATTTTGGGGACGGAAAGAGAAAGTGAGGAAGATGTCAGGAGGGTCGGGTCGGGTAGGCCAACCGGTGCTCAAAACACAGATCATAGCCGGAGAGGATGGGAAAAAGCTGTCAGAGAAAGAAGAAAATACAGTTGGAGGGAAGAAAGAAGAACATACGGAAAAGAAAGGTGGGAGTCGGAGAAGGCGGACGACACTGATAATCGTGACTACGATACAAAGAGGATAAAGAACACGTGAGAGAGGGAGGGGTTGAAGACTTCTAATCCTACTTTACATTAGTAAATTGATACTCATTTATGGTGTTTAGTTTAATTTTACCCCCTTTCCATTCCATTGCAGCATGGTTCACTAATTTTGATGATTGTTGTAGTCTACTGTCCTCCAAAATGTTTTATTTATCACATAATAATTGAATCAATAATATTTTTCTGCTTAATTCTTTCCAGCAGGAAGAACATGATGTCTATGACAAACTTGTCAAATCAATACTTTCCATCTTTCTAAAGATGAAAGATTTGGTTGGAGCTCCTCTTACAGCTCAAGAACTCACGGGAGAATTCATGGCAAATGGCTCTGCCTTAGCTGCAACCACATACAGAAAAGGAGTCAAAAAACTGAGTAAAAGAAGAGTGACTAGACATCATTTACTTTCCTCATCAAACAGAACACAACAATATTCTCCAGGAGGAAAGACTAAATGGATTGATGGTCAAAATATGTTTTATGACAAGCACTTCCAACCTCTCAATTCTGATACTGACCAAACTCCAGTTTTTGAGAATCATGGACACCAAAACAAGCTCAGATCTGCAATGGCTACCGGAACTCTTCAAGACTCTTCTTCAATGAGCTATCCCCCACGAGGTTTTAAAAATGTCCAGCCCCATCTACAAGTTCAGACTCACAAAGATTTGCATTCTGACATGGAGTTTGGTCTAATCCCAACAAATACCAAGAAAGGACCCTTTCATACTGCTTATGTTTGCAATATTCCTGCGGGTCTAGGCAACTCTTGGCTTCAAGAACATTTTGGGTCAGTACAAGGCTTCTGTAAAGCTCTAATGGCTCAGACACAAAACAAAAGAGGCAAAAACTATGGATTTTCTTTTTACAATTCACAGGCTGCTCTAGATGAAGCTATACACACTTTCAATGGTTCAGTGGTGAGAAACTATAGACTCTTTATAGCAAAAGCATGGGATAGAGGCTTAAATGGAAGAGGAAGATACCTTGAGTTCACAAGATCTTCCACTCTCAAGCCAGTCAAAGATCTTCTTACCTTTGAAGACTTCAGTCACAGAGGATCACTAGTCTCAAAGAATGCTAAGATTATGCAGAAAAGCCATTTAGCAATAACTCACTTAAACTTGACAGTGGAGGCCATTCAAAATGAAATTGCACTACAGGGAGTATATGAGATTCAGATCAAATCACTAGGGAACAAGGCTGCATTGGTGTACTGTCCAGATGATCAATTTGGAGAAGAATTAATGAAAGAGAAGAAGAACTGGTTACTTGATTGGCTCACTTTTATTCCTGATTTTAATCACCTTTGTGGTGTTGGAGGAAGCTTCAATTGGGTGGCCATTCATGGAGTTCCTTTTAATGGATGGTGTGAAGAAACATTCCAGGCTGCAGTCATTGATCAAGAAACTGTGATCTACACTCATCCTATTTCTAAAGCAGGCACTTACATTGACATAGCTTATGTCCTCATTCATTCCTTCAATCTCATTGCTTTTTCTGAGGAAGCACAAGTTCTGGTAGGAAGGCAAACTCACAAGCTATGGATCAATTCTATCAAACCTCAAGAACTCCCTTTTTTCCCAGCCATTTCTTCTTATTCAGATTCTCAGACTGCAAGCAGTTCTGAAAGTGGGCTAAAAGAAAATACAAATGATGATATGTCCTCAGAATTTGGTATTACTCTGACAGAAGATCAGGCTGAAGAGAATGTGCATAGAGAAGTTATTGCTACACCACAACCAACTCTTCAAAAGGATCTGCTCTCAGAAAACTATCTATCCCCAATTATGGAAGCCAACACATTAATGGCCCAGGAGGATTTATTGACAGTGGAGATAATTACTGCTCAACAACAACAACCTCAAGTAGGTGAAGGACAAAACATTCCTCTGCAATTCAGTAAAGAGACCTCCATCACTCCCACCATGGTAATATCTCCAACTCCATCCAGCATACAAAATTTAATCGTAGCAGACTCCCTTTCCTCCTCTACCAGCAAAACAATTTTTAAGGGTGAAGGATCAAATGCAATGGCCACAAGGACAAGCTCAATCTCTACAGTGCAAGTTCAAGGATCAAATGCAACTGACAAAAAGCCAAACTGATTCTCTACAGTGCAAGTTCATACATCAGCTGAGGATCAAATTGCTACAGAACGTATGGAGAATTCAAATTTACCCACTCTATTTTCAATCAACTCAACTTTACAGCCTTAAAAAATCATTGGGAGAGAGGCTCAGCCACCACCTCAGCAAGATCCAGTAGACAAGGCCTTTACACAAGCTGCTACAGTTCAAGCAAGGCCTATTATAATAATTTCAAGTACAAATACAGCTGCAGAATTAAATGGGAGTGAGGCTCAACACCATAAGTTTGCAAAAGGCATGTCTTCACCATTAAATGCAAATCATTGTCAAGGGGATATTACTCCTCTTCCTTCACCATCAAGAGATTTTATGGGACTTGATCATATCACTAGTGGCCTCACTGCTGAAGAACAACAACGTTCTCCTATTCAGTTGCATATGGGGCAAACACAAGTCCAAGAAGTGGCAGATTTTTTAGATCTTACAAAATCAAAACTTCATCACTCAGCTAAGCTTCTGACAACAAAAAAGAAGAAAAAGCTTAAGGCAGATAATGCAACTCATGCTTATAGTACTAGATCAAAGTTACAAGCTGCTCAAGTGGATCTAGGCACTCCTGCTGCAAAAAAACACTCTACCAGATGACAAAGCTTTAGCAAAAAAAGCTTGGATTTTTGGCAAATCTATTGGTCTTAAAGCAAAGGTTAGTGATCAGAAGATTATTAATCAGTTGGTAGATATGGAAGAGCTAAAAATTAACTCAGTGGGCTTAAAAGGAGAAGGAGGATATGAAGAGGGCTCCTATGATCTAGGGAGGGATTCTGATTCTGAATTTCAGTTGGATGCTAAATCTAACACACTTGCTCTATGAAATTCCTCTCTTGGAACTTGAGAGGTCTGTCCTCCCCTCAAAAAAGGAGGAGTCTTAGTGATTTGATACACAAGCAAGCTCCCAGCTTTATTTTCATACAAGAATCAAAGTTAAACAAGATGCAAACAAATTTTCTAAGATCCTGTAACCTGAGAGGGGGATGGGACTTTTGCTATCTGGATGCTTTCGAATCAAAAGGAGGAATAATTTCTATTTGGAAATGCAATGACTTTGGTGTGATAAATTCCTATGATATAAAAGGAGCCTTGATCTGGCTAGGAAAATGGTTGCTAACAGATACACATTGATACATCATCAATATTTATGCTCCCTCAGACTCTTCTGCTGCAAGAAAAATTCTTTGGTTGGAATTAGAAATTTTTTCCAAAGCTCTTCCCTCTGACTACATGATATTGTTAGGAGGAGATTTTAATGTTACAACCTCAGTCCTAGAAAGATCTTCCCAAAGACCTGGAGGGTCTGATATGCAGTGTTTTCTGAATCTAATTCTTCATATGGGGCTCATCAATCTACCACTCAAAGGGAGAAAATTCACATGGTTTGGACCACAATCTAGGGCCTCAAGGATAGACAGATTCCTTATCTCACAAAACTTTATGGAAAAATGCAGCTCCCTCACCCAACTTTGCTTGCCAAGAACCATTTCTGACCATAGGCCTATCACTCTATTTGATGAAGTTTTGGACTGGGGACCAAGGCCTTTCAAGTTTATAAATGTATGGACAGAAGACTCAAGATTTTATAAAGCTGTAGAAGATTATTGGAGCTCTTACAAAATCACAGGCCAACCATATTACACTCTCTGGATGAAACTCAAGCTGCTCAAAGGTGACCTAAAGCTTTGGAATACAAATGTTTTTGGCCATATAGAAACATCTATTGCTAACTTAGCAAAAGAGATTGCTGTCCTAGATACAATAGTGGAATCAAGAACTCTAACCTCACAGGAGTGTGTATTAAGAGGAGCTCTCAAGGCCAATCTGATATGCAAATATAAGCAGCTGTCCAAATTATGGAGTTAAAAGGCAAGAAAGAAATGGATAGATGAGGGGGATAAAGGCTCAAAATTCTTCCACAGAGTAGCAAATTTCAAAGGAGCAAATAACAGGATCACACATATACATTATAAGGATAGCTTGCTAGACAATCCTATTGAGATCAAAAGAGCAGCTGCTGAACACTTTGGCAAAAGATTCAAGGCAGATCTTCCAAGTGATATTACACTAGATGACCTTCCATTCTCCACCTTGACTGATGAACAAGCAATCTGGCTAGAAAGTCGCTTCACAGAGGAAGAAACACTACAAGCAGTAATGGCCTGTAATGCAGAAAAGGCCACATGGCCTGATGGATACACACTCAAAATTTTCCAAGTTTGTTGGCAAATCATAAAAGAAGACTTTATGCAATTCCTTTATTGTTTCTATCACACTGGACAGTTGGGAAAAGGCCTCAACTCTTCTTTCTTAGCATTGATTCCTAAGAACTCCTCTCCTCTCACCTTTGATGACTACATACCTATAAGCTTAATGGGAGGTCCTTATAAAATTCTCTCGAAAATCCTCTCAACCAGACTCAAGCAAGTGATTGGCTTCCTAGTTGGAGAAGAACAAACTGGGTTTATCCAGGATAGACAAATAGTGGATGGGATATTAATAGCCTCAGAGGTAGTGAATGATCTCCACTCTTCAAAAGAGAAAGCTATGCTCTTCAAAGCCGACTTTGAGAAAGCCTTTGACAAAGTCAATTGGACCTATATTATGCAAATTCTGACAAGAATGAATTTTGGCTATAAATGGAGACTATGGATAATCTCATGTCTCAGGGCTTATATCTCAGTACTCATAAATGGCTCTCCATCACAGGATTTCAAAATGTCTACAGGGCTAAGACAAGGGTGTGCACTGTCCCCGTTGCTATTTGTATTAGTCTCAAAAGGCCTCAATCAGATCATTAAGGCCACAGTGCTTCAAGGAAATTTATCAGGGATTCAGTTCAACAGGAATGGCCCAACTATAACTCACCTTCAGTTTGCAGATGATACCATGTTATTTTTCAAATCCACAAGCTCCAATGCCTTGAGCCTCAAATTTGCTCTCACTATGTTCAAAATGGCTTCAGGACTTGCAGTCAATTATGAAAAATCAGTAGCACTCCCATTCAATCTATCACAACAGGAAGAGTTGGAGCTGACAGATATCCTACAGTGCTCTCTTGGAAAACTCCCTACAATTTATTTAGGGTTTCCGTTAGGAGCCAATCCAAGAAGAATACAAACATGGGATCCAATTATAAAAAAAGTTCAAAGCTGCTCTTGGGCTATGGCAAGCCAAATTACTCTCCCTAGGAGGAAGGATAACTTTGATCAAATCAACACTTAGTGCTTTACCCCTATATTACTTCTCAATTATTAAAGCTCCTAAAGGGGTGCTGAGGAAGATGATATCATGGCAAAGAAGATTTTTATGGCATGGAAGCTCATCTGCAAGTGCCTTTTGTAAAGTTGGTTGGAATAAAGTGTGTCAATCAAAAAAGGCAGGAGGTCTAGGGATTAAGAACTTGGAAAATATGAATATAACACTATTAGCCAAGTGGTGGTGGAGAATTGCTTTGGAAAAAGACACTCTTTGGAAAAGAATTATATGTTCAAAATATGGCTGGGAAGTATCTGAATGGGATCTGTCCACATTTGCTGAAATTGGAAGTTCTAGCTTTATGTCTCATATTTTAGCCCTTAATGCTGATCCAGCATTCCATAATCTCTTTGGTGTTCATGGTCTCTCTAGGAAGCTAGGAAATGGAGAGAGAATTTCATTCTGGAAAGACATTTGGTGGGGAGAGCTGGCCTTCAAATTCTTATTTCCAAGGCTATACCAATTATCTCAGACAAAAAAATTACTCATCTCAGAGGCATGCTCCAATGGTATTTGGGAGCTTAACTTCAGAACTACTCCTAGAGGAATAGCTGAATCAGACTGGCAAACCCTCCAAACAATACTCTCTACAGTCGTTTTGAGCTCACATGAAGATCTATTGGCCTGGAGTGGTGATAAAAAAGGCTTCTCAGTTAAAAAATTCTACTCACTCCTGGATGTATCAAATTCTGCTCCTTCTTTGACTGCTGATTGGACAAAATCTGTTTGGAAACCTGGGATTCCTCCTAAAATCTCAGCCTTTAGTTGGCTAGCATGCCTTGAAGCAATTCCAACTAAATGCTTTTTAGACTCAAGAGGAATGGAACTCTCCCTTCAAGGCCTAACCTTTCCTATTTGCTCTAATGACCTTGAGGATGCATCTCATATCTTATTGCACTGTCAAACCTCTTGGGAAGTTTGGGGCCTCATCTTGAATTGGTGGGGGATCTCTTGGGTTATTCCCTCAAATCCCAAATTACTCTTCTCCTCTTGGAGCTCTCTAGTCCCATCAAAATTCAAAAACTGTTGGGGAAACATTCTGCAGATAGGATGCTGGCAAATATGGCTTGCAAGAAATGCTATGGTCTTTGTAGATGAAAAACCTGAAGCTCCTGCAATATTCCAAAAGGTTCTAAATCAAGCTTATGCTTGGGAATGGGCCAAGTTTAATTCACAAGGGTATCATTTCACCTTCATTGCCTGGATCTCATCTCCCTCTTCTTGTCTAGCTCTTTGATTTTCTCTTTCTAGTTTTCAGCTCCCCTCAGCATCCATGCTGAGAATTGGGGTAGCCCATCACTGGATTCTCTTTGGGGTTTTGGGAGGGAAGGGTTTGGGTTGGGATGGGTACAGTGTGAGTTTGGTAAGGTCTTTGTTTGCTGGCTCCTCTGTCCTCCTCTTGTGTGTGGGGTTCTTTGGTGCTTAGTTTTCTTTTCTGAGTCGGGGTAGCTCTTTTTTTAGGTTGAGTGTTGTTCTTCTTGTTTGTTTTCTCTTGGAGTTTTGGCCTTTCTTCTGCAGGTTTTCAACACATCCTTTATGCAAGTCTTGGTGATGAACTAAGTTGATCAAGGCTGCTGCAGTAGTTTCTTCACATTCAAAGTCCTGATGTTGAAAAAATGATCAAGGCTGATATTGAACTAATATGATCAAGACTGCCATTGTTTCTTCAGTGGCAAGCAATTCTGTTGGGAGGTTTCTTTGGGCGCAAGATACTGCCCTTAGCCCAAAATTCAAAAAAACAAATGCCATTCCGTTGGGAGGTTACTTTGGGCGCAAGCTACTGCCCTTAGTCCAAAATTAAAAAAAAAAACAAATGCCCCAACTACAAATCCCAGCTACAACCCCTTGTTCCTTTATTTTTTGTTATGCAATTAGTACTCACTTAGTCACTAAAAACCTTTTGGATTGTTAGGATCAACCTTTACCTTTCCTTCCTTTTGTATTCAATTAGAAGTAGTAGTTGCCTTCTATTGTAAGGTTTTGTGTAACAACCTCCTCCTTCATCTCGAAGAAGGTTTTTAATCTAAATTTGCTTTGCCGATCAAAAAAAAATATCCTTCTACCTCTTTACAAGAGCCTGCCTGCCCCATTTTCAGATCAAATTAGGATAACCATTGTCCTTTGTTACTCCTCATGCACAAGCTGGATTTGTCTCAAGCACAACTTTGCATCTGGACATAAGTTCAGTTCAAGCTGGGAGGGCCTTAGCCTCTTTCATTAGTGGTTCCTGGCTAGATTGGCTCCTCTCAGAGGTTCTGTAAATTAATGCAGAATCATCATCCACCATTATTGCTTCAGTCCAGCTTGCTTTTAATCCTTCCATATCACTCTAACTTTATAAACCAATCTGCATCATTTTGCTTCATCATCCTCTCAGTAGCAAGACTACACTCACACTTCAGACATTAATCTGCAGCTTTTTGAAGCTTCATACTCTCAGTTGCAAGATTATCCTCAACGCCTTATAACTATTAGACTTCAATTCCTCAACTCTCATTGTAATGCGCTATCAACTACTCAATTTGTCACTTTCTACTCGCTTGTACTCCCCTTTCCCCTCAAAAGGGGTTTAATCTAAATTGAGTTTTGCTGATAAAAAAATGTCACTGGATATTCGTGCTCGTGCATCAGACAAGACAAAAACGCCTAAAGAAATTGCACAAGAAGAGAGAGAACGGTTAGAGCGGTTGGAGGTATATTTGTACCACAGTTGACTATGACTTACGAGCATGTATCTCTATGCATTTTCAATTTAAAGTTCAATCATTCTGTAGTTTGTTAGATTGTTTTTTTAATCAACAAAAAAATGGTTTTATTCCACCTACACGAAAAACTGAAGAGATCATAAAAGATTAGTCTACGCCTTCAAACATTTCGATGGTTTCCTTCTCATCGAAAGAAGAGGTGAAACCCAAAGATTTGCAAATGATTCATGCTCGTTTAGTTTTCGATTTCTTGCGGAGAGAGCGAGTGGGACTGACGTCAATGAGAGCCCTTAAGAATTATGACGACCTTTCCGAACTGGCTTATTTTTCTGCTTAGGCCGAGAGAGAAGCGAGTCGGGGTTAAAGGCTGGAGAGTGGAGCTCAACAATAAAATACGAGAATGAAGGGGGATCCATCATTGTTGACGGGAGCGTAGACTCTTCCAGAAACGAATCAGGGATCACAGTAATCTGGCCTTCCAACTGCGTGGGCTGACCAAGAGGCCCAACCTCCTTGTAATCAACATTCAGAGCAGCTAACTGATTGGGCCGACTAAAATTCACAAGCTCTAAAGAGGCCTCGAGACTAAAAATAAGATGTACCGAGGTCTGGGGAAGTGAAGCACGCATGGAATTGGGAGGAGAAAAGGCGTGGGGGACAGGGGCGAAAGCCTATGAACTCTCAGTCGTCAAAAACGAAGAGGTGCGACTAGGACTAGGCGCTAGAGGAACCTCGCCGGAAGGACTAGGGACAGCAATACTGGCCACATCCTCGTCAACCTCATCTTCCCCAAGCACAATTTCCCAATCTTCCAGAAACTGGGATCTCTCATCATCATTAACATGAGCTCTAGCGGAGGCGACCTGAGAAAACAAAGCTCCTCCAACCAGGTGCTTTCGCGTAATGATCGGAGACGAGGAGCACTAGGGAGACTCAGAGGAACAAGGTGCGCGAACCTCCTCAAAACCTAGGTTAGTTTTAGGCGGCGGAGACGAAACTGAGGTTGAGAGCATAGAACGCGGATTGATGCTAAGAACATGGGTCTGGAAAAAGGAGCCAACAACTTGAAGTTTAATCGATAGCTTCACAAGGTCCAACAACTTTGATTGAATGAGAACGAAGGCTTTGTCTAGACGATCAATCAAAGAGGAGCAAGGATGAATGACGATCGGGATTCCGACGACAACTGTTATATTAAAGATAGTATCCTTTTTCCAGCAAGAGTAAGGGATTCTACCAATGAAAATCCAATAGTAGTTCCCTCCATCTGCTAAGGATGGAGAGACAGTAGTGAAATTGAAGAAACATCTCTTGAGAGTTAACCAATTATAATTCTCATAGGATTTGAAGAAACCGAGGTCTGCAAAGGAGAGAAAGAAGGCACCATTACCCAGCTCCACTAGCTTGTTATCGTCAAGTGTGTATAATAATTCTGTCACATTATCTCATATTTGTATATAATAAAGGGGAAACTATGGTTACTAACCTACTTTGAGATTTGTTTTCAAGATTCAAACCTGGGTTTACCTTTAGTTGCATTTCCCAACTATGACCTTTACATTTTTGCACGGACTATCGTGTGTCGATAAAATTAACAGGGGCGTTAGTTTTGGATGGGAAAAGACATAAATGCCCTCAACAAAAGTCAATAACCTGAAGTTGGGTTTGAACTTTTATTTGCACTTTCCAACTATGACATTTCCATTTTTTGCAGGCAATAACATATTTTGCTCACGGCATTTTGGACTTTTCCCATCCAAAACTGACGTCCCTGTTAATTTTGACGACAAACAATAGTATGTGCAAAAAATATAAAAGTCATAGTTGGGAAATACAACGAAAGGTAAACCCAGGTTAAAATCGTGAAAATAAAGATTAAAATAAATTAGAAACCATGGTTCCCCTAAAAGAATCATTCTCCAAGCTCTCATTTTCAGGTAGAGCGCCAGAAAAGGATGCCTTCTACTGATGTTTCTAGTGACAAGGATAATGATGATATTCACTACTGCAAATAAGTATTTGGGTGACGGATTGGATCCGTCACCTAAGAGGACGTATCCGTCACCCAAGTTCTTAGGTGACGGATGCATCCGTCGGCCAAGATCCGTCGGCCAAGTCTCATCGGCCAAGTATTTGGCCGACGGATGCGTACATCCGTCGGTAGGGTAAAAACTTAGGTGACAGATCCAATCCGTCACCTAAGGTTTTCACTCTAGCCACGGATCCAATCCGTCAACCAAGTGTATCCGTCACCCAAGGTTTTCACTTTAGCCACAGATCCAATCCGTCACCCAAGTGTAATAATAGATTAATTAAAAAATATTATATCCGATCAGAACTGCCTGACCCGCCACGTCACTGCCCGACCCACCACGCGCGTCCGCCACGTCACCGACCCGCCACACGCGCGTTTACACCCGCTCGACCCGCCACGTCGCTCCGCCAGCCCACGCGCAAGCCATGGGGTTCGAACCTCTAACCTCATGGCACCAAAGGCTGTGTGCCTTTTACCAACTCAACTAGGGAGTTTTAGTGTTATATGTATGTTTAGAATATATATATATATATATATATACACTATTTAACTAATTATTTATAGCTTTATATAATTAAATTAAATAGTTTTTGTTATCAACGTACCTAGTACCTATTGTCAACTAATTATTTATAGCAAGTTAATTTTTTCATGTGCGCTACATTGTTTATATTTATATAAGGATAAATTACAAATATCCACCCTTAACTTATCACGTTTATCTGATACCTATCCATAAAATTTTTTTAACTAATACCCACCTAGATGTTTATTTATATGACAAATAGACCCTTTTTCTCCGTTAACTTTTTTTTTAAAATGACGAAAACGCCCTTAGTAATTTTTTAAATATTTTTTTATAAATAAAACTGAAGTTATTTAGTAAGTAAATATATATATATATAGGGAAGGTTTCAGGTACAAACTCTTCTTAGGATACTAACTTGCGAACCCATTAGAAGCGTTGATACAACAATTGAATATGCCACATGACAGCATCTTGGATAGTAAGTATTTATTTTTTTTCCAAATTCGCTAATTTGTTTATTCCCGCTTCGTTTCAACTCCGATTATTTTTATTTTTCCAAGAGCTATCTATAGAGATGCATATTGAATATATTTTGAGAAAAAAAATAAAAATAGGATAAGTCTAACGTAATCGTAAGTCAGAAATGTAAATCTGCATAAACAAAATGTAATTAAATTTTATTTTAGCGATATTATATTTCAATTATGTATATTTACATTTCATTTCTACAGATTCACAAACTGTGTTTATCCGATTTACAATTACGTTGGACTTATCCTATTTTTATTTTTTTTTGCTTTAAATATATTCAATATGCATCTCTATGGATAGCCCTTCGAAAAAGAAAAATAATGGTATAAGAATGAAAAAAATCGGAATTGAAACGAAGCGGGAATGAGTAAATTAGCGAATTTGGTAAAAAAAAATGAATGCTTACTACTAAGATGATGCCATGTGGCATATATCCAATGAACTACAATTGTTCGCAAGTTTGTACAGAATGGCGTGTTTGTACCTGAAACCAAATCTATATATATGTATATATAACAAAAGTGATTTTTTAAATAATTTTTTAAAAACAATTATTGAAGTGTGGTTGAGGGTATTTTCGTCATTTTAGAAAAAAGTTAACAGAAAAATGGGCTATTTGTCATATAACTACACATCGGGATAGGTATCAGTTAAAAAAAGTTAGGGGTAGGTAATTTACCCTTTATATAATACTAAGACAAGGATAACACAAATTTTCTTGATCGTTTTCTCGATTCGAAGTACAAAATATTGTTTTTTTTGTGATCAAATACATTATATAACTTGTTTTACAACAATATCAATCTAATGATTATAAACTTGTGAATTATGGACACCGGTCGCTCAATGTCGGGTTTCAATTTGATGCCTAAGTTCAAAGTTAAAATTAAAATAGTGGAAATAATTAAATATATATATATATATATATTGAACGATGGATATATGCATCCGTAGATGAAAAAGCTGGCCGATGGATATATGCATCCGTCGGCCAGCAGAAGTTGACTTACATTGACCAAAACCCCAAAACCCGTCATTTTTCCCGACTATCGTAGTATTGATAATTGAACGATATAAGTACTTAGCATGCCTCATGTACAACATAAGATCGTATAGTACTCATACATATCACATACAAAAAATGAACGAGACAACGTCATACGTTATACTACCGTAAGGCTAATATGTTCATGCACATAGTGGAATTGACGATTTCAATCAATACGTGTCGGTCTCTCGCATATTATATAATCAAGACCGCTCATCTCGTATGTACTATCCAAACTAGTATACGTATGTAAAAAAAACTATCATCGAACGGTTAATTCATCTTGAATATTGTGCTCATTTTTTTTTTGTAAAATAGTCAACCCACTTGGGTGACGGATAGAGCATGCGTGGCTAAAGTTTTCTCACTTGGCTGACGGATCTAGCATGCGTGGCTAAACTTTTCTCACTTGGGTGACGGATCCATCATGCGTGGCTAAAGTTTTCTCACTTTGCTGACGGATAGTAGTTACCTTATCTCACTTGGCTGACGGATCCAGCTATGCGTCGGCCAGGTTTGTCACTTGGCTGACGGATACAGGATCCGTGACCTAAGTTGTTCCACTTGGCTGACGGATTGCTGTATCCGTGGCTAGAGTGCAAAAACTTAGGTGACGGATCCATTTTATCCGTCACCCAAGTGGATTTCTGCAGCAGTGATTGATAAATCCTATGCCCAACAGCCTAGGTTAGTCTGGGGTGATGGTCTTGGTAATTCCTTTTCAATTGATGAAGAACAAGGGACAAGGAAGGACTGGGTTGATGAGAATCGTGAAAGAGAGGATGAAGAAGATAATGAGAGTGAAGATGGTGATTCTCATGCGGAATTGGGGAGTGCTGAGGATGATGATGATGAGGAAGGATCATATGATGATAGTGAGAGATGTGAAAAAGCTAATTCGTTGGACTGGGAACAAAGTGATGATGATTATGTTAGTAGTGAAGATGAACAGGAAGAAGAAGATGGTGAAGATCACGTTGACAAAGAAGAAATTATGCCTCAAAGCCGAAAAATGAGGAAAGACACTAATGAAATTGGTGTTAAAGAAACCGATATTGACTTAGTAGATGCTAAGGGAAAGAAAGCAAATGACAAACAATCTTCAACAAAAGCACCTAGCCTTCCTTGTTTAATTGAAGCTCCAAAAAACTTTGAAGAATTATGTGCTTTGTTTGAGGGTGGTGATAACGCCGACATTACTCTTTTAATAAACCGCATCCGTGCAAGCAATGCAATTGCACTTGCAATAGAAAACCGAAAGAAAATACAAGAAGGAAGTTCTTTTGTTTGTTATCCTTGTGTCGGTTCTTCAGGTCACATTGCAGAGTGAAGTCGCCAAAGCTAAAATTATGATAACACGTGTGTGCAAGTGTGTATTAACTAGGGGTTACTCCATGTCCTAACGCTCAACTTTCAGAAATTGTTAAATCCAAACCCTATACTATTGAAATTGCCATGTAGTAACGCTCAATTAACTGAAATTGCCAATTGTTTCTAATTTTAAACGGACGTTAACTTGACCAAGTGAAAAGTCGAGTTTACCCTCAAATATGTTCTTCCTTCGGACGTTAACTTGGCCTAACTTCATCTCTCTGTGACCTCTTCTCTTCATCTCAGCTCTTCGAACTTCATCTCTTTGTGTCCGAGCTTCGAATTTCATCTCTTCGTGACCTCAGCTCGCCCAAGCTCCATTATAAAATGAGTCACATGAGACACACGTGATTCACTATTCACAAAACAGTCTATTTAAACATTACTTTTTGGTTTTTAATAATTCAGTTTTGAAATTCGTTACCATTTGACAATTTTCCAAAGCTTGGGTGCAGATTTGACAATTAAGTGTATTAGAGGTTAGGACATGGAGTAACCTCTATTAACTATTAAGAATTACTTTGTTGTCCGTACGATAATGTAGAGTGAAGTAATCACACTTTTTTTTTGAACAAAGGGTGCAATATTATTGATATCCAGAGATTATATAGATGTACCCCGAAGAATAAACTCTCCGACCACGAGTAAAGGATCAGAATAGGTGAACAACGGTTATATAACCCTTATCATAACACAACCGACGTAAGCGGTATTTTTATGCCTCTCAGGACATGACAGAAAACAGAGAGGGGGAATGGGAGACCGGAGATCCTGAGGGACCTTAACGGTAAAAGTGAAGGGGGAGGCAGCACATCGTACATGGACCCTTCCCAGATACAGTCCCTGATGCACAACGTGTTGGGTCTCGAGGTAGGATTGAAGATGAACCAACTCGCAGTGGAAAATCAATGAAAACCAAGAGACGATTAAACCATGAAACAACTAACAAAGAATGGATTCACAAGAGAAAAATTCAGCACTATTTCTTACCAAAACAAGAACACCGGGTATCGAATGATTGACTTGAGTCTCCAAGACGCCTACGTATCCACATGGGAATCAAAGCCACGTAGTTCTTCTCTTTGAGGACTCAAGAACACAAAAATGGAGGTGGGAACTAGCCGAACCCGAAATTGCCATGGAGAGGAGGGAGAAGTTGTGTTTCCTATTTTTGTCTTGTGTTTGATGACTTAAACATAAAAAACCCCATACTTGTCCAACTAAAGGCATGGGACAAGTATGGTGTCAAGTAAGGTGTAAATAGGACAAAGTATGGCTATACAAGATTGGGTTAGGTGGTGAATCACCAACACCGTAGTCCTTGTCTTCCTTACTTAGTACTAATTAATCAAGACTTGATTAATTAGTTCAATGGGTCTTGGTTGCATGTGCCTTTCATGGGCCTCTTGAAACATGGCTCGTGGCCATTTCCAACGAGGTCCCGTGATTTGCTCATCACCTCCAAGCCTTCCATATCGGAAGTGTCCAACATTATCCGACGCGATCAATCCCAAGACTCCAAGCCTTGTCTTGATCCGTAAAGTCCTATTCACTTACGAGCACATGACCCAAAACGCAGTTTTGGTCATGTCCCGAGACAACTCCCTTTTGGCCATTCTCCATAAATGTGTGAATGAGTTTCACCTTCCGGTGTGACCCTTAGTTTTATGCATGTCAATAGATCAACGTAAAATCCCATTTTACTTGATCCTATTTAAGTGGTGACTAACGAGACTTTAGTATTGCCTGACACTAAATAGCGAATCGACCCTGTCGATTCTAACCTTTCTGTCGTCCGTGTCATTATACTTTTATCTCTGATATCCTGATTGAGATAAGGCATAGAGTTTTCATCCTTATTATTCTCAATCACTGTTCCTTGATATGTGAGATGACTGAATATATAATACCCAGTATCATGTGCATGGTCATGCTATTCTTTCAGTCACACTCAACCAAGCAGCCGAGAACTGATATCTTTCTTATACCTCAGTATGAAGGATAAATCCCTTAGCCGTCTTTCGTGTCACTCATGTAGGCCGTCTCCAAGCCAATCCTGGCCGTTATGGAAGCCCTGTTACGGACAACGTTAGGCTCAGGTCAAACTCAGTTGTTGACTACATAGCGATCATAAAGACTCCTTGGTCTAAGGATACATGACAAGCTACGATAATGAATATGTTCATGACTTGATCTATGGCACATATTCATGTCAAGTCGTCCAATATCATGTCCCACATGATATCTATGATCAGACTCCGGAATCCCATTCCAATGACTAACAGAACGTAAGCCATAAAGAGCCATATTTCATACTAGTCGCTTCTAGTGAAGCTTTGTTGATTAGGGACCCATCGAGTGTGATCTATCTCGATCTATGGTTCTATTCGCATAGTGGGCATAGACCAGAGCACACGTCGATATATTACTCCAACACATAAGTAATATAAAGCCGCTTTAATTCTATTGCTAACGATGATATATACATTTGGACATTTAGGATTGAGCTACGGGCTCTAAGACTAACAATCTCCCACTTTCCCTTGTTCCAATCTAAACTCCAATATGTCCCCATCGACTTTACATGTCTAACATGTTCAGGCAGCGACACTGCCTTAATCAAAGCGTTGAATCTGTTGCAATATAGGTTATCTTAACTTCACCTCAGTTCAGTATATCTCTGATGAGGTGGATACGCTGCAGTACATGTTTGGATTTGTTATGCAATCTGGTCTTTTAGCTTGCGCAATGACCCTTGTGTTGTCGCAAAATAGATTCAACGGGCTGGATGGGTTTTTAATTACACCCTGCCCTGCCATGAATTTCCAAATCCACATAGCCTCCTTAGCTGCCTTTGTAGCATCCATGTACTTGGCCTCTGTCGTAGATTCGGCCTTGGTATCTTGCTTTACGCTCTCCCAGCTAAAGCTCTGCCATTCAGCGTAAACACATATCCTGGCTGACTTCTAAAGTCATTTGGATTTGTCTTGGAAAACTAGCTTCTACTCATCCTTCGACGACTAGTTCAACATCATCTTTCGCCAGGTTAGATTGATGCCTACTGGTACAATATAAGGCTTACGAGACGTCCGGTGTCGTACATGTCATGGAATATATGATCGATCCCGCCCCCAGGCGCGTGGGATTCGCATCATCATTTTCAGCTCATCATGTGTCTTAGGTGTTAGTCTTAGTGCCCGTAGTTCAATCCTAAATGTCCAAATGTATATATCATCGTTAGCAATAAAATTAAAGCGGCTTTATATTACTTATGTGTTGGAGTAATATATCGATGTGTGCTCTGATCTATGCCCACCATGCGAATAGAACCATAGATCGAGATAGATCACACTCGATGGGTCCCTAGTCAACAAAGCTTCACTAGAAGCGACTAGTATGAAAGATGGCTCTTTATGGCTTACGTTCTGTTAGTCATTGGAATGAGATTCCGGAGTCTGATCATAGATATCATGTGGGACATGATATTGGACGACCCGCCCTGAATATGTGCCATAGATTAAGTCATGAACATATTCAGTGTTGTAGCTTGTCATGTATCCTTAGACCAAGGAGTCTTTGTGATCGCTATGTAGTCAACAACCTAGTTTGACCTGAGCCTAACGTTGTCCGTAACAGGGCTTCCATAACGGCCAGGATTGGCTTGGGGACGGGCTACATGAGTGACACGAAAGACGGCTAAGGGATTTATCCCTCATACTAAGGTATGGGAAAGATATCGGTTCTCGGCCGCTTGATCGAGAGTGACTGGAAGAATAGCATGGCCATGCACATGATACTGGGTATCATATCTTCAGTCATCTCACATATCAAGGAACGGTGATTGAGAATAATAAGGATGACGGCTCTATGCCTTATCTCAATCAGGATATCGGAGATAAAAGGATAATGACAGGGACGACGGAAAGGTTAGAATCGACAGGGTCGATTCGTTATGTAGTGTCAGGCAATACTAAAGTCTCGTTAGTTGCCACTTAAATAGGATCAAGTAAAATGGGATTTTACGTTGATCTATTGACATGCATAAACCTAAGGGTCACACCGGAGGATGAAACTCATTGACACATTTATGGAGAATGGCCAAAAGGGAGTTGTCTCGGGACATGACCAAAACTGGGTTTTGGGTCATGTGCCCGTAAGTGAATAGGACTTTACGGATCGAGATAAGGCTTGGAGTCTTGGGATTGATCGCGTCGGATAATGTTGGACATTTCCGGTATGGAAGGCATGGAGGCGATGAGCGAATCACGGGACCTCGTTGGAAATGGTCACGGGCCATGTTCCAAGAGGCCCATGAAAGGCCCATGCAACCAAGGCCCATGGAACTAATTAATCAAGTCTTGATTAATTAGTACTAAGTAAGCAAGACAAGGATTAAGGTGTTGGTGATTCACCACCTAACACAATCTTGTCTTGCCATACTTTGTCCTATTTACACCTTACTTGACACCATACTTGTCCCATGCCTTTAGTTGGACAAGTATGGGTTTTGTTATGTTTAAGTCATCTTTTTTCAACATAACAAAGACAAGACAAGAATAGGAAACACATTTTCTCTCCCTCTTCCATGGCCATTTCGGGTTTGGCTAGTTTCCTCCTCCATTTTTGTGTTCTTGAGTCCTCAAAGAGAAGAACTACGTGGCTTTGATTCCCATGTGGATACGTAGGCGTCTTGGAGACTCAAGCCAATCATTCGTTAACCGGTGTTCTTGTTTTGGTAAGAACTAGTGCTGAATTTTTCTCTTGTTAATCCATTCTTTGTTAGTTGTTTCATGGTTCTAATTGTCTCTTGGTTTTCATTGATTTTCCGCTGCGAGTTGGTTCATCTCCAACCTTACCTCGAGACCCAACATTAGGACACTGAGTCTTGCTGAGATAAATGACATGACTAGTGGGTAAGAGTCATTTCTTTGAATCGAGCATTGAGAACCTACTCAATGCCTTGTTCACATAGGTTCCCTGACTTAAATCCAAGAGTGGTATCAGAGCCGTGCTACCTTCGGGATTCACAAGACGGTGTTCAAAGTTTCGGTTTTGCTTGAAAGTTTCGTTTTTGGCATGTTGTTTTGCTAAATTGTTTGATAACATGTTTTAAATTATTGTTTATGGATTTAATGCATGTAAAATGAATTTTTGAAAATTATTTCAAATCTGGAAATTTTGAAAAAAATTTGATTTTTCGGGTCTCGGGAGCGGGACTCTCGGGGAGCCGAAACCGGGACCGAACGGGGCTCCGTTGGACGGAGCTAGGCCAAGCATGACCATTGGATGGTTGATATGCCAAGGCTAAACCGTTTTGTTAGTTATGACGAGTTTGGAACCGTCATGACGAACTCGAAGATCAAATGTTCAAAAGTTTCATTTTTGAACGGTTTCGATAAACCGAGCATCAAAAATTTTCGAAACTTGGCTATTAATTAAAACCGGAAAATCACATGATGTTTGATAACATTCTTGTTTGATAACACGATGTGTGATGTGATGTTGGCATGGTGCACATAATAGCCCCGAGCTCAATTTAATTATTTATCGCTTTTCACGGCCTGCGAGCCGTTAGAGGTAACGTGTAATTATTCTTTCAAGGTGTGGTCGTCGAACCACTTGTTTGTAATATTTATTTATTCCCGACCTGCGAGTCGTGTATTAAATTGTAATATTTTACTCAAGATGAAGAAAGGGCGAAAAGGTCATTTGGTGGCTTTTCGGGTGTTGGCATCGGCTTGGAGTCGGTGGAGCTCAAGAAGCTAGTGGGAGTTAGTTTAGGGGGCTATTATGTGCACATTTATCGCTTTATGCTTGGTTTAGTTTATGCATGATTAATTCTATGTGCTTTAGAATTGCATGCCTAACTTTATTTACCGAGCATATCACCTCACATGCAAAGATAAAATTGGAATTTTAATCCTTGTGTGTGAACCCTTAGAACCGTCATTGCATTGGATGTAGTTGACGGGTTCAAAGGAAGAATTACATTGGATGTAATTTGAGGCATCATTGCATTTGGAATGTAGTTGATGTGCTCATCGCATCTAGGATGTGCCAAAGTTTTGAACACAACTGGACAAGTAAAAGCGGGTCATGTCCGATACCTCCCAATCATCAACACCTTACTACCTCCCCGTCCTATGGGTGTCGTGCGCATTAGCGGAGCATCCATGGGAAAGCGGGGTAGTAGGTTTGGACGACATATGTGGGTGTCGTGCGCATTAGCGGAGCACCTACATAGTGACGAGCCATAGTTGAAAATTGGTGGACCCGACTACGATTCTTAGCCTGAGGTTGAGCTAGGGTAACAGATAGGGTAAGTCGTGTACATAAGTACATACCCTAGCCAGGAGTCACATTGGATGTGATTGGATGGATTCCTACCTACATAGCTCGATTAAGTGGTGAGCATTAGTTCAGCTTAATCGAGTGAATCAAGGATCTTGGTTTCAGATTCTAAAGGTTTAGAATTGATTGTTGGTGTTTAAGCTTGATCTTCATAAAATTTATTCAGTTTACTGATTGAATTTTATCTGTTGTAGATCAAATGGCAAATTCAGCGAACATTAATAGTTTGTCATTAAAAACCATTCTTGACAGGGTCAAGCTAAATGGGACAAACTATTTGGACTGGTACAGAATTTTTGAGGATAGTCCTCAAGTCTGAACGCAAAGAATATGTCCTTGACAAGGCTGTCTCTAAGACCATATCAGAGTTACATGAAGTGTCATCAGCTGCTGAGAAGAATATCTCAGGGATCTGGGATCCAAGGATATTCTGATGGTCAACAAGGGAATTGGAAGTGGCAAGGGCTGGGCCCATGCGCACTTGGCAGGAAAGATGAGACACCTGAGAATGTCTGCTTCTACTGCCAACAGCCTGGTCATTGGAACCGGGATTACAGGAAGTTCACGGCTGATCTGAAGAAGGGCAGTGGGACTGCGCCTTCATCAAATAGCCTGGATGATCTGAAGAAGGGCAGTAGGACTGCGCCTTCATCAGGAAACCTGGATGATCTAAGGAAGGGCGGTGAGACCGTGCCTTCATTCGGTATTAACTCTATAGAGCTACATCTCTCTACTTCCAAAGATTCATGGGTATTAGATACCATGACTGAATCTCACACATGCACTAATATATGGTGGCTGAAAGTAGGAGAGATTTGGAAAGCACGAAATGGACCTCAGAGTTGTGGCAACTGCTGTAGGATCCATGAGTCTTGCTTTGCCAAGAGGCCTTGTCTTAGTATTGTATAATGTATATTGCATACCTACTCTTAGTAGGAATATTATATCTGTATCCGTGTTTGGCAAGGAAGGATATAATGTTAATATTGGAAATGGAGTTTTCAATGTTCTATGCAATGATATGTTTTATACCAGTACTGACATGGTTGGAGGATTGTACATATTAGATATGGGTAACAATGCCTCAAGTTCTATATATTCCGTTAATACCAAGAGGTCTAAATCCAACGATTTAAACCTAACTCTGTTATGGTACTGTCATTTGGGTCGCATAAACAAGAAGCGCCTATCAGCACTTCAGAAGTGCGGGCTTTCAGGTTCATTCGAATTCCATTCGATCGATAGGTGCAAGGTTTGTTTGATGGGCAAAATGACTAAAGTGCCCTTTATCGATCGCGATGAAAGGGCGGGTGAATTATTGGGGCTGATACACTCGAATGTGTGTAGACCAATAAGTTCACTTGCCAGGAGGGGTTTTAGCTACTTTATCACATTTACTGATGATTACAGTAAATATGGTTATGTCTATTCGGTGAGACATAAGTCTGAAGCTTTTGATAAATTCAAAGAGTTTAAGACTATAGTAGAAAACCAGCTCGACAAAGGTATTAAGGCACTTCGATTGGATCGAGGTGGAAAATACTTGACCACAGAGTTATTAGATCATCTAAAAGAGAATGGGATCCTTTTGAAATGGACTCCTCCTAGGTCACTGTAGTTGAAAGGTGTAGCCAAACGGAGAAATCGGACATTGTTAGACAATGGTCTGTTCCATGATTAGTTGGACTGATCTCCCAATCTCTTTTAGGGGTTTTGCTCTAGAGACGACCGCATTCATAGTGAATCGGGCTTCGACGAATGGTGTGGAATGGACACCATTTTAAAAATGGTACGGGATGATGCCCGCTTTGTCCTTCCTAAAGATTTGTGGTTGCGAGGCTTATGTGAAACATTTGGTTTCGACTAAGCTCGAACCAAGATCTGAGATATGCACCTTCGTGTGGTATCCCAAAGCAACAAGGGGATACTATTTCTACAATCCCAGTGAGAACATGGTGTTCGTCGCTTGGGGTGGGGTCTTTATGGAAAAGAAGTTTTGTTTCCAAAGACGTCATTGGGAGGACTGTGCATCTCGAAGAAATTCAGGATGGTACAGATCTGTCTAAACCAATTGGCAACCCAGTAGAAAGGAGCCAGAGATTGTCGTAGAGTAAGAACCAATTCCTGTTACAATTCCGGAAGGTCCAAGGCGATTTGAAAGGATCAATCTTCCACCTCCAAGATATGGTATCCGGAGGTGACAATGAAGTCATGGTGGATCACGATGATCCAGCCACCTTTCAGGAAGTCGTGGATGGGCCCAACTCCGAGTTATGGCTGGGAGCCATGAGGGAGGAAATGCAATCCATGTCGGACAACCGAGTCTGGGAACCGGTTGATCCCATCAATGGTGTGAGGACCATAGGATGCAAATGGATCTTCAAGGTGAAGTTTGACATGGACGGCAACCCTCTGACCTACAAAGCTCAACTGGTGGCGAAAGGTTATAGGCAGATCCAATGGATTGACTATGAGGAAACCTTCTCCTTAGTGGCTATGGTCAAAATCGATCCAAATTCTTCTTGACATAACTGCGTATCATAATTACGAGATATGGCAAGTGGATGTCAAAACCGCTTTCCTAAATGGAAATTTGACTGAGTACGTTTGTATGTCTCGGCCCAAAGGTTTTGACGATCCGAAGAATAAAGGAAAGATTTATAAGTTGTTGAAATCCATTTATGGATTGAAACGAACTTCTCGGAGTTGGATCCTTCGTTTTGATGAAGCTGTAATTGGATTTGGCTTAATCAAGAACGAGGATGAATCTTGCGTTTATAAGAAGGCTAGTGGGAGCAATATTACCTTTCTGGTTCTCATTGAAAACGACATCCCAACCTTGCACGAGACTAAAGCTTGGTTGAGGAAGTGTTCTTCAATAAAGGACTTAGGCGATGCTTCTCATATCTTAAGGATTAAGATATGTAGAGATCGCACCAAGAGGGTCTTGGATTTAAGTCAGGGAACCTATGTGAACAAGGCATTGAGTAGGTTCTTAATGCTCGATTCAAAGAAAGGACTCTTACCCACTAGTCATGGCATTCATCTCAGCAAGACTCAGTGTCCTAAGACACCTGATGAGCTGAAAAGGATGATGAGAATCCTATGCGCCTGGGGGCAGGATCGATCATATATGCCATGACATGTATGAGACCAGACGTCTCGTAAGCCTTATGTTGTACCAGTAGACATCATTCTAACCCGGGGGAAAGATGATGCTGAACTAGTCGTCGAAGGATGAGTAGACGCTAGTTTTCCAAGACAAATCCAGATGACTTTAGAAGTCAATCAGGATATGTGTTTACGCTGAATGGCAGAGCTTTAGCTGGGAAAGCGTAAAGCAAGATACCATTGCCGAATCTACGACAGAGGCCAAGTACATGGATGCTGCAGAGGCAGCTAAGGAGGCTATGTGGATTTGGAAATTCATGGCAGGGCTGGGTGTAATTAAAAACCCATCCAGTCCGGTGAATCCAATTTTGCGACAACACAAGGGCCATTGCGCAAGCTAAAAGCCTAGATCGCATAACAAATCCAAACATGTACTGCGGCGTATCCACCTCATCAGATAAATACTGAACTGAGGTGAAGTGAAGATAACCGATATTGCAACAGATGATAACATAGCCAACTCGTTGACTAAGGCAGTGTCACTGCCTGAACATGTTAGACATGTAAAGTCGATGGGGACATATAGGAGTTTAGATTGGAACTAGGGCAAGTGGGAGATTGTTAGTCTTAGTGCCCGTAGTTCAATCCTAAATGTCCAAATGTATATATCATCGTTAGCAATAAAATTAAAGCGGCTTTATATTACTTATGTGTTGGAGTAATATATCGATGTGTGCTCTGATCTATGCCCACCATGCGAATAGAACCATAGATCGAGATAGATCACACTCGATGGGTCCCTAGTCAACAAAGCTTCACTAGAAGCGACTAGTATGAAAGATGGCTCTTTATGGCTTACGTTCTGTTAGTCATTGGAATGAGATTCCGGAGTCTGATCATAGATATCATGTGGGACATGATATTGGACGACCCGCCCTGAATATGTGCCATAGATTAAGTCATGAACATATTCAGTGTTGTAGCTTGTCATGTATCCTTAGACCAAGGAGTCTTTGTGATCGCTATGTAGTCAACAACCTAGTTTGACCTGAGCCTAACGTTGTCCGTAACAGGGCTTCCATAACGGCCAGGATTGGCTTGGGGACGGGCTACATGAGTGACACGAAAGACGGCTAAGGGATTTATCCCTCATACTAAGGTATGGGAAAGATATCGGTTCTCGGCCGCTTGATCGAGAGTGACTGGAAGAATAGCATGGCCATGCACATGATACTGGGTATCATATCTTCAGTCATCTCACATATCAAGGAACGGTGATTGAGAATAATAAGGATGACGGCTCTATGCCTTATCTCAATCAGGATATCGGAGATAAAAGGATAATGACAGGGACGACGGAAAGGTTAGAATCGACAGGGTCGATTCGTTATGTAGTGTCAGGCAATACTAAAGTCTCGTTAGTTGCCACTTAAATAGGATCAAGTAAAATGGGATTTTACGTTGATCTATTGACATGCATAAACCTAAGGGTCACACCGGAGGATGAAACTCATTGACACATTTATGGAGAATGGCCAAAAGGGAGTTGTCTCGGGACATGACCAAAACTGGGTTTTGGGTCATGTGCCCGTAAGTGAATAGGACTTTACGGATCGAGATAAGGCTTGGAGTCTTGGGATTGATCGCGTCGGATAATGTTGGACATTTCCGGTATGGAAGGCATGGAGGCGATGAGCGAATCACGGGACCTCGTTGGAAATGGTCACGGGCCATGTTCCAAGAGGCCCATGAAAGGCCCATGCAACCAAGGCCCATGGAACTAATTAATCAAGTCTTGATTAATTAGTACTAAGTAAGCAAGACAAGGATTAAGGTGTTGGTGATTCACCACCTAACACAATCTTGTCTTGCCATACTTTGTCCTATTTACACCTTACTTGACACCATACTTGTCCCATGCCTTTAGTTGGACAAGTATGGGTTTTGTTATGTTTAAGTCATCTTTTTTCAACATAACAAAGACAAGACAAGAATAGGAAACACATTTTCTCTCCCTCTTCCATGGCCATTTCGGGTTTGGCTAGTTTCCTCCTCCATTTTTGTGTTCTTGAGTCCTCAAAGAGAAGAACTACGTGGCTTTGATTCCCATGTGGATACGTAGGCGTCTTGGAGACTCAAGCCAATCATTCGTTAACCGGTGTTCTTGTTTTGGTAAGAACTAGTGCTGAATTTTTCTCTTGTTAATCCATTCTTTGTTAGTTGTTTCATGGTTCTAATTGTCTCTTGGTTTTCATTGATTTTCCGCTGCGAGTTGGTTCATCTCCAACCTTACCTCGAGACCCAACATTAGGACACTGAGTCTTGCTGAGATAAATGACATGACTAGTGGGTAAGAGTCATTTCTTTGAATCGAGCATTGAGAACCTACTCAATGCCTTGTTCACATAGGTTCCCTGACTTAAATCCAAGACCCTCTTGGTGTGATATCTACATATCTTAATCCCTAAGATATAAGAAGCATCGCCTAAGTCCTTTTTTTAAAAACACTTCCTCACCCAAGCTTTAGTCTTGTGCAAGGTTGGGATGCCGTTTTCAATGAGAACCAGGAAGGTAATCTTGCTCCCACTAGCCTTCTTATAAACACAAGATTCATCCTCGTTCTTGATTAAGCTATATCCAATTACAGCTTTATCAAAACAAAGGATCCAACTCCAAGAAGTTCATTTCAATTCATAAATGGATTTCAACAACTTATAAATCTTTCCCTTATTCTTCGGATCGTCAAAACCTTTGGGTCGAGACATACAAACGTACTCAGTCAAATTTCCATTTAGGAAAGCGGTTTTGACATCCACTTGCCATATCTCGTAATTATGATACACAGTTATGTCAAGAAGAATTTGGATCGATTTTGACCATAGCCACTAGGGAGAAGGTTTCCTCATAGTCAATCCATTGGATCTGCCTATAACCTTTCGCCAGCAGTTGAGCTTTGTAGGTCAGAGGGTTGCCGTCCATGTCAATCTTCACCTTGAAGATCCATTTTCATCCGATGGTCCTCAAATCATTGATGGGATCAACCGGTTCCCAGACTCGGTTTTCCGACATGGACTGCATTTCCTCCTTCATGGCTCCCAGCAATAACTCGGAGTCGGGCCCATCCATGACTTCATGAAAGGTGGCTGGATCATCGTGATCCACCTGACTTCATTGTCACCTCCGGATACCATATCTTGGTGGTGGAAGATTGATCCTTTCAAATCGCCTTGGACCTTCCGGAATTGTAATAAGAATTGGTTCTTACTCTACAACAATCTCTGGCTCCTTTCTACTGGGTTGTCAATTGGTTTAGACAGATCTGTACCATCCTGAATTTCTTCGAGATGCACAGTCCTCCCAATGACGTCTTTGGAAACAAAACTCCTTTTCCATAAAGACCCCACCCCAAGCAACGAACACCATGTTCTCTCTGGGATTGTAGAAGTAGTATCCCCTTGTTGCTTTGGGATACCACACGAAGGTGCATATCTCAGATCTTGGTTCGAGCTTAGTCGAAACCAAATGTTTCACATAAGCCTCGCAACCACAAATCTTTAGGAAGGAAAAAGCGGGCATCATCCCGTACCATTTTAAAATGGTGTCCCTTCCACACCTTTCGTCGAAGCCCGATTCACTATAAATGCGGTCGTCTCTAGAGCATAACCCCAGAAAGAGATTGGGAGATTAGTCCAACTAATCATGGAACAGACCATTGTCTAACAATGTCCGATTTCTCCGTTTGGCTACACCTTTCAACTACAGTGTCCCAGGAGGAGTCCATTCCAAAAGGATCACATTCTTTTAGATGAGCTAATAACTCTGTGGTCACATATTTTCCACCTCGATCCAATCGAAGTGCATTAATACCTTTGTCGAGCTGGTTTTCTAGTTTAGTCTTAAACTCTTTGAATTTATGAAATGCTTCAGACTTATGTCTCACTGAATAGACATAACCATATTTACTGTAATCATCAGTAAATGTGATAAAGTAGCTAAAACCCCTCCTGGCAAGTGAACTTATTGGTCTACAAACATTCGAGTGTATTAGCCTCAATCATTCACCCGCCCTTTCATCGCGATCGATAAAGGGCACTTTAGTCATTTTGCCCATCAAACAAACCTTGTACCTATCGATCGAATGGAATTCGAATTAACCTAAAAGCCCGCACTTTTGAAGTGCTGATAGGAACTTCTTGTTTATGCGGCCCAAATGACAGTGCCATAACAGAGTTAGGTTTAAATCGTTGGATTTACACCTCTTGGTATTAACGTAATATATAGAAATTGATTAATTGTTACCAATTTCTAATATGTACAATCCTCCAACCAAGTTAGTACTGGTATAAAACATATCATTGCATAGAACATTGAAAACTCCATTTCCAATATTAACATTATATCCTTCCTTGTCAAACACGGATATAGATATAATATTCCTACTAAAAGTAGGTATGGAATATAAATTATACAATACTAAGACAAGGCCACTTGGCAAAGCAAGACTCATGGATCCTACAGTAGTTGCCACAACTCTGAGGTCCAGTTCATGCTTTCCAAACCTCTCCTACTTTCAGCCACTATATGTTAGTGCATATGTGAGATTCAGTCCTGGTATCTGATACCCATGAATCTTTGGAAGTAGGGAGATGCAGCTCTATAGAGTTAACACCAGATGAAGGCACTGTCCCACCGCCCTTCCTTAGATCATCCAGGTTTCCTGATGAAGGCGCAGTCCTACTGCCCTTCTTCAAATCATCCAGGCTATCTGATGAAGGCGCAGTCCCACTGCCCTTCTTCAGATCAGCCGTGAACTTCCAGTAATCCCGGTTCAAATGGCCAGGTTATTGGCAGTAGAAGCAGACATTCTCAGGTGTCTCATCTTTCCCGCCAAGTGCGCATGGGCCCCGCCCTTACCACTTCCAATTCTTTGTTGACCAACAGAATATCCTTAGATCCCAGATCCCTGATATATTCTTCTCAGCAGTTAATAACACTTCATGTAACTCTGATATGGTCTTAGAGACAGCCTTCTCAAGGACATATTCTTTGCGTTCAGAGTTGAGGACTATCCTCAAAATTCTGTACCAGTCCAAATAGTTTGTGTTAGTCTTAGTGCCCGTAGTTCAATCCTAAATGTCCAAATGTACATATCATCGTTAGCAATAAAATTAAAGCGGCTTTATATTACTTATGTGTTAGAGTAATATATCGATGTGTGCTCTGATCTATGCCCACCATGCGAATAGAACCATAGATCGAGATAGATCACACTCGATGGGTCCCTAGTCAACAAAGCTTCACTAGAAGAGACTAGTATGAAAGATGACTCTTTATGGCTTACGTTCTGTTAGTCATTGGAATGGGATTCCGGATTCTGATCATAGATATCATGTGGGACATGATATTGGACGACCCGCCCTGAATATGTGCCATAGATTGCTATGTAGTCAACAACTGAGTTTGACCTTAGCCTAACGTTGTCCGTAACAGGGCTTCCATAACGGCCAGGATTGTCTTGGGGACGGGCTACATGAGTGACACGAAAGACGGCTAAGGGATTTATCCCTCATACTGAGGTATGGGAAAGATATCGGTTCTTGGCCGCTTGATCGAGAGTGACTGAAAGAATAGCATGGCCATGCACATAATACTGGGTATCATATATTCAGTCAACTCACATATCAAGGAACAATGATTGAGAATAATAAGGATGACGACTCTATGGCTTATCTCAATCAGGATATCGGAGATAAAAGGATAATGATAGGGACGATGGAAAGGTTAGAATCAACATGGTTGATTCGTTATGCAGTGTCAGGCAATACTAAAGTCTCGTTAGTTGCCACTTAAATAGGATTAAGTAAAATGGGATTTTACGTTGATCTATTGACATGCATAAACCTAAGGGTCACACCGGAGGGTGAAACTCATTGACACATTTATGGAGAATGGCCAAAAGGGAGTTGTCTCGGGCATGACCAAAACTGGGTTTTGGGTCATGTGCCCATAAGTGAATAGGACTTTACGGATCGAGACAAGGCTTAGAGTCTTGTGATTGATCGCGTCGGATAATGTTGGACATTTCCGGTATGGAAGGCTTGGAGGCGATGAGCGAATCACGGGACCTCGTTTAAAATGGCCACGGGCCATGTTCCAAGAGGCCCATGAAAGGCCCATGCAACCAAGGCCCGTGGAACTAATTACCAAGTCTTGATTAATTAGTACTAAGTAAGCAAGACAAGGATTAAGGTGTTGTCGATTCACCACCTAACCCAATCTTGTCTTGCCATACTTTGTCCTATTTACACCTTACTTGACACCATACTTGTCCCATGCCTTTAGTTGGACAAGTATGGGTTTTGTTATGTTTAAGTCATATTTTTTCAACATAACAAACACAAGGCAAGAATAGGAAACACAACTTCTCTCCCCCTTGCCGTGCAATTTCGGGTTTGGCAAGTTTCCAGCTCCATTTATGTGTTCTTGAGTCCTCAAAGAGAAGAACTACGTGGCTTTGATTCCCATTTGAATACGTAGGCGTCTTGGATACTCAAGCCAATCATTCGTTAACCGGTGTTCTTGTTTTGGTAAGAAATAATGCTGAATTTTTCTCTTGTGAATCCATTCGTTGTTAGTTGTTTCATGGTTTTAATCGTCTCTTGGTTTTTCTTGATTTTCCGCTTCGAGTTGGTTCATCTCCAACCCTACCTCGAGACCCAACAGTGGTATCAGAGCCGTGCTACCTTCGGGATTCACAAGACGGTGTTCAAAGTTTCGGTTTTGCTTGAAAGTTTCGTTTTGGCATGTTGTTTTGCTAAATTGTTTGATAACATGTTTTAAATTCTTTTTTATGGATTTAATGCATGTAAAATGAATTTTTGAAAAGTATTTGAAACCTGTAAATTTTGAAAAAGATTTGATTTTTCGGGTCTCGGGAGCGGGACTCTCGGTGAGCCGAAATCGGGATCGAATGGGGCTCCGTTGGACGGAGCTAGGCCAAGCATGACCATTGGATGGTTGATATGCTAAGGCCAAACCGTTTTGTTAGTTATGACGAGTTTGGAACCGTCATGACGAACTCGAAGATCAAATGTTCAAAAGTATCATTTTTGAACGGTTTCGATAAACCGAGCATCAAAAATTTTCCAAACTTGGCTATTAAATAAAACCGGAAAATCACATGATGTTTGATAACATGATTGTTTGATAACACGATGTGTGATGTGATGTTGGCATGGTGTACATAATAGCCCAGATCTCGATTTAATTATTTATCGCTTTTCACGGCCTACGAGCCGTTAGAGTTAGCGTGTAATTATTCTTTCAAGGTGTGGTCGTCGAACCACTTGTTTGTAATATTTATTTATTCCCGACCTGCGAGTCGTGTATTAAATTGTAATATTTTGCTCAAGACGAAGAAAGGGCGAAAAGGTCATTTGGTGGCTTTTCGGGTGTTGACATTGGCTTGGAGCCGATGAAGCTCAAGAAGCTAGTGGGAGTTAGTTTAGGGGGCTATTATGTGCACATTTATCGCTTTATACTTGGTTTATTTTATGCATGATTAATTCTATGTGTTTTAGAATTGCATGCTTAACTTTATTTACCGAGCATATCACCTCACATGCAAAGATACCACTGTTGGGTCTCCAGGTAGGATTGGAGATGAACCAACTCACAGCGGAAAATCAATGAAAACCAAGAGACGATTAAACCATGAAACAACTAACAAAGGATGGATTCACAAGAGAAAAATCCAGCACTATTTCTTACCAAAACAAGAACACCGGGTAACGAATGATTGGCTTTAGTCTCCAAGATGCCTACGTATCCACATGGGAATCAAAGACACGTAGTTCTTCTCTTTGAGGACTCAAGAACACAAAAATGGAGGTGGGAACTAGCCGAACCCGAAATTGCCATGGAGAGGAGGGAGAAGTTGTGTTTCCTATTCTTGTCTTGTGTTTGATGACTTAAACATAACAAACCCCATACTTGTCCAACTAAAGGTATGGGACAAGTATGGTGTCAAGTACGGTGTAAATAGGACAAAGTATGGCTAGACAAGATTGGGTTAGGTTGTGAATCACCAACACCTTAATCCTTGTCTTCCTTACTTAGTACTAATTAATCAAGACTTGATTAATTAGTTTCATGGGTCTTGGTTGCATGGGCCGTTCATCGGCCTCTTGGAACATGGCCCGTGGCCATTTCCAACGAGGTCCCGTGATTCGCTCATCGCCTCCAAGCCTTCCATATTGGAAATGTCCAACATTATCCGATGCGGTCATGTCCTGAGACAACTCCCTTTTGGCCATAAATGTGTCAATGAGTTTCACCCTCCGGTGTGACCCTTAGGTTTATGCATGTCAATAGATCAACGTAAAATCCATTTTACTTGATCCTATTTAAGTGGCGACTAACGAGACTTTAGTATTGCTTGACACTGCATAACGAATTGACCCTGTCGATTCTCACCTTTCTGTCGTCCCTGTCATTATCCTTTTATCTTCGATATCCTGATTGAGATAAGTCATAGAGCCGTCATCCTTATTATTCTGAATCACTGTTCCTTGATATGTGAGATGACTGAATATATGATACCCAGTATCATGTGCATGGCCATGATATTCTTTTAGTCACTCTCGATCAAGCAGCCGAGAACCGATATCTTTCTCATACCTCAATATGAGGGATAAATCCCTTAGCCGTCTTTCGTGTCACTCATGTAGCCCGTTCGCAAGCCAATCCTGGCCATTATTGAAGCCCTGTTACGGACAACGTTAGGCTCAGGTCAAACTCAGTTGTTGACTACATAGCGATCACAAAGACTCCTTGGTCTAAGGATACATGACAAGCTACGGCAATGAATACTTTCATGACTTGATCTATGGCACATATTCATGTCGGGTCGTCCAATATCATGTCCCACATGATATCTATGATCAGACTCCGGAATCCCATTCCAATTACTAACAGAACGTAAGCAATAAAGAGCCATCTTTCATACTAGTCGCTTCTAGTGAAGCTTTGTTGACTAGGACCCATCGAGTGTGATCTATCTCGATCTATGGTTCTATTCGCATGGTGGACATAGACCAGAGCACACATCGATATATTACTCCAACACATAAGTAATATAAAGCCGCTTTAATTTTATTGCTAACGATGATATATACATTTGGACATTTAGGATTGAACTACGGGCACTAAGACTAACACAACGTACCACTCACTCCTCCTGGCGGGGCTGTTTCCCCGCCCTGAACTGTTCCTCCATAGGGACCCCAGCTGCTGACCGTTTCAGGGTGTTCTGGTTGTCCTCAACTCTAGCTCCTCTAAGGACATCATCCTCCTGAGTTCCCCACTCTACCCGAGCCCTCCCGACCAGATGATCCTGTTGTGGTAGTGGATCCTCCAACACCGGAGGGGCTGATGGTCGAGGTGGCGGCCCACTTGACGAGCCTAGATGGCTTGGCTGAGGGGGCATAAGGGCCTAGGGCCCTTATCCCAGTTCAAATGACATTGAAGGCTAGGACCCGGCGGTGCAGTGGCAGACAGGCGGACCGGTTCTCCTCAGTATGTAGCGTACACCTTGACTTTCTTCTCTCGGTAGTATTACAACATGAATTCCCCAACCCGTTGGGGGCCTCTAACTGCCCATGTACAATCCTTCAAAATATGGCCGAGCCGACCACCGCTATAACAGTAATTGGGGAGCTTCGTATACGTGACGTCAACATGAATTGGGTCCAGAATCTCTGGGAACCTAAGACCCAACCCTTCTCTTAGCAGATTTTCAAGGATGTGCCAGAAAGCGAATTATGATAGTCCCTTCCCTGCACATCTCCCATTGGTCAAATGGGACATTCACGCACATTCCCGATGCGTTGCCAATGGAGATACGTGTCTTCCTTGTTTGAACCAGAGGTGGTAGCCCTCTAGCATGCACCAATAGTTACACTCGGTGTAGAGGGGGCAGCTCCCGAGCGCACGGATCTAAATCTCTCAACAACAGAAGCTTGCCATTGAAGCATCAAGGTTCATTGCTTCGAACCCATGACCGCGATTCCGCTGACCGAAAGTAGAAGCCAAATAGGCCCGGCCCTAAATCCTGAATCACAATGACGTCTGTAGATCTTCCCCATGCGTTTGTGATGATACACAAAAGCATGTCCTTCTTTGGAGGCTTAAGGGTCCAGAGGCGTCCCAACAAACCCCATTGTTGGCGAGGTAAGGCCGCCAATGCTGTCGCCCGAGATGTCGGAACCATGACCTAGACTTCTTCATCTTCTTCCAAGGAACAGGATTATAATCCATCCTGTAAGAACCGCCCCCGGGCGATCCCAGTCGAACAGGAGGTTTTTGGCGAAAGTTGACTTTTTTCTAGAAAAGTCAACCGATGACTCCGAGAGTCATTCAGGACCTTTTTGGGCCCCAAAAAGCTTAGATGTCGTTACGGTTAGCTTAGTTGGGTCATTTCCTTTCAAATGACACCTTTTGTGAAAAAGTCAAACCCGGGTCAAACTAAATCAATTTTGGATTATTAACGAATAAAAATAATAAGCGCTGAGATATTTTGGGGTAGGAGTGGTCCCCACATGGACACATGTTCATGTTAGGTTGGAGGAGAAGAAAAGAGGGTTGAAAGACCAAATGGTCCCCACATATGGACAAAATAGAGAGAGAGGGGCTAAAGGACGAAAGGAACTTTTCCACTTAGAGGATAAGAGCACATGGAGCAAAAATTTCAGCATTTCTCCTTGTTGGCCGACCACCTACATAGCTAGAAGAGAGAGAAACTTTTCCTCCATTGAAGCTCCCTTGAAGCTTGAAGAAGAAGAAAGAGAAAGGAAGCTCCTTTTTGGCCAATTCTACACCAAATCTTCTCAAATTTACTTCATCTTCTTCATCTCTTCATTTCCTAAAGGTTGGTATGCTTTATTTCCTCATTTGATGAAATTGATGTTGTGGGTTTTAGTAGAGATGACTTTAACTAGTGGGTTTTGGGTGTTGGAAGGTTTAATTGTTGATTTGTGAAGAAGAGGTGGAGTTGGATGATGGAAATAACTTGGTTTGAGTAGTTTTTTATGAAACCCACTTGGGTCTTGAAACTATGGATGATATGAGGTGAAAATTGAAGTTCTAAAGACTAAAAATGGTGATATGGAGAACCTAGAACTAGTTAGGAGTTTGTTGGAAAAATTATATATGACCGGTCATGGTTCGGCCACTCTTGGAAAGGACCGGCCATGGTCGGCCACCCTTGAACCATGACCGGCCGGTCCAGTTTGGCCACACACGGCCATGTGTAGTCGTGGGGCCCACATGGCCGGGTTTTGGTGGTTTCGTAAATGGGACGGTCGTGGATGAACCCTAGGACGATATTTTCACACTCGGAAAAAATTATGGGTGTGATTCATGAAATTTCGGAAAAAGCGATTAGAAACTTTAATTGCGAAATTGGGAAGTCTCGGACCCCGGAATTGGATTCCGTCAAGTGCTTTGTAACAAGTAAACCTAATTAGGATTGTTAGAAACGAAAGGGAAATTTTAAGATTTCCGAGGGACGTTTTCCCGATTCCGGGCAAATGGGCTTCCCGGGCCCATTTTGCCAAGTTGAGCATTTGGGATTAGTTTGGGTATTTCCCTCTTTAATCCACATTTGAATTAGCATTAATTCTTGTAATTCCTGTAATCTTAGACTTTGGACCCGAGTTTGGCGGAGGAGGAGATTTTTGGACCCCGTGAAGTGACGAGGAGGAAGCTAGCCAGGTCGTGCACTGCTGGATTGGATTGCTTTTGAGGTAGGGAAAGTAGCGAATACTAGTTTAATTGCAGAAAGTTACTAGTATGCCTATAGGTCGTAATTACTTGATTAAATTGTTAGAATTGCATGATTAGGATGTGAGGAACGAGTGAAATGAGAGATAGCGTACGAGCCATGTCGAGCCATAAGTTTGGGAATTGATGTGCGGCAGAAATGCATGCGGGCCATGTCGAGCCCTTAGGTTTGTGTGTTAATTGTAATGTCGTGATATATGATTGTGATGCTTGATGTGTGGTTATCCATGGTTAGGTTGAGAATCATGATAGGGTATACTCGGTGTAGTATGTCGCTATGTCTGGGCAAGTGTACCATACTTGATATGACATGAACTATTGCTTGTGGTATGATCGGGTGATTGATAGATCGATATGATGTGTTTCGGTAAGATTGTTTAGTAATTATATACCGTGTGTTCCGTTATGATACCTATACCGACGGAGATTCCGGTATAGGATATCCAGACTGGTGGTGTGTTAGCATGATAGATTGGCATGATAGGTTAGTATGATATGTTGGTTGATATGTTTGGTATGGTAGTGTGTGGTTTGACTTGTACCCCATGCTATGGGAAGATACCCGACCGAGGTGTGTGCCGGTCCGGTATATTGTTTATGATCAGGTGCGCCTGCCTTCCGACTAGTTGTCAGTAAAACGTGCTATGGTTTTATGATCAGGTGCGCCTGCCTTCCGACTAGTTGTCGGTAAAACGTGCTATGGTTTCATGATCAGGTGCTCCTGCCTTCCGACTAGTTGTCGGTAAAACGTGTTATAGTTTCGTGTTAAGGCGTGCCTGCCTTCTGACTATATGTCGGTAAAACGTATTATGATCCCATGATAAGTTGCGCTTGCCTTGAAACGTGCTATATTGGTGTGACCCGACGTAGTATGGCAGACTCAATGTGTGTATTGTTAATGACTTGTTGCATGGTTGCTATTGCTTTACTTGTAAGTTGTATTGGCTGAACGTTGTGAGTTGTGCCCCGTGTTGCGGGAAGATACCCGAACGTATGAGGATCCCTGTCAAGTATGTCATGACTTGTACCCCGATGGGAAGATGTCTAGGCCGATGTTAACTTCGGTATGGTGTGATTGAGTCGGGCTATGGAAAGCTGGCGCATTGTCCTGAGATACCATAGGTGGTAGTGATTGTTGTTATTTCTAAGTGGTGATCTGTGTTGACTGTTGTAACTGTTTATGCGTGCTAGGTGATCTCCTTGATCTGAGATACAGTTTTACCTGAGTTTAGTGTATTGTCGTGCGGGTTTGCATGCGTGGTCTGTTGTGAGATAACCGTGGTTATTGTCTTTTGAGACTTGAGTGAACGTCAGTGGTCAAGGGTATAGATGGGAAACGTGGTTTTAAATTCGGTTCAGAGTCGAGGCTAATTTACGGATTGTATCCGAGTGAGGGCTAAGCGTTGTATTTGTTTTTCTATTTAACTGTTCTTAGTTTCTGTGCTTACTAGTATGCCCTAATTGGACTGTTACTCGTGGTGGTGAGCGGACACTCATAACCTTAACTACTTTTCATACTGAGCGAAAGCTCACCCCTTGTTCCACAGGTTTTGAGCGGGAGTTGGTCTAGCGGGATTCTCGGAGCCTGGGAGCTAGCGAGGGTCTTAGGCTAGTTGGTCTAGAGACGTATATTCTATCTTTTTGCACGAAACATTTTGGTTATTATTTGTCTTTCGAGCTGTGGACTCGTATCGTTAGATTTGATATTTTCAAATTGTTATTGGAGATTTATTTCTTTTAAAATTTTCACTTGTATTTATTATTGTTTTAGTTCACATCTCAAGTCTGGTCAAAACCGGATTTGGGGCGTGACAATTTGGTATCAGAGCCTGGTTTTTAAAAAACTTCGGACCGTACGTCAATTACGTAGGTAGAGTTGGGTTGTTAAGTTAACCGTGTGTCGGTTACGCAAGTCGGGAATGTCCTACGCATAGAAACGAGAAAGAGAGAGTCTATGGTTAGTGAAATGTTTGGTCTAGTACCGTGTACTTGTGGTGAACCCTTATGGTTGTTGTCCTGGATTGTGTTATTTGATTGTCGATCGTGAACGTGGCCGGGTGGTAAGAGTGTAATTACCGAGACCCGAGGTGTGTAGCTGCGATGTCTTGCTGTGTACATTGATTGCCTTAAGTGATTGGTGCAGGTTGTGTTTTGGATGTCCTGCATAAGCGGATGGTTAGTGTAATTTAAGAACGGGTCATACGCAATTTTCTGCAGAAACTGAAGTGTATGTACCATCACGAGTCGGTTATAGGGGCCACTGTAGCCGGCCGTGAATGGGGGGATTTCAAGTGGTTACAACGTAATTCGGGGACGCCTGAACCGGGTTGTAACGACACGATGTCGACATGAATGTTATAGTAGAAAGAAAACATGTTAAGAATTTGAATCTGAGTTGATGTTGGTCTAATGTATAATTGTTGTTTCATGGTTGCATTGTGGATTGAGTGACTTGTGTGTAACCTCGTTGAGTGAATGTTTCACTTTTGTGCAAGCTTCTTTGATTGTGTGAACTTGTGTGACGATACTATACTTCGTATGCTATTAGTACGAGTGCGACTATTGTGAACGTCAGTTATGTAAGCGCACCGATTTGTGCGAATTTAGGAGACTGAACATGTGTGTTATCCGTGCAGCGGATATACGACGTGACGCCTTCATACGTCTCACGAGGCACCAGAAGCCGACCAGCTGAGGGCCAAGGGCAGCCACCTGCCATTGAGTCGGCAGGGGCAACGGGTGCCTAAGGTGAACCCGCCGAGGGGCACGAGAGAGTTGATGCTGGAGCATCGGGACTTCCACCTAGAGTTCCGCCCGTCACTGAGCCTACTTGGGCGACATCTCTGGAGGAGCTGACTCGCACAGTACAGGGCTTGGCAGCAGCCTTCGCCCGGAGAGAGGCTACGACCCAGGCACCAGAGGCTGTGCCTGCTACCACGGCACCCACCACCATGAGGCCTAGCCAGGGCGACAGTTACACCGCTCAGGCGTTGAGGGACTTCCGCAGGCTTGGCACACCTGTCTTTTCCAGGGAGCCAGACCCCGAGGCAGCCGAGAGATGGCTTAAGCGGATTACCCGCAAACTAGACACGCCGGGGATACTAGATTGTGGCATGAGAGTATCATTTGTTGCGTTCCAGCTGGAGGGAGACGCATATCATTGGTTGCAGCGCGAGCAGGCGCGAGTGAGGGATGACTTTCAGTTGTTTGGACAACGGTTCCTGGAGCAGTACTTCCCGAGGTCAGCACGAGACGACAGACATCAGCAGTTTCTGGAACTGCGACAGGAGGGGATGACAGTCTCGGTGTACGAGGCGAGATCCACCTCCTTGTCCCACTTCGCACCAGAGATGGTGCAGACCGAGGAGCGCCGTTGTAGGCGATTCGAGAGGGGACTCATTCGGTCGATCGTGGACCGAGTCACCGCCTTCAGGACTGAGGTGTACACTGAGATAGTGGACCAAGCACTGGCTGTCGAGCAACACTTCCGAGAGACGGCCAGATTCGGGAGAGCAGGCCAAGGCCGAGCGGATTCTTGAGGCCACATGAGACCCGTGATCCGAGGAGGCAAAGGACCTCAGGATCTTTCCGACCACCGACGCACTCTGGCGGGATGAAACAGGTCGGGTCAGTGGCGTCGGTTGTACCCACCGCGTCAGAGCAGACGCCAGTATGTTATGTCTGCCAACAGTCAGGCCATCGAAGCCGAGACTGTTTGAGTGACGGCAAGCGCCGGTGTTACACGTGCGACCAGGTCGGCCACCTGGCGAGGCAGTGCCCCGCCTCAGGTAGAGCGACGATAGTGCAGCAACCACAACAGTCACACACGGGACAGTCATCACGGTTCCGCTAGGGTCAGGCCCAGCAGTCGAGATTTTCACAACCGTCCGCGAGCGTACCAGCTGCGAGACAAGGGACGCAGGGCAGAGTGTACGCGTTGACAGACTCGCGAGTTGCAGACCCTCCTATCGATTGGGAGATCGCTCAGGGTGCGTGCATACCGTTTAATTTCGAGTATCGTTTTATTTGATACTGGAGTGTCACACTCCTTTACTGTTGCATGTTTGCTGAATTGTTGAGACTAAGATTAGACCTTTTGAACTCACCTCGTGCCTTCGCACGTATGTCAAGGGTGTAGTAGCGTCAATCGTGAGTGCCAAATTTGAATAGCAGGCCATTGTTTCCTCGTCGATCTTCCCGTACTAGACTTTCTTTCTTCGAGTGTGATGAGAGAGTTATGAGAGCCAGATGGTGAAATATCAGGCGTTCAACGATTGATATCAGCGATAAGTGTCAGCGTTAGCAGGTATCACGATAGCCTCGTGTGTACTGACAGCGAGAATGGAGGCTGCCGACCGACGTTGTCCGTAGAAGAGAAAGAACCGACCATACGGAGTCCGTGTTGAGACGTCCACTTTTTAACAAGTGAGGATTAAGAGTTGACCCTTTTTGGTTCTGAGTTGTTCGAAAAAACGATTGAGGGGTCGCCCGGATCCGGAGCGGTTATGGGATCGATTATTGGTATGTGAGCAAGTGTTGTCCATGAATGCGACATCATTGGTTGGGTAACCTTTTGATGAGCGATCGTGACAGTGTGTTACCTCTTGTTGAGTGTTGTCTTGGTGTTGTCTGTCTGGTTAGGTGTTTCGAGGTGCGCCTGCCTTCCGACTATGTGTCGGTAAAATGTGATATTTTTTTTATTATTGAGGTGCGCCTACCTTCCGATTAGGTGTCGTAAAAATGTGTTGTCGTTCCGAACCGTGCAGTAAATGTGATGTATTTGCGTGCTACTTCCTTGTATTTCCGTGTGTGGTTGGTCCTGACATGACCATGTTTGAGAAATGTTCCGGTATGATACCTATACAGACGGAGGATTTTGGTATAGGATACCTAGACCGATGTTGTGTGTGCCGGTGCGATGCCTATACCGACGGAGGATTCCGGTGTAGAACATCTGGACCGATGTTGTTTGTTCCAGTATGTACTGGTAGTTTAGACTGGGTGTATTTACTCGGTAATTCCTTGAGGTATGGATAAGTGAGGCACGTTCGTTTTAAATTTCGAGGACGAAATTTCTTTAAGGGGGGTAGATTGTAAGAACCGCCCCAGGCGATCCCGGTCGAACCAGAGGTTTTTGGAGAAAGTTGACTTTTTTTAAGAAAAGTCAACTGATGACTCCGGGAGTCATTCGGGACCTTTCTGGGCCCCAAAAATCTTAGCCGTCATTACGGTTAGCTTAGTTGGGTCATTTCCTTTCAAATGGCACTTGTTGTGAAAAAGTCAAACCTAGGTCAAACTAGGTCGATTTTGGATTATTAACGAATAAAATAATAAGAGCTAAGATATTTTGGTGTAGGAGTGGTCCCCACATAGACACATGTCCATGTTAGCTTGGAGGGGAAGAAAAGAGAGTTGAAAGACCAAATGGTCCCCACATATGGGCAAAATAGAGAAAGAGGGGCTAAAGGACGAAATGAACTTTTCCACTTAGAGGATAAGAGCACATGGGGCAAAAATTTCAGCATTTATTCCTTGTTGGCCGACCACCCCCATAGCTAGAAGAGAGAGAAATTTTTCCTCCATTGAAGCTCCCTTGAAGCTTGAAGAAGAAGCAAGAGAAAGGAAACTCCTTTTTGGCCAATTCTACACCAAATCTTCTCAAATTTACTTCATCTTCTTCATCTCTTCCTTTCCTAAAGGTTGGTATGCTTTATTTCCTCATTTGATGAAATTAATGTTGTGGGTTTGAGTAGAGATGACTTGAACTAGTGGGTTTTGGGTGTTGGAAGGTTTAATTGTTGATTTGTGAAGAAGAGGTGGAGTTGGATGATGTAAATAACTTGGTTTGAGTAGCTTTTTGATGAAACCCACTTGGGTCTTGAAACTTTGGATGATTTGAGGTGAAAATTGAAGTTCTAAAGCCTAAAAATGGTGATATGGAGAACCTAGAACTAGTTAGGAGCTTTTTGGAAAAATTAGATATTTTTCCGGCGACCGGAGGCTCGCCGGAGCTCCGGCCGGTCGCCGCAATACGGCCACCTGGTAGAGAAATGACCGGCCATGGTTCGGCCACCCTTGGAAAGGACCAGCCATGGTCGGCCACCCTTGAACCATGACTGGCCGGTCCGGTTTGGCCACACACGGTCGTGTGGTCGTGGGGCCCACTGTTAGTCTTAGTGCCCATAGTTCAATCATAAATGTCCAAATGTGTATATCATCATTAGCAATAAGATTAAAGCGACTTTATATTACTTATGTGTTGGAGTAATATATCGATGTGATTTCTGATCTATACCCACCATGCGAATAGAACCATAGATCGAGATGGATCACACTTGATGGGTCCCTAGTCAATAAAGCTTCACTAGAAGCGAGTAGTATGAAAGATGGCTCTTCATGGCTTACGTTCTATTAGTCATTGGAATGGGATTCCGGAGTCTGATCATAGATATCATGTGGGACATGATATTGGACGACCCACCCTGAATATGTGCCATAGATTGAGTCATGAACATATTCAGTGTCGTAGCTTGTCATGTATCCTTAAACCAAGGAGTCTTTGTGATCACTATGCAGTCAACAACTAAGTTTGACCTGAGCCTAACGTTGTCCGTAACAGGGCTTCCATAACGGCCATGATTGGCTGGGGGACGGGCTGCATGAGTGACACGAAAGACGGCTAAGGGATTTATCCCTCATACTGAGGTATGGGAAAGATATCGGTTCTCGGCCGCTTGATCGAGAGTGACTGGAAGAATAGCATGGCCATGCACATGATACTGGGTATCATATATTCATTCATCTCACATATCAAGGAGCATTGATTGAGAATAATAAGAATGAAGGCTCTATGCCTTATCTCAATCAGGATATCGGAGATAATAGGATAATGACAGGGACGACGGAAAGGTTAGAATCGATTGGTTCGATTCGCTATGTAGTGTTAGTAATACTAAAGTCTCGTTAGTTGCCACTTATATAGGATCAAGTAAAATGGGATTTTACGTTGATCTATCGACATGCATAAACCTAAGGGTCACACCGAAGGATGAAACTCATTGACACATTTATGGAGAATGGCCAAAAGAGAGTTGTCTCGGGACATGACCAAAAATGGGTTTTGGGTCATGTGCCCGTAAGTGAATAGGACATTACGGATCAAGACAAGGCTTGGAGTCTTGGGATTGATCGCGTGGGATAATGTTGGACATTTCCGGTATGGAAGGCTTGGAGGCGATGAGCACGTCACGGGACCTCGTTGGGAATGGCCATGGGCCATTTTCCAAGAGGCCCATGAAAGGCCCATGCAACCAAGGACCATGGAACTAATTAATCAAGTCTTGATTAATTAGTACTACGTAAGCAAGACAAGGATTAAGGTGTTGGTGATTCACCACCTAACCTATCTTGTCTTGCCATACTTAGCACCATACTTGTCTTACTTCACACCATGCTTCACACCTTACTTGTCCTTGATGGTTGTTGATGGTTTAAGTCATCTTTTTCCTACAACAAATCACAAGACAAGAATAGAAACACAACTTCTCTCCCTCTTACACTAGAATTTCGGGTATGGCAAATTTCCTCCCTCTTGTTGTGTTCTTGAGTCATCTAATGAAGAACTACGTGGCTTTGATTCCAATTGGATACGTAGGCGTCTTGGAGACTCAAGCCGATCATCGTTTCTTTGGTGTTCTTGAACGAATTGGTAAGGAGACATTCATATTGTTTATTCTCTTGTGTATCTAATATTTGGTAGTGTTCTATGGCATGGTCTCCAGTTATTTCCTCTGCAAGTATTTGTTCATACTCTCCATCGAGACCCAACAGTGGTATCAGAGCCGTGCTACCTTCGGGATTCACAAGAGAACTTTCTGTTTTGCTTGCTAGTTTCGGTTTTGCATGTTAATTTGCTAAATTGTTTGATAACATGTTTTAAATTCTTGTTTATGGGTTTAATGCATGAAAAATGAAGTTTTGAAAAGTTTATCAAATCTGAATTTTTTTTGAATTTTTTTTGATTTTTCGGGTCTCGGGAGCGAGACTCTCGGGGAGCCGAAACCGGGACCGAACGGGGCTCCGTTGGACGGAGCTAGGCCAAGAATGACCATTGGATGGTCAATATGCCGAGCTAAACCGTTTTGTTAGTCATGACGAGTTTGGAACTGTCTTGACGAACTCAAAAATCGAATGTTCAAAAGTTTCAATTTTGAACGGTTTCGATAAACCGAGTACCAAAAAAATTCGAAACTTGGCAATTAATTAAATCGGAAAATCACATGATGTTTGATAACATGCTTGTTTGATAATACGATGTGTGATGTGATGTTGGCATGGTGTACATAATAGCCCCGAGTTCGATTTAATTATTTATCGCTTTTCACGGCCTGCGAGCCGTTAGAGTTAGCGTGTAATTATTTTTTTGAGATGTTGTCGTCGTAACACTTATTTGTAATATTTATTAATTCCCGACCTGCGAGTCATGTATTAAATTGTAATTTTTTTTCTCCAGACGAAGAAAGGGCGAAAAGGTCATTTGGTGGCTTCTCGGGTATTGACATCGGCTTGGAGTCGGTGGAGCTCAATAAGCTAGTGGGAGTTAGTTTAGGGGGCTATTATGTGCACATTTATCTCTTTATTCTTGGTTTAGTTTTGCATGATTAATTCTTTATGTTGTAGAGTTACATGCTTAACTTTATTTACCGAGCCTATCACCTCACATGCAAAGATAAAATTGGTTTTAATCATTGTTTGTGAGCCCTTAGAATCGTCATTACATTGAATGTAGTTGACGGGTTCGAAGGAAGAATTACATTGGATGTAATTGGAGGCATCATTACATTTGGAATGTAGTTGATGTGCTCATCGCATCTAGGATGTGCCAAAAGTTTTAAACACAACCGGACAAGTAAAAACGGCTCATGTCCGATACCTCCCAATTATCAACACCTTACTACCTCCCCGTCTTATGGGTGTCGTGCACCTTAGCGGAGCATCCATGAGAAAGTGTATTAGTAAGTTTGGACGACATATGTGGGTGTCGTGTGCCTTAGCGGAGCACCTATATAGTGTCGGGTCATAGTTGAAAATTGGTGGACCCGACTACGATTCTCAACTAGGTTTAAGCTAGGGTATCAGATAGGGTAAGTCGTGTACACGAGTACATACCCTAGCCAAGATTCACATTGGATGTGATTGGACGGGGTCCTACCTACATAGCTCGATTAAGTGGTGAGCCTTCGTTCAGCTTGATCGTGTGAATCAAGGATCTTGGTTTTAGATTCTAAAGGTTTAGAATCAATTGGTTGGTGTTTAAACTTGATCTTCATAAAATTATTCAGTTTACTGATTGAATTTTGTTTTTCGTGTAGATCAAATGGCAAGTATTTCAGCGAACAATAGTAGTTTGTCACTAAAAACCATTCTTGATTGGATCAAGCTAAGTGGGACAAACTACTTGGACTGGGACAGAAACTTGAGGATAGTCCTCAAATTCGAGCGCAAAGAATATGTCCTTGACCAGGCTATCCCTGAGGAGCCAGCTAATAATGCCACTAGGACTGTTAAGGATGCATACCAAAAGCACCTTAGCGATTCTATAGATGTGGCATGTATTATGCTGGGCTGCATGGAGTCTGATCTCCAAGACCAGTTCATGGAGTACTCTAATGACCCCTATACTATGATGGGGATCATAAAGGGTATGTTCAAGGAAAGGGAACGTATCGTGAGATATAATGTCCTTAATGAACTTCTCTCCTGCAAAATGTCAGTAGGAGTCTCCGTGGGTCCTCAGGTCCTAAAGATGAAGGGGCATATCGAACATCTTAATCGACTGGTTCTTAAGATAGAGAACGAGATGGCAGCGGATGTGGTTCTGCGTTCCCTTCCTCGTTCATATGCTACGTTCGTCATGAACTATCATATGCACGATATGGACAAGACCATTTCAGAGTTGCATGGAATGTTGGTAACTGCTGAAAAGAACGTCAAGGATCAGGGATCCAAAGATGTTCTGATGGTCAGACAGGGAAACAGTTTCAACAATAAGGGAACTGTTAGTGTTAAGGGCAAGGCCCCTATGCACTTGGCAGGAAAGAATATGGCATCCGAAGTGTCCTAACCCTCCTAGGACCGAGGAGTCCTCAAGGAAGGCGAAGGAGGTCGATAATGTCTGCTTCTACTGTCAGCAACCTGGTCACTGGAAGAAAGATTGCAGGAAGTTTCTGGATGATCTGAAGAAGGGCGCTGGGACTGCGCCTTCATCATGTATTTTCTTTATAGAGCTAAATCTCACTACTTCCAAAGATTCATGGGTATTGGATATCGGGGCTGAATCTCACATTTGTACTAATGTGCAGTGGTGGAAGGTAGGAGAAGCTTGAAGAAGGACGAGGTGGACCTCAGAGTGGGAAACAAGACTAGAGTTGTGGCGACTGCTGTAGGATCCATAAGTCTTCTTTTGCCAAGTGGGCTAGTTTTTGTTTTGAACAATGTATATTGCGTACCTACTTTCAGTAGGAATATTGTATCTATTTCTTTGTTGGACAAGGAAGGATACAATTTTGATGTTGGAAATGGGATTTTCAATATTTTATGCAATGATATATTTTATGCTAGCGCCAAAATGGTTGGAGGATTATACATATTGGATATGGATAGCAATGCCTCAAGCTCTATATATAATGTAAATACCAAGAGGTCTAAGTCCGGCGATTTAGACCAAACTCTGTTATGACACTGTCGTTTAGGCCACATAAACGAGAAACGCATATCAGCACTTCACAAGTGCGGACTTCTTAGTCCATTCGAATTTCATTCGATTGATAGATGTGAATCTTGTTTGATGGGGAAAATGACTAAAGCGCCCTTCATCGGTCGCGGTGAGAGGGCGGGTGACTTATTGGGGCTAATACACTCGGATGTGTGTGGACCAATAAGTACACTTGCCAGGAGGGGTTTTAGCTACTTTATCACATTTATTGACGACTTCAGTAGATATGGTTATGTCTATTTGATGAGACATAAGTCTGAAGCTTTTGATAAATTCAAAGAGTTTAAGACTGAAGTAGAGAACCAGCTCGGGAAAAGTATTAAAGCACTTCGATCGGATCGAGGTGGAGAATACTTGACCACAGAGTTTTTAGATCATCTAGCAGAGACTGAGATCCTTTCGAAATTGACTCCTCCTGGAACACCACAATTGAATGGTGTGTCATAACGTAGAAATCGGACTTTATTGGATATGGTCCGGTCCATGATCAGTGGGACTAATCTCCCAATCTCTTTCTGGGGTCATGATTTAGAGACGGCCACATTCATCGTGAATCGGGCTCCGACGAAGGCTGTGGAAGGGACACCATTTGAGAAATGGCACGGGAAGAAGCCCGTTTTGTCCCTCCTAAAGATTTGGGGTTGCGAGGCTTATGTGAAACGTTTAGTTCGAACTAAGCTCGAACCAAGATCTGATAAATGCACCTTCGTTGGGTATCCCAAAGAAACAAGGGGATACTACTTCTGCAAACCTAGCGAGAATACGGTGTTCGTCGCTCGAGGTGGGGTCTTTTTGGAAAGGGAGTTTATTTCCAAAGACGTCAGTGGGAGGACTGTACATCTAGAAGAAATTCAGGGTGGTACAGATCCAACTGATCCACTGGACAACCCAGTAGAAGAGCCTGAGATGGTCGTAGAGCAAGGACCAGTTCCTACAACAATTCCAGAAGGTCCAAGACGATCTGAAAGAGTTAGTCATCCACCTCCGAGATATGGTTACTTTGTGTCTGGAGGTGACGGTGAGCTTGTGGTGGATCACGATGATCCAGCTACATTTCAGGAAGCTGTGGACGGACCCGACTCCGATTTATGGCTGGGAGCCATGAGGGAGGAAATGCAATCCATGTCAGATAACCAAGTCTGGGAACTGGTTGATCCCATCGGTGGTGTAAGAACCATCGGATGCAAATGGATCTTCAAGGTAAAGATGGACACGGAAGGCAACCCTCAAACCTACAAAGCCCGACTGGTGGCGAAAGGTCATAGGTAGATCCAAGGGATTGACTATGAGGAAACCTTTTCCCTAGTGGCCATGGTAAAATCTATCCGAATTCTTCTTGCCATAGCTGCATATCACGATTACAAGATATGGAAAATGGATGTCAAAACCGCTTTCCTAAACGGAAATTTGTCGGAGGACGTTTATATGTCTCAACCCAAAGGTTTTGTCGATCCGAAGAATAAGGGAAAGATTTGTAAGTTGTTGAAATCCATTTATGGATTGAAACAAGCTTCTCGGAGTTGGAAACTTCGTTTTGATGAAGCTGTAATTGGATTTGGCTTTATCAAGAATGAAGATGAACCTTGCGTTTACAAGAAGGAAAATGGGGGTAAGATTACTTTTCTGGTGTTGTATGTCGATGACATACTACTCATTGGAAACGACATCCCAACCTTGCACGAGACTAAATCTTGGTTAGGGAAGAGTTTCTCAATGAAGGACTTAGCGATGCTGCTTATATCTTAGGGATTAAGATATATAGAGATCGCACCAAGAGGGTCTTGGGTTTAAGTCAAAGCACCTATGTGAACAAGGTATTGAGTAGGTTCTCAATGCTTGATTCCAAGAAAGGACTCTTACCTGCACGTCATGGCGTTCATCTCAGCAAGACTCAGTGTCCTAAGACACTTGATGAGCTGAAAAGGATGAGGCGATTCCCATACGCTTCAGCGGTAGGATCGATCATGTATTCCATGATATGCACGAGACCGGATGTCTCATATGCCTTGAGTTGTACCAGCAGACATCAGTCTAACCCTGGTGAGGAACACTGGATAGCGGTCAAAGCGATTCTCAAATATTTGAGAAGAACTAAGGACGCGTTTCTAGTACACGGGGGAAAAGATGATTCTGAACTAGTTGTTAATGGATATGTAGACGCTAGTTTCCAGACAGATCCAGATGACTTTAGAAGTCAGTCAGGATATGTGTTCACGCTGAATGGCGGAGCTTTCAGCTTGAAGAGCGTGAAGCAAGACACCGTCGCTGACTCCACGATAGAGGCCGAGTACATAGCGGCTGCAGAGGTGGCCAAGGAGGCTGTGTGGATTAGGAAGTTCACGGCAGGGTTGGGTGTAATCAAAAACCCATCCAGCCCGGTGAACCTATTTTGCGACAACACAGGGGCTATTGCGCAAGCTAAAGAGCCCAGATCGCATAACAAATCCAAACATGTACTGCGGCGATACCACCTCATCAAAGAGATACTGAACCGAGGCGATCTGAAGATCACCTATATTGCAACTGATGATAAGATAACCGACCCGCTGACTAAGGCACTATCGTTGCCTAAACATGAGAGGCATGTAAGGTCAATGGGAATAGACCGATGGTGCATTCTGGTATATTAAGGTGCGCCTGCCTTCCGACCAGGTGTCGGTAAAATGAGCTGTGATTTCCTGACGAGGTGCGCCTGCCTTCCGACCGGGCGTCGGTAAAATAAGCTGGGGTTACGTGATCAGGTGCGCCTGCCTTTCGACTAGCTGTCGGTAAAACGTGCTATGGTTTCATGATCAGGTGTGCCTGCCATTCGAATAGTTGTCGGTAAAACGTGATATTGTTTCATGATCAGGTGCGCCTGCCTTCCGACTAGTAGTCGGTAAAATGTGCTATGGTTTCATGATCAGGTGTGCCTACCTTCCGACTAGTTGTCGGTAAAACGTGCTATGGTTTCATGACCAGGTGCGCCTACCTTCCGACTAGTTGTCGGTAAAACGTGCTATGGTTTCATGATCTGGTGCGCCTGCCTTCTGACTGGTTGTCGGTAAAACGTGCTATGGTTTCGTGTGACGGTGCGCCTTCCGTCTGACTATATGTCGGTAAAACGTGCTATGATCCCGTGATAAGGTGTGCCTGCCTTGAAACGTGTTATATTGGTGTGACCCGGCGTAGTATGGGAGACTCAATGTGTGTATTGTTAATGACTTGTTGCGTGGTTGCTATTGCTTTACTTGTAAGTTGTATTGGTTGAACGTTGTGAGTTGTGCCCCGTGTTGCGGGAAGATACCCGACCGTAGAAGGATCCCGGTCCAGTATGTCATGAGTTGTACCCCGATGGGAAGATGTCTAGGCCGATGTTAACTTCGGTACGGTGTGGTTGAGCCGGGCTATGAAAAGCCGGCGCATTGTCCTGAGATACCATAGGTGGTAGTGATTGTTGTTGTTGCTAAGTGGTGATCTGTGTTGACTATCATAACTGTTTATGCGTGCTAGTTGATCTTCTTGATCTAAGATACATTTTTACATGAGTTTAGTGGATTGCCGTGCGGGTTTGCACGCGTGGTCGGTTGTGAGATAACCGTGGTTGTTGTTTTTTGAGACTTGAGTGAACGTTAGTAGTCAAGGGCATAGATGAGAACAATGGTTTTAAATTCGGTTCAGAGTCGAGGCTAATTTACGGATTGTATCCGATTGAGGGCTAAGCGTTGCCTTGGTTTTTTTGTTTAACTGTTCTTAGTTTCTGTGCTTACTAGTATGCCTTAATTGGACGGTTACTCGTGGTGGTGAGCGGACACTCATCACCTTAACTACTTTTCATACTGAGCGAAAGCTCTCCCCTTTACTTTGTTGTTCCATAGGTTTTGAGCGGGAGTTGGTCTAGCGGGATTCTCGGAGCCTGGGAGCTAGCGAAGGTCTTAGGCTAGTTGGTCTAGAGACGTATATTCTATCTTTTTGCACGATACATTTTGGTTATTATTTTTCTTTCGAGCTGTGGACTCGTTTCGTCAGATTTAATAATTTAAAATTGTTATTGGAGATTTATTTCTTTTAAAATTTTCACTTGTATTTATTATTATTTTAGTTCACGTCTCGAGTCCGGTCGAAACCGGATTTGGGGCGTGACACATCCTGCAGACCTTCTAGGGAGGATTGGAGGTCCGACACCCTATTAGTCGAGGGTGGAGGAAGCTCAGTCGTAGCCAGGTGCCGCGACCTATCTCTCGTCATACCCGACAGGGTAACGAGGGCCGCGTGAATGATTGGTATCGTGGCCTGAGTAGGGACTCAACGCCCTAGGAGCCTTCCCTTTCGCCGGGTCCCTCTGCAACGTGAGAAGCGCACTATGTTTGATACCCGAAGCCTCATCCGTGGGATTACGTGCCTGGTCCTAGGTAAGCTTAGGAACAAGTTCCATCCTAGAGACGTGACTTACGAGACCCTTAACACTCGGCAGTGTTAGATAACATTGGGCGGTGCCGAAACCCTAGGATGCCCGCCATCAAGCAGTGATGCCCGAGTGAGGTCATGGCACATAAGACTGTTACTCGCGGGAGACGCCGGACCTGTAGGGTCCAAGGGAACCATAATAGGATCACGGGTCAGCTTGCTAGGGTTTAGGAGAGTCGTAGCATGGCTTGTAGGGCATTCCGGCCCCTTAGGGCTCAAAGAAGTTGGAGCGAGGCCGCGCGCAAGCCGGTCCGTTAGGGTTTAGAGGAGGAAGAGCGAGAAGGCCCTTACATGTGGAAGAAGGTACCGGTGGTTGACGCAGAGGTCTCCCCCGTTTCGGTTTTGTGGTCAGAACTTGAGAGGTCGATCCCACCGAGAATGAGATCTCTTCCAGATTCCCACCCCGGGGAGGAGAACTTGGCGGCGGCGGGGGTAGGAGAGGAGAGTACCATGTCGTCTAGCGGATAGGGCTAGGAAAAGATCTCAGAGTTGAGAGAGAATGGAATTTCTTGAAGTAAAATTATAATTCCTTGATAGACAATACCACATACGCATCTTATAATTAAGATTCAGTTGTAAAATTATTATGTCAATAACTGGGTAGATTTTTTCCATGATTTTTTTTATTAAAGTTACAATTTCAATAAATTAGATTTCAATATGATAAAGGAAATGCATCGGGGAAACCCTTGACCATAGTAGAATAGTTATTACATGGCATCGAGTCTTTAAGGTCTGTCTACTCATAACTCTGTGACAAAAAAACCAACACAGTCGGTTTGTTGGGGAGCCATAAAGGCGAACAAAAAGTAAATAACAATGAAACCGGTGTCTGCTGCTCAAGGTCCTGCCTAACTGCTGCATATTCTGTGGAATACTACCGAACCTGTTGACACAAACTTCCAAGGGAGATAGAGTTCTTACGAGGGACCACTCCTAAAGGCAGTCCCTAGAGCACTGAATCTCTTTCATTCTTCCATTCGGGCCATCTTTCCGGCCCTGTCTTGATCATTTCGGGGTTCCCCAGCAGAACCCCGTTTCACTCCCCCACCTACCGTTCCACCACTAGACTCAACTTCAGCTCCAAGTCCAGTTATATCTATGTGCACAGGCAGGCGTGGGGGATGGCTGTACTGCCCCTGATAGGTTGGCCGATCACCAAGTTCTTCCAACCTGGATCACTCAACCGGAGCTGGGAGACTTGCCGAGGGCTCTCCCCCTAAGGTGCAGTAGCCGAGGAAACAATTTGGACCCTTCCCCGAGACAAAGGACCCTTAGGTGTAGAATTCAAGGATACTGGTTGACGGTGAATCTGATCATCACATTTCGCCGCATATGTCTTTGGTGGTGGTCCTTCTGATACTCCAAGATGAAGGAGTCCAGTTTGGGCTTACCCAACTACTTCCGATCACAGTCAGCCATCATGTGACCAATCAGACCATAGTGAAAGCAAAACACGAGAAGTTTGTTATAGGTAAGAGTGACACAAAACAGCTCAGGGAATTCATGAAATCGAAGCAGTAGTTGGCGGCAGATAGGGCGCTCCACAAGGTGCCAAAAGAGGATTTTCAATGCACCGCCCCAGCAGATACCCCATTGGTCACACGGGACTTCGACACATAGCCCTAGTGTCGAGCCGATGGTCTCTCCCGTGGACTTGGTGCGCACTACCGGACGGAGGCTGTAGGCGTGCACCCATAATTGATGGCGGTCCAAGGATGGAGGATCCATAGCCATGAGATCCAAATTAGCCAGCAGGAGGGGCCGGCCGTCAAAGCACCATGGCTCTTTTCGCCGAACTCATGATCATGTCGCCGCCATTTCGAAATAGAACCCAAACACCCCCGTCCTGATGTCCTTTATGGCCAACCCCTCGGCCGACTTCGCCCACACCCAAGAAATTATCCGGAGGAGGATCTCCTTGCGAGTTGGCTTGGCAGTCCATAATTTTCCCAGCATGGCAAATTGTTGTCGGGCGAGGGCCGATGGGCTCACTAGAAGGTATGGGGCCTAACTACCTCCTCTTCCAACGAGCATCCTGAGAGGCCATCCTGAATGTTGAGCAGGTTGGACTCTAGTGACACCGGTAGCTCAGGTTGGGGTAGTCCCGATACTCTTGGGTTTGAAAACTCTACGGCGGTGGAGCATGACCCGCGGAGGAGAGAGTAGCCCCGAAATCACCAGCACCTGATCACCATTGGGAACAATAATCACATCACATAGGGATTCTAGTTCCTTCTGGCTCGGTTTCTTCATAGGGGCCTTCCCAGAAATCATAGGGGCCTTCCCCAGAAATGGATCTCTAATTAATGGAGGCGGCGGGAAGGAGACGGAAACCTCCAACACCCTAGCGTAACGTGGGGGTCAAGCTAGGGTTTTGGACAAGAGTGGGTGACTGTCCACCAGATCAGGGGAGCCTCCCTTCCTCGTGGGGGAATCAAACGGGATAGCCGACCCTGGCAGCCCCGGTTCCACCTTGCCTCTCATAGGATTACATGCCAGCGTATGTGGCGGAAGCACCTTCGATTGTAGCGTGCCAGGAACACGAGGTTCCAGTGGTAGTTGAGAAGCTGATTCAATCGCCGAAGCCCGTGATGGAGACGAGGCGGCAGGGTTGATCGTCGGTGGGGAAATCGTCAAAATCCTAACAAGACTTGTAGAAGACGTTAGGGTTTTGGACTTGAGAGGACGACCACGTCATGGATTCACCAATGGTTCGGAGGAACCCAAAGCAAAAGCCGGGGACACCACTGGTAGTGGAGCCGAGAGAAGACCTATGGAAAGAGGGAGAGGGACCGAAGCCATAGACATCTTTGGCTTCCGATTCCGTCTCGCTTTGATAGGGGGCGCGACCTCCAAAAAGGGGCGTGGTGGTGGCACAGATGGCGTGTGTTGCGCCACGTGGGGCTGCGATGGGACATGACCGACGGTGGAGGCAGCAGTCACATCGACTACAAAAGTAGGGGCCTCCATAAATAGAGCTAGGGTTTCCTTAGTAAAGAGGAAGATCTCGCAAGTCGAGATGTTGTAAAATTATCCAATTCAACAGGTTTGATGGTATAATTGGTCATTAGTTTCTTTGAGAAGCATGATATGCTTTTTCAATGCAATAGTATATTATTCTTAACATAAAATAATTGGTATATTTAGTTCCCTGTTATAAGAACTTAAGAGTTGTGTATAAGAGCGCTTGAGTTGGTTACTCTGGTCTTGTTTTATTAAGATGCTCACATCTTTACCTGTATGGTTGGCTTCTTTGTCCTAGGTTTTTTTTTTTTTTGCTAACAAGAAGCCTTTAGATTTCGAGTTAAGCTGTTGATGGATATGAGTGTTAAGATTCCATGTCAGATGAGATTCGGGCTGACATCTCGGATCAATTGGAGCTCTGAATATCTTCACGAGTTAAATAGCTCAATTGGCTTGTAAACGTGACTCCTTAGGTTTCCTTGACCCTCCGAGTCGTGATCTAGTTGGATCCATTTGTTTCGTTGCGTGATCTTTTTCTGATATATATCACAATAGTATCTTCTAAGAAGGAAACAAATCTTCAACTTATTTTCTCGTTTCCTGCTAATAGAATACTTCCTAAATGATTAGAAATCTATTAGAAGAGTATCTTTAAGTTTTGGGAAACGAATCTTACTTCCTAAACGAATAAAATATATATTCGCTAATATATATATTCTTTAGCAAATAAATCTGCAGACTAGGAAAATTTTTTGCTACTCCAGATACGTACGAGATGTTAGATGACATCTGGACTGACATCTTATCTATGTCATCTCGAGTAACATCTTGGCTTGACTCAACTGTAGCCATCTGAGATGTAACAACACACTGTATCACCGAGTTAGTAAGGATGATAAATTCAAGTACAGACACATTGGATAACATTCTGTCTATAGGAATATTTTTCAAGAATATAAATGGACTGGATACAATCCCAAATAGTTTTCGTTCCAGAACAGAAAGTCTATCAACCCTTGACAACTAGAAAGAAGAGAGCAGATCTTACTTCATCAATCTCCAAGATGCCCAAAACTCAACATTCTTTTGACCAGCTATTGGGCCTACATCCTGAACGACATTCCAATAGGCGTCCTATAGAACATCCTACAAAGTACTCTGGCCAACAACATCATCTACATAAGTCTAATATGCATGGTAAATTTTTCTATATAGGAAAGGCTAAGAGAGCTTCAAGAAAATGTCACCATTGTGGAAAGAAAGTTCGCATAAGACCATACTGCTATCAACTCTATAAAATGTCTAAAATTCAACAAAGGTGTCTCAACCAGGTCCAGAGAATTGCAAAGAAGAAAAGTAATTATTAGAGTAAACATCCTCGTGATAATCTAAAGCAAGTGTGGAAAGTCAAAAGTGCACATCGTCGTGCCAATGTTACTTGTACCACCCTTGCCAAATCCAATGAACGTGCCTGGTCTTCAAAAGGAACTATTGTACATGCCTCCTTGGATCAACATGCCTACTATCAAGAGTAGAATCTAAGATTAGAAATGGAAAAATAACCTGACCCCGACGGGGATCCCCGCCCCCGACCCGATCGGGGCGGGAATTTTCATTATCGGGGCGGGGAACGGGTCATTGACTAGGGATGTTGACCAGGGTCGGGGTAGGGCCGGGGATGGTACTTCCTGCCCTGAACCGCCCCGATTATATTGGTCCTTCCATATATTACTGAAAAAAGTTTGGTAGGGTGATTCGAACTTTAAACATTTTGCTAGTAATTATATCACTCTAGCAACTCAGCTGGCATGAACTTGTGGTTTTAGTTTGTTTGGGTAATAAAAATATTTATCCCATAATATATTAATATAAATATTAATAACAAATATTACCTAATAAATATTTAAAAAACGTAAATATTTTTAAAATATAAAAATTACATTCTACTAAACAAAACAACAAAAGTTTAGTATAAGTATCCTTAATTGTTGGACAACTCACTTTCCGACATCCATATCATCTTGTTCCGATCATCAATTTCGGCAACACATGTATCCGTTACGTTCACATCATTGCGAACTTGAACATAAGATGTATGTTTACGGAAATACGTTGAATATTGAATGAGATAATCGCATGGAAAGTTTAAGAAAAACATGGATTAATGACATGCATTAAATGGCATTTAATGCAAACCTACATAGCCCACATTACACTTTTCCATATACTTTATAAAGTTTGAAAAATGGAATAAGGTTGTGGCCTTGGGTAACCACTAATGTGTAATGGAGAGAGCCCATAAGCGCGCCGCCGTCGCCGTCCGTCCGAGCCTGAGTCTGGGCCTTGGTCCTTGGGCTTTGAGATTTGAGCTTTGAGCTTTGAGAAAATCCTATCTTTTTTCATGCAAGACTCAGCAATTAATCTTCCCAACTTTATGTCCAGATTCATTATCTTGCATCTGGTAAAGTTTTGAATCAACATGACCTTTGGTGAAAGAGTCTGATCAAGTGTTTTAAACAGACATGCCCTTTGGTCAAAGAGTCGCAATCTTTCCGAAAGGGCACCTTGTCTACTATTTAAAGGGTGTTGAGGGGACAAAAAAATCACTTCCTTTTTCGATTCTTCTTCTCTTTTCTAACATTCTACAGTTTGAGTGCAAGTCGGGTTTAGGTCACCAGACTCCACTAGTCGAAGCACTCGCTAGTGGTTTAGGTCCGTTTTATCTTGGGAGACACTTGCCCATTCAACCTTCAGTGTCGTAGAGGGGGCAATTTTGTCTTAAGGAAACAGCCTTCTGCTGGACTCGTACTTCCTACACAAAGAACCCATCGACTTGGTTGTAAGTATAATATTGTTCTTTTATTATTTCTGTTGTTCTTGATTTCAGTTGCCTACAAAAACAACGTTTATAATTGTTAATTTATCATAGATCACCACTTAGTAAATTAATTTTTTGTAAAAAAATAAGCTTTTTTTAAATACAATCCCTTAAACGGGGCGGGGTAGAGAATCCCCGAACTCGACGGGGCGGGGTAGGGAATCCCCAAACCCAACGGGGAAATCTTAGGGCGGGGTCAACTAGGGGATAGGGCGGGGACGGGGCGTATTGAAAATAAACAGGGCGGGAATGGGGCGAGGGGTCGCCACCCTAAAACCGCCTCGTTGCCATCCCTATCTAAGGTATTAAAGCAATCACCTTGCATATCCATCATTGTAACAAGATGTTAAAAGAGGAAAGATTGTCATTGAACACATAGGCACATATGTTATGGTTGAAGACATGTTAACGAAAGAACTACCTCACAAAGACTTTTCATAAACGCACTGAAAGTATGAGTCTTGACGATAGTTCCTACCCAAGTTGTCTGTCAGTAAGTATGCCTATATTTGGCATTTACATTATGAGCTCTAAATTATCTTTTACATCTTACATTCTGTTTTTCGAAATACAACACATTATCGTGCGATTTATGATAACAAAATGTGTCACTTACAAAGACATTATGGGACCTGTATGACGACTTTTGATTGTGGCCTTGTTCTGAAGGTAGGCAGTGTTGTAGTACATGGAAGGAATCATGTTGCAAATAATTTTTTTCTTATATGTATGACCGCCATGATCCCATTGTCTATTGAATTAGTTAAAAAAACTTATCACTATCGTATAAAGATATTCAGTTTAGAACTTAATGTCGGCCTTATGACCTCTAAAAGGATGGATAAGGACTGTTTCTAAATGACCAAGTGGGAGACTGTTAGAATATATTTATTTGGAGTTATTAAATATAATTATATTCTTCCCTGTTTGTGGTCAATTAGAAACTCATCACTTTTAGGAAACATGATATTCTAATTAAATGGTAATTATCAATTGATTGGTAAAGAAGTCTTTCCTTATTCAATCTCTACTTTGATGGATGGTAGATATTGAATCCTAATGAAACCCGAATAAAGAATATTGACCCTCTCTCCACCTATAAATACATGTAACTTATTACATCATAAGTATACAATACACAAACACCTAAAGGGGTGTATAGGAAGGGGAGAGAAACCGAAGTTCATAAAGCGAATTACGTGGACTTTGATCTCTCATATACTATTGGGGAGTACGTAGGCAATACAAGTACGTTCTGGATACAAGTCCGTTATGCCCAACCAAGATCATCTACAAGTGCATCCACATCCATTAATGGAGGTATTCCTGAAATCCTATCCATCTATTTATTCTACGATTGATTGTGATGCCCACGATTTAGGGTTCATGTAAATTATGACTTATAGGAAAGCATCAACACTAACCATTCAATTGGTCTACTTCTAGATTTCCACATCAAAATTGAGCACATTATAAGCATCCATAATGCGTAAAGTCATACTTGCTTCACTGACTTTTGTTAAATACGATATCTAAACCATTGGTCACTGACTTCTATTAATAAAAATGGATAAAATATTCCATTATGTTAGTCATGTGTATTCATTTGACTGTTAATTAAAGAGAGATGGCGTTTTTCCCTTACTCGTTTGAAATTACTATTTCACCTTCATTTGAGGCTATCGAAATCTCCTAAATACTCCTTTTATTATAAAATTAATAATTATTTAAAAAAGTTACAAAACATAATTAATTACAAAACATAAATAAAAAGTGAAAAATCTTAAACATAGCTCTCTGCCCTAATGCCGCAGCGCCGCACGGAGTGGAAGAATGGACCATGTGTTAGTCTTAGTGCCCGTAGTTCAATCATAAATGTCCAAATGTATATATCATCATTAGCAATAAGATTAAAGCGGCTTTCTATTACTTATGTGTTGGAGTAATATATCGATGTGATTTCTGATCTATGCCCACCATGCGAATAGAACCATAGATCGAGATGGATCACACTCGATGGGTCCCTAGTCAATAAAGCTTCACTAGAAGCGACTAGTATGAAAGATGGCTCTTCATGGCTTACGTTCTGTTAGTCATTGGAATGGGATTCCGGAGTCTGATCATAGATATCATGTGGGACATGATATTGGACGACCCGCCCTGAATATGTGCCATAGATTGAGTCATTAACATATTTAGTGTCGTAGCTTGTCATGTATCCTTAGACCAAGGAGTCTTTGTGATCACTATGCAGTCAACAACTAAGTTTGACCTGAGCCTAACGTTGTCCGTAACAGGGCTTCCATAACGGCCAGGATTGGCTTGGGGACGGGTTGCATGAGTGACACGAAAGACGGCTAAGGGATTTATCCCTCATACTGAGGTATGGGAAAGATATCGGTTCTCGGCCGCTTGATCGAGAGTGACTGAAAGAATAGCATGGCCATGCACATGATACTAGGTATCATATATTCAGTCATCTCACATATCAAGGATCAGTGATTGAGAATAATAAGGATGACGGCTCTATGCCTTATCTCAATCAGGATATCGGAGATAAAAGGATAATGACAGGGAGGACGGAAAGGTTAGAATCGATTGGTTCGATTCGCTATGTAGTGTCAGGCAATACTAAAGTCTCGTTAGTTGCCACTTATATAGGATCAAGTAAAATGGGATTTTACGTTGATCTATCGACATGCATAGACCTAAGGGTCACACCGAAGGATGAAACTCATTGACACATTTATGGAGAATGGCCAAAAGAGAGTTGTCTCGGGACATGACCAAAACTGGGTTTTGGGTCATGTGCCCGTAAGTGAATAGGACATTACGGATCAAGACAAGGCTTGGAGTCTTGGGATTGATCGCGTCGGATAATGTTGGACATTTCCGGTATGGAAGGGTTGGAGGCGATGAGCACGTCACGGGACCTCGTTGGGAATGGCCATGGGCCATGTTCCAAGAGGCCCATGAAAGGCCCATGCAACCAAGGCCCATGGAACTAATTAATCAAGTCTTGATTAATTAGTACTAAGTAAGCAAGACAAGGATTAAGGTGTTGGTGATTCACCACCTAACCCATCTTGTCTTGCCATACTTAGCACCATGCTTGTCTTACTTCACACCATGCTTCACACCTTACTTGTCCTTGATGGTTGTTGATGGTTTAAGTCATCTTTTTCCTACAACAAATCACAAGACAAGAATAGAAACACAACTTCTCTCCCTCTCACACCACAATTTCGAGTTTGGCACTTTTCCCCCCTCTTGTTGTGTTCTTGAGTCATCTAAAGAAGAACTACGTGGCTTTGATTCCATTTGGATACGTAGGCGTCTTGGAGACTCAAGCCGATCATCGTTTCTTTGGTGTTCTCTTCCTTTTCTTGAACTAGTTGGTAAGGAAACATCCATATTGTTTATTCTCTTGTGTATCTAATATTTGGTAGTGTTCTATGACATGGTCTCGAGTTATTTCCGCTGCAAGTATGTGTTCATACCCTCCATCGAGACCCAACAGTGGTATCAGAGCCGTGCTACCTTCGGGATTCACAAGAGAGCTTTCGGTTTTGCTTGCTAGTTTCGGTTTTGCATGTTAATTTGCTAAATTGTTTGATAACATGTTTTAAATTCTTGTTTATGGGTTTAATGCATGAAAAATGAATTTTTGAAAAGTTTATCAAATCTGGAATTTTTGAAAAAAATTTGATTTTTCGGGTCTCGGGAGCGGGACTCTCGGGGAGCCGAAACCGGGACCGAACGGGGCTCCGTTGGACGGAGCTAGGCCAAGCATGACCATTGGATGGTCAATATGCCGAGCTAAACCGTTTTGTTAGTCATGACGAGTTTGGAACCGTCTTGATGAACTCAAAAATCAAATGCTCAAAAGTTTCAATTTTGAACGGTTTCGATAAACCGAGTATCAAAAATTTTCGAAACTTGGCAATTAATTAAAACCGGAAAATCACATGATGTTTGATAACATGCTTGTTTGATAACACGATGTGTGATGTGATGTTGGCATGGTGTACATAATAGCCCCGAGTTTGATTTAATTATTTATCGCTTTTCACGGCCTGCGAGCCGTTAGAGTTAGCGTGTAATTATTTTTTCGAGGTGTGGTCGTCGTACCACTTATTTGTAATATTTATTAATTCCCGACCTGCGAGTCGTGTATTAAATTGTAATATTTTACTCAAGACGAAGAAAGGGCAAAAAGGTCATTTGGTGGCTTCTCGGGTTTTGACATCGGCTTGGAGTCGGTGGAGCTCAAGAAGCTAGTGGGAGTTAGTTTAGTGGGCTATTATGTACATATTTAACGCTTTATGCTTGGTTTAGTTTTTGCATGATCTTTTCTATGTGTTTTAGAATTGCATGCTTAACTTAATTTACCGAGCATATCACCTCACATGCAAAGATAAAATTGGTTTTAATCATTGTCTGTGAGCCCTTAGAATCGTCATTACATTGGATGTAGTTGACGGGTTCGAAGGAAGAATTACATTGGATGTAATTGGAGGCATCATTACATTTGGAATGTAGTTGATGTGCTCATCGCATCTAGGATGTGCCAAAAGTTTAAAACACAACCGGACAAGTAAAAACGGGTCATGTCCGATACCTCCCAATTATCAACACCTTACTACCTCCCCGTCCTATGGGTGTCGTGCGCATTAGCGGAGCATCCATGGGAAAGCGGGGTAGTAGGTTTGGACGACATGTGTAGGTGTCGTGCGCATTAGCGGAGCACCCACATAGTGACGGGCCATAGTTGAAAATTGGTGGACCCGACTACGATTCTCAGCCTGAGGTTGAGCTAGGGTATTAGATAGGGTAAGCCGTGTACATGAGTACATACCCTAGCCAAGAGTCACATTGGATGTGATTGGATGGAGTCCTACCTACATAGCTCGATTAAGTAGTGAGCATTAGTTCAGCTTAATCGGGTGAATCAAGGATCTTGGTTTTAGGTTCTAAAGGTTTAGAATCAATTGGTTGGTGTTTGAACTTGATCTTCATAAAATTTATTCAGTTTACTGATTATATTTTGTTTGTCGTGTAGATCAAATGGCAAGTACTTCAGCGAACAATAGTAGTTTGTCACTAAAAACCATTCTTGATAGGATCAAGCTAAGTGGGACAAACTACTTGGACTGGGACAGAAACTTGAGGATAGTCCTCAAATTCGAGCGCAAAGAATATGTCCTAGACCAGGCTATCCCTGAGGAGCCAGCTAATAATGCCATTAGGGCCGTTAAGGATGCATACCAAAAGCACCTTAGCGATTCTATAGATGTGGCATGTATTATGCTGGGCTGCATGGAGTCTGATCTCCAAGACCAGTTCATGGAGTACTCTGATGACCCCTATACTATGATGGGGATCATAAAGGGTATGTTCAAGGAAAGGGCACGTATCGTGAGATACAATGTCCTTAATGAACTTCTCTCCTGCAAAATGTCAGCAGGAGTCTCCGTGGGTCCTCATGTCCTAAAGATGAAGGGGCATCTCGAACATCTTAATCGACTGGGTCTTAAGATAGAGAACGAGATGGCAGCGGATGTGGTTCTGCGTTCCCTTCCTCGTTCATATGCTACGTTCGTCATGAACTATCATATGCACGATATGGACAAGACCATTTCAGAGTTGCATGGAATGTTGGTAACTGCTGAAAAGAACGTCAAGGATCAGGGATCCAAGGATGTTCTGATGGTCAGACAGGGAAACAGTTTCAAGAATAAGGGAACTGTTAGTGGTAAGGGCAAGGCCCCTATGCACTTGGCAGGAAAGATGAGGCATCCGAAGCGTCCTAACCCTCCTAGGACCGGGGAGTCCTCAAGGAAGGGGAAGGATGTCGAGAATGTCTGCTTCTACTGTCAACAGCCTGGTCACTGGAAGAAAGATTGCAGGAAGTTTCTGGATGATCTGAAGAAGGGCGGTGGGACTGTGCCTTCATCAGGTATTTTCTTTATAGAGCTAAATCTCACTACTTCCAAAGATTCATGGGTATTGGATACCGGGGCTGAATCTCACATTTGTACTAATGTGCAGTGGCTGGAAGGTAGGAGAAGCTTGAAGAAGGACGAGGTGGACCTCAGAGTGGGCAACAAGACTAGAGTTGTGGCGACTGCTGTAGGATCCATAAGTCTTCTTTTGCCAAGTGGGCTAGTTTTTGTTTTGAACAATGTATATTGTGTACCTACTTTCAGTAGGAATATTGTATCTATTTCTTTGTTGGACAAGGAAGGATACAATTTTGATGTTGGAAATGGGATTTTCAATATTTTATGCAATGATATATTTTATGCTAGCGCCAAAATGGTTGGAGGATTGTACATATTGGATATGGATAACAATGCCTCAAGCTCTATATATAATGTAAATACCAAGAGGTCTAAGTCCAATGATTTAGACCAAACTCTTTTATGGCATTGTCGTTTAGGCCACATAAACGAGAAATGCATATCAACACTTCACAAGTGTGGACTTCTTAGTCCATTCGAATTTCATTCGATTGATAGATGCGAATCTTGTTTGATGGGAAAACTGACTAAAGCGCCCTTCATCGGTCGCGGTGAAAGGGCGGGTGACTTATTGGGGCTAATACACTCGGATGTGTGTGGACCAATGAGCACACTTGCCAGGAGGGGTTTTAGCTACTTTATCACATTTACTGACGACTTCAGTAGATATGGTTATGTCTATTTGATGAGACATAAGTCTGAAGCTTTTGATAAATTCAAAGAGTTTAAGACGGAAGTAGAAAACCAGCTCGGGAAAAGTATTAAAGCACTTCGATCAGATCGAGGTGGAGAATACTTGACCACAGAGTTTTTAGATCATCTAGCAGAAAGTGGGATCCTTTCGGAATGGACTCCTCCCGGAACACCACAATTGAATGGTGTGTCCGAACGGAGAAATCGGACTTTATTGGATATGGTCCGGTCCATGATTAGTGGGACTGATCTCCCAATCTCTTTCTGGGGTTATGCTCTGGAGACGGCCGCATTCATTTTGAATCGGGCTCCGACGAAGGCTGTGGAAGGGACACCATTTGAGAAATGGCGCGGGAGAAAGCCCGTTTTGTCCTTCCTAAAGATTTGGGGTTGCGAGGCTTATGTGAAACGTTTAGTTCCGACTAAGCTCGAACCAAGATCTGATAAATGCACCTTCGTTGGGTATCCCAAAGAAACAATGGGGTACTACTTCTACAAACCCAGCGAGAACACGGTGTTCGTCGCTCGGGGTGGGGTCTTTATGGAAAGGGAGTTTATTTCCAAAGACGTCAGTGGGAGGGTTGTACATCTAGAAGAAATTCAGGGTGGTACAGATCCAACTGATCCACTGGACAACCCTGTAGAAGAGCCTGAGATGGTCGTAGAGCAAGGACCAGTTCCTGCAACAATTCCAGAAGGTCCAAGGCGATCTGAAAGGGTTAGTCGTCCACCTCCGAGATATGGGTACTTTGTGTCTGGAGGTGACGGTGAGCTTGTGGTGGATCACGATGATCCAGCTACATTTCAGGAAGCTGTGGACGGACCCGACTCTGAGTTATGGCTGGGAGCCATGAGGGAGGAAATGCAATCCATGTCGGACAACCAAGTCTGGGAACTGGTTGATCCCATCGGTGGTGTAAGAACCATCGGATGCAAATGGATCTTCAAGGTGAAGATGGACATGGAAGGCAACCCTCAGACCTACAAAGCCCGACTAGTGGCGAAAGGTTATAGGCAGATCCAAGGGATTGACTATGAGGAAACCTTTTCCCCAGTGGCTATGGTCAAATCTATCCGAATTCTTCTTGCCATAGCTGCATATCACGATTACGAGATATGGCAAATGGATGTCAAAACCGCTTTCCTAAACGGAAATTTGTCGGAGGACGTTTATATGTCTCAACCCGAAGGTTTTGTCGATCCGAAGAATAAGGGAAAGATTTGTAAGTTGTTGAAATCCATTTATGGATTGAAACAAGCTTCTCGGAGTTGGAACCTTCGTTTTGATGAAGCTGTAATTGGATTTGGCTTTATCAAGAATGAAGATGAACCTTGCGTTTACAAGAAGGCAAATGGGGGTATGATTACCTTTCTGGTGTTGTATGTCGATGACATACTACTCATTGGAAACGACATCCCAACCTTGCACGAGACTAAAGCTTGGTTAGGGAAGTGTTTCTCAATGAAGGACTTAGGCGATGCTGCTTATATCTTAGGGATTAAGATATATAGAGATCGCACCAAGAGGGTCTTGGGTTTAAGTCAAAGCACCTATGTGAACAAGGTATTGAGTAGGTTCTCAATGCTTGATTCCAAGAAAGGACTCTTACCCGCACGTCATGGCGTTCATCTCAGCAAGACTCAGTGTCCTAAGACACCTGATGAGCTGAAAAGAATGATGCGAATCCCATACGCTTCGGCGGTAGGATCGATCATGTATTCCATGATATGCACGAGACCGGATGTCTCATATGCCTTGAGTTGTACCAGCAGACATCAGTCTAACCCTGGTGAGGAACACTGGATAGCGGTCAAAGCGATTCTCAAATATTTGAGAAGAACTAAGGACGCGTTTCTAGTGTACGGGGGAAAAGATGATTCTGAACTAGTTGTTAATGGATATGTAGACGCTAGTTTCCAGACAGATCCAGATGACTTTAGAAGTCAGTCAGGATATGTGTTCACGCTGAATGGCGGAGCTTTCAGCTGGAAGAGCGTGAAGCAAGACACCGTCGCTGACTCCACGACAGAGGCCGAGTACATAGCGGCTGCAGAGGCGGCCAAGGAGGCTGTGTGGATTAGGAAGTTCACGGCAGGGTTGGGTGTAATCAAAAACCCATCCAGCCCGGTGAACCTATTTTGCGACAACACAGGGGCTATTGCGCAAGCTAAAGAGCCCAGATCGCATAACAAATCCAAACATGTACTGCGGCGATATCACCTCATCAGAGAGATACTGAACCGAGGCGATGTGAAGATCACCTATATTGCAACTGATGATAACATAGCCGACCCGTTGACTAAGGCACTATCGTTGCCTAAACATGAGAGGCATGTAAGGTCAATGGGAATAGATTGGAGTTTAGATTGGAACTAGGGCAAGTGGGAGATTGTTAGTCTTAGTGCCCGTAGTTCAATCATAAATGTCCAAATGTATATATCATCATTAGCAATAAGATTAAAGCGGCTTTCTATTACTTATGTGTTGGAGTAATATATCGATGTGATTTCTGATCTATGCCCACCATGCGAATAGAACCATAGATCGAGATGGATCACACTCGATGGGTCCCTAGTCAATAAAGCTTCACTAGAAGCGACTAGTATGAAAGATGGCTCTTCATGGCTTACGTTCTGTTAGTCATTGGAATGGGATTCCGGAGTCTGATCATAGATATCATGTGGGACATGATATTGGACGACCCGCCCTGAATATGTGCCATAGATTGAGTCATTAACATATTTAGTGTCGTAGCTTGTCATGTATCCTTAGACCAAGGAGTCTTTGTGATCACTATGCAGTCAACAACTAAGTTTGACCTGAGCCTAACGTTGTCCGTAACAGGGCTTCCATAACGGCCAGGATTGGCTTGGGGACGGGTTGCATGAGTGACACGAAAGACGGCTAAGGGATTTATCCCTCATACTGAGGTATGGGAAAGATATCGGTTCTCGGCCGCTTGATCGAGAGTGACTGAAAGAATAGCATGGCCATGCACATGATACTAGGTATCATATATTCAGTCATCTCACATATCAAGGATCAGTGATTGAGAATAATAAGGATGACGGCTCTATGCCTTATCTCAATCAGGATATCGGAGATAAAAGGATAATGACAGGGAGGACGGAAAGGTTAGAATCGATTGGTTCGATTCGCTATGTAGTGTCAGGCAATACTAAAGTCTCGTTAGTTGCCACTTATATAGGATCAAGTAAAATGGGATTTTACGTTGATCTATCGACATGCATAGACCTAAGGGTCACACCGAAGGATGAAACTCATTGACACATTTATGGAGAATGGCCAAAAGAGAGTTGTCTCGGGACATGACCAAAACTGGGTTTTGGGTCATGTGCCCGTAAGTGAATAGGACATTACGGATCAAGACAAGGCTTGGAGTCTTGGGATTGATCGCGTCGGATAATGTTGGACATTTCCGGTATGGAAGGGTTGGAGGCGATGAGCACGTCACGGGACCTCGTTGGGAATGGCCATGGGCCATGTTCCAAGAGGCCCATGAAAGGCCCATGCAACCAAGGCCCATGGAACTAATTAATCAAGTCTTGATTAATTAGTACTAAGTAAGCAAGACAAGGATTAAGGTGTTGGTGATTCACCACCTAACCCATCTTGTCTTGCCATACTTAGCACCATGCTTGTCTTACTTCACACCATGCTTCACACCTTACTTGTCCTTGATGGTTGTTGATGGTTTAAGTCATCTTTTTCCTACAACAAATCACAAGACAAGAATAGAAACACAACTTCTCTCCCTCTCACACCACAATTTCGAGTTTGGCACTTTTCCCCCCTCTTGTTGTGTTCTTGAGTCATCTAAAGAAGAACTACGTGGCTTTGATTCCATTTGGATACGTAGGCGTCTTGGAGACTCAAGCCGATCATCGTTTCTTTGGTGTTCTCTTCCTTTTCTTGAACTAGTTGGTAAGGAAACATCCATATTGTTTATTCTCTTGTGTATCTAATATTTGGTAGTGTTCTATGACATGGTCTCGAGTTATTTCCGCTGCAAGTATGTGTTCATACCCTCCATCGAGACCCAACACCATGGCCATGATTAAGGCCATGGTTTTAGCCATGATAATTCTTCCGATCTTCGAAGCAACCACCATCCATGGAGAAGCTATCACTCGGTATAGCCTTGGTAGCAGACGCAGCCCTATCTTTTAAGGCTTTGCGATCAGCGGCGGCTCCCGAGGGGGTCTTGTCGCAGGTGGGGGACGGTGGCTCCCGAGGTGGTTTTAACCGTCGGATTCCACCATGGGGATCGTGTATCTGAAACTGTAATTGATGGATTCTGGCATGCCAAGAGTGGAAGACAGGCTGGCGGGGATCGGCGAGGAGAGATCGGGATGGGGAAGTTCAGAGGTCAGGCACGGCGGCGGCGCCTTAGAAGAGGAGGTCAGCTAGCCCTATTGTATCGGAAATGGAGGAGGATGGTTCCCGGCAGGTTCTCGGTTCCGACTGGCGGCGCCGAGGAACTGTTCGGGCTAGGGTTTCGGTGACGGGTCAGAGCTGGGGACGGGCCGATAGTCTTATTGGGCCGAGGTCGTCTGCTGGACGGGCTGGGTTGCGTCAAGTGCTAGACCTAGGTGGTGTTGTGCTCGGGGTGGACCCGATGGGCCTGAGTGTTACTCCACTGGGCCTCCATCAGAGAACCGGACCGGGTCGGGAGGCACGGTCTGGCAAGTCTCCTGGGTTAGGGTCAGGGGATGGCTGGGTCGGGCCTGGTCTGGGTCATGGCACAACCCAATTCTCGACGGACTCTCGCATCTGTGGAGAGTCGATGAGGATTGGTGCATCATTTACAGCAGCGGCGGGGGACTTCCTGCACCCTCGCCTTGCGGAATGAGTCCAACGAGGTCTAGGGAGGGGTCGGTCGGCTGCACCGCCTCCCTAGACGTAAGGTGGCAACGGGTCCGCCAAAAGTCGACAAGATTCTCCCTTACCATTTCGGAGTCAGCAATCCCGCGTTCAGGAGCCCTACCATTATCAGTCAAGGGAGGATGACGCACGCTGACTTACCAGGGGAGTAATCGGTCCACCATTTCTTGTTTATCCTCTGATCTGCTCGATCAGTATCTTATGGTTGGAGTATATTGTATCAGTGTCCCTGGATGCTACCGCAGTCCCACCCCTCCGACCGCCCTTATGCCTAAGAGCAAAATTTACTTTTCTGCATTTGTCTTTCAAGTTCTGCTAGATTGGTTATTATGTATTCGCAGGCACCATAATGCTTTTATATTTATAATATCACCGTTACTACCTCAAAAAAACAAAACGTAAATAAAGATAAATAAATAGAACATATCCGACTTTATTTTTATCTCTTTAAACCATTTGTACTTCACATTCCATTCCCATGTCATCTAAGCGTATCACCACCAAATCTGGTGACCTCGTCTTCTACCGCGAGCACATTTCTCCGATGAACATATTTGGTCGGCGAGCACGTTCTTAGGCTTCATTCTTCGATCATCTCTCTCTCATTCTGGAGTTCACCATCTAGCCCACTATGGGTTCTTGATTTGCACTAGAGACGACGAGACTAGTGGATGAGGCGTGACGAATGGGGATTGGGCTCTCCGACAAGATCTTAAGGTTCCGACAAGATCTGAGGACGAGAGGTCGTCAAACGATGCTACTTGGAAGGCTCGAGGGTGAGGTCTACGTCCATCTTTTCTCTAGATATTTAGGTCAGTTTATCTCCATCGTCATGAATTTTTGTGGAAAGACCTCTCTAGATCCACGAACCAATTGATTCTTCATCTACTCTTTATCCTCAAGGTAAATCCCTTCCCTATTTTCGTTTCTATGGATTTTAGTTCATGGGTTTTGGAGAAATTTGACAAACAATGGATGAGTTTGGAGTTGGGAGTTTGGATGATGAAGTTTTGAAGGATTTTGATGTTAGATGATGGGTTTAATTCGTGTTTTTGGAGTTTTGATGAATACCCATGGTGGTTTTTGAAGTAGAGACGTTTAGGAACTGTTTTTGGAGCTTTAGTAGGTCATCCATGGAGGTTTTGGGGGTTAAAATCGTGAAAACCCGGAGCTGGAGGAAGTAGGCGGATGAACAGTACTAGGTGTCACGGCTCCGTGACAGGAACCATCACGGAGGGCGTCACGGCTCCGTGAGGGAGACCGTGGCGGCGTCACTCACGACTCCGTGAGGAGGACTGTGACGGCGCAGCCCACGGATCCGTGACCAGATCCGTGGCAGACCAGTTTTAGTCCTTTTGAGCCCCTTTTCGATCTTTTTCGTTCACTTCAAGAAATGGTTTTTGTGCTTAATTGTTTGCACTGTGTTTAGTCTTTAATTAGAGTTTATTTGTAATCCAAGACCTTGGAACCGAGTTTGAGAGACGAAGACTACTTGGGGACCCGTGTGAAGAACGGAGAGGAAGCTAGTTTGGACACCGGCAACTAGAAGGATTATTAGAGGAAGACCACAAGGTAGGGAAAGTACTAACTCCTCGTGCATTTCAATACCTAGTATGCCTATTAGGTTAATAAAATCGGAAAGGTCCTAGAATTGCATATAGGATGCGAATAACTAGAATAATCGTCTTTCAATTACTAATAACCGAACGTGTCTAGTATGCATGCGTAGGATGTGAATAACTAGTGTAACTCGCTTTCAATACTTGGGAATTTCCGTGCTGGTAGATGGTCGTGATGAGCCCTAGGATCGTTTGTGTTTGCCTCACATGCTTGGTTGCCTAGTTTCGGGAAAGATAAGAGTCTAATACAACTAGCTATTTTGAATGTTGAATTATGGATGGTTGATTGGTTATTTGAATGAATGCTTGAATGATTGAATGGATGTTTGAATGAATGAAGGATTGAGTGTAATTGATTGTGCCAAATGGTACGATTGGGGGAATGGTAGACCGATGGATCGCGATTGGTAAGATTAACGGTAAGTGTAAAGGTATATGGATCCCTTTTGTGTGTTGTGATGGAATTGTGGTTTGCTAAGCTTCGGTTGTATGATGTATTGGCGGGTTAGTCTCTTGTATGTGTTTTGAGAACATTGGTTGGTTGATCCTGCGGGATATTGGTTATGGACCCTGCGGGGCATTGGTTGGTTGATCCTGCGGGATATTGGTTATGGACCCTGCAGGGCATTGGTTGGTTGATCCTGCGGGATATTGGTTATTGACCCTGCGGGGCATTGGTTGGTTGATCCTGCGGGACATTGATTATTGGACACTGCGGGGCATTGATTATTGGACCCTTCGAGGCATTGATTATTGGACCCTGCGGGGCATTGGTTATTGGACCCTGCGGGGCAGTTGGATGGTTTACCCTGCGGGGAATGGTTACTTGTTGATTCACCCGAGTGTATGCGTCCTGCAGGAGCATTACCTTGGTTCCCAATGACATATGGTCCTTTGGGGGCATTTCCGAGACTCCCGACGATATGTGTCCCTTGAGGGATATTACCGGTAGTCCGACCTATGTGCCGCCTCTGGATCGAGGGAAAATTACTCTACTTGTCCCGATGATCTATGGTCTTTTGGTGACATTTCCGGAGATTCCGACGTTATGTACCCTTTGAGGGATACTCCCGGTAATCCGATGTATGTGTCTCCTCTAGATCGAGGGAAAATCCGACATGACACAAAGAGTATTGCGGATCGGAGGGTGGTGACTTCATGTTCCACTGCGACATTTAAATGCTCTATCGTAAATTGTTACTCAATGAATGTATTGTTTCCCTTACTTTCTATTATTATTGCTAGCTCTTTGAAAGAGTTAAATACCCGTTTTATTCCCGTATTTCAACATCTTCTTAGTTCTTTGGGTCATTGAGACTCGAACGAAATTGTGAATTTCTATTTATTAAACTTAAGGGCTGCCCTTGTTATTTATTTTCCCTACTGACCATAAGTTCACCCCTATTTGTTTATTTACTGTTTTTAGAAGCTCGCGTGATGAGTAGTGGACTCAAGGCTCGGAAGCTTCTGTGGGTCCGGGTGCACTTAGTCTTACAGTTTTTTTTGGTCTTACTTTTGAGTTATAAACCTTATGTGTAATGGATTTACGTTGGAGTTTTTACTTGAGATATTTTGGTTGAACTAAACTTGGAGAGTCATATTGGATTTGAGATATTTTGTTGTTATACTTTTTTTATCTTTAAGTCATGTCTCGAGTCCGGTCAATACCGGATTAAGGGTGTGACAAAAGTCTGCTAGGGTTTCGGCGCCGTCATGTCACGCCTCACCCCAGCCCAGTCTCCACCCCTTCCAGCGTAGTCTCGGTCCTTTCCGGTGTTGTTTCGGTCCCTCGTCCCCGCTGTCATGGTGCTCTCCCCGTTCCTTTTCCTCTTTTGTTGCTGCTAGACTGGGATGCTGGGATTAGAGCATCTCCTGTCTCTGCGAGGCAACCTACCCTGTACCTCTTCGTCTGCGATTCCTCCTTCTCCTTCGGCGCTATCTTTGCACCCGCCACTGAAGTAGCCAGCACTGTCCCCACATCCTTGGCCTCCGCCTATAGGACGGCCCACGCGGCGTCCCTTGGTTGCATCCTCCTCAAGCAACGCCCTTGCCCCACCAAACCATATGTCGTTGGCCCCTCAAATTTACCAATACCTTGCTCTGGCTCTTCCTCTCCCGAACGGCGCGCTTTCTAGGGTTGCGTCTTAACCATGTGCTACTGCGACCCGGGCCCAGATTCCTCCTCTCAATGGAAGAGGGGGCTCTAGGTTTACCTCCTCTTCACGGCGCGAGGCTCTTCTCCCTACCGCTGCGTGGTCTAAGATTGTGACTAACGCCATTCGGCGTGCCTCTACATCGGCCCTCGCAACTCCGGGAGGGATGTCGAGGGACCGATCAAGGCACTTGGATCGGGACGAGCTCTCTAGTTTAGGACAGGGTGGGGAAACAACCCCACCAGAAGAAATGAAAAGCCGACAGAGCATCAGGGACTAACCCTGGGATGGGTCCCATGACGATGCTTTGTCTCCCACCATCACCGTTGTTGTGATCTCTGATTTCCGGCACTCTCTTCCCCCCTTCGTATTATGTCCTTGCCTATGCGGATCCTAGCTCGGTGATAGCTGACATATCCAATACCGTCAGTGACGATTATAGTATGAAAAGAACTGCGATACTATTGTGACTTTTGTCTGTTCTTGTTCTTCGTGGTTAGGGATTTATTCCTGATGCACTCTGGTGTATTTGAACTTTAATTAATAAATTGCACCTTCCGCTAAAAAAAAACGCTAAATGGATCACAAGACTTTTCTGTTTAACCAGTCTAAAACATATTGATTATTTACTTTTGACCTACTCATTTTATGATTTTAAAAGCTAGTACACAACGGATGCTTTTAGTTAATTGAGAATAGAGAAACTAAACATTCATAATTAACCTTTACTTATTAAAGAAGTAAAGGCTAATGTACTTTATGCTCTTAAGATAGTGGTAGAAGAATGGGGATACGAAATTTCCTCAAACAAATTGGTATTTTTTTCCGAAGAAATGGATAGCTTTATAATAAGTTAATTGTGGATGGGTTCCACATAAATTGACCACAAAAAAAAAAAACTGTCTAACAAATAAAATGCATGACCACATTTACATATCACTCAATTAGCCTTTTATAAAGGTGTTAACAATTGACTGCAGAAAATAAATACAATTACACGACAAAAAGTATTAGCTGATTTTGAAGAAGTAACAGTGTTTTCTTCTGTTCTTCAGTTCTTCATCTGATCATCATTGTTCTTCATTGCCCTGCTCCTGCTTCCATCCTCTCCTACTCTTCATCTGATTAGACTTTTCTTCTTTCTGGTGTAGTCTCCAGGATGATCTAGCCCAAGATCATCGAACCACCTCTTCTCCTCTGTTCCTTCTTGCCTTGTTGCCTCTTTGGTTACTATCTACCCAATGCGGAAGCCTCGTACAAGCTATGCCATGGTCCCTCTGCACAACTCCTTCCAACAACTTGGGACACACCTTTCCCTCCAAGAACACAGTGGAGAACCTCCTCGACCTCTTATGGCTCCCAAAAACAAAGGAAATAGGCCTCTCTCTCCAAATCTTTCTGATAAAACTCAACAGTACTCACCTGGGGGTTGTACAAAATTGATTGATGGTCAAAAGATGTTCTACTACAACAACTTCAAACCAGTCTCATCTAGGAGAGATTCAACTCCTCATTTTCACAGACCTCCATTGGGAAGAGCCAATCTTGGCCCCTCTTCTCCACCTTCAGAAAATATGCAGCTCCAAAATATTGATTCAAGAAAAGGTGCTGAAGCTGGATCCTCTTCCATGGGTTACCCTCCCCCTGGCTTTGAAGAAGTCCTGCCAGTTAGAAAACTGAGAGAAGGCAAGACCAACACATCCTTCATTGCTTTTGTACTCAATATCCCTCCAAATGCCAACATTGACTGGCTGGACTCTATCTTTGGACATCTACAAGGCTTTGTTAAATCAATGGTGGGCTACAAACCAAATGCCAGAGGGAACTGGTATGGTTTCATCTACTTCCTCACAAAAGGAGATCTCCAACAAGCAATTCTTCAAACAAATGGGAACACTTTCAGAAATCAAACCCTCTTTGTCACAGAAGCATGGGATAGAAGTAAGAAAGATAACTTCATGTCTGCAAGACATAACTCATGTCAAAGGTATCAAAAAAAAGAATATGGTGAATACAAAAATCAGGGCTCAATAGTTACAGCAAAGGCAAAAACTTGGGATGCCTCTCACTTGGCTATAACCCATGTAAATCTATCTGTGGAAGCAATTATGCAGGACATAGCACTGGAGGGGATCTGTGAAATCCAACTAAAAGACCTTGGCAACAAAGTCATAATGGTACATTGCCCTGACCCTGAATTTGACAAACAACTCTTCTTTGATGATGGAGCTTGGCTCCAACAATGGCTCTCATTTATACCTGGTAAGGATGCTTTAACAAAGATGGGTGGGAAACTGAACTGGTTTGCTATACAAGGCTTACCTTATCATGGCTGGTGTGTTGAGACTTTTCAAGCTGCAGTCATAAATCAAGGGAAGATACTCTATACTCATCCAAACTCTACTCAAGACCTGCATATCCATACAGCTTATGTACTGGTTCATACTCTAAGCTCAAAAGATATATCAGAAGAGGTCTGCATTACATTGGGGGCAAAGTTTCAAAGTATTGGTTTCATCTATTCAAGCAATGGATATGCCTCCATTACACAATCCAACTATCAAAAATCCGTACAATAATTCCTCAGAACATTCTGAATCCACAGCATCATAAGCTGAATATGTCAGTGATTACTCAAAGGAAGCACAATCTGATGAATCCAAGGACAGACAAATTAAAAATTCTGTTGAACCCTCACCAACTCAACCCCAGCCAGCATTAAATGAGGAAGGTAATCTGGAGACCAGTTTCATTAAGGAGGGGAATGTTTTGGAACCCATCTCAAGGATTGCTATAATTAATGAAGCCCTGGAAGCTGAAAGAGAGAATACTGATAATGTACTTGTGGTTGGTAGGAATTCAATCTCTACTGATTTACAGATTCTTGAGGAGGATTGGTTTTTTGTTAAAGACACTTTTGAAAGTGAAAGTGTTGAAAGGGTGACTGCTGTCCTACATCTAAATGAAGAGGGAGTGACAATCATACCCAGCATTGAAATCCCTACAGTGCCTGTTCTTGAGTTATCTGAGTCTCAACCAGCAACAGTGTTTAGCCCTGTTCAGTTACACCAACAATTACCCTCTAATCAAAGCCCCCCTCACATTGAACAATTGGGATCAGACCAAACAATTGAAGAAAGGACAGAGGACACAACTATTTTGAGAACAGAGAAAAGCTTGACTTTGGAAAGAGAGGAGGCTTTATTGAAACAAAAGGTTACTTCTAAAATAAGCCCTACAGATTTAAAAAGATCCCATTTTACAGCTGCCTCTGTTGAAGGATTAGACTCATCCCCTACATTCTCACCTCTTGGGGGTCCACAAGGGCTTGACTATTTAGAATCAGGTATGGAAGACATAACCTCTCCTCAACCCTCTCTCCACTCTCCTCAAGTACAAGAAGTTGCTGAGTGTCTTGGATTATCCCCATCCCCATCTGCTGCTGCCTCTACCAAAATAAGAGGGAAGAAAAAACAAAGCAAAGTTCAAGCTCGATCCTATGGTACTAGGTCAAAACTGAGAGGAAAGGAAGCAGCAGTCATATCTCAGATAGAAAATCAACCTTTTAGCTTCTTGAATGAATCTCCTGAGGCAAAGAAAGCATGGGAATTTGGCAAGGCCATAGGTCTAAAATCAAAATTGAAAGAAGCTGATATTTTACCAAGGCTGAACCATCTTGATGAGGTCATTCATTCTGAGACTTTGGAGGAAAGGATAGAAGAGGCTAATACTCTCATTGTCTTAGAGGAAGGTACTGAACCTTTAGAACATATCCTCTCTATAAACAAAATGAAGCTTCTCTCATGGAATGTGAGAGGAATCTCCTCTTCCCAAAAGAGGAGAAATTTTTGTTGCCTGCTACACAAGCAACTCCCTGATTTTGTTATGATCCAAGAATCAAAGATCCAATCTTTCCCACACAATTTTCCAAGGTTATGTGGCCTATCAGCTGACTGGGAGGCAGCTGCAATAGATTCAGAGGGAGCTTCTGGTGGCATTATTACATTATGGAAGAAAACAGAATTTACAATGACTTCCATCAAACCCTTGCAAGGGGCACTATTCTGGTATGGCATGATTCCCCACCTCAATCATCAGTGCTGCATTGTAAATGTATATGCCTCAACTAATCCTCAGCTTAGAGCATCTTCATGGAGGAGTATAGAAAATGAGATTGCAGATCAACATCCAGACACTTTAATCATCATGGCAGGAGATTTCAATGCCACTCTCTCATCTGAAGATAGATCAAGTCAGAGCAGAGGTGGATCTTCTAGGGCTCATTTCCAAAGATTAATTCATAACCTGGGGCTCATTGATCTCCCTCTACAAAATGGGAAATTTACATGGTTTGGCCATGGCTCCATAGCCTCAAGAATAGATAGATTTTTAGTCTCAAGTGATATACTATCCTTATTGCCCTCCCTCACACAAGCATGCCTCCCAAGATCCATTTCAGATCACAGACCTCTGATACTTCATAATAATGTACTTGATTGGGGCCCAAGGCCTTTTAAATTCCTCAACATTTGGCTGGAAGACTCCAGATTTATGTGTGTTGTGGCTGGGTTTTGGGCTAGCTACTCAATAAATGGAACTCCTCAATATATTCTCTGGATGAAACTCAAAATGCTAAGAGCTGATCTCAAAATATGGAACTCTCAGGTGTTTGGAATTGTTGAAACACAAATCCAGCAATTAACAACTGCCATTAATGATCTGGATACTGTTGTGGAAGAAAGATTACTTACAGACCAAGAAAGCTCAACAAGAGGTGCTTACAAGGCTGATCTCATACAAAAATACAAGTTATTAGCCAAGTTATGGAGTTAAAAGGCAAGGAAGAAGTGGTTTGATGATGGTGACAAAGGCTCCAAGTACTTCCATAGAATAGCAAATTTCCAAGGAGCCAAAAAACATCTCAGCTCAGTTTATGTGGATGGAGAATTAATTGCAGAACCTTTGCTGATAAAGGCTACAACTACATCTCATTTTCAAAGCTCCTTTCAGAGTGATAATACTGAATTCATTGATCTTGAAGACCTTCATTTCAACAATCTGACTGCTCAAGAAAAAATTTGGCTTTAAGAACCTTTCTTGGAAGATGAAGTTCCACAAGCCATCCTTGCCTGCAATGGGGAAAAGCCACAGGGCCTGATGGTTTCACCTTAAGATTCTTTCAAGCTGCTTGGGAAATTATAAAATATGACTTCATGCTCTTCCTGCAGGACTTCCATAACTCTGGCGACTTGGGCAAAGGCATCAACTCCTCATTTATGGTACTTATCCCTAAAGGTCACTCCCATCTCACCTTCAATGATTATAGGCCAATCAGCCTTATGGGAGGTCCATACAAGATATTATCTAAACTCCTCTCCTCTAGACTCAAGATGGTGATCAGTAATTTAGTGGGGGATGAACAGCCAGGTTTCATTGCTGGTAGGCAAATAATAGATGGGATTCTTGTAGCTTCTTAAGTGGTGGACTACATCAAAAAATCAAAGGCTAAGGCTATAATTTTCAAGGCAGATTTCCAAAAAGCATATGATAGAGCCAACTGGAATTATGTAATGCAAATTCTAGAAAAAAATGGGATTTGGTCCAAGATGGAGAATGTGGATGCTCTCTTGCTTCAGAGCTACAGTTTCAGTCCTAATAAATGGCTCCCCCAGCAAAGACTTTCAAATATCTAGAGGCCTTAGACAAGGATGATCACTCTCCCCTCTTATTTTTGTCTTGGTTGCTGAAGGCTTGAATCAGATAATGAAAGCAGGCTCTCTGAACAATCTCTTCCATGGATTTAAATCCTCCCTACATGGCCCTATAATAACACACCTACAATTTGCAGATGACTCAATATTCTTTGTTCAAGCCATTCCAGATCAGGTCAGATGTCTAAAATTTGCTCTAGCCATGTTTCAATCTGCCTCAGGCCTAGCAGTCAATTATGATAAATCTCAGATCATACTTATGAACCTTTCACAAGGAGAAGAACTGATCATCAATTCTATTATAAACTGCCCTGTTACCTCATTGCCTATAATTTACTTGGGTTTTCCTCTTGGAGCCAACACAAGAAGATCTAAAACTTGGGAGCCTATTCTGCAAAAATTCAAACAATCACTTGGACTTTGGCAAGAAAAACTCCTGTCTTTAGGGGGCAGGATAACTCTGATAAAGTCAACCTTAGGAGCATTGCCTCTTTACTATTTTTCAATCCTTAAAGCCCCAAAATCAGTGATCACCAGCATGGAGAGATGGCAAAGAAAATTTCTATGGCATGGTAAAATCTCTGGAAAAGGTTGTTGCAAGGTTAATTGGGGGAAGGTCTGCAAGTCTAAAAAGGAAGGTGGCTTAGGTATCAAAAAACTCTCTATTATGAATCTAGCTCTCCTAGCAAAATGGTGGAGGAGGTTTGCATTAGAAAAGAATGCTTTGTGGAAATTAGTCATATGTGCAAAATTTGGCTGGAGCAGCAATGGGTGGGATTTATCTAAATTCTCAGAAGTTGGCTCATCTAGTTTTATATCTCACATTATAAACTTGATCAAAGAGCCCATGTTTGAAGAATACTTTGGTTCCAAGGGCCTTCATTGGAAAATTGGCAATGGTGAGAGGGCTTTCTTTTGGCTTGACACTTGGTGGGGGGACACATCCTTTAAAAATCTTTTCCCTAGGCTGTTTGTTCTCTCTCAGTCCAAGAACATACTGGTGGCTGAAGCCTGGGATGGTTCTGCTTGGCACCTTGACTTTTCTAGAACCCCTAGAGGCAGGGCTGAGATGGATTGGGCTTCATTCTCTTCAATTCTTATTGGGATAACTCTATCCACTAAGCAAGATGTGTTAGTTTGGAAGTGGGATCCTAAAGGGTTCACTGTAAGGAAACTTTATTTGGCTCTTGAGCATCATGGCTCCCAATCTCATTCAATATCTGCTTGGAGCAATCTTCTTTGGATACCTGGAATTCCTCCCATGGTTACTGCATTCTCTTGGCTAGCTTGCCATGAAGCAATACCTTCAAAGTGCTTTTTGAAAGCTAGGGGCATCTCTTTTTCTCTCCAAGAACTTTTGTGCCCTATTTGTCAATGGGATCTTGAGGATGAAAGTCACATCTTGCTACATTGTGCTAGAGCCTGGAAGGTATGGTGTATGCTAGCTTCTTGGTGGGGAGTTGTAGTGGTTATCTCCAGCTCTGTCAAAGAATTCTTGATTTCTTGGCCTTCACTCCACAAGAGGAAATATAAGCAAAATTGGATCCAAATTTTCCAACTCACATTATGGCAATTATGGCTAGCTAGAAATGCTAAAGTTTTCAGAGGAGAACTATCCACAGCTGAGGAGATCTTCCAAAAAATTATGCAGCAATCCTATACTTGGGAATGGACCTCCTTCCACAAAGAAAAAAAGTATTTCTCTTTCAGTAATTGGAAACTCTATCCCAAAGCTTGTCTTGATTGGAAGTTGCTCCCTCCTGTTCCTGCTCCCTTGTAATGGTTTGATCATCTTTTGTTTGCGGTGGGGGTTCTGGGCTGGGTTTTGGGTGGGGTTGGTGAGTGTGGTGAGTGGTGAGGTCTCTAATCTCTGCTGGGTTCTTCTCCATGTGTGTGTGGTTAGCCTTTCCTTAGGTCTCCTTGTGTGTGGGTAGTCTTTTTTCTTAGTTTGAGTGGCTCTTTTTGCTCTTGGCTGGTTGTTTATTGTTTGCTGCACGTAGCTTCTTCTAGCCTCATCTTGTATGCTCTTTTGGAGCTGCTATCTTTGGAGCATCATGCTGATATCCTACCATTTCAGCTCAGTCTTGGATGTTTCTGAATCAAACACATGCTCCAGATCTGATCCGGGAAATTTAAGCCCAAGACACCTCTTTCAAAGTTGGAAGCATTTCAGAAATCTACCATGAAACACTTCAACATTTCCAATTTTTTGCCTACACTATGACTCAATATCCAGTTAGCAGGTTAAGTCTGCATAATATCAAAGCTTCTCTACAAACATCAAAGGGATCATCACTTGGCCTGCTCATGTCCTGCATCTCTAATTGGCTTACATCTCACCATAAGCTACTACTTTGCTAAATTTACTTACACAATACTTTCTTTGTGGGGTTTCATTTTCCTTCCCCTTTGTATTCACATCTTTTGGTTTGGTTTTCGGTGTCTGATCTTTAGTTGATCGACAATTGTATTCCTCTTTAACCTCTAAAGAGGTCTTAATATATTCAAGTCTTGCTGATAAAAAAAACAATTGACTGCGAACAAAGTCTTGCTACAGTACCTTTTCTCCAGCTACAGTTCCAGTTCATCTTGTTCTTCATCACAGTTCCAGTTCATCTTGTTTTTTTTTATCGGCAATTTTTTTGTTTTATAAAAATCCAACAACTTCAAGTCGAAACTGAAGGACAAGGGCAAGCCCTCAGTAGAACAATACAAATAGAGAGTACTGGCCAAAAGGCACAGTACCAAACATTCCCAACAAGGGGAAACCAACTAGAATAGGTCTTAGTACCCAGATAACTATAATCAGCAAACTAAGGGTTAAAACCCAACCATAAAACCACAAAGGTCAGGCCCTAACAAGGGGCACAACTAACAACAACTTACCAAGGCCCAAAAAAAGGCACAACTAATGGGCAACAAGGCCCGACCTGGCCCAAACAAAACAAAACCTAAACTAAAAAACTTCTCCAAATCTCGAGCCCCGCGCCAGCCAAAAAGCAAATCAGGAACAACATCGAACCGTCTTTAAAAGCCCACCACCAGAACACGTCCAACCACCACCGGTCGGACCTAGAAACACCACAACAGGAGGGAGGCGAGGAAGAAAAACGACCCGTCTCTAATCAGCACCACCACAGCACAACCGCGGCTCACCCACTTCCAAACTTCCAACCCACAACTCCCCCAGCCCCAAGTACCTAAAATAGGTTAGTTTCCAAACCTCCTTCACAAAATACACCACCAAAATCCCCAGCGCCCAATTGAATGGACGGACCAGGCCAACTCCCCCTCACCCATCAAACCAAAAAAAATCCCCAAATCCCTATCCACAAAAATACAACGCACCGTTAAGAAAAATCCAACAATCGGCCAACACCGATTGAAGGCCTCGTCCGAAAATCAACGGACGAGGGAAGAAAGATTATGGTACCGGAAAAGGGAAAATGAATCAAATCTAAAGGACAAGGAGAAGAAGGGAAGACATATCGTATCTCTCAGGTATCAACGAGACCTCGTCGGCGGCCTACACCTGACCGACAACCCAGAGGGAGAGTCCAGGTTCCAATGGAACTAGGCAAACATATCTGAGAAGGGGGGGGGGTAAAAAGCGAAGAGAGGAAAGATTACAGAAAACATTACTGAGGGCCAAAAGGCAAAGGAGAAGAAGTGAAGCAGCTCTTGCATCAACAGATCTGACAACCCGAAGAGGATCCCCGCCCACGGCACCGTGACTTCCAGAACCAAATCCAAACGTGGCCAAACCCCTCGTCGCTCTAGCGAGGCCCGGATTCCCCGAGAACAAGTGCGGACGGAGTGGCTCTAGAGCAAGGAAGGCCACCGCGAGAATTCGAAATCCCTGCGAGGACAACAAGCAAAACGTTGCTCAAGCACCAGATCTCGTCATCAACCGAGGGGATGAAGAACGACCCACTCAGATCTGGTGTTGTCACCGTTGAAGAGAGAGTGACGCCGCTACATCGGAGGAGGAAGGTCAGAACAACATGGATACGGCAAGAGGAGAAGGCAGTGAGCCACCGGTGACTCTCATTGGTGAACCCATGATTGTCACCAGCGGCGACTGTGAGAGAAAAGAGGGGCAGCTCTAGGGTTTGAGAAGGAGAAGTATAAAGAGAAGGGAGACCCTCTCTCTCTAGACGTTTTTAGTTTGTCTTTAAGTTCATCTTGTTCTTCATCACTACAGTTCTTGATTGAAGATTTGACCTCCTTCTTCTTCCTTCTGATCCTCCACCCCCATCTCTTAATTGAGGCGCGGTGTAGTGTCCAAGATGGTCGCCTCTCTGATGGCCTTCGGACCATCGTTGTCCTTCTCCCTAGTCTCCTCCCTCCTTTGTTCTTCTCTTGATAGATTGATAAAGCTTCGGAATCTCTAAGCTAGGTCTCTCCTTCTCCTGCTCCTCTTTATTTGTTCTATCTATTCACAATGGTGCTCACAATTGAAGAATTAAGTGGGGATCATGCCCTCGTTCATCAAGCTGGAGTAGAAACCAGGAACTTCACAGTTGGAAAGAGGAAAAAGCTAATCAAAAAAAGGTTTGCTAGGAGGGAAGAGGGATATGCTTCTTCTTCATCTGATAAAACGCAAGAATACTCCCCTGGTGGCCATACCAAATTGCTTGATGGACAAAAGATGTTTTATGATAAATATTTCAAGCCTATCTCCTCGGATACTAATCAAACTCCCTCTTTGAGTAATAGAGGGTTGTTAGGAGCCTCGGACAATTACAGGAGCAATGCTAACTTATCATGGAAAAAGAAAAATTCACAAGCCCCTCCCGAGTCTTCACCAAAGGGCTATCCACCCCCTGGCTTTGAGAATTTACATCCTATCAATGCTCAGAAGAAGATAAAACTGCAACAAACCTATCAAGGGCAGAACTCTTTTCATAGAGAGGCTGAGAAGAAAGTTTATCATACAACTTTTGTCTGTAATCTTCCTCATTTTGCTGATGACAATTGGCTTTCTATTGAGTTTGGATCTCTGGTGGGATTCTGTAAGGCTCTAAAAGCATCAAAGCCAAACAAGAGAGGGAAAGCTTATGGCTTTATCTATTTCAATTGCCAGAAATCTTTGGAAGAGCCATACTTGCTTTTAATGGCTCTCTCTACAATGGTTATAGGCTATTGTTTCTAAATCCTGGGACAGAACAAAAGTCTATTCAAGGTATAACCATTTGTATGAAAATTCTAAATTCCTAACCTTTGATGATTTTGTGCACAAAGGTTCTATAGTCACTGCAAATACACGAATTATGCAGAGAGCTCATTTAACTGTGATCCATGTCGATATGATAGTGGATGGAATTATGGGAGAAATGGCTTTGCATGGAGTATTTGATACAGTTAAAAGCTCTGGGAAATAAGACTGTTCTAGTTTATTGTCCTGATGAGAAGTTTGATGAGGAGCTCATGAAAGAGGAAGGTGTTGATGGAAGTTTGCTAAATACTTGGTTAACTTTTATGTCGGGCTTTGAAATTTTTTGCAACAAGGGAGGGAAATTCACCTGGGTTGCAATTCATGGGGTGCCTTTCTTTGGATGGTGTGAAGAGACCTTTCAAGCTGCAGTGGCTGAATTTGGTCCTATTGTCTTTACTCATCCAATTTCCAAAGCTGGAACCTATCTGGATATTGCCTATGTGCTTATACATTGTCACGCCCCAAATCTGGTTTTGGCCGGAATCAAGACGTGACTTGATTTAACAATAGATTAAAATAAAATAATACTAAACTCTCTTTAAACTCAAGTAAGTTCCAAACGATTACTCCAATAAAAGGTTCCAAAAGTCAAATAAAGAGTCAAAGCTCAACATGAAGTACGAGGTAAATAAGGTTCAACAAGATAGACCACAACGTCTCTAGAACAACACTCAAAACATCCCAAAGCTCCCAAGCCTCGGATCCACTAATCATCAAGCAGTCCTGTAACAACAGTAGACAAACGAAGGGGTGAGCTTACGCTCAGTAGGGAAAATAGTAAAAAAGCGGTTAACATCTTTAGTGAATAGGAATAACATAATTAACTTGAACTTCAAAACTCGCGTAAATAAAAAGATAAACAATAGAGGGACGAACGAACGTTTTACATTTCAAGAAAATAACAATCGCTACCGAGCAGTTAAAGGAAGAACAATTAAATAGCACAATGGAAGGGTTAAGCCTCAACACTCCGATCCACAATAATCTTGTATCTTGTCGGATTTTCCCTCGATCCAGAGAGGACACATATCATCGGGTTACCGGAAGCGTCCTCAGGGGACACATATCATCGGGTTACCGGAAGTGTCCTCAAAGGATCATTTGTCATCGGGGCATAGATCATCGAGGCAAAACAGAGTAAATTTCCGGGTATGATCCCGCAGGACGCACACACACCGGGGTGAAACAACGCGTAACCAATCCCCGCAGGGTAAACCATCCTCTTGTCCCGTAGGGTCCATCTCCAATGCCCCGCAGGGTCCAATAATCAATATCCCGCAGGATCAACCAACCAATGCCCCGCAGGGTCCACTAATCAGTATCCCACAGGATCAACATACCAATGCCCCGCAGGGTTCAGTAACCAATATTCCATTGTTATGATACTACCGAATTACACCCCCCCCCCCCCCCGCCCCCCGGTGTAAGTACCATACCAAACATCTTAAGAACACGAATAAGAGAACCACACAATAACACATCAAACAACCAACGCTTATCGAATCACACTTTCACTACAACACACCAAAGATATCCATTTACCCTTACACTTACCTTAATACTTACCAGTCACGATCCACCGGTCCATCGATCACCTGATCGTACCGTTTGGCACAATCAGTCATACTCGATCATCTGTTCAAACATTCAATCATTCAGGCATTAAATCAATCATCCAATTATTTAAACACTCAGTCAATCATTCAAACATACGATTTAACTAGTTTCATTATACTCTTAAATTAACTTAAACTAAGCAAGCAAGCATGTGAGGCAAACACAACTAATCCGAGGGCTCATCACGACCTCTCTACCAGTAAAGCAATTCCCAAGTTTTGAAAGCGAGTTACACTAGTTATTCACATCCTATGCATGCATACTAGACACGTCCGGTTATTAGTAATTGAAAGACGATTATTCTAGTTATTCGCATCATATATGCAATTCTAGGACCTTTCCGATTTTATTAACCTAATAGGCATACTAGTATTGAAATACAGGAGGAGTTAGTACTTTCCCTACCTTGTGGTCTTCCGCTAAAACTCTTCGCTGTAGAAATCCGGTCTAGTCTCCTCGTAGTCCGCTCACCGGTCCAAGAACCTTGTCTTTCGCCGAGCATTATCCCACGGTTTTTGGACCACAACAATACCAAAATTAGTAACCCAACGGCACACTCCTCACTTAAAAAATACAGAACAATCCTCAAAGAATAGAAACAAAGCCAAAGGAATGATCTAGGAAACGAAATGGACTCAAAAAGGAAGGGTTTTGGTTCTGGAAGACTGATCTGGAATGTGGTCCGGAACGTATCACAGGCCGGCCCGATAACCAGCACGGACCGCACGGCGCACCGGCCCGGAGTCAGACACGGACCGTGTGAGGTACCGTGCCGGACTCAAGCCCGTTCCGCGCCGCGTACCGTGCCGGTACCTGGCCCGTTCAGTGCGGCTTGCCGTGTAGGCACATGGCCCGGTCCGGGTCACGTTACGTAACGAACTTGTCCAGGACCTTCCCCTTTCTTCCCCAGCTCGAGTTCCATGAAAATCAGACCAAAACCTCCATTTCTAACTTTCCCCAACTCCAAAATGTTCAACAAAAGCCTCCAAACCTCAATACCCTCAATGGGTTCATCAAAACTTCAACCAAACACAATCAAAACAACATAACTTCACTATTCCTTCTTCAAACAACAATCCATGGATCTAGTTCTTCAATTTCAAGTCAAACCCACAAAACTCAAAACTTGAAAGTGGATGAAAAGAGAAGTTAAGAACATCCATACCTCTAGGAAGATGAGATGATGAAGATGGAAGGAAAATGGAGGAGAAATGGTCAAGAACAAGGCCAAAGTTGCTTGCTTTCCTCTCTTTCTTCTTCCTCAAGAAATGGAACTCTCCCTTCTTCTCTCCCTTGGTGGGTTTCGGCTACAACATCAAATAATGAACTGAATTGTCTCAATCCAATGCTTTAAAAGACCTAGATAGTTAAATGACCAAAAGCCCTCTCAAGTAACAACCACTTAAAGGCATTTGGGAGGGGTAAGAGGTCATTTTAGCTCCAATTCTCCTTATCCAAGACTTTAATTCCATGTGGCATTGTAGGAGTTACTTTCCCTTAATTTAATTTCAGCTGTCCAATTTAAGTTGGGAAAAAGTCGATAAAAAGTCCAGTTTTGACCCAGAGTTAACTGTCTCACTATTACAGTCAAACTGAAGGAAAAGGGCTAACTAAGCTAGCCGTGATGACGGCTAAGCTTTTTGGGCCCCGGAAAGGTCCCGAATGACTTCCCGAGTCATCAGTTGACTTTTCCGGCCGAAAGTCAAACTTGGCTAGAAATCACCGGTTCGATCGGGATCGATCGGGGGCGGTTCTTACATACATTCTCTTGAACTCTCCTCATTTGCTGTGGAAGTGGAAATTCTCCTAGGAAATAAATCTAATAAGGTGCGAACAAGTCCCATCCTTTGCTGTTAAGGATCCTCCTTCTGCTAGTTCTGAGGAATCTGAGGATCTTATGTCTTCTGAATTCACCTTATCTCCCTCTCAAAAAACTCCAACACCATTGGTTGTCAATTCCACAGAGGATCATCTAGAAGATGATGAGAATTTTGATCATTCATTACCTTCTAACAAAGGGAAGGATGGTGCTCTACTAGCAATTGATTGTGGTTCTTTGGGAGTTAGAGAAGATTCTTAGGATACATTATGTCCATCAACCATAATTCCTCTACAGTTTTTAAATGCTCAGATACAAGAGCAAGACAATTCTGAGGCAGTTCCACAAGGACCTCACATTCACTCCCTAGATCAACAGGTGGTTCAAGATACTTTTGAGCTTCTAGACATACAAAATAAGGCTGTGCTGCTGCCTGATCCTCTTGCTCATCTAATTGTTACAAATATTGTTGAGTCTGAAGGCCCTCTCAGTTCAATACATGTTGATATTTTGGGGAAGTCAATCTCTACAATACCTGTTGAAAATTTGGATAGTTTCTGTAAAACCCCACTTATTTCAAAAAGGGTAATTTTGTGAAATCAGAAACTTTGGGGTAAGAAATTGCGACAAAATTTTGAAGAGAAAAAAAAAAGGAGACTGGGCTGGGTCATGCCAGACCCATGTATGGGCCGGAACAAGACCATGCCCAATCTCAGAGCGCAAGCCCAAGCGGCCCACCACTCATGCGCGTTAACCCTAGCTTTGGTCTTTTCAGCGTCTCATTTGCGCAGCACGAATCCCAAAGTGTCGTGTTCCTCGCACCTCTCTCTCTCAAGCCGGATCTGTTCCTCGCCGCCGTCCGTTTCGCGAATCACGGCCAGAGCTCCGAGCTCTTCCACCCTGATTTTCTCCTCCCTCGATTCCTTCTTCTCCGTCAGCTACCCCCACCAGAACCCAAAAACAGAACCCCAATCACTCTTCCTCTTCCTCCCTCTCCCTTCTCTTTTCTCGCCGTGCCGGAGCGAGCGCCGCAGCCCTGTTCTTCTTCCCCGAACCCAAACCTCACCGTGAGTGAAACCTCGCCGGAGAGCCTCGTCTCGATCCCGTCTCTTCTCCAAACCTCAGCCCTCACCTGTGAATTGCACGGGTATGAGACCTCTTGTGTCTGAAACCCTCGTGACGCCGTTGTTCCCTCGCCGGAAGAGCTCGTTTTAAGAAATAAAGGTCAGAGCTTGTTGGGCTCTTCGATGGCGTGAATCAACGCCGGACGTGGGTCGCGGAGGACTTCACCGGCCTTACGACGGTGAACAACTCCCAGCTTCATCATGTGTTTCCCCCGAGCTTCTCGCCGCACCGCCGCTGGCGATTGTTTCGAACCCTCGCCGACGTCCTTCACCCCCAATCTGGGCCAGAACATGGTGGACTGAAGGACGGCTTTGGGCCTTGCACGCATCTCGGGCCAGGCCAGGCTCGGCAATGGGTCTGGATCCGGACCGGGTCGAGTCTGGACCGGGTCTGGGCCGGGTTTGGGCTCGTCTCCCGGTCAACCCGACTTTAAAGAAAATTATTTTAAAAATCAGGTTAATTAACTACTTCATTAATTTAATTTGGACAATCAAAGGACCTTGGGATAATACCGGGACTGATATCAGACTTTTTATCTGTTAAATTAGCACGACTTGACTTCGCCCGAGAGCTTGGACTTCACCCGAGAAGACGAAGACCACTCCGGAACCCATGTGAAGAACGAAGGAGGGGCTAATCGACTTTACAACAGAGTATTATTAGAGGAAGACCACAAGGTAGGGAAAGTCTAACTTCTCGAGTTTTTCAATACTAGTATGCCTATTAGGTTAATAAAATCGAACAGGTCCTAGAATTGCATATAGGAGGCGAATAACTAGAATAATCGTCTTGCAATTACTAATAATCGGACGTGTCTAGTATGCATGCGTAGGATGTGAATAACTAGTGTAACTCACTTTCACTACTTGGGAATTGCTTTACTGGTAGAGAGGCCGTGTTGGGCCCTCGGATTAGTTGTTTGTGTTTGCTTCACATGCTTGCTTGCTTAGTTAAAGTTAATTTAAGAGTCTAATGAAACTAGTTAAATCGTATGCTCGAATGATCGATTGAATGTTTAAATGATTGGTTGATTGATTGGATGTTTGAATAATTGAATGCTTGAACGGATGATCGAGAATGACTAATTGTGCCAAACGGTACGATCAGGTGATCAATGGACCGGTGGATCGTGATTGGTAAGTATAACGGTAAGTTTAAAGGGCTAAATGGATGTCTTTGGTGTGTTGTGGTGAAAGTGTAATTCGATAAGCGTTGGTTGGTTGATGTGTTGTGGAGTGATTCTCTTATTCTTGTTCTTAAGATGTTTGGTTGTTCGGTATGGTACTTACACCGGGGGGGGGGGGGGGGGGGGTGGTTTTCCGGTGGTGTTATAGTCGTTGGGGTGTGGCAAATCCTGCGGGATAATAATTGGTATTGGACCCTGTGGGGCATCGGTTATTGGAGCCTGCGGGCATTGGTATTGGACCCTGCGGGGCATCGGTTATTGGAGCCTGCGGCCATTGGTATTGAACCTTGCGGGGCATTGGTTATTGGAGCCTACAACATTGGTATTGGACCCTGCGGGGCATTGATTATTAGACCCTGCGGGGCATCGACTACTGGACCCTGCGGGGCATTGGATATTGGACCATGCGGGGCGGTCAGTTGGTTTACCCTGCGGGGATGGTTATTGGTTGATTCAGCCAAGTTTATGCGTCCTGCGGGAGCAATACCTTGGTTCCCCATGACATATGGTCCTTTGGAGACGTTTCCGAGAGTCCCGATGATATGTGTCCTCCTAGGGACGTTTCCGGCATTCCCGACGTTATACGTCTTTGCGGCGTTATGCGTCTCCTCTGGACCGAGGGAAAATCCGATATGACACAGAGAGTATTGTGAATCGGAGGGTGGCAACTTCATGTCCCACGGCATTATTCTACTTGTCCTGATGACATATGGTCCTTTGGATACGTTTCCGAGAATCCCGATGATATGTGTCCTCCTAGGGATGTTTCCGGCATTCTCGACGTTATACGTCTTTGCGACGTTTTGCGTCTCCTCTGGACCGAGGGAAAATCCGACATGACACAACGAGTATTGTGGATCGGAGGGTGGCGACTTCATGTCCCACGACATTACTTGAACGTTCGATCTTCTATTGAGTATTTAAGAAATGCATTGATTCTCTTATTTTCCTACGATCATTATTGACTCTTTGAAATTGTTAAACATTCGGTTTGCTTCGGTATTTCATCATTGGTTTGGTTTCTCGTTTTATTAAGATTTGAATGAACTAGTGAACTCCTGTTTTTTAAACTAAAAGGGTGACCTGGTTATGCATTTTCCCTACTGAGCGTAAGCTCACCCCTCCTGTCTTTGTGGTGTTTCAGGTGTTGAGCGGGAGCAGTATTAGCCGGACTCTCGGAGCTTGGGAGCTTGAGGGTTTAGCTAGTTTTAGAGACGTGTACTCTTTTATTTTGATATTGTGTTTTACCGTTTGAGCTGTGACTCTTTACATTTTGAAGGATTTATATCATTTGGAAACTTTATTTTATTTCATTATTTTTGTTTTACTGTAAATCTTTAGTCACGTCTCGAGTCTGGGCAAACCCGGATTTGGGGCGTAACAAGTTCTATTCAAATCCTTCAGTTCGCTCAAACTAGCCACATCAGACATCCCTCTAGTCCTATCATCTCTTTCAGCAACCGTAGAACAAACCCTCTTTGACAGCTCCTTGCATCCACTGGACATTGCTATTAGCAATAGGGTTAAAGGCAATATTTTGGTCCCCACCTTGCTAAAGACTCCTATTATATTGCAAAAAAGGACTGAGGCTGATGAACATTTATTATTGGGAGAGGCTCAAGAAGAAGATACAAGCTCCCCATGCATCCCTCTATCTCAGGCTCAAAACATCACTAACATACAAAGGGATATTTGCCTCTTACAATCTCAATCATCAGATTTTCCAGGGTTAGAAGGTCTCAACAGTGGAAATGATACTTTTAGTTTAACTTCTCTCCAAGACCAGCTGGAGCAAACCCAAGTCACTGAAGTAGCAGATTTTTTAGGTCTCAGCATTCCTTCTCCAAAAGTAATATCCAAGATATCCAATTAGAGGAAAAAAAATCAAGGTGCCACTCCTCACTCCTACAACACTAGATCAAAGCTCACTGCTCCTGGACTAAAGCAAAAATCTCCTGAGTTGGTTATTGAGGGCACTCTAGTTTCTCAGATCAAGAAGAAGACTTTCTTGGATGAAAATACTCTTGCTAAAAAAGCTTAGGGCTTTGGCAAGGCCATTGGCCTCAAGGCTGGTGTTTCTGATCAAGCTATTCTAAATCAAATAAATGATCTAGATGATTACAAAAATCATACTATAGATTTTGATGGAGGATCTGAGGATGAGTTTGTTGATTTAGATAAAGACTCAGATCCTGATATACTGGTGGTCAAAGGTGCCACTGGTCTTGGTTCCTCCTAATCTCTATGAAATTCTTCTCATGAAATGTGAGAGGGATCTCATCTCAGCAAAAGAGGAGATGTTTCAGTTCCTTGTTGAGCAAGCAAGCCCCTAGCTTCATCATGATTCAGGAGTCCAAAATAGATCATATGCCTGCTAATTTTCTTAGATCCTGTGGCCTTATTTGGGGATGGGATTCTTTCCATTCAGAAGCTGTGGACACTTGTGGTGGTCTGATCACAATGTGGAAAAAAAAAGACTTCGCCTTCTCCCATTCATTAGAAGAAGATAGTGCCCTTTTCTGGCTTGGCAGTATTCTCTCCAACCAAAATCTATGATGCATTATTAATGTTTATGACCCTTCTTCATCTCAAGGTAGAGAGACCCTGTGGCTCAAGCTGGAGGACAAGATAAAGGCCCTCCCTTCAGAAACTCTCATCTTGCTAGGAGGAGACTTCAACTCTGTTAGCTCCATTCAAGAGAGATTTTCCCAAAGAGCTGGGGGGACTGATATGCTGAATTTTCAATAGTTTATATTGAATTTGGGTCTCATAAATCTCCCTCTAAATGGTGGAAAATTCACTTGGTTTGGGCAACATTCAAGAGCTTCCAGAATAGACAGATATCTCATTTCTCAGGAGTTTATGGAAAAATTCAATTCCCTTACACAAGTTTGCCTGCCTCTCCATATCAATCTCAGATCACACGAGCCTATAGTACTTTTTGACAATGTGATAGATTGGGGGCCTAGGCCTTTCAAGTCCCTAAATATTTGGACAGAGGACCATAGATTCTTTGAAGCTGTGGAAATATTTTGGGCCTCTTATCAAATCTTTGGCTAGCCCTATTATGTATATGGATGAAGCTGAAACTTTTGAAAGCTGATCTTAAAGTCTGGAATTCACAAGTGTTTGGTCATTTAGAAACCCTCATTGCTCAGCTAAGTAAGGCAATTGATGAGCTGGATTCTGTTGTGGAAATAAGGCCCCTACTACCACAAGAATGCACTAAGAGAGGTGAACTTAAGGCTATTGTAATCTAGAAATATAAATTGCTATCAAAGCTATGGAGTCAAAAGGCCAGGAAGAAGTGGTTTGATGATGGGGACAAGGGCTCTAAATATTTTCATAGAGTGGCAAGTTTCAAGGGAGCTTCAAAAAACATAAGCCATATCAGGTATAAAGATCAGTTGCTATCATCTCCACCAGAAATCAAACTTGCTGCAGTTGAGCATTTTTCCCTCAGATTCTCTGAAGGTCCTACTTCAAATATCTTTCTAGATGATTTTCCTTTTCAGACATTACCTCCTCAACAAGCTCAATGGCTTGAGATACCCTTCTTAGAAGATGAAACTCTACAAGCAATCATGGCTAGCAGTGCTGAAAAAGCAACAAGGTCAGATGGTTTCACTCTAAAGTTTTTCCAAGTATGCTGGCCTATAATCAAAGAAGATCTGATGAAATTCCTTTATTGCTTCTATCATACTGGTCAACTTGGAAAAGGACTGAACTCTTCTTTTTTGACTCTGATACCAAAAAATGATGCTCCACTAACTTTTGATGACTACAGGCCAACAAGTCTGAAGGGAGGCTCCTATAAAATTCTGTCCAAATTGCTATCTACAAGGCTCAAACAGGTTATAAATTTCTTGGTTGGTGAGGAACAGACTAGATTTCTTCAAGGGAGGCGGATTATAGATGGAATCTTAATTGCCTCAGAGGTTGTTGATTTTCTAAAGATAAGCAAAAAGAAAGCTATAATTTTCAAAGCTGATTTTGAAAAGGCCTTTGATAAGGTCAACTAGAATTACTTACTCAAAGTACTGACTAAAATGGGCTATGGCTCATTATGGAGGCTCTGGATTCTATCATGCTTAAAGGCTCATGTCTCAGTGTTGATTAATGGCTCCCCCAGTCCTGATTTTAGTTTGGCAAGAGGGATTTGGCAAGGGTGTGCATTGTCCCCTCTCCTGTTTCCTCTAGTAGCAGAAGGTCTCAATCAAGTAATGAAAGTTGGGCTATCTCATGACCTCTTCAAAGGTATAAAATTTCAAAATAATGGTCCAACCATTTCTCATCTGCAATTTACAGATGATACTATATTTTTCATCCAAGCTTCAGATTCTGGTGCCTTATGCCTCAAGTTTGCCTTGACTATGTTCAATTTAGCTGCTGGTTTATCAGTGAACTATGATAAATCATCAGCTATTTTCTTTAATTTGGATGAGGAAGAGAGTCAGGCCATCCTACTGATTTTGGGATGTTCAAAAGAAAAATTACTTACCAAGTATCTTGGCTTTCCATTGGGGTCCAATCCAAGAAAAATTAAAACATGGGAGTCAATCATAGGCAATTTCAAAGCTGCATTAGGACTCTGGCAAGCCAAGTTGTTATCTCTAGGAGGAAGAATCACACTTATTAAGTCCACTCTAAGTGCTCTGCCTTTGTATTTCTTCTCCATAATAAAAGCTCCCAAAGGTGTATTGAAACAAATGGAATCCTGGCAAAGGAGGTTTCTGTGGCATGGATCTTCCAAAGCAAGAACTTTCTGTAAAGTCAAGTGGAACAATGTCTGCAAAGAAAAAATTGAGGGGGGGCTTGGTATAAAAAATTTGGCTAAAATGAATATAGCTCTTCTTGCAAAGTGGTGGGGGAGATTTGCTTTAGAATCAAATACTCTTTGGAAGAGGGTGATTTGCAGTAAATATGGTTGGTCTTCATCAGAATGGGATCTCTCCTCCTTTCCTGAAGTAGGATCTGCAAGCTTTATGAGCCAAATATTAGCTATCAATGTTGATCCTATCTTTCATAATTTATTTGACATAAGAGGTATGAGTTGGAAGGTGGGAGAAGGAACTAGAGTGCTATTCTGGTGTGATATTTGGTGGGGGGATCAACCTCTGAAGTTCCTTTTTCCCAGGTTATTCTCCCTATTAATTAACAAAAAACTTCTTGTTGTTGAAGCTTGGTCAGATGGTGTTTGGGAACTGAATTTTTTGAGAGCTCCAAGGGGAAGAGCTGAATCAGATTGAAATTCACTGCAAATGATATTAGATAGCATATCCCTCACTCATGAGAATGATCTTCTTGTCTGGACAGGTGATCCAAAGGGGTTCTTAGTAAAAAGGCTATACTCTTTATTAGACAATCAAACTTCAACCCCTTTATTGAATGCTTCTTGGACCAAAGCTCTGTGGATCCCAGGTATACCTCCTAAAATAACGGGTTTTTTCCGGCTTGCTTGTCTGGAAGTCATCCCCACTAGATGCTTCCTTGATTCAAGAGGGTTGCAACTCTCCAGTCTGCAATGAAGACTTGGAAGATGCTTCCCATACCTTATTGCATTGTAATAGAGCTTGGAGAGTTTGGAGTCTGGTCTTTATGTGGTGGGGCTTTACTTGGATCATCCCAAAGAATACAAAGGCTCTATTCACTGCCTAGTCATCCTTAGCTCCAACAAATTGTAAAAAAGTTTGGAGGAACTTAGTTCAAATATCCTGTTGGCAAATCTGGCTTGCAAGAAATAAAGCTATCTTTGAAGGGTCCTTTCCAACTGCAGAAGACATCTTACAGAAAATTCAAATTCAAGCTTATAACTGGGAATGGGCAAAATTCAAGGATCATGGATACTTCTTCTCCTATAATTCCTGGATGTCCTCTCCTAAGACCTGTTGCCTAAGTAGAGGTCTCACTATCTAGATCCTAGCCAGTTTTGGATGCTTGTAATCAATTTCCTCTTGATCATGTTGTTTGGCTTTTGGTTTGGATATTTTTGGATGGGGTGGGGGTTTGGGTGGTTTGGGTACTAATGTGAGTTTGGTAAGGCCCTCCTTTTGTTTTTGATGTCCTTGATGCATTGTGTGTGGGTTTTTTTTTTCTTTTGGAGTGAGGGTAGTTGCTTCTAGGTTGAGTGTTTATTTTGCTTGCCGGTCACTCTGCTGGTCCTGGTTTGGTTTTGTGCCTGACCTCCTTTCCCCTGCATCTGTGAAGCCTCCTTCTCTCTATTACTACAGAGTTTATCTAATGAGATTCTGGACTACAAGATATATTGCAAGTCTTTACTTGAACCTGTGAAAGCCATGTAAAGACCGCCCCGGTTTAAAAGAATTAAAGTATTCAATTTATTGATTTAAAGCGTCGTGGTTGGAAAATGGGGTGGAAATTTGGAACGAATGCAAAATAAAAAGAGAGTCAGAAAAAAAAGGGGAAGCAGACTTGGGCCGGTCAACCGGACCAGGTCCAGTCAACGCAGCCCAAGCCCATGTGCACGACTCAGACCCACGAAGAGCGAAGCCGTCCCTAACCCTATTACTATTCCCTCTTCTTCTTCTTCGCGCAGCCGCACCACTCTTGAGGCATCTCCACCTTCTCTCTCTCTCAGATCTCAACTCCTCTCCTTCGATCCTTCCTTCCTCCCTCACACGATCTCAGCATATCTGGAATCTCTTCGTCCGAGCTCGATTTGGACAGGATCAGCCAGAACGACGCCGGCGAACCCTCGCCTCGTCAGAATCTGAGACGGAAGGGCCGTTAGGTCGCGTTCCTGCCACCGTCCATCCTTGCCACCGCCGTGCCTTGACCCTGACGCCCCTCCCGGCGAGTTCCGCCTACCTTCGAGCCTCTCTGACGCCGCCGCCGCCAGCCGGAGCAACCTTGGCTTCACCGTCCTCGTAACCAGCTCAGACCAAGTCAGGCCAGGCCGTTTGGGCCATGATGTTTGGGCCGAGGATGCAATTGGGCCAGACGGGCCTTGGGCCAGAGAGACCATTGGGCCAGGTTTGTTGGACCAGGAGACAGACCCTAGGGCAGGCCCAAGCCTCTGAACCGGGTCTGACTCGGATTCTGGGGCGGGGTCCGGGTCCGGTCGGGTCTGGTTTCTGGATCGGGTCGGATCCGGGTCTGGTTCGCTGATTCGGGTCGGATCCGGGTCGGCAGTTATTTTATTTAATTAATATTTGTGAATAATTTAAATTGGAGAACTCAGCGGACTTAACTGATAACTTAAAGGACTTTTTGGACGAATTAAAGAAATGAATTGGTAATCAGAGGACCTTTGGACTACCGAGAATGATAGTGACTTTTACCTATTAAAACCAGACATGGACTTCACCCGAGAAGATCAGAGTTAGGCCCGGACGTTAGTAGGTAGGAGATGCAGCTCATGGTTCTTCTTGAGGTAGAGAAAGTAGTGAATACTGGTTTAATTGTGGAAAGTTACTAGTATGCATGCTAGGTAATAATAAAACTGGAAAGAACATAGTTTGGCATATAGGATGTGATTTACTAGTTTAGCTGCTTTCAATATTCTGGGAAATTGCCGTGCTGGTAGAATGGCCATGTCAAGCCTTAGGATTGGTTGCTGATTGTCTGCTTGTGTGCTCTACGTTGTTTAAACGGTTAATAATTAACAAGCATGAAAAAGAGTAGAACTGAACTTAGTGATGCATAGTGGTGAATTGAGTGGTTGGTTTCTGTGAGTATGACATGGTGAAACGTGGGGATGATGGGAAATGGATACCGGTTAAGCCGATGGGGTTACCACGTTGAGGGTGGTGTCAGTAAGTGATGGTAAGTGCGGGACAGTTGTGAGTGTGTTTAAGAGTCTAGTCATAAGATTGTTTCGGTGTTGCATGTTGTGACTGTGTGGGCAAGTGTGTCGTGTGTGATGTAATGTGAACCCTTGATTGTGATATGACCGGGTGAGTGATAGACCGGTTTGTGTGTAATGGTGAGTTTGGCTTAGTTGGTATAATGGGGTCGAACTATGTTTTTGTGATGCGTGTTATACTCTTGTTGTGTGTTCCAAGAAAAGGCGTAACCGGTGTAGTACTTACACCGAGGGATAGTTCCGGTGTAGTGTATCGAGGCCAAGGATGGCGTTATTGATACCCCGATTTTCCGTGACGGGAAGGCATACGACCGAAGTATGTGCTGGTCCAGTATGCGTGAGGCCCTGATTCTACGTGACAGGAAGACGTCCGACTGAGGGATTTTCGGTCTGGGATGTTACCCCGCTTCTACGTGACGGGAAGATGTCGGGACTGAGGCTTCGTGTTCCGGTACGATATAAATAGAACGGGTCGTATTGGGCCTATGGGTCGTATTGGGCCTACGGGTCGTATTGGGCCTACTAGTCGTGTTTGGAACTAGGTGTCGTGTTCCTACCCCGATGACCTATGGTCCTTTGGGGACATTTCTAGGACTTCCGATGAGATGTGTTCCTAGGGAACGTTTCCGGTAGCCCCGACGCATGCGTCTCCTCTGGACCGAGGGGCGATACGAGATGATGAGATGACTTTCCGATATGATATGATGGAGTTCGGGAATTGCGGTACGGGACGTGTGCTGGTTTCTTTTGTGTGTGATATGTTTACTATTTGGTTAATGTCTTATTTGGCTATTAACCCCGAATTGGCAATTAGTTATGATGTACTAGTATGCCCTAATTGGACGGTTACTCGTGGTGGTGAGCCGATGTTCATTACCTTAACTACTTTCTCTACTGGGCGAAAGCTCACCCCCTTACCTTGTTGTTTTTCAGGTGTTGAGCAGAATTGTGCTAGCAGGACATAGTTGAGCTTGGGAGTTGGCGAGGTTCTTGTCCAGTAGGTCTAGTGACGTACTGTGATTTGAACTAAGACCCGCCTTTACATTTTATTTAAGATCTGTTGACTCTTTTATTTGAATTTATGAAAGTGCAATTTATTATTTTAAGCTTTATTACTTTAATTTCGCTTTAATTATCTATTATTTTGGTTCACGTCTCGAGTCCAGTCAAAACCGGATTTGGGACGTGACAAGCCATTTCTCTCAATTATGTCACACATCCTCACATCTCAATTTTGCAGCACATTCATCTTATGCTGTAAAATTTTGCAGCTCATGGTCGATCCTTTAAGTTGATCCTGTTAGCTTTGAATCCATCTCAAAGGCTACAGCTTTTTCAATTTCATAGATTGAAAATCTCGTTTAAATTTTTGAATCCGGCTAGCCTTGTGGTAAAGTTAGTCCTTCCTTAATGCGCAACAATTGCCTCCTATATTCTCTCTAAACTTGCTACAGTTGCCTCAACCCTGTTCATTGAAGATCATCCTTCTCTATTGTACATCAACTTGATGTTCTGAAGATCTTCATCGCTAGTTTCTTCTTCAGGTGTTGTGTCCAGGATGGGAATGTCAGTACCATCGGACCACCTTCAACTTTGCTGATCTTGAACCTCAGTAATCACTTACCCTTCCCCAATTCATCTCTCTGGTTTCACAAATTCAACTCAATGCTAACTCTGGCTGAACTTTTTGGCAATCAAGCCTTACCTCCACCTCCTTTTGGCCCTGTTCCTATCTCTACAGAAGGAACTCAATCCTCCTCAATAGGGCCTCCACCAGGTTTTGAAAGGCCTCCTTTAAACTCTCTTCCTGAACCATCTTTGCTCTCTGCTCAGAACCCTGCTCCACAACCTCAAACTAAACTTTTCAAGCCAAGAACAAAAAGGATTCAAGACTCTAGCTCTTCCTCTAGTGATCGAACTCAAGAATATTCCCCTGGTGGACACACAAAGCTTATTGATGGGCAGAAGATGTTTTATGACAAACATTTCAAACCAATCCTCTCTGGACCAGATACAACCCCAAGTTATTCCCTTGAAGACAACAACCACTACTCTGAGCAAGACAAAATCTACTTCAAAGGAAAACATCTTAGAGGTGGGATTCAGAATTTTCAGAAGGGACAAGCTTCAAACATGACTCATCCCTCAAAAATTGTGGCTTATATTCATAATATCCCTTCTACTGCCAATGAGATGTGGCTGGCAAACCTCTTTGCTGATATTGGGGTGTTATTAAAGTTCATATTGCTACTAAGACAAGCAGGTTGGGCAAGACTTATGGCTTCTGCTACTTCCACTTGCAAACTCAGATGAAAAAGGCCATCTCTATGTTCAATGGATATAATTGCAATGGTTATAAATTATTTGTCAAAAAGGCCTTTGGAAGTAATATAACCATGCCCTCTTCTGCATCAGCAGCTCCTGCTCTTGAAAAACCTCTCAGAATTCAAGGTTCAGTAGTCACTGAACAACTTCTCTACTTAAAAAGCTCACACCTTGCTATTGCACACAAGAACTACAATGCTCAATCAATTATGAGGGATATAACAATGGAAGGGGTATGTGAAGTCATTCTCAAAGATATGGGAAATAATGTCTTACTAGTTCATTGCAGCAATAGAGATCTGGAAAAGGAAATCATGAAAGATGATGGAGTGTGGCTTCAAAATTGGCTCTCTTTCATCCCGGGAAAAGAGCTTATGGAAAATTGTGGAGGTCATTTTTGTTGGATCAAAGTGAAAGGGGTACCTTATCATGGTTGGAGTGATGAATCCTTCGATGCTGCAGTAGCAAAGTTTGGCAAACTCATTTATACACACCTTATTACTACAGCTGGAGTTCAAATCAATGAGGCCTATGTATTAATCCATACAACAAGTTTTACTCCTATTGCCTCAACCACTGAGTTATTTCTAGGTAGACAAAAATATTCCTTATGCGTTCAATCCTTACATTCTTCTGAGGTCCCTCCTATTAATACCTCACATGAAGACCTGCAAGACAAATTCAGCTCTGATTCTGAGTCCTTATAGGAGGACAACCTATTCTCACAGTTGGGAGATACTTGCACACCAACCTCTGATGAAAAAGACACTCCCTCTCAGCCTACTCAACCCTCTTCTGCTGCAGACCTACCTCCATCTCAGCAACAAGAAATTAATGCTATTGAAACTGATACTATGACTGTTGAAAAATTTACTACTCAAATGGGGGCTAAAGAGGGATCTTGTCAAGCCTCAGGTGCACAAACCACTCCTTCTGATCTCTCATTACTGCAAAAAATGGTGGTGAATGATACATTAGATGATTCAGTCCCCTTGAATGAAGATGAACTGAGAGCCTCTCCCTCCCAGGGCACTCTGAAATTATTGACTGTTCACTCTAGGTCAGGTCAAACAAATCATAATCCGACCAGTTCAATCTCTGTACAACCAACTCAATTCAATCCCAATGCTGCAAGTACAAACTTACATCAACACTTACTGGTGGGTGAGGCTCAAAAAACTCTTTCCCCAATTTCAGGTGAGAGAAACTCCTTGGACAAACCCTCATTAAATGATCCTGCAACAAGAGAGGTATTTTCAAAACAACCATCACCCTCAACACAGCTACTTCCAACTAAGATACTTGGCTTGGATTGCTTGGCTAGTGACAATTATCCTTTGCATCATGCCCCACCACATGGTGACACCTTGGAACCTGATTCAAGTTTGCCCCCTCTCTCCAAAATTAAGAGAGGCAAACTCAAAAAAACGTTGCCCTCACCTCATCACTACTCAACAAGGTCCAAACAAAGGGAAGGCTCAAACCCTAAAACTTTTGTCTCCAAAAGTCAGTTAAATGAAGCCAAAAAGGCCCGGTCCTTTGCAAAGGTGATTGGCATTTCAGATGATTGCAGTGAAGATTTGATACTTCAGCAACTTGCTTCCTTGGATGATGAGAGAGTTGATATGGATAATCGATCTCAAGCCTCTGATTGTGAAGAAGAAGGTTCATTGCAGATAATTCCAATCCTTGGGACTGCTTTGGAGTTGGGTCTCTTACCTACTCCTTTACCTCTCATCTAGACCCTAAGATGTTTGTCCTCTCTTGGAATATGAGAGGACTCTCTTCCTCACAAAAGAGGAAGACTCTGGGTGACGTGATCCGCAAGCAACAACCTTCAATGGTTCTCCTACAAAAAATAAAAATACTCTCCCCATCTTCTTGCTTCCTTAGATCATGTGGTATGAATTGGGGTTGGGAAATGGTCTATATTCCAGCTATTGGTTTATCTGGAGGCCTCATTATGTGTTGGAAATCCTCCTATTTCAAGCTCTCAAGAATCCAAAAATTAAATGGAGCAATGATTTGGTTTGGCTCACTTAAAGCAATCAGAGAAGTTTGCTGCATTTCAAATATCTATGCACCTTACTCAAGATCAGGAAGGAGAGCCCTCTGGTTAGAGTTAGCAGCTGAATTGAATATACAAAACCTTCCTCCTCTCTTGGTTGTAGCTGGAGACTTCAACACAGTTCTATCTCTTGATGAAAGATCATCCTCTAGAGGGTCTGTCAGAGATATGAACAATTTCCACGGACTCATAGACACTCTTGCTCTAATTGATTTACCTTTGTCTGGGGGAAGGTTCGCTTGGTTTGGTTTTGGTTCCATTGCCTCAAGACTGGATAGGTTCCTGGTCTGATCAGATTTTTTAAACAAGTTCAATAACCTCAGTCAAAAATGTTTGCCAAGGTCCATCTCAGATCATAGACCAATATTTTTTTTTTGAGGAACAAGTTGATTGGGGGCCAAGACCTTTCAAGTTCCTCAACATTTGGATAGAAGATGGGAGATTCTATAAAATGGTGGAGCAATTTTGGGAAGCTTTACATCTCACAGGCCAACCTCACATTATTCTTTGGAAGAAGCTCAAATTATTAAAGGAACATCTCAAACAATGGAATTCCCAAGTATTTGGGTATCTTGATACTCACATTTCTCAACTCACAACAAAGCTGGATAAGCTTGACTCATTAATAGAAGATAGAGCTCTAACTCCTCTTGAATGCACTGATAGAGGAAGTCAGAGAGCAGAAATTATTAGAAAGACCAAATTGCTTGGCAAATTATGGAGCCAAAAGGCTAGGAAAAAATGGTTTCATGAAGGTGATAAAGGCTCTGGTTTCTTCCATAGGGTGGCAAACTTTCAAGGAGTAAAAAAAATTACACAAATTTTGGTTGATGACACAATACTGCAAGATCCCACTCTGATCAAAGAGGCTGCTACCTCTCATTTTGCAGCCAGATTTTCTGGCTCCATTACTAATCATACCAACCTAGACCTTTTGAGCTTCAATTCCATTACTCCAGAGCAATCACAAGATCTAGAGAGGCCCTTCTATGACGAAGAAACCATTAAAGCAGTAATGGCTTGTCATGGAGAAAAGGTAACTGGCCCTGATGGCTTTACTCTTAGGTTCTACAAGGTTTGTTGGCCTATCATCAAGACCCATCAGTTTAATGGGTGGACCTTACAAGATTCTCACCAAAATCCTGGCCTCAAGATTAAAAGGGGTGGTCTCAAATTTGGTAGGCTATGAACAGACAGGCTTCCTTGCTGGCAAACAAATTTTAGATGGGGTGCTTGTGGCCAATGAGGTTCTTGATCAGATCAAAAGAACAAAAACTCCTGCTCTACTATTCAAAGCAGATTTTGAGAAGGCATTTGATAATGTCAACTCAGTTTACCTAATGAAATTGCTCTCTAAAATGGGCTTTGGAAGTCTCTGGAGACTATGGATGATATCTTGCTTGAAAGATCATGTCTCCATTCTCATCAATGGTTCACCATCCCCACAATTCAAGCTACTCAGAGGCTTAAGGCAGGGGTGCTCATTATCACCACTTTTATTTGCTCTAGTTACAGAAGGGCTCAATCAAATTATGAAAGCTGGATTATTACATAACTAATTTCAATGTATCTCTCTAGGATTAAATGGTCCCCTCATTTCTCATCTGCAATTTGCAGATGACACTTTATTCTTCATCAAAGCAACACCCAATGCAGCTCAAAGCCTGAAAAATGCACTCAAGTTATTCAGATTGGCCTCTGGACTCAAGGTCAATTTCAACAAATCCATCTTAATACCTTTCAATCTCCCAATGGAAGAAATTGAGCTTTTTGCAACAATACTCTCCTGTGATTCTGGTACATTGCCTTTACCTTATCTGGGTTTCTCTTTGGTGCCAGCTCCAAGAGGGTCTCTACTTGGCAACCTATCTTATCTAAATTCAAAAAAAGCCTTGGACTTTGGCAAGCAAAGATGCTATCCTTGGGAGGTAGAATCACCCTCATTAAATCAACTCTCAGTGCATTACCACTCTATTATTTTTCTCTACTCAAAGCCCCTAAATCAGTGCTAAAGGAAATGGAAAAATGGCAAAGGAGGTTCCTGTGGCATGGAAAGGCACCTTCAAGAGTCTTCTGCAAAGTGGGATGGAATCAAGTTTGCAAAGAAAATCTGATGGGGGTTTAGGTATCAAAGATTTGCACCTTATGAATATCTCCCTTCTAGCAAAATGGTGGTGGAGGTTTGCTCTAGATGAATATTCTTTGTGGAAGCAAACTATTTGTGCCAGAATGGGTTGGAATATTAATGAGTGGGATCTAAACAAATTTTCTGAAATAGGAAGACCTAGCTTACTCTCTCATTTTATGACACTCCTAAGAGATCCAAGATTTGCTGAGTGTTTTGGTGATAAGGGCCTGATCTGGGTACTTTGAAGGGGTAATAGAATTCACTTTTGGGATGATCTCTAGTGGGGAGATGCTACCCTCAAATCTCTCTTTCCCAGGCTCTATTCATTATCAACTGTTGGGATCTCGTTGTTGTGGACATGTTAAACACAAAATGCAGCGGAAGATTAACCACGAGACAATCGAGATGAATCTACCAAATATGAAAAACAAGTCTGAAAATTCAACAAAGGTTTGAGCACATCACCTTTGCTAGTGCCTCATCTTGCAGCTCGTGTATCTCGCAAACGAACCGTTGAAACTCAAATCCCTTTGGTCAGATTGAATACCCATATGTGGAGAACGTTCACTCCAAAAATCAGCTTCATCGGACATCGGATGAACCTCCGATTGGGCTCTTTAAAGTGACTGGTCGGACAAAACTGTGCTGAAAATCAGCACCCTCTACTTGTCCGAAATTGGTTCAATAACACCCAACTTTGAATGGCTTGAGCCCCTTGGACGCCTACGTATCCTTAACGGAATCAAATCCCACGTAGTTCTTGAGTTTGATGACTCAAGAACATGAGAAGACCAACCTTGAAGCTTGGAGGGAGTTTGGCCAAGGTAGAGGAAGAAGAAGAAGACTCTCTCTAATTCTCTACTCTTGCATGTTATGTTCTCCAACCTATCTTGCATGCTTAGTTAAGTGGAATCACTTAACTCTCTACTTCAGACAAGTGTCCATGCCAAGATGCTAGGTGGAACTAATAAACAACCTAGTTTATTAGTTTAGTGGAAATTGGGTCCCACCCAATTTTAGTCAACAAGACTAATAGTCATCTAATGACTTGAGTCCTTGTTGGGCCTAACCTATATGGGCCGGCCATGGGCCTCTCCAAGAGAGCCCATGCCGAGCCCAATATACTAACCTGTCCACTATGGCGATCCCCGCCACAATTCCCTCCAACTTAGGTTCTTCATGTTCTTATCGAGTATCAAACTGTCGGTGTGACCCTTAGGTCTATGCATGTCGGTAAGATCAACGTAAAATCCTATTTTACTTGATCTTACCAAAGTGGCGACTGACGAGACTCAGTATTGCCCGACCCTGCATAACGAATCGCGCCCTGTCGATTCTGACCTTTCAGTCGTCCTTGTCATTATCCCTTTATCACCGATATCCGGATTGAGATAAGGCATAGAGCCGTCATCCTTATTATCCTCAATCCATGTTCCTTGATATGTGAGATGACTGACCTTATGATACCTACTATCATGTGCATGGCCATGCTTTCTTGTCAGTCACTCTCGATCAAGCGGCCATGAACCAGATATCTTTCCCATACCGCAGTATGAGGGATAAATCCCTTGGCCCTCTATCATGTCACTCATGCATTCATTTCCCAAGCCAATCCTGGCCGTTATGGAAGCCCAGTCACGGTGCAACGTTGGGCTTTTAGGTCAAACTTGGTTGTTTACTGCATAGAAATCATATAGACTCCTCGGTCTAAGGATACCTGACAAGCTACGACTCTGAACATGTTCATGACTTAATCTATGGAACATATTCAGGTCGGTTCGTCCAACATCATGTCCCACATGATGTTTATGATCAGACTCCGGAACCCTTTCCTATGGCTAATAGAACGTAAGCCATCAAGAGTCATATCTCATACTAGTCGCTTCCAGAGAAGACTATTGACTAAGGACCTCATCGAGTGTGATCCATCCTGATCTATGGTTCTATTCGCATGGTGGGCATAGATCGGAAACACACACGACTTATTACTCCAACACTTAAGTAATATAAAAACCGCTTTATTTATATTGCCAACGATGATAATTACAATTGGACATTTATGATCGGACTACGGGCACTGAGGCTAACATCAACCACCAAACATTCTCCTATAGCAGACATTTGGGAAGATGGAATCTGGAACTTAAACTTGAGAAGGGTTGTTTTGGGTAGGGAAGCTCAGGAATGGGGTGTCCTCTCTACAATCTTGGACTCCATTCAATTATCTCTTACTGATGATCAATTAACCTGGAAATAGGATACCACAGGTTTCTCTGTCAGCAAAATTTATGGCTTACTTGCACTGCAAGGAAACTCAGCTTCTGATTGGGTCTCAAAGGTTTGGATCCCTGGAGTGCCTCCTAAAATCTATGTCTTCTCTTGGCTGGCTTGTTTAGAAGCAATCCCTTCTAAATGCTTTTTAGAGGGAAGAGGTATGAATTTCTCTCTGCAACAACCTCTTTGCTCTCACTACTCTTGGGATTTTGAGGATGGAGCTCACATTCTACTGCACTGCACAAAAGCCTAGAACACTTGGGCTCTCATCTGCAACTAGTGGGGATTAGTTTTGGTTTGCCCTGCCTCTGTCAAGGACCTCTTCTGCTCTTGGTCCCTTCTAGTTCCCAAAAAACTGAGAAGGTGTTGGGGTTCATTACTTCAGATTACTATTTGGCAATTATGGCTGGCAAGGAATTCTCTACTTTTTAATGACATTAATGAGCCCTCCTCAACCATCTTCAACATAATCATCAATAAATCCTATAGTTGGGAATGGGCTTCTTTCAATCAAACTCACCACTTCACAATTCAGGATTGGATTGCTTCTCCAAGATCCTGTCTCTTCTGAGCTTTTTCCTTAACTGGTTATGCTCCTCTATCACTGGCTCTTTTTGGGTTTTGGGTGGGGGGTTGGGTTGGGGGTTCAGGTTTTTTCCCTTGGTGAGGTTAGGAGTGTCACTGGTTTGTTTCTTGTCTTTTGGTGTGAGGGCTTTCTCTTCTCTTCTTCTCTTGAGTGTGGTTTTTTGCCCTTTTGCTGCTTTGAGTGTTTTTTTTGTTTTGCAGGTCACTCTGACTTGGGACTCAAGTTACCTCTTGCTTGTATCTCAAGCCTTGCCTATTTTCCCTCTCAGTTCCAGTTTGGCAATCTAGTCCCTCGACATCTTCACTTCAGGGTCTGTTTTGTTTCAAAAGCACCCACATCCACTCTTGTTGTTACTCAAACCTTGCCAGTATCCCCTTTGATTTCTTCTCACAGTCCCATTTTCACAATCCAGTCCCTCATAATCTGCACTCATCACTCCAGGGACTATTTTGATTTAATATGACTCTCTGACACCATTGCAGGCTGCATTACTTATCCACTACTTTGCCAAGCTTAAGAGAGTCTCATCCTTATCAGTGTTACTCCTTCCTTTTCAATCAACCTCTCAAGCCTCATCTACAACAACAGATCAGCATCACTTACCCCTCTGATCACAGAACAAGATGTATCCGGGCTTTCATTTGGTAAAAATAGTAAAGATTTCTCTGGGGCTTCAAAATCAACACATTCAACAACTTTGAACTCATCTGCACCTACATCTCTTCTGGTTTACACAATTCTGCAGCAACCATTTGCCATCACTTGCTCACTATCTGATCAACATTTTAGTTAACTTCCTTTGGTGTTAATTATGTTGTTAATTGTACCAAATTGTTTTTTTCTCTCCACCTGTAGCTAGGTGTTTGTTTTTGATCTGGAACCTTTCCTCACCTTGATAGAGTGTTGCTTCATATATGCTTTTCTTGATCAAAAAAAAAGTTAGTCCTTCCTTTTTTTGATGGCCTTAACTGTTTATCTTGTGGTAGGATCTAAATACTTGGGGAAGCTTTTTGTCTACTGTTGTTTGTTCCCTTGTTGTAATTTCCTTGTGTTGTAATCATTCATGTTGGTGGATGGGTAGTTTCCTTTGATCGTTTACTAGTTCCAGTTGTACACTCCTCTTTTACCTCAAAAGAGGTTTAATTTAATTATGTTTTGCCGATCAAAAAAACAATTGACGGGATGTGGAAAGCATAAACACATAGTGTATTAGAAAAAGCGAATCCAAGACAATGATATTACATAAGAAAGAGGGTGGTTCTTATGTCAAGATCAGTACAATCACGTTACTTTTTTCGCAGGCCACGGAAATAGGAACCCGGATTCTTCTCAAAGGGACCTCTCGGCATGCGGTAGTCTCTGCCCGGAGCTTTCATGGTCTTATTGCCACCAGAAGAAAACAAAGCACCCAATATCAGTTTTGCCACTGCGATCCCAGTACCAACCATAGCAATCACAACGACCATACCTCCTACCTTGTCCATTGTCGATAGCTCTCCATCTCCTACTTCTCCTTTCATATTGTTGTTCATTTTGTTTTCTTTGTGAAGAGCTATAGGACTAAAGTTGGTTTTTATAGAGTTTCCAAAGTCGTATATGTATGACGTATCATATAAAGCAGTTTTCTCAAAAGGTAGCTTACCTTCTCTAACAAGGAAGAGAGAAACTGGGACCACTCCGATTTAACCAAACCACTCGGGCCACTTTGCAATACCGTGGGAGCAAGCAAAACCTCTATATGAGACACCTATGAGATAAAGTTGTCGCACGAAAAAAAATCATGGTCATGGTCACTGTCATGACTTATGTCGTGGTTATATTTCCTTTTTATACATCTTTTTTTATGTGTTTTTTAGAGGATCTGTTACGATTTTTTCTTACTAAGGTTTCTTTCTAGACGTTGCTAATTATCGCGACGTTGACTCCTTCCAACCACCAACAAAGTGTCTCCCGATCTTGTTCGGCCCCCTCTCTAAAACTTCGATGGTTGTCGTCTGGCTCACCTCGGCATCAATCGACCTCACCGCCTCAGAGCTCTGCGATCTCTTTGTATCAGATCCTCCTTTCTGATCGACCTCTACTGTCTTACCAACCGTTGTGGGCGTCTCTGAAGACGTCACTGTCGTCTCTGAAGCCGCCGCCGCTATCTCTAAAGTCGCCTCTAAAGCCGTCGTTGTTGTCTCTAAAGCCGTCGCTGGCGCGTCCTTCTCCCTGGCCTCCACCACCGCACCCTCCTCAACCCCTCTCTCGATTATAGAGTGGGTCTTTTTTATTTCATCTTGTTTCATCTTTGCATGATCAATGACTAGTAAGCAGATAATCATGGATTTTTTCAGGGAAGGAACCCCGATTCACGTATATTCCCCCAATACAACTAATGCAGTTCAAGTTCAGTCGCTTTTCCCCCATATACAACGTTTAGGCCCTACCTTGAGCATGAATTCTGGTTCCGTCTTCCAATCTCCCACCTTTCCTTCTTGCCTATATGTCAAGTTCAGTAGCTTTTTCAACGGTTATTATATGAAAAGAATTGTGAACTAAGTTTTCCACTGACTATGCCAACATTTTTTACTTCTTATTTGGGGGGGGGGGGGGGGGGGGTGGAGAGCGAGAGAAGAGTGAGGGAGGTGTCGCCGGCCACCACGATTTCTGTTGGTTCAGTCGTGACTCCTTCCTATAGCAGCGCCTTGATTGAAGGGAATCGCGTTGATTTCCCTTGTGCAGTGGACTTGGCCAAGTCATTCGGAGAAACGCGATTGGTTGCGTCTGTGATCCCTGCTGATCGCACATAAGGGAAGGGTGTTTTGGTCGCAGCGGAACGTGCGAAGCAGGCTGCTGAGGGTGTTGTTGTGGGAGCGCCGTCTGTGGAGGCTCGGGAAAAGGGATCGGCCAAGGATCAATCGACTGATCCCCCATAGGTTTGCAAACTTTTTGTGATCAATTTTCCCTATGGTGTCGATGACGTTTGGCTTCAATTTTTTTGTAATTGTGATAGGGAAGTGAGGCGAGCCAATGTGGTTCGACGCCCAAATGGGAAGGGAAAGGTTTTTGGTTTCGTGTATACGAAATCCAGGCCTGATGCGGAACAGATCATCACAAAATGCCATGGCACTATCGCCAGAAGGCATCGGTTGTTGGTTGCTTTCGATTTGAAAGATAAGTCGCAGGCTACCAAAGGCACAAATTTCACACGCGATGCTCAAAGGGGCCCTGTTTCTAGGTCTGGTGGAGATGGTACTTGTGTTGGGACAGTTGTGCAGCTGAATTTGGCTTTGGTTAAGTCCGGGTTTTTCGATGTGGCTCGCAATGACAGTTCAGTCAGTAGCATTCAAGAGGCTATGAGCAGGGAGGATGTAAGGGATATCAAACTTCGGGGTTTGGGCAACAGACTCTTCTTAGTCTCTAGTCCGGATGCTGAATATGCTTCTTCTCTAGAGGAGCAAGGTGTGGGATGGCTCTCATCCTGGTTTGATTATGTTGGTGAAGATGCGAGTGTTCTCTCGAAGTCGGGTCGGTTTTGTTGGCTGGAGGTTTTGGGAGTGCCTTTCCATGGTTGGAGTACTGTTAATTTCAAGGTGTTAGGGGGATTGTTTGGTGAGGTGATTTGTGTCGTCGACACTGATGATGCAGGCGATTCTTATGGACGGGTTTTTGTTCTGGTGCATTGTCCATCTGTTCTGTCAAATATGGTTGAAGTTTCTTTGGCTTTGGGTGACATCTATTTCCCCATTGTTCTGAAGCCAGTAAAGTCCACTGAGGTACCTTTCCATGTTGCTATCGTTTCAAGCCATGCGCCCTCTTCGAAACTGTCTTCGACTAGGAATAGTGAGTCACAGGGTGAGCCTGTGGGCTCGGCTTGTGCTGCAAAATGTGACAAAACACCAAGCCCACGGATCAAGGAAGGCCTTGGGCCTGAAATCACCCTTTTTTCCAAAATTTTCGGCGGTAGTGAGAAGGTGAATAGGGGGGACTCTGCGTTTATCTCCACGTAGGAAACCGTATTGGAAGCTGAGTCTGAGAAGCGGGCTCTAAAATCTGGCGATCACTTGGTGTTGGCTGATGTGTGTGATCGGTTGGGTGAGGAGTTATTTCCTGTATTGCAAGATGGTGAAGAAGGCATTGTTCTCCAACCCAAAAGAGGGCGTAGCAGACCAAGAAAAAAGGTCAGCCAAAAGTAATAGCTTCCCCCACTGTTTTCTACCAAACTAGGGCGAAGTCGTAGTCGGCCGGTATGGGAGGTAACTCCGGAAGCTACATTGTGGATATAACTCGGAAGCTTAGGGACGGTTCAGGCGACTGGAGCTATTGTAAAAAGGTGGGAAAGAAGGCCATTGATCTTGGACCTTTGGTTTTGGAGCAGTTCGATTGGCTAGACATCGAGGTTCCTCAACGAGCTTTCCTCACCGAGGACTCTGGAGAAAGTGAAGAGGAAGTCCCTACTCAGCCGAAAACAGGTAAAAAGATTGTGCATGTTTCAGCCTTTGTTAAAAGCAAATAGCATTAAGAAGTTGGTGATTTCAAACTGTGTGGATTTGATTATGTTGCAAGAAACGACGTTGACAGTGATAGATTCTGTTATTTTACGTAGTTGTGGTTTGGTAATGATTGGGGTTGTGATTGGGTCCCAGCGGTGGGGACGGCAAGGGGATTATTGTTGGGTTGGAGATTGTTTGTCTTGTCTAAGACGAACACCGTTTTTGAACACAATGTGATTTGTTGGAATGGTTTATTAACTGGCGCTCAGTTACCTGTCAGCTGTGTAAATGTTTATGCACTCAATTCTATTAGTGAGCGGTGTGCTCTTTGGTCTACTTTGGTGGATTTACGTGGACAGTTACATAGTTTCCTGATTTTGGGTGGTGATTTTAATTTTGTACTCTCAGTGGAAGAGAGACGTGGTAGTATTTTTAATAGAGCTGATAGTCAAGCGTTCTCTGTTTTTCTGGATGATATGGGCTTGGTGGACCTGCCTATGGGGTCTTCTGAGAGGTGTTTCGGACCATAGGCCGGCTCTCATGGGGGGTGAAATTGTTGATTGGGGCCCCAAACCTGCTTGTTTTATTAATGTGTGGATTGATCACATGTCTTTTCTCCCTACTGTTCGGATGTTATGGGAGTCGTATAGTTTTGCAGGGGATCCTAGTTTTGTTTTATGGTCCAAATTGAAATGTCTGAGACGTGATCTGTAGGTTTGGAATAAGGAGATCTTTGGTAGATCGGACTCTGAGGTTGCTCATTTGTCGGCTGTATTGGAGACTTGGGATATCATTTTAGATGACAGGAGCCTGTTGGCAGCGGAACGTGAGAAAAAGGGCTTTTTGTCGAGCTCAATTGTTACAAAAAAAGTCGCTGGTTGGCAAAATTGTGGAGTCAAAAGGCAAGAATTTGCTGGTTTAGAGAGGGTGATTGATGTACCAAATTTTTTCACCGCATTGAAAATTTCAGAGCAACTCGGAATCAGAACGCTCTCTTTCGTGTGGGTCATGTTTTTGTCTCTAATCCTGTTGAGGTTAAGAGAGCGGCTGTGGATCATTTCTCAGTTCGGTTTAGAGTTGATCAGGATGTGGCGGTAGACTTACCGGTTCAGCAGTTTCGCCAGTTATCTAGTATACAGGCGGAATGGTTAAAGGGTGCTTTTGTTGAGGACGAGATTTTACGGGAGGTGAAGGGGTGTGGAGGAGAAAAGGCTCCGGGTCCGGATGGGTTCTCCATGAGATTTTACCAGGTATGTTGGAACGTGGTAGGCGAGGATGTGTGTAATTTCCTGTCAGCTTTTCAGGCGAATGGTATGTTGGGCAAAGGGATTAATTCTACCTTTTTGACTTTAATTCCTAAGTCCAATACGGTTGACCATTTTGATGATTTCCGTCCTATCAGTCTGATATCATGTCGGTACAAAATATTGGCTAAAGTTTTAGCGAATCGTTTGAAAACAGTGTTGCCTGGACTGATTAGTGATACTCAGAGCGGTTTCGTTGTAGAGAGGCAACTGGTTGATGGGGTGTTGATTGCTTCTGAATTAATTCACAGCCTGAAGAGGTCGAAGGAGGAAGCGGTTTTTCTAAAATTGGATTTTGAGAAGGCCTATGACAAATTTCATTGGGGTTTTATTGATTTGGTGATGAGCAGAATGGGCTTTGGTTGCAGGTGGAGGGGGTGGATGCAAGGCTGTTTTCGTGCTCATTTGTCTGTCTTAATAAATGGATCGCCGAGTGGTGATTTTCCTATGTTTAATGGTATACGTCAAGGTTGTCCAATGTCCCCTTCTTTGTTTCTGATTGTTGTAGAAGGGCTTCATCAGTTGTTGGAGGAAGGGAAACGAAATGGTCTTCTCCAAGGGGTGTAGGTAGGGGTATCCGGCCTGTCTATCTCACATTTGCAGTTTGTTGATGATACCCTATTATTTCTTAAGGGTGATGTGGAGGAACTGGCTTTTGTTAATGATTTATTGGAAAATTTTCAGAAGGGTTTAGGGTTGAAAGTCAATTTCCAGAAATCAATTGTTGTTGTGCTTAATGAGGACCGGTGCTCGGAGGTTGAGGTAGCTCGGGTTTTGGGCTGTCAGGTTGGATTTTTGCCTATGAAATACCTTGGTTTTTTGTTGGGTGCAAACCCGAGGAGAGTTGCTACGTGGGATCCAATTGTGGAGAAGTTTAAGAAGTCTTTGGGCCTGTGGAAGTTAAAAAGTCTAAATATGGTCGGTCGCATTGTGTTAGTGAAATCCACTTTGTCTGCGTTACCTCTATTTTTCATGTCTCTTCTGCGAGCCCCGAAGAAGGTTATTGGTGTTTTGGAGGCATGACAGATACGTTTTTTTGTGGACTAACCCGTACACTGGAAAGCAATTTTGCAAGGTTAATTGGGGTTCAGTGTGTATACCCAAAGAGGAAAGAGGCCTTGGTATTAGGATACTAGAGGCAATGAATGTGAGCCTGCCAGCAAAGTGGTGGTGGTGGTTTGCTAGTGAGAGTGACTCTTTGTGGAAACAGGTGATTTGTTCTCTTTTTGGGTGGGAGTTGAATGACTGGGATTTGTTAAAAGTTGACAAATATGGTTCTTCTTTTTTGGTGAGTCACATCATGGCCTTAGCATCAGACCCTTAGTTTTATTTGGCAACCAGGGTGTACATTAGAACGTAGGGAATGGACTCCAAGTCTCGTTTTGGGATGATGCTTTGGTCGATAGAACCCCTCTACGCATTCGTTTTCCTGATTTATTTGCAGTTTCCATGGACAAGTTCGAAAAGGTGGCGTACTTTTGGGTTCATGGAGTTTGGAGGGTGGGTTTTTCACGTGATCTGGAGCCTAGTGAGGAGGCTGATGCGGTTGTTTTGATGGGGTTATTGGATGATTTTTCTCTGAGGCCGGGTATTGATGATTCTCTTGGTTGGGAGAAGTTCCCAAAAGGTTTTTCGGTTGCTTCAACTTTAAAGTTGCTCTCAGGGCCGAAAGGTTACAACCACACGTTGGAGTGGGCTTCAGTGTTGTGGGTAAAACATATACCACCGAAATTCAGTGTCTTTGTTTGGCTAGCGGCCCATAATGCGCTTCCCACTATGGAGTATTTGGATAGTAGGGGCGTTCAGATTTCCCTCAATCGCATGTTATGCCCTTTATGTAAGTGCAGTTTTGAGTTTGTGAATCATCTGCGTTTGCATTGTTTGTTTGTGTGGGAGGTTTGGTGCAAAATTTTCAGGTGGTGGAGAGTAGTTGTTCCTATTCTAGAGAATATAGGTGGAGTTCTATTGTGGTGGAAGGGTCTAGGCTCACGAAGATGGTGATCTTGTTGGGTACGGTTTGGATATGTGAAAGTAGATGCGGTAGTGGTAAAGGTTAAGGGCCATGCTTTTGGTATATGTTGGAATTCTAGAACACTCCGTCAGAGGGTGACCTTTGAGGATTGGTGCAGGGATCCACTGTGGTGTTTGAAACCGGGACGGAAGAGGTTAAGACGGGCGTGCTTTTGAGGAGGGCCGGTTCTGTTTTGGCTGTGTTTCTCCTCTTGTTTCCTTGTTCTCTTTTTTTTGTTTTGGTTATTGTTTCAGGGGGTGTATGGTATGGAACGTTTTGTCTTTATGTTTCTAAGCTTTTGTAGCTGTTATGGTCTGCGAACAGGTCCTCGTTTTGAGGATCGTTCTTTCACGTCGTTCTATCCTCTTATAGAACGATTTCTTAATATTTCTCTTAGCCTATCAAAAAAAAAAGTTTTCCACTGACTTGTCAGGGAAGTGCGTTCTATGCATGTTCTTCAGTGGTCAAGACCTTTACTTGACGCACTCTAATGTATCGTTAAATTTTGATAATTAATAAAAGTCGCACCTTTCATTAATAACACAATGACTTGTAACGTCATGTTCCCTTTTTCAATAGAGTAACCAAATTAATCCTCATAAGACCGTACACATTGGGATTATACTGAATTGGTCAAATTAAACTACAATTTAAAATAATGGGCAGGATCGATCTGATTCGTTGGTCTTATCCAAAGACCTTCACAATAGGAATAAACCCGACTCTCTATTCCCAGACTAAATAAAATATAGTTAAAAAAATTAGATAAAAATTTGCGTCGAAGTAATATTATCCCCTGAACGAGGAAAGTAAAATACAACACAAAACCGAGAAAACCAAACCTCGAGAATCAACAAAAAACACCTCTGAGCCACTCAAGCGGATGAGAACTAGAGGTTGGGGAACCCGTTCATTAGGCGCCATTTCTTTCATTCTCAAACGGTGGCCCACCACTCATGTTTGTTGAAGGAGAGAGAGACGTTACGTGCATACATCTAGTTGGCCTCGAGGACCACCTCGACATTGATGGTCGTTGGACCGAGCTCATGTCAGGCTTGCAAGAACGCCAACTCAAATTGCACGACCCGGAGATTTATCTTATGCAAGTGATCCTTCAGTTGTTTCGCGGTTTGAGGATATGGTTCTGTTGGCATGGATTTTCAGTCCTCGTAGAGATCGTTCCAATATTCTCTGGTGGCACTATTGTGTACCATCCAGGCAACAACAAGTCTCCTCTCTTCTACGTCCATCCAAAGGGGCATCATGGATTCGGTCTTGGAGAAATTAAGATGTTTTTGATTCTGTTTTGGAGAGAGTTTTTAATAAAAAGAGTTGTGACTGATTCTGTGTTTGGAATACTTTAAATAAGTGAGTCTGAATCGTAGGGTTTGATATCCAATGTGATAGAATTTGTCCAACACAAATTATTGTGGAATCGGTCCAAGAAAAATTATGGTGGCAGAATCGGAGTATGTGACCAAGTGAAGAATCGATCAAATATTACAAAAAGATAAGGTAGCATTTATTTCAAACAATGCGGGTAGGTTTCCGAGTACAAAATAAAACCGAACGTGTTCGAAAACAAGTAGTAAGATAGAAAAATGGAAGATTGAACGTGCTAGTTGTGGTTCATAGTACGAAGCATCTCGAACATAAGAACCTCGTGGTTAGCCTTATCTAGCGGGGTCCAGTCAGATGTGTTAAGCGCTACTGCTTCAGCATATTAACTGGTCAATGACAGCTGATACTTCATTAGCTTTACCTTGGTTTGCTCAAAATGACCACGACGGCGTTTTTCTCGCTCGATCCTATACATTAATGGTGGAGGACCCATATCAGCATTGGAAACATCCCTTTCCTTCTTGGAATCCATAAATTTATATCAATACTATTTCTGGAAGATGTTTCTTTGTGTCTTTAGGGGACGAGGATGGGTTGCCTTTTATAGGCAACCAAGTAGGCCTAGAAGGCATTAGGGGGGATACACGGTACAAAGTACAATACAATAAAGTGGTTGAAATATAGTTAAACGGAAATACATTGATTTCAACTACGGAAATAAAATAAGAAAGTTACTAGTTGTCGTCATCCATAATGGCCTCTTCCCTGAATAGAGTCCAAATCAGATCACCCTTCAACTGTTGGTGTGCTGCTCGATTCTCTAGCCAGCTTGATGTTAGCCTCAGTGCCTGTAGTCTAATCGTAAATGTCCAATTGTAAAATATCATCGTTGGCAATATAATAAAACGGCTTTTAATATTACTTAAGTTGTAAAACCCGCTATGTTTGAAAGAGTGCTTTTTCGCGATTTGAAAAATCGTGATGGAAAATTGCAACGAGTGAATTGTAAAAAGAAGTTTCAAAAAAAGGGAAAGGAAGATTTTGAGCCGGATTGGGCCGGTCAGAAGACCAGGCCCAGCACAGCGACTCAGGCCAAGCCCGCACGAGAAACGCACTTGGGCCAGGCCCAAGCTGCTTCAAGATCAGACCCAAACCCTAAGAAGCGCTACTGTTCATCATTTTCTTCAACCTCGCCTCCTTCTCCTTCTCCCTCGGTTCTCTCTCAACGACACCGGAGTTCCAGAAGCCTCGCCCTCGACCCTTCCTTTCTCCTTCTCCTTCTCCCTCGCACCAGCCCCACCTCACCTTCTTCTTCCCTTCAGAGCTCAACCAAGCCCCACCGTGTGCAAAGCGAGACGACGCCGGAGAGTCCATCCTCTGGTTCGTCCTCTCCGAGCTCGAATCGAGCTTCCTCTCGCCCTTCTTCTTCTTCCCCATCCTCTCTTCGCCTGAAAACCCATCGAGACGAGCTCGATTAGGTTGGTTTGAGGTGGCGTCATCGCCGGCGAGCTCATGAGCTCCAAATCTGAAACGGGGGCAGGATTGGGTCGTGCTCGAGCCTTCGCCGTCACAGCCACGGCTTCGCCGATGTCCCTGAAGCCTTCTCTGCCCTCGTTGCTCCCCTTTCCGAGCGTCCTTGACGCTGTGAACGGCGGCCGGAGAACCTTCAGCTCAGACGAGACTGGACATGGCTTTGGTCCAGGTCCTGGAGTTGGGCCAGATGGACGGGCCTTGGGCCTTTTGGGCGGAATTGGACCGACAGACCTTGGGACAGGCTCATGTCTAAGGCTCGGATCAGGACCGGGTCTAGGTCGGGTCTAGAGCCGGGTCCAGGTCGGATCTGGGTCCGGTCGGGTCTGGTTTCTGGATCGGGTCGGATCTGGGTCTGGTTCGCGGATGCGGGTTGGACAGTTTTAATAATTAATTTATTTATTTATTTGGCTTAAAATTGGTAATTAAAGGACTTTTTGGAAAAATCCGAGGACTTTGGACATACCGGGACTAATTGGACTTTTACCTGTTAAACCCAGACTTGGACTTCGCCCGAGAAGACCGGAGTTAGGCCAGGACGTCAACAGCTAGGAGACGCAGCTGTTGTGATCGTATTGAGGTAGGGAAAGTAGCGGATACCGCTTTAATTACGGAAACTTACTTGTGTGCGTGATTAGGGAATAGTAAGAATCGGAAAGGCCCTAGTTGGCATATAGGATGTGATTCACTAGAATACTCGCTTTCAATTACTAAATTCCGGACGAGTCTTAATGACATGTAGGATGTGATTCACTAGATTACCTGCTTTCAATATTTGGGAAATTGCCGTGCTGGTAGATGGGCCATGCCGAGCCCTAGGATTGCGTGATGTGTGCTATAACCGATGTGTGAGAGTCTAAATAAGATTATACTCGGTGTTGCATGTTGTGAGTGTGTGTGGGCAAGTGTGTCGTGTTTGATAAAACGTGAACTCTTGGTTGTGATATGACCGGGTGAGTGATAGACCGGTTGTGTGCTATGTTGAGACGGTCCGGTTGACAGACCGGGACCAGCTTTGGCTTTCTGCTGGGTGTTATACCCTGTTTGTGTGTTCCAAGAGACGGCGTAGCCGGAGTGGTACTTACACCGAGGGATGGTTCCGGTGTAGTGTATCGAGGCCAAGGATGGCGTGATCAGTACCCCGATGACTCATAGTCTTGGACGGTGTACGACCGAAGTATGTGCCAGACAGTACGTATGGTGAGTATTGCCCCGAGTCTGTGTGACGGGAAGACATCGGACTGAAGGATTTCCGGTCGAGGATGTTACCATCAGTCTCAGTGAGAGGAAGATATCAAGACTGATGATGTGTGGTCCAGTACGATATAAGAGGCTCGGTGCAAATGGCTTAGTGCATTCAATGACGTTGGAAATTGTTGTACGCTATCTGTGTGTGTGTCTCGTTGTGTGCTTTATACCTTTTGGTTGGCTTTGTGCGTATTTCTAAGTATGTTTTTGACTTTGTGAAAGTGACCGGTAATTGGGTGTCGGGACAGAGGCTTCGTGTTCCGGTATGACATAAATGGAACGGGTTGTGATAGCCGGGGAGATTTGAAATGTTTGTACTAGGTTATGAGTGATTCTGCCGTGTGTGTTGTGCATGTTGATTTGCTTTGTGCGTCGTTTTAAGTGCGATTTGAGTCTTGTAAGAGTGTTTGATGACCCGGGGTGCTGTTATGCCTGCCTCTTGTGTTGCCGTGCGAGTTCGCACGTGTGATCGGTGGTGAGAAAGTCGTGGGCGTTGTTCGTTGAGAATTGCTAGGTGATGAGTGTCAAGAGCTATTGCGAAAGTGAGGGGTTTGGTTCATTGTGAGTTGTTTTACGGGTTGTGCCTGAGTGAAGGTCACGAGTTGTCTTGGAGTAATTGTTTAATTTGACTTTTAATAGTTGTGCTTTACTAGTATGCCCTAATTGGACGGTTACCCGTGGTGATGAATTGTGGTTCAGAACCTTAACTACTTTTCCTACTGAGCGTAAGCTCACCCCCTCTGTGGTGTTTCAGGTGTTGGTCGGGATCTGTGCTAGTAGGATTCTCGGAGATTGGGAGCTGGCGAGGGTTTAGCTAGTGTCTAGCGACGTACTTGATCTTCTACTGTTTGACTCATTTACTTTTACCGTTATCGAGCTGTTGACTCATTTGAACTTTTGGAACTTTCAAATGCATTTGAGACCCGTTTATTTATCTTTATTGCTTTATTTTAAATTGTTTTAAGTTCACGTCTCGAGTTCGGTCAAAACCGGATTTGGGGCGTGACAATTTTGGTATCAGAGCCTGGTTTCATTTTGAAATGATTTTCAAAACCTTAGACCGTACGTCAACTAGGTGGGTAGATTTGGGTCGTTAGGTTGTTGTGTGTCGGTTACGCAAGTCGGAGTTGCCCTATGCGTAGAAACAAGACGGAAGAGCCTCAGGTTGGTAAAACGTCCGGCCTGAGTGTCGTAGACTTTTGGTGAACCTGTGTGGGTGTTGTCTTGTTTTGACTTAACTGTTTGTCCAAGATTGGACTTGGTCGGGCGGTATGAGTAAAATTACCGAGACCCGAGGTGGGTTGTTTTTGGGTGTTGTGTGCAAATGGTTTTGGGCGTCCCGCATAAGCGGGTGGTTGACTTAATTTACGAACGGGTTATGCCCGATTTTCTGCATAAACAGAAGTGTATGTACTGTCACAATTCAGCTATAGGGGCCACTGTAGCTGGATGTGAATGGTGGGATGTCGAGTGGTTACAACGTAATTCAGGGACATCTGAACCGGGTTGTAACGACGAGAGATCAACACGAATGTTATGTTGGAATGAGAATGTGTCAAGAACTTGGACTGAATCGAGTTTGGACTTTGTGTTTTTGCTTGGGAGTTTAAGTGGGAGTCTGTGTGATTAAGTGTGGAAGTATTGCTAAAGTAAAACTGGGTGTAACCCTACTGTGTATATATGATCTATGTGAAGCACTAGTGTGCTGATTTCTTTGATGTGTGCAATTGTGTGACTATACTATATTAAGTATATTATTACTATGAGTAGTAGTGAGTGGTCTGTGTTTGACGTTAGCTATTATTAAGTGCATTTTCTGTTCGAGTTAAGAAACTGAAATTTGTGTGTTGGTCGTGAAGAGAATCTACGTTATGGCACAGAGTTATGTTCCTTGAGGTACGAGGAGACGGCCCACTAGAGGCCGAGGACACCAGCCTACTGCTGAGTCTGCTGGGGCGACTAGTGCCCAGGATGCGCCCGCTGGGGGGCATGAGAGGGCTGAGATAGCCCAGGCGGCAGCTTTGGAGGAGCTGACCCGCATAGTTCAGGGACTGGCAACTGCCATTGCCTGTAGAGAGGCTATAGCTCCTGCACCGAAGACTGTACCTGATGCGACTACAACGACATCTGAGGAGCCTACGCAGGTTGTTAGCTATACCGCGCAGGCATTGCGAGATTTCCGTAGGCTAGGCACGCTTGTGTTCTCCGGGGAGCCAGACCCCGAGGCAGCTGAGAGGTGGCTGGAGCGGATCACCCGCAACCTCGATACTTCGGGAGTAGTAAGCGATAGGCTCCGAGTATCGTTCACAGCCTTCCATATGGAAAGGGAGTCATACCACTGGTGGCTTTGTGCGTATTTCTAAGTATGTTGTTGACTTTGTGAAAGTGATCGGTAACTGGGTGTCGGGACCGAGGCTTCGTGTTTTGGTACGACATAAATGGAGCAGGCTGTGATAGCCGGGGAGATTGGAAATGGTTGTACTAGGTTATGAGTGATTATGTCGTGTGTGTTGTGCATGTTGATTGGCTTTGTGCGTCGTTTTAAGTGCGATTTGAGTCTTGTGAGAGTGTTTGATGACCCGGGGTGCTGTTATGCCTGACTCATGTGTTGTCGTGCGAGTTCGCACGTGTGATCGGTGGTTAGATAGCCGTGGGCGTTGTTCGTTGAGAATTGCTAGGTGATGAGTGTCAAGAGCTATTGCGAAAGTGAGGGGTTCGGTTCATTGTGAGTTGTTTTACGGGTTGTGCCTGAGTGAAGGTCACGCGTTGTCTTGGAGTAATTGTTTAATTTGACTTTTAATAGTTGTGTTTTACTAGTATGCCTTAATTGGATGGTTACTCTTGGTGATGAATTGTGGTTCAGAACCCTAACTACTTTTCCTACTGAGTGTAAGCTCACCCCTTACTTTGTGGTGTTTCAGGTGTTGGGTGGGATCTGTGCTAGCAGGATTCTCGGAGCTTGGGAGCTGGCAAGGGTTTAGCTAATGTCTAGCGACGTACTTGATCTTCCACTGTTTGACTCATTTACTTTTACCGTTATCGAGTTGTTGACTCATTTGAACTTTTGGAACTTTCAACTGCATTTGAGACCCGTTTATTTATCTTTATTGCTTTATGGGGTTACTCCATGTCCTAACGCCCAACTTTCAGAAATTGTTAAATCCAAACCCTGTACAATTGAAATTGCCATGTAGTAACGGTCAATTAACTGAAATTGCCAATTGTTTCTAATTTTAAACGGACGTTAACTTGGACAAGTGAAAAGTCGAGTTTACCCTCAAATATGTTCTTCCTACGGATGTTAACTTGGCCTAACTTCATCTCTTTGTGACCTAAGCTCTTCATCTCAGCTCTTCGAACTTCATCTCTTTGTGTCCAAGCTTCGAATTTCATCTCTTCGTGACCTCAGCTCGCGCAAGCTCCATTATAAAATGAGTCACGTGGGCAGCACGTGATTCACTATTCACGGAAAAAGTCAATTTAAACAGTACTTTTTGATTTTTAATAATTCAGTTTTGAAATTCGTTACTATTTGACAATTTTCCAAAGCTTGGGTGCGGATTTGACAATTAAGTGTAGTACGAGGTTAGGACATGGAGTAAACCCTTGCTTTATTTTAAATTGTTTTAAGTTCACGTCTCGAGTTCGGTCAAAACCGGATTTGGGGCGTGACATAAGTGTTGGAGTAATATGTCGTGTGTGTTTACGATATATGCCCACCATGCGAATAGAACCATAGATCAGGATGGATTACATAGTCAATAGTCTTCGCTGGAAGCAACTAGTGTGAAATATGACTCTTGATGGCTTACGTTCTATTGGCCATAGGAAAGAGTTCCGGAGTCTGATCATAGACATCATATGGGACATGATGTTGGACGACCTGACCTGAGTATCTTCCATAGATTAAGTCATGAACATATTCAGAGTCGTTGTTTGTCAGGTATCCTTAGACCGAGGAGTCTATATGATTGTTATGCAGTAAACAACCAAGTTTGACCTGAAAGCCCAACGTTGCACCGTGATTGGGCTTCCAAAATGGCCAAGATTGGCTTGGGGAATGACTAGATGAGTGACATGGTAGACGGCTAAGGGATTTATCTCTCATACTGTGGTATGGGAAAGATATCTGGTCCACGGCCGCTTGATCGAGAGTGACTAACAGGAAAGCTTTTGGGTCTCGATGGAGAGTATGAACACAACTTGCATCGGAAATAACTCGAGACCATGCCATAGAACACTACCAAATATTAGATACACAAGAGAATAAACAATATGGATGTCTCCTTACCAATTCGTTCAAGAACACCAAAGAAACGATGATCGGCTTGAGTCTCCAAGACGCCTACGTATCCAATTGGAATCAAAGCCACGTAGTTCTTCTTTAGATGACTCAAGAACACAACAAGAGGGAGGAAATGTGCCAAACCCGAAATTCTAGGGTAAGAGGGAGAGAAGTTGTGTTTCTATTCTTGTCTTGTGATTTGTTGTAGGAAAAAGATAACTTAAACCATCAACAACCATCAAGGACAAGTAAGGTGTGAAGCATGGTGTGAAGTATGACAAGTATGGTGCTAAGTATGGCAAGACAAGATGGGTTAGGTGGTGACTCCCAACACCTTAATCCTTGTCTTCCTTACTTAGTACTAATTAATCAAGACTTGATTAATTAGTTCCATGGGCCTTGGTTGTATGGGCCTTTCATGGGCCTCTTGGAACATGGCCCATGGCCATTCCCAACGAGGCCTTGTGACGTGCTCATCGCCTCCAAGCTTTCCATACAGGAAATGTCCAACATTATCCGATGCGATCAATCCCAAGACTCCAAGCCTTGTCTTGATCCGTAATGTCCTATTCACTTACGGGCACATGACCCAAAACCCAGTTTTGGTCATGTCCCGAGACAACTCTCTTTTGGCCATTCTCCATAAATGTGTCAATGAGTTTCATCCTTCGGTATGACCCTTAGGTTTATGCATGTCGATAGATCAACGTAAAATCCCATTTTACTTGATCCTATATAAATGGCAACTAACGAGACTTTAGTATTGCCTGACACTACATAGCGAATCGAACCAATAGATTCTAACCTTTCCGTCGTCCCTGTCATTATCCTTTTATCTCCGATATCTTGATTGAGATAAGGCATAGAGCCGTCATCCTTATTATTCTCAATCACTGTTCCTTGATATGTGAGATGACTGAATATATGATACCCAGTATCATGTGCATGGACATGCTATTCTTTCAGTCACTCTCGATCAAGCGGCCGAGAACCGATATCTTTCCCATACCTCAGTATGAGGGATAAATCCCTTGGCCGTCTTTCGTGTCACTCATGCAGCCCGTCCCCAAGCCAATCCTGGCCGTTATGGAAGCCCTGTTACGGACAACGTTAGGCTCAGGTCAAACTTAGTTGTTGACTGCATAGTGATCACAAAGACTCCTTGGTCTAAGGATAAATTACAAGTTACGACACTGAGTATGTTCATGACTCAATCTATGGCACATATTCAGGGCGGGTCGTCCAATATCATGTCCCACTTGATATCTATGATCAGACTCTGGAATCTCATTCCAATGACTAACAGAACGTAAGCCATGAAGAGCCATCTTTCATACTAGTCGCTTCTAGTGAAGCTTTATTGACTAGGGACCCATCGAGTGTGATCCATCTCGATCTATGGTTCTATTCGCATGGTGGGCATAGATCAGAAATCACATCGATATATTACTCCAACACATAAGTAATATAATGCCGCTTTAATCTTATTGCTAATGATGATATATACATTTGGACATTTATGATTGAACTACGGGCAATAAGACTAACAAAAGCATGGCCATGCACATGATACGGGGTATCATAAAGTCAGTTATCTCATATATCAAGGAACATTGATTGATAATAATAAGGATGACGGCTCTATGCCTTATCTCAATCAGGATATCGGAGATAAAGGGATAATGACAAGAACGGCGAAAAGGTCAGAATCGACAGGGGGCGATTCGTTATCCAGGGTCCGACAATACTGAGTCTCGTCAGACGCCATATTAGTAAGATCAAGTAAAGTGGTAATTTACGTTGATCTTACCGACATGCATAGACCTAAGGGTCACACCATAAGTTTGTAACTCGATAAGAACGCAACATAGCTTGGCTTGGAGGGAGTCGTGTCGGGAATTGTCATAGTGGACGGGCTAGCATGATGGGCTCGGTATGGGCTCTCTTGGAGAGGCCCATGACCGGCCCATATGGGCTAGAACCAACAAGAATCAAAGGTCAAAGGTTGACTAAGTAGTCTTGTTAAACTATGTGGGTTGGACCCACTTTCCACTAATTAATAAACTAGCTTAGTTTATTAAGTCTATCATGCAAACTAGCATGGACACTTGATAAGTTGATGGAGATTAATTGAGATGGCCACTTCCACTTAAGTCTACATGCAAGGGGTGTTGGCAAGACACAACATGCAAATAAGAGAAGAAAATTTCTGCCCAACTTGCCTCTTCTCTCCCACCTTCTAAAACTCCTCCAAGAGGCTCCAAGCTCCACTGTTGCATGTTCTTGAGTTTACAAACTCAAGAACTACGTTGTCTCTGATTCCGGTAAGGATACGTAGGCATCCAAGTGGCTCAATCCATTAAAAGTTTGGTGTTCTTGAACCAATTTGGGACAAGAAGAGGGTGCTGATTTTTAACACCGTTTTGTCTGACCAGTCACTTTACAGAGCACGATCGGAGGTTCATCCAAGGTCCGATGAAGCTCATTATTGGAGTGAAAGTTCTCCTCATATGGGTCTTCAATGTGACCGAAGGGATTTGAGTTTCAAAAGGGTTTTTTCGATATACACGAGTTGCAAGATGAGGCACTTGCAAAGCTGATGTACACAAACCTTTGCTGAATTTTCAGACTTGTTTTTCATATTTGGTAGATTCATCTCGATTGATTCGTGGTTAATTTTTCCGCTGCAATTTTGTGTTTAACATGTCCACGACATCGAGTTCCAACACTTGATTGGCTTCAGATGTACTCGTAACCTGGTAATGGCCCTCGATGGACGGATATGATTGGTTCTTCAGATGAGATTCGTTCTATTTCTCCTTAAAAGGTGTCACATTCATCCGTATGATGATATAAAATTTCTTGTTGTCCCAACCTCGAGCAGACCTAATGATGATATGAAAACGGGCTTGTAGCTCCCCGACCTCCCTTTCCATGTCTTTCCTTGCAACCTCCTGTTTCCTTTTGTATAACATGTGCCTCAATAGTAATGTTGTAGGGATAGACTTAACAAAGCACGCCCACGGTGTGTAAATTATGTCCGTTAAGTAATAAGGTGTGTTGTAGAACGTACCGTTAACCTCATATGCGAGCGGGGGTTGATCACCTCGATATACGTACGCAAATATGGACTATTGATTCAACACATTAATATCATTGTTTGATCCCAGCATACCAAAGTATGCTTGCCAAATTCAGGTGTCGGGGCCCGCAATTGCTTCTAGCATGACCTTTGGTCCAGAATGATCTCCTTGCTCGTAAACCCCCTTATGCGCTTTTGGACAATTCTTCCACGCCCAATGCATACAATCGAGGCTACCAATACAACCGGGAAAAACACGAATTTCATTGATACTGTAATGTAAGCAATGGCATTACTGTTCGGCTTTTTAAGGTAGGTTTCACCGAACACGTTGATTACGGTGAAGCAAAAACGATGCATGCACTCGAGGGTCGTTGTCTCAGCCATCTTCAAATACTCGTCCAGGCTGTCAGCCGAAGAACCGTAGCACAACATCAGTATAGCTTCCGTACACTTTTAAATGGTTGAGAACTCGGTCTGACCACAATAATCAACTTTTTGTTTGAAGTAGTCATCGAAATCGGACATGCCATCTGTAATTTCCATGAAAACAGATGGTGTCATTCTAAAACACCGACGAAATATTTCTTCACCGTACATCGGGGTCGTTACCAATTAGTCGGACATAAGCCGGTCGTGAATATATTCCCTATTCTGCTTCCCTCGGACGAGGGTCATCATACGTGCCTCTACCTCCCTAACCTTTTCCCGTATAGAATCCAACATCTCTTCTTCCGCTTCTCCGGTCCTTGCATGTAACGTTGTGTAGTCAATTTCGCCTCCATCATATTCCTCATTACTCGATGAATCCATAATGATAAGACGGGAGCACAAAGTAAAAAGTACAAATATGTGGGATTTGTTGTGTTGGGATACACTCTTAAAAATTGTAGTAAGGTATGTATGGATTTTTTTTTCCGAAATTTTGTAGAAAATCAATATTTTGGTAAACCGAATCTATTGACCATGAACGTGTGGCAAAATCATTGGCACAAGTCAGATTCTGCGCGCCGATACGTATCTACGTGTCATCCCAAGATTCGTTTAGTCAACACCAAAATCTATGGAATAGACTCCGCCCCGGGTCGGCAGATTCGTATACAGTCTAGAGTATCTTTCCCGATTCGACGTGACAACAAACACCAATTCGATCTCACTAAGGAAAAAAACAGATTTTTTACTGATTTGAACGACGACATGACCCCACCACGAAAGGTGTAACTACTCATGATTAAAGTGTAGTGTATGATCCTTCATTTTGATTTTGAGAACAATCAGATAAAACCAAGCTTACAAAATGAGAAGGCAATTCCTAGAAATGAAATCAAGTTCCAACAGGGGCACAAGGGGAGGGTTTTTAGGGATTTTTTATTTTTTATTTTTTTTGGAGGGGGGGGGGGGGGGGGGTTGACCAAATTAGAGGAAGTGCGTTTTTTGAAAAATAGGCATTTACATTAAATAAAAGTAATTTCGAGATCATATTATTAGAGATTTTCCGAATTTTATAAGTTGTCTCCTACCAAATCCTACTAATTAACCTTGAAAAAAAAAGACTAATCATCCAACATACTTAACATTCAAACATTCAGAATAATCATCCAAAATGCTTAACAAACATTCAGAATAAGCATGTAATCCTCGTACGAGTTCCTTACATAGGAAAAAAAGAAACAAAACCAAACGAAATAAGAAAGACAGTTAAGTAGTTAAGTTGTTGCATAACTACTTATTCCGCAGGTGACGAAAATGTTAGAATATATAATTATAATTGAGCCTTCAACTATCAGCTTAAGCTTTTAGTTGAGTTGGTTCTCTAATATGGTATCAGAGCCTTCGCACCTCATGGACCCGGGTTCAAACCCCACTCTCTACACAAATTTCTAATTTATCTCAATTTATCAAAATTGCCCAAAATGGGCCAGCCCTTATCACTATTCTCAATGGGCTCTTCTCCTCTTCTAATAATTCACCTCCAAACCCGTAAAACGGGCTTGTCCGTAAGGGCGCGTGTTAGAATATATAACTATAATTGAGCCTTCAACTATCAGCTTAAGCTTTTAGTTGAGTTGGTTCTCTAATAGAAAATAGGAAGCCGGATCCTTGTCAAAGTCAGCCCTGGGCATGCGGTAGTCCCTACCGGGAGCCTTCATGGTCTTCTTGTTGCTACTAAAACCCGATGCACCAGAAAACAGTCCGGCGATCCCAACGGCAACCATTGCGATCCCAGCAGCCACTCCTGCTACTTTAGCCATTGTTGACAGCTCCCTATCTTCTTCTCCGCAGCCATTGTTGCCTGACCTTTCAGCGGAACTCATTTTGATGTCTTGCTACTCAAGTGCAGGGTTGGTCTTCTTATAGAGTTGCGGTACAGAGTCCCCATGAGACCTTTGTGTTCCCGAGTAATGTTGATGGATATCTTATCTCCTTGATTTGAACTAAATTACTCATTTCATTGGTTTCGATGATTTCCTATCTTTGATTACGATTTGCTTTATCAAGCAATAAAAGCTTGGTGAGTCAAATGACGTGCTCAGCATATTTATGGTGGAAGTAAATACGTTTTCTGAAATAAAATCTGATTTAGTATGGAAAGGGAGAAAATATTACTAATGACAATTTCGTGTATGAACCCAGGATGAGTTTATTGCTCAAGCTGAGATGTTTGATAAAGAGCTGAAGTAGAGTGAATAGCAGTTGAAGTACTTGGTTATGCTTTACAAGAAAATAGAGTTGACGGTTCTTTAGAGGGTTAAAACCATCAGAACCCAGGGTTTTTATATGCTCCATACTGAATAAAGCTCGGGTAACTTCCTTTTCACCCACCGACCTCAAGAGTCTCTCATTATCCTCCTGCGTGATCTCTTGAGAAATCAACTCACTGACCGAGTCTAGCCCCCGTCTGCAGCCTGAAATATGTAATTAAATTAGTTCACCACCGTCTCCTCCAACCCCTCTTCCCATTGGACCTACTCCCCTTCCGAATTTCTCAAGTGAACCAACTTTTTCTCTGCAGCCTCAAAGATGCTTAAACGTGAAAATACTTGTTGTTTGCATCCCCTTCTGTCAGCCAATATTGTTTGGCTCTCGGCTTCCAAGCAGTATGCTTTCTCCTTAACAATTCATTCAGAAGCCCCCTCACCTCTTGAATTCAAATTCAACTCACTGTACCATTTGACATCAACAAATAATTCAACTCATGCTGACATTTCTTTTTTTTTGATAAATGATGGTTTTATTCATAAGCTTTGGAATAATATATTACAAAGCTGTGGGAAAAAATCTCAAATAACCTCCAAAAACGACAAATAAACATAGAGAGGAAAAACCATAACAAGATAAATGAGAAAAACAGTGTTCACAGAAGAGATTAAAAACCTAAACAGGCGTCGCACCGAGACCAACGAACAATGCCTCAGGGTGAACAGGTGGATCCTCTGGTCTCAGAAAGACTAAGTAATCCGTGACCCTCCACTCCAAGAGTAGATCGGCCCTGAGCGTTCCTCCGGATGAGCACTCGCCGGACCTCAGTGAGAAACAGGCGAAACCTGGAAGGTATAATCCCCGCTGAAAACACTGCCAAACCAACAGACACAACGGGTCAGAACCCGAAGAAAAAAGCTGGAAAAAAGACTAGTCAGCCGGTGCCAGACAGGGCAAGGCAAGCATGAGGCGAAGTCAACCAAGTGCTAAGACTGACATCCTCCAATAGATCTCCTGACATTCTGCAAATACTGAAACTGTGGAGCTGGAGTTTGGGAAAAACAGCATCCAGAGGCTCCAATTGGTGCCTGAAGATAGCAGAGTTGCGCTGAAGCCAAATGTGCCAGAAACATAGATAAGCAACCTTAACCCAAGATCTCCACCAACGTCGTCTGCCTATGCCTCTCCAAGCGGAGATAGAGGAAATACAGTCTGAAGGAGTGACCCAGGTAATAACCCACCAAGCATAAAGTCTAGACCATAACGACCAAGAGTACTCACAATGGAGAAAGAGGTGGGCGGAGTCCTCAAAGTGTCGGGAACAAAATCGGCATAACATATCCTGCAAGGAAATGGGCATCCCTCGTTCCTCCAAGAAAGTCTTGGTAGGGACGGCATCGTGAGCAAGTAACCACACCAAAGAGCTGTATTTGGGTGGTAATCCTTTAACCCAAAGAAAGCTAGCCCAAAAAGTAGGAGCGGGGGCAGGGTCAGAGTCTGATAATAACATATAAGCGGTAGCTGAGGAGAAGCCTGCCTCTCGCTGTGACCAGATAACAGTGTCAGGTTCAGTGCTTCTGACACAAACTGAACTCAAAATATCCATCAGCGAGTCCGAGTCCTCACTTTCATAAGAAAAAATGAAGGACCGGCGATAGGGAATATGCCAAGAGTTGTTACGCCACAAATCTCCAACAGTCGACCAGATATCAGAGCATATACGATACAGACGAGGGAAACGGAAACGGAGAGCCTCTGAGCCCAACCAAGGATCCTGCCAGAAACGGATACGATCCCCACGACCCAATCTCCAATGAAGACTTTGATTCCCAAACAATGTTCTGAAAGACGGATCATCAGACAGAGACATAATATGATTAAAGAGGAAGGAAGAACCTGGCTTGTCAAGGGATGTCAAATCCCACTCAGAAGACCTCCAACCATATTTGGCACAAAGGACCTGTTTCCAGAGGGAGTCTTTATCAGAAGCAAAACGCCAGAACCACTTAGCTAAAAGGCTATTGTTGACCTTTTCCAAACCGCGAATCCCCATACCACCTTCCAGCTTAGGCCTACAAACAGTAGACCAGCGCACCTTGCAAAAAACTCGAGTGCGGGCCCTGTTGTGCCAGAGAAAACGGCGTCTCCAAGCCTCCAGTTCTTTGATCACCCCTTTTGGAGCCCGGAAAAGAGACATGAAGAAAACCGGCAAGGCCGACAGGGTGGAATGATCAAAACAAGCCGACCAGGCATAGTGAGGTCCTTGGTCTTCCAAAGAGCTAGAGAACTCTTGAACTTTCGCACAACCGGTTCCCAAAAAGACAAGCGTCATGGATTGGCTCCCAAGCTAAAACCGAGGTATTTGATGGGGAGGGATCCCACCACACAACCCAAAGAGGTGGCAACTGAATCTGGAGTAAAAGACCGAGCATTGAGGATGATAGCAGTGGACTTCTCAAAATTAATCTTGAGCCCCGAACTGAGCTGAAAGGTGAGGAGGGTGCTCTTGAGACGTAATAAGTCATCCAAGGATCCCTTGACAAAGAGCAGTGTGTCATCTGCGAATTGCAGGTGTGATATAACTGGCCCAGAAGAGCCAACCCTGACCCCAGAGAATTCCTGATTCCGGATACCTTCTTCAAGAATCTGGTGAAGACCCTCAGCGGAAATCAGGAAAATAAAAGGTGAGAGCGGACAACCTTGCCGAATTCCATTGAGGATAGGAAAATCGGCACTAGGGGAGCCATTCACAAGAACTGCTACATGAGCTCTGAAACAGGAAGCCATCCAGAATCTCCACTTTGGTCCAAAAGCCATGGCCTCGAGCACCTCATCAATATAGTCCCAATTGACCTTGTCGAAAGCTTTCTCGAAATCAAGTTTAAAGACAACGACCTCCTCATGGGAATGGCGTACCATATCAATCACCTCGGAGGCTATCAATACCCCGTCAACCAGTTGCCTGCCAGCTACAAAACCAGTCTGGGAGTCACTGATAATATCATTTAGCACCTGGCGGAGTCGATTCGAAAGCACCTTAGCAAGGATTTTGTAAGGCCCCGAAATTAGACTGATTGGTCTAAAATCTTGAATCCTGTCAGCAGAAGAAAGCTTGGGTATGAGAGTGAGAAAGGTAGAGTTAAGCCCTTTCCCAATCGACCCAGAAGCATGGAAATCAGAGAAGAATCGAAGTACGTCAGATTTTATAATCTCCCAGCAGGATTTGTAAAACAACATAGAGAAACCATCTGGCCCAGGTGCCTTTTCAGAGCCACAGTCACAGATAGCAGCAAAAATTTCATCCACAGAAAACGGCTCTTCTAGAAAACAAGCCTGAAAACCAGATAAGCGAGAGAAAGGGAGCTGTGGTAAAGGAACACGAATACCAGGAGGTCTGGCAAAACGGAGCCTGAAATGCTCAGCAGCGTGGGCTTTCAGAAGAGCCGGATCGGTAATGAACTCGGAGCCTACACGAAGACCTGAAATCCTTTTTCTTGCGTCTCTCAAATTTGCTATCTTGTGATAAAAGCGTGAACACACATCCCCTTGTTTGTGCCATCTTAACCTGGCCTTCTGACTCCAAATGCGGGCAAGAGTCTTTTGTTTACGAATCAGAGTAACCCGGAGTAAAGAGCGAGAAATGCATTCAGGACCCGAAAGGTCCCGAGTGTCCAATGCATCATCGAAAGAATTCAGCTCTGACTCCAAAGCTTCCACTTCCCGGTCCACACGACCAAAAACTTTCGTGCCCCAGCGATGCAGGTCATGCCTGAGATGTTTGAGCTTGAACCATAACACATAGGAGGCCGAACCTTGACAGACATACGACTCCCAAAAGGCCCGGACATCTGGAAGGAAGTACTTGTGGTCGACCCAAAAAGTTAAGAAGCGCCTTGGCTTTGGTCCCCAGTTGACAGTGGAAGAGGACAAGGAAACCGGCCGGTGATCAGACAATGATCGGGGGAGCCCAAATTGCAAGAGGGAGTCGAAACAGAGCAACACTGCTGGAGAGACAACAAAACGGTCCAGTCGGGAGGCCTTGGACCCGCCACCGTACCAGGTAAAGCGAGCTCCGGTGAGGTTCAAATCAACCAATTCCATAGACTGCAAAAACTCGGAAAACAGAGCACAGTCCACCGGCGAAGTAGAAGTGTTTCGACGCTCATCCGAGTTCAGCACAGAATTGAAATCGCCTCCTGCAACAACAAGATCACCAAGAGAGGGCCTGTCCTGTACAAGGAGGTCCCAAAAAGTACGACGGCCAGAAACAGAGGATGGTGCATAAACATTTAATATAGCAAAAACAGAGCCCAGAGGTAAATACGAACCAAACCAAAAGATGGCGGAGCCGATCGGTCTTGAGAAGGAGATGCTGAATGAAGATGGTCTCCAGGTAGTAAGGAGGCCTCCCGATGAACCCTCAGCTGAGATGAACCGGAAATCCCAGCCCAAAAACAGACAACAATCACGAAGAAAACTTGCAGATATCTCTTCAACCTTAGTTTCCTGAAGCATGACGAAATCAGGGCGTTGAGTAACTATCACACGCCTGATGTCTCTCCTCTTGTGAGGAGAGTTTGCTCCTCTCACGTTCCATGAGAGGAGCTTCATCGCTCAATCAGCTCGGGGAGAAACGGAGGAGGCTACTCGGAAAGAAGTGCCTCCACCAGTGTCAATGGCTTGGTCCGAAGAGTATTGGTCCTCAAGCAAAAGTTGCCCCGAAATCTCGGCCTCCAAATTTTCAAACTGATCCTTGATGTCCCCGCTGGTGGCAAGAGCCTTGTACCCAATTTTCTTAACATAATTCCATCGGTTACTCGAAGAGGGAGGGAGCTTCGAAGGACCAGAGACGACGAAGGGCTTCCCAGCAGAACGATTTCGACGTTTTCCGGATCCAGATGCATTTACTTGCGCCGCACGCAACGCAGAAGGGATGGCCATAACGGGCTCAGGGTCAGTCGGTACAACAACAAGGCCCAAAGAGGACTCTGGGTGAGTCGCGTGATCTCCGGGACCTAAAAAAGAGTCCTCAAATTCTTTGAAACCTTGATCGGATAGAGGGGATCTATCCAAATCAAGTTTCGAATTTGAAACTTGTGAAGGACTCGCACGCGCCGACGAACCTGAACTGGCCGGAGAGGAAGTGGCCGAGGTTGCGGGCGACACAGGAAAGCGAGGTTTGGGAGACGGGACCAATGGTGCCGAGATTGGTTCGACCCACAAATCAAAACTAGAATCGTCCAAACCGAAAAACAGAGTACTCGGCGTCAGGAAGGATGTGCGATGAACGAGGAAGAAGAGACCCTCAAAATCCTTGCGTAAAACTTGGAGAACTGTACCCAACGACCTTCCAATAGAAACAAAGTTCTCTGAACTCCATCCATGGATGGGAAGCCCTTGAACTGAAACCCATTGAAAAATACCCGGCTGAGTAAAGAGCTCGCCATTTGATCGGACAATATCGATCCAGGGAGCAAGAGACGACAGTCAGGGTCAGCAATGGTTGAGGAAATCATAAAGATTCTGTGCCAAAGCTTTTTAACCAAAATGACCCAAGCCCGCCAGTGTCAGAGTCACAAGCAAAACTTCAGAGGTGGAAGCAGAATGGGCTACTCCAATTGCACGCGACAAAGCCTGAGCTCGCAACTCCTTCACCTCTGTCCCAGACGCCTGAGGGAGCTTGATGTCCTCGGTGGGTGGAGAGGCAGTTGCGGAGGCTGGAGAGGGCTTCCAAGTGGATCTGGAGCGGCGCGAGGAGTCTCCCCAAGCCTGGACAACGAGGAGCTTCTTCCCCGAGAAACGTTTGCCATGCAGGGCTAGCCGCATCTTCATACAATCCTCTGCAGTAGCTACATGAATGAAACAAAAGGGGCGCCCTTTTGCAATCGACGTGCGCTTAGATAGATGCCTGTAACCGATCCAAATTCAGAGAAGAGTTTGAAGAGCCAGGGCTCCTTTGCCAACTGAGGGAAGTTGCTAACGAAGAGTTTGAGGGGATCCTCAGCTTTGGCCGGTGGAACAGAGTTCGGATCTGCAGAAGCTAGAGGGATGACATTCGAGATTGAGTATTGGTTTCAAAGCGAGTGATCAGCGACGCCACCGCTCGGAACCAGAGCGCCGTGAGTATCACTAGGACCAAAACGCGGTGAAGGAGTGGCAGCTGACCGGCCGGACACTGTACTCGACGCCGGAGACCAACACAGAGTCAACGAGGAGGAGGAAGATCCGGTGACAGCCACTCTCAGAGAGTCATCCATTTTCAGAATTTTTTTCTGTATCCTCTCTACATAAAAGTTAAAATATCATTTTCTCCGTCTGACTGTCACTCGGTCCTTGCCCATTGCTTTAATCCTTAGCCGCCCTTCTGCATCTTTCTATTACAAGAATCCCCCGATCCTCGTCCACACCTCATGTAAAATCATGTCAAAGCCCCACCTCGGATCCACCCTTGCTCAAATTGATGACCTTCCCGTTCGAGCAAAGTTGTCCCTCTCTCCATATAACAAAATCGGAGCATGGTCCGATGGGATAGTCCCCTATGGATTAGTCGGGTGTTAGGATGTCTTACTGACCATTGCCTCATTAACTACTGCTCGATCCAACTGAGCCTTCATCCCATCACGTCTTGTCTCGCTTTTTCCCACGTAAACATGTGTCATTCTATGGCTACATCCCTAAGACCACAGTCCTCCATTAGATCCTGAAATCCGATTATAAAAGCTTCCGGGTATGGGTGACCACCCTTGTGTTTTGTGGCGCAGTACATTATTGAGGTCACCCATTAATAACCGTGGACTCTCCTAGTAACATGTCAGGTCCCGCATGAGGTCTCATGTCTTTTCCAACAACTCTCTCTTCGGTTCACCATTCATGCCTATCATCCTAGACACAAGCCCTTGTTCCTCGGAATAAACAAGTCCATAAAGTTCCGTCCATAACTCTCATACTCCCTTCTTGTTTTATCTTCCTTAACATGTCCACTCCCCTACTGGCACCCTGCCTAGGCCCTATCAATGCCCCCTCCAATCTCGTACATCTCCTTATTTCCTATATGACTCCTCCCTTTGCATTCGTTCGCACAAAAATACTATATCGATTGATATAATTGATAATGAATTGTTTCTCCAAAGATCTCAAGCCCTTGGCAATTCCAGGAGAGCACAATATTGCCGCAGCCACACCCTCCTAAGAAGAGATAATGGTCTCAGACTCACTTGGATAATCCACGAAATCTCCCTCCGTTTCCTCTAATTATCGCCTCCTGATTCATTAGGCTAACCACCTCCATTGCTTCTGTCCTTCTGTCTTTCTTCTTTCATATATTGCTCTTTCGTCCCTTTCCAACCACATCCTCTATCTCTTCCCTTTCCTCGCCTACAGACTGTGTTTCTAGCTTTTCTTAGTTCTTCCTTTCACCACCAACCATCCCCCCTCTGTCTCTAACTGTCCATCCACTTTCCCATAACCACCTTTTCTCCTCCTAAATCAACCCAAATATACCACTGCTCCCTCATGTATAGCTGGATTCTCTATTTCTTTGTAATGAGATCCCTACTCCATTACTCGTCCACAACCCCTCCAGAGATTACGATCTTTTAGTCAACGGAGTTCGAGCTTCAGACCCTACCCTAGAATCATTCCAAGACCTTCCTCCTCCCTTGTCTGGTCGGGTGGGTCCCCATTCATCTGTGCCTCCCACAAAACGTGTGCGTCATTCCTCATATGAGGATCATACTTTCCTTTTATCTTGGTTTCACAATCGTATCATGCCTTCTCAATATGTCCATCCTCCCACAAGTATAAAAGAAAACAGTTAGTCTCTCATACTACAATATAACTATGTGAGTTCAAGATTGTTACCCAGAAAAATCTTTGTTGTATTCTCAAAGGCTCATCAACCCTCCACAACACTAGAATATGAATGTAATTCTCTCAGGCTCTCCCATCCTCATCCACATCTACCTCGATAAATCCCAACCTTATTGTCCACAATCTCACCCACTTGTGTGGTTAATGCCTTGAATGGCAAGTTCGATGCATGGATCCAAATAGGCGTATATTCAAACTTCAGTGCATCCACTTGTCATCCGATTTGATAATTGTGAGTGCCACTAATGTTTATAAAGCCCCATGGTTCCATGTCAAGTACCTTCTTCCTACCCTCTCATTCGCAAGAAAAATATTGTAGAATCCGATGTGAGTATTTGGATACCAAGTTCTAAATGGTTTGGCCACTCCAAACGTTTTTATCACGGATCGAAACACCAAAGTCCGGTAACTCTTCTCTGTCAATACTTTGGCTGCCACACCATACTTATATTTCTCTCCACCTAGATTAAGCTTCTCCTCAGGTATGATCGTGTCCTCTTCATCATCACTATCAATAACGATGCCTACTAACTTCTCCTAAATCTCTTTGCAGGCTCTCTCTACTCATCACTGCAAGCTTCTCCATTATCCACAGTACGCTGAAAAAATTCTCCCGTCGTCGGACACCGTTTCCAACACCAACACTAACCTCCGCATGTTTGAAAGCGGCGGAACCCTAACTCCTAGAACCGAATATTCCGAAACAGGATTACTATTACGTAGCCCATATTAGTTTCTAATATATTTTCCATATACTTCATTTTTTTTTTGAGAATAACAATTGCAATTGTATTAGATCATAATAAGATAGTTTGGTGGGTACTTAAATCGTACACCACCTACATAAGGAAAAACCAATAAACCAAACCAACTAGTAAACTGAATTGAAACGAAAGCAATAAAATCGGCTCTAGTGAAAGGTTGCGGACGAAGGGGGTATTTGCGGTAGCGTCTGGTGACACCGATACAGCATGCTTCTTCCAATTGGGACGAGGCGAAGCCAGCCACGTTTAGGGGAACACTGGTGGACCTACATCTCCCCCTATATGTCAGCGTGCGTCGTCCTCCCTTGATTGATAGGGGTAGGCCTCCTGAACGCGGGATTGCTGACACCGGACTGGCAGGGGAGATACCGATCAACTGAAGATGGTGCCGTCTCCATCCATCCGCCGGGAAGGGGCCAAAGTTGACCCACCCCTCCCCGGGCCACCTCGGACTCATTCCTTCAGGCGAGGGTGCTTGGCGCCCCCCGCCGCTGCTGCGTGTGACTCCCCATCCGACGTCGTCGAGTCCTCTGACTCGATCCGATCTTCCTACCTCGCTAGGCGTTTTTTCCCAGAAAGTGTCGGACTCAGCTCCTTCTGTGCCCCGTTGGACGGTACCGCCTCGGGTTCCGTCTCATAGGTCTTCTCCTGCTCCCATCCGGGCCTATATCGCGGAGATGGCGTCCCCCCCCCCCCCCGACCCCCCTTATTCCTTGCCTCCACGTAGTTCCAGTTCGTACCCGGGATCGCCTTCCCATGCTCGGCCTTCTCCAAGGCCGACCTCGGGTCCCCCGGGGCACGTAGCGAATGGCCCCTGGTCCCTCCCGGCACCGGGCTCGACGGGAACAGGTGACCCGCGCAGCTACATCCATAACAATGGTCCGGTAAGTACTCATAGGAGATATGAAGTAATGTCCGTACCTGCGATTCCGATAAATGGAACCAAAGCTGACTCTACAGCGGCTGGCGGATATCTGCCCGGATTCTGATCCGCATGAAATCACCCCAGCATCTCCCTGCCCCGTCCACATCCACAACCTGATAGGTGCCCAGAGCACTGCCGATCCGAGATCCCACCTCTCTGTTCCAGGCTCCCACTGGTAGGTTGGAGACTCTGGCCCAGACCGAGAACTGATGGAAGCTCAGTTCGCTCACCTGCATATGAGCTCGAAGGTCCGTGAACAGAACCAGGGACTCCCAGAACGCCCACGGTTCCCCCGCCAAGACTCGCGCCCGTTCCCGCGCCGTGCGGAAGAAAAAACCAACCAAGCCCCCCTCCAGAGGGCGAGCCTCCACCTTCAGGCCCCAGAGATCCTCCATGCGTTCCGCCAGAGATTTCCAGAAGAACCGCTTCTATGTCAGAACTTTAGCGGCGAGGGCAAACTGGAAGTGCCCTCCTTCCTTGGCAATTTTCCCTGTCGGGACGACAACCTCCCTAATGCAGAGGGAGGAGAGGCGTGCATCCAGCTCCGACATCCCCCCCTCCTCTCCCGTCTCCTCCCCGAGACAGTCCTCCCAGTCGCCCGCGGTCGTCCTGGTCACCGGCCGACGAGCTTGGGCTCGTGCCGCCAGCCCCACCCCTTCTGTTTCGGCCCGGCCCGCACCATACCAGCCCGCTCACCTGGCCACATCTTCTGGTCCAGACGCACCAGACCTACCGCCCCGGCCCACTATAGGGATCCAGTTGTCCTGGCCCAGGCCTGCCCGACGCGCATCCCCCATGAAGGCCCCCCTCGGCCCAGCCCAGTCCGTTGTCCCTCTCCCGGCCCAGACTCGCTAGGGTTAGCCCCTGCCTCGACCACCGCTTTCCCTTTCCGCCGTCGGCGCTCCATCGCCTCCGGCGACTCCCTGTACGTCTCCTCCGAGTCCACCAGATCCCCCATCGACGGCCTGCACCCAAATCCCTCAGCATGCAGAACCCCCGCCGGCCTGAAGTGCGAACCCCGGCGAGCCCTACTCTACAGCTCCCTCGGATTCCTTATCGACCCTAACGCCACTCCCGTCCAACTCCCTCCTCCGCGGACCGCCTCCCCCGACCCCCTGGTCGCCGAGAAGACCAAATCCTGCATCGGGTCGACCCTCATCCACGACTCCACCGGCGAGGATTCAGCCCCCACCGACCCGGTCTCCTCCCCGTCTCCCGATGACAGTAGCACCACCTGCATCTCTACCGGGCCGGTTCCCATTCTCCCCACAGCACGAGCAGGAGCGTCGGATTCCGCCGCCCCTCTCGCCTCCACAGCCACGGCCCCTCTTGTCTCCGCCGTCACTGCACCAGCCTCGTCCATCAGCGACAACGTCGCCGCCGACAGTACCTCCTTCGGCTCATCCCACGCCTCCGAACCTACAGAGAGAGAAGATAATCGCCCGTTCTCCATACTCTCCAACCAAGGCAAGTCTAGGGTTTCAGAGAAAAACGCAAGACGGCTACAGGTTATAGTTAGTTAATCTACAAGTACATTGACTTTAGTTTTTTAACCCTGAGAAAAGGCATTATTTTTTCGCTTTCCGTGCTTCCATATACTTCATTAGTTTACGTGTACTAATATATAATTAAAAAAAGATTTCATATTTAAAAAATACAAAAAGTGGGTTAACATTACTTTATTATTTTATAATATAATACTCATTATTTTGTAGTGCTATTTTTTTCTTTTTCATTCATTCTAACAGAATTAGTCACAGTGCATCAACAAAGACTGAGGACCAATTTTTACTCCACGACATTGATTTACCCGAACCCAAAACTTGAGCTAACATTTTTGCTATATCTTAACTGTCAGGTTAAAAACACATGTTTTACCAGCACTTGAATGAAATGAATAACGGCCAGATCAAAGCCTTATATGATGAATAATAAGTTTTAATAGATAGGCTACCGCTACTCAGTTACATTTACATGAAGTCAAGACAAAAATTTCTCCTTCATGCGAGAAATAAGTTTGAATTTTTCTTCAGCTTCAACCTGCTGACGAATGTCCATTCTTGAGGCTCGGTCTGGGTGGAATTTTAGCAATGCTCGTTTATACGCGGCGTGTACCTGTTCACAAGATATTAGAAACTGAAATGTCATAAATCGGAACCACAATATGGAGTAGAGAACTGACCTCATTAGATGCAGGCTGAACACCACCATCTATAGGGATTCCTAATCCCCTAAGTAATGACGCCATACTTTTGCATATACCTTCTAATCTACTAAGCTCCTTCCTTATTTCCACTTGATGTTGCTCCTTTATGTTCATATGTTCCTCATCCTGAGATATGACATGGATGGAATAGCATAATCACTTCAGATTTATCAATGGAAATGTTACATGATGAAATTACAGAATCGAAACATATATATATATATCCAAACCTTCTTTTGTGTTTCTCTAACTTCTTCCACGCGTTGCTTTTGCCTTTTCTCCACATCTAGCAACCGCAAAGTTTCAGCCTTTTTTCTTTTCTTCAACCTCCGAGCCTCTTTTGCCTGAAAAATAATTTGTCAGCTGATTACTCTTTCCCCCACGAGGAAACTATTCATCATCATTTCATGGAAATCACTATTACTTATATTTAGTTGAAATCAAGTATTACACTATAATACACGGCACAATACAATATAGTTCAGTTACGGCTGGACTTGCTTCTTCGAACTGAAACATATCAACATCAGAAGTCAAACCATACTACAGAGCATGTATAAAAAGATTAAAGAAACAATTTGCCTAGGTAGCTCACATCTAGTATTCAATTGAATCATTCATTATTTTGTATATCAGAAGCCAAACCATATTTTAGCATAAGCAAGTACAAATATTAAGAAACAAATTTTCTAGGTTGCTTAAATCTTCTAATGTAATGGTCAAAGCATTCAACTCGTACTACACTGTGCTGCTAAAAACATCCAAGTCTAAATACATTGACAAAATAATGAATCATTTGGAGTTATAAATGTTTGCACTCAAATCACCCATAGCAATAGCAATAAACAACTTCCAATCTATTGGCTATCGATTAATCACAGATTATTTAAAACTTTGCCAAAATCCCTAGAGCTATTCTACTTCAGAAATGCAATACAAATACAAAATATACTCATTCAACAGATACGCAATGCGCAATAAACTGCAGCCAACATGCAGTAAGCTGAATAAAAAGTAGTTGACATAATTAAAATTCCACTCCATAGCCCAATTTGTTAGTCTAAATATTTGTGTTAAGGATTTAAGGGGATAGGCACGCAATGACAGCCTGCTCCGCTTACTTAAAAAAAATTGGCATTAAGAAAAAGGGTTAACTGTCCAAAACTACCATAAAGTTTCGTCCACAAATGAAATGATGCACAAAGTTTCGTCCACGCTGTGTGCCTAGACTATAGTTTTGTCCACTGACTTCTGTTAGGAAACTATAGTGTAGCCACACAGCGTAGCCACACAGCGTTGACGAAACTTTGTGCATCATTTCATTTGTGGATGAAACTTTAGGGTAGTTTTGGACAAGTAACCCTAAGAAAAATGAACTCCGTAGGTCTCTAGTCATATCCTCGACATATACTGTTCGTATTCAGAAGTAGGATTTGCAAGTCTAAAATGAATCCACGGAGGGGAAAGAAAACTAATTTAAGACTGATATTTGACTAACCTGAATTTGTAACTGCTGCTGCCTGGATGCCCACTCTTCTTCTATTGCTCGCTTGTATTCATCAGTCTCCTTAAGCCTTTCTCGTTCATTAATTATATCTTTAAGAAAAGAAAACACCGCATCACCATCTTCAGCATGTGATGGCTTCTCTTTCTCTATGCACAGACCATTTTCATTACTGTCTTCTGACATTCTGCTCATTGAAGATTCTGGTCCCTTAGCTGGCCCAGGTCGAGTTTTATGAGGACCATTTCTTGGATATATATCCTCTTTTCCCAACAGTTCATCTAACTTGTTCTTTTGTGCATCATTATGATCAGATTGCACAAATGGGGTTCCCATTCTGGATTCGGAAGCAGCACCACTCAGATTACTTCTATTAGTTCTGAAGAAGATAGGTTGTCCTTTCTCGGTCGGGTCACATCTATCACTTTCATGGTCGGTATTCTCAGCAGATTTCTTAGGACTTTCAGACCTGGAAGGGGATGCAGTCCGAGCTAGGTTACTTTGACTAGTTCCAAAAACGGTAAATTGCTTTGCTCTCTCTAACTCTTCATTACTTGAACCAGAGAAACCAGGGGTTTGCTGATGTTGTTTGGTGCCATTTTCTACTCCAATATCACTGTAGTGACCAGAAGAACTAGGCTGATCCACCTGACCAGACTGAGCTTTATGAGCACCATTTCTTCTACTATGGGAAGCCTTTTCCCACAGTTCACGGACCTCGTCAAAAGAGCTGTCAATTAGCTCACAATCAGAGCAGTCACTATCAGATGATCCACTCTCAGATTCGGCATTAAAACCGCAACGGTTTCTGACAGGGACTTTTGCAGAGGAGGCCTGCTTCTGTTTGGATGAGTCAGGTAGGGTGCTGACATCATCACCGACTGAAGAAACGGACGCACAATCTGATTGTTTGCTTGAGGTGGCGGAACTATCTGATCCAGTACGACCAACACCAGTTCCAGAAGGGCCAACATCATCATTTTCATCATCAATGCTAATCACGCCATCAAATGGGACCCTCTGATCTCCTCTTGAGGCATTAGAAACATGTAATTTCTCCTGCCTAGGCTCGGGTTCATCAACAATAATCACATCAGGAAACTTACTACACTCCACATCAATAACAACAACATTATCGACCTTCCACTTCAATTTGCATCCTCTAATGGTTTCTTTCCCAGAAGAGGTGCGGAGTTGTGAACGATCTCTTGGCAGTGCAGCTCCCCTCATTTACTTCTGCATAACATGATCTATCAACATACATTAGCAAAACATTAGAAACATATCAAGCCTTATATCTTCTACAACTCACAAGTTACTAATCAGAATGCAAATCCATATAGCCTTGGCCAGGTACAATAATCACTTCAAATGTCTAAACCATACGCAGATACAACCTAAAATTAGAACAGCCTTACAGTAAACAAGGAACCCAAGTCCAATAATTCAAGGATTAAAGCGCTACCACTAAAAATTGGCATTTCTTTACATTATTCACTTACAACAAGAGCTTTGGAGCATGGCTAAAGTGTGCAAAATTCAAAACTTACACAGAAAAAAATTGAACTCAGTGACTACTGGACCACCCAATTCAGGTCTCTCTAGTCTTTACTTCAAAACCCTAAACATCATTGACAGACAAACCCCAAAAAGACCACCACCCAGAAACCCCAAGCAAAACACGCAGACCCAAAGCCAATTCATCGATCACACCACTCGCAGGACAAAACACAAACACATCCAATATCGAAATAGAACCTTAGAACGAATCAGAAACACGAAAGAGGAGGCACAAAATTGGATACAATAGATTGGGTATGGAAACAAAACTATATTATGGTTCGAGAGAAATCAAGTTCGTACCTTTCGAAGAGGAGCGCGATGCTTTGGCCTGCTCTTCTTCTCCCCCCTACTCCAACGAGAAAAGCTATTGGAGTTCTTGTTTTCTTTCTCTGATCCTGAGAGGGAGAAACAGAAGTTTTTCGGAATAAAAATTAAATAAGAATGTTTTTGAGCAATTCAATTTAGGAAACTTGCAGCATGTAGATGATAAAGGTTCAAGAGAATCTACCGTGGAAAGTATCATGTGGATTCATGTGCGGAATAACGGGTCTCAATCCCTTAATTCAAATGTGTTTCATAACCGTGAGACCTATGTTTTGAGGAGACGTTGATTGTATATTGATTGAACTTGGAATTGATATTTTATAGAATTTATTAAAAAATTATTAAAACAGTAAACATAATAAAAAATTAAAATAAAGTAGAATGGAAACATCTAATTTATTCCTTCCCGAATAATAATACAGTCCAAAACACATTTGAAAAGATAATTGTTATAGATAAAATGCTTTCTCGCTCGTCGTCTAAATAGTAACATACTTTAAACCGACCTTATATGTGTTGAACAAAGTTACATTGGAGTTGTCGGTGGGTCAAATCATTTGTCATACTTAGTCGTGCGTTCAAGCGTTGTTGGTAGGACAAGGGCCCTTCTTGGTGTCATGGTTCAAGAGGTGTCCAATCTGGTATTTCCAGAGGGGCGCCGTAATATAAGTCTTCATCTCCTGTTTCATGCCGGCCGCGTTCATCCTCTACAATCATGTTGTGTAGAATGATACAAGTGTGCATAATATCAGTCATTATGTCTGCTCCAAACATGAGCTAGCCAGGAAATTATGTGCCACGGGCCTTGGAGGACTCCAAAATCTCGTTCAATATCTTATCAACGACCTTCTTGAACTTTAGCAAACAATTTGTGTTTTGCGTGAAGTGGGATGGCGAATTGACTTCACGAACCGACTCTATGATGGGTAAATACCGTCAACCAAATAATAAGGTCGATCTTAGTGATGCCCGTTGATCTCATACTCCACAGAAAAGTCACGGCCTGCAAAAGCGTCGTTGAATAAGTGGCCGGTGTTGAGGACATTGATGTCATTGTTCGAGCTAGCCATCTCGAAAAACGAATGCCAAATCCACAAATCACTGGACGCTACAACTTCTAGCATAACAGTTGGATCCCTCGTGGTGATCTCCCCGGCCATAGGTTCCTTGCAATGCAACTGGAAAATTCTTCCACTCCTAATGCATGCAGTCAAGACTCCTAATGCCGAGGAATCCTCAGTTGTACCCCGATTCGAGTAATCGGGTCAAGTCCTTCGTTGTTGGTTTACGCTCGTACTCAGCCTCGAATAACTAAACAGCGGGCGTGCAAAACCGACGGACACATTCGAGTATGGTACTTACCCCAAGGCCTAGGCATTAGTCCGATGAATCGGCCGAGCACCCATGCACAAGCATTTGTATCGCAGCGGTGCATTTTTGGTGCGTTGATAACCCCAAGCATCTGACAGCGTCCCACTTCTGGACGAAGTAATCGTAATGCTCCGCTACCTTGTCCATCACCCGTTGAAGAAGTGGTCGGCACATACGGAATCGACGCCTAAACATATCGAGCCCATACATGGGGTGCTCAATAAAATAATCCTGCATCAGTCGGTTGTGGGTTTCGAGACGACCTCTGTTAATCTCTCGTTGAGAAGGTACCAAACTTTCGATCCTTTGCCTCAGGGTGTTGGTCCTTGACATTGCTCTCTCTATCATTCTATCAGCCCTTCGCCAAATTCATTGCTCTACTGCATGAATGTTGGCTTCCAACTCCTCCATAGATGGACACTCATCGTCAGAATTTTTTATCGGAATTTATGAGAGAAATTTGGGATTTTAAGAGTTAAATTTTTTATTTTGAGAGATAAAGTTGAGAAAAATGTTTTTTGTTTGATAAATGGGAGAGGTGTATTTATAGGTGGGTCAAATTTGATTATTTGAGCTTCAAATTAAAAAATTTGTATTAGAATAACTACTCGGTTATGACCGTTGGGGGCCAATGGTCGTTTTTTATTCGACCTGGCCTCGTGGCAGCCGACCATTGAGTGGCCCCAGACCCGTGAGTCGCGAACTAGCGACCCCGTTAGTGAGTCGCAGGCCGCAACCCACGAACCCGACCCACTATTTAATAGGTCGGGTTCGTGGTTTGGGAACGTGGGTTGGCGCGTTGTACATGGTCTAAGGTTTAAGTTTTATAATGTTTATTAGAAGAAATAGTGAGTCTGAACCTCATAAATAAACAGTGCCCCACAATGGTGAAGTTTACTGTGAAGTTTATGGTTCTGAGTGGATGCTGACTGGATGCGGAATCAATGTTATGCTACATTTATTAAATTTTGATTTAAAACACTAAATACTAAAGAAAACTGAAATTAATTTAAAAAAATTAAATAATAATAAAATAAAATAACTACATGAATTGAAACTTTACATTTTATTATTCCCCTAATACTACAACCCAAAACACATTGACGAGACAATTCTTATCGAGAAAAAAATCTTTGTCAATCATCGTCCAATTCATAATTCGCTCCGAAGAAATTCCATATGTGCTGAACAAGGTCATCTTGGAGTTGTCGGTGTGTGTTATCATTCGTCACCTCCTATTAAGCCTCCACGTGTTTTGCGTAGGTCCAAGTCCCTCTTGCGTGCCATCGTCCGAGTTGAGTCCAATCAGGTATTTTCGGAGGGGCTTCATAACACAAATCTTCATCTCTTTGTTCGTACCAGTCGCGTTCATCCTCTACAATCATGTTGTGTAGAATGATACATGTGTGCATGATATCAGCCCATGCACTCCTACTTCAAAGACGAGCGGATCGAGAAATTATGTGACGACATGTTTGGAGGACTCTAAAAGCTCGTTCAACATCTTTCCGACAACATTCTTGGACTTTAGCAAACAATTTGTGTTTGTGTGTAGTGGGATGGCGAATGAACTGTTAGTCTTAGTGCCCGTAGTTCAATCCTAAATGTCCAAATGTATATATCATCGTTAGCAATAAAATTAAAGCGGCTTTATATTACTTATGTGTTGGAGTAATATATCGATGTGTGCTCTGATCTATGCCCACCATGCGAATAGAACCATAGATCGAGATAGATCACACTCGATGGGTCCCTAGTCAACAAAGCTTCACTAGAAGTGACTAGTATGAAAGATGGCTCTTTATGGCTTACGTTCTGTTAGTCATTGGAATGGGATTCCGGAGTCTGATCATAGATATCATGTGGGACATGATATTGGACGACCCGCCCTGAATATGTGCCATAGATTAAGTCATGAACATATTCAGTGTTGTAGCTTGTCATGTATCCTTAGACCAAGGAGTCTTTGTGATCGCTATGTAGTCAACAACTGAGTTTGACCTGAGCCTAACGTTGTCCGTAACAGGGCTTCCATAACGGCCAGGATTGGCTTGGGGACGGGCTACATGAGTGACACGAAAGACGGCTAAGGGATTTATCCCTCATACTAAGGTATGGGAAAGATATCGGTTCTCAGCCGCTTGATCGAGAGTGACTGGAAGAATAGCATGGCCATGCACATGATACTGGGTATCATATCTTCAGTCATCTCACATATCAAGGGACGGTGATTGAGAATAATAAGAATGACGGCTCTATGCCTTATCTCAATCAGGATATCGGAGATAAAAGGATAATGACAGGGACGACGGAAAGGTTAGAATCGACAGGGTCGATTCGCTATGCAGTGTCAGGCAATACTAAAGTCTCGTTAGTTGCCACTTAAATAGGATCAAGTAAAATGGGATTTTACGTTGATCTATTGACATGCATAACCTAAGGGTCACACCGGAGGATGAAACTCATTGACACATTTATGGAGAATGGCCAAAAGGGAGTTGTCTCGGGATATGACCAAAACTGGGTTTTGGGTCATGTGCCCGTAAGTGAATAGGACTTTACGGATCGAGACAAGGCTTGGAGTCTTGGGATTGATCGCGTCGGATAATGTTGGACATTTCCGGTATGGAAGGCTTGGAGGCGATGAGCGAATCACGGGACCTCGTTGGAAATGGTCACGGGCCATGTTCCAAGAGGCCCATGAAGGGCCCATGCAACCAAGGCCCATGCAACTAATTAATCAAGTCTTGATTAATTAGTACTAAGTAAGCAAGACAAGGATTAAGGTGTTGGTGATTCACCACCTAACCCAATCTTGTCTTGCCATACTTTGTCTTATTTACACCTTACTTGAAACCATACTTGTCCCATGCCTTTAGTTGGACAAGTATGGGTTTTGTTATGTGTAAGTCATCTTTTTTCAACATAACAAACACAAGACAAGAATAGGAAACACATTTTCTCTCCCTCTTCCATGGCCATTTCGGGTTTGGCTAGTTTCCTCCTCCATTTTTGTGTTCTTGAGTCCTCAAAGAGAAGAACTACGTGGCTTTGATTCCCATGTGGATACGTAGGCGTCTTGGAGACTCAAGCCAATCATTCGTTAACCGGTGTTCTTGTTTTGGTAAGAACTAGTGCTGAATTTTTCTCTTGTTAATCCATTCTTTGTTAGTTGTTTCATGGTTCTAATTGTCTCTTGGTTTTCATTGATTTTCCGCTGCGAGTTGGTTCATCTCCAACCCTACCTCGAGACCCAACAGTGGTATCAGAGCCGTGCTACCTTCGGGATTCACAAGACGGTGTTCAAAGTTTCGGTTTTGCTTGAAAGTTTCGTTTTTGGCATGTTGTTTTGCTAAATTGTTTGATAACATGTTTTAAATTATTGTTTATGGATTTAATACATGTAAAATGATTTTTTGAAAATTATTTCAAATCTGGAAATTTTGAAAAAAATTTGATTTTTCGGGTCTCGGGAGCGGGACTCTCGGGGAGCCGAAACCGGGACCGAACGGGGCTCCGTTGGACGGAGCTAGGCCAAGCATGACCATTGGATGGTTGATATGCCAAGGCTAAACCGTTTTGTTAGTTATGACGAGTTTGGAACCGTCATGATGAACTCGAAGATCAAATGTTCAAAAGTTTCATTTTTGAACGGTTTCGATAAACCGAGCATCAAAAAATTTTCGAAACTTGGCTATTAATTAAAACCAGAAAATCACATGATGTTTGATAACATGCTTGTTTGATAACACGATGTGTGATGTGATGTTGGCATGGTGTACATAATAGCCCCGAGCTCGATTTAATTATTTATCGCTTTTCACGGCCTGCGAGCCGTTAGAGTTAACGTGTAATTATTCTTTCAAGGTGTGGTCGTCGAACCACTTGTTTGTAATATTTATTTATTCCCGACCTGCGAGTCGTGTATTAAATTGTAATTTTTTACTCAAGACGAAGAAAGGGCGAAAAGGTCATTTGGTGGCTTTTCGGGTGTTGGCATCGGCTTGGAGTCGGTGGAGCTCAAGAAGCTAGTGGGAGTTAGTTTAGGGGGCTATTATGTGCACATTTATCGCTTTATGCTTGGTTTAGTTTATGCATGATTAATTCTATGTGTTTTAGAATTGCATGCTTAACTTTATTTACCAAGCATATCACCTCACATGCAAAGATAAAATTGGAATTTTAATCCTTGTGTGTGAACCCTTAGAACCGTCATTGCATTGGATGTAGTTGACGGGCTCAAAGGAAGAATTACATTGGATGTAATTTGAGGCATCATTGCATTTGGAATGTAGTTGATGTGCTCATCGCATCTAGGATGTGCCAAAGTTTTAAACACAACTGGACAAGTAAAAGCGGGTCATGTCCGATACCTCCCAATCATCAACACCTTACTACCTCCCCGTCCTATGGGTGTCGTGCGCATTAGCGGAGCATCCATGGGGAAGCGGGGTAGTAGGTTTGGACGACATATGTGGGTGTCGTGCGCATTAGCGGAGCACCTACATAATGACGAGCCATAGTTGAAAATTGGTGGACCCGACTACGATTCTCGGCCTGAGGTTGAGCTAGGGTAACAGATAGGGTAAGTCGTGTACATAAGTACATACCCTAGCCAAGAGTCACATTGGATGTGATTGGATGGAGTCCTACCTACATAGCTCGATTAAGTGGTGAGCATTAGTTCAGCTTAATCGAGTGAATCAAGGATCTTGGTTTCAGATTCTAAAGGTTTAGAATTGATTGTTGGTGTTTAAGCTTGATCTTCATAAAATTTATTCAGTTTACTGATTGAATTTTATCTGTTGTAGATCAAATGGCAAATTCAGCGAACATTAATAGTTTGTCATTAAAAACCATTCTTGACAGGGTCAAGCTAAATGGGACAAACTATTTGGACTGGTACAGAATTTTGAGGATAGTCCTCAAGTCTGAACGCAAAGAATATGTCCTTGACAAGGCTGTCTCTAAGACCATATCAGAGTTACATGAAGTGTCATCAGCTGCTGAGAAGAATATCTCAGGGATCTGGGATCCAAGGATATTCTGATGGTCAACAAGGGAATTGGAAGTGGCAAGGGCTGGGCCCATGCGCACTTGGCAGGAAAGATGAGACACCTGAGAATGTCTGCTTCTACTGCCAACAGCCTGGTCATTGGAACCGGGATTATAGGAAGTTCACGGCTGATCTGAAGAAGGGCAGTGGGACTGCGCCTTCATCAAATAGCCTGGATGATCTGAAGAAGGGCAGTAGGACTGCGCCTTCATCAGGAAACCTGGATGATCTAAGGAAGGGCGGTGGGATCGTGCCTTCATTCGGTATTAACTCTATAGAGCTACATCTCTCTACTTCCAAAGATTCATGGGTATTAGATACCATGACTGAATCTCACACATGCACTAATATATGGTGGCTGAAAGTATGAGAGATTTGGAAAGCACGAAATGGACCTCAGAGTTGTGGCAACTGCTGTAGGATCCATGAGTCTTGCTTTGCCAAGAGGCCTTGTCTTAGTATTGTATAATGTATATTGCATACCTACTCTTAGTAGGAATATTATATCTGTATCCGTGTTTGACAAGGAAGGATATAATGTTAATATTGGAAATGGAGTTTTCAATGTTCTATGCAATGATATGTTTTATACCAGTACTGACATGGTTGGAGGATTGTACATATTAGATATGGGTAACAATGCCTCAAGTTCTATATATTCCGTTAATACCAAGAGGCCTAAATCCAACGATTTAAACCTAACTCTGTTATGGTACTGTCATTTGGGTCGCATAAACAAGAAGCGCCTATCAGCACTTCAGAAGTGCGGGCTTTCAGGTTCATTCGAATTCCATTCGATCGATAGGTGCAAGGTTTGTTTGATGGGCAAAATGACTAAAGTGCCCTTTATCGATCGCGATGAAAGGGCGGGTGAATTATTGGGGCTGATACACTCGAATGTGTGTAGACCAATAAGTTCACTTGCCAGGAGGGGTTTTAGCTACTTTATCACATTTACTGATGATTACAGTAAATATGGTTATGTCTATTCGGTGAGACATAAGTCTGAAGCTTTTGATAAATTCAAAGAGTTTAAGACTATAGTAGAAAACCAGCTCGACAAAGGTATTAAGGCACTTCGATTGGATCGAGGTGGAAAATACTTGACCACAGAGTTATTAGATCATCTAAAAGAGAATGGGATCCTTTTGGAATGGACTCCTCCTAGGTCACTGTAGTTGAAAGGTGTAGCCAAACGGAGAAATCGGACATTGTTAGACAATGGTCTGTTCCATGATTAGTTGGACTGATCTCCCAATCTCTTTTAGGGGTTTTGCTCTAGAGACGACCGCATTCATAGTGAATCGGGCTTCGACGCATGGTGTGGAAGGGACACCATTTTAAAAATGGTACGGGATGATGCCCGCTTTGTCCTTCCTAAAGATTTGTGGTTGCGAGGCTTATGTGAAACATTTGGTTTCGACTAAGCTCGAACCAAGATCTGAGATATGCACCTTCGTGTGGTATCCCAAAGCAACAAGGGGATACTATTTCTACAATCCCAGTGAGAACATGGTGTTCGTCGCTTGGGGTGGGGTCTTTATGGAAAAGAAGTTTTGTTTCCAAAGACGTCATTGGGAGGACTGTGCATCTCGAAGAAATTCAGGATGGTACAGATCTGTCTAAACCAATTGGCAACCCAGTAGAAAGGAGCCAGAGATTGTCGTAGAGTAAGAACCAATTCCTGTTACAATTCCGGAAGGTCCAAGGCGATTTGAAAGGATCAATCTTCCACCTCCAAGATATGGTATCCGGAGGTGACAATGAAGTCATGGTGGATCACGATGATCCAGCCACCTTTCAGGAAGTCGTGGATGGGCCCAACTCCGAGTTATGGCTGGGAGCCATGAGGGAGGAAATGCAATCCATGTCGGACAACCGAGTCTGGGAACCGGTTGATCCCATCAATGGTGTGAGGACCATAGGATGCAAATGGATCTTCAAGGTGAAGATGGACATGGACGGAAACCCTCTGACCTACAAAGCTCAACTGGTGGCGAAAGGTTATAGGCAGATCCAATGGATTGACTATGAGGAAACCTTCTCCTTAGTGGCTATGGTCAAAATCGATCCAAATTCTTCTTGACATAACTGCGTATCATAATTACGAGATATGGCAAGTGGATGTCAAAACCGCTTTCCTAAATGGAAATTTGACTGAGTACGTTTGTATGTCTCGGCCCAAAGGTTTTGATGATCCGAAGAATAAAGGAAAGATTTATAAGTTGTTGAAATCCATTTATGGATTGAAACGAACTTCTCGGAGTTGGATCCTTCGTTTTGATGAAGCTGTAATTGGATTTGGCTTAATCAAGAACGAGGATGAATATTGCGTTTATAAGAAGGCTAGTGGGAGCAATATTACCTTTCTGGTTCTCATTGAAAACGACATCCCAACCTTGCACGAGACTAAAGCTTGGTTGAGGAAGTGTTTTTCAATAAAGGACTTAGGCGATGCTTCTCATATCTTAAGGATTAAGATATGTAGAGATCGCACCAAGAGGGTCTTGGATTTAAGTCAGGGAACCTATGTGAACAAGGCATTGAGTAGGTTCTTAATGCTCGATTCAAAGAAAGGACTCTTACCCACTAGTCATGGCATTCATCTCAGCAAGACTTAGTGTCCTAAGACACCTGATGAGCTGAAAAGGATGATGAGAATCCTATGCGCCTGGGGGCAGGATCGATCATATATTCCATGACATGTATGAGACCAAACGTCTCGTAAGCCTTATGTTGTACCAGTAGACATCATTCTAACCCGGGGGAAAGATGATGCTGAACTAGTCGTCGAAGGATGAGTAGACGCTAGTTTTCCAAGACAAATCCAGATGACTTTAGAAGTCAATCAGGATATGTGTTTACGCTGAATGGCAGAGCTTTAGCTGGGAAAGCGTAAAGCAAGATACCATTGCCGAATCTACGACAGAGGCCAAGTACATGGATGCTACAGAGGCAGCTAAGGAGGCTATGTGGATTTGGAAATTCATGGCAGGGCTGGGTGTAATTAAAAACCCATCCAGTCCGGTGAATCCATTTTGCGACAACACAAGGGCCATTGCGCAAGCTAAAATCCTAGATCGCATAACAAATCCAAACATGTACTGCGGCGTATCCACCTCATCAGATAAATACTGAACTGAGGTGAAGTGAAGATAACCGATATTGCAATAGATGATAACATAGCCAACCCTTTGACTAAGGCAGTGTCACTGCCTGAACATGTTAGACATGTAAAGTCGATGGGGACATATTGGAGTTTAGATTGGAACTAGGGCAAGTGGGAGATTGTTAGTCTTAGTGCCCGTAGTTCAATCCTAAATGTCCAAATGTATATATCATCGTTAGCAATAAAATTAAAGCGGCTTTATATTACTTATGTGTTGGAGTAATATATCGATGTGTGCTCTGATCTATGCCCACCATGCGAATAGAACCATAGATCGAGATAGATCACACTCGATGGGTCCCTAGTCAACAAAGCTTCACTAGAAGTGACTAGTATGAAAGATGGCTCTTTATGGCTTACGTTCTGTTAGTCATTGGAATGGGATTCCGGAGTCTGATCATAGATATCATGTGGGACATGATATTGGACGACCCGCCCTGAATATGTGCCATAGATTAAGTCATGAACATATTCAGTGTTGTAGCTTGTCATGTATCCTTAGACCAAGGAGTCTTTGTGATCGCTATGTAGTCAACAACTGAGTTTGACCTGAGCCTAACGTTGTCCGTAACAGGGCTTCCATAACGGCCAGGATTGGCTTGGGGACGGGCTACATGAGTGACACGAAAGACGGCTAAGGGATTTATCCCTCATACTAAGGTATGGGAAAGATATCGGTTCTCAGCCGCTTGATCGAGAGTGACTGGAAGAATAGCATGGCCATGCACATGATACTGGGTATCATATCTTCAGTCATCTCACATATCAAGGGACGGTGATTGAGAATAATAAGAATGACGGCTCTATGCCTTATCTCAATCAGGATATCGGAGATAAAAGGATAATGACAGGGACGACGGAAAGGTTAGAATCGACAGGGTCGATTCGCTATGCAGTGTCAGGCAATACTAAAGTCTCGTTAGTTGCCACTTAAATAGGATCAAGTAAAATGGGATTTTACGTTGATCTATTGACATGCATAACCTAAGGGTCACACCGGAGGATGAAACTCATTGACACATTTATGGAGAATGGCCAAAAGGGAGTTGTCTCGGGATATGACCAAAACTGGGTTTTGGGTCATGTGCCCGTAAGTGAATAGGACTTTACGGATCGAGACAAGGCTTGGAGTCTTGGGATTGATCGCGTCGGATAATGTTGGACATTTCCGGTATGGAAGGCTTGGAGGCGATGAGCGAATCACGGGACCTCGTTGGAAATGGTCACGGGCCATGTTCCAAGAGGCCCATGAAGGGCCCATGCAACCAAGGCCCATGCAACTAATTAATCAAGTCTTGATTAATTAGTACTAAGTAAGCAAGACAAGGATTAAGGTGTTGGTGATTCACCACCTAACCCAATCTTGTCTTGCCATACTTTGTCTTATTTACACCTTACTTGAAACCATACTTGTCCCATGCCTTTAGTTGGACAAGTATGGGTTTTGTTATGTTTAAGTCATCTTTTTTCAACATAACAAACACAAGACAAGAATAGGAAACACATTTTCTCTCCCTCTTCCATGGCCATTTCGGGTTTGGCTAGTTTCCTCCTCCATTTTTGTGTTCTTGAGTCCTCAAAGAGAAGAACTACGTGGCTTTGATTCCCATGTGGATACGTAGGCGTCTTGGAGACTCAAGCCAATCATTCGTTAACCGGTGTTCTTGTTTTGGTAAGAACTAGTGCTGAATTTTTCTCTTGTTAATCCATTCTTTGTTAGTTGTTTCATGGTTCTAATTGTCTCTTGGTTTTCATTGATTTTCCGCTGCGAGTTGGTTCATCTCCAACCCTACCTCGAGACCCAACATGAACATCACCAACCGACTCTATGGTGGGTAAATATCGTCAACCAAATAATAAGGTCGGTTGTCTTGATGCTCGTTGATCTCGAAGTGCACAGAATAGTCAGGGCCGACAAGGGCATCTTTAAATAAGTGGTCGGCGTTGAGAACGTTGATGTCATTGTTTGAGCCAGTCATTTTGAAATTCGAATGCCAAAGCCATAAATCACGTGACGTTACAACTTCCAACAGTATGGATAGATGGTCGTGGTGGTCTCCCCGTTCAAAGCGGCCTTGCATCACGGTTGGGCATTTATTCCACTCCCAATGCAGTTAGTCAAGACTTCCAATCATATGGGGAACCCTTTCTTGTATCCCAATTCCAGTAATCGGGTCAAGTCCTTCGCCAGTTGGTTTATGCCTGTACTCAACCATAAAAACCTCAACAATGACCTTGCAAAATCGGCGTACACGTTCGAGTATGGTACTTACCCCAAGTCGGAGGGATTCGTCCAATGAATAAACTAAGCAACTGTACGCTAGCATTCGTATCACGTTTTTTTGGTGTGTTGATAACCCCATGTGTCCGAAAGAGTTTGGCTTTTGGACGAAGTAATCGTCATGCTCCGCTACATTTTGCATCACCTGAATGAAAAGTGGTCGGCTCATACGGAATCGACACCTAAAAATCTCGGGCCCATAGTTGGGGTTCTTGACAAAATAATCATGCATTAGGCGCTTGTGGCCTTCCGCATGACCTCGGTTAATCTCTCTTCGGAAAGGTTCCCCACTTTCTACCATTTGCCTCATTGCGCCGATAATTAGCATTTCTCTCTATGTCGCTCTCTCGTCCTAATTCATTCCCCCATTGGACGATTGTTGGCTTCATACTCATTCATAGCTCGAAGAAACCAAATTTGTGGGATGTGGATTCTTCGAGAGAAAATTGAGGAATAAGTAGAAAATGTTGGTGGTTTGATGAATGTGATGGGGGTATTTATAGATGGGGAATTTTTTTTTTTTTTTAGTTAATTTCTGATTTTATTTAATTAAAAAAATATTACCCTTTTAGACCGTTAGCCAACCGTCTGATTTTTTCCACCTCATCGCCACATATCGCTTCCCCATTAGTTGGCCGTTGACTTGCAAGTTGCGAATCACGGTTCATGTTTGTGAACTGGAGTCATGAGTTGTGGTTATAACTTGTGGTTTAGTGATTCTAAACCGCGCACGTCGCACGCTACACGAGTCGCAAACCGTGTGTCAAGTCAATACGGTATAGATGCTCTTAGGAAACGTATACCGTAGTGGAGAAAAGCTCACATTCGGACCCAGAGTCGAACTCGTAACCGTTAGTGTCGACTTACTACAACGTGAAAAGGAGAGAAGAGTTCGGGTGTTACAACTACACACTCGAAACATAGTACAACAAAAACATGCCTTTTTCTAAAATATGGAGGATAACATATGAAGAATCACTAAACAAAAGTAATCAATATGGTTGACGATTGTCTTAGGGAAATCAAACGTACTTAGCACATCGGATACAACAACTATATATTGGTGCAAATGGAAATGAAAGCATACGCCCCAGATGCATGGCAATACGATGAACCACCTACCGTCACATACTATCATTGGTTAGAGGCACTAGATCATGAGCTAAAATTTCAAGCAGAAGAAGGCGTCATGCGCAAAAGCGAACGAGATTGGAAAGAGCAAGTAACTACATCTCGTCCCCAACTTGCGCTTTTGAACTTGAGTATGATCATGAATCACAACATAAATCAATCCATGGTTCTCTATTGTCTCCTATCCCTACGGAGTTCGCTCCATCTCAACCATCACCCAGCAAGTCCATCCTTTAAGTCAGAAAGCAGCCAAACATAAAGGTAAGAGGCGGACCCTAGGAGAACATCCAAATATCCCATATGCGATAAAGTTTGTAAATGTCAAATCTCATATGTTAGAGGTTGAGCATCGCAACCTCATGGTCGTGAAACTATGGAAGTTAGAGGAGAATGACATAAGTACCTTGACTCAGCAATAATTTCAGGTGTGGTAGGAACATCGCAAATACCTCAAGGCGCTGATTAATGCATCAATTTCAAAATAAAGTTTATTTTTATCATTGTTTTGTATATATTTGGTCTAAAGATATTAGACTGACAATATGTTGTTCTTTGTCTTAATTAATGTGCAATGTTTAATTAAGTAATGTGTAATGTTTAATTTTTAGAGGAAAATACAACACATACTCCCTAATGACCTTTCGTACCAAAAACCGACACGTCGTGAACTTCTTTACCACATACATACTTACTAGAAGATCAATACCACATATATTATAGATTATGTTACGAAATTTATTTCGCACCTTAAAAAGACCAAATTACCCATGTCCTATCATTTTCTTCTTCATTCTAGTGTCTTTTTCATGGACACTAAACCAGAATGGAAATTTTTTGCATATGGACACATTTTTATAGTACTGGTGTAAATATATTTTTGTTAATTGATTATATTGATAGTACAAAAATGAAAACAAATCTTTTCTAGTAAGCTTCCATTGAGGAAAATTCAAATAGAAATCACTCCTTAACGTAAAAAACCGTGTGAACCAATCCAAGTCATTCATTTTGAGAATGGATGAGATGCAATTGAGTTGTTGGCTGCAAAAAAAACATCACTTTTTAGTAAGTGATAAGGGTTTTTTAGTAAAACCATCATATTTTTTTATCAATTCACTAATTTAATTTTTCCCGCTTCGTTTGAACTCCGATTGGCTTCAAACTTGCGCCATTAGTTTTGTTTTTTCAAGGGCTTTCTATCAAGATCAGTCATGAATATATTTTGAAGCATGAAAAAAATTATTTCGGGGCTGATTTTTTAAAAAAAATTAAGTCTGGGTAATTTTTATCAACACTATACACTGGGTTTATCAACACTATACACTATGTTTATCAACATTGAACACTATTTTTATCACCTAATTTTCCAAAATCGAACATGATTTTTATCACATCATCACATGTTTTTTTATGAACACTAAGCACTAGTTTTATCAACACTAAACACTATGTTTATCATTAAATTGCATATGTTTTTATCATCCCATCACATGTTTGTTTATCAACACTAAACTCTAGTTTATCACCCTTATTTCGGGGATAATTTTTAAAAAAAGTTAAGTCTGGGTAATTTTTATCAACACTATACACTGGGTTTATCAACATTGAACACTAGTTTTATCACCTCATTTTTCAAAATCGAACATGATTTTTATCACATCATCACATGTTTTTTATGAACACTAAGCACTAGTTTTATCAACACTAAACACTATGTTTATCATTAAATTGCATGTGTTTTTATCATCCCATCACATGTTTTTTTATCAACACTAAACTCTAGTTTATCACCCTTATTTCGGGGCTGATTTTTTTTTTAAAAAGTTAAGTCTGGGTAATTTTTATCAACACTATACACTGGGTTTATCAACACTGAACATTAGTTTTATCACCTCATTTTCCAAAATCGAACATGATTTTTATCACATCATCACATGTTTTTTTATGAACACTAAGCACTAGTTTTATCAACACTAAACACTATGTTTATCATTAAATTACATGTGTTTTTATCATCCCATCACATTTTTGTTTTATCAACACTAAACTCTAGTTTATCACCCTTATTTTTAATTGAACATGATTTTTATCACCTCATTATCTGTTTTTTTATCAACATTTAACACTAGTTTGATATCCCGATATAAAAAATTTATTAGTGAAGATTTATTAACACTCAACATTGTTTTTATCACCCCAATATAACTTTTTTATTTTCGTACTTCAAAATATATTCATGACTGATCTTGATTTAAAGCCCTTGGTAAAAGAAAAATATTGGCGCAAGTTTGAAGCTAATCGGAGTTCAAACGAATCGGGAAATATTAAATTAGTGAATTAGGTTAAGAAAAAAATGGACATTTGTCCACATGGCACCATGCTATTACAATTATGCCCTTTCTTGTGTGAGAAATGATGAAAGTGGCGTGAATTTGGGTGGAATTGGGGTGATGATGTGGCATCATGGTGAATGTTAGATCTTAGGTGTGTGGACTGGTTCACACAGTTTTTAGGATAAGATGAGTTTCTAGTTGATTTCTCCTCAGCTTCCATCAATCTTAGATACCTTTTTATGACGTCCATTACGCTTAGAATATGTATTGGTAAGTCCCCGACTGAATTCAGAGAATAACTCATCCTTGAGAAATTCATCCGCGAGAACAAAAAAAGATAATTTCTAGGTAACCAAACATAATATAGAGGGCACATAGCATGTGTTCAATGAACAAAAAGAGAGATGCAATCAATTGTTAATGTAAGATCCTAGAAAGCACAAATTTTCGATGAATTTCTCCCACTCACAGTCTCATTTATTATAAATCTAACATAAACAATATTCAAAACTAATCAAAACATCATAATAAAAAAATATGTTTCAAAAAACATAAGATGACGTAGGGAAGAAGAAGAAAATGAACGGGTAGGAGTAATTTGGTATTTCCAAGTTGCTAAACAAATCCTGAAACAGGAACTTATACTATGTGGGGTATTAACTTACTACCAAGAATATATGTAGTAAAGAAGTTCACGGCGGGTCGGTTTTTGAGACAAAAGGTCACTAAGGGGTATGGTTGGGCCTCGGTCCGAAAAGTAGGAAGGATGATTACGAGCGTATATGTACTTGGTCAAAGGGGAAGCGAGTCGTGTACAAGCTCGGGATCATCATATGGATGTACGATTGATGGGCCGGACATGGTTTTTAAGTGCGTGTGTGGGAAAGACTGCACAAACTGTGGCCGTTCAAACATTGGGGGAAAACAAGGGTCGGGACAAGAGGAAAAGATCAATGGAAGATCTTACCATATGGGCATTTGGACAAGAAGGAGAAGATCAAGGCTGGTCATCTCTTCTTTTGACCAAGACCAAGTCATAATGTCATTTGAATTCAAATTCAAACCTTCTTTGAATTTGAATCCCTTATTTTGTATAACCAAGGGAGCTTAAAATAGACTCCTTGGATTAGTACTTTTTTTTTATAAGCTTGAAAAAATTATTAAGATAAGCCATGATTTAAGAAGAAGCAAGGTAAAAGGTCAGAAGACCAGTACAACGCTTACAGAGGAATTCTGCTATGGGGAGAACTATAAGGATAGACCTTAACCCCAAAAACAGGAACCCACAAACACAACAAAACAGAAAAATAAAGAGCTGATTTCTGCCGAGCCTTGTGGGACGACTTCCACAAAGTCGAAACGGGAGGCGTTGCCCTGATAGTACGTTCTCGAGTCAAAGAACGAGCTCTTGAACGAGTAACAACAGTATAGGTGGGAGGCCGGGTTTGACGAGGTTGAAGGAGGGCATCCTTCCATGGACTATTCTCCTTATCTCATGTTTCCACCGAGACCTCCAAACCATCTACATGTGAACCCGGAACTATCGACCATGTCGCCTCACTAACCCCATCATCCGCTTGATTTTTATTTTCAAACGGGCTCAATGGACCAGAAACATTGATAGTCGGGCTCAAAGGATCAGAAGCCTGATAAGTTTAGGCTGCTGATAGGCCCAAAGCTTGACCTTCCAACACTGGACGCAAGCCCAGTTTCACTGTCACGCCCCAAATTCAGTAGAACCGAACCCGGAACGCGAACGTTTAAGACAATAACACATTTTCAAACCTTTTAAATAAATCACTTTAAAACCACCATTTAGTTAATCAAAATAATAATTTACAACTCAAAAGTACATCCCAACAAGCGGACAAAATACAAGGAGTACGTCGCTAGAGTCAAAAGGGAAACCCAGACTCCCGCACCTAGCTCTTCAAGCTTCGAGAGCTCACCTAGTCCGTCCCGCGACCAGTACCTGTAAGAAAAGAAGCTAGGGGTGAGCGTTCGCTCACCACCACGGATAACAGACTGAGTACGGCATACTAGCAGACAATGTCGGTAACACCTACAACAACCCAACACCGGGGACTACTATCCCCCAACTCAAGTAACCCGACTAACACACAAACTGTTACTTTCCTCAACCGGCTCAACACTCGGACACGTAATGTAGACCCGACACAATGATTATGACTTCCTCCAAAGACACGAAAGATAACCACGCAACACCCAAGATCACAAAGGATCGCACACCAAACAAAATCGCAAAGGATCGCACTCCAGCTGCTTAGTAACCCCCTGCCATTTTCCCAACACGACGGTTGGATCAGGCGGCCGACCTATCGCACTTTTCCCAACACGACGGTTGGATCAGGCTGTCGACCTGTCGCACTTTTCCCGACCCCAATCGGATAGGCTGTCGACATGTTGCACTTTTCCCAACACGACGGCTGGATCAGGCGGTCGACCTGTCGCACTTTTCCCGACACAAAGTCGGATCAGGCTGTCGACCTGTCACTCACCAACCCCAGGTAACCACAATCACAATCACAAGCAAAGTTCAACAAATAGCAACAACACCGGTTCAACAACCCCACGGGCACTCATGGCCACCCAAGACACCAATAGTAAAGCACGGGTTCAACAACCCCACGGGCACTCATGGCCACCCAAGACACCAACAGTAAAGCACGGGTTCAACAACCCCACGACACTCATGGCCACCCAAAACATCAGCAGTAACTCACGGGTTCAACAACCCCACGGGCACTCATGGCCACCCAAGACAGACCAATAGTAAAGTACGGGTTTAACAACCCCACGGGCACTCATGGCCACCCAAGACACACCAACAGTAAAACACGGGCTTAACGACCCCACGGGCACTCATGGCCACCCACGACACACCAACAATAACGACATGGGCTCAACAACCCCACGGGCACTCATGGCCACCCAAGACACAAACGAAACAATCAACCTCCGGGCATAATCAAATGCCTCCAGTAATTCTAATATCGATAAGTTCACTGCTCCTACGACACTACTAAGTGTCACATGCATTTCTATTGTTTGATACGTTCCCGTATCATACGACACCACCCGGTGTCGCCTGCCTTTCTATTATTCGATACACTTACTTAACCCACGACACCCAAGTGTCACATGCATTTCTACTGTTAACATTCCCTAGTCAGGGCCGAGATCCAGCTACTTTTCCCTACCTCATATGCTTTCCCCAAAAGCTCACAATCAAGCTCCGGCGTGATCTCGATCACTCGCCTAGCTTTCCTTTTCCTCTGTCGGTGGCACGATCTAATAAGAACACAATTTAAAACACCTTTAAGCTTGCAGGCATAAACTGAATTTTAATAAACTTGACGCCCAAAAGTAACCCCGACAATGTCGATCACTCCCAAACTTCCCAATTACTCGACATTGTCGATAATGGACCCGGAAAGGCCCGTTTCGCCCGACCCGGCGAATCTGCCAGGGATTGGAAAACGTCCTTCCAGGGCTCCGAAAATTCCCGTTTTTGTTTCTACGGTCTTAGAATAATTCAAGGGTTCCTATGCACTCGACGGAATCAATTTCCGACTTCCGAGTAATTTAATTCGCGTTTAAAGTTTCTAAACCCGCCATTTACAACTTTTGCAATTTAATTCCAAATTTCGATCCGGGTGTGGATTAACGAGTTGGGGAACGTCCTAAACCACCCGAATACTAAAACCCGTGACCCGGGCACGTGGGCCCCACCCGGCCATCTTTGGCCGTGGGTGGCTAGGGATGGTTTTGGGCCGGTTCACCATGGTGGTGGCCGGTCCTAGCTCCGGCCAGCCACCACCCCAACTCCGGCAGGCACCATACACGGTGGCCGGAGCTCCCCCGAGCCTCCGGTCACTGGAAAACGTTCATCTTTCGCTCCAAAACGTCTCCAACGAACCCCACACCTCAACTCACCCAAAGTTTACTCGTTTTAACCCAAACCTTAAACTTTAAAGGTACCAAAACGAAAATCGAAAGGGTACTCACCGTAGGGAATGACGGTGGGAGCTCGATTCCTTGATCGTTGAGACGATCCACCGGTTGGATCGTCGGGAAATAGCAAAACCCTAACCTTTCTCCTTTCTTTTTCCTTTTCCTCCTTCTCTTTCTTCTCTCCACTTTCTCTCTCTACAAAACTCTCCTGTTCTGTTAAATGGACGATACTAACAATGCCATCTCCTTTTGTTTGTTTCAAAAACACACCACCTTTCCATATTTACGAAATGGGTTACTCCATGTCCTAACGCCCAACATTCAGAAATTGTTAAATCCAAACCCTGTACAATTGAAATTGCCATGTAGTAACGGTCAATTAACTGAAATTGCCAACTGTTTCAAATTTTAAACAGACGTTAACTTGGCCAAGTGAAAAGTCGAGTTTACCCTCAAATATGTTCTTCCTACTGATGTTAACTTGTCTTAACTTCATCTCTTTGTGACCTAATCTCTTCATCTCAGCTCTTCGAACTTCATCTCTTTGTGTCCAAGCTTCGAATTTCATCTCTTCGTGACCTCAGCTCGCACAAGCTCCATTATAAAATGAGTCACGTAGGCAGCACGTGATTCACCGTTCACGGAAAAAGTCAATTTAAACAGTACTTTTTGATTTTTAATAATTCAGTTTTGAAATTCGTTACTATTTGACAATTTTCCAAAGCTTGGGTGCGGATTTGACAATTAAGTGTAGTACGAGGTTAGGACATGGAGTAAACCCTTTACGAAACTAACACCAACTTTCATTTACTTTAGTTTTGTTCAAAAAACCTAACACCACCACATAATTGACATGTGGCAAGTGGGTCCCACACCTTTTGGAAAAATATCTCCTAGATATTTTTGAGCCAGATTCGCGAAATTCGGCCGTCTCGGGCCCCGAACGGGCACTTTTTGCAAGAAATTACGAAACTTCACGTGCTACAAGGAAACGGCTCAACTAAGACCACTGTGACGACGACTAAGCTTTTTGGATCCAAAACGGACCTCGAACGGACCAAAACGTCGCTCGGTTGACTTTTCCAACAAAAAGTCAACCTTTCCCAAATTGGTCAGAAAGTTTCCCCGAGTCCCCCGGAACTCGCTTTGGTCGATATCGGGGTCAACTTAAGTCCGGTATGACCGTCGGGGTCAAATTTAGGTTCATTTAGGTGTCTGTCCAAAAATTTTAAATTTTCTTGTTTTGCGCCGATTTGACTGGCGTTGACCAGGAGTGGTTCTTACATTCACCGTACGCGACCCAAAATCGGTAACTGCGTGATCCCCGCGTAACTTCTCAGACAGGACCAGATCTTTGCGATCAACGCGATCTCTGCAATCTTCTCTGCAAACCGATCCTTCCAAATACAACGTACCAGATAAGGGATTATGCCGAGAATCACGAGACACCCGGAAAATCTGCGAGCGAATTTCCTCTGTCAACCAATCGGCCACCAACGTCGATCTCTGGCCACCGGTGAACAGGAGTTCTAACAACTTCCCATCCTCCATTTTGGCCTTCTACACCTGTGAAGATGCTAATTCCGACCCACCTCCTGCAATAACCTGGTCTGAAGAAGCTTGAGAATCCATGGCAGACATGCTCTGTGTTAGAGCCAAGACTCCTTGTGTAAAACCCGCTTCGCTTCAAGAGGGTATTAAATTACAATCCGAAAACCTTAAGGTAGGTTCTTAAAAAAAAAAATGAATTGGGTCGGACCGGGTCGGACCGGACTCGGTCCAAGCTGCTGATCCGGCCAGGCCTGACCCGGCCTTGGTTCCTCCTTTGGGCCGTGGATGCTCAGGCCCGCCTGAGGCCCAAGTGGTGCCAAGCCCACTTAAGGGCTTCGGTATAAAACCGAAGCAATGGGTTGGAAACCCTAATTGCCTCCCTCTTCGTTTCTCAGTCCCGATCCTCCCTCTCGGTTCTTCGTCCCGACCACGCCCAACTCCGCCCTCACTCCTCCACGCCGTCCTCTCCTCCGACCACCGCTCCTGAGTCCGGCCACCACCCTCTCCCTCCCCTGGTTCGAGACCTCCCTTCCCACGACCACGCCGCCGGCCAGATCTTCTCCTCCACGCCGTTTCTTCTCCGACCAACCGCTCCGGCCGCCACCGTCCGAGCTCCTCTCCGCTCGGCTTCGCAGCCACGCCCTCGACCCGCCACCGTCATCTCCCTCGCCTTCTCTCCTCTCACGGCCAACGCCGCCGCGCCGTGCTTTTCCGGCCGTGACGAAGCCCGTGCTCAACCTCGACCACCACCGCCGTGTCCTTCGTCTCTGACCCCGTCTTCCTCTAACACGAGCTCCCGCCGTCGCCGACGAGCTCGTCAGATCCGGGACGGGACCGAACCGTCCGGATCCGAGGCGAACCTCCGACGTGCTCAACCGGCCCGCCCCCGTCCTCTGTTTTTCTTTCGGTGAGAAACCTCGCCCACAGAGTTTGGTCGTCGGCGATGGCTTCGCCGGTGGCCGGTTTCGTTCCATAACGTCTTTCCGCTTATTATTCTATCCTGTATTATCACGTCTCCATCTGTATCAAACCTTGTCTTGTTACTTGAAAAGAGATCATTATGATTTTTGACAATGTTAATGTTATTTCTTTTTTTGAATTGGTGCATCTTTTTTTTTTATCTATAGAGTGAGCCAAATATAACCTAAATCTGATCGGTATTGTACTGTGTTTCTGCTTGGATCTGGAAAAATTCGTTGAAGCATAAAACTAACGAGAAATTATAGGTTAAAAGGGAAAAGTAATTAAAAACGATTTAGATCCGTTAAATGAGAAAACGAGGTTGTTTTAAACGAAAAGAAAATCAGAGTTTAATTAAAAAGGAAATCGGTTTTGAGCTCTTAAGAAAAATGCTAAAACTAGATCTGGTTAAATCAAACGGGTTTTTAAAACGAGAGTCGGTTAAGTTTAAAACTTGAGTTAAGTTAAGTCAAAAGGAAAACGAACTCTGATCGGATTTAGAAAGGCTTGGACCAAAATATCGAGTTTGGAAAAGAACAGGAATGAATCGTTCTGTTTTAAAATCAAAATCGGAATTAGGTAAAACAAAGGAGTTTCAAAGACGGCTTGAGTTAAGATTGGTTTTAACTGGGTTTTGGATCAACTTGAGTTCGGTGCACGGGTGCTCGAACTCGATCCGTTCTAATCCCGCTTTTATCCCGCTCGAGTGTGAAAGACAACTGTCGGATTTAAACTGGACTAATCGTAACCTGTAACTTAACGGTGGAACCGTTATTAATCTATGGCTTCGTGTTTTCTTTAGCGTCCGGCTTCGACCGAAGTGGAGCCCGGAGGTAGCGAGCCAGAACGTCATCAGCTAGGAAGTATAGCGGTTGCTCTTCAGTTGAGGTAGGGAAAAGTAGCCGGATCTCGGCCCTGACTAGGGAAAGTTAACAGTAGATTTGCATGTGACACCGGGGTGTCGTGGGTTGAGTAGGTTTAATTTAAATACTAGAAAAGCATGATACGGGATTGTAGCGTTTATTAGAAATGCATGTTACGGGAACTTAGTAATTATTAGAAAGGCGATACGGGATTGTAGCGTTTATGAGAAAAGCATGTGACACTTAGTAGTGTCGTAGGAACAAAGGACTTAGTGTAATTGATTTACTGGAGGCATATGACCATGCCCGAAGGTTGTTTGTGAAACTAGTGATATTAGGACTATTGGAGGCATCGATTATGCCGGAGGTTGTTGTGCGTGTTAATTGTTGTTGAGTTTGGGTGGCCTTAAGAGCCCGTATTTAATTGTTGCCGTCTTGGGTGGCCATGAGAGCTCGTGGTATTTAATGTTGAGTTTGGGTGGCCTTGAGAGCCCGTGTACTTAATTTGGTGTCTTGGGTGGCCTTGAGAGCCCGTGTATTTAATTTGGCGTCTTGGGCGGCCTTGAGAGCCCGTGTGTTTAAATTGGTGTCTTGGGTGGCCATGAGTGCCCGTGTCTTACTGTCGGTGTTTTGGGTGGCCGTGAGTGCCGTGGGGTTGTTGAACCCGAGTCTTGACCGTTTGTGTGTCTTGAGTGGCAGTGAGTGTCTGTGGGGTTGTTGAACCCGAGTCTTGACTGTTGATGTGTCTTGAGTGGCCTTGAGTGCCTGTGTGATTGAATTTTCTTGTAATTGTGATTGTGATTGTGATTGCGGATCCCGGTAGGTTGCAAGCACTCTTTGGCTGGCCTGACCAAATTTGAGTATCAACGGGTTGCTAGCACTCTTTGGCTGGCCTGACATGGTTTGAGTAAAACAGGTTGCAAGCACTCTTTGGCTGGCCTGGTCCGAGTTTGAGTATCACAGGTTGTAAGCATTCTTTGGCTAGCCTGATCCGTGTTTGTGTGAGTGAGGGAGGGTACTGAGCATCTGGTTTGCGATCCTTTGTGATCTTGTTTGGTGTGCGATCCTTTGTGATCTTGTTTGGTGTTGCGTAGTTCTTTGAGTCCTTGGAAGAGGTCGTGATCGTTGTGTCGTGTCTACTTATGCCGTAGTCAGTCTGTTATCCGTGGTGGTGAGCGAACGCTCACCCCTAGCTGCTTTTCCTACAGGTACTGTTCGTGGGACGGACTAGGTGAGCTCTCGAAGCTTGTGGAGCTAGGAGCGGAGTCCGAGTTTTTTTTTTACTTTTGGTCTAGCGACGGATACCTCGCCTTTTTGTCCGCTTGTGGGACGTTTTATTTTTGAGTTGTAATTTTTCTTTTGTTGAACTAAACTGGCATTGTAAAGCGTTTTAATGGAAGTGGTTTCAAAGTGTTTTTCTTATTTTAAACGTTCGCGTCCCGAGTTCGGTTTACCGAAGTTGGGGCGTGACACCTTGGATTAGTATAAATAGAGGTAGAACACCTCATTTGTAATCACTCACTTTTTTATACAGTTAAAGCCAGAAGCTCTCATTTGAACGAACTCTCATCTTCTTCCTTTCTTGTTCGTATTGTGCTCGTGTTTCGTTATGCTTCTGCAGGTGGTTAGGCTTGTTCCATATGCTTACAAAGCTCGGGAAAAAGACTTGTGTAAAGTTGTGAGCCATAGGAAACTACAAAAACATACTCCCTAATGACCTTTCGTCCCCAAAACATATCCACTGTAAACTTCTGTACCACGCACATACCTGATAGAAGAGATGACCAGCCCTTGATTACACCAGTACCAGACACATTTTTAACTTCATTATGGTATTGGTGTAAATATGTTTATGTTAATTAATGCTTTTGGTAATACAAAAATGCAAATAAATCTTTTTAGTAAGCTCCCATCAATCTTGGATACCTATTTTTGACGTCCATTACGCTTAGAATACGTATTGGTAAGTCCCCGACTCAATTAAGAGAATAACATATCCTTGATAAATATATCCGCGAGAACAAAAAAAAGAAGATAATTTCCAGGTTAAGATAGTAATTGCTTGTCTTGTGCTCCCTTGGGTACGATAATATGGACTTTAATTCCAAAATACTACTTGACGATCAATATGCTTGTCGTGACCATTTCTGTGATATTACCCAGGGTCTCAAGTTAATGGCGTTGTTGCTATGGAGAAATTAAGGAAACTTTTTCTATATAATTTGTGTGTTTGTGTTGCGACTATTTCATTTTTTTGTAAACATATTTTTGGGAAAATATCAGTTTAGTACCCCTAATTAGACACAATTAACACATCAGGTACCTTAACTAAAAAAATCGCTAAAAAGGTACCCGAACTATCAAAAAAATTCACTTTAGTTTACGGTGTTAACTTTTCATCCAAAAAGCGTATAAAGACCATAATATACCTCACTTACCATCAAATTTTCAAACCTCTACCATTTATTTTTAAGAAATCTTTATAGATTTTATTTATTCTATAAAAATCAGTTTTATTTTTAAAAATTAAAATTTTATTTTAAGAAATCAAATTTTATTTTAAAAATCAGATTTTTATTATAAAATTCAGATTTTTATTTTTAAAAATCAGGTGTAATAAAATTCTGTTTTTATTTTATAAAAAAACCAGATTTTTCATCAATTCCTATTTTTTCAATATTTCCTTATTTTTATTAATTCTTAAATTAACTTCATTTTCTTTAATCAAATGAACAAATTTGTTGAATCCATCCATAAACACAAATTCCCCAAATACATTTATCTCAATTCTATTGCTTTATAATACATGATATTTGTCTCAGATTCAATCACCCAAATACCAGTTTTTTTATATAAAAAGCAGTGTTGATATGCTTCATACTTGTTTCTTCATTTTTGCTTCATACTGACAATAACCGGTGTTTTTGCTTTATACTTGATTTTTTTTTGATAAAAATCATTTGGATTGGTGAACCCACACCAGATCTAAAAAAGTAAAATCAGAAGATGGAGGAAGAGGAGGTGAGCGCCCAAACCCCACTGTCGCGAGCCGCCACTAACAGGACCTTCGTGTTCTTGAAAGAGAGGCGGGATGGAAGAAGAAGAAGTTGCAGAAAACACATAACTCGGCTTCGCAGCAGGACCTTCGTGTTCTTGAGAGAGAGGGCATGGAAGAGCTATTGTCGTCAGAACTCATGGCGAGGCAAGTTCCTGGCACTAGCGAATGGAATCGACGCCATGCATCACGATCGAGCAAGTCGGGGACAAGGCGGTTGAGAGGGAGATTGGCAGCTCTAGGACAGAGGAACGAAGGCATGGAATGTATGCTTTAGCACAGGGAATTGGCTGCTCAATGGAAAACCAATAGGAAGTTAGGTTTTAAGAGGTCAAATGGGTAGTTTGGGAATTTTTAAAAAATATATGGTCATGTGCAGAGCACATGACCATTTTCTATTAAAAAGTAGATGGAAAATACTAACATGTTATTTTTGAAAAGTTAAGGCATGTTTTTAGCAAAAAAATTTAGTTAGGGTACTTAATGTGTTATAAGTGCCTAGTTAGGGGTACTAAACTGATATTTTCCCTATATTTTTAGTTGATGCATTGAAACTTAATTTTTATGGAGTATTGATATTATCATAATGTCTATTTTGATTTATGTGGAGCTAATGATCATTTGCATTCCAATTATGCGTATCATGTGCATTCAAGTGGGGCTTCCACTTTTGATCCGATGTTATTATGTTGAACCGCAATGGGCTAATGACAAGAAGGAGTCTTCATTTGAAGAATTATGTCTTACTTTCATGAAGCAACAAGATGATAAGGACAAGCTACTGATGCGAATGTTGATGAAACAAGAGAACATAACATCTGCGGTCCACGAGCTTCAAGATCAATTAAATGATCTCATGCAATTGATTAATGAGACGACCATATATGATCAAGCAGTTCATATTGAGGATTATCATTCCAACCACTTATGTTACACAATGGAACAAGCAACTCATGATTCAACCATGAGTTTAGAGGTAAGGGCGGAAAGTGAGGTATCAAATTTTTATCTCTCTTGTATAGTGTTAATTCCATCTCCATGTAGTTTTGATGCATTGAATTTTGAAGATGTAATTAATGATTGTATAGCTGTATAAAAAAGTTTGCAACCTCTTGTTGAGGCAAATCTTCCCATAGTATTCATATAGTTGGCTGACAGATCTATTAGATATCCAAATGTTACTATGGAAGATGCTCTCAAGAGAGCGGTTGTAATTGAATATCCCATTGATTTTATTTCTATAAACATCGAGCATGATGTCAAAATTCCCTTCAATCTAAGAGATTCATTTTAGGATTCTAGCAAATCAATTATTTATGTCCAACCAATACAATTGATTTTTAAAGTTAATATTGAGCATGAAGCTTTTGATACATTGACTATTCCTCATTCCCCATTCGTGAGCTTTTATTTATGTCCAACCAATACAATTGATTTTTAAAGTTAATATTGAGCATGAAGCTTTTGATACATTGACTATTCCTCATTCCCCATTCGTGAGCTTTTATTTTGTTTTGGTAGATGTCATTGACCATTTTTGGTAGGTGCATTTTCCGCTTCATGGGATTCATATTCGTATCAAGTTGTGCCAAGAAGGACTTGATCACAATTATTTGGTTAATGTAAGCTTTATGAAGTTAGCATTGAGTTTGGAGCTTTTACAAAAATCAAGGAGAAGATTCTTATGCTACATCGTGTTCCTTCTCTCGCCTTCACGTCCACAATTGAAGAGAAGAACGCAATGGAAGTATGGACATTCAGGAGTCCTTATGATTAAGCCTCTTATCCGCCGAGCTAACGACGTTAAACGCATGCGCTAGTTTGTAGGCAACCCAATGTCCATACCCCTTTTTTATTTTGTATATGTTCCGTCTTGTTCTTATTTTCTAAGTATTTATTCAATTTTGGGATAAAGGATGGAAGCTTGAGAATTACAGTCGTATCCGTTAGCGTCAATTTCTTATGAACTCACTTGGGCGAAGTACCATTTTCGTCTAACATGCACAAAGCAAAATTATACTATTCATGCACAAGTAGCATCAGTGAAGGGGTAACATATCCATACCTCTTTTTTTTACCATGTTTAATACCTACTTGTGAACTTTAATGCTTTGTTGGTGGGTGTTGAGCGTCCAACATGTTGTGTTGATAGGTTATGCCTCATAGTTCTCTTAATTTCCTGATTGTTTTAAATAAGTATGGAGTTACTAGTTATGTGTTAGTAGCATGTGTAGGATTGAATCGCATTAGGGACAATGTTGAGTTTAAAGTGTGGGGTGGGGTATGCCTTGCTTTTTTTTCTACATTTGTGTGTTCATGCATCATTTTGTCTTGAAAAAATTATTTGTGAAAAACCCCAAAAAAATTAGAACGATTTGAAAACTCAAAAAAATATATTCTGGTAATTTGTTGAGTCTAGTGTGCATGATCTTAAGGTTTTGATATGTGAACTATTTCACATATTCATTTCCTTGCATAATTCAAACTAAATGTAAGCACGTTCATTAGAAACAGAATGAGTTTGAAGAAGGTTTTGATTTAGTGTTCGCTGGAATAAGTCATTGATTCATCTAATTCCTATGTATTGTAAGCTGAGTCTAGAACTATATGTATGTCTCATTCGAGGCAAAATAAGAATAAGGAACATGGTTAATTGAGAAAATTATTTTAGGCCATATATGGACTGTTTGAGCAAAATTGCCTACATTTGAATGTGCTTAGTCACCCTATTTGAGCCTGATCCTTTTATTCTAACCCAAATATTACAATATGTCTTTGAATTCCCTGTCTATGTTTCAAGTGAGGTGTCGACCCTAGTTTTGAACGCGCCTCCCGCGCCGCTTTCCATCTGCGTTCGGATTCGCGTCATCCCCAGCGCTTTGTGCCTCGCCGTGTGTTAGCCGGTGGAGGTTCAGGATCAGAGGAGGTCGGTTTGTGTGGTGTGCGGCAAAGGCTCTCTAGGCTTCTTCGCTGATCCATTCTGACCTCGGCTTCGTTTTTCTGCTCGCCGTCCATCAGGATCGGTGCAGGTTTTAGTGCTTGCAGGTCCTGTTTCTGCTTTGGAGTTCGTCTTGACCGGTGTTGTGTTCCTGGCTTGGTGGTCCCATCGTCGAGCACTTGAACTCGGATCATGTTTTGCAGGTGTGGGACAGTCACTGGTGAACCTGATTTGAACTGGTTCTGCGACTGGTGGTTTGCCGACTTTGGCTCAGGGAGTGTGCGGTTGGCTGGTCGAAGTTGTGGTTTCAGAGCTTCTTCATTGAAGCAAAAGAAGATCCAGAGGAATCGCAGGAGTCAACATGCTCTCTTTTCCAAAAAATTGTTCAGTGCTCATCTTCTCTTACGAAGATTATTGTAGGATTGCAGCTTCTTCTGATAAGAGGATTGTGAAAGGCAAAGCAGCCACTGAGAAGACAAAGGTGACAGAATTGAGACCAAATAAGGCAGCCTCATCAGGGGTTCCGTTTTCAGATGGGAAGAAGAAGCCGGTAACTTTAGAAAAGGTCGCTCCTTTGTCAACAGGTGAGTTGGGAGCGGGTGAGGCATCTAAAGAACGAGCTCATCGGAATTCGGCGATTCCCAAGGAGAGCGATCTCATCCAGGTAATCCCGAATAAGATATACATCCGTAACTTACCTTATGAAACCTCTGAGGACTGGGTCCGGAGCACGTTTGGAGCTTTTGGCGACATTGTAGGGTGTTCTGTTCTAAAGCGTCTGAACAGGGGAGGAAAACGTTTCGGTTTTGTTGCATTTTCGTCCTCAGAAGCTGCATCAAAGGAAGTGGAGACCTTCAATGGGTATAAGATCAACGGGTATGTTCTATTTTTAGCATTGGCGCGTTATCCGGCATCACGTCCGGCGACGAACAGTAGAGCAGAGCAAGTCAAAATCAGTTCTCATGACTCTTCGCGGGAACGACAAGATATGATTTTGAAATCCCGTGATCCGAGAGATTGCTTTGTTTCAAAAAGTGTTGATCCCGATTTAGTTTCCCGTTCTGCCCCAGACGCGCGCGAGATTGGTGGGAAGAAGAAGGTAACGCGCGAGTTGATGTCGTTTTGGCCAGTCAGGATTATGGACCTAAGGCCCACGCGCAATCTTGTGAAGCCCAACAAGAAAAAAAATCTACAGGCTTTGCCATTGGGCCTTGGTGTGGGTTCTGATTCCGAAGCCCATAAGCAAATTTTTTGGGGGAGCTGTATTTCTCCTTTGGGGTCGGGTATGGGTAATGAAAGTCGGTTTGTTGACTTGATGGCTGAAGAAGCCCGTCACACTGTTGTGGAACACCAGAGTAGCCCGTGGAAGGAGGTTCTCCTTCAACCTCCGAAGGCAAGAACTTGTGATATTATAGCTCAACCGAAAAAACGTGGCCGTCCCAAGAAGGGTGAATCAAAGAAGACGACTCCTCCAACAGTATTTTATCAGACAAGGGCTAAAACCTCGGCTGATAAAGGAGGCAGCTCGGGTAGTTTCTTCATTGATATTGCTAAGAAAGATAGCTCAGATAATTGGAGTTATTGCACAAAAGTCAGGAAAAAAGTTGCTAGTGCTTTGGCGATCGTACCTTTGAATTCTGCAGTCGCACCTCAGAGTCTTGAGGAGGTAGTCAAGGATAGCGAGGAAGATGATTTCCCTGACACGACTTTAGGGGAAGAGCTAATACCCATTTCGGTTTCTAACCGGTTATCGTGTTTGAATTCGGGTAGGACTTGGTCAAGCAGGCTGATAATGAAGTAGCAGGTCTCTTGTCGAATTCCTATTTGGGTTTGTTGTTCTTGTTTTTTATTGGCTCTGTGTAGCTGTTATGGTTTGGGAAAATATCCTTTTCGAGGATCGTTTTCTCGCTTTGTTTCACTATTTTGTGAAACTTATGCTCAATAAAATTTTCGCTTATAAAAAAAATGTGTCTTTGAATCCATATTTCTTTTCTTAGGTGCTTCGTTGAGTGGGGTTATTATTTGGGAATGGGATATTGAGTGAACAAAAAAGGTAGAGAAAATGTGTGTATTGGTATAACATATGATTGTTTTTTGACGAAAATGTTGGGATTTATTAATTAGAATCAGCCGCCAGTAACCTGGGAAGAGGTTCCGACAGTAAGTTACAATCTCACACCAAATTAACCCATAAACGGGCGTTTCTAGCTAGCTCATGAGCTACTCTATTAGCAGTCCTTCTTACATGGACCACTTTAACATTTTGTAATGAAAATAAAACCTGCTTACAGTCACCGATAATGGCCCCCAAAGGTGTTATTAGTGCCGCCGGACTATAGATTGCCTGAACAACTCCTAGGCAGTCAGATTCGACCACCCCCTGCCCCATGTCTCGGTTTTCCAGGTCCTTTAAAGCCTCTTTGACCGCCAACACTTCCAGTAACTCTGGGACCTGGATGTCCTTAAATTACCAACTCCTTAAAAATATTGGGGCACCCGTATCGTCCCGACACACCCATCGACCTCCACCCCCGAAACCTGGGAACACCGCAACATCTACGTTTACCTTCCATCCATTCACCGGCGGTGTCCTCCATTTGTCCCTCTCCCTTGCCTCCCCCACCGTTCCAACCACCCTCGGGATTTGCGCCTCCACCCAACCTGCCAACAAAATTTGGGCGCCCCGGCTTATACCTTCCACAGACGGGCTCTTACCCTCCCAGACCCTCTGATTTCGGGCTTTCCATAGCTCCCAACAGGACACCGCAACGATGTCCTTAAAGCTTCCTCCATCCACCACCCATCCTTTTTCCAACCAAATTCTAAACGTGTCTGCAACAATCCCCTGCATGCCCATCCTTATGACATATGATTGTATTTAGCTATAAATTGTAGTCTTACCCCAAAAGAGTGGAGAAAGGGGAAAATTTAAAATTTTATATCCCTTATGAAAAAGAAAAGTGGTGGTAAGGCGGGAAATAGAATTATTTGAAAAAATATATGGTGCATATTTGAGTAGGTCATATTTAGAAAGAAAAAAAAAGAAAAATGAAAGAAAATTATCATATTATTGCTATTATGGGTTGTTAAATACAAGGAGAAATGGAACTAGAGAATACAAAAACGTTGGTTAGTGCACAAACTGTTAGTCTTATATTACTTATTTGTTGGAGTAATATATCGATGTGTGTTCTGATCTATGCCCACCATGCGAATAGAACCATAGATCGAGATAGATCACACTCGATGGGTCCCTAGTCAACAAAGCTTCACTAAAAGCGACTAGTATGAAAGATGACTCTTTATGGCTTACATTCTGTTAGTCATTGGAATGGGATTCTGGAGTGTGATCATAGATATCATGTGGGACATGATATTGGATGACCTGACATGAATATGTGCCATAGATCAAGTCATGACCATATTCATCGTCGTAGCTTGTCACGTATCCTTAGACCAAGGAGTCTTTGTGATCGCTATGCAGTAAACAACTGAGTTTGATTTGAGCCTAACGTTGTCCGTAACAGGGATTCCATAATGGCCATGATTGGCTTGAGGACGGACTACATGAGTGACCCAAAATACGGCTAAGGGATTTATCCCTCATACTATGGTATGGGAAAGATATCGGTTCTCGGCCGCTTGATCGAGAGTGACTGAAAGAATAGCATGGTTGTGCACATGATACTATGTATCATATATTCAGTCATCTCACATATCAAGGAACAGTGATTGAGAATAATAAGGATGACGTCTCTATGCCTTATCTCAATCAGGATATCGGAGATAAAAGGATAATGACAAGGGTGACGGAAAGGTTAGATTCGAAATGAACGATTCGTTATGCAGTGCCAGGCAATACTAAAGTCTCGTTAGTTGCCCCTTAAATAGGATCAAGTAAATTGGGATTTTACATTGATCTATTGACATGCATAAACCTAAGGGTCACACCGGAAGGTGAAACTCATTGACACAATTATGGAGAATGGCCAAAAGGGAGTTGTCTCGGGACATGAAAAAAACTGGGTTTTGGGTCCTGTGCCCGTAAGTGAATGGGACTTTACGGATCGAGACAAAGGTTGGAGTCTTGGATTGATCGCGTCGGATAATGTTGGGCATTTCCGGTATGGAGGGCTTGGAGGTGATGAGCGAATCATGGGACCTCGATGGAAATGGCCATGTGGCATGTTCCAAGAGGCCCATGGAACTAATTAATCAAGTCTTCATTAATTAGTACAAAGTAAGCATGACAAGGATTAAGGTGTTGGTGATTCACCACCTAACCCATCTTATCTAGCCATACTTTGTCCTATTTACACCTTACTTGTCACCATGCTTGTCCCATGCCTTTAGTTGGACAAGTACGGGGTTTGTTATGTTTACGTCATCTTTTTTCAACATAACAAACACAAGGCAAGAATAGGAAACACAACTTCTCCCTCCTCTCCATGACAATTTCGGCCAAGGCAAGCTCCCACCTCCATTTTTGTGTTCTTGAGTACTCAAAGAGAAGAACTACGTGACTTTGATTCCCATGTGGATACGTAGGCGTCTTGGAGACTGAAGCCAATCATTCGTTACCCGGTGTTCTTGTTTTGGTAAGAAATATTACTGAATTTTTAATTTATTGTGAATCCATTCTTTGTTAGTTGTTTCATGATTTTAATTGTCTCTCGGTTTTCATTGATTTTCTGCTGCGAGTTGGTTCATCTCCAACCCTACCTCGTGACCCAACACAAACGTGGGTTGGGCTGTGTGATACACTTATGGGAATGATTTGAAGCACTTTTTCCAACTACCAAAGTAAATCTTTGTCATACAACCATGACATCACCGTACTATCTATATGTGTTGATTCATGTCTTAACATAACCAAGAACTACTCTTAATAGATAGTTATTAGGATGCGAGTACGCATATATGAGGTATATGGGTTGTGATCGTAGGGACTTATCACTTGTGTTTATAAAAGTCAAATTTCATTAGGGCCCCTCTTAGTGAGTGGATGATTGTAAAAGAAGCATGACCATGCATGTGATTTTTCACTTACAATCCGAACTTGTGATTTTTCACCTACTAGGAGTTACCCATAACTTGTGAATGAAATCATAATTTTGCTCACTACCAACATCATATGAATCCTAAAGGATCACACACAATAGAATAAAGACCATGATGAAATAAACCTTAGAGGTTCAACTTAAATAAATCGGTAAAATTGTATTTGATATAACGAATCTCATTTAATTAATTAATTGTTCATAGGACGAAGTCATTATTTGTATTTAATTACCATCTTACATAATAATTAATTAGATTTTTTTTGAAACGGGTAACCGGATATTTCATTAATGCCAACTGGCAATCAGACAAGATGAGGCGTGACCGCCTCGGGTTCCAGATGTTTGTCCGGGCCGACCGTAGCAAGCCCGACGCTCATGGACCCATAATTTTAGCCCACTTGAACTCGTGGGCAACAACTCAAGATAACCCCCTACCGCCGTTTCAACATAACGGGGGAAAATAAAGCAATGTCCAAAACCAACAGAAAAAACATAGTCCCAAAAAACATAACAGAAGTAGCAGTAAAATAAAGTGACTGGTGCTGATAGTGCAGGCTGTCCGGGACCTCCCAGTGGTTGTCCCGGGTCTGTGGGTATAGGCTGATGGCGACGCCTCCCACCCCTGCTGGGACCGATCATTCCTCCATCGGAGGCCTCTGGACCTCCGCTCCATCTGCTTGGACATCCCCCTGAAATAGCAGCTCCCAGGGCTGCTAGTGGGTATTCAGGTCCCCCTTGCGCTTCTTGGTCTCCGGTGGGCGAGCATACTGCGATCCACTTCTGGTCTTCAGGATGGTCTTCTTCCCTTTGCCCCTGCTGGGGCCTCCTTTGCCTAGACTCCCCTGAAGATCCGCTGGGTAGCCCGTGGCTCTGGCTCTTCTTCCTTCCTCATCATCGCATTGAATCCAGGAGGAGCTTCGGTCGCGGGACCATCGGTAGAGTGGATGTTAGCCAGAAGGTCAAGCTTTGTGGACTTGGGAGGCGGGTAGGGTTCTCCACGGCCATCCCCCTGTAAGATGGTGGTCAACCCTTCAGGGTTAACCTTAACTAGAAGGTCAGGCTTCGGACTGCCTGCATTGGACGACTCAGCCTCCACAGTTATCTCCCTAGAATGGATCATAGGGTTCAGAGTGAGATCGCTCAGGAGGTAGGTGATCGTCGGATGTGAAGCTGGGAGAGGTGTCTCCAAAACCGTTTGGATCAGATGGTCTACATCCAAGTCCCGGGGGACCAGGATAGACCTATCATAGCGGACCTCCTCCCGACCAATCCCTTGGAGCAACGTCTGACAGTTCGGTAGCCTGTGTGTCAACATACCACACCTGCGACAAAGTCCACCACTGTAAAGTCCTAAAAGTTTAATTGTCTTTTTACGGGTTTTAACTAACGGGATTGGGAAGCGCTTCAAAAAAAAAATATTGGGTCGGACCGGGTCGGACTGGACCCGACTAGCAACCCGGCCAGGCCAGACCCGACCAACACACCCGGCCAGATCCGGCCCGAACCGGGCCGCCCTCAGCCTGCCCTCTCATTTGGGCTGCACGGCCCAGCATGCGCCAGGCCCGGTTGGCTGAAGCCCAAGCCCGTTGAGTCATCGGGTATAAAAGCCCTCCTCCTCCCTCAGAAACCCTAATCCCCTCACTCTGCCGCCCTTCTCCTCTCCTAAACCCGACGTCACCCTCGCCATCCTCCTCCTCCACGCCGTCTTCTTCTCTTACCATATCCGGCCACCACTCTCTCTCCCGCCTCCATCTCCGGCCCTCTCCCTCCCTCACTCCGTCTTCGTCTTCTTCGAACCTCATCCCGACCTCCCCTTCGCTGCCGTCACCTCCTCCGTTCGACCACGACATCCACCGCCCTTCCTTCCCCTCCGGCCCTCTCAACGCCACCGTCCCTCCTCCCCCTCACAGCTCGTGTTCCACCTCCCTCTCCCCTCGCCGAGACACCGTCGCTGCCCCGAACAGCCACCTCCGTCTAGTTGTGTCTCCGGCCGTGTTCTACGCCAAGCCCTTCTCTGCCTCTTTCCCCCGTCGGCGCCGTGATTGTCTAGCCTAGACAAGCTCGCCGGATCTGGTGAGACCCGTCCGGATCTGAGGCGGAGTGCCCCGCCGCGCCCACGGCCACCACCACCGCCGCTCTCCACCGCCCGCCACCGTTCGTTCCCACGGTTAGGCTTCGGCCGGCTACGCCCTTACCGGTGGTTAGCCGGTTGTGAAAACCGAGTCCCTATTATTTTTTTTCGTTACCGAGTTATTCTTCCCCTTTACCGCTATTCCATGCTTTGTTCTGGATCTGGCTCGGTTTAAACCGTTTTCATTTTGAATCTGAAATGTAAAGAAATCAAAGAAAGTGAGATGTTGTTAGTATGTTTCAAAACGAAGTTTGGATCTAAAGTGTTTTGTTGTAAGACCAAAAGAAGTTAAAAAAAGGATTGTTATTTGAAACAAAAATCAATTGTAAAAGGAAAAAAAAGAAGGGAAAATCAGTTTTGAATTCTTAAGAAAATTGATAAAACTAAATCTGATTAAATTAAACGGGTTTTAAAACGAAAGTCGGTTGTTAAGATTAAACTTGAGTTAAGTTAAATCGAAAAGGGAAACGAAATCAGATCGGATTTAGAAAGGCTTGGACCAAAATATTGAGTTTGGAAAAGAACAGGAAAGAATCGTTCTGTTTTAAAATCAAAGTCGGAATTAGATAAAGCAAAGGAGTTTCAAAGACGGTTTTGAGTTAAAATTAGTTTTAACTGGGTTTTGGATCAATCTGAGTTCGGTGCGCGGGTGCTCGAACCCGATCCGTCGTAATTCCGCTTTTATCCCGCTCGAGTTTAAGGGACAACTGTCTGTTCTAAACTAGACTAATAATAACCTTTAGTTTAGCGGTGGAACCGTTATTGATTTGTGGTTTCGTGTTAAATTTAGAGTCCGGCTTCGATCGAAGAGAAGTTCGGAGGTAGCGAGCCAGGGCGTCAGCAGCTAGGAGACATAGCGGTTGCTCTTCAGTTGAGGTAGGGAAAAGTAGCCGGATCTCGGCCCTGACTAGGGAAAGTTAACAGTAGAATTGCATGTGACACCGGGGTGTCGTGGGTTGAGTAGGTTATCGAATATTAGAAATGCATGATACGGGGTTGTAGCGTTTAAGAGAAAAGCATGTGACACTTAGTAGTGTCGTAGGAACAGAGAACTTAGCGATAATTGAATTACTGGAGGCATATGACCATGCCCGTAGGTTGTTTGTGAAACTAGCGATCTTAGGACTGTTGGAGGCATCGTTTATGCCGGAGGTTGTTGTGCGTTATTAGTTGTTGAGTTTGGGTGGCCTTGAGAGCCCGTGTTATTTATTGTCGAGTTTGGGTGGCCTTGAGAGCCCGTGTTATTTATTGCTGAGTCTTGGGTGGCCATGAGAGCCCGTGTTGTCGTTTTGGTGTCTTGGGTGGCCGTGAGTGCCCGTGGGGTTGTGAACCAGTGTTTTAGGGTTGGTGTCTTGGGTGGCCATGAGTGCCCGTGGGGTTGTTGAGCCCGTGAGTTACCTTTGGTGGTTTTGAGTGGCCGTGAGTGCCCGTGGGGTCGTTGAGCCGTGAGTTACTGTTGGTGTATCTCGGGAGGCCGTGAGTGCTTGTGGGGCTGCTAAGTCCGTGCTTTAGGGTTGGTGTCTTGGGTGGCCATGAGTGCCTGTGGAGTGTTGAAATTGTGTGGTTGTTGTTTGTTGAACTGTGTTTGTGATTGTGATTGTGGTTACCTGAGGTTGTGGGCCCGCTTCATTAAACGGGGGTCCTCGATCACACGCGTCTGCACGTTCAGACGGGGTAGGGGGCCCGCCCGTCAGTAAAGGGGTCCTGGCCGCGCGTGTGTGGTTCGGTGGTTGTGAGTGTGATAGGTTGACAGTCTGATCCGACTTTGTGTCGAGGAAATGCGACAGGTCGACCGCCTGACCTGATGAGATTGGTAAAGGGCGTGAGGGAGGTTACTGAGCAGATGGTTTGCGATCCTTTGTGATCTTGTTTGGTGTTGCGTAGTTTCTTTCGAGTCCTTGGGAGAGGTCGTGATCGTTGTGTCGGGTCTACTTTGTGTGTCAAAGTGTTGAGTTGGTCAAGGAAGGTAACAATGGGTGTATGATCAGTCAGAGTCCTTGGGTCGGGGACAGTGTCCCCCGGTGTAGACTTTATTATTGTTGTTACCGACATTGTCTGCTAATTATGTCGTAGTCAGTCTGTTATCCGTGGTGGTGAGTGAACGCTCACCCCTAGCTGCTTTTCCTACAGGTACTTGTCGCAGGTCGGACTAGGTGAGCTTCCGAAGCTTGAAGAGCTAGGGGCGGGAGTCCAGGTTACTTTTTAGTCTAGCGGCGGATACCTCGCTTTGTCCGCTTGTGTGACGTTTTATTTTTGCGTTGTAATTACCCTTTTGTTGAGCTAAACTGGTATTGTAAAGTGTTTTAATGGAAATGGTTTCGAAGTGTTTTCTTATTTTTTTTAAACGTTCGCGTCCCGAGTTCGGTTTACTGAAATTGGGGCGTGACAACCACCCTCTCATATTGTAGGTCAATCACAGTGGAGGAATCAGTACCTGAGAAACGGAGTTTGGTTCTCCGCCGCAGTGGTCGGGACAGCTCCATACGGACTCGCATCCAGAGATGCCTGTCCTCCCGTCGGACCGTTGGGATAGGGGCCGATAGGATTTGGGTGCCTATACTGCTCGCTAGAAGGCCTCGAATGTAGGAATTCCTTGCTCCTCCCGGGACATTCAGTGCCCTGACCCCAAGTTCCACATGATTGAAGCTGATGTCTTCCGGCCGCTCGAATCGCCGGAGCGGTTCAAAGAGGAGGGGGAAGCCCTTAAAACTCCAGGGACCCCTGTGGCGGATATCTTCCATAGTCCGTGCGGACGGGAAGTGATAACCCGTGACGGTGGGAGTCAGGAATTCAACACGGATCCCCGTAACCTTTCATTTCTTCAGCATCATCCCGCATACGATGTGCTGATTGTGCGATCCGTCCCCTGCAACCCTTGCTGCCAAGGAGAATTCATATGATCCCGAGGTAAACAATGGGATCCCCTCGTCCGAGACCACCAGTTCCTCAACCTCGTCTTCCCAGTCCGGGATCGAGGAGACCATCAATAATTAATTAGAATAAATAAAGGCCCAAAATATATAAATATAATGGGCTTGGTCGAACACCCGTATAAGAAAATAAGAGTATTAGGCCAACCTTATATTTATGTATTATTGATGGTGTTTTATTTATTAAACTAGAAGAAGGAAATACAATACTCTAGAATGTCTAGACACAAAAGAGAATTCTACTTTGACTAGAATTAAGAAAACAAGACACCTCCTTTTCCTAAGCTTCATATTCTAATTGGAGTTGTACGATGGTAAACTAAACCATATAAATAAAGCACTAGGGGGGGGGGGGCGAAAATTACAAGGTATTGAGCTGAAATTTTCAACCACCACCTATAGAAGGTAATGGTAAAAACGTTCAAGGCTACTAGCAATCTTTAGTTGTGGATTCGTCTTACTCGTGTGGCTACCATTAGAGGGAAAACACATGGGGGCCTAAGCTAATCTTCCCAAAGGTCCCAGCCTCGAGCCAACAAGATCACGTATCATATTTTGTTCTACATCGAGTTAATATTTTTAAATACATGCTTAAATTAGTTTTCTTGATGCATGTTATTCTAGGTTTGAATAAGATTATCGATTTTTTTCCACCTTGTTTACGAAACACGTAACCCTACACGATCTTGAATTTATGGTTCTTCTTATCTATAAAACTCTATTTCTAACATGTTATGTCTCCAACAACACCTTTAATTCATAACACTATCCTCTATCTCGTTGATCGTCTTACCATAGGAGACCAACAAAGAATTACCATCCTCTGATCTGTCTTTATACCAGTGGCCTCGTTGTCTAGATTCAAAATCATAGTTATCAGTGAAGTCGATGTCGTGCTCGTCGCAAATCACCCATCTTTCACAAATTGAACCCCTTAACAAAACATGTTGATATATTATACACGATTTAGACTTACGTCGACTACTTTTTTTTTAAAACGAGTACAGAGGTATTGCATTACTGTAGAACAACAGCTTTACAGGGTAGGACATAACTGTCCAGGATTCCAGATATTTGTCCCGATCGACCGTAGTCCATCAGGCGCTCATGAATCCATAAAAATAGTCTGCTTTGAATCGTAGATCCGAACTTAGGAGTTCCTCTTAACGACTTTTCAAAAAAACTAATACTCAAAATCCTAAATCTATCTATCCAACAATTTATTCGACCTAAAACAGGATAAAAGATTAGCACACGAACGGAATAATAAACTTACAAATCTGCGATGCCAGTTCTTCTGGGCCCAGTGCCATTGGAGCGTTCTGGTATCGTCAATTCTTCGTCTTGAGTCGCCCGGATCTATAGAAGTAGTGCGGAGGACGGGATAATCGATTCGACCCGCAACCTTTTGTTCGGGGTCGAGAGTCCCGACTTCGGGTGCCGTGGAAGCAGGCCCCAACCTATCGTCCCTCCTCCCGGATCCCAGATCCATCGAGGGAGCGGAACCATGCTGGATAGGGTTTGCCCCTTTGATGGATATGCCCCGAACTGGCCGGCGAGGGATGGCCCTAGGGCGGGAGGCCGTTGCAAATGGGAGACGACGCATGGAGCACGGACCCTAATGGACGGCGACAGGAGGGCCACAGTGGTAATTGGCACGAACTCGGGACCAATCCGGCGACGCAGGATCGGTAGCACAAGACGAGGAGGAGGTCGTGGGACGGTTTGAACGGGCGGCGGCGACTTGCAAAGGTAAACGACGGCGAAAAAGGATTAAAAGGGTATTGTTGAACCCATCCATGGGTAAATCCGTCAAGGGTAGCCGAGAGCTTTGAATCAAGAGTTTCAATGGTGGAGAAAAGGGGGAGGGGAGGAGGCTGCGCAGAGAGAGTGTAGTCCCTAGGGTTTTGAGGAAGCCTTCTTTCAAAATGTATAGTTAATAATCGGGTTTTTGTGGCACGAGGCCCATAAGAAACTAACATAGAGCATCCTCATATCCACGACCTTAATGAAAAATTATCACAACATTCTTTAGGTTTTTGTGGTGTTCGGTGAACCTCAGATTTTTCAATTATGAGCTTCCCCATGTAACAAAATCAAATTTTAGCCATGGTGACGGAGATTTGGGCCATCATCACCTTTACTACCGCTGCCTAAAGAAGTGTTACCTTCGTTTTTCTTTTAATTAGCAATATTTATATAAAAATGCCTTTAATTATAAGACGAAGATAAAGACAAGGAAATACAAATAAACATAATTTCCTTGAGGAACTAATCTTAATATACATGCTACGTGTAAGGTTTCTAGAGAGAGAGGCTCCTCCCTCTCTCTAAAAACCCTTCGTCCTCTTCGCCTCAGGCCACACCGCGGCTGTCCCTCTTTCCACCGCCGGTGACCTCTTCTTCAGGAGGTTGCCGGCGGTGACCCTTGTGTCCCTCTCCGTCCCTCAGCCGACCTCTACCCCTTCTACCCTTCCTTTCCCCCTTTTACCCTTCGATCTCTTCCTCCTCGGCCGTGATCTTCAGATCCGGCCTTTGCCTTCTCCCTCCTCGGTAGTCAGGACCCAGATCTATCGTGGGAGCAGTTTCTTCGACTTCTGGGTCAAGATTCGCGCGGATCTGATGGTTCTCGCTTCTGGTTTCGTGAGGGGTTTGGGTCAGAGGATTGCGGCTCAGATCTGATCGTGGGAGGGCTTTCCATTCCGGCGCCGGTGGGATTGTTGCAGTATCGGCCGCTCAGTTCCTCTGATTTGCTGGTGAAGATCGTCCCGGCTCTTGCAAGGTTTCTCCTCTTCAACGTCGTTGTTGGACTGGCTCGAGTTCGACTGAAAAGTCAGTCTTCTTCCTTGGTTTTTTCCTTGGGCCCTCGGCTGGTGTTGGACGGCGAGGGACAAACGGAACTCTTGGCCGGTCCGGTGGAGCTCGGACCGTGAAGGCTTTGCTGGTGAGTATCTCTTCCTCTCCTTTTAATTTGGTAGTTCCTCTTTCTCCCTCACTTCCCCCTTCCTTTCGTTTGGCTTCCTTCATACTCGACCACTAGTGGTGGGTCGAGCTCGCCGGTAGGGGTTGGCCACCGGCGAGGTTCATGGCTAATGCCTCGGTGAAGCCTCTCGATTGTAGGTAAGGTTTAGTGAGTGTGAGTGAAAGGGTTCTTCTGAGTTAAGGGTGCTCGGGATTCTTGCTCTTTTCTGTTACCCTTTGTTTTTTTTGGATGGGATCTCTGGTTGTTTGGTGGTCCTTTCCCTTTGCGCTTCAAGGTAAACATTTGGGTTTTAGACCTGTTTTTGTGTTAGTACTTCACGCTTGAGTTTTAGGCTTTTAGGCCCTCACTTGTTTTGCTACATGTTAGCTTCTTCATCTTACCCCTGCGTGGGTTCATCTCATCACCCCTGCGTGGGTTCATCTCTTCACCCCTGCGTGGGATGTCATACCCCTGTGTGGGTTTCTTACATCTCCCCTGTGTGGGATTTCATACCCCAGCGTGGGTCTGTGTTCAAGAGGTTCCGATTAGAGAGGATTTCTATTATGTCTTTGCTGATAAAATAAAATTTTCCTTGAAGAACTAACGGTTCCCGATATAGCATACGCATAGGTACTACTTGTTACATTAGGCTATAACAAAAAAAAAACAATATGCTTAATAGACCCAAAAACACATTCCAAGCAACCTTAAGAACCAAAATGACCACAACAATGTCTTGATACTCCAACCTGTCTCGAATCGCCACACATAAGTGTTGCTTCTAGTTAAAGCAAACGGATAAAGAACAATAAAAAAACTAAAGCAAAAGAAGAAGAACAAGAATGTTTGAAACTACATACAACAAGGGTATTTTGGTATCCCGAATATAAGATACACGTGGCATCACGTATATTAACTAAGTCAAAATTTCCATCCATTTTTTCTAGAAGAACATGTACTAATATTACTGGAAAATGAAATAGGATGATGAGAACATACCTATACTTATCGTACAAGATAGAATCCAACTAAACAACATAAAGCAATAACATAAATCTAAAAGTTGTTCGATGCATAAGGGCGGTTGAAGGGGAAATCTGCGATAGCATCATGGGAAGCCATAGATAGCGATACAACATATTTATACCAAACGGCACTGGGCGAGCAAGCCGAGTGAAATGGGATTCCGATTGGATATAAATTGACTCTGAGGTTTGCTCCAGTAGAATACTGAATCCTTAGAGTGACGTCCCGGACAGTCCTGTAACCAGGAACTGAAATGGCTCAGATGGACTTTGCATTCTCCCGAGGAATCAGTAGACGTCGTCCCCCCTCGGATGATAATGAGGGACTTTAAAAACGTATAATTGCTGGTTCCCGATCTGATTGAAGAATGTCGGGCCGGTATTTCGTGGAATCGATGCCACCCAACGTCCAGTGAGGCGGTATTACCGGCAAACCCCCCACTGGACCACGAAGGACTCATTGATCTAGGCAAGGGAGCATTCCACCCCTCGCTGTTTGTCGTGTTCCTCCATTTCCCGGTCCCCGAACTCGCCCTGAAACCCGACCCGGGACCCTGCCCTTGGCCGATCCGCAACCCAGGTTGCCTACGACTCGGGCCTGTCCCGACCCGACCCAACCGGGGCCCGGTCCACCCATCTCGGCCAAAGATAATTCTCTCGGAACCCTAGCCTCCCGTGCTTCCATTCCCAACAGCGCCGCCTTCGTCTCTAATCGTCCTCCGGCCTCAGACAGTGAAAATACCACCAACGGCACCATCACCGGCGGTGGCCACGGTTCACGTGCCTCCTGCCCCCACGCCGTGATCGCCAGCGTCAATGCCACCCCCAGACTGTACCCACAGTCAGCGATCTAGCCTACCACACCAATCCACCGATTGAACATGGGGCAACACAGATATCCTCTGACCGCTTCTTGAGTACGAGACCCCCTACCGATCGAGAAAAATTTGACACTAAACAATCGAGAATCAAGAGAAAGTCTCCAACGACTTACCCTGACATCGTCGACGTCCACAAGAGGGAGAGGCCCTACCATCGTCGCTTCCCCCGCCGTGCTCCAGCCGTCACGCACGCAGATCCGAAAGTGCTAGAATCCCCAACCTCCCCTACTCCCGTTGCCGATCAAAACCAACAACAACAAATTTGCACCTGCTCAACTTCAAAGTTCCCCACCTGTGCACCTTCACCACTCAAGCCCCACACCTGCAATAGCATATCACAATACTTCTCCATCACCGATCAATCAAAGAGGAGAAGTAGTAAGCGTCGGCGGAATTACAACCCTAGCCGCCGCCCTAGAGAGAACTCTGCACTTACGGAAATTCTTCCCATCCATTTTATTTTAGTTCGATATGTAGATAAAAAAATGTAATGAATTTTCATGTTTTATTTATCATGTATATTTTTGAGGGACAACATATCATGCGCAGAGCTCCCTAAACTCAAGGACAGCTTTTTGCGATTTACTTCTTCCTCAACAACCTTCCGTGTTTTCATCTTCCACGGCAGGGACGATGGCGTCGATAGGAGATCTGAACGGGGGTGAGGCGATCTTTGATGCTGAACTGTTCAGGGAGCCAAGCAGCCCAAGGGAGGAGACGGTGGCGCTGGGGATCGGGGTTCAGCCGCGGTCGATCGGGGATGCTGAGGACTCGCTCACGCCGGCCGAGGATCTGACACCGCGTGAGGAGGAGAGTCAGTAGATGACGTTCTCGAAACAGAACATCGGTGCCGTGGGACGCTCGCCATGGGAACAGGTAGGTTTCATGGGGCGGCAAGGGTGGTAACCCGTCGTGTGCAGGCGGCGGGGCCACGTCCAAGGAAGGGGCGCGAGGTGGCGCAGCGATATGAGGGCGGTGAGCTCGCCTGGAACTTGTCGTCGGGGACGGAGGGAGAACCGGAGGGGACTACACGTGAGGGAGAGGAGTTACTCCCGATTGTGGTTTCCTCGGATGCGGGATCACAGCCGATAGAGTCGCCAGAGGCGCTGGCGTGGCGGCGAAGGAAGGGGAAGGTGCCTGCGCGCGAATCTTGTTGGGTTTTGGATGATGGGCCAGGCCGGATGCATGGAGATCTGGGCTTGGGCCAGGTCCTGCTTGCGGACGCCTGGCAGAGTTGGCAGGTTGGGCCAGGTGAGGGCAATCGGTCGGGCGGACACAAGGGTTCGGGCTGGTAGCCGAGGGTGGGTACTGGGCCAGGGGGTCGGAATGGTGGAGCTGCGATAGGGTGGACTCGGGGCGGGCCGGATGACATCGCTCGGTGGGCTGCCCGGTATGGGTCCGAGGCGGGTCAAGACCCGCGGGTGAATCCGACTTGACCAGAGTTGGGAGACGGGTCTGATCCCATTCGGAACCCGATTCTAGCGGGTCATCCGGGACCGGGACATGGTTTTAATCCGTTTGGAGCCTGAGAGTGCCGGGAGAGCGACTTGCGTGGTTCGGGGGAGCAAGTTGGGGACCTGGGGTCACGGCCGGCCTCGATGAGGATCAAGGAGGTTGTTGGGCCAGTACATGAGATCACAGGTCGCGGAGCCCAGTATCGGTTTGGGTTGGCAGCTAAGGTGCTGACGTCCAATAAGGTTTTCTGGAAGTTCGTGGTGGCTCGGATGGAGGATATGTGGAGTATGAAGGTCGAGGAAAAACCGTTGGAGGGGGGCTTGGTCGCTTTCTTCTTCAGGACGGCGAAGGAAATGGATAGGGTTATGTTGGGGGAATCGTGGTCTTTCTGGGATTCGCTTGTGCTATTTACTGATCTGCGAGCTCATATGCAGGCCAGGGATCTTGAGTTCCATCACTTTTGCGTATGGGCACGTGTCTCCAACTTGTTGGTGGGTACGTGGACTAGGGACGTGGGGTTCAGAGTGGGGAACGCATTGGGTGTCTACCAGGGGTGTATGTGGATAAGTCGGGGCTTTGCTGGGGGGATTTCATGAAGATCAGGATTAGGGCGGACATCAGAGTACCATTGCAGAGTCAACTATGGCTTCGTTTATCGGAATCACAGGTACGAACCCTTCTCTATGTGTCTTATGAACACCTCCCAGACCACTGCTTTGGCTGTTGTTGTGCGGGCCATTTATTTCCGGCCTGTCCGGTGGCCGAAAGTGTTAGGGGACCATCGTTGAGGGCACCGGCAGATCCGAGATCCATATTGGAGAAGGCGAAACATGGGAAGGCTACCCCGAGGACGAATTGGACGTATATGAGAGGTCTTGGGGGAGTGACACCCAAACCGATTAGACCTCAGACGCCCCCAAAATCAAGAGAGAAGTACTTGGGCAGGTGGGCTGTCACGAGGAGGTGCCGGTAGGATGGCTGCCTAGGGATCCTTCACCGTCGTTATCAGGGAAGAAAAGGTTGCAGAGGGACGAGGAACCTAAGGAGGAGGAGGGGTCGTCGGCATCCGATGGGGCATCACAAGTAGCGGCGGGGGGCTTCAAGCACCCCCGCCTCCAGGAATGAATCTCTAGAGGCCTAGGGAGGGGTTGGTCGACTGCACCACCTCCCTGGCAGAATGGTGGCAACGGTTCTGCCAACAGTCGACAGGATTCTCCCCTACCAGTTCGGGGTCAGCAATCCCGCGTTTAGGATCCATACATTTATTAGTCAAGGGAGGACGACGCACGCTGACTTCCCGGGGGAGCTATCTGTCCACCACTATAAAATTTCCACTTGGTCTGCTCGATCAGTGTCTTATGGTTGGAGCATGTTGTATCAGTGTCTTTGGATGCTACCGTAGTTTCCCCCATCCGACCGCCTCTATGCCCATGAGCAACATTTACTATTCAACACTTGATTTCTTGTTTTATTATAGATTCTTGGTTTGTATGGTGTTAGTAGTTTTCCGACCACCTAAATGCTTTAATTAATAATATTGTCATTTCTTCTCCAAAAAAAAATCTTGTATATTTTTGTTCATGGGAAGTTTAAGTGAGTAATTATTGTATATTTAACCTCTGAAACTCTAATCATTAACCCATAATAAATTATCTTCTCGAATAACAAAATTATATATATAAAATAAAGAAAAAATTATACATTATCCTACCTAAATTTATATCCTTTTCACTTTACTTTACCTAACTAAAAAAAGCCGCGTACGGTATCTTGAGGTGTTTTTTCCCACTTTACTCTTCCAGAATTGGCGGAGCTACTCACAATTCGCAAAGCTTTGGGATGGTGGAGGGAGAAAGGCTGGCACGCAGGGTGTGTGGAGTCTGATTGTCTAACAGTGGTGCAGTACATAAATGGGGATACAGAGGTGCTCTCCCCGCTTGGACCTATCATAGACGATTGTAGGACTATTCTACATTTGTTCCGAGAAGTTCGACTGTAATACTCAAGACGTTCAGGAAACAGGGTGGCCCATCTCTTAGCTAGAAACGCACTGGTATGATTATCTTATGACTGGAACACTGATTCAGTTCCTGATGTAATTCGGTCTACCCTTGCGGGAGATTTGATTTAATAAAATACCAGTATTCAAAAAAAAATTGATCATAGTTAGGGAGGAGAAATCCGGTGAGAAGCATGTTTTAACGTAGGAACCCCGAGAACCGATCTAAGTCATCCATTTTAAGAATGGATGGATGAGATGCAATTGAGTAGTTGACTTGTGGAGTGCAAAAAAACATTACTTTTTAGTAAGTGGTAAGAGATTTTTAGTAAAACTATCATATTATTTTTTTTAATCAATTCACTAATTTAATTTTTCCCGCTTCGTTTGAACTCCGATTGGCTTCAAACTTGCGCCATTAGTTTTCTTTATTTAAGGGCTTTAAATCAAGATCAGTCATGAATATATTTTGAAGCACGAAAAAAAATTATTTCGGTGTTGATTTTTTTTAAAGTCTGGGTAATTTTTATCAACACTTTGCTATGGATTTATCAACACTTTTACACTGATTTTATCAACACTTTACACTGGTTTTATCACCTCATTTTCTAAAATTGATCATGATTTTATCACCTCATCGCGTGCTTTTTATGAACACTAGTTTTATCAACACTAAACACTAGGTTTATAATTCAATTACGTGTGTTTTATCACCTCTATCACATGTTTTTTTTGAAGCACAAATTTTTTTTATTTCAGGGCTGGTTTTAAAGAAATTATATCTAGGTAATTTTTATCAACACTTTGCTCTGATTTTATCAACACTTTACACTGGTTTTATCAACACTTTACACTGGTTTTATCACCCCATTCTCCAAAACTGATCATTTTTTTTATCATCTCATCACGTGCTTTTTATGAACACTAGTTTTATCAACACTAAACACTAGGTTTATCATTGAATTACGTGTGTTTTATCACTCCATCACAAGTTTTTTTATCAACGTTAAACTCTAGTGTATCACACTTATTATCAAAATTGAACATGTTTTTTATCACCTCATTATTTGTTTCTTATCATCTTATTACATGTTTTTTTATCAACATTTGGCACTAGTTTGGTACTCCGATATAAAACATTTATTAGTGAAGAATTATCAACACTCAACATTATTTTTATCACCTTGATTTAAATTTTTATTTTCGTGCTTCAAAATATATTCTAACTGATCTTGATTTAAAGCCCTTGAAAAAAGAAAAATATTGGCGCAAGTTTGAAGTTAATCGGAGTTCAAACGAATCGGAAAATATTAAATTAGTGAATTGGTTAAAAAAATGGAAAATTATCCACATGGCATCATGCTATTACAATTATGCCCTTACTTGTTTAGAGAAAGATTAAAGTGGCGTGTATATGGGTTGGATTGAGGTGATGATGTGGCATTTTGATGAGTGTTGGATCATATGTAAGTGTGGCTAGGATAGGTTCGCACGGTTCCTATGTTAAGAGTGGGTCTCAATAGATTATCCTTCCATATTTAGGTAGAATAAAGTGAAAACAAACTTTTCGATACATCGTAAACAATTTTTTTAATTAGGTAGATGAAAAAAATCAGGGGATCGCATACGAAAGTTTTTTAGTTAGGTAAAGTAAAATAAAAAAGTATAAAGTTTAGTGAGAAAGAGTGTAACTTTCACAAAAAAAAAATGAATAAATTATCCAATTACATCAAAATATGTCAAAACTAAGACATGCAACGTTTCAACTAAATAAAAATTAATGAAAGAAAAAACTCTATACAACCTTAAATTGCTCTACTCCTTTTCTATCGTCCTAATGGCCTCCAAACCGTCTCCCACAACCAATCCCTCGCTGCCGCAGGCACCTACAACTCTTGTGCGTCTTCCATGTCCTCCCTCACTGTCACGCCCCAATTTCAGCGAACCGAACTCGGGACGCGAACATTTAAAAGATACAATTCTTTAAACCTGTTTTCTTTAAATCACTTTAAAATACCAGTTTAGTTCAACAAATAAAGTCAAATACAACTCAAACAAAATTAGTCCCACACTTGGACAAAAAGGGTAGGTACACGTCACTAGACTCAAGACTCCCAGAACCCGCTTCAAGCTCTTCAAGCTTCAGAAGCTCACCTACTCCAGCCTGCGAACGGTACCTGTAGGAAAAGCAGCTAGGGGTGAGCGTTCGCTCACCACCACAGATAACAGACTGACTACGGCATAATTAGCAGACAATGCCGGTAACACCACAACGACTCAAAAGACACACACACGACCAGTACTTTCCTCAACCGACTCAACACTCGGACACGTTATGTAGACCCCACACTACGATCGACGACCTCCTCCAAGACACGACTGACCACACAATACCAAACAAGATCACAAAGGATCTCAAACCGGCTGCTCAGTAACCAATCTCTGTCTCTCGCCCTTTAACGATCATAGACGTGGTCAGGCGGTCGACCTGTCGCGCAACTTCTCCCGATCCCAGTCGGGAGGCTAACCCACAACCTCTCCGCTTCACCCGATCCCAGTCGGGTGGTTAGCCACACCCGCGCGTCCTTCCCCCGATCCTAGTCGGGGAGCTAGCCCACAACCCCTCCGCTTCTCCCGATCCCAGTCGGGAGGCTAGCTACACCACACAACCTCCACCAGTATTAAGTAACCAATCACAATCACAAACAAGTTCAACAGACAGTAACGACACCGGTGACAACTCCACAGGCACTCAAGGCCAAAAAGACACCAACAACCAAACACAGGTTCAACACCCTACGGGCCCTCATGGCCACCCAAGACACCAACGGTAAAGTACGGGTTCACAACCCCACGGGCACTCACGGCCACCCAAAACACCGAAACGACAACACGGGCTCTCATGGCCACCCAAGACTCAGCAATAAATAACACGGGCTCTCAAGGCCACCCAAGACTCAGCAATAAATAACACGGGCTCTCAAGGCCACCCAAGACTCAGCAATAAATAAAACGGGCTCTCAAGGCCACCCAACTCAACAATAAATAATACGGGCTCTCAAGGCCACCCAAACTCAACAGTAAAATAACACACAACAACCTCCGGCATAATCGATGCCTACAACAATCCTAAGATCACTAGTTTCACAAACAACCTCCGGGCATGGTCATATGCCTCCAGCAGTCCTACTATCAACAGTTTCACAATCAACCTCCGGGCATGGTCATATGCCTCCAGTAAATCTACTAACGCTAAGTTCTCTACTCCTAAGACACTACTAAGTGTCACATGCATTCCCGATATTCGCTACGTTCCCGTATCATGCATTTCTAATATTCGATAACCTAAATAACTCACGACACCCCGGTGTCACATGCAATTCTACAGTTAACTTTCCTTAGTCAGGGCCGAGATCCGGCTACTTTTCCCTACCTCAACCGAAGAGCACCCGCTACGCTTCCTAGCTGCTGACGTTCTGGCTCGCTACCTCCGGGCTTCACTTCGATCGAAGCCAGACGCTAAAGATAACACGAAAGCCATAATTAGAGGCGGTTCTCAGGTTAATTTAGTGGTTACGATTTGTCCAAATTAAAACCGATAGTTGTCTTTTAAACTCGGACGTGCTAAAAGCGGGGTTACGACGAATCGGGTTCGAGTACTCGAGCCCCGAGCACAAAACCCGGTGCATGGATTTCGAGACACGGCTCCCGAGGCACCGATTCCGCGTTCCGTTGTTAAACCCATCCTAAGTCCATTTCAACAGCCCGATTAATCGTTCCACGCTCAACAAATCAAGGCCCACTTTAAATCAAATATGATCGTTCTTTTCAAATCCCTTTTAAAACCCAAGTCGTTTTAGTTCATTTTCCTACAACTTTGTTTCTCAAAACTCCTCGACTCAAAACCGTTAATTAAAACCAAATTTATGTTAATTCCATTTTATTTCAAATCCCTTTTTCCTTAAAACACTGATTTTCGTTTTCATTTCTTTAAATCTGAAATCCTTTTCTATTAAAACTGATTTTCCCTTTTTAAATTCCCTTTTCCTTTTCTGTTTCAACAATTGCTCCTCATGATCAGATCCAAGAAAAATAGATTTCGGTTTCAACCATTTTCGTTCCACAGAGCGTTCAGATCCAAAAACAAGTGTTGTTTCCACACTGCCAGATCCAGAAAAGAAAGAAAGACAAGGGAAAAGGGAACGGAAGGAAAAAGGGGACGAGGGAGAGGGTGGTCGGGGAGGACGAGCTCGGGCTCGGGACTGAGTGAGGACGGAGGCGGTGGTTCGTGAATCAGACGGAGGAGAAGACGAGGGAGAGTGGGGATGTGGTGGTCGGAAACGGACCGAGAGAGGGAGGTGGCTGGTGGGGGCTGAACGGAGAGAGGAGACGGCGGCGAAGGGAAGGAAGGGAGGTGGTTTCCGGTTGGACGGAGAGGAGCTCGGTATGGTGGCGGCCGGAGCGGTTGGTCGGAGAAGAAGACGGCGGCGTGGAGGAGTGGACGGCGTGGAGGGTGAGGTCGGGTCGAGGGAGGGCTGCGCGAAGAAGAAGAGGGGTTGAAGGCAATTAGGGTTTCAGACCCTAATTGACATATTTCTACCCAAAGCTCAAACGGGACTGGGCTTCTGGCCTGGCACACGGGCCTGGCGAAGTGGGCCGCACGGCCCAAACCGGGGCTTGACTGGGGCCTGCTCGGCCTGGCCTAGTCTGACTTCCCTTTTTTTTTTGCAAACGATCACCAATTTCAACTCGATTTTCCAACCTCGACGTTTCAAGACGATAAAATTTAATACTTTGCTTCTTTTAATTTAGCCGGTCTTTACAATCTTCCCCCCTTAAATAAATTTCGTCCTCGAAATTTAAAACAGACGTACTTCGGGAGTCGAACAAGCTGGGGCACTTCGCGCGAACCTCGGCCTCATGTTCCCCAGTCGACTCAGCCTCATGGTGTCGCCACAACACCAGTTCTAAGCGGACAACCTTTCCGCACAGGACCTGCTCTCGTGGATCCCTTTCCCACATCGGTTTCTCCTTTTACGGGACATCACCCGTTACCTCGACCTCTGTCCACTCATTGACATACTCAAAACCTCGAAAGGCCCGATACACCGCGGGGCTAACCCGCCTCCGCCGCGGTTGAAACGCATTAGTCCGCCCTTCGGACTCACCTCCAGGGATACGTGACCACTGATTCCTGACTCGAGAGGTCGGCGTCGTCAGTCAGCATAACTTCTGCTGACTCTACGCGGTCTTCAACCGCTCACGCTTTGGCACGACCGACTCAGCTGTCTCTCGGTCCAGTTCTAGACCCAGGAACCTCTTATCTCGCACTTCAACCCAGCACACGGGCGATCGACACGGCCTACCATACAACGCTTCGAACGGTGCCATCATGATACTGGACTGAAAGTTGTTGTGGTGGGCGAACTCGGCTAATCGCTCACGAAACCCGTCGTGACGTGTCCCCATTCCATTGTGCAACCCGTAGTGGTTGCAGTAAACCAGCGGGACGCTGTTGTTCGGCTCTCACCCGCCGACGAGCGAGGCATCGCGATACTAACTCCGCGACCGCTCTCCGCATCCCGCTCCACTAGACATGGCACCTGATGCCGCGCTCCTCTTAGTGCTATTCACATGCACTGTTAGACGCGAATGCTGCGACTCTCGTAGCTCGTCGGCTCCGCCGTCACGCGGTAAGTACAAACCTCCACGATACCGTAACTCCCAATTTGTACAACGATCCCAGCCCTCGGCGTCCGTACCGCCGGCAACTATCTCCCGGATCCTGTCGTCCAGAAAACACCACCGCAAACTGATTTAAGAACAGCCGGACTATACTGTTCATCAGGTCCAAGAACGCTGCAGGTGCGTTCGGTAGTTCAGAGTCATCACCCAGAACTCGTAAAGTTCATAGCATGTCTGGAATGCAGTCCTTGCGACGTCCCCCTCTCGGACTCGCAACTGGTAGTATCCGGATCGCAGGTCGATCTTCGAGAAATACGTCGACCCTCTCAACTGGTAGAACAGGTCATCAATTTTCGGCATCGGGTATCGGTCATTCACCGTAACCCGGTTCATTTTCCGGTAGTCCATGCACATCCGAAGCTCTCAACTCTTCTTCTTCACGAAGAGTGCTGGCGCTCCCCACGACGATGTGCTCGGACGAATAAGCCCCTTCTCCCAAAGTTCTTCGAGCTGACTCTTCAGTTTGGTCAACTCGGCTGGCGCGAATCTGTAAGGCGCCATCGATATCGCTGTCGTTCCCGGCACCAGGTCAATCCCGAACTCCACCTGACGAACTGGTGGCAACCCGCTCAATTCCTTAGGGAAGACCTCGGGGAACTCGCACGCCACTCGCGGTAATTCTCGGCTCTGCTCGGCCGATACTTCCTTTACCGCCGACAAGCCGACAGGAGAAACTCCGCTCCTACTGCCCAGAATACACGAACCTTTCGGGTTTCCTGTTGACACCGTCACTCGTCGCCTGTAACAGTTGATAATGACTTGGTACTTCGCTCGCCAATCCGTTCCCAGGATCACGTCAAGGCGGTCATTTCGTGGGTATCCTTCCCACGGATACACGCACAAGCTCAGTCGCTGCTAAAACTCACGGACCCTCGCGGTCTCTCTAAGACCTTGCTCCACTAACGTCGTCGTGTCTACCAACTCCGAACACACCCGATCCTCGGGGTGAGGACTCGATCCAACATCAGGGCGCTTGGGCCCTCTCTCGAACCTCTTGTACTGGTTCGCTTCTCTAACTCCGCAGGCACGACAGACCCTAGTCAACACCACCCCACCACCAACCAGCATGTCACGACGCAGGGGTGGACTCAACGGCTCTAAACTCAGCCCCAACCTCTCAGCACAACTCGACGAACAAACGAGTGTGATAACCCGGCATCCAATGAAGCTGACGTCCAAAACGGAAACCAAACACCCACTCCATTAGTCACCATGGTAAGGTCTAGTGTAACTCTCACACGGTCCTCTAGGCATTACTTGTAACTTTCCGCAACCAAACATGTGTTCGCTACTCGTCCCTTGCGGGAAAAGTAGTAAAGGGGATGAGCGTTATGCTCACCTCCACGGACACCCGTTCGATTATGGCATACTAGTAACGCACCAAGGACTTACCAATCTAACCCGGGCAAACCACTACCTCAAAACCTGATGCCAACCGTCACACTGCTCACGCTATCAACACCTCAAGTACTCGCTCACGTAAGATAAACCTCGAAACGGGGATTATGTTCTCAATTCAGCGACTACTGTTGCTTACAACCTCAATACCCCAATTACCCGATCACGTAGAGAAATTCCAACGGGGATCCTACTGTCATCTCCGCAACCCACTATTGCTCACATCCTTGATACCCTAGTTACTCGATCATGTAGGGAACCTCAAACAAGCCACTCACGTGAAGGAAACCTCAACCCACCCATTCACGCGAGGGAAAACTCGAACACTCGTTCACCTAGGGGAAACCTAGTTCGTATGGCGCCACAGCGCACCAACCCTAACCTCTCTCCGCGGTGAGACTCTCACGCCGAGGCGCTGTAACACTACCGCAGGTTATTGATGAGTCTCGAACCCAAGACCTCATTTCTTAACCCGAACTTACGACCTCTACACCTAACACAACCGTGAACACCGCCACGCAAGCCAACACTCAAATTGCACAAATAAGACGGTGAGAAGGACAGGGGTCACGGACCCGTGACAGATCCCGTCACGGTTGGGATCACGGTGCCGTGACAAAAACCTAAAATTCGCCAAATCGTTCTCGTCCGTCACGGATTTGTGACAGGATCCGTGACGCTCACGCAGACCTGTTTTCCAAACTCGGTTCCACTCGAATCTTAACCCGTTTTAACCTTAAAACTGGCCTTAGACGACACACACGCTTGACCACCAAAATAGAAAACACACGCGCCACGACTCACAGACAAATCAAGTCATTCAACCTCAACCAAAACACAAGCCGACACGGTCAAACAACAACACAACAACACTCGCCCACCGGGCCAAGCAAAATCAAACACGCCCTCAGGGCCAATCAAATTTTAAAAACTTTATCCACTTCATTAAAAACCTCAATTCTTGACACCAGGTAGTTACAACCCGGTCCAGGCATCCCCGAACTACATTGTACCCACTTGACATCAACACCGTCAAACTCGACTACAGGGGCGCCCCTGAGTCGAGTCGCGACAGTTTAAAAACATTTCACGCATCAACACACAAACACTGTGCCAGTAACCCCGTACTGCACAAGCACATAACAAAAACAGGACTCTAGTCCTAACGGGTCTACACACGAGTTCCGACTTGCGTACCCACGCACGACGGGACTCTACTGACTCGACTCTCCCACCTAATTGACGTGCAGGCCGAGGTGTGAAACCTCGTGCTCTGATACCAAGCTGTCACGCCCCAATTTCAGCGAACCGAACTCGGGACGCGAACATTTAAAAGATACAATTCTTTAAACCTGTTTTCTTTAAATAACTTTAAAATACCAGTTTAGTTCAACAAATAAAGTCAAATACATCTCAAACAAAATTAGTCCCACACTTGGACAAAAAGGGTAGGTACACGTCACTAGACTCAAGACTCCCAGAACCCGCTTCAAGCTCTTCAAGCTTCAGAAGCTCACCTACTCCAGCCTGCGAACGGTACCTGTAGGAAAAGCAGCTAGGGGTGAGCGTTCGCTCACCACCACGGATAACAGACTGACTACGGCATAATTAGCAGAAAATGTCGGTAACACCACAACGACTCAAAAGACACACACACGACCAGTACTTTCCTCAACCGACTCAACACTCGGACACGTTATGTAGACCCCACACTACGATCGACGACCTCCTCCAAGACACGACTGACCACACAATACCAAACAAGATCACAAAGGATCGCAAACCGGCTGCTCAGTAACCAATCTCTGTCTCTCGCCCTTTAACGATCATAGACGTGGTCAGGCGGTCGACCTGTCGCGCAACTTCTCTCGATCCCAGTCGGGAGGCTAACCCACAACCTCTCCGCTTCACCCGATCCCAGTCGGGTGGTTAGCCACACCCGCGCGTCCTTCCCCCGATCCTAGTCGGGGAGCTAGCCCACAACCCCTCCGCTTCTCCCGATCCCAATCGGGAGGCTAGCTACACCACACAACCTCCACCAGTATCAAGTAACCAATCACAATCACAAACAAGTTCAACAGACAGTAACGACACCGGTGACAACTCCACAGGCACTCAAGGCCAACAAGACACCAACAACCAAACACAGGTTCAACACCCTACGGGCCCTCATGGCCACCCAAGACACCAACGGTAAAGTACGGGTTCACAACCCCACGGGCACTCACGGCCACCCAAAACACCGAAACGACAACACGGGCTCTCATGGCCACCCAAGACTCAGCAATAAATAACACGGGCTCTCAAGGCCACCCAAGACTCAGCAATAAATAACACGGGCTCTCAAGGCCACCCAAGACTCAGCAATAAATAAAACGGGCTCTCAAGGCCACCCAAACTCAACAATAAATAAAACGGGCTCTCAAGGCCACCCAACTCAACAATAAATAATACGGGCTCTCAAGGCCACCCAAACTCAACAGTAAAATAACACACAACAACCTCCGGCATAATCGATGCCTACAACAATCCTAAGATCACTAGTTTCACAAACAACCTCCGGGCATGGTCATATGCCTCCAGCAGTCCTACTATCAACAGTTTCACAATCAACCTCCGGGCATGGTCATATGCCTCCAGTAAATCTACTAACGCTAAGTTCTCTACTCCTACGACACTACTAAGTGTCACATGCATTCCCAATATTCTCTACGTTCCCGTATCATGCATTTCTAATATTCGATAACCTAAATAACTCACGACACCCCGGTGTCACATGCAATTCTACAGTTAACTTTCCTTAGTCAGGGCCGAGATCCGGCTACTTTTCCCTACCTCAACCGAAGAGCACCCGCTACGCTTCCTAGCTGCTGACGTTCTAGCTCGCTACCTTCGGGCTTCACTTCGATCGAAGCCAGACGCTAAAGATAACACGAAAGCCATAATTAGAGGCAGTTCTCAGGTTAATTTAGTGGTTACGATTTGTCCAAATTAAAACCGATAGTTGTCTTTTAAACTCGGACGTGCTAAAAGCGGGGTTACGACGAATCGGGTTCGAGTACTCGAGCCCCGAGCACAAAACCCGGTGCATGGATTTCGAGACACGGCTCCCGAGGCACCGATTCCGCGTTCCGTTGTTAAACCCATCCTAAGTCCATTTCAACAGCCCGATTAATCGTTCCACGCTCAACAAATCAAGGCCCACTTTAAATCAAATATGATCGTTCTTTTCAAATCCCTTTTAAAACCCAAGTCGTTTTAGTTCATTTTCCTACAACTTTGTTTCTCAAAACTCCTCGACTCAAAACCGTTAATTAAAACCAAATTTATGTTAATTCCATTTTATTTCAAATCCCTTTTTCCTTAAAACACTGATTTTCGTTTTCATTTCTTTAAATCTGAAATCCTTTTCTATTAAAACTGATTTTCCCTTTTTAAATTCCCTTTTCCTTTTCTGTTTCAACAATTGCTCCTCATGATCAGATCCAAGAAAAATAGATTTCGGTTTCAACCATTTTCGTTCCACAGAGCGTTCAGATCCAAAAACAAGTGTTGTTTCCACACTGCCAGATCCAGAAAAACAAGAAAGACAAGGAAAAAGGGAACGGGAAGAGTTCGGACTTTGGCCCGGCCGGTCACCGGCGAAGGCACAACCGGCGACCGAAACCCTACGGGTTTGAGATTCTCACCGTGGGAAAACACAGTGGTACGGCTGGACTTGGCCAAAGGGACGGTGGTGGTCGGACTCCAAGCCGGCGGGGCTTGAGCTGGACGGCGAGGCTGGTGCTGGACGGAGGAGAGGAGTGGCTCGGTGGTGGGGTACCGGCGACGGCTCGGGACGAGGGAGAGGGTGGTCGGGGAGGACGAGCTCGGGCTCGGGACTGAGTGAGGACGGAGGCGGTGGTTCGTGAATCGGACGGAGGAGAAGACGAGGGAGAGTGGGGATGTGGTGGTCGGAAACAGACCGAGAGAGGGAGGTGGCTGGTGGGGGCTGAACGGAGAGAGGAGACGGCGGCGAAGGGAAGGAAGGGAGGTGGTTTCCGGTTGGACGGAGAGGAGCTCGGTATGGTGGCGGCCGGAGCGGTTGGTCGGAGAAGAAGACGGCGGCGTGGAGGAGTGGACGGCGTGGAGGGTGAGGTCGGGTCGAGGGAGGGCTGCGCGAAGAAGAAGAGGGGTTGAAGGCAATTAGGGTTTCAGACCCTAATTGACCTATTTATACCCGAAGCTCAAACGGGCCTGGGCTTCTGGCCTGGCACACGGGCCTGGCGAAGTGGGCCGCACGGCCCAAACCGGGGCTTGACTAGGGCCTGCTGGGCCTGGCCTGGTCTGACTTCCCTTTTTTTTTTTGCAAACGATCACCAATTTCAACTCGATTTTCCAACCTCGACGTTTCAAGACGATAAAATTTAATACTTTGCTTCTTTTAATTTAGCCGGTCTTTACACTCACCAACCTGCTACGTTCCCCATCACAGAGTTTGTGAAACCAGCATAGATGAGGAAGCCGAAAAAGAGGGACTCTGTCATTGTTCTAAAAATCCAGACCAACCCCATCTAGGTGCCCGCCTAAGCACCATTTTCTTGTTGGACGACCTCGATTAATCCACATTCAGTCTCCGATTAATCCCCAAAAGGCCCTAGTTTCCCGACTAACGCCTAACGATTTTTAGAAACTCGGTCTCTACTATCGTCTCTTCCTCATCCATCCTACCTCCATCCATGGCATCCAATATCACCCCGCCAATTCTCTTTGAGATCGTTCCCCCATCACGACCATCGCACGATGTCGTGGTCGTGCATCATAAGTGATCCCCTCGCAAGCCGAAGAAAACGGTGATCACAATTGGTTGTGAGTCAGTTGATGGGCTACCAGCATTATTTCCACCCTCCACTCTGCTACCCATCAGGCCCTGTTAGAGTTTTCTCAAGATTCCTTTTAGCAGATGACTCCTCGAAGGCCACACTACCAACAGTGCGAGGGCGTCGCCCACGAAAGCCTACTCTTGTGCAAGTAGTTTCTTAGGGAAAAATCCCTTCTCAAACGCTGCTACTCCTTTAACTTCCTACAATATAGATGAGATGGTTCCTTCCCTCGTCTCCTCTCTCTTTGTCGAGTATCCATCAACGGTTGGTGAGCCCTAATGCTATGATTCTTAAGGGAATAGTAGGGACAGGACCCCGGGACGTTCTAGAGGGGTTTTTAGCGTTGGTTGATGCATCCATCCAGTCCTTAAAGGATATTTGGGCCTACACGATGGCATGTTCTTTAGTGCCAGATGAGGATGCCATTATTCAGGTCCCGACGTCACAATTGTATGTCCCCTCATTGGTTTGCATGTAGTTTGGGATGACGGGGATACTCCTCTCTCCCCGGCCATTCAAAGGTGACCTAATGCTCAGTTTCTTCATCAAGTCATGAGGCTCATCAACTGACGGGTCGGTGGTGAAGGCCTTTTCCCCCACAAATACACGATATCTATTTTGCATCTAGGGAGGCGATGGATAGAGTGTGTCAGTCCGAGATCTGGTGCTTCTGGAATTAACCCCTTATTTTTACATAGATATGATATAGCTTTGGAATTACCCCCTCTCCCCCTATTGAACCATAGAGAGGATCCAACTTTGGGTTTTAGTTTGGGGACTAGCTAGAAAGTCTCCACAATGTTATAAGCACCAAGGTAGGTGACTCTCTTGGGGCTGTGTCACGGTGCATGCTAACAAATGGTGCTTCTACTGGGAAGGGGAGGGTGAACTACACCTCCCCTCCACCGCTCGATGGTGCTTGAGTTCTCGGAGTACTACAAAATCATCCGATTTTGGATCAAATATGAGGGACTCCCGATGTTCTGTATCAACTATGATCGCCTAGGACATGAAACCAATGATTGTGACATACCCTTTCTAGGAGTTCTCTGTATGATCTATCATTAACAAAATCTGACATACATTTGATCGGGAAACTCATCCCAAAAGAGTGGATCACCCCGTCGTCAAAGGTGTCCCATGAGGCCCCCCATGTTTTGTGCTAATTAAGTTACCATGGACCAACATGGGGTCCACCATTCTACCAAAGTCACCAAAACCAGTATAGACTTCCAACCCAACTTGGTTCACACGTCCCTCATGAGAGATAGAAAAAGGTTTAGTGACTTCCACTGTCCTACTTGACCAGGATTAGGAATTACAACAAGTTCTCTAGGGGGTTTCTAAGGGGGTCCTAGGAGGAATGAATATGAAGAAGACCCCCTCTCGTAAGAGGACTAGGAAGGATCAGTTGGAAGTTATGCAAGCAAGGTTGAAAAACAGCCTCGCTAGGACCCATGACAACACCTGACCATAGGTTGTTTTAAAGGAATGGTAGCCCACCCCCTTTATTGGGCCCCTCCACCAAATCTTGTGTTCCCTCCCTGAATCAGGCGCATCACTCAATAGGGTAGAGGTCCCCTTTGGAGGATCCACAAGATTTCCAAGCTATCATGGTTGGACTCAAGTTGAGTTGGATACGATTTTACTTTTTGTTATGGTTTTACTCATTTTGTTGAGATTTCAAAAACCAGTCTATGCCATGGGTTATTTTAGAGGATTAGTCGTAGTCCATTTTAGGAATACCTACCATCCCCCTATTCTTTTCCATGTTGTATGTTGTTTAAAGCAATAAAATATGTCCCTTTCGTTAAAAAAAAAAGTGCAACGTTTCAACTTTGGGAAAAAATACAGTGTCCAAAACGATGTTAAATTGTGGAACAAAATCAAAAGCCAAACGTGGTAACAAGTTGAAAATGGAACTGTACTTTACAAAGTTTAAAGTTGATTGTTTCTTCTTTTCCTCTACTGTACACACGGTTTAGCATTGGTTTCGCATGCAATTACTATGTTCAAGGCAAAAGCTTGTAACATGCTCTTCTTACAACTAGGACCTAACCAAGCCAAAATTAACAAAAGATCTCGACTTAAAGAGGCCGTCGAAGAGGAAACTAGTCGGAGAATCCTACGAAACCAGCTTCGGGTCCTCAAATAAACCTTTGACTTTGAGTATGGTCTGCCCAATGACTTGTCTTATGGACTCTATGTTCTTGGAGTCAACAGTGTACCTCGATGCATCTCGAACATAGAAGATATTTATAGCTTTTCCCCCTTTAGTGGCCACCTCCGCTCTGCTCACATTAAGGCTATTCTCCCGAAAGATCCTAGTGACATCAGAAAACAACCCAACTTTGTTGGTAGTGCACAACACCAGCCTCAATCCTTGTAAGAAAAAAGAATATGAAATCAGTCTAGGAACCAGTTTTATGACTGTGTACATTTCACACCTGAGATGCTCGTCTCTCAATAGGGAGAAGAAGGGGTTGTTTATTTTTCTCTGGGCTGCACTAGGTTTGCGGTTGGTTCTTGGGTCCTTCACTTGGTTGCTTTTCTTGGGTTGCAAGGTACCGTTAGTACCTTGAAGGGGTGGTCGGTTTTGTTGTTTTTGGGTCTTTTCTTCACATAGGTACCGTTTGTACCTGGGATTGAGTGGGTATCTTCTTATCATTGTGCTTTCTTATAGGTTTTCTTGGTTTTGTGCTTGGCATTTGAGTTGTTTATTCTATATTTTGGGATTTTCTCTGTATTTTTAAAACTTCGGAGAGCTTGGCTCTTGCTGCCTTCTACAACCTATAGAGGGGAAGCTATATCAATAATACTTTCCTTTTAAAGAAACTAACTGCCTCGAGACATTACATCACTCGTTGTCTCTCAGCGTCTTAAAGCATGTACATCGTGGGGGCAGGGTTCAGGGTTCAAGACCCCTATGTTGACTAGGATGAATTTTGATCTGTTCCATAAGGGGCAGGGGGCAGGTATGGGGATCAGGGTTTGCAGAAGTACTGACTGAATAATTAATTATGCTTTTGCTGGATTTGTTAAATTCATATTTAATTAACTAAGTACTACATAAATTTGAAATAAAATACATAAAATTAATTAATTAATTTACTAAAATGAAAAAAAATAATTAATAAATACAATTAAATAACTAAAATGAATAATTAAACTTGAAATTTCATTACAACTCGTCGTCATCGTTTGAGTCTCGTCGTGAGACGTTTTTATCGAAATAAATGTGAAAAAATAGAGAGGAAAAATATAGAGAATTTGGGGAGAAACGTTGTGGTTTGATGAATGGCATGAGAGATATTTATTACAGGGTTAGTTTAAATTAAAAAATTATTTTTAAAATTAAAAACTAATTTTTTTAAATAAAAAACAAATTTTATGAAACAAAATAAAATTTTAAAACTAAAAAATGATTTTTTTTTTAAATTAAAAATTAATTTAAATTTAATTCATATATTAAAAGAAAAAAATAATTTATATAGAAAATAAAATAAAAAATTGGCTGTGTTTCAGCACACGGCGAACCTCGCACCCACGAGGCACGAAGCTGATTTCGTCTTCAAGGGCCGTACCCGGCCTCACGAGGCGCGGGTCCGGAATCCGCGCTTCGCCCTCCACACAACATGCGAACCCCGACCCCCCCCCCCCCCCACATCGACCCCTCTACTTCGAAACATTGTCCCGGCCTCATGCCCCCTATATTGTACATGCTCTTATTTGACGGGAGATCCATCAGCGAGCCTGATGTTGTACTCCTCGAAAGGAGATGGATGAGTAAAGTTAGCAAGACCAGAATCTGGGCATGTCTTTACACCGGATCAGTTGATAGGGGGCATGTACCATAAGATCCCCCAAAGTGATGTCAGCAGAGTACACCAGATGCTGACGCGTGGGCAATTAAATATATAAAACACCGCACCTTATTGTGCAAACTACGAACTCACCAGATGCTGACACGTGGGTGCGCGCGTTGCTGGTGCGCGCACACACAGTACTGATAGTTTTCATAGCACGGTGCTGATAGTTCAGTACAAATGTGCTGATATGTTGGTACAAATGTAAACTATCAGCACATTTGTACTAACCTATCAGCATCGTGCTATATAAACTATCAGGACTCGCGCTACTGTGCGGGAAAAGGCGCGCGCGAAGTGGCCACGTGTCAGCATCGCGCGCGCTCTGATGACGCCATCTTGGCTGCATCCTGTGGCTTAGATTGGTTTGTAGTTTGCACAATAAGGATGATTTGTACTGGATAGCTACCCTATATATATATATATATATATATATAGGGGAATAAACAAGTACAAACCCTCCCTTAGATCAGAACATAGAACTAATCTACACCATTCAATATAGCAAATCAAGGGCTAAGATTTTTATAAATTATGATTCCAAAATATGTTCACGCGCATTGTTTGTGGGTATTTTCGGGAAAAAATAGTGGGAATCGTAAAATACAAGTGGGAAATCGAAATTGGCTGCTATTTTCGTTTTTTTTTCACCAAGTTTACTATTTTGATCTTTCCCGCTTCGTTTCAACTCCGATTTAATTTTTTCTTGCGTCAATATTTTTTATTTTTCCAAGAACTATCTATCAAGTAGAATATTGAATATTTTTTGAAGCAAGAAAAAAAAGATTTACTCAAACAAACAAAAAAATAAACGAAATCAATGTATGTTTTGTAATTTTCAGTTGTATGTGTACGCTAAACCTAATGTGTGTTTAACGTGACAGGTTTCATGATATCCTGATTGTTGGTGGGGATTTCAATTCTGTGTTGTCTGTTGAGGAAAGGCGAGGTAGTGTTTTTAAGAGAACTGATGCAGCTGCTTTCGCTGGCTTTATTGATGACTTGGGCCTTTTAGACCTTAATTTATTAGGGTCTAAGTTCACTTGGTATGACACGGGTTCGAAGGCCTCTCGTCTTGACAGGTTCTTGGTTTCCCCTGAGGCCCTTTCAATTTTGGGGGTGTTGGTCCAACTGGGTCTCCCGAGGGGTGTGTCGGATTATAGGCCGGTCGTATTGGGTGTGGAAGTGGTAAATTGGGGTCCGAAGCCTCTTCGTTTTATTAATGCTTGGCTTGAGCATAGATCTTTTATTCCTACCGTAAAGATGCTTTGGGAATCCTACTCTTTTACTGGAGACCCAAGTTTCATCTTATGGTCGAAGTTGAGGTGTTTGAGAAGGGATCTGCTGGTGTGGAATAAGGAAGTGTTCGGCCGAGTGGATTCGGAGGTGGCGACGTTGACTGCTGAATTGGAGGTTTGGGATGGTATTTTGGAGGTTAGGGGACTTGATGGGTCGAAACATGCTAGTAGGGCCCGATGTCGAGCTCTTTTAATCCAAAAGACTCGGTGGTTGGCAAAGATTTGGTGCCAAAAGGCTAGGTTCTGCTGGTTCAGAGGAGGTGATCGATGTTCTCGTTTTTTTCATCGGATTGCTAATTACCGGGCAATTCGTAATCGGATCACTAGTATCCATGTGGGCCAAGTTACCCTTGATTCTCCCATGGCCATTAAGAGGGCAGCAGTCGAGCATTTTGCTAAACGGTTCGAAGTTGATCCGTCAGTGCAGGTTGAGCTACCTGATCTTCCTTTTCGGCAATTATCTGTAGTTCAAGCCAATTGGTTAGAGTCTGCGTTTGGTGTGCAGGAGATTTTTCAGGCTGTGAAGGATTGTGGGGGGGAGAAAGCCCCCGATCCTGATGGTTTCTCTCTGAGGTTTTTCCAGGTGTGTTGGAGAATAGTTGGTGTTGATGTTTGTAATTTTGTGCTCTCTTTTTAGGCCTCAGGGAAACTGGATAAGGGGATTAACTCGGCTTTCTTGACTTTAATCCCTAAGTCTAGCGTTGTTGACGGGTTTGACGATTTTCGCCCCATTAGTCTGATTTCTGGTCCGTATAAGATCTTGGCAAAAGTTCTTGCTAATCGGTTAAAGAGAGTGCTCCCGGGATTGATTAGTGATACCCAAAGTGGGTTTGTGGCAGGGAGGCAACTGGTTGATGGAGTTTTGATAGCCTCGAAGTTGATAAAGGAGCTAAAACGGTCCAAGGAGGAGGTGGTTATGTTGAAACTTGACTTTGAAAAAGCCTATGATAAAGTCCATTGGGGTTTTATTGACAAGGTTTTGTTGGAGATGGGCTTTGGTTGGCGTTGGCGTGTTAGTCTTAGTGCCCGTAGTTCAATCCTAAATGTCCAAATGTATATATCATCGTTAGCAATAAAATTAAAGCGGCTTTATATTACTTATATGTTGGAGTAATATATCGATGTGTGCTCTGATCTATGCCCACCATGCGAATAGAACCATAGATCGAGATAGATCACACTCGATGGGTCCCTAGTCAACAAAGCTTCACTAGAAGCGACTAGTATGAAAGATGGCTCTTTATGGCTTACGTTCTGTTAGTCATTGGAATGGGATTCCGGAGTCTGATCATAGATATCATGTGGGACATGATATTGGACGACCCGCCCTGAATATGTGCCATAGATTAAGTCATGAATATATTCAGTGTTGTAGCTTGTCATGTATCCTTAGACCAAGGAGTCTTTGTGATCGCTATGTAGTCAACAACTGAGTTTGACCTGAGCCTAACGTTGTCCGTAACAGGGCTTCCATAACGGCCAGGATTGGCTTGGGGACGGGCTACATGAGTGACACGAAAGACGGCTAAGGGATTTATCCCTCATACTAAGGTATGGGAAAGATATCGGTTCTCGGCCACTTGATCGAGAGTGACTGGAAGAATAGCATGGCCATGCACATGATACTGGGTATCATATCTTCAGTCATCTCACATATCAAGGAACGGTGATTGAGAATAATAAGGATGACGGCTCTATGCCTTATCTCAATCAGGATATCGGAGATAAAAAGGATAATGACAGGGACGACGGAAAGGTTAGAATCGACAGGGTCGATTCGTTATGTAGTGTCAGGCAATACTAAAGTCTCGTTAGTTGCCACTTAAATAGGATCAAGTAAAATGGGATTTTACGTTGATCTATTGACATGCATAAACCTAAGGGTCACACCGGAGGATGAAACTCATTGACACATTCATGGAGAATGGCCAAAAGGGAGTTGTCTCGGGACATGACCAAAACTGGGTTTTGGGTCATGTGCCCGTAAGTGAATAGGACTTTACGGATCGAGACAAGGCTTGGAGTCTTGGGATTGATCGCGTCGGATAATGTTGGACATTTCCGGTATGGAAGGCATGGAGGCGATGAGCGAATCATGGGACCTCGTTGGAAATGGCCACGGGCCATGTTCCAAGAGGCCCATGAAAGGCCCATGCAACCAAGGCCCATGCAACTAATTAATCAAGTCTTGATTAATTAGTACTAAGTAAGCAAGACAAGGATTAAGGTGTTGGTGATTCACCACCTAACCCAATCTTGTCTTGCCATACTTTGTCCTATTTACACCTTACTTGACACCATACTTGTCCCATGCCTTTAGTTGGACAAGTATGGGTTTTGTTATGTTTAAGTCATCTTTTTTCAACATAACAAACACAAGACAAGAATAGGAAACACATTTTCTCTCCCTCTTCCATGGCCATTTCGGGTTTGGCTAGTTTCCACCTCCATGTTTGTGTTCTTGAGTCCTCAAAGAGAAGAACTACGTGGCTTTGATTCCCATGTGGATACGTAGGCGTCTTGGAGACTCAAGCCAATCATTCGTTAACCGGTGTTCTTGTTTTGGTAAGAACTAGTGCTGAATTTTTCTCTTGTTAATCCATTCTTTGTTAGTTGTTTCATGGTTTTAATTGTCTCTTGGTTTTCATTGATTTTCCGCTGCGAGTTGGTTCATCTCCAACCCTACCTCGAGACCCAACATGGCGGTCTTGGATGCAGGGTTGTTTCAAAGCCTCCTTGTCGGTGTTGATTAATGGGTCTCCGAGTGCTGATTTCCAGGTTCTTAATGGTATCAGACAAGGATGTCCTCTGTCACCTTTCCTTTTTTTAATTGCAGCGGAGGGGTTGCATCAATTGTTGGAAAACGGGGTGAGAACAGGTGCTTTTCAGTGTGTGCTGGTCGGTTTGGCAGGGTTGGTGGTCTCTCACCTGCAGTTTGCGGACGACACCCTCTTGTTCATTAAAGGTGATGTGGGCGGCCTGGGATTCATCAAGAACTTGTTGGTGAATTTTCAGAAAGGGTCGGGTTTGATAATAAACTTTTCAAAGTCGACTGCTGTGGTGTTGAACGAGGGAGATTGTTCGGAAGAGGAGGTGGCCCGTATTTTGGGGTGTCAAGTTGGGTCCTTGCCGATGAAGTATTTGGGGTTTTGGTTGGGTGTCAATCCGAGGAGAGTTTCTGCTTGGGATCCAGTGGTGGAGAAGTTCAAGAAGGCTCTTGGTCTGTGGAAGTTAAAGAATCTGAACATGGCGGGACGCATTGTTTTGGTTAAGTGGACTCTATCGGCTCTACCCTCATTTGTTATGTCTCTTTTGAGAGCCCCCAAGAAGGTCTTAGCTGTTTTGGAAGCCTGGCAGAGAAGGTTTTTGTGGACCAATCCCTACACAGGAAAGATGTTCTGTAAGGTCTGATGGAGTACGGTGTGTAAACCTAAGGAGGAAGGCGGGCTTGGTATTAGGAGACTGGGGGCTATGAATGCCAGTTTACTGGCCAAGTGGTGGTGGAGGTTCGCTTGTGAGACCGATTCCTTGTGGAAGAAGGTCATTTGTGCTCTCTTTGGTTGGGACATATCAGATTGGGACCTGCTCAAGGTTGACAAGCCAGGTTCTTCTTTTTTGACCTAACATATCATGGCTTTAGCTTCTGACCCCAGTTTTGAGGTGTTGTTTGGAAACCAGGGTGTTCATTGGAGGTTGGGGAGGGGTGATCGGATTTCCTTTTGGGACGACGTGTGGGTAGGCTCCTCCTCTTTTCACTATCGCTTTCCTAACTTGTATTCATTGGCTGCAGCTAAGTACAAGAAGGCTAAGTTTTTTTGGGTGTCAGGGGAATGGAGAGTGGGTTTCCTGCGTGATCTTGAGGTGTGGGAGGAAGAGGAAGCCATGGTTTTGATGGGTATTTTGGATGGGGTGGTGTTAAGGCCGGAAAGAGAGGATTGTCTCATTTGGGTAAAGCATGTCAAAGGCTTCTCAGTCTCATCTATGTACCGCTGTGTTTTGGGCTTTGGCGGGGGGGATCTTTCTGTTGAGTGGGCATCGATTCTTTGGGTGAAGCATGTCCCGCCTAAGTTGTGCGTGTTCGTATGGTTGGCGGCACACAATGCCATTCCTACTAAGGAATTCCTGGAGAGCAGAGGTCTGCAGATTTCTCTGACTAGTATGTTATGTCCTTTTTGCATGCTGTTTTTTGAGTCTGCAGATCATATCTTATTGCATTGCTTGTTTGCCTGGGAGATTTGGAGTAAGTTGTTAAAGTGGTGGAAGATATGTGGGCCTATGCCGGGGAGATTAGGTGATGTTTTGCTTTGGTGGAAGTGTCTTGGATCGAAGCAATGGTGGTCGGGTTGGGTACGGGTTGGTTATGTAGCTTTGTGGTCCATTTGGGTTATTCGTAATGGTGCAATATTCAATCAGACAATGGATAGTGTGAATGGGGTGGTGGCGAAGATTCAGGTTCATGCTTTTGGGATTTGTTGGAACTCAGGATCTCTCCGTCCGGGGGTGACTTTTGAGGACTGGGGCAGAGACCCGTGTTGGTGCTTGTGGTCTGGCAGGAGGCAGCAGAGGAGGGCGACTTTGTATTGAGTTGTTTGATTCTCTTTTATTCGTCTCCTCTATGTTTTTATTATGGTGTGGATGTTGTGTTGTGTACTGTTTTGAGCTTTCGTAGCTGTTTTGGAATGGAGAAATGATCCCATCTTGGGGCCATTCTTTCGCTTCGTTCCATCCTCTTATGGAACGAATGCCTAATAAAATCTTTAGCCTATAAAAAAAACATTACAATATAAGTTACGGTTCATTGACTTTAGTAATGCTGTGTTTTTTGGGGTGTTGGATTAATTCGAGGGATAGGATTTTTATTGGGTAGCTTTTGTTTATCGGGGTTGTTGTGTTGTTTAGGAATTTTGTGTCCTTATGATGTATTTGGGAGCAGTAGGCAGGGACGTCAAATACATTTGTACTTTGAAGCTAATAGCTTTGTACACATATCTGAAAAATGCAGGAACTCAGACAAGCCCACATTCTGGCTCAAGTGAAAAGGTTAGTCAAAAATGCATAAGTTCACAAAATTGCTCACATGAGTGTTCTTTTTATTCATTCATATGCTATAGTTTGATTAAGTTAAGGCCTTAGTGATAATTGTTATTTCATAATTAACTAAAATGGGAGAACTATAAAAAAATGGTAGTTTATCTACATAATTAATGTGGTAAACAAGTTTATTTCATTTTTAGTGACATTTTTGTGCTCAATTTCCAGCATTATTTTTTTTTGCCTTTTCATATACTCCAGGTTGTTGTTTGATTGCTTCATGTAGGTTCCGGTTGAAATGGCAGCTTCGTCCTATTTCTTGGGTCCTCTTCCTAGCTTCGATCAGATCTATGTTTCTTTCGTACTCTCAACTGGATCCATTTTCATTATCATGTTTATCCAAACATTTAATAGTTCACTTCATTGGTATGACATTGATTAGCACCCGTGTTGGTACTCTGGTGAGTGAGATGTCGGAAAAGGAGAGTGATGTTTATTATTATGAACTCACAGTTTTCAACATAGATGGGTTTTGGGCCTCAACTTCCTCTCATGGGCTTCGGCCTTCTCCCTTACTCATTAAAAGGATACCCATTGTATCAGTGTTGTTTATGGTCCATTACATTCTGAGCATGATATCTATGTACTTTCAATGTTTGTCATAAGTAAGTTTTTCACATAATCTTATTTACAGAACAGTTTTAAATATATAATCAGCAGCTATTTATTCAACCTTGAAAAATAATTAAATCAAATTATTACTATAATGTATATCAAATTTATGCATTTACATCTCTCATCCATGTTACCATTTCCATCATCGTTCCTTTTCAGTAACTCGCTTATTTATACCAGTCGCATTCAGCCCGTTTAACATAGTTGCTCTGAACATGGACCCTCCACCAATGGGCTACAGCCTTACCACTAACCCATTAACACTAATAGGTCACACACACATAACATCATCTCACCCACTCTAAATATTATGTTCATACCACATAATTTCCCTATCGACCTATTTACATATTAATCTAAACCAACCTCCACAATTAGTTAATTCAAACTATTATTGTAGTGCAAATCTAATTTATGCAACCGTCTTAATCACCGTCTCCAATTCCATGTACAACAACAAACACACTGCTTCTCTACTACGCAAATATCACACGTTATTCCTCACGCCATGCACCGCGCATCGCACAGTGCCACCTACCTAGTACTATTAAAAAGAAATTACACATAAAATTAAAACAAAAATAATTAAAGTAGTACATAAACGAAAACTTAATAACTTAATTAAAACAAGAACACAAATATACTTGAAGTGAAACCAGGTTTTGATTGAAATACTAAAGGTACTTGCATGATAATACTTAACGAGAGTAAATGAAAGCTTGCAAGTAAAAACTGCTGCAAAATGTAAGGAGAGTACAAGGCTTAACGGTAGGATAGCTTTCAGAGCAAATTTTCGTCCAAAATTGTAGGTGTCCTCCCAAGCTGCTGAGTTCTCTTTTTATAGTAAAAATTATGTTGCTTCACGGGAGAAGAATCATGGCTGGTGGGGAGCAAGCCTGCAAGTGAACAATGATAATTGTTCTTGCATTATTTAACTTTTACTAGTCCCTTTCGTCTTTTTGCAATGCATTTGATTTGTTGTTTTTTGTGTTCAAGCACCTAAATGATGGTGCCATCTGCTGCTGGTTTTGAGTGCCTTCCATGCTGGCTGCTGACATATTCCATGTTGGCTGCTGACGTGAAAGCCTACGTGGAAATTCGATATATTTTTTTTACGGCTGAACTGTATATATTAAAAACTTATTACAATACATAGTAAAAACAAATACAATACAAAATTTTGAAGTTATTTTCTAGAAGTCTTCATCTTCGTCTTCGTTTGCAAGGTTCACTATTGGAGCTTGATAAATTCCTGGTTCAGACGTTCTTCAAAAGATGCTTTTGATGAAGTGTTGATGCTTTGGAGCATTTGTTTTAGGGCACTTTCGTACTGTTCTTCTGTCTTTACAGAGGCGAGGAGAGCCTTCGCTCTTGATTTATGTGTCAAGAAAAAGGTATGTTGTTGGCCGACAGTTTGTTGTTGAGCAGTTATGTCTTCAATCTGGCTGGTCTTCAAGATACATTCCCTGACTGCGTTTGTTTCAACGGTTTTGGGTATGTTTAAAGAGGACCACCATTTTATTCGAAACCTCCTTTGGATGACTGGTATGTTGTCGTCTTTGTTGTGCTCCAATGTCCATGATAAAACCCACGATAGAAAGAAGTGGATAGAGAACAGGCACAGAGCAGGGAACCTGGCTTCTTCTTGGAAACGGTTATATGTTTTGTGGAATAATTGGTAGGCTTCTTCTACATTTGGGTTAAGGTATTCTCGGGTTGAGCCAAAAATCTTCCACAACTGAGCGAACCAATTAGGTAATTTTGAGGGGTTTATTGACTTGTGGTTGAAGTAAATCAACCAGGAATGAGATAAGTTGATGTTTTGGATGTAAAAGGTATTGTACCAGGCAGTAATGTAGTCCCAATACGAGTATATGCGACAATGGGGTAGTGTGGTTTTGAAGGTGGAGGGAAAAGCTTTAGAGGATGATAAAGAGATGCCCCAATCTATAATGCTGAGGATTTTGTGTATTTTGGTCGTGGAGTAGGATGGGATGTGTAATAACCATTGCTGGTCAACGCCAGTCAAACCTGCGAAAAACAGGAAAATTTAAAAATTTTAAGACAGACTTCTAATTGAACCTAGAATTGACCCCGAGGGTCATACCAGACTTAATTTGACCCCGATATCGACCAAAGTGAGTTCCGGGGGACTCAGGGCAACTTTCTGAGCAGTTTGGGAAATGTTGACTTTTCGCTGGAAAAGTCAACCGAGAGACGTTTTGGTCCATTCGATGACCGTTTTGATCCAAAAAGTTTAGCCGTCGTCGCAGCGGTCTTAGTTGAGTCGTTTCCTTGTAGCCCGCCAAGTTTTGTAATTTCTTGGAAAAAGTGCCCGTTCGGGGCCCGAAACGTCCGAATTGGTGTTAGGTTTTGGGTGGAAAATGAGAGGTGAGGGCTTATAGGGGTTCGGCCAAGACAAAAAGAAAAGGAAAAAAGAAAAAAAAAAGAAAGGTTTAGAGAGAGAAGGAAAAGGAGAAGAAGAGAGAAAAGGGAGAAAGCTAGGGTTTGGAGGCACTATTCACGTCATCTAACCCTTGGATCGTCTCAAAGTTCGAAGAATCAAACTCCCCTCGTCTCCCTCTACGGTAATCACCAAACCGATCTTCATTTTGTAAATTTCTAAAATTAGGTTTTGGTTTAAAACTATTAGTTTAGGGTTGTATTGAGGTTGGGGGAGTGTTGGAGACGTTTGGAGTTGAAGGACGACGTTTTCCGGTGACCGGGAGCTCGGGGGGAGCTCCGGCCACCATAGGGGGTGGCCAGCCACCATGTGGGGGGGCTGGCCGGAGCTAGGGCCGGCCACCACCATGGTGTGCCGGGCCCAAGACAACCCTATCCACCCACGACCAAGTGTGGCCGGTGGGGCCCACATGCTCGGGTGATCGGGTTTTGTGTTCGGGTGGTTTAGAACGTTCCCCAGACCATTTATCCACAACCGAATCGAAATTTGGATTTAAAATGCAAAAGTTGTAATTATCGGGTTTAGAAACTTTAAACGTTAATTAATTGACTCGGAAGTCAGAATTCGATTCCGTCGAGTGCCTAGGAACCCTTGAATTATTCTAAGACCGTAGAAATGAAAACAGGAATTTTCGGAGCCCCGGAAGGGCGTTTCCAAAACCCGGGCAGGTTCGCCATGTCGGGCGAATCGGGCTTTTCCGAGTCCTTTATCGACAATGTCGAGTAATCGGGAAGTTTGGGAGTGATCGACATTGTCGGGGTTACGTTTGGGCGTTAAGTTTATTGAATTTCAGTTTATTCCTGCGAGCTTAAAAGTGCCTTAAAATTGTGTTCTTTTAGATCGTGCTGCAGACCGAGGGAAAGGGAAGCTAGGCGAGTGACTGAGATCACGCCGGAGCTTGTTGGTTAGCTTTTGGAGAACATATACGAGGTAGGGAAAAGTAGCCGGATCTCGGCCCTGACTAGGGAAAGTTAACAGTAGAATTGCATGTGACACCGGGGTGTCGTGGGTTAAGTAGGTTATCGAATATTAGAAATGCATGATATGGGAACGTAGCGAACCTTAGAAATGCATGTGATACTTAGTAGTGTCGTAGGAGCAGAGAACTTAGCGATATTAGAATTACTGGAGGCATATGACCATGCCCGGAGGTTGATTGTTTAATTTATGTCTTGGGTGGCCATGAGAACCCGTGTTTTATTGTTGGTGTCTTGGGTGGCCATGAGAGCCCGTACTTTACTGTTGTGTCTTGGGTGGCCATGAGAGCCCGTGTTTTAGTGTTGATGTCTTGGGTGGCCATGGGAGCCCGTGTTTTACTATTGGCGTCTTGGGTGGCCATGAGAGCCCGTGTTTTACTGTTGGGATGTCTTGGGAGACCGTGAGTGCCCGTGGGGTTGTTGAGCCCGTGAGTTACTGTTGGTGTGTCTTGGTAGGCCATGAGGGTCCGTGGGGTTGTTGAACCCGTGTTTTTACCGTTGGAGTCTTGAGTGGCCATGAGTGCCTATGGACTGTTGAACTGGTCTTGTTGCCGTTTGTTGAACTTTGCTTGTGATTGTGATTGTGATTGTGTTTGCCCGAGGTTAGTGACCCGCCTTCGTGTCGGGAAGTGGTGTGGATTTGGCTGGTTTACGAGTTTGAGTCTCGGTAAGTTTCGAGCGTTCTTTGGCTAGCCTGATCCGTGTTCGAGTCTCGGCAGGTTGTGAGCGCTTTTAGGCGATGGAAAGGGCAGCTCCCCTTCCGACTAGCTATCGGAAAAGTAGCTCGGTTTATCGCCAACAGGTCGACCGCCTGGAGCGTGACAGTGATAGGTAAAGAGCGTGGGGCAGGCTTGAGTCCATCCGGTTAGCAACCGGCACTGAGCAGCTGACAGGAATGCGATCCTTTGTGATCTTGTTTGTCGTTGCATAGTTTTATGTCGTGTCTTTGGAGGAGGTCGTCGATAGTTGTGTCGGGTTTACATTACGAGTTCCGAGAGTTGAGTCTGTTGAGGAAGGTAACGGGTTGTGTGTCAGTTGAGTACTTGAGTTTGGTGATTGTATTCTCGGTGTTGGGTTTGGTTTTGGTGTTACCGGCATTGTCTGCTAAGTATGCCGTAGTTAGTCTGTTATCCGTGGTGGTGAGCGAATGCTCACCCCTAGCTGCTTTTCCTATAGGTATTGATCACAAGACGGACTCGGTGAGCTCTCGAAGCTTGAGGAGCTAGGAGCGGGGCCATGGTTTTATCTTTTGAGTCTAGTGACGGATACCTTGTACTTTGTCCATTTGTTGGGACGTTTTTGAGCTGTAAATATTATTCTGATTAACTAAATGGAAATTTCAAAGTGTTTATTCAAAACAGGTTTCAAATGTTTTATGATTTTAAATGTTCGCGTCCCGAGTTCGGTTTACTGAAATTGGGGCGTGACAGGATGCCACTTTTGTCCAAGAAATAGTGTTTGAATTCTACTGACTTCGTATCCTCAAGGATTCTCTGGTAATAAGCAGGGTTTTTTGAAAGGTCACTAGGGGTGAAGAACCATCCATTTGGTAGGAGTTTGGAAATGATTATAAACATATTGGGGTCCAAGAATCCTGGTTCTACTGTAAGGACCGGGAGTATGATGGGTTTGTCTATGTAACAGGACTTTTGGGGATTTGACTTGGTTGGAGCTACTACTTGAGAACTGTTTTGAGGGATAAAAATATTTTTCGAGAAAGAGGTTTCTCCTCTTTCAAGTTTTGAAACCTTTTGAGAACACTACTGAGGGGGATAAATAATCTCCTTATCAGGTTTTGGGATAAGAGGTTTACCTGACTCCGGCGGAGCTGGTAGAGCTTGGAGCGCTTTGAGTAGGCTAGGGTCATCAGATAAAGCCTTTAACCATCGCTGCAATTTTGGAGTCTTATGTAATATTTGATGAGGATGATGGCTCAATGTTTTGTTTCATGGTTTCGGCACAGGTTATTATGGGTTTTTCTACGGACAAATTTTGCGCTGGTACGACTTCCTTCTTTTTCTTAGGCGTTGGGTTCTTTTGTCTGGGACCAGTTTTGCAAGAATTCACGGGTCAAGAAATCTGGTAGGGAATTTGTATCTCCTTTTATGAACTCAATGTCAAAATCAAAAGCACTTAAAATAACTTGCCATCTTGTGAAAATTTGTTTGGAAGCGATATATTGAACATCCTTTTGTAAAATTTCTTTTGCAGATTTACAATCAATGAAGAAGACATTTTTTATTTAAAAGATCAAACTGGAACTTTGAAATACACAAAACAATACTCAATTTTTTTTAATGGTGGAATAATTTGCTTGTGTATCATTTCAATGTCCTGAGGTGTATGCAATGACAGACTCTTTCCCATCCTTGTTTTGCTTTAATATCCCCCCGTATCCTATATCACTAGCATCAGTTTCTACAATCTTAGGGAGGCCAGGATCGGCTAAATGTAGACAAGGGATGGTAAGGACTTGTTTCTTGATTTGCTGGACAATCTTAGTATGTCTATCTGTCCATGGTTCTGGGTTTTTCTTTAGCCTATTGTGCAAAGGTTTTGCCATCCTATTAATGTTAGGACAAAAATCTAAGACATAGTTTAAACTTCCAAGAAACCTTTGAAGCTAAGTTTTATCAAGAATCCTATTTGGAAACTTGTTTGCAAATTGTAAGGACCACTCGATGGGTGTTATTGTTCCACAACAAATGTTGTGGCCTAAAAAACGAACTAGAGTCCTAAAAAGAGAAATATGTTTTGCTGATACTACAAGACCACTTTTCTTTATGGAAAAGAAGAAGGTCTTGAGATGTTTTACATGCTGGTCAAAAGACTTGGAGAAAATAAGCACATCATCAATATAAACGATACAAAAATCAAAGTAATGATTAAAGATGTCATTCATAATTCGTTGGAATTCTGAAGGAGCATTTTTTAATCTAAAAGGCATGAAATTCCACTCATATTGTCCAAAGGGAACTGTAAATGCTATTTTGTATCTGTCATTTGGGTCGATTTGAATTTGCCAAAATCCGGATTTCAAATCAAATTCAGAAAAAATAAAGGAAGAATGAAGTTTTTGCAAAAGATCCTTTTTGTTTGGAATCGGATAACGAATCCATTTCAAGGCTTTGTTTAAAGGCTTGTAATTGATGACTAATCGAGGCGTTCCTCGCTCGATTTCAGAGGTTTTGTTGACATAAAAGGCAGCACAAGACCAAGGAGACCTAGATTTTGAGATTAATCTTTTGCTCTCAAGATCTTGGATCTCTGTTCTACAAAAATGTTCCAGATCAGCATTCATCTGAATTGGACGCGTCTCTGTAGGTATTAACTTATCATTAAAATCGGGTTCATATGGGAGATCGACGACGTGATGTTTTCTATCCCAAAAAGCATTTGCTAGGTCAGAACAAAAATTGTGTTCAAAAAGATTTTGGAATTCTAATATCTACTTTTTTGTTGAATCACTTTGTAAATATGGATCTCGTTTTTTTGTATAGAACTTGATTTTTCATATGTAAGACATCTGCTTGTTTTCCAGATATAAGAAAACATTAATATCATTATTATAAATGGTTTCTGCTTTTATAATGTTTAGACTCCTAGTTTTGGGTTGTTATAGAAAAGGAAAAACGAGTTTTGAAGACTTTGACTTAAAGCTAATACCAAGAAGATTGACTCGGTATGGTGTAATCATGTTGATAAATGGTGTCCCTAGGATTACAGTATGGTGGATATCTATACATAAAAGAAAGATAGTTTTTAGAGAAAATATGTTATTAAAGATAAAGGCATTAGTTTTTCCAATGATCTGAAGCCTGGAATCATTGGTTGCCTTTCTTTTGTCTCTTCTTGGAATCGAAGAGGCAGTTGTATTAGTTCTTGGCGACCTTACATAATATATATATAGGATAATTATCCATTAAAAACTACCCTTATTGTGCAAACTACGAACCCACTGTGGCCACGCGATTTCTCTGTTCTGATGTCAACAAGGAGAGCAGGATGGCGCCACACGTCCAAAGAATGCGCGCCAGCTAATTTGAATGCGCCGCGTTAATGGGCGAATAATATCACTAAAGATATTGTTTGGCGATATTTTAAAATATTCGCGCGAATGAAAAGAGGGAAATTTGTATTTTTTTTCCTTCTTCAACCTTCTGTCTTCGCGATTCCTGAGACAACTCTGCGTCAAGTCAACACGAAGATCTCGTTCGAGGTGAATACAACACGAAGCTCGACAAGACACACCACAAATTCATCGACAATCGTCTAAAATACATGTAAGTTCTCAGATGTGTAAAATTATGTTATTTGTCGAATTTTCACAAAAATTCTAGGATTCCAAACTAGTTATTGGTCGACAATATGTTCCATTGTTACTTTCCAAACTAGTAGATCGATTTTTTTTGGAATTTATGGAGAAGTGCGTGTTTAAAAAAAATAGGGCTTGATTTCATATAGTTGAACTGAATATACAACTGAGATTACTGAATTAAAAATAAGGAGTTTATTCTGAAAACCCTAATTGTTGGAAGATATGGAGAAATACTGGTTTTAAACAGAATCGTAGTTGATTTGAGATGGCTCTAGAACCATCCAGAAAGGGATGCTACAAGCATCTCGAAGGGATGCTTCTAGCATCCCATCCATCCATAAAGGATATTAGCACTGGTAGGTTAAGAGTCCAACCACTAATACAGTGTGTTGTTTCTGTCCATCCATGAAGGATATATAGCACTAGTAGGTTGAGTGTTCAAAAAACTAATACAGTGTGTTGTTTGGGTCGGTAGTATACACACTTGTTGTTGTTCACATCTTAACATTGTAACATGCACAGCACTGATAGTTTGAGTGGCCAACTACTAGTAATCTGTGTTTTCAGTTACTAATATGTTGTATGTATAACTGCTTATACAGTGGTTTGTATGTCTAATTACTTATATGATGCATGTCGCTTTGTTTTACAGTGATCACACCGAAAAATGACTACAACAAATAGTAATACCACATCCAACACCTTGTGTAACACGCCAAACAACAACAAAAAAACCCGCCACGTGTGCCCACACCACGTATGCCCACACCTGTACCAGTGAACACAAGCACACGAACCTCTATACCTCATCCAATAGTAGCTGCAGAAGAGACAAATGAGCCTGCCAACTCTGATAATACAGTGGCAGTGCATGACATAGAGGCAGCAGAAGACGTAACAAATACCAACCAACCACCTACAAGTGACAACTCTGACGATACCATCACAGTGGATGACATAGAGGCACCAGTCGTGGAACCAAGAGTGGAAACAAATCCCAATCAACCAGGTACAAGTGAAACAAGAGATTCTGAACATTCGGGGATCCCCCTGCCTGCTTCATTCATACAATTAACAGAGGATATGAAAAATGAATACATACCAAATTGCCACGAGGACAGGAAGCCGAGAGTGAATAAGGAGTTCAACACGCTAGCTGCTGCGATTAACTTTTATGAGAGTTATGCTAAAGTGACTGGTTTCAGCGTTAGGAGAGGTGCAGAAAAAAAAAGCACACAGATAAAACTGTAACCCTCAAGTACATGCTATGCTCAAAAGAAGGGCATAAGTATGAACCTGAGGAGGCTAAGGATGACGAGCCAATAGAAGAGAAGAAAAGAAACTGGCTAGTGACAAGAACTGGTTGTAAAGCAAAGATCAGTATTAAATTTAAAGCCGGGGAAAATTGGAATGTATATTACATAAAGGACTTTGTTGAAGCCCAAAATCACGAGTTATTCGTCATGAACGACAAGAAATACATGAGATCCAACAGGAGGGTGAGTTCTCCGATATAGAACTTGTTGCTTAATTGCCAGAAAGCTACGGTTGGTCATGTTCTGTGTCATAAGGTGTTAAGCGAAACGCTTGGAGGGCCGGAAAAGGTTGGAGCAACTACAAGGGATTTGATGAACTACCAGAGAGATCTACGTGCTTACGTAGGGGATACGGATGTGCAGATGGTACTGGACAGGTTTCATGAGAAGGAGTCCAGCCCAGAATTCTTTTTTGAGTACAAAACTGACCGTTCCGATAGGTTAAATGCTGTTTTTTGGGCTGATATTGACATGTTGAAGGACTACAAGCTCTATGGGGACTGCGTAGCTTTCTATTCAACTTATCACACAAACCAGTAAGTAACGTTGTGATATTGTTCGTCTGGTGGTTTATATAGAATTGTGGTTTTTATAATTTTTCAGGTATGACATGGTATTCTCCCCATTCACTGGTATAAACAGCCACAACAAATCAATCACCTTCGCAGCAGCCCTGATATTGAAAGAAGATAAAACATCCTTTGTTTGGATATTCTAAATGTTGCTCAAGGCGATGAATGGAAAGTAACCACTGTGCCTAATTACTGACCAGGACCCTACAATGAAGATTGTAGTAAAGGAGGAGATGAAAGTGACAAAATACAAGTTATGTATGTGGCACATCATGGAGAAAATTCCGAAAAAGGTGAGTACAAGTTCAAATTCATTCTGATACTGATAGGTTGGACTAACAGTGATGCAATTTTACCCTACAGTGTGTTGATGGGATGAAAATGTTCTTTGTTTGACACTCATACTAGTAAATAGTTTACCATTCATACTGCTGATAATTTGATAATCATCCTGCTGATAGTTTACAATTCACTGTTCTGATTGGTTGCATGTTACTTGTTTGTCGTGGCAGATTTCCATTGGCCATTTGACTGGCAGTGACTTTAAGGAACAGATGAAGGAAGTGGTGTGGTCCAGGACTATAACGCCCGAAGAATTTGAGAAAAGGTGGCCAGAGATAATGAAGGAGTTCAATTTAGAGGAGAATGTTTGGCTGCAACAACTGTTCGAGATGAGGGAAGACTGGATACCTGCCTACTTTCATGATGTGCCGATGGCAAGGCTGATGAGGATGACATCTCGTTCTGAGAGCCAAAATCATGCGTCCAGGAAGTTAACCGACAAGTATCTCCCGCTGGTCCACTTCATGTGGAGAGTCGATGGTGTGGTGAACAATCAAAGGGAGGAAACAAGGTATTTGGCTATGAAATCTGCCATATCTCACCCACAGTACAAACTCGATTTAGAAATCGAGCGTCATGCTTGGAACCTCTACACATTGCCAATATTATTTAAGGTGCAGAAGTATATGATGCTAGCTAACAAGCTCACACTCTTCAAGATGAAAGACAAGAAAACTAAAGGAGGAATGAAAACTTTATTTTACATCAGGGATGATAACAAGAATGAATTCATTGTGACGAGGACAGTGGACACAAGGATGAAACTAATCCCCGATAGCATGGTGAATCTAAGATGGTGTAGGGAGACAACCAGATATGACCAAGCAGCAAGAGCAAACATGGATCCTGAAGATACAAAAAAACTGATAGAGGACATCAAGAAACGGTTTGCTGAACTAATCGATGTGCCGGGTCCTTCGTTTTCTAATCTGTAGAGCCTATTTCACACCCTGAAGAATACAACAATACACAGCAACAACGAAGACTACAGATCAACAAAAATGCAAAAGCAGAAGAAGATGGATAAAATCATATGGATTAAAAGACCGATAGAGGTGAAGGTCCAGAATCCACCACAGTCAAACAATAAAGGGTCTCGGAAGAGCAGAAGAATTCTTTCATATTTCGAAGTAGCAGTACAAGCAGCGAGCAAGCCACTAAGACTCTGCAGGACATGTGGACATATGACAAATGAGCATGACAGTAGGAACTGTCCACAAAATATTAGAGAAGATTAAAGTATTAGTATATGTTTATGATTTTGGGTTTAAACTTGTTTTACTTTTGAAAACTTGGGAAATATTAGTATGCTATGGACCTTTGAATGATATGTTGCTTAAAATAGTTATGTTTTTAGTTATATGGTTTTGAAGCTTTAAAGTGTTAAAGAATCATAATGCAGTATTGCGGATGGACTGGTGCAGGAGTACTAATAAAATGGAGCATCCATTCTGAAAGGATGTTTGGAGTATTCGGTTCGAAGGGATGCTTGTCATAGTATATTGTTAATTGTTGAGTAAAAAACAGAGATGCATGTAATAAAATATTATTAAAGTATTGTCAATAGTGCATGACATTAATTAATTCATAAAATATATAATAGACTTCTACCTTACACATAACTGATAGTTTGCGATACACACCACTGATGTTTTGATATGCACACTGTTGAAAGATTATTAATTCCCTTGTCTAATGAAACACAAACAAAAATAGATATGTCACGCCCCAACTTCTGTAAAACATGAACCTGGAACATGAACGTTTTAAAACGATAAAACAATGAAACCTGTTTTGGTTAAACGCTATAAAATCTCCATTTAATTAATCAAAATAATATTTACAACTTAAAAAAATATGTCCCAACACGTGGACAAAAGTACAAGGTATCCGTCACTAGACTCAAAAGACAAAACTCGGACTCCGCTCCTAGCTCCACGAGCTTCGAGAGCTCACCTAGTCCGTCCTGTGATCAGTACCTGTAGGAAAAGCAACTAGGGGTGAGCGTTCGCTCACCACCACAGATAACAGACTGACTACGGCATAATTAGCAGACAATGCCGGTAACACCCACAACAAACTCAACTCCGGGGATCACTGTCCCCAACTCAAGTACTCCGACTAACAAACACCCACAGTTACCTTCCTTGACCAACTCAACACCCTGATACGTAAAGTAGACCCGACACACGATCACGACCTCTTCCAAGGACTCAAAAGAAAGCTACGCAACACCAAACAAGATCACAAGGATCGCACACCAAACAAGATCACAAAGGATCGCACACCAAACAAGATCACAAAGGATCGCACACCAGCTGCTCAGTAACCTCTCCCACTCACACGAACACGGATCAGGCAAGCCAATGAATGCTTACAACCTGTGATACTCAAACTCGGACCAGGACAGCCAAAGAATGCTTGCAACCTGTTGATACTCAAACTATGTCAGGCCAACCAAAGAATGTTTGCAACCTGTTGATACTCAAACTGTGTCAGGCCAGCCAAAGAATGCTTGCAACCCGTTGATACTCAAACTTGGTCAGGCCAGCCAAAAGAATGCTTGCAACCTACCGGGATCCGCAATCACAATCACAATCACAAGCAAGTTCAACAACCAGTAACAACACAGGTTCAACACTCACAGGCACTCATGGCCACCAAGACACAAACAGTAAAACTCGGACTCAACAGCCCCACAGGCACTCACGGCCTCCCAAGACACACCAACAGTAACTCACGGGCTCAACAACCCCACGGGCACTCACGGCCTCTCAAAACTACCAACAGTCACTCACGGGCTCAACAACCCCACATGCACTCACGGCCTCCCAAGACACACAAACAGTAACTCACGGGTTCAACAACCCTACAGGCACTCGCGGCCTCCCAAGACACACCGCCAATAAAGACACGGGTTCAACAACCCCACGGGCACTCACGGCCTCCCAAAACCCCAAAGGTAAAGACACGGGTTCAACAACCCCACGGGCACTCATGGCCACCCAAGACACCAACAATAATACATAGGCTCTCAAGGCCACCAAAGACATCAACAACAATACACGGGATCTCAAGGTCACCCAAGACACCAACAATAATACACGGGCTCACAAGGCCACCAAAGACATCAACAATAATACACAAACAACCTCCGGCATAACCAATGCCTCCGACAGTCCTAATATCAACAGTTTCACAAACAACCTCCGGGCATGGTCATATGCCTCCAGTAATTCTAATAACGCTAAGTTCTCTGCTCCTACGACACTACTAAGTGTCACATGCTTTTCCAATATTCGCTACGTTCCCGTATCATGCTTTTCTAATATTCAAATAAACCTACTCAACCCACGACACCCCGGTGTCACATGCAATTCTACTGTTAACTTTCCCCAGTCAGGGCCGAGATCCGGCTACTTTTCCCTACCTCGTGCGTGTTCTCCAAAAGTGCCCAAATAAGCCCCGGCGTGATCTCCTTCACTCGCCTAGCTTTCCTTTGCCTCGGTCCGCAGCACAATCCAAAAGAACACAATTTTAAACGCTTTTAAGCTTGCAGGCATAATGCTGAATTTTAATAAACCTGACGCCCAAAAGTAACCCCGACAATGTCGATCACTCCCAAACTCCCAAATAACTCGACATTGTCGATATTGGACCCGGAAAGGCCCGATTCGCCCGACATGGCGAATCTGCCCAGGTTTTGAAAACGTTCTTCCGGGGCTCCGAAAATTCCCATTTTCGTTTCTACGGTCTTAGAATAATTCAAGGGTTCCTAGGCACTCGACGGAATCGAATTCCGACTTCCAAGTCAATTAATTAACGTTTAAAGTTGCTAAACCCGTCAATTACAACTTTCACAATTTAATTCCAAATTTCGATCCGGTTGTGGATAAATGACCCGGGGAACGTTCTAAACCACGCGAACACTAAAACCCGATACTCGGGCATGTGGGCCCCACCCGGCCACAATTAGGAAAATTTCCTTTTCGCCCCAAAACGTTCCTAACGAACCCCAAACCTCAACCATTTATCTTTAAACCAATTCTAACCAAAACCCAACCATAATCAAACCGTTTAAACTCAAACCCTAAATTTCAAACGTACCAAAACGAAAATCGGTTAGGTTCACACCGTAGGGAATGATGACGGGAACTCGATTCTTCGATCGTTGAGACGATTCGTCGGTTGGATCGTCGGGAAAATCACAAAGTCCCAACCTTTTCTTCTCTTTTTCTCCATTTTCTCCTTCTCTTTCCTCTCCCCACTTTCTCTCTCTAATTCTCTTTTTTTTTCTAAGTGTGGCCGACACTTACTCTCTTCCTCCCTTTTATTTTGTTTTTAAAAAACACACCAACTCTTCTTATTTACAAACTACCACTCATTCACCTTTTTGTTTTGTTCAAAAAATCACCTAACACCACCACATATTTGACATGTGGCAAGTGGGTCCCATCCCTTTTGGAAAATATCTTTTAGATATTTTTCAATCAGATTTGCGAAATTCGGCCGTCTCGGGCCCCGAACGGGCACTTTTTCCAAGAAATTACGATCCTTCACGGACTACAAGGAAATGGCTCAACTAAGACCGCTGCGACGACGGATAAGCTTTTTGGATCCAAAATGGTCCTCGAATGGACCAAAACGTCGCTCGGTTGACTTTTCCGGCGAAAAGTCAACATTTCCCAAACTAACCAGAAAGTTGCCCTGAGTCCCCCGGAACTCACTTTGGTCGATAGCGGGGTCAACTGACATCCGATATGACCCTCGGGGTCAACTTTAGGTTCATTTAAGTGTCTGTCGAAATTTTTTAAATGTTCCTGTCTTTCGCAGGTTTGACTGGCGTTGACTGGGAGTGGTTGTTACAAGATCACATATATTAAAAGATAAACAAATATATATAAACCAGGTGTCCAACACAAAAGCAGATTTAAACATTCAGTTTAACAAGTTCAACAAAAACAGTAAATTTAAAGAAATCATAAGTAGAAAGGAAACGATGTAATGAAATCTAAACGACCTGATCTGCTCTGGAGAATGGTTCCAGTACACGATGAATTGCAGTCAACTAACGAATGAGCGCTACATGTTCCCGAACTTCTTCCGGCGACCATCCCTTGGTGTCGATGTGAGTGAGGGTCACTAGTTGTTTGTTGACATCATTCTGGACAGTGAGAACTTTCTCTTCAATGTCCTTATACGCCATCAGCCTGGAGTAATGCTCCATCTTTCGAATTCGTTCAAGCAAAAAATCAGAACCGGGAGCGGCCATGCAGGAAAGACTGACTATTAGGATTCCTGCAAAAAAAACTTATTACAGTTAAACCATGAAAAGAATAGAATACGGTTGTTCCTTTATTTAGGAGATGAAAGGAAACCACCACCTTAGATCTAGGCACGAATACCAACCTTCACAACCGTTGATTTGTGTGTATATATTTATTAAAGAGTATTTAACGACGGTTTTATTGGATTGTTGATATGACCGATACATTTTTGAAAATATAAGAAGAATACAAGCGGTTTCTTAACTACCCAATCAGTTAAGGCGGATGTGGCAAGTATTAAAACTGCCCACTAACTCCATCACGCACTAAAGTTCCCTATAAATACACACCTAGTAATCTACAAAACTAACTTTCACCTATTCAACCACCCTGCCCAAGAAAAGAGTTTCCTCTAGTTAAAACAAATGGAGTCAGGCAAATCCATCCAAAGTCCAATGTCTAAGGAGAACAAGCGTCAGAGGCGCCTCATCGAGCATGAGAGGGCAGTGATAAACTACAAGGGGATGAGGTTGAAGCTGTTAGAGACTCAGCTTGAATTGAATTTAATGGTTAATGATGCAGGGAATGTGGATGCAAAGGAGATGACATCGAAGGAAATGGATGCAAACCTTACCCTTATGAAGAAGATGGCGGAGCTTAATGTCATGCTTCACAAAGTTATTAAGAAGATGGATTAGGTTATTCCAATGCTTGACTGTTATTTTCCTTTATGTTATTTCAATTCCTCCAAAAAAATCATTAATATGTTCATGATTTTATGTTTTTAATTTAATGAAAACAACAATTTCCTTCAATTGAATATAAAAAATGTTCTTCTTTTGCTTTTCTCTACATTTATATATTTATGATCTTTTGGCAGAAAATCAATTTAAGGCTAGTGTATTTTTAATATTGGCAAATATAGGGAATATTGAAAGTACTGAAATCCACTGAAAGGTTAATCTACACACGCTGCTGATAGTTTAGACATATAACCTTATTTAATATTCATATATGTATTATAAAATCAATTTGAGACATGTAAAAATGTAGATGGTTGCCATATTTGGATCAACAACTCGTAGAATTCAAGATAATGCATCTAAATTTAATAAACATATAACTTACATATTGCTAATAGTTTCTCTGCAACTAGACTTTGTAGCTTACATATTACTGATAATTTAGCATGCACATCACTGATGTTTTAACATGCACACTGTTGACTGATACTAATTTGCTTCTCTAGTTTAACGCAAACAAAAAACTAGATCACATATACATATATTAAAGATCAACAAAATTACATAAACCAGGTGTCCAACTAAAAACAACATATTCAACTATTTAGAGAGACGAGTTCAACAAAAACAACCAGATTAAAGAAAGCGTAATTAGTTGGCGTTATAAGCAATGACTCAATGTCAATTAAACAGTCAATACACCCATAGTTAAGTTCTCCAACACCTCTGCTCGATTATACGCCTCCAATGGCCAACAAAGTTAGGAGTTTCGCAGATACTTGATGTCTTCAAAAATGACCATCTGCCCGTGTGTAGCATGGCGCGAAACTGACGGCAATAGTCATGCAACATTGACCTCTCTGTATCCATTATCTCAAAAAAGATACCGTAGAAGATATATGTAACACGTTCCTCATTCCCACCTACTTTGATTAGTCCTATTGAAAGGACATGTCGTCTTAACATTGAAGACCAGTTGTCACACCGCTTAAGAAATTCAAGGCCGCGTCTAAGTCTATTCTCATTGAAAATATAGTACAGACCAAGAAGGTACCTAGCATTCAAATTACCGGCTTTATAAGCCTTCTCATGAACTGATTTGGTATGGATTGTCGCTTTCTTCACTACTTGTGGTCGGAATTCACAATTTCAGGGCCAATAGAACATTATCATCTTCTTTCATAAAGTCATAAAAATCCTTGCAACTGAATGCAACACACAAAGACATATAGTGTGTGAAAATCATACAGTACAAAAGAAAATAAGAATTTTAGATGTTGAGGATAGAGTTTCAGAACCAGTTCCCACATTGAGAGGTGGACAAAAGGAACATCGCCGTCACCGAGAGTCCTTTTGAATATTTCAGACTTCAACACGTCAGGCAAACCACTAAGGTAATCCACACCAGGGGCAACTGTCACACCCCAATTTCAGTAAAACACTATTGCTCACAACCTCAATACCCCAATTACCCGATCACGTAAGGAAACCTCAAATAACCCACTCACGTGAAGGAAACCTCAACCCACCTGTTCACGCGAGGGAAACCTCGAACACCCGTTCACATAGGGAAACCTAGTTCGTATGGCGCCGCAACGCACCAACCCTAACCCCTCTCCGCGGTGAGACTCTCACACCGAGGCGCTGTAACACTACCGCAGGTTATTGATGAGTCTCGAACCCAAGACCTCATCCCTTAACACCGAACTTACGACCTCTACACCCAACACAACCGTGAACACCGCCACGCAAGCCAACACTCAAATTGCACAAATAAGACGGTGAGAAGGACAGGGGTCACGGACCCGTGACAGATCCCGTCACGGTTGGGATCACGGTGCCGTGACAAAAACCTAAAATTCGCCAAATCGTTCTCGTCCGTCACGGATTTGTGACAGGATCCGTGACGCTCACGCAGACCTGTTTTCCAAACTCGGTTCCACTCGAATCTTAACCCGTTTTAACCTTAAAACTGGCCTTAGACGACACACACGCTTGACCACCAAAATAGAAAACACACGCGCCACGACTCACAGACAAATCAAGTCATTCAACCTCAACCAAAACACAAGCCGACACGGTCAAACAACAACACAACAACACTCGCCCACCGGGCCAAGCAAAATCAAACACGCCCTCAGGGCCAATCAAATTTTAAAACGCGTCCACTGGGCCAACCAATTTTAAAACTTTCTCCACTTCATTAAAAACCTCATTTCTTGACATCAGGTAGTTACAACCCGGTCCAGGCGTCCCCGAACTACATTGTACCCATTTGATGTCAAAACCGTCACGCTCGACTACAGGGGCGCCCCTAAGTCGAGTCGCGACAGTTTAAAAAGGTTTCACGCAGCAACACACAAACAGTATGCCAGTAACCCCGTACTGCACATACACACAAACACAGACAGGACTCAAAACACAACGGGTCTACACACAGTTCCGACCTACGTACCCAACGCACGACGGGACTTTACTGACTCGACTCTCCCCACCTAATTGACGTACAGTCCGAGGTGTGAAACCTCGAGCTCTGATACCAAGCTGTCACGCCCCAATTTCAGTAAACCGAACTCGGGACGCGAACGTTCTAAACAATAGAACAATTTGAAACCTTTTACAAAAATCACTTTAAAAACACCACTTGTTCATCAAAAATAATCATTTACAACTTAAAGGAACGTCCCAACAAATGGACAAAAAGCAAGGTATACGTCGCTAGACTCAAAATAAACCTAGGATCCCGCTCCTAGCTCTTCAAGCTTCAGAAGCTCACCTAGTCCAACCTGCGACCGGTACCTGTAGGAAAAGCAGCTAGGGGTGAGCGTTCGCTCACCACCACGGATAATAGACTGACTACGGCATACTTAGCAGACAATGTCGGTAACACCAACAACCAACTCAACACCGGGGATCACTATCCCCAAACTCAAGTAACCCGACTGACACCCACACACTGATACTTTCCTCAACCGACGCAACACTCGGACTCGTAATGTAGACCTGACACAACGATTGACGATCTCCTCCAAAGACACGATAGACAACCACGCAACACCCAAGATCACAAAGGATCGCATACCAGACAAGATCACAAAGGATCGCATACCAGACAAGATCACAAAGGATCGCATTCCTGTCAGCTGCTTAGTGCCGGTTGCTAACTGGCTGGGCTCGAGCCTGCCCCACGCGCTTTGCCGATCCCTGTCAGGCTCCAGGCGGTCGACCTGTTGGTGATAAACCGAGCTAGTTTTCTGATAGCTAGTCGGAAGGGGAGCTACCCTTTCCATCGCCTAAAAACGCTCACAACCTGCCGAGACTCGAACTCGGGTCAGGCTAGCCAAAGAACGCTCGCAACTTACCGATCCCTGTCAGGTAAGCCAGCCAAATTCCACACCACTTCCCGACACAAAGTCGGGTCACTAACCTCGGGCAAACACAATCACAATCACAAGCAAAGTTCAACAAACAGCAACAACACAGGTTCAACACTCCACAAGCACTCATGGCCACCCAAGACACCAATTGTAAAACACGGACTCAACAACCCCACGGGCACTCACGGCCTCCTATGACACACCAACCATAACTCACGGGCTCAACAACCCCACGGGCACTCACGGCCTCCCAAGACATACCAACAGTAAAACATGGGCTCTCATGGCCACCCAAGACACCAACAGTAAAACACGGGCTCTCATGGCCTCCCAAGTCACACCAACAGTGACTCACGGGCTCAACAACCCCACGGGCACTCACGGCCACCCAAGACACACCGACAATAAGTCACGGGCTCAACAACCCCACGAGCATTCACGGCCACCCAAGACACACCAATAGTAAAGACACGGGTTCAACAACCCCACGGGCACTCATGGCCACCCAAGACACACCCACAGTAAAGACACGGGTTCAACAACCCCACGGGCACTCATGGCCACCCAAGACACCAACGGTAAAACACGGGCTCTCATGGCCACCCAAGACACAACAGTAAAGTACGGGCTCTCATGGCCACCCAAGACAAAAAAATACACAAACAACCTCCAGGCATAACCAATGCCTCCAACAGTCCTAATATCAACAATTTCACAATCAACCTCCGGGCATTGTCATATGCCTTCAATACTCCTAATCTCGATAAGTTCGCAATCAACCTCTGGGCATGGTCATATGCCTCCGGTAATTCTAACATCGATAAGTTCTCTGCTCCTACGACACTTCTAAGTGTCACATGCAATTCTAATGTTCGATACATTATTGAATCATACGACACTACCCGGTATCGCCTACCTTTCTAATATTCGATAAACCTACTTAACCCACGACACCCCAGTGTCACATGCATTTCTACTGTTAACTTTCCCTAGTCAGGGCCGAGATCCGGCTACTTTTCCCTACCTCGTATGCTTTCTCCAAAAGCGCACAAATAAGCTCCGGCGTGATCTCGGTCACTCGCCTATCTTTCCCTTTCCTCGGTGTGCAGCACGATCTAACAAGAACACAATTTTAAACTCTTTTAAGCTTGCAGGCATAAACTGAATTTTAATAAACCCGACGCCCAAAAGTAACCCCGACAATGTCGATCACTCACAAAATCCCCAATTACTCGACATTGTCGATATTGGACCCGGAAAGGCCCGATTCGCCCGACATGGCAAATCTGCCCGGGCTTTGGAAACGCCATTCCGGGGCTCCGAAAATTCCCGTTTTCGTTTCTACGGTCTTAGAATAATTCAAGGGTTCCTAGGCACTCGACATAAACGAATTCCGACTTCCGAGTCATTTAATTAACGTTTAAAGTTTCTAAACCCGTCAATTACAACTTTCACAATTTAATTCAAAATTTCGATCCGGTTGTGGATTAATGACCCGGGGAACGTTCTAAACCACCCGAACACAAAACCCTAAAACCCGAGCACGTGGGCCCCACCCGGCCAACCTTGTTCGTAGGTGGCTAGGGCCAAAATGGGCCCGGTCCACCATGGTGGTGGTGGCCCTAGCTCCGGCCAGCCACCCCACATGGTGGCCGGAGCTCCCCCCGAGCTCTCGGTCACCGGAAAACGTGCCTCTTCCCTCCAAAACGTCTCCAAAACGTCTCCAACAATCCCCACACCTCATTTCCCCCATAAACTACTCATTTTAACCAAACCCTAACTTTCGAAATTAACCAAAACAAAGATCGGTTTGGAGCTTACCGTAGAGGAAGACGGTGTGAGTTTGATTCTCCAAACTTTGAGACGATCCAAGGGTTGAAGCTCGTGAATAGTGCTCCCAAAACCCTAGCTCCTCTCTTCTTATCCTTCTCCCTCTCTCTCTAACTTCTCTCTTCTTTTCTATTCTTTTTCTCTTCTTTTTTTCTTTTGATTTAGTTGTGGCCGAACACCCCCCTTAACCCTCACCTTTCATTTCCCCCCCAAAACCTAACACCACCACTTGTTTGACAAGTGGCAAGGTGGGTCCCACACCTCTTTAGGAAAATATCTACTAGATATTTTCCAATCAGATTCGCGAAATTCGGACGTTTCGGGCCCCGAACGGGCACTTTTCCCAAGAAATTACCAAACTTGACGGGCTACAAGGAAACGGCTCAACTAAGACCGCTGCGACGACGGGTAAGCTTTTTGGATCCAAAACGGTCCTCGAACGGACCAAAACGTCGCTCGGTTGACTTTTCCAGCGAAAAGTCAACATTTCCCAAACTGGTCAGAAAGTTGCCCTGAGTCCCCCGGAACTCACTTTGGTCGATATCGGGGTCAACTTATGTCCGGTATGACCCTCGGGGTCATATTTGGGTTCATTTAAGTGTGCTTAAAAATTTTAAATTTTCCTGTTTTTCGCAGATTTGACTGGCGTTGACCGGGAGTGGTTCTTACACCAACTATACGATCCATTATAAAACCTGGTGTTGAAGATGACATATTTTCTTAACAACTCAAATACGTAAGTATGTACTTATGTGAACTAAAGAACAAAAAGAGAAGAAAACGCAACAACACAAAACATAAAATCATACTGCTGCAAAATAAAAATTAAAAGAGCACACCTTAATGGAACCAAAGATTGTTGATCTTCAGGATTTGTTCGAATACCTGAATAGATTGGAGGAGAAGCTTGAAAACAAAGAGTTGTGGTAGAAAGAAAAGTATGCGGAAAAAACTTGTATATATATATTAGCAGCAGAACGATGGGATTATTGAAAAAGGAAACGATTTATTAAATGCATAACCGCCCTTTTATCTTCCATATTTATTATGATGGAGACACGTGTAGTCAAATCAAGTCAATCAGTTTAAATCAATATTTATAAAAGCAAAATACATATGCACCCACGTGTAATCAAATCAAGTCAATCAGTTTATTCAATTCATAATAGCCATTTCATCTTCCAAATTTATTAATACGAAAATCATAATATATGTGAAACCTCGTTTAATTAAATCAAGTCAATCTCTTTACATACTACTGATATTTTACCACACATAATACTAATAATTTAATATTAATGCTGCTGAAAGTTTCCATTCATACTAGAAATAGTTTAACATTCATAACAATGTTTAACAAAAAACATACCGAGATTCATGCTATTACATAAAATTAAAAAAAAAAGGCCTACCTGGACAATTTTGTGAGAAAGTTTATATGTTTCGATATCAATTAAACAATCTATACAGTTGTAACAATACTCTCTCAGATATTTGATTGTTGCGACTTTCTTGTTCCAATGATTGGGATTTCCGGTCCATTCGCACAAGTTTGTCTGTTTTAGATGTCTCCAGTTCTTGTCCTGCATCATTTGACGGAAGTCACGACGACACCTAAATACGTCGCGCCTGTCATCAGGATCAATCGCCGCAAAGAAACTATAGAGACCACGAACCGTTGCAAGTTCATCAGGATCATTTACTTTCAAATTGGCCATAGCATAGACATACCTCCTCATCCAAGTTGACTTGTTGTTGCACCTGTCCAGAATTTTAAGTCCTCGCTCAGGCGTATCAGAATTGAAAATGAGGTACATAGCAAGAAGATATGCTGCCCTAGAGTTCCCAAAATCAGCTGTCGTTTCAAGAACTTTGGAGCCGTCATGGTTCACATCTTTCACCACCCTCGGGTGGAAAGTACAAGGTAACTCCATCAGAATATCCTTCTCAGTAGACATAAGTCTATAAAATGACTTGCAACTGAATTTTAAAACAAGTGAAAGAAAAAATAATAATAATTAAGGACAAAATTGTAAGGCACAAATTTCAAATTTCAAATTAATTACCAGGATGAGAGTATGATTAAACATATGTCTAAATCATCTAAACTCCTTTTAAGAATATTAACCAATACATCGTCTGACAACGTGGTGATATAATCGACACCAGGAACCCCTCTGTGATCCATTATAATACTTGAAAATGAATATGACGCATTTTTTTTAATGTTTTTATCATATACAAACCAACGATGGGCAAGTCAATGTACTGATAGCTAATGTTGCATAGCACTATTACATTATAATGCACACAAAACATAGTTTACTCTACAAACTGCTATTATATAACAGTATATGCTACTCATAGTTGAGACCTACAAGCTGTGAATATTAATATACTCACTACACTTGTTGATAAGATTCATTAAATCATGGCATTTAAGTTAAGCTCCTCTAACAAAAAACATTAACCAGTGCAATACAGTCCACTTAGTTCTCAAAAGAAATTACAAACAGAACCACCATGATTCGTTCTTGAAAAGAAATTAATGACACAATCTCTACAAATACAGAGATATACACACAAGAGGGATATTTTGCAATTAAACCAAACATATACTAATGAGAAAAGTGACCAAATTTGGAAATGAGCCAGTAATTTTATGTGAACGAAGGAGATTGAGGCAGAATTATGTGGTTGAGAATTTAATGCACAACCCTAATAATATACAAAGAGGGGTGCTAATACATGCCAAAATAATCAAACTAAGAAACATATATGACATAAAAAAACACATTTCTCGTCTACCTACACAACTACAGAGGGGATGCATACAAAAATGGAGAAAAAATTCGATCTGGTATAATAAATAAACTAAAGATTAAACTAAAAAAACATGGACAACAATCGCCAGGTTAAGAAAACTATTAACAATAAAAAATTAAGAAGCCACACCTTGATGAAAATCGGAGCTTGTAGGGAGAAGAGATTAGATTTGACGAGGAAGATGAGTTATGGCTGCCACCGGTCCGCAGATATGAATAGTCAAATCGATGCACTACGCATTTATACTTGTGTCGTTTAGGGCATTATGGCGACTTGGACTCTAAAAACCCCTAATGGGCCTGAGACCCATCTAGAGATTCGAAAAAAATAAAATCCTAATAATCATTATGTAAGACACGTGTAGAGATACGAAGAATATAATGATTAAAGGAAACCGCCGGTTAGTTTTCCTATATTTTGTTATAATTGCAAAAATAAAATAATTATTTTAGTCATTTTTTTAAGTTTTCGTTTCATATAATGTATGTCTCTCTTCGTTTCCAAAATCGTCATCAACTCTACCTATATATAATCCCCTGCTATGTCTAACTTGTTCATAACTCCCTTCTCCTTTACAATCAAACCACAACTGAAAAAATGTCTCTCGATCCAATTCCAGAAAATATGATACCTGATTTTGAGGATTCTCCTCCAACAACATGCGATAGTACTCAAATAAGTTCAAGTCGAGATACGTACTACCTAGGGCTGTCATGTGATGAGGGCGAAGTTTCTTCTAAACTTTCATAAGTTGAAAATAAGGAAGGAGAGAAGGCAAAGCCAGAAGATGAAGGTCTGAAGAATAAAAAGGAAGAAGAAAAGAAAAAGGAGGTAAACCTGAAGAATGAAAAGAAGAGGAGAAGGGATGATGATCCAGATGAAGGTGACAACATAAGACATATAGCCTCCTCGCAGAAGGCTTAATATGTAATTAAAAAATATCTATATATATGTTTATATTTTGTTTCATGTTTTGTTTTGAATGCTGGTATGTTTTCTCTTTTTTGGTGGATATTAGTACTCTTTTGTTTGTTCTTGGTGTTGAACCTGTGAATGTGTACTTCAATATCTATATATGTATGTTGGTATAAAGTATCTATATAATTATGTTGCTATTCAGTATCAATATGCATGAGAATGTGTTACTCGTATAAACATATTTGGGATAGTCCACAAAATCAAATTTGGAATTTATTTTCTCTATATGTATATATATAAAGCAAATTGATAGGTTAGTGGCTTGTAACATAAAAAATTATCACATTGTAATCTAATGTTTTAGTACCACAAAAAATTATACTTATATTATATAATTAAACTTGAAACCATTACAAAATACATAAAACTTCGTTACCTAAAACAAATTGTAACGCAACTTATAGGTCTCTATATCTACGATACAATAAACACAACTAACGTTCAAATCCCTACCATGGTCGATAGTATCGAAAACCTTAGGATGCCAATGCCCGATGTCTTCTTCAAAGCAGCACTCAGTGACAACCAAAGTTCGGCGCTTGTTCCTTCTGAGCATCATTTGGAAATTTGTTCGGCAGGTTCGAAGTCCCCTCCTTTCCTCATCCACGTCCATCACGTCCATGATTAACCCGACTAGAATCTGAACGCCATAGTCAAACGTACTTGAATTGATTTGTGACATCCCCATGGTATAACGGCGCATCCAGGTTGTTGTGCAATCAAACTCGGATAGCAGCCTCAGTCCATAGTTATTGAACCTTCTATTGAATGTATATTAGAAGGCCAGCAAAATCCTTGCCCTGTAATTGCGTGCATTAAATGCCCTGCGAAGAACGCGACAGCTATGTCCTCTAACAGATCGCACGACAGCAGGCCTAAATTGGCAGCGAAGTAGGGAAAGAACTCTCTCATCACGGTGGAGAAGTTCGTAAAACATCTTGCAACTAATTAAAACACGAATCGTAGAAGGAATAAATACATATACGTGAATTATATAATCAATATTGACTACATCAAAAATAAATATAAACAGATGCTGATTTGGATGTGATTTACCAGAGGTAAAAGAGGAAATAAAAGGAGCATCACTTACCAGACAGAAAGAGGAAAGAAGGGACCATCACTATCCTGAAGAAGTATGTCGAAGATTTCCAACAACAGACCGTTGGGGAGATGAGTGATGATATCTTCGTTCTCCATGTTGCAACTAGAATTCTTTGGGAATTCAGATATCTGTGTAATTTTCTATTGAAACGAATTTGATACTTGGAAAGAGTCTACCCCAACGACTATATTTATAACAAACCAAAAGGCACGGTTTTGTAAACCAAAGGGCGCCGAGTTGTTTTAATTAAAAAATTAATTAATTAAATCACTGTGAATGGAGGACGTGGCGAGTTAATTGACGCACCTCGCGTCTATTAATGAAGGCACGCGAGGAATATCTTTTCAAATTGTACTTGTAAGAACCACTCCCGGTCAACGCCAGTCAAATCGGCGAAAAACAGGAAAATTTAAAATTTTGGGACAGACACCTAAATGAACCTAAAATTGACCCCGAAGGTCATATCGGACTTAAGTTGACACCGATATCGACCAAAGTGAGTTCTGGGTGAATTAGGGCAACTTTTTGACCAATTTGGGAAAGGTTGACTTTTTGCTGGAAAAGTCAACCGAGCGACGTTTTGGTCCGTTCGAGGTCCGTTTTGGATCCAAAAAGCTTAGCTGTCATTACAGCGGTCTTAGTTGAGCCGTTTCCTTGTAGCACATGAAGTTTCATAATTTGTTGGAAAATGGGCCCATTCGGGGCCCGAGACGGCCAAATTTCACGAATCTGACAGAAAAATATCTACAAAGATATTTCTCTAAAGGTTGGGACCCACAAGACACTTGTCAGAAATGTGGTGGTGGTTGGTTTTTAAATTAAAGAAAAAGAAGTATGGTGGTAGTATTGTAATTAATAGATAGTTGTTGGATTTTAAAACAAAATAAAAGGGAAGGTGGAGAGTGTACACGGAAAAATCATCATCGACGATCCGGCCGTTGGAAGAGAAGTAGAGAGAGAAAGAAGAGAGAGAGGAGAAGAGAGAAAGTGTTGGAATTTTGAAGATTATCGACGATCCGGCCGTTGGATCGTGTTTTTCTTTGCATAATCATCATCCCCTCATCGTTGCCTACGGTAAGAAATCGACATTTTCTCGTTTCGACGTGTTTGATTTTTAAGTGTTCGTTTAGAATTGATTAAAAGATGGATGGTTGAGGTTCAGGGTTTGTTAGGAACGTTTTGGGGTGAAAAGGAACATTTTTCTTGTGGCCGTGTGGAGCCCACTTGGGCGGGCCTCGGGTTTTTCGTGTTCGGGTGGTCTTGGACGATCCCCAAGTCGATAATTCACACCCGGAACGAATTATGGAATTAAATTGTGAAAGTTAGAAATTTCGGGTTTAGAAACTTTAAACGCGAATTAAATCGCTCGGAAGTCGGAAATTGATTTCGTCGATTGCATTGGAACCCTTGAATTATTCTAAGATCGTAGAAACAAAAACGGGAATTTTCGGAGCCTTGGAAGGGCGTTTTCCGATCCCAGGCAGATTCGCCGAGCCGGGCGAATCGGGCCTTTCCGGACCCATTATTGACAATGTCGAGTAATTGGGAAGTTTGGGAGTGATTGGTATTTTCAGGGTTGCGTTCCAGCGTTAAGTTCATTAAATTCGGGTTTCGCCTGCTTATTTAAAAAGTGTGTTAATTGTAAGCATTGTAGACCGTGTCGCCGACCTTGGAAAAAGGAGGCTAAGCGGGTAATTCTGGAGCACGCCGGAGCTTGGGCGTGGAATTTTGGGAAAGCGTTACGAGGTAGGGAAAAGTATCCGGATCTCGGCCTTGACTAGGGAAAGTTAACAGTAGAAATGCATATGACACTTGGGTGTCGTGGGATAGGTAAGTTTATCGAATAATAGAAAGGCAGGCGACACCGGGTGGTGTCGTATGATACGTGAACGTATCGAACAATAGAAAGGCATGTGACACTTAGTAGTGTCGTAGGGTAAGTGAACTTATCAAACATTAGAAATACTTGAGGCATTTGGTTGTGCCCAGAGGTTGATTGAATTGGTTGTGTGTCTTGGGTGGCCATGAGTGCCCGTGGAGAGTTGAACCCGTATTTTACTGTTTGTGTGTCTTGGATGGCCATGAGTGCCCGTGGGGAGTTGAACCCGTGTTTTACTGTTTGTGTGTCGTGGGTGGTCAGGTGTGTCTTTGGGGTGTTGACCCGTGTATTACTGTTTGTGTGTCGTGGGTGGCCATGAGTGCCGTTGGGGTGTTGAACCTGTGTGTTACTGTTGGTGTGTCGTGGGTGGCCATGAGTGCCTTTAGGGTGTTTACCCATGTACTACTGTTGGTGTGTCGTGGGTGGCCATGTGTACCTTTGGGGTGTTGACCCGTGTATTACTATTGGTGTGTCGTGGGTGGCCATGAGTGTCGTTGGGGTGTTGAACCCGTGTGTTACTGTTGGTGTGTCGTGTGTGGCCATGTGTGCCTTTGGGGTGTTGACCCGTGTGTTACTGTTGGTGTGTCGTGGGTGGCCCCGAGTGCCTTTGGGGTGTTGACCCATATACTACTGTTGGTGTGTCGTGGGTGGCCATGTGTGCCTTTGGGGTGTTGACCCGTGTATTACTGTTGGTGTGTCGTGGGTTGCCATGAGTGCCTTTGGGTTGTTGAACCTTGGGTGTTGATTGTGATTGCCTGAGGTTGGGGGCCCGCCTGCCAATAAAGGGGTCATGTGGTCGCGCGCGTGGGGGTTGGCTAGCCTTCCGACTAACCATCGGTAAAGTTGTGCATTTTTCTGCGACGAGGTTGGGGGCCCGCCTGAAAAAAAAGGGGTTCTGTGGTCGCGCGCGTGGCGGTTGGCTAGCCTTCCGGGTTAACCACCGGTAAAGTTGTGCATTCTTCGGCGATGGAGGGTGGCTCCCCTTCCGACCAGCTATCGGAAAAGTATTGCGGCATATATCGCTAACAGGTCGACCGCCTGGCCCGACAGAGATCGGGGAAAGTTTCGTGGGGCAGGCTCGAGCCCAGCCGGTTAGCAACCGGCACTGAGTAGCTGGAGTGCGATCCTTTGTGATCTTGTTTGTTGTGTGCGATCCTTTGTTGTCTTGGGTGTTGCATGGTTATCTTTTGCGTCTTTGGTGGAGGTCGTAACCGCTGTGTCGGGTCTACATTACGCCTCCGGGTTTGAGTCGGTTGGGGAAAGTAACAGTTTTCGTGTGATAGTCGGGTTACTTGAGTTTGGGGATAGTAGTCCCTGGTGTTTGGTTTGTTGTTGGTGTTTCCGGCATTTTCTTCTAGTATGTCGTAGTCAGTCTGGTATCCGTGGTGGTGAGCGAACGCTCACCCCTAGCTGCTTTTCCTACAGGTACTGGTCGCGAGACGGACTAGGGGAACTCTCGAAGCTTGAAGAGCTGGGAGCGGGAGTCCGGGTTTTTGGGAGTTTAGCGACGTACGCTTTGTTTATTTTGTCCGCTTGTTTTGGACGTACTTTTAAGTTGTAAAAGATTATTTTGATTAACTAAATGGTGATTTTAAGCGGTTTACTTAAAAGGGTTTGAAAATTGTTTTATTGTTTCACCGTTCGCGTTCCGGGTTCGGTTCTACCGAATTTGGGGCGTGACAGTTTGGTATCAGAGCTCGAGGTTTCACACCTCGGACTGTACGTCAATCAGGTGGGGAGAGTCGAGTCATTAAAAGTCCCGTCGTGCGTTGGTTGCCCACGTCGGAAACCGTGTGTAGACCCGTAGTGACATGAGTCATGTTTGTGATTGTGTGTATGTGCAGTATTATTATTACTGGCATACTGATTGTGTGTTGTTGCGTGAAATGTTTTTAAGTTGTCGCGACACGACTCAGGAGCGCTCCTGTAGTCGAACGTGACGGTTCTGATATCAAGTGGGTACAATTTAGTTCGGGGACGCCTAGACCGGGTTGTAACTACGTGATGTCAAAAATGAGATTTTATGATGAAAGGGAGAAAAGTTTTAAAATTTGTTAGCCCGGTGGGCGTGTGTTTTGAAACTGGTTGTCCCTGTGGGCGTGTTTTTAAATATGTTGGCCCGGTGGGCGTGTTTTGATTTTGGTTGGCCTTGTCGGCTTGTATTTGAGGTTGGGTGACTTGAAATTGTCCGTGAGTCGTTGTGCGTGAGTTGTTAAATTGGTGATCGAGCGTGTGTGACGCTTAAGACCGTTTTTGGGGTTAAAAAGGGGTAAAAATGGAGTCTGAAACGAATTTGGGTTTAGGGTTCCTGTCTTGTTCCACCGTCTTGATTGTGCAGTTTGGGTGTTTGTTTTGCATGGCTGTGTAAATGATTGTGTTGGTTGTAGAGGCCGTAAGTTCAGTGTTAAAGGGTGAGGTCTTGGGTTCGAGACTCATCAATAACCTACTGTAGTGATACAGTGCCTCGGTGTGAGAGTCTCACCAGGGGTTAGGGTTGATGCGTTGCGGCGCCATACGAACTAGGTTTCCCCTATGTGAACGGGTATTCGAGGTTTCCCTCACGTGAACAGGTGGTTTGAGGTTTCCTTCACGTGAGTTGGTTATTTGAGGTTTCCCTCGCGTGAACGGGTGGTTTGAGGTTTCCTTCACGTGAGTGGGTTATTTGAGGTTTCCCTACGTGATCGGGTAATTAGGGTATTGAGGTTGTGAGCAACACTGGCTTGCAGAGTTGAGAATATGATCCCCATTCGAGGTTTCCCTTATGTAAGCGAGTATTTGAGGTATTGATAGCGTGAGCAGTGTGACGTTTTGGTATCAGGTTTTGAGGTAGTGGTTTGCCCTGGTTAGATTGGTAAATCGTTAGTGCTTTACTAGTAGGCCATAATAGAACGGGTGTCCGTGGAGGTGAGCAGAACGCTCATCCCCTTTACTATTTTTCCCGCAGGGGACGAGTAGCGAATACTAGTTTGGTTGCGGAAAGTTATAAGTAAATGCATAGAGGATCGTGTGAGGGTTGTGCTATACCTTATCGGTGTGACTAATGGAGTGGTTGTTCGGTCGCTGATTTGGGCGTCATTTTTATTGGACATCGGGGCGTCACACTCCTTTGATTTGTCGAGTTGTGCTAAGATGTTGGGGCTGAGTTTAGAGCCGTTGAGTCCACCCCTGCGTCTGGACACGCCGGTTGGTGGTGGTGTGGTGTTGACTAGGGTCTGTCGTGCCTGCGAAATTAGAGAAGCGAACTGATACAAGAGGTTCGAGAGAGGGCTCAAGAGCCCTTATGCTGGATCGAGTCCTCACCCCGAGGATTCAGGTATGTCGAAGTTGGTGGGCACGACGGCGGTAGTGGAGCGGGATGCGGAAAGCGGTTGCGAAGTTAGTATCGTGGTGCCTCACTTGTCAACAGGTGAGAGTCGAACATCAGCGTCCCGCTGGGTTATTGCAGCCCCTGTCGCTTGCACAGTGGAAATGGGGGCACGTCACGATGGATTTCGTGAGCGGTTAGCCGAGTTCGCCTAAAACAATAGCTTTCGGGCCAGTATCGAGATGGCACCGTTCGGAGCGTTGTATGGTAGGCCGTTTCGGTCGCCTGTGTGCGGGGCGGAAGTGAGGAATGAGGGTTTACTGGGTTTAGAACTGGTCCAAGAGACAGCTGAGTCGGTCGTGCCGAAGCGTGAGTGGTTGAAGACCGCGCATAGTCAGCATGAGCTATGCTGACAGACGGCGCCGACCTCTCGAGTCAGCAGTCGGTGACCATGTATCCCTGGAGGTGAGTCTGTAAGGTGGACTGGTGCGTTTCAACCGCGGCGGAGGCAGGTTAGCCCCGCGGTGTATCGGGCCTTTCGAGGTCTTGAGCAGAGTGGGAGCAGTTGCATACCGACTTGCACTGCCACCGCAGCTTGGGAATATTCACATTTCCCAGTTACGGAAGTATGATGCGGACCCCTCGCACGTCATTAAGTGGGCAGATGTCGAGGTAACGGGTGATGTCTCGTATAAGGAGAAACCGGCTTGGGAAATGGATCCACGGGAGCAGGTCCAGCGCGGAAAGGTTATCCGCTTAGAACAGGTGTAGTGGCGGCACCACGAGGCCGAGTCGACCTGGGAGCGCGAGGACGAGGTTCGCGCGAAGTGCCCCGATCTGTTCGACTCCTGAGGTACGTCTGTTTTAAATTTCGCGGACGAAATTCCTTTAAGTGGGGGGTAGACTGTAAGAACCACTCCCGGTCAACGCCAGTCAAATCGGCAAAAAACAGGAAAATTTAAAATTTTGGGACAGACACCTAAATGAACCTAAAATTGACCCCGAGGGTCATATCGGACTTAAGTTGACACCGATATCGACCAAAGTGAGTTCTGGGTGACTCAGGGCAACTTTTTGACCAATTTGGGAAAGGTTGACTTTTTGCTGGAAAAGTCAACCGGGCGACGTTTTGTTTCGTTCGAGGTCCGTTTTGGATCCAAAAAGCTTAGCTGTCATTACAGCGGTCTTAGTTGAGCCGTTTCCTTGTAGCACATGAAGTTTCGTAATTTCTTGGAAAATGGGCCCGTTCGGGGCCTGAGACAGCCGAATTTTGCGAATCTGACAGAAAAATATCTACAAAGATATTTTTCTAAAGGTTGGGATCCACAAGACACTTGTCAGAAATGTAGTGGTGGTTGGTTTTTAAATTAAAGAAAAAGAAGTATGGTGGTAGTTTTGTAATTAAGAGATAGTTGTTGGTTTTTAAAACAAAATAAAAGGTGGAGAGTGTACACGGCAAAATCAGAAGAAAAAAAGAAGGAGAGAAGTAGAGAGAGAAAGAAGAGAGAGAAGAGAAGAGAGAAAAAAAGAGAGAAAGTGTTGGAATTTTGAAGATTGTCGACGATCCGGCCTTTGGATCGTGTTTTTCTTTGCATAATCGTCATCCCCTCATCGTTTCCTACGGTAAGAAGCCGACATTTTCTCGTTTTGACGTGTTTGATTTCTAAGTGTTCGTTTAGAATTGATTAAAAGATGAATGGTTGAGGTTTAGGGTTCGTTAGGAACGTTTTGGGGCGAAAAGGAACATTTTCCTTTGTGGCCGTGTGGAGCCCACTTGGCCGGGCCTCGGGTTTTTCGTGTTCGGGTGGTCTTGGACGATCCCCAAGTCGATAATTCACATCCGGAACGAATTATGGAATTAAATTGTGAAAGTTAGAAATTTCGGGTTTAGAAACTTTAAACGCGAATTAAATCGCTCGAAAGTCGGAAATTGATTTCGTCGATTGCATTGGAACCCTTGAATTATTCTAAGATCGTAGAAACGAAAATGGGAATTTTCGGAGCCCCGGAAGGGCGTTTTCCGATCCCTGGCAGATTCGTCGAGCCGGGCGAATCGGGCCTTTCCGGGCCCATTATTGACAATGTCGAGTAATTGGAAAGTTTGGGAGTGATCGGCATTGTCAGGGTTGCGTTCCAGCGTTAAGTTCAATAAATTCGGGTTTCGCCTGCTTATTTAAAAAGTGTGTTAATTGTAATCATTGTAGACCGTGTCGCCGACCGTGGAAAGAGGAGGCTAAGCGGGTAATTCTGGAGCACGCCAGAGCTTGGGCGTGGAATTTTGGGAAAGCGTTACGAGGTAGGGAAAAGTAGCCGGATCTCGGCCTTGACTAGGGAAAGTTAACACTAGAAATGCATGTGACACTTGAGTGTCGTGGGATAGGTAAGTTTATCGAATAATAGAAATGCAGGCGACACCGGGTGGTGTCGTATGATACGTGAACGTATTGAACAATAAAAAGGCATGTGACACTTAGTAGTCTCGTAGGGTAAGTGAACTTATCAAACATTAGAAATACTTGAGGCATTTGGTTGTGCCCGGAGGTTGATTGAATTGGTTGTATGTCTTGGGTGGCCATGAGTGCCCGTGGGGAGTTGAACCCGTATTTTACTGTTTGTGTGTCTTGGGTGGCCATGAGTGCCCGTGGGGAGTTGAACCCGTGTTTTACTGTTTGTGTGTCGTGGGTGGTCAGGTGTGTCTTTGGGGTGTTGACCCGTGTATTACTGTTTGTGTGTCGTGGGTGGCCATGAGTGTCGTTGGGGTGTTGAACACGTGTGTTACTGCTGGTGTGTCGTGGGTGGCCATGAGTGTCGTTGTGGTGTTGAACCCGTATATTATTGTTGGTGTGTCGTGGGTGGCCATGAGTGTCGTTGGGGTGTTGAACCCGTGTTTTACTGTTTGTGTGTCTTGGGTGGCCATGAGTGCCCGTGGGGAGTTGAACCCGTGTTTTACTGTTTGTGTGTCGTGGGTGGCCATGAGTGTCGTTGGGGTGTTGAACCCGTTTGTTATTGTTGGTGTGTCGTGGGTGGCCATGTGTGCCTTTGGGGTGTTGACCCGTGTGTTACTGTTGGTGTGTCGTGGGTGGCTATGAGTGCCTTTGGGGTGTTGACCCATGTACTACTGTTGGTGTGTCGTGGGTGGCCATGTGTGCCTTTGGGGTGTTGACCCGTGTATTACTATTGGTGTGTCGTGGGTGGCCATGAGTGTCGTTGGGGTGTTGAACCCGTGTGTTACTGTTGGTGTGTCGTGGGTGGCCATGTGTGCCCTTGGGGTGTTGACCCGTGTGTTACTGTTGGTGTGTCGTGGGTGGCCCAGAGTGCCTTTGGGGTGTTGACCCATGTACTACTGTTGGTGTGTCGTGGGTGGCCATGTGTGCCTTTGGGGTGTTGACCCGTGTATTACTGTTGGTGTGTCGTGGGTGGCCATGAGTGCCTTTGGGGTGTTGAACCTTGGGTGTTGACTGTGATTGCCTGAGGTTGGGGGCCCGCCTGACAATAAACGGGTCATGTGGTCGCGCGCGTGGGGGTTGGCTAGCCTTCCGACTAATCATCGGTAAAGTTGTGCATTCTTCTGCGACGAGGTTGAGGGCCCGCCTGACAATAAAGGGGTTCTGTGGTCGCGCGCGTGTGGGTTGGCTAGCCTTCCGGGTTAACCACCGGTAAAGTTGTGCATTCTTCGGCGATGGAGGGCGGCTCCCCTTCCGACCAGCTATCGGAAAAGTATTCTGGCATATATCGCTAACAGGTCGACCGCCTGGCCCGACAGAGATCGGGGAAAGTTGCGTGGGACAGGCTCAAGCCCAGCCGGTTAGCAACCGGCACTGAGTAGCTGGAGTGCGATCCTTTGTGTTCTTGTTTGTTGTGTGCGATCATTTGTGATCTTGGGTGTTGCGTGGTTATCTTTTGCGTCTTTGGTGGAGGTCGTAACCGCTGTGTTGGGTCTACATTACGCGTCCGGGTTTGAGTCGGTTGGGGAAAGTAACAGTTTTCTAGTGATAGTCGGGTTACTTGAGTTTGGGGATAGTAGTCCCCGGTGTTTGGTTTGTTGTTGGTGTTTCCGGAATTTTCTGCTAGTATGCCGTAGTCAGTCTGGTATCCGTGGTGGTGAGCGAACGCTCACCCCTAGCTGCTTTTCCTACAGGTACTGGTCGCGAGACGGACTAGGGGAACTCTCGAAGCTTGAAGAGCTGGGAGCGGGAGTCCGGGTTTTTGGGAGTTTAGCGACGTACGCTTTGTTTATTTTGTCCGCTTGTTTTGGACGTACTTTTAAGTTGTAAAAGATTATTTTGATTAACTAAATGGTGATTTTAAGCGGTTTACTTAAAAGAGTTTGAAATTTTTTTTATTGTTTCACCGTTCGCGTTCCGTGTTCGGTTCTGTCGAATTTGGGGTGTGACAGTATTGGGCTCATCCCACTACACTTACTGATAAATGTTCATTGACTAGTCCTATATATTAGTTCCACTAATAATAATAATAATAATAATAATAATAATGTGATAGAAAAACCATATTCCATAATTTTTATGTTATAATACATAGTATTTATTGTTTTATTATCATATACAAAACAACCACGGGCAAAGTGTATGCACTAAAACATTTTGCTGCACAACACTAATACTTTAAAATGCACACCACTAATAGAGTACTCTACACACCACTACCTTGCTGATAAGGTTCATTAAATCATGTCTGTTGAGCAGTAAATACACTCATTTATGATCATGCTCCACATTTATGACTGTTTTGGGTATGATGAAATAATTAGAAACACAACCACCCTGATCCTGACGCAATCTCTGAAAATAGAAAGGTTTAAAAAAACGAGGGGGGTTTAGCAATTAAAACAGAGATGCAATGATCAGAACTTGATCAATTTTGGAAATGAGCCAGTGATTTTTGTGGTCGAGGGATATTGAGGCCGTAATTTAGTGGTTGAGAATTTAATGCATAAGAGTAGAGTTGGTCTTGAAAAGTAACTACCCACTAAGCACATAATTTAATTTGATATTACCAATAATGCCCTTTGACCAAGGCTATAAGTACCCCCAACTTAGCAACAACTTGAACACATCTTTCACTCTTCATCTGAACAAAAATATCTTGCCTCCCACAAAGCAAAAAAAATGGCCTCCAACGCCGGAAGTGGTATTACTAGTTGGATTCACATGAATACCGAAGATGAGGCAAGGCGTATTGATTCCATTCACCACCTTTGGAAGTTGAAGTTCACAACAATCCAGTACCAAATGTTGATGCTGGATGCAAAGGTTGTCAAGTTGTTGGTTCACATGGAACGAGACGACGTCCTTACCTGGAACACAGAACAAAGAGCTGCCAAGGAACGCATGATGGTGGCACTAAGGGAATATCAACAATTCCTGAGTAATATTACAGTTGATCCCTAAGCCATACCCAGATGGATGATGGGTGGCCTTATTTTTACATGTTTTTTTATGTACGTCGTCTTTTGTCTGTTTTGTTTGGTGTTTCACACACCATGTTATCCCTATGAATCTATGAATATTAAAGTGTGCTAAGTATAAGTAAACAGTACCATATGGTTCATAGCAGTAATAAATTGTGGCTTATTATCTACTAGTTTTGAACAGATACAAAATATAATCATCCACAAGTCTATGTACTGATAATCTATGTTGCACAACACTATCGCATTATGTTTTACACCACAAATCGCTTATTGTGCACACCACTAATATATTATATTACATTCAACTGATACTTGAGACATATAGCTACAAAATACTAATATTCATATCTGTATTATAATAACCATGTTTATTTTGTACAGAACAAAATATCCATAGTTATGATCTCAGAATAAAAAAACAATATCCATATCGTTCCTAACAATCAAGAACCTATTCATGGCAATTTGGTACATGTAAATGGAAACTTTGGTTGGAGAAAATTGAATGGGTTTCCTGTTCTTGAATAGTACCGCTTCACTTCTCCATGCACATCTTTCCATTTACCGTTCAGCTCGAATGTCAAGAATTTTGCCAAGAACTTCATCCTGAGTTTCCTTGTTTGTGCCCTTTGATACTGCATTGCAAAAGTTTAAATATGTGAATACTTTAAGAGCTGCAGTAGAAAAAATATTTGAATATTAGCACTACATGAGGATAAATTAATTATGTTATTCTCACCGCTTGTAGCATCCTGCTGGGGTACTACCACATTATGTTGTAGAGCACTGCACACCACTAAAAGTTTATAGTGCAGACCACTAAAAGACTATGCTGCACACCACTAAAATGTTATAGTGCAGACCACTAAAAGCTTATAGTGCAGAGCACAAAATAACTTATGCAGGGATGTGAATACAATCATATACCCAGCAAAAGATATATCTTAATTTTAGAACACTATCACAAAGAACGTATGCATAGGAGAGTTAAGAGAAGAAAAACATACAAAAATACGATTTGAGATTTTGGATGAAATGACCCATCGTCCTTGACCGAGATAGTTTTATGCATGATACACGGCAAAAACACCACAATCCTTGCAGTTCAAAGCATTTTTCCAATGAAGACGACGACGTATGATTGGTAGACGACCGATTTTTAACCCAGTCTTCTTATTGTTAGTCATAACATGTGTTGAAATGCCATCTCTCTATAATATGTACAAATTTTGACACATTATTTACAAGTAAATATGTCAGATAAAATAAAATATACAAATATATAAGACTCAAGAAGAAGAAGAATATATTAATCTCATCAAGTCATGAAAAAAAATTGATAACGATCCTTATCGTCGCTATCAGGTTGATAATTGTGAAGAATCTCGATGATATTATTCTTCATGTCAATTACCATGAGCATGTAATGGGCCTTCATGAATACAAACATCAGTATCTGCAACAAAAAGGTTTCCCCAAAAAATAAAATTAACCAAAGTTACCATGTCATAATATTGCAAACTCTTGTTAAACTTTCGAAGTTCATCATGTACAATTGTTCCCAGCGCAACAGTGTTTCATGACTGCCCGTAGGCAATCTATTTAATCAATATATATATATACAAAAAGAGTATTATTCAAAAAGACAAAGTAAAATGATTCACAAAAATAACAATTCAACGACTTCAAAAAGGACATCAAACTTCAACTTATAGATATATGGGTTGATAAGAACACCCGTGATGGACCCAGATGGTTCTTCTTGTAGAATTCCAAGTAGTTGAGATAATCAGCCCAAGCATCAATAACAGAACTGTAAAGTTCACAGTCATCTCTGAAACTCAGAATGTCGTCTCTTCGCAATCCATTGCATGCATTTTCATAGACATGGGACCCGTCACATCATAAAAATGCAATTTAATAGACAACAAAATACTGCAGAGCAGTAAAACTGTCCTGCACACCAGTAAAAGTTTAGAGTGCAGACCACTGAAAGCTTAGAGTGCAGACCACTTAAAGGTTATGCTGCAGACCACTAAAACCTTATATGCAGACCACTAAAAGCTTATAATGCATAGTAGAAAATAATTTATGCATGGTTGTGAATGTTAGTCTTAGTGCCCGTAGTTCAATCCTAAATGTCCAAATGTACATATCATCGTTAGCAATAAAATTAAAGCGACTTTATATTACTTATGTGTTGGAGTAATATATCGACGTGTGCTCTGATCTATGCCCACCATGCGAATAGAACCATAGATCGAGATAGATCACACTCGATGGGTCCCTAGTCAACAAAGCTTCACTAGAAGCGACTAGTATGAAAGATGGCTCTTTATGGCTTACGTTCTGTTAGTCATTGGAATGGGATTCCGGAGTCTGATCATAGATATCATGTGGGACATGATATTGGACGACCCGCCCTGAATATGTGCCATAGATTAAGTCATGAACATATTCAGTGTTGTAGCTTGTCATGTATCCTTAGACCAAGGAGTCTTTGTGATCGCTATGTAGTCAACAACTGAGTTTGACCTGAGCCTAACGTTGTCCGTAACAGGGCTTCCATAACGGCCAGGATTGGCTTGGGGACGGGCTACATGAGTGACACGAAAGACGGCTAAGGGATTTATCCCTCATACTAAGGTATGGGAAAGATATCGGTTCTCGGCCACTTGATCGAGGGTGACTGGAAGAATAGCATGGCCATGCACATGATACTGGGTATCATATCTTCAGTCATCTCACATATCAAGGAACGGTGATTGAGAATAATAAGGATGACGGCTCTATGCCTTATCTCAATCAGGATATCGGAGATAAAAGGATAATGACAGGGACGACGGAAAGGTTAGAATCGACAGGGTCGATTCGTTATGTAGTGTCAGGCAATACTAAAGTCTCGTTAGTTGCCACTTAAATAGGATCAAGTAAAATGGGATTTTACCTTGATCTATTGACATGCATAAACCTAAGGGTCACACCGGAGGATGAAACTCATTGACACATTTATGGAGAATGGCCAAAAGGGAGTTGTCTCGGGACATGACCAAAACTGGGTTTTGGGTCATGTGCCCGTAAGTGAATAGGACTTTACGGATCGAGACAAGGCTTGGAGTCTTGGGATTGATCGCGTCGGATAATGTTGGACATTTCCGGTATGGAAGGCTTGGAGGCGATGAGCGAATCACGGGACCTCGTTGGAAATGGCCACGGGCCATGTTCCAAGAGGCCCATGAAAGGCCCATGCAACCAAGGCCCATGGAACTAATTAATCAAGTCTTGATTAATTAGTACTAAGTAAGCAAGACAAGGATTAAGGTGTTGGTGATTCACCACCTAACCCAATCTTGTCTTGCCATACTTTGTCCTATTTACACCTTACTTGACACCATACTTGTCCCATGCCTTTAGTTGGACAAGTATGGGTTTTGTTATGTTTAAGTCATCTTTTTTCAACATAACAAAGGCAAGACAAGATTAGGAAACACATTTTCTCTCCCTCTTCCATGGCCATTTCGGGTTTGGCTAGTTTCCTCCTCCATTTTTGTGTTCTTGAGTCCTCAAAGAGAAGAACTACGTGGCTTTGATTCCCATGTGGATACGTAGGCGTCTTGGAGACTCAAGCCAATCATTCGTTACCCGGTGTTCTTGTTTTGGTAAGAACTAGTGCTGAAATTTTCTCTTGTGAATCCATTCTTTGTTAGTTGTTTCATGGTTTTAATCGTCTCTTGGTTTTCATTGATTTTCCGCTGCGAGTTGGTTCATCTCCAACCTTACCTCGAGACCCAACAGTGAATACAATCAAAGATACAGCAAAAATATATATGAATTTTGGATAAACTGAATAGTTTAACAGCAACTTACTTCAAAGTTTCTTCGGTGGGGTTCAAAGCCCAATCTTTCAACAGGGTCTCCCAAATGCTCTGCTGCTTACTGCTCTTGAATTTTGTATGCCTATTTCCATAAGGTACTTTGGACGAATCAAAAATATATAGATCGGGACCTGTAGTGCATTCTGGCGATGGGATGGCTTGAAGTGGAGCAATATTCAATGCGGTTTTTCTTCTCCCTCTGCGTTTACGAGGAGGTGAAACAACATATGTTGCATCAGGAGCAGTTTTTGGTTCATTCTTCTGTAGGTAGGCGATAAAAAGATCGTCTATATCACCAGCATGATGGGATGGTTTTGCATCAACGCTTTCCTTGCCTACTAGTTTGTCCTCATTGTTCATGTGTGAACCAAATGTGTTACTCCCAGACAATTTATGTGGAGGAACATAAAGGACCATATCCATGCACAGTTCAAATTTTTCATCAAGTTCATCACATGCGTCCTTCCCTATTGATGCCATAGAACAGAAGAGAGCTTCTAGATCATCAAAATCCTCTACATCGGAGTCAGTAAGCAGTACATGTGGAAGTTTCTGGTTATCTGGGACTGAGTGTGAAGAACTAGCTTTCTGATAATCAACCCCTATCTTTTCTTTTTCTTCTTCACTGTTACTGGACAACAATCCACCTACAGAGTGAATGAAGCAGCAATAGCGCTCCCGACATTTTGACCGGAAATACTCTTCCGGGAAGTGTAACCCCTTTCCGTTTACCTTGTTCTATTCAAATCTACTGTCCCTGTACAATGAGTATGTATCAATCTTCATTGATAGAGGTAGTCCGGCAAAGAAGCAACGTGCAAAACAGGGGTGCTCAGGCGAAAAGGAAGTCCGACAAGTCCGAGATTTGAAACGTCCTCGCACAGGCATCGTCAACCAACAGCGTGCTATGGATGAGGCTGTGAATCCAGCTCCCTCAACCCCTGTAACGATCGCTGACGAAGGGGTTCCAAAGGAGGTCGGGGATGCGGACACAGAAGCGGATCGCCGGCGACGGACCCGAGATCGATTTGTGTTCAGCGATGCTGAGATTTATGTACGGAATCTACCCTATCCACTCTCAGATGAATCGTTCAGGGGTATTTTTTTACCTTTTGGCGAGATTGTGTCTCTGTCCCTGCTGAAACGACCAAACAAAAAGGGATATTTTTTTTTTTGTTTTGTGCGTTTTACTTCGAGTTCTGCTACTTCTCATGCAATTGAAGCGCTGAATGATTTTCAGCTGAATGGTCATGTTTTTTTCGTGGCCTTATCACGGCGTTTTGTGCGATATCTGGAGTCTGAGTCCGTCGAGGTTGTAAAACAGAGCACATGCTCTGTTTTACGTGATGATTCGAACGCTTCCTCTGGGGAAATCCTTCGGGCATTTGGTGAGGAGCAGGTACGTGAGTCCAGGCCTGGACCTTCGCCGGTGGTCAGTGCGCCGTCGCTTCCCTAGGACGTCGATATTTTGCAACGATCAGATCCACTCGATTCTGTTTCTGGCGCTGATCCCCTTATTCAAGGGATATCGAATCCGAATGAGATTCCCACTTCGAAAGGGTTTCCTGTTTTGAATCGTTCTCCTATTGTCTCGGGAGCGTCAGTACCGGAAATCAAGGTGTCACCAGCTTCTTCTCCGAGCGCTCCGCTGTTACAGGAGATTGGGCGAGTAAGTGATTTTGTTTTGGGCTTGTCCATTCAGGGTGGGCATGATCCAGTTAGCAGGCCTGGTTGAGGATCAGATCAGTATAAGTCATTCACAAGGAGGTAGCGGGCCTGTTTTGGGTGGGTCTGAGTTAAGTCCAACCCAAAAGGCTCATTTGTTGGCCCGTGAGGATCCAAGTCTGGTTACCGTCTTTAATCGTATTGGAAATTCTTTAGGCCCGTCAGTTGTGAGTTCGGAACTAGTGGAAAAGGATGTCCTTTTTCGGGATTGTGAACCGTTTATGGAAGTCGGGTTGCAAAACAGTCCATGGAATGAAGCCTTGGAAAAACCGGTCGAGCCAAAGAAACGTGGACGTCCTAAGAAGGGACACTCGAAGGTGATTGTTCCACCAACCGTGGTCTATCAAACAAGAGCCAAGACCTCTTCCGAGGATAAAATGGGACGTTTTATTGTGGATGTTGCCAAAAAAGATAGCTCGAGAAAGTGGATTTACAGTTCAAAGGTTGGCCACAAGCCTGTTGATCTCTGTGCTTTGGTGATTAAGGACGCCGAGGGTAGGAAGAACAAGGAGTGTGTGGAACCAACTTCAGACCTTGCTTTATCCCCCGTTCCGGTTTCTAACCCATTCACTTGTTTGAATCTGGATCGGAAGTAGGCTTGACGTTTCTCTCTTGTTTTTGTTTTTTCTCTTTTTTGTATTTCGCTCTTTGGAGCTGGTAATGGTCTGATGATTGGATCTTTTTGGATCCTTTCTTGCTCTGTTCTATAGAACATTTGCTTAATAAAATCTTTAGCTTATAAAAAAAACAACAATCCACCTACCTCTTTGCAAATATTTGAATTTGAAATATGAAAGAGGTGTGTCAGTACAGGTCCCACCATCTTCTTTGCATTGTATTGGGGATAAAACATCATGTTCAGGGACTACATCTAGAGAAGAGTGGTCTACTTCAAATTGATGAACTTTAGTTTCACCCACAGCAATGACTGTATTCTTTTCTTCAGTGGTTTCCTCCTCAGCACAAATAACTGATGACGTCATTGCATCGACCAACATTGCATCAATTAGACAATGAAGACCATTTTTCTCTATGGTTTTCTGACTGTCAACAGTTTTATCTGATGTATTTTGTGCACTATTAAGACATTCCACATCAGTTTTTGACATATTGTGTTCGCCGGCAACAATAACGTATGCTTCTTCTTTATGCTCCACATCAACAACAACTTCTTTCTCTTCAAATGCACTCTGTGCAACTAGTACATCGGGACTTTGTTTCAAAGATTCCTGTGTCTCGGAATCGAGTACAATAACATGAATACCATCGTTCAAATTACAACTGTTTCCAGCATCAAGTTGTGAATCTAAATCAACAAGAATAGGATCATTGCCAAGGTACAATTCCTCGTTCTGTTCACCTCCTTCCCCAATACTAGAGACATCTCCATGTTCTTCAAATTCAACAAGATCAACAACTCCTTTGTCTTGAACTATATCATCTTCAACTACTCCTCCAATAACAGAAGCATCACCACCTAGTTTGTCTTGATCTGAATTGTCCTCAACATGATCAACAACTTCCTTCAATTCGACTGCATCTCGTTCAATTAACTGATCAGCATTGGTCTCATTGGCGTTGCAATAGTTGTTAATCTTTTTAGCTTGTTCCTTATTAACAATGATCTCCAGTTCTTCATTAACCTCAACATTATCACCAGTTGGCACATCTACTTCAGGTGCATCTGCTTCAGGTGCTACTAATTCAACTGCCGCATCTACTTCAGCTGCTACCTCTGAATCAGGTGCTGCTAATTCAGCTGCAACGTCTACTTCTATTGCTACCTCTGAATCAGGTGCATCTACTTCTGTTTCTTCTTCGTCATCAGTAACGTAAGCACAATGGTCACTGTCATAATTGCTTCCATCTACTTCTCTTTCACTTTCACCTGAACCTTCCATCTGATCCTTGTCAGTTTCGTCATCGCCAAGATTTTTGTTGGTCTCATTTTCTTCAATATCATATAGAAGGTTGAAACTAGGTAGAGGACCTACATCAGGAGATCTGGTCCTTAGTGAATGAAAATAAGCACTGGATATCTTTTTCAATTGAGCACGTTCAATCTTTGCTATAGCTTTTAGAACTTCATCCTGCTCCCAAAAGTCACCATCCACAAGCTGCTCAACCTGCATCGGTGGTGTTGTTGCCACAGGAGTTGGAACTCCAGTAATATCCTGAAATCCTTGAGATAGGCGCCGAACTTGTTGGACATCGAGTAGAGGATGTTGACTATTTTCATAACAGTCAACCAAAAATTCAAAACTTTCGGCAAAAACTTTTGCAGCTGTGACAAAGTTGTGGTATGTATTCTGAAAATTTATCAAAAAAACTATATCAAAAAGCAAAATTTAAGAATCAAAATTGAAACAAATAAAAAATATAAGTGAGAAAACATACATGATAACTGTTGCCTGAACCAACTTTAGGACCAGAAGGTCCTACACGGGACTGATTTTTTTGATGAGCTCCAGATTGTTCAACGAGCTTACGAGGCGATACAATAGGTGATTGAGGAGGCAACTGAGGATCAGGTTGGTCAACGTAACACATTCCAAACTTCTCACTTAACAACAGTTCTTTATCCTCCCTCTCTGAACATCGTCTGTAGTCCAACCGATTAATGCAGGTTTACATTTCGGTTTCTTCAGATTTGCTATAGTAGTACGATCCAAATAAAACAGCTGCAAATAAAACAATAGTCAAGTAACGAATTGATTGTAACATAGTAATATCACATTATGAAAATCATTGTACTGGCTACAGACCACTAAAAAATTATGTTGCAGACCACTAATAGCTTACACTGTAGACCACTAATATAAAATGCTACAGACCACTAAAAATTAATGTTGCAGACCACTAACATATTAGAGTATTTCTTTCGGTCCCAATTTTTAGAGGCAAATAAACAAAATACTAAAATACTATGCATTCAAAAACAAAAATAGGCAAATAAACATACTTATCACCAAAAAGGTCATTGGACCTGTGTAGAATTTCTTTCGGTCCCATTTTTTAGAGGTCTCCACCAACTTGTCCATAAGAAACTGACACCAATTGTAATCTTTGATTTTTTCCACATCGTGAACGGCATCCAATATGTACTGGTTCACAAGCCTGATTGAACTACCGAAATCAATCATAAGTGTGGTGAAAAAGACCATGAAAGTTCGCTTGAAATGGTCCCCTCCATCCTTCAATGACAGTAGATGATGGTACAGATCCTCGTGTGTTATATCATACTCAGACGTTGTCTCTTTCTTCTTGCCCTTCAAATCTTTCAGCTTTGTTTCCTCCCTCCATTTCAAACGAGCTTCTGAATATGACTTACTTTTATTCAAGTAAACCTTCTTCCTACCTCGAGGGGTACCAAGAACGTGCTGCACATCTGAATCATCGATGTGTAACCGATCCCCAAAACCAAGAATGAGAGACATAATCCCAGGCTTGAAGCTCACAGCGAGGTACAAACACAGCCGGGTGGGTAGAAATCGAACTCTCAACCTTGAAATAGATCCAAACCCTATATCTTCAATATTCTTTCTCTAAGCTGGACTTAATTGCAGGATGAGAAAAAACAACCTTGAGGGTGAAGTTCTTAACAAAATCTTGGGTAGGCGAGCTTTCCTTTCCCTGATCAACTGAGCATCGTCCCTCTGCTGTGAAGTTCGATAAACTCTCCTCTTAACTTCACCACCAATCTTTAATTTTTTGGCCTCCTGATCTGAAGACACTACATCCGTCTCTTTCCGCTTACCAAGGACATCAACCATCGTTTTCGCTTTCGAAGCCTCTCACAAACCTGAAGTTTCATAGCCCTTTTCCTTAGAATGCCAATAGGCATATTATCTTCATCACTTTGCCCTTCTAAACGATGCAGCGAACTAGTTGCAGAATCGGGTACAACTAACTCTGCAGCTAGAGATGCTGCAGCAGGTTCTTCTACAAAACACAAAATGATTGTCTTGAAAACATAATGCACTGGAAAAACTCATACAAAAGTACGAGGGACCACTAATAGTTTACAACACACACTACTAAAAGTTTACCAAACATACTACTAAAAGTTTAGAATTAATACTACTAATCGTTACCCCATTCATACTAACAAACATATTACTGACCATTCTAAACACAAAAACTGAATAGGATTAAGATGATACAGCGACAAAATGTATAAAATATACAAAATTAACAGAAAACACATACACAGGTCAATTTATAAAGTACTATTACTTTACCATTATTGCAGCTGATATTTTGTAACATTGTGCCAAACAAAATACAAACCAAACAATCTCACAAAACATATCAGTGAAAAAGCAACTAGCTCTTTTATTGGCTTTTAACCAAAACGAAAGAGTCTCAAGAAATAAACAAGTCACCAATTTATGGTGATGTAGAATAAATCACGAATTAATCTTATATATGAAAAATCAAACTTTGAAACCACAGACAAAGCGAGTTTCAGGTTTAAAAGCCCAGGAAACAACACACCGACACCCTAAACTTCACGAGACGCAATACACAACTACAACATTCATATTACAGAACTATGAAAAGGAAAATACTAGAGCAAAATGATTGAGTACGTACCTGATTTACCGTATTCCAGAAAGCTTCTGTCGAAATCCTTAAACATACTTGAAGTCATTTTGCAGACAAAAATGTAACACTAAGTTCTTCGTTTTCGTCTTCGTCATCTTCGTCTTCGTCTCCGTCTTCATCTCCTTCTTCTTACTTCAGTTCGAGAAACGAATTGAGAATATGAAATAACAAATCGAAAACATGTTGATTAAATGGGAAAATAAAAAATAAAAATCAGAAACACGTCTATTGAATGGGAAAGATTGAATCGTTTCGTTTAATTTATCGCGTCTTTTAGTTTGAATCGTTAAAATAGTTTGGTTTACTTTATCGCGACAAATAGACAAGTGCCAGAAATTACGATAATGCCACCGCGTTTTTCAGCGCGATCTGAGCCATCGATTAGAACGCATCTAGTGGCTCTCGTGAGTTCGTAGTTTGCCACAATAAGGGGTGGTTTGTACCTGATACCAACTATATATATATATAAGGTCGCCAAGAACCAATACAAAGACCGGAAGAACGAATGCAAGGACTAGTGGGAAAAATATACATCCGGGAGTTGAAAAAAGGTAGGTCCCCTTACGATGACATCCTTGAGGAGTTCTTGATCCTTCCCGCAAACAGGAAGTGGCTTCTTTACCATTAGACTTCAGACGTATTGATTGTAAGTTCACCCGATCTCACTCAAATAATCTGTGTTTCTTATAATTAGTGTCATATATAAATGCGTTGACTTTGCGAATTTGGTAGGCCATGTCAAATAAGTGTAAAACATCTAGGGCCAAAAATGAGTTGAAAACTCGTGGAGGCAGTAGGTCGATGCACGTCTATGTGGAGTCATACAAAACCTGCGAGACGTCTGACTCCCTCAATCCCCACATCACCGTTCAATATAGGTATTTCTAGCCTGACGATCCCCACTCTTCGACGAGGCTACGAGGGGTATGATTTCCAACATTGACTCTTGTTAATTACAATATAAATTTTAATTACTACTTTATTATCGATTTGTTTTATGTTTCTCGTATATCTCAACAAAAGTTTCTAGCAGCCTAATAGTATTTCAACTAGATCTCAGTCATGCAAGAGTCCGTTGTCGGTGACACCTCACCCTCACCTTTCGATAAGGAACTCTTGGAGATTGAAACGATCACCAAGGCGGTCGGTCAATCGAAGGGGCAATTTTAGGCCGGACTCGGGTAGAAGGTAAGGGTTTGCCGAGGCAATGTTGGGAGTTCATCTAGTAGTGCCTCGTTCGATTCGTCTTAGAAGTTGGATGAGCTCACCCATAAACTCACGGAGCAACAACAATTACTAGCAGCACTAGCCGAGGAGAGGAAGCAAGAGATGGAAGCGGTAGAAACGAAGAGGAGGCGTACGAAAAATATGGCCAAACAAATTGACTTCCTCACGCGTATCATCACTTCGCCAGAGCCCCAACTTCTATAATCGTAGTCATCCCGACATTGGTGATGACTAGTTTCTTTATGACTTGAAGTTTTTTATGTTACAATTTGACTTTCAAAATATATGTTGTATGGATACACTATTTAAAGTTTCATTTTTTTTGTTCGGTTACATTATTTATGGTTTCGTTTTTTTGTTCGAATACTTATTATCTTTATTATATAATTGTTTTTTATTACATACTTATTAGCATTATTTGTGGTCTAGTTTCGATTGATATTAGATTCGTTTGAATGAGTATTAGACTAGTTGGGATTGATTTACAGGTAATGCGCATTTGGGCGAACGATTTCGATATAATTTTTTTAATCTGTTATGTAATTTAGCCAACCGAATATAATAGTTAGTCGGTAATTAACTTTATTACCGACCAATTATTTTCGTTCGCTATGAATCATAATAATTTCAATATCGACCCTTTTATTTGGTCGGTTATGGAATTTCAATATCGACCGAATCTTGGAGCCCAAAATTTTAGTCTTGACCGACGAAGCAAACTCGATGAACCCGGATGTTGGGAAAGTTCACCACCGACCGAATGGATCAGTTGGTGATGAATGCTTCCATTGTAATGCCTCTTTCAGATGCATATTCTACTCAAACAATAGGATTAGACTCATTTTTTGAGTTTTTGAGGCCTATTAATTCCACTCACAAAATAGATGCTACTGTGGATGCTCTAACCCTAATACGTTGAATCAATCCAACGTCAGTGTCTCTTCTTCATCTCGATTGACCAATGACAGGATTATCTGATATTCAAGTTGTGATTGATCAGCAAGACGAATTTATTGTCCTTGAAGAATGTATCACTTTGAGAATTTCAACAAGTACAGACTGTGGTTTTTTTTTCTTAAAATTTTTGGGTTTGGGCTCGGGGATTCTCTAACATGAAGTACCTTATAATCACAATAAATAAACACATAACTCGATCTTTCTCAACCAGTTCATCATCAACGGTATTGTCTACAGTATTTGTTCAAGTTCTTCATCAGTTCTTCTTTGGTTCTTCACCAGTTCATCCCCACCTTGCAACCATTTCATCTTCATCTTTCACTCTTCATCAATTACTTTTGGATTGATCTGCGAGCTTCTCTAGCGCTACAGATCAATACTAAAGTGTCCAACTAAGTGCCCAACTTCAGAGTCGCTCTGCAACGACATATTTAGCACAGATTATGACGTCTTTCACTGACTCCAGACTCAAGGGAAAAGCACACCTCAAGCCTTCCTCTAAGATACTCCTTCAGAACCGCTTCCTCCATCTTGGCACTTCTTCAGCAACCCTGCCAATCCTTCAACAACCCTCTCAACCTGCCTCCTCTTCTACAACTCCCCCCATTCAAAGAACTAGGCTAACTCTACAAGAACTATGTGGACACTCAGAGGCTACTCCATCACAGATATAGGAGAAACAAGACTCATCCTCAATTGGTCCTCTTCCTGGCTTTGAGCATGTGCAGAGAAAAGCTCTTATCCCACCTCCCAGAAGAAGACAAAGACAAGAAACTAATCTTGACCCTTCTCCCTCAGACAAAACCCAAGAGTACAGCCCTGGTGGACACACTAAACTCCTTGATGGCCAAAAGATGTTCTATGAAAAGCACTTCAAGCCTGTGAATTCTTATACTGACTCCACGCCTTCACTTCCTACCAGACCTGAAGGCCTCTTTCATTCAAGGTGGAAAGACACTAAGGCTCATACACAAGAACACTCAGAGTTTGAGGCTAAGACTCTGAGCAAGCCCATCCATTTATCTGATTTTGTGATCTATGTGCATAACTTACCTCCCAAAGCTTCTGAACAATGGCTTGCCAACCTCTTCTCGGATATTGGAGGTGTTGTCTGGGATCATTTAGCTGCAACAAGAAGCAAGCAAGGAAACGGCTATGGCTTCTGTTATTTCCACAAACTCTCACAAATTCAGGAAGCCATTTACCTCTTCAATGGCTACACAATTAATGGCCATCAACTCTCTGTCACTCAGGCCAGAAACAAAACCCTCAAGCAACAACCTTTTGCAACCTTCATACCTCATTCTCATAAAGTCCTCTAGTAGGAGAAACCAGAGTTGCAACCACCAAGAATCCAAGGACCAGTGCTCACAAAATAAGCCAACTTGCTCAGGAACTCACATTTGGCTATAGCAATGGGAAATTATAATGCAGAAGGCATTAGGAGAGATCTAGAGATGGAAGGGGTATGTGATCTTGATGTTAAATCTCTGGGCAACAATCTTTTACTCTTGCACTGGATGGATCCTCTCTTGGAAGAAGACTTTCTGAAAGATAATGGTGCTTGGCCAAACATTTGGCTCTCTTTCATCCCTGGAAAACATCATCTCTGTACCCAAGGAGGGAGGTTCACTTGGGTTTCAATTCAAGGCATTCCATACCAAGGTTGGTGTGAAGAAACCTTTGATGTTGCAGTAAGTACTTTTGGTTCTTTTGTTTATACTCACCCACTTACTTCTGCTGGTTCAAATCTAGAAATGGCTTATATATTGATCCATACTAACAACTTTAAGCATTTCTCCTCTAAGTCAAATCTGTTCCTGGGCAAAGAATCTATAGTTGTTTGGATCAACTCCCTTTGCTTATCTGAGGTTCCTCCCATAATTAACCCTCAGTATTCTCCAACTCAGAGCTCTGAAGATACAAACTCCCTAGCATCACCTTACATTGATGATGGTTCAGAATTTATTGAAGAAACTCATGAAAAAGTTGTTAACAATGGAGTTATTGCTGGAATTAAAGATCATTCAGAAGTTAGAGTTATTGTTGCCCATTCCTTCTCTGCAGATTTACCAGCCACTCAGACAAATCTTGGTCACCAAAGAAAAGACATTGTATCCCTGCAACACCACCAACTTCCTCCAGCTATTACCTCCCTTACCTCGGAGCAACTATTAAGCCTCCAACAAAAAATCATTCCTGACTCCTTGGATCATGAAAATCCTTCTCCTACACTACAACTGCAGCTGACCCTCAGTCAAAAACAAATTCAGTTACTATCTGACTTAGTTGAGAAGCAATCCATTCAGTTACAAGCAAAGGAAACAACTACACCAACCTCACATCAAAGTCTATTGTTGGGAGTCCCCAAAAAAACCCTCTCTCCTTAACACAGCTTGCACAGCCCCTTGGAAATTGATGCAATAAATGTCTCTGCACCTCTACATCACTCTCCACCTCTAATGTCAACTCCAACACAACTGCAAAGTTTAGAGAAAATCTGCAGTGACAAAATACCTCATGCCCTCCTCAGATGAATAGTGTCTCAGAAGAATTGGTAGGGTCTAAAATTGCCCTTTTTCCCTCCATTATACCAAAAAAAGGCAAAGGGAAGAGGAAAAAAAATAATATCTCTCCACACAACTATCCAACCAGGTCTAAATACAAAGAAGGAGGATCAAAAACCAAAACTTTTGTATCAAAGGCATAACTAAAGGAAGCCAAGGGTGTTTGGAACTTTGGGAAAATTATTGGCATCACTGCAGATTGTAGTGAGGAATTGATTCTGCAGCAAATAACCTCTCTAGATGATGAAAGGTGTGTTGGAACTGAAGTTGATCTTGAAGAAAATTATATTCATCTCTCCAAAGACTCAGATACACTGCTTTGTGAATCGGATGTGAGCAACAGTCTCACTCCACTCTCACCTGCTTAACACAATCATGAAGCTCCTCTCATGGAACTTGAGAGGCCTGTCTTCCTCCCAAAAAAAGGAAGACTCTGAGTGAGGTGATTCGCAAGCAACAACCATCCATGATATTAATACAAGAAACCAAACTGGTCAAACCTCTTCCCTGCTTTCTCAGGTCTTGTGGGATGCATTGGGGCTGGGAAATGGACTTCATCCCAGCATTGGGACTGGTTGGTGGCCTCATTATTTGCTGGAAATCAAGTCTTTTTCAAGTCACAAATGTCAAGAAGATCAATGGGGCCTTGATCTGGGTTGGACTAATTAAACAAACTGGTTCACCTTGCTGTATTGCAAACATATATGCCCCTTTCTCCAGAAGGGGAAGAATAGCACTTTGGCTGGAACTCACAACTGAGATTACATCCCTAGCCCCACATCACATGATTGTACTAGGTGGAGACTTCAATACAGTTCTATCAGCTCAGGAAAGATCAAATGCAAGAGCCTCTTCTTCAGATATGGCCAGTCTACAAGGCCTCATTGACTCTCTAGATCTTATTGACCTTCCTTTGATGGGAGGAAAATTCACTTGGTTTGGCTCTGTATCTACAGCCTCCAGAATTGACAGATTTGCAGACCTAATGGGTTCAAAAGGATTTTCTTGGGAGCTTGGAAGAGGCAACAAAATACACTTCTGGGATGACTTATGGTGGGGAGATACAACCTTTAAACTCTTATTCCCCGGATTGTATGCTCTAGCTACCTCCAAATCAATGCTGATTGAAGCTCTTTGGGATGGAAGTGGATGGGATTTATTACTAAGGAGAACTCCTAGAGGGAGAGAATCACAAGAATGGGAAGCAATGACTACAATCTTAAGCTCTATACATCCAAATAATATTGATGACAAAATGCAATGGCTCCCAGATTCCAAGGGTTTCTCAGTAGGCAAGTTTTATGGATTACTTGCACATCAAGGTAATGTACAAGACATCTCTCAACTACAGTGGACATCTCATATCTAGATTCCAAGCATCCCACCCAAAATTTCTGCCTTTTCCTGGCTTGCTTGTCTAGAAGCAATCCCTTCAAAATGCTTTCTGGAAGCAAGAGGAATGCCAATCTCTCTTCAAGATTTGATCTGCCCTCACTGCTCTTGGGTCTTTGAGGATGGAGCCCATATTCTCCTTCACTATCCCAAAGCTTGGAAAACTTGGAATTCAGTGCTCTCTTGGGGGGGATTATCTTGGGTCAGTCTTGCTTCAATCAAATTGTTATTCAGCACTTGGCATTTTCTGGTTCCCTCAAAACTCAGAAGAAGTTGGGGAGGGATTCTACAAGTCACTCTCTGGCAACTTTGGTCGGCTAGAAATGCTCTAGTATTCAATCAAATTGAGGAATCTTCTGAGATCATTTTTATCAGAATACTAAACAAAACATTCAGCTGGGAATGGGCAAACTTTACCTCATCCTACCACTTCACTCTGCAAGATTGGATTCACAAACCTTGGCTCCTGGCCAAAAAGTGATTTCTTAGCCTTATCTTCAACTAGATTGGCTCTTGGGTCTTGGCTCCTTACTTTACATTTTGGGGTTGGGTTTCTGGGCAGAGCTTTGGGTGGTCTAGGGGTTTAGTTCCTGGTGAGGTAGGATTTACTTGGGTGTTGGCTTCTTTTGGAGTGGGGGTTGTTTTTTCTCTTCTTTCTTTCTCTCCCTGTTGGCGTGTGGGTAGCTCCCTCTTAGGTTTGAGTGTTCTCCTCTTTGGCTCCTCTTATTTTCTCTATTTTTCAGGTTTGCCTCTTGCAACTTGGCCTCTCCTTGGTCTCTCATTTGCTAGGCTGGCTCTTGATCCTTCCTGCATATATTTTGATCAGCATCTCACTACAATGAACACACCCCACAGCTACAGCTTCATCACTTAGATAATTCATCTGAAGGGCTCACTGGATTTCAATCTACAACTCTTTTATTTCTGAGGACTCACTTGACTTGCACAATTTGAAAACCTTACCTTATCTCACTAATCCCCACAACTTCAGTTACTCTACACCTCAGCATCGTTTTCTTGAGACCCAAGTCATCCTTACATCTCAAGAGTCTCAATTCCCTTTTACTCCCAAACTTCTCATCTCACTACCACTTACATCCCATAGCTTCTCTGTCAGCCACTCCTCACTTTACATTCACCTCAAGCTCTCAGACTCTTCATTTGCGTTTCCTTGGGACACAAGTCATGCATCTGACTTTGCTTATGGACTTCAGACCCGTCCGCTCACTAACTCCCATGCCTGCAAACTCCTTCACCACCTAATGTTAACTGCAACTACATCCTCTTCTGCATCAACATTTCAAGAAGTCACCTACTCATTTGCTACTGGGCTTACAATTTACTTCCCTTCATTTGGTTTTTGGCTAGTTCTGAAACTATTTCAGTTTTTTTGGTCTCTTTCTAATGATCTGTAGCTGGATTGTTTAGTTAGGGTGTTTGTATCTTTTTTACCTCAGAAAAATTAATTCAATTTACTTTTGCTGATAAAAAAAAGAACAAGTAGAGACTGTGACTTGTAACCCATCTTCATCTTCATTCTTACCTGTCCATTACTATTATTCTCTTCAATATGATGGTGTCTCTGCCTATCCAGTCTAATGAATACAATGGTTCCAGAGCCTAAGATAAATCATTGTCACCATCATGCTCCTCATCAAATATGCTGAATGTTTTGGAAGAAAATTTAACACGTATGCAATTAATGTTTTGGTACTGGTTTGAATGTATATTATATATTAATTGATATATTTAAAGCCCTTTTCTATTTTGCAGAAGCTAGCATTAGGGTAATAATTTTGTCTCTTCTTTTGTTTATTTCTCAACATTATAGTTCTGTTTACATGAAATCTCAATACATGATCCCTAATTGTTACCAGGAGAGGAAGGGAACTTTAAAAGTTTGCTTCAGAACTTGGAATTCAAATTGTTAGTTGTAAAAGTTCCTACTAATCTTTTGGTTATAATGCATCGCTTATTTTCTTCCACCTCAAGGTATTGTATTTATCGGGCGTACGAAAAATTCCACGAACTAACGACTATTTAACTATTGAAATCAAACACTAAGTATAGACTATTTTAATTAGAAAACTATAACGTTATAGTTTAGTAATTACAGAAAGTAACATTTTTCGTTAAAAATGACTGAAAACGTTAGAAAAAACCCAAAAACTAACAAGTCTAGTTAGTTTTTGAGTTAAAATAGTCATACGACAGTTTCTTGGGGTTTTTTTTAACTATTTCAATCATTTTTAACGAAAAACGTTACTTTTTAACAATTACGTGACTGTACAATTACTATTTGCTCTACTAGATAGTCAACAATTAGTTTTACGCGGTATAAATTCACCGTAGTTAGTTTCTGGTGTTGTCCCTCGGACATATCCGGAGCTCTAAGTCGATGTTGGCCTCCGACATAAACTGTCTATTTGGTTTGTAAATTATGTGTGCATAGTTTGGAAATCGTAATATATGGTTTAGAACAAGCACCAAAATTATACGCAGCTTGTACTTGAATCGTTTGGAACTGTGTATATAGTTTGTACACTATTTATATATTGTTTGGATATATTTTTTTTAGAATAAGTAGTTTCATTAATAAAAAAGAAGAGTCATTACTGGTCATTATCTTTATAGGGATAATGATCCAATAACCCTTGGAAACGAACCGGTCCAATAAGAAACGGTTGTAGCCATCAGAACTAAAACAAAAAAACATAACTAAAACAAGAATTGAAAACCAAACTAGAAAAGAAATAAAATCCAAAGGGTGCCAACTGCCAAGAATCGTTCAAAGTAGGGCCTAAACGTTGTTTGGTCCATGCTCTCCGAGGACTCGTTTTATCAAATGAGCTACCGAGCTTGAACCTGTCAGTCTGGCTGGGAGTTGCGGCTCGTCCCAAGGACTCCTCCGGGAATAGTTCCCTGGAGCCTAGGTTGCCTACCCTCATGGTGGGACTACTTCCCAACCCTCGCCTGATCCTCCCACGGCTCCCCCGTTATATCCCTCTTCTGATCCATCGGGCCCTATAGCTTCCCAGTAGGGACAAACCCAAAGAGGCATAACTCTGAAACCAAGGGAGGCTTATCTCTGAAGACTGACCAGGTACTCGAGGGTAGGGCATTACCCCGGACCGAACCTGAGACCTGAGAAACGGGTTAGGCACCTGTTTGGGGTTACGAGGGGCTCCTTCCCTCGAGACAATCCGGTCTTAAGTAGTGTGTCCGAGGTCAACGCTGCAAACCTTGGCGATGGAGGTGCTTCCCGTCCCCAATCTATGGTGTATGGTCAGTCCACCTTGGTAGTCCTGAACTCCAATATCGAGTCATCGAAACGGGGCACCTGTGGCATCTCCCAGTCACAATTCCGGACCGTATGACCGATCCTCCCGCAATTGAAGCAGAAAGCGGAATCCGGGTATTCACAAAAGAGAATGATCATGGTTTGCCGGAGAGGTCGATGAATGTCCATCCAGAAACGAACCCTCCTCGTACCACCTCATCATGACCTCATTGATCACACCTGGTTTCCACGTGCTCGCTTTGTCACGCCCCAAATCCGGTTCTTGCCCGGACTCGAGGCATGACTAGTTAAAGCAAGAATAAAAAAAGATAACAATTCGAAAATAGGTTCATGAAAACTCCATTAAGTAACTCAAATCCTCCAACGTAGTTTAAAACGGAAATAACCCTCCAGGGGTGTAATAATAAACTTCTACAAAAAACTGTTCCGGACCAAAAATAGAAACAAAAGTGAAGTCTCTACTGACACCCACACCGAGAAGCTCCCGAGCCTCTACTCCTCAATTAAGCCTGTAAACACAACAATGAACTCACAGGGGTGAGCTTACGCTCAGTAGGGAAAACACATAACAAGGTAAACCTTAACTCCAACAAGATCAACAATAAAGTCAACAAAATATAACTTAACAAACATGGGTAATAAGTACACCAGTCAATGCCGTGGCACATGAAGTCTCCACCCTCCGATCCACATGATGTGTCCTCTCGGATTCTCCCTCAAATCCAGAGGAGACGCATAACATTGAGGCGACCGGAAACAACCCTTCGGGGCGCTTATCGTCGGGATTCTCAGAAACGTCTCCGAAGGATTTTATGTCATCGGGAACCCAGGGCCATACTCCCATAGGAAGCGCACACGTGGGCAATTTAATAAATAACCAATATATCATCCTACACCGGACTCCTCAACGGTGTAGGTACCATACCGTAGCAACAATAATCTCTATCTCACCCTACACCTGACTCCTCAACGGTGTAGGTGCCATACCGTAGCAACAATAATCTCTATCTCACCCTACACCGGACTCCTCAACGGTGTAGGTGCCATACCATATCAACCATAATCCAATAACAACTTAGCAACACGCTCAACCGAAACTCGACGCCATCCAATCCAACCACCACTAATCCACTAACACACATAGCTCACACATCACCAGTTCCCCATAGCACACAGCACACGAATCACTAAATCATTTCACACCAATCACACAATTCCAACTTACCGTTCACTTACCAGTTTCGAACCACCGGGGCATCGATCACCTGATTGCACCGCTCGGTACAACCAGTCATACTCGATGCTCCAAACAACCATTTAGTAAAACAAGTAATCATTCGAATACAATCAACGAGCAAGTACGAGTGTAATCAACTAATCATATACATCTTCAAAAGAGCAATCACACATGCAATTCCACTAGTTTCATTAGACTCATTAGCCTATCCACTAAGCAATCAACAACCAAGCATGTGATCCTAACACGCAACTAATCCGAGGGCTTTGCCAAGGCTCCTCTACCAGACAATCATATCCCAAGTATTGAAAGGGAATTACACTAGTGAATGGCATCCTAATCGGTCACCACTAGACACTTCCGGTTATTAGTAATTGAAAGACGATTATGCTAGTTATTCGCATCCTATAGGCATTTCTAGGACCTTTCCAATTTTATTAACCTAGCATGCATACTACGCATCATAAACGAGAGGTTAAGGCTTTCCCTACCTCGAGGTCTTCCTCTCAACGCTTTGATGAAGCCCGGTGGTCACTACTCCGCTCTTCACTTGGGTCCCGGTGTGATCTTTGCTCTTCTAGCTCGGGTCCAAGCTCTAGTGCTCGGGTGAAGTCCCGTCTAGGTTTGACAAATGAAACGTCCAAATTAATACTGATAAAAGTCCAAAGGTCCCCTGATGCTTAAATCAAACCTTGAAATCCTCACCTTTAATTAAATCAAGTTGATTAATTAATCTGATTTTTAAAATAGTTTTAAAAGCCTTGGGTTGACCCGGATCCAGGCCCTGACCCGGTCCAGACCCGACCCGGTTCGGATCCAGACCCACAGCTGAGTATGGTCTGACCCGTGAAGTGGACTGGGCCCAGCCCGTCTTCTGCTGTTGCTCGACCCAAGCCTTCTCGGCCCAGGGTCTTCTGGCCCAAGGTTCTTCCGGCCCGGTGTCTGTCTGGGCCCGAGCCCGATGGTTCCCTTGCTCCGGCGACGTCCTCGGCGAGCAGTGGTACTCCGGCCGTCGACCACCGCGTCAGAAACGCTCGGAATCAAGGGGAAACGGAGCGGCGAGGGGCGGAGGGTTGCTGGCGACGTCGTAGCTGTGACGGCGAGGCCTGGAACGTGACCCTCGTCGTCTTCCTTCAGATCTGAAGAACCTGCTTCGCCGGCGAGGGTTTCGTTCGCAACTGCTCGTAACGAGCTCGGGAAGTGCGATTCCCGGCGAGGTGAAGTCGAAAACGAAGGGGGAAGAGGCGAGGGAGACACCCATCGCGTGATTTCGCCGTCGCCGGCGTGGGTTGGACTGGGGAGCTCGAACTCGAGCGTTCCGGCGGGTTCTCCCTTGCTTCGACCGAGGGCTCTGATGGTACCAAAGGAAGGAAGAAGAAGACGCGAACTGGACAGAACGGGAAGGGAAGGTCGCCGGAGGGCGAGACGCCGTCGTCGGACATTCTCCGGTTCGCGAGAGAAGAAGCAGAGACTCGAGAGAGCACTGTGGCGTGGGCGTGGGTGAACAGTACCCTTCACTAGGGTTTTGCCCTCTTTTGTAGGGTTGGACCCTGAGTCCTACTCGGGTTGGGCTCCCTTAGTTGGGCCGCTGCTCAGCCAATGGGCCTGAGCTGGTCCAGTCCCAGGTTCAGCCCAAAACACTCCCTTCTCCCCTCTTTTGTACTTTTTTTTGAAACTCCTTCTCCAAATTTACTCGTTGCAAAAACCCACCTTGACGTTTCAATTTGCACTTTACTACACTTTTAAACGAAGCGGGTTTTACACGCTTAGTGTAGCCCCTATGATTTCTCCGGACGCCTTTTTTCAGACAAGGGGCGGTATCCCCCGAGCATGCATCCATAGCTTCAGTCGGTCCATTAGAGGGAGCTCTCGAGCTAGAGGGTCGTCTATCTCACCGAGCAGTAGTGGATGGTCGTGGAAGCACCAGTGCTCGTTGTGGAGAACCCAGACCCGAGCATCTTGGGACACTAAGTAAAACGCGAATGTGCATTGTTTGAGGTCCTTGACCACCACACCCACGCCAGCGCGACCACATGCATGTGTGATGATCGATAGCAGCACCTCTTTCCGGGGTGGGTTAAGATAAGCCAGACGGCCTACAATGCCAAACCAGAGGTGTGCCAATACCAGAGGGTCCGATGGGTTATAAGGCACCACAACTTCCACTGTCTCTTTCTCGGTGAGGCAACAAGTAGAGAAATTGGTTTGGAGGTCCCCCATGGGCGACAAAGGAACAGGAGGAGTCGGAACCCTAGCATTGGTTGCCACCGCTGGGGCCACCGGATGAAAGGTCGGAACCCTATCAGACCCCATGGAAATCGAGGACAAGGTCTGGCCAAGCACCTTGGTAGGTCGGCCTCTCTTCACCTTGGTCTGGACCGCGGTTGGTGTAGTATCTCTCTTCGAGAAGACCACCAAGGTTTGGTCCTTCAGCAATGGAGGTTGCAGAAGCTCGGTAGGGGCTATCGGCAACGTGATCGAAGGAGGTGACTTCGGACAACATTTCTTCCTTTCCCTTACCGATTTGACGAAGGGTGGTCTTCAGATGCACGATAAGGGCGTGGGAACATGTTGTTCACCTGACGATGGAGACATGTCGGCGGTTGGAAGCGGCGACACGACAGACAATGACAACGACACAACCATGATAGAACTAGGGATAAAGCAATTTCTAAGGAAACGGTTAAAGTACCGAGAGAGATAATCATAATATCTATAACAACGATGGATATATAGTAATGTATATATGTTTTGGAAATCATATGTATATATTTTGCGTAGTAATATATCCTAGAACCGCCTTGTAATAAATTTGTAACATAGTGGTTGAGATATTATCTTATAAATGTTTGGAACTTGTATCAAAATCATGGGTATAGGTTGTAAACATTAGTTCTCAGATCTAATAATCAATCCAGTGCTTATTGCATCAACAAAATTCCATAATTTCAATGATTACTACACATAGCAACCTTAGCAAGAGGGGAACTAGCTAGTTGTCAACTTGGAATAATCATGGAATGAACTAACAGACACATAGAAACTAATTTCCATGTTAGGTAGCTAGAATTTCAACCCATGACAATGCAGCTTCTCCTCCGTGATGCGGTCTATCTTCCGGATCATCTCCTCAGACAGATGGTTCCTCCAGTCTCCGACCTCACCTTTCCTGAAGAAGGCCCCGTTGGCCTCTCCGGTGGACCGCTTCCCCGTCCGGTTCACCTCCAAGTTCCTCAGCTTCTCGAAGCTGCAGAGCTTCACGATCTCACCCACAGCACCGGCCGATTCCTCGTGCTCCGAAAACGGGCAGTCCAAGAACTGGGCGATCTTCTTGACATGTGAGACGGGGTGTTCCTTCATGTCCTCGTACTTGAAGAAGAGCACTTTGGCCGTGTTCTCCAAGCTGAGGGTCCAGTAGGCGAGCGCGTGGTCCCAGAAGGGCCCGTAGAGGTTGGCGCCCCTGCAGTAGCGGTGGAAGCAGGTGTGGAGAGGGTTGGTGCCCTTGTCGAGGGGCCTGAGCTTGTTGGTGAAGTGCCAGAGGGAGACGAAGCAGTCCTTGGGGTCCCGGCACAGGTACACGATCTTGCAGGACGTGTCGATCACGGATCCCGGCAGGGAGACGAGCGGGAGGTGGGAGGAGAAGAGCCTCGGAGACGGCACGGCGGTGAGGTCGGGGAGCGCGTCCTTGTCCTCGTACACCTTGAGCTCCAGGAAGGGGACGAGGTCGTGAGGGTTGGTGGTGAGCAAGGGGTGGTCTTGGTCGCTGTGGAGGCGGCGGTTGACGACTGCGAAGACGAGGGCCTTGAGCCAGGTGGTGCCGGCTTTGGGGGTGGTGACGAGGAGGACGTCGGAGTCTCGGGCCCGGAAGTGGCGCTGGCACAAGAGGACGCCTTGGAGCTGCCTTGCCGTGTGCCAGAAACCTTGGTACTGGTAGAGACGGGTCGTCACCCAACCCTCCTCTTCCGGTAGGGTTGCCATCAGGTCTCTGCACTCCTTGCTCAGCCCATCTTCTTCAAGGTACTTGGCCTTCGGAGACACCTCTTCTTCAACTTCAGCGCTTGGCATGGCTGTGATCGATCTGCAGCTTTGGACTTTCACACTATCTGATTAAAAGGAACAAGAAAGAGCTTAGTGGTCCATGCTCATCAATACTTGTGACATTCAAATAAAATTCACATTTAAGTCACTAGCTACTATTAGCTGGATGTCTGCGGTCCCACACACCCTCTTGACTCACTAGAATTTTAACATTTCTGAATTTTATTTCTATGGGGACAGGCCATCGACGGTTCACATGACCGACTTCAAGTTCGGGTTTGATGTTGTTTAGTGTTACCAGGGGTAGTTGTACAATTCCACAAACGCTAATAGACATGGTTTCTATCTTTTAACATAATAGATAGAGTTAAAATGAATCGAATGCTATGAGGTTAACTTTTAATGATAAGCATACCAATAATTTAAGTGCGGTGGGGTATGAGATGGCCCCTATGTGTTGTAGGAGGTTCATCTTTCTGAACGAGCAAGTGAACTGACGACTGGATTTTCCTTGCACATGATTGTATTTCTGGAAACTGCTCTGCAGCAGGGAAAAGTACCAGCAGCTAATAAGAGGAAATAACAGGTAGCAAAATTTACTGTTTGGAATATTTATATTTCGCAGCTGGATCATGAAATAAGGAGTTTGACTCGGATGGCTAGCTGGATCCAAGAAGCGGAAGTTACTCTATTCCATGCACACGAAAAAGGTTACACAAAGCTACATGACATTACACATGTAAATTTAAAAATTCCCGAGGTAAATTTTGGGGCTCGGTAGAAAATAATATTCTTAAATCAGTGGTGTACGCAGCAAAGCTTGAAGCTTAATTATTTTATTGGCGACAAATGATAATTTAACTTCACTATTAATATACTAATCAACCAAAGATTTAATCAATTGAATTCGGTTTGTAAACATAATTTAACTTAATCATATCATATGGTGTCAGCGCACGATAGCAAACCTTAATGGTATGATGGATCGGTCGGGTATAAACCAAAGGGAGGCTTGCAAATACAATATGAGATGGCTTTGTGTTCCCATGAAGCTTTTTGGTGACAGCGAGCAAAGAAGCACTGGTTGGCAGAGGGAGATAGGAACACTGGCTTCTTCCAGGTAGCCACATCATACAGGCGAAGGGTTAATGCAGTTGTCTCCACCACAAATGGGGAAGGACAGACTGTAACATAGGAGACATGTATGAAGGACCTTATAATTGACTATTTCCAGGAACTTTTTACGACTGGCTCGCCCAATTTATCTAGCTTCCCGATTCAAGGATTAACAACTATTTCCCAAACACAAAACATCTCCCTGCTAACACCGAGACCGGTCAAAGAAATTAAAGAGGCGGTTTTCCAGATGATTCCTGATAAATCGCCAGGTCCCGACAGCTTAAATCTGCGGTTCTACCAGCACTACTGGCCTATTGTGGGGGATGATGTCATTCGATTCATCCAAGGGGTCAAACAAATTGGGCAATTTTTATACAGCTCTAAATGCAACCTCGGTGGTACTCATAACAAAGAAGCCGAACCCAGAGAGGGTCATTGATCTGCGTTCCATTGCGCTCTTCAATGACGTTTTCGGATACTATCCAAGGTACTTACAAACCGGCTCCGCGCTATTCTACAGTATGTGATATCTGAGACACAGGGCGCTTTTATTCCGGGGAGATGTATACAAGATAATATCCTAATAGCTTTTGAAACTATCCACCGCCTGAAGAACAAGAGACAAGGGGAGGTGGGATATATGGCCATTAAGTTAGATATGAGTAAGGCCTACGATAGAGTAGAATGGACCTATCTCCTTACTATTATGTCGCAGATGGGTTTCTCGGCAGATTGGGTGGCTCTCATGGCATGTTGCATGCAAACAGTTACTTATTCTACATCGTGAGGAGGCAGAGATACCCCTTGGGTCACGTTGACACGAGGCATCAAACAGGGAGACCCCCTTTCACCGCATCTCTTTTTATTTTGTATGGAAGGACTAGCTAGTCTCCCTAACCAAGCCCGAGACTCAGGTCACAAACAGGGGGTCAAAATTGTGAGAGGCCCCCCGAAAATCACTCACATGTTCTTTGCAGGTTATTGCTATATTTTCTGTATGGCCACGATGGAGGATGATACGGCTATCAAATCTATCCTGACCATTTTTGGTATGATATCGGGTCAGACCCTAAACCTTGACAAGTCATCCATTTTATTCAGCTTGAATACCCCACTGGTTGATCGTCATACCTGCTGCAAAATCTAGCTATAACCGAGATCCTGACATCTTCCATGTATTTGGGAGTACCCAACATGATCGAGCATAACTGAAACTCAGTCATGACGTATCTAAGGGATCGGGTGATCATCAGAATCCAGTCATGGGATGGGAAATTATTATCTCCGGCGGGTAGGGATGTCATGATCCGCTTGTTGGGTCTTGAGGTAGGGTTGGAGATGAACCAACTCGCAGCGGAAAATCAATGAAAACCAAGAGACGATTAAAACCATGAAACAACTAACAAAGAATGGATTCACAAGAGAAAAATTAAGCACTATTTCTTATCAAAACAAGAACACCGGGTAACGAATGATTGGCTTGAGTCTCCAAGACGCCTACGTATCCACATGGGAATCAAAGCCACGTAATTCTTCTATTTGAGGACTCAAGAACACAAAAATGGAGGTGGGAGCTTGCCTTGGCCGAAATTGAAAGGGAGAGGAGGGAGAAGTTGTGTTTCCTATTCTTGTCTTGTGTTTATTATGTTGAGAAAAGATGACTTAAACATAAAAAAAAGAACTCATACTTGTCCAACTAAAGGCATGGGACAAGCATGGTGACAAGTAAGGTGTAAATAGGACAAAGTATGGCTAGAAAAGATGGGGTTAGGTGGTGAATCACCAACACCTTAATCCTTGTTATGCTTACTTAGTACTAATTAATCAAGACTTGATTAATTAGTTCCATGGGACTTGGTTGCATGGGCCTTTCATGGGCCTCTTGGAACATGGCCCGGGGCCATTTCCCAACGAGGTCCCGTGATTCGCTCATCGCCTCCAAGCCTTCCATATTGGAAATGTCCAACATTATCTGACGCGATCAATCCCAAGACTCCAAGCCTTGTCTCGATCCGTAAAGTCTTATTCACTCACGGGCACATGACCCAAAACCCAGTTTTGGTCATGTCCCGAGACAACTCCCTTTTAGCCATTCTCCATAAATGTGTCAATGAGTTTCACCCTCCGGTGTGACCCTTAGGTTTATGCATGTCAATAGGTCAACGTAAAATCCCATTTTACTTGATTTTATATAAGTGGCAACTAACGAGACTTTAGTATTGCCTGATACTACATAACAAATCGACCCTGTCGATTCTAACCTTTCCGTCGTCCCTGCCATTATCCTTTTATCTCCAATATCATGATTGAGATAAGGCATAGAGCCGTCATCCCTATTATTCTCAATCACTGTTCCTTGATATGTGAGATGACTGAATATATGATACCCAGTATCATGTGTATGGCCATGCTATTCTTTCAGTCACTCTCGATCAAGCGGCCGAGAACCGATATCTTTCTCATACCGTAGTATGAGGGATAAATCCCTTAGCCGTCTTTCCTGTCACTCATGCAATCCGTCCCCAAGCCAATCCTGGCCGTTATGGAAGCCCTGTTACAGACAACGTTAGGCTCAAGTCAAACTTAGTTGTTTACTGCATAACGATCACTAAGACTCCTTGGTCTAAGGATACATGACAAGCTATGACAATGAATATGTTCATGACTTGATCTATGGCACATATTCATGTCGGGTCGTCCAATATCATGTCCCACATGATATCTATGATCAGACTCCGGAATCTCATTCCAATGACTAACAGAACGTAAGCCATATAGAGCCATATTTCATACTAGTCGCTTCTAGTTAAGCTTTGTTGACTAGGGACCCATCGTGTGTGATCTATCTCGATATATGGTTCTATTCGCATTGTGGGCATAGATCAGAGCACACATCGATATATTACTCCAACACATAAGTAATATAAAGCCGCTTTAATTTTATTGTTAACGATGATATATACATTTGGACATTTAGGATTGAACTACGAGCACTAAGACTAACAATCTCCCACTTGCCCTAGTTCCAATCTAAACTCCAATATGTCCCCATCGACTTTACATGTCAAACATGTTTAGGCATCGACAATGCCTTAGTCAAAGGGTTCGCTATGTTATCATCTTTTGCAATATAGGTTATCTTCACTTCACCTCGGTTCAGCATTTCTCTGATGATGTGGATACGCCGCAGTACATGCTTGGATTTGTTATGCGATCTGGGCTTTTTGCTTGCGCAATGGCCCTTGTGCTGTCGCAAACTGGATTTGTCACGCCCCAAATCCGGTTTTGACCGGACTCGAGACGTAACCAGAGTTAAAAATAGAGAATAATAACAATTTATAAATCTTTCAGAAATTTAAATAAACTCCAACAAGTTCTCATAGTAAAAAAATCCAAAATCTCGAGTAAGAGTCACAGCTCAACATAAACTGTAAGATAGATGGTGTTCAGTACAAAAGACCAACTCAACTCTATAACAATCCCCAAGACAAACTGAAGCTCCCAAGCCTCGAACTCTCTAGACATCAGGTACGCCTGTAAAACAGTAAGAGAAACAAAAGGGTGAGCTTGCGCTCAGTAGGGAAAATCGTAATTAAGTTAACCTTCAGTTTTTAGTAATAAAATTGTCTTAAAGTGGTAACGCAATTACAATTAAACCTTATCAACAAGGAAATACTAGGAATTAGTGTACATAAGAGTAATATCGTATTCTCAAGATAAATGCAACTATAAAAGATTGTATGAAATGTATCAATAATACGTTACAACTATTAAAATGGGAATAAGTAATATCGCACCAACCACTTTCTTTCTCAAGCCTCCGATCCATGAATAGATTCTGGTGTCACCTCGGTTCCCGTATTCCGATCCACCAGAGTATTCACATCACATCATATTTTCCCTCGGTCCAGAGGCGGCACATACATCGGGGCTACCGGAAACCATCCCCGCGGGACGCTCATCGTCGGGATTCCCGGAAATGCCCCCAAAGGACCATAGGGAACCAAGGTAGTGCTCCCGTAGGACGCATACACTTGGGTGAAACCACAGTAACCATTTCTCATAGAGTAACCCATCCAACTGCCCCATAGGGTCCAATAACCAATGCCCTCAGGCTCCAATAATCAATCCCCGTAGTATCCAATAACCGATGCCCTTAGGTTCCAATAATCAATCTCCGTAGTATCCAATAACCGATGCCCTCAGGCTCCAATAATCAACCAATATCCCGTAGGATCTGCCAACCACCAACGACCCATAACACCACCGGATTACCCCCCCCCCCCTCCCTCCGGTGTAGTACCGAATCGAACAACCAAACATTTCAAGAATAAGAATAAGGGAAACACACTATAATTTATTCATCAATCAACACTTATCGAATCACACTTTCATCACAGCAAAGATACCCATTAGTACTGCACACTTACCGTATACTTACCTGTCATGAACCATCGGTACATCGATCATCTGATTGTACCATTTGGCACAACTAGTCATACTCGATCATCCGTGCAATCAAACAATTATTTCAACACGCAATCACTTAACCAATCAAGTAAACATTCAATCAATCAATCATGTAAACCTTCATCCAAGCATTCACTCATGCGATTTTACTAGTTTCATTAGACTCTTAACTTATCCTGAACTAGGCAAACAAGCATGTGAACCTAACACAACAACTAATCCGAGGGCTCATCACGACCTCTCTACCAGTAAAACAATTCCCAAGTATTGAAAGCGAATTACACTAGTTATTCTCATCCTAAGCATGCATACTATACACATCCATTTATTAGTAATTGAAAGACGATTATTCTAGTTATTCGCATCCTATATGCAATTCTAGGACCTTTCCGATTTTATTAACCTATTAGGCATACTAGTAATTGAATTACTCAAGTAGTTAGACTTTCCCTACCTTGTGGTCTTCCTCTAACAATTCTCTGATGTAACGCTCGCTTCACCTCCCCTCCGTTCTTCACACAGGTTCCGGAAAGGTCTTCGATCCTCGAGCTCGAAACCAAGGTCTTAGGGACACAAGTAAACACCAATCAAGATCTAACTAAGAAGTAAATAAAGACTCAAGTACCACCCCAAAAGACCAGTTCAAAGCAAGGATCGAAAATGACGAAAAACACCCCAAAAGGACCCAAGACTGGTCTGCCACGGAAGAGGTCACGGAGCTGTGACACCACCCGTCACGGATGACGTCACGGAACCGTGACGTGTGCCGTCACGGACTCCCTCACAGAGTTGTGACGCCTCCCGTCACGGTATCCGTCACGGATCCGTGGCAGGTCTGGGCAGACTCGCCCTCCTTCAACCTTCAGCTCCTTTTTCCCGAAAAATACCATCCAAACTCCATTTTCAGTCATCTCTAACACTCAAAACAGTGAAATACCTCCAAAACTCCTCTACCCAAGGTACAAATCAACTAATAAACAAGTTTCCAAGGATTCTCCAAACCACAATCAAATCAAAAACTCCATGTAACCCAAGGATTTCAATCAAAAACCCATCAAAGCTTCTTAACAACATCATCTAACATTATCCCAAACAAACCCAACAACTTCTAGCAAAACCAAGCCAAAACCCATGAAATGAAATGAAGGGGAAAGAGATTTAGATAGTTCCATTACCTCTAGGAGAGTTAGATGAAGAAGATGGTGAGATTTTGGAGAAGGAAGAGGTAGAAAACGGCCCCAAGTTGCCTCTTTTCCTTTGCTTCTTCTTCAAGACTCCATGGGAGCTCTTCTCTCTCTCTCTTCCTCTAATTTTTGACTACAACAAGAAATGGGCTGAATTGTGATGCTCAAATTTCTTTAATAGACCTAGTTGTGTAAAGACTAAAAGCCCCTTTTTGATATTTTCCCCTTAAAGGACCTTAGGAGGGTATAATGGTCCAAGACCACTCATTTCCTCTTTTCCAACACTTTTATGGACAAGTGTCCAAGTAGGGAACATAAATCTCCAATTTAAAAATCCAGCACAATAATTAACTAGGTCTCAGTCGATAAAAAGTCCAATTTTGACCACAGTTGACTTTCCCCAATATTATACTCAAACGAAAGGAAACGGCTCAATTAAGCCAACCGTGATGACGGCTAAGCTTTTTGGGCCCCGGAAAAGCCCCGAATGACCTTCTGAGTCATCGGTTGACTTTTTTGGCAGAAAGTCAAACTTGTCTTAGAAGTCACCAGTTCGACCGGGATCGACCGGGAGCGGTTCTTACAGGATTCACCAGGCTGGATGGGTTTTTAATTACAACCAACCCTGCCGTGAATTTCCAAATCCACATAGCTTCCTTATCTGCTTCTACAGCATCCATGTACTTGGCCTCTATCGTAGATTCGGCGACGGTATCTTGCTTTACGCTTTCCGAGCTAAATCTTCGTCATTCAGCGTACACACATATCCTGACTAACTTCTAAAGTCATCTGGATTTGTGTTGGAAAACTAGCGTCTACTCATCCTTCGACGACTAGTTCAGCATCATCTTTCCCCCGAGTTAGACTGATGTCTACTGGTACAACATAAGGCTTACGAGACGTCTGTTCTCGTACTTGTCATGGCATATATGATCGATCATGCCCCCAAGCGCATGGGATTCACATCATCCTTTTCAGCCCATCGGGTGTCTTAGGACACTGAGTCTTGCTGAGATGAATGTCATGACTAGTGGGTAAGGGTCATTTCTTTGAATCGAGCATTGAGAACCTACTCAATGCCTTGTTCACAGAGGTTCCGTGACTTAAATCCAAGACCCTCTTGGTGCGATCTCTACATATCTTAATCCCTAAGACATAAGCAGCATTGCCTAAGTCCCTTATTGAGAAACACTTCCTCAACCAAGCTTTAATCTCGTGCAAGGTTGGGATGTCGTTTTCAATGAGCACCAGAAAAGTAATCTTGCTCCCACTAGGCTTATATAAACACAAGATTCATCCTTGTTCTTGATTAAGCCAAATCCAATTATAGCTTCATCAAAACGAAGGTTCCAACTTTGAGAAGCTTGTTTACATCCATAAATGGATTTCAACAACTTACAAATCTTTCCCTTATTCTTCGGATCGACAAAACCTTCTGGCTGAGGCATAAAACGTCCTTAATCAAACTTCCATTTAGGAAAGCGGTTTTGACATCCACTTGCCATATCTCATAATTATGATACGCAGTTATGTCAAGAAGAATTTGGATCGATTTTGACCATAGTCACTAGGGAGAAGGTTTCCTCATAGTCAACCCATAGGATCTTCCTATAACCTTTCGCCACCAGTCGAGCTTTGTAGGTTAGATGGTTGTTGTCCATGTCCATCTTCACCCTGAAGATCCATTTGTATTCGATAATCCTCACACCATTATGGGATCAACCAGTTCCCAGACTTGGTTGTCCGACATGGATTGCATTTCCTCCATCATGGCTCCCAGCCATAACTCGTAGTCGGGCCCATCCACGACTTCCTGAAAGGTGGCTGGATCATCGTGATCCACCATGACTTCATTGTCACCTCCGGATACCATATCTTGGAGGTGGATGACTGGTCCTTTCAGGTCGTCTTGGACCTTCCGGAATTGTAACATGAATTTGTTCTTACTCTACGACCATCTCTGGCTACCTTTCTACTGGGTTGTCAATTGGTTTAGACGGATCTGTACCATCCTGAATTTCTTCGAGATGCACAGTCCTCCCAATGACGTCTTTGGAAACAAAACTTCTTTTCCATAAAGACCCCACCCCAAGTGACGAACCCATGTTCTCACTGGGTTTGTAGAAGTAGTATCCCCTTGTTTCTTTGGGATACCCCACGAAGGTGCATATCTCAGATCTTGGTTCGAGCTTAGTCGAAACAAAATGTTTCACATAAGCCTCGCAACCATAAATCTTTAGGAAGGAAAAGCGGGCATCTTCCCATGCCATTTCTAAAATGGTGTCCCTTCCATAACCTTCGTCGGAGCCCGGTTCACTAAGAATGCGGTCGTCTCTAGAGCATAACCCCAGAAAGAGATTGGGAGATCAGTCCAACTGATCATGGATCGGACCATATCCAATAAAGTCCGATTTCTCCGCTCGGACACATCATTCAACTGCGGTGTTCTGGGAGAATTCCATTCTGAAAATATCCCGCTCTCCACCAGATGATCTAAAAACTCTATGGTTAAGTATTTTCCACCTCGATCCAATCAAAGTGTCTTAATACTTTTCTAGAGCCAGTTTTCTACTTCAGTCTTGAACTCTTTGAATTTATCAAAAGGTTCAGACTTATGTCTTATTGAAAAGACATAACCATATCTACTATAATCGTTAGTAAATGTGATGAAGTAGCTAAAACTCCTCTCGGCCAGCGAACCTATTGGTCCAAACACATCCTAGTGTATCAGCCCCAATAATTCACCCGCCCTTTCACCGCAACCGATAAAGGGTGTTGTAGTCATTTTGCCTATCAAACAAGCCTTGCACCTATCGATCGAATGGAATTCGAATGGACCTGAAAGTCCGCACTTCTGAAGTGCTGATAGGCGCTTCTTGTTTATGCGGCCCAAATGACAGTTCCATAATAGAGTTATGTTTAAATCGTTGGATTTAGACCTCTTGGTATTAAAATAATATATAGAACTTGAGGCATTGTTACCCATATCTAGTATGTACAATCCTCCAACCAAGTTAGTACTAGCATAAAGCATATCATTGCATAAAACATTGAAAACTCCATTTCCAATATTAACATTATATCCTTCCTTGTCAACCACAGATACAGATATAATATTCCTACTAAAAGTAGATATGCAATATACATTATACAATACTAAGACAAGACCACTTGGAAAATCAATACTCATGGATCCTACAGCAGTTGTCACAACTCTGAGGTCCACTTCGTGCTTTCCAAACCTCTCCTACTTTCAGCCACTATACGTTAGTGCATGTGTGAGATTCAGTCTTGGTATCTAATACCCATGAATCTTTGGAACTAGAGAGATGTAGCTCTATAGAGTTAATACCGGTCAAAAACGAGAGCATCCGAAATTAAAGCACCTGAGATTGCAGCATCGTATCTGATAGGATCTTCCGTGGTACTTATGGGGGGGAGAACCCGATTGAACCAGGATTTCGGCCGAGGAGTTCGGGACCAAATCACAAACGACGTTCACGGGATTTTGGTTTAATGACGCCGAAATTTTCTCTGATTACGTCTAATTTTCACCCACGCCGCTGGTGAGCATCTCCGGCGAGGAAGCGTTGCCTCCATTGATCGCTGGAACAATGCTTTGTTTTTGGCTGTCAAAAATAGAGCATGATCTCTACTGTTCCTTCTCCCTCCAACGTCTAGTTGTAGCAACAAGTAAAGCATATCTATTTAATTTGAATCCATTTAAACTTTCTATAACCTGAGTAGCTTCGCATTTGGATTCAAAACGGACGAATCCGAAATAACGACCTCCATGGTTTGGTCGTTTGAGTACGAATGCAAAAACGATACTGCCATAAGACCCAAAAATGGTTCGAACCCATTCAACTGATGACTAGAAAGGAAGATTACTAACAAAGACATCAACCTCTTGTTCCTTACCTAAACTTTCCACATAGTTTCGACAAACGTTCCTCATCTCCACTTGTGAGCCCGAAGTTGTCCCAGTAGGCTTAATTGGATCGGAGAAAAGTCCAGCACCACCCTTTGGCTGCGTCGCAACCTTGCCCTATTGGGATGGATGGGGTGCACCGGTAGTTGATGACTTCACCTTTATCGGACTCTTACAAACCTTGACCCTGGAGTCATGGCGAGCTGATCCAGCCTTTTTCCTGATCGAGAAACAATCTGACAGAAATTAGCGTAACTTGATAAGAGCATCGTACAAAAGGAAGCAAAGGAGAGGTCTCTACATTCTTCATTTGCAAGTTTTTAATGTTCTCTACAAGTTAGTCACAAAAGTGGTAGCAACGTAGTTAAGGTGTTGTCGAAAGTTATAAATGAGTCTCAGAGTCATTTTGTCCCAAAGTGTTTGATTCCAGATAATGTCATTACAGCATATGAGCTTATGCATTCTATGTATTATAAGGTTGGGGGAAATATAGGTTGGTTCTCTTTGAAGTTTTACATGAGCAAGGCCTTTGTCAAAATAGAATGGGGGTCTGTGGAGATGGATGTTGGTCGTATGGATTCCCTGAACTTGTTGATGCAGGTAATTATGGATTGTATTTCCCCCTCCAATTTTGGTTTTCAATTTAATGAAGAGGTTAGTGGCTTGGTTCTTCCATCTTGGGGCTTGAGGTAGGGCTGCCTACTTTTTCATATTACTTCATTATGTATGTTGATGGGTTTGTTTACATTATGGATGGCGGACGGATTTTGGGATCTCTATGTTCTACAGATGGGCCTCGAGTACCCTACCTAATTATTGTTGATTACAGTCTTCCATTTAGGTAGGCAGAGCTAGAGGAGGATGAAAGCATTTAGAGAGTTTTATTTCGATAAGAGAAATTTAGTGGTCATATGGTAAACTTTGAGAAATATTATATCAGTTTCAAACCTAATGTATAGTTTCTCGATCAGAACTCGTTGCGAACACTCTTAGGGAGGCCATGTGTACTATTTGGGGTTGACGTCCCTTTTATGGTGAGTAGGAATGAGATGTTTCGATTCCTAAGGGATCAATTTCAAAAGAGGATGGAAGGGTAAAAAGCCAAGTTTTACTCTCTAGATGGCCTAGAGGTATTCATTAAGGCGTTTGTTCAGTTCATCCCTATTTTCTCCTTGACGGCTTTCGGGTCCTAAAAGGAACTCTCCTAGACCTTCAAAGTTTTTTCACTCATTTTTTTGTGGGGTGATTGACGAACTTAGAGTAAGATTTTTCCTCGTAAGTGTCCTAGTGGTTTGGGTTTTTAGGATGTATAGGCCATCAAAAAGGAGATGTTGGGAACATTATTGTTGGGTTTTGTGCCCTAGGATAAGACACAGTCTGAAATATGTAGTTGGTTGTCATTAATAAAATGGAATAAATTTTCATTATTATATGACGTAATGTAAACAACTTTAATATACTACTCTTCCTAAGTTATCAGCATGCAACCAATAGTAGAGCTCTTAGGAGAAAAGGTTTGAGTTATTTAAAAATCCCTACTACAATATGATAGTTGGACTAGTACGATGATTGATTAAGATAATTACAGTTTTACTGTTCATGCATATAGAGATATGAGTCAATATCTCAGATGTTAATAAGCATTAACATTGCATGACCCACATTGAGAATATTTAATACACCAAGACATGATTATTTCTGAACAATCAAAGTACGAATTGGTGATGAGAACATGACTCATAGATGTAATTGGACTCCTCTGCTCGCTATTCAGCCATAGTTTCGCCTAAGGAGAGCATAATTAAATGTATTGATTTTCCTTTTTAGTTTTGATCAACTCGATCTTTCCTTCTATTTTGTGGCAAGGTGTTGATCCTAATCATGGAAATGGAGCTCAAACATAACTGATAAGGAGTGGGATCTTCGAGAGAGAACTCTAGCGCGATGAAAGCAAGGATGGACTCAAATTTGCTTATTAGCCCCCACGGTGTAGAGGAGGATCCCTATGGTGTAGACGTCAAGCGACATCATTTTAGCTAAGGTTTGGGCATGGAACGTACCGTCACCGCATCATGCCATCACTGTGTGGAGGAGTGAGATTTCTACACATGACAATCTCATTATTCCATGACGTAAAAATCTCACGATAACACGGGGTGGTTCGTACATGGAGATATTTTATTGGAGCCTCTCTCACGTAGTGGAAACCTCACGACTCTACCACGTAAGAACGAGCTCCATGATGTAGAAATCATGTTCCCACGATGTGGAGCATACCGGTTTCCAAATTCTATAAATACCATCTCTTGAAAACCGAAAATGGAGAGTTCCACAATAGAGTTTTTGAGAGAGAAAGCATTTAAGGTCTTGCTAAGGAGAGAGAGGGAGGTTCATATTCATGGGGAGCTTCTTCTAGCCATTAAGAGAAATAAGATCAGGAAGAAGCTTAACTTGGTGTGCAAGTTGTTGGAGAAATGGCTTTTAAGCCTTTGTTTTGCTTTACTTGAGTCCCACATCGGAAGAAGCTTGGCTTGATAGTGTGTTTATATCATCTTCTTCCCATGTCTTGTTCTGGGCCTATGCTGGTTGGGTTGGACCCGACCTCGTGTGCATCGCCCTGCCGTCCGTCCAGGTCGAGAAGGGCCGGGCCGGGCTCAGGTTCGGGTGAATCCCTTGCGGTGCGGGCTAAAACACATAAAAATATTATTTTTGGAAAATGAATTTTATCTGATTTCTTTAAAGACGATTTCAAACCTCTTGAATAAATTGTAACATTATTCCGTTTTGATTTTGTAGTAACGAATTAAAACGGAAATATGATTTTATTACGTGTTTTTTACCCTTTTACCCCTTCCTCTCTCAACCTATATATACTGGAATTGGCTCTCTATTTTTTTCACGATTTTCAACTCAACTTCAGAGCCAAAAAGTATGCACATTCCATTCCTTCTTCTTTCGTTTTACTACACCCGTAGTCTGGTTGTTGTTCTGCTGAGTCCACATCCAGTAGAGAGAATGGGCGCGCAGCTGGGTAGAGCTGTATAACCTTGGGGAGCAACCGCTGCTGATCGTCATCATGGTCACGCCGGAATATTACTTTCAAGTCAGTGGTTGGAATTTCCACGCCACAACTAGTTCTGCACGTCATCTCGGTTGGTCATTTTCAGTTTACATTTGTTTGTTTTATTCTGTTCTATTCAATTACATACCCACAGTTCTGTATATATAATCCAACACTTTGAAAGCAATAACAATTTCTTTATATATCGTGAACTGTTATGAACATGAACATGAATATGAACATGCATGCAAACTTGAATTATATGCTTGTTGTTTTGCTCGTACTATGCATGTTGTTGAACCTCTTGATGGTACCAAATACTGTCGTTGGTCTAAAAAATTATTGATGTTCTTTGAACAAATGGACATCGATTATGTATTGTTTAATGACCCCCTTACTACCTTAGCTACTACCCCTGATATCACTCCCGTAGTTGCCTCTATTGTTGGGGACAATAAGGCCAAACTTGTCACATTTACTAAGGATAACAAAACTATCCGGTGTTAGATTTTGAGTTATGTCACCAGTACCTTATTTGACATGTTGTGCATTCACAAGTCTGCCAAACTCGTAAAGGAGGGAATAAAAATCTTATTTGAATTTGAAATTTGGGTGGAGGGGGAAATTTTATTCTTTTTAATGAGGGGTAAATGTGTAAATTCATAAATGGAGGCTAGGGACCAAAACCACTGAGCAAATATGCCCATTTCGCAAATTCCCCTGAATTCGACTTCTCTTAGGGGTGGGGTACTACGAAAGGAAGTTGATCGTGTATCATCAATAAGTCTAGAATTTTCACTTTCTGAGTCGATATCCGAGCGGTTAATAAAGACGGACTACAAATTTGTTAGGAATATGTCTACATTAATTTAAATCCAACTCGACTCAACTATTCGCTTATCCATCATAAAATAGCAGTTGAAGTTATTGTGGAATAAAACATAACAAATGTCATGGTCAAGATCTGTTCCCACTGTATGACTACTTCCTCAGTCTCAGGCCCCCCACCGGGGTTTGAGTCTGTTGCTCCTGGGTTTGCTGATTTGCTGGGTGGAAATAGAGTGACTAATGGAGGCCTTCACTCTGGGTAGGGGGGCTTTAGACTGTTCGTCCATAACCTACCACCTCGAACTTCAAACATTTGGTTACAAAACTTGTTCTTGGAATGTGGGGATATAATCTCAGCTCAGACCCCTCCTCATCCAAATGCTAGAGGAAAATGGTTTGGTTTTATCAGTTTCAAGAAAAAGGAAAGCTCTAACAAAGCCATTCAGACCTTTAATGGCTACTCTTTAAAAGGTTTCAAATTGTTTGTAGTTGAAGCCTGGGATAAATTCCAAGAACAAGTTTTGTAACCAAATGTTTGAAGTTCGAGGTGGTAGGTTATGGACGAACAGTCTGAAGCCCCCTGCCCAGAGTGAAGGCCTCCATTAGCTACCACTTCTGATCTGAGTCTATTTCCACCCAGCAAATCAGCAAACCCAGGAGCAACAGACTCAAACCCCGGTGGGGGGCCTGAGACCGAGGAAGTAGTCATATGGTGGGAACAGAGTAACCAGTGAAAGGGAATCGAAGAAGTAGTAGAGATTGAATAAATAAAGTAGAGAATTTTGGAGTGACCCTAAATTCTGGTGGTCCGATGGCCTATGGGGTGGCCATCATGAACACTACACCAGAGATTAGGGAAACTCAGACTGAAATTCTCTGCGAAAACTCTTGGTGAAGGAAGAATTAAGATGAAGAACACTGTAAGGAAAGCTCTAACAAAGCCATTTAGACCTTTAATGGCTACTCTTTAAAAGGTTTCAAATTGTTTGTAGTTGAAGCCTGGGATAAATCTATGAGGCGAACCAATCCCCCTCCTTCTCAGAGGTGGAGAGAAAGAATTGTGGAGACACCAGTTTCCTTGCCCAAAGGAAGAGTGGTGGAAGAACATAGGCATTGGTTAGATCGTGGACACTTGGTTCTGTTGCATACTCATCTCTCTGTGGGTGCTATAATGGCTGACATCAAAGTAACAAGAGGTTCAAACCTGTTGATGAAGGCCCTGGGGAATAGGGTTGCGTTAATTTATTTCCCAAAAGTGGAGGAGGAAGTGAAAGCTTTTCAAGAAGAGGAGACGTGGTTCAAACCCTGGATGTCTGTGATCAAACATAAATCTGAGTTATGTAGGACTGGTGGAAAATTTACTTGGTTAGCTTTACATGGCATTCCTGTCTTGGGCTGGTGTGAAGACACCTTCAAAGCTGTGGTGGAAGATCTAGGAACTTATGTTTGCACTCACCCTGCTTCATTACTAGCCAACTCTGTGGAAGCTGCATTTGTCCTAATTCATGCACATGAATTTCCTAGAGTTTATAAAGAGACATGTTTGATTCTGGAAGATCAGACCTACAACACAATGATTTGTTCGATTGAAGGGGCAAACATTCCTCTGATACTTCCTATGACAAGCATTGATTTAGACTCTTCTTCCTCACAAAGTACTGATCAAGATGTTAATCCTATTGGTGAAGAAGTTGGGACAGAGAATTCTCTCAGTCAGGGCTGTAATGAGGAGATTGTTGGTAGGGAGGTTGGTGAACAAGGTTTGGTAGAGTCAACACAGTTATGGGTCCCTACATCAGTCATTAATTCTCAACTAAATTTGTTGGAACCTCTCACAAATCATAAACAACCCAACTCCTCTTTGCTTGATTTTCCCCCACTAGTTACTGAGAAGGTTTTAGGGTCTGAAGATCCATCTTTTACTTCTGATAAATTGCCTCTAACGTTCAAGGAAGTTCTGGTAGTGCCTGATACTTTTCAAAGTGTTGATTCTGGTAGAGAGCACACTGTTCCGGCAACAGTGGCCACTCCATCTCTCTTAGCTGTTACAGATGGGACTACCTATGGGTTGGAAAGGGAGAAAGGATCATTGGGAGCTGGTTACATTAATGAGGAGGAGCTCAAAACCCCTCCTTTGACAGTCTTGGGTCCCATGGTTCAGACACCAGTTATCAAAAAACTGGTTTTGGGGGGAATTAATTCAAATCTTAATTTTGAGTCTAATCTGCCTATTACTCCCTCTTTAACCAAGGGCCCTAATGTTAACAAAAATTTCATTAGAGGGAGTGCCACATTGGCTTACAACACCAGGTCCAAAACCAAATTACTCCTCCCATATGTTAAACACTACAATGGTTCTAAGGAGGTGCCAAAAGAGCCTCGGGCTTTCAAACAAGGTGGAGCTGGGACATGGGAATATTGTCAAGCAATGGGATTAAATGCTTATGTTGAGGATGAGTTGGTCATTGAACAATTTGAAAGCTTGGAAGAGGAGGCAAATCAAGCGGTTGAATTAGATGCAAACACTGAAGATGAATTTTGTGATCTTGAATACATAGAGGACACTTTGGATCTCATGTGTTGTCCTTGCTCACTCAAAGATTATCTTCTCCATGAGGATCATCTCATGGAACTTGAGGGGTGTCTCTTCTAGACAAAAAAGAAGAGCACTCAGAAACGTGTGTTGCAAGCTTCGTCCTACAATGGTGTTAATACAAGTGTCGAAATTATCTGATATACCGGTTTATTTTCTGAGTAATTGTGGATTCAGTCAGAGTTGGGAGGCAATTTTTTCTCCTGTCATAGGAGCTTCTAGGGGTATTATCACACTGTGGAATAAAGATGTGTGGGAGATGATTGATTCAACTTGTGAGGAAAGGGTAATCTATTGGTTTGGTAAACTTCTGAGCTCAGATGTAAATCTTGTCATTGCAAATGTTTATGCCCCTTGTTTTGTCCCTGATAGAGTTATTCTGTGGTTGGAAATTGAACAAAAAATCACTTGTTATAGGTCTGAGATTATGGTGGCTGGGGATTTCAATGCAGTACTATATCGTTCTAAGAAAAGTGGCTCTTCTTTTTCTAGTACTAGTTCAGCAGATTTCAAGGCTCTTTTGGATAATGTGGGGTTGATAGATCTTCAACTGGTGGGGGGTTTGTATACTTGGTTTGGAACAAGATCAAGAGCTTCAAGATTGGATAGATTTATGGTTACCCCTCAATTACTTTCAACCTTCAGCGACTTAACTCAATCCTGTCATAATAGGGGCATCTCAGATCATAAGCCTATCCTTTTGGCAAACCTTGTGGTTGACTGGGGCCCTAGGCCATTCAAATTCATCAATGCTTGGATTGCACATCCAAAAAATTTTAAGGATGCTGAGACTTTTTGGAACACAATTCACTGGTTCTCCTGCTTATGTGCTGTGGTTTAAACTCAAGGCACTGAAGGGGTTTTTGAGGAAGTGGAACATTACAACTTTTGGCTGGTTTGAGGTGGACATTGATTTAATTTCTGAGGATATTAGTATGTTTGATAGCCAAATTGAGAGTACGGACTTGACAATTTCTGAATGTGCACACAGAGCTCTCCTTGGTGCTAAATTGATACAAAAATTGAAACTGCAGTCCAAACTTTGGTGTCAGAAGGCAAGACACAAATGGAGCAAAGATGGTGATAGATGTTCTAAATACTTTCATTTGGTGGCCAATTACAATCAGGCCAGGAAAAAATTATCTCAAATCTTGGAAGAAGGAGTTATTTATACTTCTCCATCTCAGATAAAGGAAGTGGCTAAATCACACTTTTCCAAAAGGTTCCAAGTGGAAGAGGAGATTTGTATTGATGTTTCATCCTTACCTTTTAATACCCTTACTGGTGTACAAGTTGAGGGGCTGGAAGCTGTTTTCTCAGAACAAGAAGTTTACTTGGCAATTAAAGCTTGCAAGGGAGATAAATCTCCATGGCCAGATGGTTTCACAATGAGGTTTTTTCAAGTAGGCTGGGAATTTGTTAAACTGGATGTTCTTAGCTTGGTACATTATTTCTATGAGGGAGGCTTTTTGGGTAAGGGGATCAATTCCTCCTTTATTACCCTTATCCCTAAATGCTCAGCTCCTGTTGGTTTTGATGACTTCAGACCAATTAGCCTTATAAGTAGCACTTACAAGATCATCTCCAAACTATTGGCTCAAAGACTAAAGATTGTGATGAATATTTTAGTCAGTGATGTGCAGACTGGCTTTATTGGGGGGAGACAGATTCTGGATGGGGTTCTAATTGCAACTGAACTCATTCACTCCATTAAAAAATATGGGCAAGAAGTGATAATGTTCAAGGTGGATTTTGAGAAGGCTTATGATCATGTTCATTGGAAGGCACTATTGAATATCCTCAACTCTATGGGATTTGGTTCCTCTTAGCAAGCTTGGATGGCAAAGTGTATCAAGGCCTGGTCCTCCATACTAATCAATGGCTCTCCCTCTAGTGACTTCCCTTTATTTAGAGGCTTGAGACAAGGTTGTTCACTCTCACCTCTCCTTTTTGCTTTGGTGGCTGAAACCTTACATCAGTTGATGCTTCAAGGGACTACTGCAGGACTTTACAGTGGAGTTAAGTGCAATGGAATAGGTCCTGAGATTTCTCATCTACAATTTGCAGATGACACCTTGTTGTTCATTCAAGCAGGGAGACAAGAACTGATTAATCTGAAACACACATTAAATGTACTTCAAAGGGCTACTGGTTTAAAGATTAATCTGCAAAAATCAAAGGTTCTCCATCTCAATCCTTCTTCTCTTAGCACTGTGGATATTACTGGTATATTGGGTTGTGCTTCTGCTTCTCTCCCCATAGATTATTTGGGGTTTCAATTGGGGGCCAATCCCAGGAAGAAAGAAACATGGGAATCAGTGTTGAATAAGTTTAAGAAAAAACTGGGTTTATGGCAAGCCAAGTCAAAGTCCTTTGGTGGAAGAATTACATTAATCAACTCAACTCTTGGGGCCCTGCCATTATTTTATATGGCATTATATAAGGCACCTAAAGGGGTCATTTTGGAGATGGAGAGATGGCAAAGAAGATTTTTATGGAGTGGAAGCCTATCAAGGAAGGTGCTACATAAAGTTAGCTGGGAATCAGTCTGCAGACCAAAGAATGTGGGGGGTTTGGGTATCAAAAGACTACAAACAATGAACTTGGCACTCTTAGATAAATGGTGGTGGAGGTTTGCACTTGAAAAAGACTCTCTATGGAAACAACTCTTATGTGCCAAGTATGGTTGGGATTCAGCTTCTTGGGACCTTTCAAAAAATTTGCTACATGATGGACAATGCTTTCTCATACATATTGAATCTCTCTTATCTATTCCCCAATTTGCAAGTGCTTTTGGGGCTACTGGTTTGTCATGGGAAGTGAATTCAAGCAACTCGGTGTTCTTTTGGGAAGACATTTGGATATCACATATTCCCCTCAAAATTTTATTTCAAAGAATGTATCACATCAGCAATCAGAAGAAGGCTTTGGTATCCTCCTGTTGGTCAAATGGTGTTTGGGTTTTATATTTCAGAAGGGACTTGAGGGGCTGGGAATGGGATCAGTTTCACTTGCTGTGTCAAATTATTAACACAAGAGTGTCCCTCTCTAATAGAGATGATGTGGTAACTTGGGGGATTGATAAGAAGGGGTTTTCAGTGAGAAAGATGTATCAGGTTTTGGATAGGCAACATGATCAAAGTCTGAATTGGCCAAAATTGCTTTGGACTCCTATTTTACCCCCCAAAGTGGCAGCATTCTCCTGGCTTTTATGTATGCAGGCAGTCCCTACCAAATGCTTCCTAGTGTCCAGGGGTATTTTTTTAGAGAATATTTGGTGTGCTTTTTGCCAAGATCATCCTGAAGAAATTGACCATCTATTTCTGGGGTGTGGCTATGCCTGTGAAGTGTGGAATGCAATCCTAAAGTGGTGGAATATTGTTTCTGTTATGCCAGACAACATCAAAGACTGGTTGTGCTTGGAACAATTTGGGACCTCAGAAGAAAAAGTCTAACTGGAACTGGTTATGTGCTATTGTTATTTGGAGATTATGGCTCAGTAGAAACAAGTTGATTTTTAACAAAATTTTGAATCATCCAGTTACTATAGTTCAACTGATCCAGCATGATGCATATCAACTACTTTGGGCAAAGTTCAAGGAGGGCCAATCTTTTTCCTTTCTATCTTGGATAGAATCTCCTCTTACTTGTGATGCCTTGCAAAGATAATTGGGGTTGGGGGGTTAAGGGTGTGGGTTGGGAGTTTTTTGGGGACTGAGGTTGTAAGAACCATTCTCGGTCAACGCCAGTCAAATCTGCGAAAAACAGGAAAATTTAAAAATTTTAAGCAGACACTTAAATGAACCCAAATATGACCCCGAGGGTCATACCGGACATAAGCTGACCCCGATATCGACCAAAGTGAGTTCCGGGGGACTCAGGGCAACTTTCTGATCAATTTGGGAAATGTTGACTTTTCATTGGAAAAGTCAACCGAGCGACGTTTTGGTCCATTCGAGGACCGTTTTGGATCCAAATGGCTTAGCTGTCGTCGCAGCGGTCTTAGTTGAGCCGTTTCCTTGTAGCCCGTGAAGTTTTGTAATTTCTTGGAAAAAGTGCCTGTTCGGGGCCCAAAACGTCCGAATTTCGCGAATCTGATTGGAAAATATCTTCTATATATTCTTCCAAAAAGGTGTGGGACCCACCTTGCCACTTGTCAAACAAGTGGTGGTGTTAGGTTTTGGGGGGGAAATAAAGAAGAGAGATAGGGGGTGCGGCCATTAATCAAAAAATGGAGAAGAAAAAGAAAAAAAAAGAGAATTTAGTTTAGAGAGAGAAGGAGAAGAAGAGAGAAGAGAGGAAGAGCTAGGGTTTTTGGAACATCTAACCCTTGGATCGTCTCAAAGTTCGAAGATTCAAGCCCACCTCGACATTCTCTACTGTGAGCTACTACCCGATCGTCGTTTTGGTTAATTTCGAAAGTTAGGGTTTGGTTAAAATGAGTAGTTTATGGTGGAAATAAGGTGTGGGGATTTTTGGAGACGTTTTGGAGGGAAGAGGAAGGTTTTCCGGTGATCGGGAGCTCGGGGGGAGCTCCGGCCACCATGTAGGGTGCCCGGCCACCATGTGGGGTGGCTGGCCGGAGCTAGGGCCAGCCACCACCATGATGGGCCGGGCCCATTTTGGCCCTAGCCACCCACGGCCAAGGTTGGCCAGGTGGGGCCCACGTGCTCGGGTTTTAGGGTTTTGTGTTCGGGTGGTTTAGAACGTTCATCGGGTCATTAATCCACAACCGGATCGAAATTTGGAATTAAATTGTGAAAGTTGTAATTGACGGGTTTAGAAACTTGAAACGCTAATTAAATTACTCGGAAGTAGGAATTGGATTCCGTCGAGTGCCTAGGAACCCTTGAATTATTCTAAGTCCGTAGAAACGTAAACGGGAATTTTTGGAGCCCCGGAAGGGCGTTTCCAAAACCCGGGCAGATTCGCCATGTCGGGCGAATCGGGCGTTTCCGGGTCCATTATCGACAATGTCGAGTAATTGGGAAGTTTGGGAGTGATCGACATTGTCGGGGTTACATTTGGGCGTCAAGTTTATTGAATTTCAGTTTATTCCTGCGAGTTTAAAAGTGCCTTAAATTTGTGTTCTTTTAGATCGTGCTGCAGACCGAGGGAAAGGAAAGCTAGGCGAGTGACCGAGATCACGTCGGGGCTTGTTGGTTAGCTTTTGGATAAAACACACGAGGTAGGGAAAAGTAGCCAGATCTCGGCCCTGACTAAGGAAAGTTAACAGTAGAATTGCATTTGACACCGGGGTGTCGTGGGTTAAGTAGGTTTATCGAATATTAGAAAGGCATGATACGGGACTGTAGCGTACCTTAGAAATGCATGTGAAACTTAGTAGTGTCGTAGGAGCAGTGAACTTATCGATATTAGAACTATTGGAGGCATATGACCATGCCCGGAGGTTGATTGTTTAGTTTATGTCTTGGGTGGCCAAGAGAGCCCGTGTTTTACTGTTGGAGTCTTGGGTGGCCATGAGAGCCCGTGTTTTACTGTTGGAGTCTTGGGAGGCTGTGACAGCCCGTACTTTACTGTTGTGTCTTGGGTGGCCATGAGTGCCCGTGGGGTTGTTGAACCCGTGTCTTTACTTTTGGTGTGTCTTGGGTGGCCGTGAGTGCCCATGGGGTTGTTGAGCCCGTGAGTTATTGATGGTGTGTCTTGGGGGCCGTGAGTGCCCGTGGGGTTGTTGAACCCGTGTCTTTACTGTTGGTGTGTCTTGGGTGGTCGTGAGTGCCCGTGGGGTTGTTGAGCCTGTGAGTTATTGTCGGTGTGTCTTGGGTGGCCATGAGTGCCGGTGGAGTGTTGAACCTGTGTTGTTGCTGTTTGTTGAACTTGCTTGTGATTGTGATTGTGGTTACCTGAGTGAGAGAGGTTACTGAGACAGGTCGACCGCCTGGCCTGATAGGGATCGGCAAAGCGCGTGAGTGAGAGAAGTTACTAAGACAGGTCGACCGCCTGGCCTGACAGGGATCGGCAAAGCGCGCGAGTGAGAGAGGTTACTGAGACAGGTCGACCGCCTGGCCTGATAGGGATCGGCAAAGCGCGTGAGTGAGAGAGGTTACTGAGCAGCTGGAGTGCGATCCTTTGTGGTCTTGGCAAATATTTTATTGTTTTAAAAGTTCGCGCCCTGAGTTCGGTTTACTGAAATTGGGCCGTGACAGAGGTGAGGCTTTTGGTGAGGTTCTTGTCTCGGGGGTTTGCTTTGTCCTGCATTCTGAGATTGGGTAGTGATTTTTGGATCCCATAATATGTTCTCCGTCTTCTTGCTGAGGTGTGTGGGTAGAACATCTCTAAGTTTGAGAGCTGGTCTTGTTGTCCCTCAGTTTTGGGATTTTTCATTTTCTGGTGTACCTATTTTGGGATTTTTCCTTTGCTGGTGTACCTATTTTACAGGTGCTTTGGATCCCTGCTGGTTTGGAAGGACTTTTGTGGTGTTAGTTGTTGTAGTTTTGCACTCTTCCTGGCTGGCTTTGTTTGGTTTGTGTATGCCAGAAGGAATGATGTTGTATACTGTTGGTTGATAACAAGTTTGCTGCATAATTACTTCAAGGTGAATTGCTACATCAAGGGGGCTGGGTTACAACAGTTTGCTGAGTTTTGTACTTCATGGGGTGGAAAGACTTTCTAGTTGCATCATTCAGAATTTAGACAAGAATGGGGGTGCTGGACAGTTAGTTGGGTTTTGAAAAACTGTTGATAGGTTACTTGGAAGGCAAGGGTAGTCGTGGGTTTAATTTGGTAATTACACTTGCTTGGGGTGCAAGTTTAGTTTGGAGTAGAAGCTTTCAATGCTTTAGGTGGGTGATTAGTTGGTGATTTGATAATCAAATCTGTGTAATTTGAGGGCTCGGCCATTTTCCAAGTATTTGATTCGAAAACTTGGTTTATAAATCCTAAAAAAGTTGCTGATCAAAATAAAATATCTTCTTTTTGGTACAACACGCTTTTTCTTACATAATAACATTCTATCTCTCTTATTCTCTCTTCCGATAACTCATGTAACATGCATTAATAATGTAGATGCTCTAAATACAATTGACTCATCCACCACAAGACCCTAACAATTTGTTTATTTAATTTTTTTGGGATTTCAATGACAACTCAACCTGGGGTAATTAATGAATAAATGTCCTTCGGCAACACGTTTGTTCATCTGTACCACGTCGTGTTGATGATCTCCTAATTGGGATCGTAGTTTCTGGTACAAATGCGAATAGTTTGTTAAAAGCACCTCCAACGTCGAATAAATTAACCAAACATTTCAACAAAAAGTTGGAAATCGCCCAGGAAAATTAATGGCGAATAAGCGAATTTGTTTGGGAAAAACTTCATCGCCCAGGGAATTACCACACAAAACCGAAGACCTAATCATCCGGGCCAACCAGATTCTAGCATGTGCCCCACATTTCTGAAGACATCAAGTCGAAATTACGTAATTTTCTCTATAAATACCTCATCTCCCAATCATTTTATATTCATATATTTTTGTTTCATTTTTCTAAAATTTCCATAATTTCTACAACCCTTCTAAACTATTGAGTATTGACACAACCTGGGATAAATCATTTCAATTAGTCTGTTTTTTACGGTTTCTCCCTCCTAAAAAAATAAAAGAAATATTCGCATAACTATACGCGTTTTCACATAATTACCCTAACTACAATGTTTGCTTGGTTCTTCGCCTTCCTATCCAAAATTTTCAGTTGACTCGATGTTGTTAAATTTCCATCTAAAACACCTAAAATATCCAAAATATGTCTAACTAATAATTTAATTTACAAAACTCTTGTCATTGGTTCTTAAAAGAGTAAAAATTAAAAAGTGTAAAAATTATCCTTCATCAACCTTTAAACTTTCAAAATGTCATTGAAATAATTTATGTTATCGAAAATATACATTTTTTTAGAAGAACATGTAATATTATTACTGAAAAAAGAGATTGTGTGACGAGTACATAATTGTACCCATCTTACAGGATAGAATCCAACTAAATAACATAAAGCAATAACTGAAAGGAAAAGTTGCTCGATGCTTAAAGGCGGTTGAAGGGGGATATCTGTGGTAGCTTCCAGACGAACCCTGGAAACCGATACAGCATGCTTCTACCATATGACAGTGGCCGAGCTAGCCGAGTGAGAGGGGAATACTAGTGGACTGCCATCTCCCCCGGTGAGTCTGCGTGCGTCGTCCTCCCTTGACTGATAATGTTAGGGCTCCTGAACGCGGGAATGATGACACCGGACTGGTAGGGGAGACAGATTACGACTGTCGATGGTACCCTCGCCATCTGTTCGCTAAGAAGGGGTCACAGTCGACCACCCCCTTCCTGGGCCACCTCAGACTCATACCTGGAGGTGGGGGTGCTTGTGGCCACCCGCCGCTGCTACATGTGAACCACCATCCTGCATGAACCCCGACCTGCAGCCCAACCCATCTCCAAGACCCAGTAGGAGACCCAGTAGGGTTCTCTTACAACACACCTTTGCCCTTACTTCTTCGCCAAGATAACGCCGTCGTCGCCTCCGTATCCGAGGAGACCTCCACCACCGGCACCCGTGCCACCGCCCCCGGCACCACTCCCATCGAGTCACCCGGATCTGCCTTGACCACCCTTGCCGGACCCGATCCCACTCCCCTTGCACGAGGACGGGGACCGCGCGCCGACGTCCTACGAATCCGAGCCGCCGCAGTATGCGACCAACCTCCCCCCAGCAACGGCGATCTGTCGCTCCTCATGGCCGAGAAACGCACGTGAGAGGACCCGCTGTCTCGCGACGTCATTGGCTCTGGCTCAGACCTGGCCGCCTCTGTCTCCCCCGTCTCGATCACCAGAGCCTTCGGGGACAGCTCAGGCACAACACCCATCACCGCCCCCCTCCCGGCCACCATGTGGCCGCCTTCTTCCTGCAGACCGACAGCCTTCAACGTCGTCATCTCCACCGCGTCCACGACGCCCACGTCGACACCACCGTTGACCTCATTCCCCACGACCTCCTCAGGTTCATCATACCATAGAGATGGATCTCCGGAGACACTAGAGAGCCGAGCCGCCGAAGTCGTCTTCGTCTCTCAAACAACCGAACCCTAGCTTTTGCAGAGAGAGCAAAAGAGAGGCGGGTTCTAATAATTTTATTGTATTGAAAATAAGAGACGATAAAAATATACATTTTTTTAGAAGAACAGATGCAAATTTTATTAAAATATAAAGTAGGACGATGAGCACATAATTGTACTCATCTTACAAGGCAGTAACCATCTAACGAACATAAAGTAGAGACAGAAAAGTAAAGTGTGCTCAAGACATAGGGGTGGTTGAAGGGGATAACTGCGGTAGCATCCTGAGATACCGATACAACATACTTCTACCAAAAGGCACTGGGCGAGCCAACCGAGTGAAAAGGGAATACTGGTGGACTTACAACTCCCCCGGTATGTTAGCTTGCGTCGTCCTCCATGGACTGATAATTTTAGGGCTCTTGAACGTGGGATTGCTGACTCCGGACTGGTAGGGGAGAGAGTTGTCGGCTGGAGATGGAACCGTCGCCATCTATCCGCCAGGAAGGGGTCATAGCCGACCCACCCCTCCCTGGGCCTCCTCGGACTCATTCCTGGAGGCGGGGGTGCTTGTGGCCCCCCGTCGCTGCTACATATGATCCTCCATCTGACGTCGTCGATCCCTCTAACTCTTCCGGCTCCTCCTCTCTTTCCAGTCGTTTCTTTCCAGACAGCGTCGGACCAGCATCCTTAGCCAGCCACTCCGAGGGAATGTCCTCAGTCCCCGTCTCATAGGACTTCTCCCTCCCACGGTATGGCGTGTTTCGAGGAGATGGCGTGCGAGGACCCCATTTACCCCCTTACTCCCACCTCCCAGATAGCTCCAGTTTGTCCCTGGCAACGCCTTCCCATGTTTCGCCTTCTCATGGGCGAATCTCGGGTCTCCTGGGGCACGTAAGGAATGGCCCTTAACTCCCCCGCTACAGGGCATGACGGGAACATGTGTCCCGCACAGTTACAACCATAGCAATCATCTGGAAAATGTTCATACGAGACTTGGAGGAGAGTTCGTACCTGCGATTCCGACAGCCGGAACCAAATCTGACTCTGCAGGGGGATGCGTATATCAGCTCGGATCCGGATCTTCATAACATCACCCCAACAGTACCCCGAGCTATCCACATCTACCGCCTGACATACCCCTAGGGCATTCCCCACCCGGAAGCTCACCTCTTTGTTCCACGCACCCACCGGCAGATTAGAGACCCTAGCCCACACCGAGAAATGGTGAAAGCTAAGATCACCCACCTGCATGAGAGCCCTAAGATCCGTGAATAGCACCAGAGATTCCCAGAACGCCCGCGGCTCTCTAGCCAACACTCCCGGCCAAGCCGGGTGGGCTGAGCCACCAAGAAGCACGTGGCCACGCCGCCGGTAATCTCTTCTAGCTCCAACCTGAGCGTGCCCAGCTCTCTCATCATGTCCCACTCCCGGACTGAGATGCTAGCAGGACACGACATCGGCTTCCTTCTCAGGGCGTCGGCAATCACATTCGCCTTACCCGGATAGTAGAGTAGCTCAAAGTCGCACTCCTCAATTAGTTCCATCCATCGCCGTTGGCACATGTTCAGGTCTCGTTGGGAAAAAGATGCACTTAAGGCTCTTATGATCCGAGAACACCCTCAAGCCTTTCAGCGCGAACATTACTGCTGCTAATTCCGGGTCATGGGTAGGATAGTTGCGCTCGTGCGTCTTCTACCTCCTGGAGCCACAAGCAACAACTCTACCCAACTGCATCAGTACACAGCCCAGTCCTTCCCAGGACGCGTCACAATAGACCTCATACCCGACCCCGCGCTCTGGCACTATCCACACTGGGGCGGTAGTCAGACGAGCCTTCAGCTCCATGAGCGCACGTTCACAATCCTCTGTCCACACAAACCCGACTCCCTTGCGTGTCAAAAGAGTCATAGGCGCGGCTAGATGCGCAAAGTCCTGGACCAACCACCGATAATATCCTACCAGCCCCAAGAAGCTGCGGATCTCGAAGACGCTTGTGGGCCGCGCCCACTTCAAAACCGCGTCGATCTCCAACGGATCGACCAATATACCGTCACGGGACACAACGTGACCGAGGACTCTCACCTCAGCGAGCCAAAACTCGCACTTCTCCAGGTTGGCGTATAGCTGATGTGTGCGCAACAGGGTCAGAACACCCCTCAGATGTTCCTCATGCGCCGCCTCGTTCTGCGAGTAGATCACAGTGTCGTCCACAAACACCACCACAAACTGATCTAAGAACGGCAGGAATATACTGTTCATCAGATCCATGAACGTTGCAGGTGCGCTCATCAGTCCAATTGGCATTACCAAGAACTCGTAATGCCCATAGCGTGTCCGGAATGCAGTCTTTGCGACGTCCCCCTCTCGGACTCGCAACTGGTAATATCCGGATCGCAGATCGATCTTCGAGAAGCATGTCGACCTTCTCAATTGGTCGAACAAGTCGTCAATTCTCGGCATCGGGTATCGGTTCTTCACCGTAACCCGGTTCAGTTTCCGGTAGTCCATACACATCCAAAGCTCTCCACTCTTCTTCTTCACGAAGAGTGCTGGCGCTCCCCACGGCGATGTGCTCGGCCGGATAAACCCCTTCTCCCGAAGTTCCTCGAGCTGACGCTCCAGCTCGGTCAACTTGGCTGGCGCGAACATGTAGGGCGCCATCGATATCGCTGCCGTTCCCGGCACCAGGTCAATCCCGAACTCCACCTCACGAACTGGTGGCAACCCGCTCAAGTCCTCAGGAAAGACCTCGGGGAAAACGCACGCCACTCGCGGTAACTCTCGGCTCTGCACGGCCGATACTTCCTCCACTGCGGACAACGCCGATAGGAGAACCCCGCTCTTACTGCCCAGAATACACGAACCTTTCGTGTTGTCTGTTGACACCGTCACTCGTCACCAGTAACAGTCGATATTGTCTCGGCACTTCGCCGGCCAATCCATTCTTAGGATCACGTCAAAGGCTGTCATTTCGTAAGTATCCTTCCCACGGATACACGCACAAGCTCAGTCGCTGCCGAACCTCACGGAACCTCGCAGTCTCTCTAAGACCTCGCTCCTCTACCGTCGTCGTGCCTACCAACTCCGAACCTACCCGAAACCTCGGGGTGAGGACTCGATCCAGCCTCAGGGCTCTTGATCCCTCTCTCGAACCTCCTGTATCGGTTCGCTTCTCTATGTCCGTAGGCACGCCAGACCCTAGTCAACACCACATCACCCCCAACCGGCGTATCCAGACGCAGGGGTGGACTCAACGGCTCTAAACTCAGCCCCAACATGTCAGCACCACTCGACGAAGCAAACGAGTGTGACACCCCGGTATCCAATAAAACTGACGCCCAAATCAGAGACCTAACAACCCCTCCATTAGTCACTCCGGTAAAGTCTAGCACAACCCTCACACGGTTCTCTATGCATTTAGTTATAACGTTCCGTAACCCAACCAGTATTCGCCACTCGTCCCCAATCTAACCAGGGCAAACCACTACCTCAAAACCTGATACTGAAACGTCACACTGCTCAAACCATTAATACCTCAAATACTCTTTCACGTAAGGGAAACCTCAAAACGGTGATTATGTTCTCAAATCAGCAATTCCCTATTGCTCACAACCTCAATACCTCAATTACCCGATCACGTAGGGAAACCTCAACGGGGATCCTATTCTCAATTCTGCAAGCCACTATTGCTCACAACCTTGATACCCTAGTTACTCGATCATGTAGGGAACCTCAAATAACCCACTCACGTGAAGGAAACCTCAAACCACCCATTTACGCGAGGAAAACCTCGACTAACCCACTCACGTGAAGGAAACCTCGAACCACCTGTTCACATAAGGGAAACCTCGAACGCCCGTTCACATAGGGGAAACCTATTTCGTATGGCGCCGCAGCGCATTAACCCTAACCCCTCTCCGTGGTGAGACTCTCACACCGAGGCGTCGTATCACTACCGCAGGTTATTGATGAGTCTCGAACCCAAGACCTCACCCTTTAACACCGAACTTATGACCTCTACCACCAACACAACCGTGAACACCGCCACGCAAAATCAACACTCAAACTGCACAATCAAGACGGTGGAACAAGACAGGGATCACGGACCCTAAAAATAGCCTTAAGCGACGCACACGCTCGACCACCAATTTAACAAACACACGCACAACGACTCACAGAAAAATTCAAGTCACCCAACCTCAAACACAAGCCGATAAGGCCAACCAAAATCAAAAACACGCCCACCGGGCCAACAAATTTCAAAACACGCCCACCGGGCCAACCAATTCACACACACGACCACAGGGCCAACCAAAATCAAAGCACGCCCACTGGGCCAACAAATTCAAAAACATGCCCACAGGGCCAACAAATTTATAACACTTTCTCCTTTTCATTACAAAACCTCATTTCTTGACCTCACGTAGTTACAACCCGGTCCAGGCGTCCCCGAACTACATTGTAACCACTTGATGTCAACACCGTCGCGTTCGACCACAGGAGCGCTCCTGAGTCGAGTCGCGATAGCTTAAAAACGTTTCACGCAGCAACACACAAACATTATGCCAGTAATAACCGTTCTGCACATACACACAAACACAAACAGGACTCAACACACTATGGGTCTACACACGGTTTCCGACTTGTGTACCCAACGCACGACGGTACTTTACTGACTCGACTCTCCCCACCTAATTGACGTACATTCCGAGGTGTAAAACCTCGAGCTCTGATACCAAGCTGTCACGCCCCAAATTCAGTAGAACCGAACCTGGAACGCGAACGTTTAAGACAATAAAACATTTTCAAACCTTTTAAATAAATCGCTATAAAACCACCATTTAGTTAATCAAAATAATAATTTACAACTCAAAAGTACGTCCCAACAAGCGGACAAAAAAACAAGGCGTACGTCGTTAGACTCAAAAGGAAACCCGGACTCCCGCTCCCAGCCCTTCTAGCTTCGAGAGCTCACCTAGTCCGTCCCGCGACCGGTACCTGTAGGAAAAGCAGCTAGGGGTGAGCGTTCGCTCACCACCACGGATAACAGACTGACTACGCCATACTAGCAGACAATGCCGGTAACACCAACAACAACCCAACACCGGGGAATACCATTCCCCAAATCAAGTAACCCGACTGACACAGAACCATTAATTTCCCCAACTGGCTCAACGCTCGGAACGTATTGTAGACCCGACACAACGACTATGACTTCCTCCAAGGACACGAAAGATAACCACGCAACGCCCAAGATCACAAAGGATCGCACACCAAACAAGATCGCAAAGGATCGAACTCCAGTTGCTCAGTAACCCCCTGCCCTTTTCCCAACACGACGGTTGGATCAGGTTGTCGACATGTCGCATTTTTCCCGACCCCAATCGGATAGGCTGTCGACCTGTTGCACTTTTCCCAACACGACGGTTGGATCAGGCGGTCGAACTGTCGCACTTTTCCCGACACAAAGTCGGATCAGGCTGTCGACCTGTCACTCACCAACCCCAGGTAACCACAATCACAATCACAAGCAAAGTTCAACAACAGCAACAACACCGGTTTAACACTCCACAGGCACTCATGACCACCCAAGACACCAACGGTAAAACACGGGTTCAAAAACCCCACGGGCACTCATGGCCACCCAAGACACCAACGGTAAGGCACGGGTTCAACAACCTCACGGGCACTCATGTCCACCCAAGACACCAATAGTAAAGACATGGGTTCAACAACCCCACGGGCACTCATGGCCACCCAAGACACTGCTCCTACGACACTACTAAGTGTCACATGCATTCTATTGTTCGATACGTTCCCGTATCATACGACACCACCCGGTGTCGCCTGCCTTTCTATCATTTGATAAACTTACTTAACCCACAACACCCAAGTGTCACATGCATTTCTACTTTTAACTTTCCCTAGTCAGGGCCGAGATCCGGCTACTTTTCCCTACCTCGTATGCTTTCCCCAAAAGCTCACAATCAAGCTCCGGCGTGATCACGATCACTCGCTTAGCTTTCCCTTTCCTCTGTCGGTGGCACGATCTAATAAGAGCACAAATTAAAACACTTTTAAGCTTGCAGGCATAAACTGAATTTTAAAGTACTTGGCGCCCAAATGTGACCCCGAAAATGTCGATCACTCCCAAACTTCCCAATTACTCGACATTGTCGATAATGGACCCGGAAAGGCCCGATTCGCCCGGCCCGGCGAATCTGCCCGGGATTGGAAAACACCCTTCCGGGGCTCCGAAAATTCCCGTTTTCGTTTCTACGGCCTTAGAATAATTCAAGGGTTCCAATGCAATCGACGGAATCAATTTCCGACTTCCGAGCGATTTAATTCGCGTTAAAAGTTTCTAAACCCGAAATTCCAACTTTCACAATTTAATTCAAAAACTCATTCCGGGTGTGGATTAACGACTCGGGGATCGTCCTAAACCACCCAAACACGAAAACCCGAGACCCTAACACGTGGGCCCCACACGGCCATAATGGGAAAATTTCCTTTTCGCCCCAACCTTAATCAAACCGTTTAAACTCAAACCCTAAGATTCAAACGTACTAAAACGAGAAAATATTGGGTTCTCACCGTAGGGAATGACGAGGGGAGTTCCAATCTTCAATCGTTGAGTCGATCGGTCGGTCGGATCGTCGGGAAATCACCAAAAACCCAACCTTCTTCTTCCTTTCTCTCCTTCCCTTTCTCTCTCTTATTTTCTCTCTCTTCTACCTCCCTTTTCTGTTAAATGGCCGAGACACCACACAACCACACCTTTTTATTTTGTTTTAAAAATCAAACCTATCTTTTAATTACAAAACTACCCTCCAAGTCTCATCTTTTGTTTTGTTCAAGAAACCTAACACCGCCACATAATTGACATGTGGCAAGTGGGTCCCACACCTTTTAGAAAATATCTTCTAGATATTTTTCAGTCAGATTCGCGAAATTCGGCCGTCTCGGGCCCCGAACAGGCACTTTTTCCAAGAAATTACGAAACTTCACGGACTACAAGTAAACGGCTCATCTAAGACCTCTGTGACGACGGCTAAGCTTTTTGGATCCAAAACGGACTTCGAACGGACCAAAACGTCGCTCAGTTGACTTTTCCAGCAAAAAGTCAACCTTTCCCAAATTGGTCAGAAAGTTTCTCTGAGTCCCCCGGAACTCACTTTGGTCGATATCGGGGTCAACTCAAGTCCGGTATGACCATCGGAGTCAAATTTAGGTTCATTTAAGTGTCTGTCCAAAAATTTTAAATTTTCTTGTTTTTTCGTCGATTTGACTGGCGATGACCGGGAGCGGTTCTTACACAAAGAATTGATAAAAACCATGATAGTCATATTAATCCAATGAAATAATACAATTTTCAAAGTTTAATCAAAACCTACGAAACCTTCGATGATGAGTTCCACTCTCTTTTGATCTTCAAGTCTTCTCCTCCAAGTGCTCTCCAAGTTCTCCCAAGGTGTGTTTTTCTCCTCAATTTCGTGATCCCCCATATAATGACCTAATATCCCTTTTATATGTTGAGTTAAATCTGATTAAAAACGGGAAACGCAGCTGGAAATCGCGTTTCTGACGTTTGCACTGTCGCATGCACGCCGTGCATTTCAGGGTGCATCTTAAGTTGCACCGGTTATTTGCACGGCGTGCAACTTTCCGGTGCTGATTTTTTTGTCTCTGATCTGGATGCACCACCAGGTTGCACGCCGTGCAACAAGTGGTGCACTGCTTCTTTGCACCCCGTGCAAAGAACTGGTGCACCTTACTGACACTTTTGACCAGCTTCCAATTTGGCTCCGTTTCGCTCCCGTTTCACCCCTTTTTGCTCCAATTGCTTGGCGAACTCTGAAATAAGACAAATTACACAAAATAAGAGTAAAATGCATCATTTCATATTAACTCGGGACTAATAAGAGCATAAATGTGGGCTAATGACATCTAAAATAGATGTATTTTATGTCCACATCAACACCCCACACTTAAGCTTTTCTCGCCCCGAGAAAATTAAACTAACAAAGCAGTAAGATATGTCCCGGTTAAACCCCGAGGTTCACCCCGATAGGAGGAGTTCGGGCCTCCTTTATTATGACAATGAAAATAAAGATGCACGTGCAATGCATGATCCTATTACTAATGCAACCTATGACTCAACTATATGATGCATGCAAAAGTTCACGAAAAGTTGGTGATTTACGATCCCAACCACACAAACTGATCAAAAGGGTTTTCTCAAAGTTATCACATGCTAAAAATTCTTACACGGCTCAAAATAATGCATAAACCGATGAACATACTGCATGTGAAGAGACTTGCAATAAAGCCTACTCAATTTAGTTTACAAACCTTCTGTTATCTTTGACAGGTGTTCCTCTTTTCCCTATACACAGTTCTTAGATATTCATAAGCAAGCATTTTCAATCCCCTCTCCACTAATTATAAGGAATATAGGCAATCACGAATCACACAGGGCTTTAATTAGGCTTATAATGATCGGCTAGGCATAGGGTATGGTAAGGTATATGAAAAGAAGCTCAACATATACATCTTCGCAAACATGCTTCAACTCACATCCCAACAGTGTATCTCTCGATCCATAACCCCCTACTTGTGCACTAAATACCCTTTTCACTTCTCTACAGCCTTATGTATCCTTGTACACATCAATAAAGATATATATTTTTTTTTCAATGACTTCTATTGCCTTTTCTTTCTACCCGTGCTAATTTTCAGCCTTACACCTCACTTTTCTTTTTGCACAGAAGAGAGCTTTCATTTTTTTTCTCTTATCTTTTAGAGGGAAGGCTGAGAGCACAAATATTACAATATACCCGGCACATTAACAAAATACTTATTTCTCCAGTTATTTAAATCCCATTCCCAACCACCAACCACAATATCCACACTCAAGAAGCACCTAAGCCAAGAAGTATGGGTTCAAATAAAACTGAGGATATTTAAATGAAATGAATGGCACATAGGTTTGTAGTATTCAGGTTAGAAACGAAAGGCCAAAGCTCAACATGGGTGACTAGTAGATAATCATATATTCATAAGTAAGAAATTTAGCACAAACGGTCCAAGAATGGCCTATGATCATTTTCTTAATCACCTACTTCCTTATTTTATTTCGCCTCGAGAGGATATCTGTGAAGTTCTAGACTCAGGTTACCATGTATAGGACTTAGAGGATTCAAGTACACATCAAAGTAACTGCCCAGAATGCAAACAAACGAGCATGCCTCACTACATGTGCTTACAGAAGTCAATTCATTCATACTAAATCGATGCAATCCTTTGAATTATGCAAGAAAAATGATCATGTCCAACATTCCAATCCTTGAAACCTTAAAATCATATGCATTAAGCTCAATAAACCACCATAAAATATTTTTTTGATTTTCGATTTTTTTTTTTTGAAATTTTTGAAACACAGTGATGCATGAAGCACACAATGCAAACAAACTAAGATCTACGATCTCCCACCCCACACTTAAAACATTGCACTGTCCCCAGTGCGACTTAATCCTATACATGCTCCTAACCACATATAGGCAACCCCACACTTGTGTAGAACAATCAAGCAAATCAGAGAACTAAGATGTATAACCTATCAACACAGCAAGTCGGGTGCTCAACACCCACCACAAAAAACATCAAAGTTCACAAGTAGATATTAAACATAATAAACAATAGAGGGATAGAGATATTGCCCCTTCACCGGTACTACTTTTCCTAAATACTTGAAATTGCCTCTGTGCATGGTAGATGGAATACTACTCCGCCCAAGTGAGTTCTCGAGAACTCGGCGCTAACAAATATGACTCTAACCCTCAAGCTTCCATCCAGTATCACCAACTTGCACAAATAGTTAGAGAATAAGAGCAAGACATAACATATACAAAACAACGAGGGGTAGGAATATTGGGTTGCCTCCCAAAAAGCGCATTTGTTTAACGTTGTTTGCTCGACAGGAAGGAGGCTCAATCAGGAGGCTCCCACAAATCTCATACTTCCATTGCATCCTTCTCTTTAAATATGAGTGAAAAACTAGGAGAAGAAACACAATGCAGTACAAAATTCTTTTCCTAGAGTTTTGTAAAAGTTTCAAACTCAAGGCTAACTTCATCAAGCTTGCCTTAACAGAATAATTATAATTTGGTTCATCTTGGCTCAACTTGATGGGGATATGAATCCTATTAAGCGGAAAATACTCATGACAGCGAGAGTCAAGATCATCTACCACAATAGAGTAACATAAGCTCACAAACGGGGATTGGGGACTAGCAAATGTATCAACAAATTCATGCTTAATATTAACAACTCTATGCTCAACATTTAATTTAAAAATTAATGGGACGTTTTGAACATACAAAGTTGATTTGCTAGAATCAAAAAATGAATCTCCCACACCAAATGGAATTTCGACATCATTCTCGATGTCTAGGAAAATAAAATCAATGGGAGATTCAAATATAACCCCTCTCTTAAGAGAATCTCCCATAGTGCCCCTTGGATATCTAATAGACATGTCAGCCAACTCTATGGATACTATGGAAGGATTCGGCTCAGCAATAGTTTGTGAACTATTTCTTTCAATTATACAATTATTATTTACATCTAAAGAATTCAAAGCATCAAAACTACATGGAGATGGAATAGATATTGTACTAGAGGAGTAAGAACTTGATACCTCACATTCTGCACTTACCTCTAAACTCATGGTTGGATAATGAGTTCTTGTTCTACTGAATCACCTACGTGCTCAGAATGATTTTCCTCAATGTGACTTGTTTGATCGTGTAGAGCTCTCTCATTCACCACTTGTATGTGAGGATATATTTGATTCATTGCATTGGCTATTTGACCCAATTGAATTTCCAACTTCTGAAAACGGGAATCATTGTTCCTGTTCACTATCTGCTGCTCCTGCACAGATACCTTATGCAGCTCACTATCCTCTTTCATATGTGCCATCATGGTTAGCATCATCTGCTCCAGTTTGGAGGAAGACTCTTGTGGTTCCACTTGATAACCTTGATCAAAAGTGGAAGGGTCCTCCCAGTATTGACAATATGCATTTGAATTCAAGTACTCACAATAATAGTTAGAATGATCATAAGCTCCGCAACAATCACAATACAAAGTATCACAATACCAATTCTCCATAAAAGTTATAATTCAATGAATCAACTAAGCAAATATATACAAAAAATGAAATAGTCTTAACACGAATTACAAACGTATCAGAGTTGCCTTAGTTGCTCCCCGGCAACGGCGCCATTAACTTGACACTTTGAGAATTAAACCTCATAATGGTACGGCAAGCGTATCGGTCGTCAAGTAGTATTCGGGTTTTAAGTCCGAGATATCGTACCCAAGGGAGCAATTAAGCAATCACTTTAGTTAATTAATTCGATGGTTAAGCTATTCCTATAACGATGTTTGATTTTTGTTTCAGGAATATTAAATTCATGCAAGTAATGAGAATATATGAATGATCAGAAACGAAGAACAAATCCACAACGGGGTTGTAAATCAGAGATAAAAAGGCGATCTAGGACGTTAACGGGGTTCGAATGTGATGAATGACTTAACAGAGTTCGGTATGCATTTGCAACTAACACTATTCTAAGGGCAACGGGAATTCTCTAAGTATAGTCCTAACCATCTCTCGATCGTATTAGGACCCTAACATACTCAGTCCACCTAATTATCTCTAATCTAGGTGTACAGCAGTGTATAGCATTAAATTCTATGAATTCCTCTAACTTTCGGGTTTTACTCCTATAGCTATTGCACTCGTGTCAATCTAACCATATTCTGACTTAGATTAAAACTCGAGCTATCACATTCCTTTTCCTCCTATTAACCTCATTTCTCAATTGTTGGTTAACACGATTTAAACATTTCCCACGTGATCACGGCGAAAAAGGCATTACGAACAGAATGAGATAAACAAAATCATAATACTAGTTTAACAATTGCATAACCTGAACAAGTTAATCCTACTCATCACATCTTTACCTCTAGCCCTAGATCAATGAGAGTTTAGTTCATAGCAAGGAGACGAGAACACAAAGAATTAATAAAAACCATGATACTCATATTAATCCAATGAAATAATACAATTGTCAAAGTTTAATCAAAACCTACGAAACCTTCGATGATGAGTTCCACTCTCTTTTGATCTTCAAGTCTTCTCCTCCAAGTGCTCTCCAAGTTCTCCCAAGGTGTGTTTTTCTCCTCAATTTCGTGATCCCCCATATAATGACCTAATATCCCTTTTATATGTTGAGTTAAATCTGATTAAAAACGGGAAACGCAGCTGGAAATCGCGTTTCTGACGTTTGCACTGTCGCATGCACGCCGTGCATTTCAGGGTGCATCTTAAGTTGCACCGGTTATTTGCACGGCGTGCAACTTTCCGGTGCTGATTTTCTTTGTCTCTTATCTGGATGCACCACCAGGTTGCACGCCGTACAACAAGTGGTGCACTGCTTCTTTGCACCCCGTGCAAAGAACTGGTGCACCTTACTAACACTTCTGACCAGCTTCCAATTTGGCTCCGTTTCGCTCCCATTTCACCCCTTTTTGCTCCAATTGCTTGGCGAACTCTGAAATAAGACCAATTACACAAAATGAGAGTAAAATGCATCATTTCATATTAACTCGGGACTAAAAAGAGCATAAATGTGGGCTAATGACATCTAAAATAGATGTATTTTATGTCCACATCAGTGGCCAAGACGCCGGAGTGACCCCCAACACCGGAGTCGTGCAAAAATTCCATAATCTTCGTCCTTGCGCCGTTGCTCTTGCCCAGACAGATCTTGCCATTGATCTAGAGCATTCCATGGCGTGTTGAATGGTTTGGTAACGAATCAGACTTCAAAGCCAATTGCAGAAACAAGTCGTTGATCTCCTCATCACCTTCGTAACTTACCAGGACTTCAGTTATCCAAACTGGCAATAGGGTCAACAATTCAGCCAAGGATTCTGAAGGGAGCCTCGACAAAGCATCCGCCACTCTATTTTCACGGCCCCGTTTGAACTCAATCGTGTAGTCCAAGCCCATCAATTTCGAGAGCCATTTTTGTTGATAAGTTTTACCCAAACGTTGCTCAAGAAGGTACATCAAGCTCTGCTGATCCGTTCGAATAACAAATGGCGATTGGGAGATATAATGACTCCATTTTTGAATGCAAGCCACAATTGCCATTAGTTCCTTTTCATAAGTACTCAGTGCCTTGTTGCGATCACCCAGAGCTTTGCTCATGTAAGCAATCGGTCGTCCTCCTTGCATTAGAACTCCCCCAATACCAGAATCACAGGCGTCTGCCTCGATGATGAATGGCTTCGTGAAGTCCGGCAATGCCAATACCGGCGTAGTGGACATGGCGGTTTTTAACTCCTCGAAGCTATGTTGTGCTTCCGACGTCCAAACAAAGCAGTTGTGCTTCAGCAGGCTGGAAAGTGGCCGAGCAATTGAGCCATAACCCAGACGAACTTACGATAATACCTAGTTAAGCCGAGGAACCCACGAAGTGCCTTAATCGAGCCCGGCACCGGCCAGGACTTCATGGCCTCAATTTTGTCAGGTTCGGTTGACACCCCCTCTCCCGTGATGATGTGGCCCACATAAGAAATCCGCTCCTGAGCAAATTCACATTTAGAGAGCTTGGCAAAGAGACTCTGTTCTCTGAGCGTTTGCAGAATCGTACCCAGGTGATGCATATGGTCTTCCCACGTAGCGGTGTAGACCAAAATGTCGTCAAAAAACACCAAAGCAAAGCGCCAGAGGAATGGACTGAGGACGTTGTTCATAAGAGCCTGAAAACTCGACGGCGTGTTTATTAGCCCAAAGGGCATAACGCGAAACTCATAGTGGCCCTCGTGCGTTCAAAACGCAGTTTTGAAATCTTCACCCTTTTCCAAACGAATTTGATGGTAACCCGAGCGAAGGTCGATCCTAGAGAAGTATTTCATGCCCTGAAGCTCGTCAAGCAATTCATCGATTGTGGGAATTGGAAACTTGTCCTTGATCGTTTGTTCGTTCAATTGACGATAATCAACACACATCGCCACGACCCGACCTTCTTTTTTACCAAGATCACCGGAAAGGAATAAGGACTCCGCCTTTCACGAATTACTCCTGAAGCAAGAAGCTCTGCAACCATCTTTTCAATCGCGTTATTCTGTTGAAAGCTTTGTCGATACGGTCTGATCGACGGTGGAACCGCTCCTTGCTCCAGAGGAATCTTATGGTCATGAGCGCGGTGAGGAGGGAGCGACGTGGGTTCGCTGAACGTCTGCAAATTCAGATAAAAACTGTTGCAATTCATGCTGGGGCGTCTGTAGAATTGGACCATCCTCCAGGGCAACAAAATTGGCCTGGATACAGAGTCTCGCCATGGCGTAATCACAGCGTATTGGACTGGGGAAGAGCATTTAAGCAATGCAATTGACCTGCCCTCGTGATTGATCGTAATCGAGTGCGCTTCATAATCGAGGGTGATCGGATTCACCTTCTTCAACCAATCAACGCCCAATACCATATCAAACGATCTGAGACGCATGACCAAGAACTCCCAAGCGAACCGTTCTCCTTCCATGCTCCATTGTAACACGCAACTCGTGGAGCAGATATACGATTTTCCATTACCCAGGCGAACTAGTACCGGCGGCATAGGAAGAAGATCCAGTCCCTAATGCTTCGCCGTGAGCGAGTCTAGGAAAGATTTTGTGGCTCCTGAGTCTACCAAAATCGAAATTGCTTTGGCCCGGACCACTCCACCAATACGGATGGACTTGCAGTCAGCAGACGAGTCTAATGCTCGAAGAAACTCCAACTGTAAATGGCATAGATTAGCTTCGTCCAACTCGACGTCGACCAGTCCTTCCCGCAGTTCCTCGATCATCGCGTGCGCACCCATTGGTTCACTGGTGTCCTGAGGTGATGACTCTTCCTCATCCTCCTCACAAAGGACATACAATCGTTGTTTGTTTGGACAAACATGGTCACGACTATATTTGGCCGGGCACGTAAAACAGAGACCTTTGGCTCACTTCTCATCCACTGAAATCGGAACAAATCGAGGTGGTGGTTTCACCGGAGTCTGAGATGGAGCAGGAAGCAATGGAACCTGAGGTGGTTGAGATATGTATTGTTGTCTCGGTCTGGCATACGCTTGGAAGGAAGGACGTGTCAGCGCTTGTTGGTATTGCTTAAGCTTGTACTCCTCATGGCGTGCCAGGTACATGGCATGAAACAAGGAACGAGGCCCGAAGAGTTGAACATCAGGCCGGATCTGCGTCTTCAGACCCCCAATGAAAATAGAAACGAAGAACTCCTCAGTCAGAAGTGGGTAGCGTGTAGCTACCAAGACCTTCAACTCCCCAAATTTTAGTTCATACTCCTGGACCGACCCCATCTGTTGTAGTTGCTTAAGCTCGATCAAAACGTCCTCCCGCCCGAGAGTTTCAAATTTCCAAACCACATCGTAACAGAATTGGTCCTACCAAATGATATCTTTGCCGATAAGGTACTCCGAGAACCAGAACTCCGACTGACAGGTGAGATGAATCGAAGCGAGGCACACCTTTTGGTCCTCCGGAATGTCGTAGAAGGAGAAATAGAGATTCGCCTTCCGGATCCAGCCACGCACGTCCGAGCCATCAAACAAGGGAAATGATAACGATGGTGCCCGAAAGTTAAGTTGGTTGTGGTGTTGTTGCCGAGGAACATGGTTTTGGGGTGCTATGTGGTTTTGGTGGTTGATATGTTGGTGGTGAGGCGATGTGGGCAGTGGTATGTTGGGGACAAACATTGGTGGGAGTGGTGCATGAGACGATGAACCATGGTCCTGAGGAACCTGGCGACGAAGAAAGGTGTTCTGTGGTGTTTGTTTCTCTTGGGGTGAAGGTGAAACATTGTGTGGCACAGGAGGTGGTGGAAAAAAATTTCCGGTCCCAGACCAAATGGAACAGGGTTTGTTGTCGAAGGGTTTGCTACCATGGAAGAGGCTATCGATTTACCTCTGTCCAAGGCTTGCCTTCCATCAGGTGGTTTTGGTGGTGCTCTTGGTGGACCTATCTGGAGACGTTCCAGTAGCGACTCCATGCCACGACGGAGACCCTCCATCTCCGCTCTGTTGTGCTCTCCCATATCCCTGAGGTTAGCAACCTCTGCTCTGAGCTCATTGACGCCAGATTGTGTTGCACATTCCTCAGTTGTTTCACTGGATGCCATAACCCAAGTCGCTGGAGATAGGCTCTAATACCACTGTCAAGAGTATGAACACTCTTGAGTTTTTAACACAACTAAAATGGAACTTAGATTAATATAGGATGGAACCCAAGGCTCTTACAGGGATTCAAAATGGACAACGGTCCGAAATTACAAGGATTCTACTTCCTCTTCCCAAGAACTGCCCTTTCTATGCTAAAACTAACAAGATCAATTTCATAACCCTTCCCCAAAGCATCTACTCCTATTAATAGACGGACAACCAACATGCAAAACGAGCTCCTCGATAATCCCTATGCTCCTCTGTTCCTGCTCTGCAACTGAACCCAGACGCGCGAGGAAGACGACGAACTCGGGGTTTGACTTCGGCTTTCCATCCCGACCTTACACGTGGCAGTCTCTCAAAACATCGTGGCTGTCTTCTGTTAGCCAAAACGCAGCGTTTCATTTAAATGTGTTTAAATGAAACGCTGCATTTCATTCGTCTTCTACCTCGTGAGCTTGGCACACACGCAATCGTGACAGTTACATAGCAAGAAAAGGAAGGGTAAGAGATATTTCAGAGGGGACTATATATAAAAGAGGTTACTCCATGTCCTAACTCCCTACTACGCTTAATTGTCAAATCCACACCCAAGCTTTGGAAAATTGTCAAATAGTAACGAATTTCAAAACTGAATTATTAAAAACCAAAAAGTACTGTTTAAATTGACTGTTTTCGTGAACAATGAATCACGTGCGTCTCACGTGACTCATTTTATAATGGAGCTTGGGCGAGCCGAGGTCACGAAGAGATGAAATTCGAAGCTCGGACACAAAGAGATGAAGTTCGAAGAGCTGAGATGAAGAGATGAGGTCACGAAGAGATGAAGTTAGGCCAAGTTAACATCCGAAGGAAGAACATATTTGAGGGTAAACTCGACTTTTCACTTGGCCAAGTTAACGTCTGTTTAAAATTAGAAACAGTTGGCAATTTCAGCTAATTGACCGTTACTAGATGGCAATTTCAATTGTATAGGGTTTGGATTTAACAAATTCTGAAAGTTGGGCGTTATGACATGGAGTAACCCCTATATAAAATTGTCGTTCAAAAAAAGGAAGGGGAAGAGAATAAATGGGTTTAAGAGGAATGATTCGAAAAGGAGGACTTGAAACACGAGTTAAGAAAGGAGGAGTGAGAGAAACATGAACTGATTTTAAAGAAAAAACAGAGAAGAAATTAAAGCCTGAAGAGAGAAGAAGGACAATTTTGTCATTTTAAATAAATCACAAAAAAGAATAACATGAAAAAGTTAGATAGTTAGATACCAACCAAGCAAATTTTATGATTAAGATAGTTAGGTAAAAAAATTGTATCACTAGATATCGTTTTTTCTTCTTCTTAAAAATAGGTTAATTGATATAACCCACCTTATGTATTTTTCTTGTGCGAAAAACTAGTTTAGATATTGATCATACTTTTAAACTATCCTATCTTTTGATCACAGTTGTTTATTAGTTATCACAAATTTTACGAAATATTCTGAAATTTATCGATAAACAATCATGATCAAATCGCGTGCTCTCTCTATTGTGTTTCTCACACTCCTCTCTCTTTCCGAGGCTCTGTGTTGATAACGGTGGGCTTTTCCCTGTTCGCCTTCTCCTCTCACCGAAGCTTCATGGACCACCCTTCTCCTTCTCCTTCAACTTCTTCCTCTTCTCTATCATCCCCACCTACTTCCGACTCGACCATGACCTTATAAATCTCCCTGTCGCTAGAAAAATCCATAGCTTCACCAACCCCCCTCACGAGGAACCAAACCCTCGTCCTCGCCATCGCTACTCCCGACCCCCCCAAACTCGCATAACCGAATCCTAATCTCATATCTTCACCCTTTCTTGCAATGTAGGACCCCCCAAGAAACATGCAAGGGGTTCTTTATTGGGGGAACAGCCATACTTGCACCACCTTGCCTCGACTTCGCCCCCTCTTCGTTCACTCCCACCCCCGGGTTCAAATCAAGTCAACTTGGACACCATCCAGGAAAAGCTTACCAAGGTCTCTATTGAAGACCAACAGAAAGATGACTTATCGAAGACAATGCGGTCATAGAGGACCCGGCCAACACAGTCTTGACTATGGACGACTCTCGATACCTATTTTCTCTTATTGGCCGTCTTTTTGCCGATAAACGAGTAAGACCCCAATCTTTTTGCACTGTTATAACTAATGCTTAGAATGTGAAGGGGTTGACGGTCCAGCCATTAACGGACAAGATAGTTGCTTTCTACTTCCATTACCAAGCCGCGATGGATGTCATTCGAGCTAGGGAGGCATGGTCCTTCTATGAGACCGTATTGATCCTTTACTTCAGCGCACCCAACCATAAACCTTAAGCTTCCTACATGTTCTCATATCGGTTAGATCTTACGACATTCCAGTGGAGGCAAGGACTTCCCAAATGAGAGCTTTCATAGTCTATAATCTTGGAAGGGAATTTGAAATACATAGAGTGAGTAATCTGAAGAACCCAACCACAGGGATGGGATACGTTCCTATGGCTTTGGGTGGAGTTGGATGCTACTCGGCTGCTCCGCCGTCACCTTATACTTCAAATTGATGGAAATACGGACCCTTTTAAGGTCCTGCTTGAGTATAAAAAGCTACCAGACTTTTTCTACCGGTGTGGTCGACTCGGACATATAACCCGAGCATGCATGGCAGTCTTCCCGGGTGTGGACCAGCTAACAAAAGATATGGGAGTTTCTACGAGCCCCTCCAGCCATCCAAATAGAAGGATACTTCCGCTCGGGCTGGGAAGCCATGTCACCTCCGGCTCCGCTCACTGTGACAGGAACCCTTGTGAATCCAAAATTTTCTCCTTGTGTTACAGGTTCTCAGGAGAGATAGGAGTCTCGTCAGCCCACCTAAAGCAACCGCGGAAGATGCTACCCCCACTCGGGAATCACTTGAAGTTCAATCCACAATCGTGCCTAAAACTCAGAGTAATAAAAGCGCGCCACCAGAGGTGATGGAAAAGGAAATGATACGTGGGAAGGGATCGGTGGTACCCCCTAAACCCTACATACCATTCAACTTACAGATCTGCCTAACCTGACAATATCTCTTTCTTTGATTGTATGTGAGGATAAATTATCTCAGGAAGGTGAGGGAGCGCAATCACAAGAGAAGCCGCCCTAATTTCATCATGTTTGACACATTCTCCAGCACGAGATCTTAGGGGTCTTGATCAGAAAAAGACGCTCGTCCCTATAGTGAGCAAACCAAAGAATGAGACATAGAAGAAACATAGTGTTAAGAGGGCCCCACAGAAAGCGAAGACTATGAATGACCTGACATAGGAGAAAAGCAACTGAGCAATCGAAGCGGTGGACAGCTCCAAGAAACGGTTTTTTGGTATGATGGGCAACAATTCGATTTCTAAGGATGGTCAGCACTCATCCCCTCCATGTTTTTCGACGAAGGCTGGTAAGCAGCCTCGTCGAGAATTATGATAGGTGTTTGGTCGGTTGGAAGGTTTATCCCGTGTATCTCCCAACTCTCCTTTGGGCCTATTTGGGAGGGTCATGTTCTTTGGGGTGATGTTCTTTATACCCCGTGATCCAAGCCAAACACTTTTTTTGGGTATTTAGCTCTTGGTGTCGCGTCATCGTGTATATCTTCAGTTGGGGAATCTATTCTACTTTGTTGTGTATAAATCTTTTATTTTTCAGGTAAATATGTCGGATCACCTATTCTGTTTTAAACGAAAAATTTCGACCTATCTATAGACTTGTATCGGGTTTATTCCGGGTTTATTCTTAACCGTGTTGCTAAACAAAACAACCGTGTAGATGCTCTAATGGCTTCACGGCTGGCCTTAATACCAAGCCCCCGCGATTGGTGTCTGGTCCAAGCCCGATTGCTCCTTAGCACACAGATTCGCAGACAGTCACTAATCGTCCCTTACACCCGCGAATCGAGGCCAGAATCTTCGCTTCGCTGTTGCAGAAACATGGTTACTCTTCTCGTAGCCACAACCAGCGACCCCGCTTCGATCAACCCCGCCAATGGGCTCCTCGCCATGCCCGGATGGAACTCATGTTCCTCCTCCGTCCAGGTGAGCTTCCTGTCGAGACCCATCTCGCCAATTGTCTCGTAAACCCCAATAAGTGGCTTCTCTCATGGTAAAAATGGTTCCTTTTTTCAGGGTATGGAGGGTTTTGCGAATCAGAACGTGAGGCTGTTGCAGCACGATAGGAGCATAGTTTCGGAGGACGAGTTGGACCGGCGGTGGGAAGAGGCCACCGGCGAGGTGGTCGACGAGGTCATCTTCTTCAGCAAGCACACCGCCGTCTCCAACCGCCCCGCCCTCACCGTTCACCCCATTGGTACGGTTTTGATATGTTTGTGTTTTGTCCTTTTGGCCAATTGTTTGTGAATCTTGTGATTTTTTTGGTAGAGTCATGAATTGGGTAAATTTATATATGTATGCAGGGGTTCCTCATTTGCAGGAAGGGGAGGTTCCTCCACAAGGAGGGAGGCCCGGATGGGCTGCACCGCCTAGCCCTCGTATTGGGGCATGGTTAAGGCTCTTGAAGAAACTTGCGGAGTCCCATAATCTGATTCCTGAATTTGAGGTTAGTTCTTTTGTTTACCAGTGGCATGCATTTGTTGTTGCCATTTTAGATTTATTTGCTGGTTAAAAGTTCCAATTTAGTTTAAAGTGACATATTTTTTGATGTAGATTACTCTCGAGGGTACTCACCATGGACCACTTACTAATAAGCCTACCATGTTTCTGGAGATTGGTAAGTTTGCTTGTCTTCTGTCTAATTATGCTTGTTTTTCATGGAGTGCAATCTAAAAGACACTGTTTTTGAGTTAGGAATTTGTGTATTTGAAGCACTTAATATTTTAAGTGTAAACTGGTTTTATAATTTGGTTGCTAAAGGTAGTACGGAGGAGTACTGGAAGAGGCCTGATGCTGCTCAAGTTATTGCCCAAGTGAGTGTTTTCATCTTTACAATGTCATTTGGCTCTAATGTTATTAATCTTAGCTTCTTTAGGTTTTGCCCTCAGAGAGTAATTGCTCTATGTAGAAAACGAACTTATTGTGTTCCTACCAATTACTTGTCTGAGTTGCAAATGAAGTCATTGTAGCATTTCCTTCTGGCTGATGAATTCAATTTTAAAGTTGGTTTCTTGGGTGTTTAAAGTTGACTTGGGAAGGGCTGGGAATGGGAGGAGGAGCTGCAGTTGGAACCTGGAACAGGTGATTCTTGATATTACAATGCTTGGCCCTAGATCTGAATCACTTCCTTGTATCTGAGAATAACTCCCAGTTAAAGGCTGAATTGTTGCATTTGCATTGTTGAACAGGTTTTACCATGAGCAGATTATTAAAAAATTTATGCATCAGAATACATGACATACGTTGGCATTCATGTGGTTGAAGTGTCATCTAGTTGCTTTGAATTATAACTCACTTTTGGCTAAGTTATTTTGAATTCATCAATGTTGTAGGGAAAATGCAATAAATAAAGTCCTCCTTGGGATTGGCGGTGGACATTATGCACCTCGACATATGGATATAGCTTTGTGAGTCTTGAACCTTACCTTTTTCTCATTGAATCCCTTTACTTAAGTTGGTACCACACCTATTAGCTGTAAGCATTTACACAAACTTTAAAGCATAGAATCCCTTAAGAAATCTATTGTATACCCATCGGAATCTCCAAACAAGATCGTGCAATATCTTCGTGAATGCAAGATGAGCACCTATTTAGATATCTTGCCACGATGATTGTTGCGGCAATCCACACAGGTGCATTTGCAAATATTTGGTGACGATGAATGCAAGATGGCTTTTGAATTTGTATTACATATTGAATTCCTACACTTGAACATGTGAATTGACCTTGTACAGCTGCTATAAGATGTACAAAACATGTGGTTCATTTCATGCTTCTAATACCTTCAAGAGCACGACCGAATAGGAATGTAAACAAATTTAAAAATGGAATGGAAACTTCTGCCTAATCTAACATGAAATTCTTCTGAATTTGTCATCTTTAGGTGCATCAATGCAAAACTATTGTAACCGCTCCGAATATGATTTGCTTCGGTTCCTGGTCTTTTTGTTTTGTAGTGGGACACTTCTTATTATACCTAGAAATTTGAAATTTTGGATTGCAATTATACCATAGGTTGTCAATAAATAAGGTTATGAAATTGTAGGAAGGATGGTGTGTGGGTGGGACACCTACTTTCTGGATATTCCTTGCCAATGGAAGATCCAAATCAATCAAAAGGACAGGCTAAAACAGAGGGTATCGGAGGGACGTGGAAACAATCCATTGAAGCTGCATTGGAGGCTACAAGATCCGCCTTTCCTGGAGGGGAAGTTATGGCACATCTCGATCAAAAGTAACAAAAACTCGATCCATCACATTGTAGCATTGAGTTTATTTGTATAACCATCTGTTATGTTTGCTGATGACTCACTCAAACTATTGGTGACAGGAGTTTCAAAGGATGGCAGAAAAACGCCATTACAGGGTTTCTTGGGGAGTTGGGCGTTAAAATCGGTAAACCGGCTGATTTCTACTGATATTCTTTATCGCCATCCAAAACTAGCCTCTCTTTTTCTCTAAAGAGACAGGTAGACTTTTGGCAATTTTATAGTAAGCCAAGTTGTGTTGGTGAGATGCATTGCATGCAGTATAGAATCAATAGCATTCTTTTATCTTTTGAGGTTCTCTAGTTTCTTATAGTTATATCCAAAGATAATGAAACTGTTTGAATATATGGAGTCTACATGCTATATTGGTTGAACATCTAAAAATGAAATGTCTAATTAGTGGATGTTTTGATCTTATAGCAAAAACCAATGAAAGTGCATTCAATTTCTCTATCAATAGTAAAACTAGGTCTTGAACGCGCCTCACGCGCGCGACATCTTGTTGGGTCCGCCGCACATCAGGCGCCACTCCTCCGGCACGCCTCGTACTTGGCTGGCAGAGGATCTCAGGTCGGCGAAGTCACATTTCCAGCTCTGGTGAGGATCGTCTTCGTCGAGGTTCAGGAGGCCGAGGAAACGAATGAGTCGAAGGTTGCGGTTTCTCTGGTTTTGGAATTGGGTCCGTCGCACATCAGGCGCCACACCTTCGGCACGTCTCGTCTTTGGCGGATCTCAGGTCGGCGAACTCACGCTTCTGTGGTGAGGATTGTCTTTGTCGAGCGGTTGGAAGGTCCAGAATCGCCAATTGGAGTGTGTTCCTTCGCTTCCGAAAGCCAATCAAATTCTCGCCAGTTCGTGGGAGAATCACGTTCGTGTGGGTTGTATTGCAGTGGTTTGATTGTTGCTCAGTTTTTTTTTTTTGATCAGCAAAGCGATATTATAAATCTCCCCCCTTTCAAAGGTTGAAAGGAAGGGACCAAGATCTCTGTCTACAGAGAGTACAAAAAGAGACCTAAAGAGATTACCAAACAAGAGGGAACATATTTGTACATAAAAAATACAGAGGCAGAGGATCTGCCTTAATAAGTAAAAGGAGGTCTTGATCATCTTGAGTGAATTTTGGAGGAAAGAACCTGGAGATGAGGGTGAAATGTGATGGATGTAGTTTTTTGATGAGAGTATAAGTGAGCAATGGATCATGGAGTTGAGCCTGGTGCTGATGCTCCAACTGTAGAACAAAGAGGAGTTTTTTTGCAATGCTTCCAAATATGTTGTCTTAGGAATGCAAATGCTGTTGGATGACTTGGGTCTGAAGTTACTGAAGTTTGAAAGTGTGACTTCAGTGTACAGGAGCAAGGGGTTCTACAAAACCATTGTAGCAAAAGTCTCCACTACAACAATCAAACTGATTCCAAAAATGATGTCTTGGAATTGCAGGTGATGTTGAAAAAGATGGAGTGTGTAGATTAGCTGTTGATGTGAAACCTGAAGTGTTGTCTTTGTCTTTTGATTTCTTGTGGCTGAAGTTGCTTGGGACTGAAGTTACCGCAATTTGAAAATGTCTTCAGTGTTGAGATGCCAATGATCAACACAGCACAGTAACCACCAAACCTGCAGATGAAAGGGAGAAAAGACACAGACCAAACCAAACAAAACACTCAAAAGAACACCTAAAAAAGACAACTAACCACACTCACACAACTGAAAAAAGAAGAAAAAAGAAAAGAAAAGCCCACACTCAAGATCTCAGAGGGGAGATCAGAAAAGAAAAAGAAGAAGGAGAACACCCAAACTCTCAGTCACTTCCCAAACCAGCCCAGAACCACCCACCCAAACCCCAAAGGTTAATGAGAGATCACACAATGTAGGTGTCTTAATCCAATTCTGAAAAGAGAAGTGATAATCCTGAGTAAAAGAGGCTCATTCCCAAGAGTAAACTGTACTTTGAATGATGGATAATATTGAGGAAGGATTAAACCCCACATTGTTAAAAACTTTGTTATTTCTGGCAAGCCAAATCTGCCAACAAGTCACTTTGAGAATGTTTCCCTAGATCCTTTTGAATTTGATTTTTGTAAGCTGAAACCAAGAGCCGAAGATAGCTTTGATATCCCCAGAAATAGTCCAACTGAAACCCCACCAGGTTGCTACTAAGCCCCATACTTCCCAAGCCAATCTACAATGGAGTATTATATGTGCAGAATCTTCAAAGTCCCACAGACATGAGGGACAAACCAACTCCTCTAAACTGAACTTCATACCTCTGGCTTCTAAAAAGCATTTAGAGGGCAATGCATCCAAACAAGCCAGCCAACAAAATGCAGCAATTTTTGGGGGTACACTAGGGGACCAAAGATTTTTTGTCCAAGCAGGAGAAACAGTAGCTTGAGGAGTAAGAAGAGAGTACATTTTTCTTACTGAGAAGCCTTTGTCATCATGTGACCAAGAGAGAGTGTCATCTTCTTCAGTTAAAGATACCAAAGCCAAAATTGAGTTTAGTATACCCCATTCATCCTCCTCCCAGCCTCTAGGGGATCTTCTTAAATTCAGGTCCCAAGCCATATCAGACCACAGGTCTTCTATCAAGTCACCCTTGGAATTGGCCAAAAGATAAATCCTTGGAAAAAGCTCTTTGAAAGTAATTTCTCCCCACCACAGATCAGTCCAGAAATGAATCTTATTTCCTCTCCCTAGATTCCATAGGCAACCTTTAGCACCAAAAATGTCAGCATATTTGGGATCTTTTGCTAGAAGGATAATTTGATTAAAGAAGCTTGAAACTCCTAATTTTGAGAACTTTGACAGGTCCCACTCATGAATAGGCCAGCCATTTTTTGCACATATTACTTGCTTCCACAGTGAATCATCCTCTGAGGCAAACCTCCACCACCACTTTGCTAATAGAGCATAGTTCATATCAAGCAGACTTTTAATTCCCAGACCCCCATGCTCTTTAGGTTTGCATATTGTGAACCACCTTACTTTACAAAATACTCTTGAGGCAGATGATCCATGCCAAAGAAATCTTCTTTGCCAGCTCTCACAAGATTTAATGATGGCTTTTTGTGCTTTCAGTAGTGAGAAAAAGTATAGAGGAAGTGCAATGAGAGTTGATTTGATTAGAGTGATCCTTCCCCCAAAGGAAAATAGTTTTGCTTGCCATAAGCCAAGAGAAGTTTTGAATTTTTCAACAATGGGTTTCCAAGTTTTGTGCCTCATAGGATTGGCTCCCAAAGAGAAACCAAGATAGGTTTGAGGCAGGCTTCCAATGGAGCATCCCAATATATCAGCATAGTTTAGAGTTTCTTGTTCTGATATGTTGAAGGTTGTCAATGTTGATTTATCATAATTTACTTTGAGACCAGTAGTAAGATAGAGAATTGATAAGGCTGCCTTGAGATTTTCAGCTCCCAGAGTATTGGCATGTATGAAAAAAATTGTATCATCAGCATACTGTAGATGAGATATGGTAGGACCCGTCACTCCAATTTGTATGCCAGTGTATAGATTTGCAGCCAGTCCAGCTTTGAGAATTTGATTAAGAATTTCTGCTACTATAACAAATAATAGAGGGGAAAGAGCACAGCCTTGCCTTAATCCTCTATACATTTGAAAATCATAACTTGGTGAGCCATTGATGAGGACGGAAACAGAAGCTCTAAGGCAGGATGAAATCCACATTCTCCATAGATGACCAAATCCCAATCTTGCAAGAATTGTCATTACAAAAGTGTTAGTCTTAGTGCCCGTAGTTCAATCCTAAATGTCCAAATGTATATATCATCGTTAGCAATAAAATTAAAGCGGCTTTATATTACTTATGTGTTGGAGTAATATATCGATGTGTGCTCTGATCTATGCCCACCATGCGAATAGAACCATAGATCGAGATAGATCACACTCGATGGGTCCCTAGTTAACAAAGCTTCACTAGAAGCGACTAGTATGAAAGATGGCTCTTTATGGCTTACGTTCTGTTAGTCATTGGAATGGGATTCCGGAGTCTGATCATAGATATCATGTGGGACATGATATTGGACGACCCGCCCTGAATATGTGCCATAGATTAAGTCATGAACATATTCAGTGTCGTAGCTTGTCATGTATCCTTAGACCAAGGAGTCTTTGTGATCGCTATGTAGTCAACAACTGAGTTTGACCTGAGCCTAACGTTGTCCGTAACAGGGCTTCCATAACGGCCAGGATTGGCTTGGGGACGGGCTACATGAGTGACACGAAAGGCGGCTAAGGGATTTATCCCTCATACTGAGGTATGGGAAAGATATCGGTTCTCGGCCGCTTGATCGAGAGTGACTGAAAGAATAGCATGGCCATGCACATGATACTGGGTATCATATCTTCAGTCATCTCACATATCAAGGAACGGTGATTGAGAATAATAAGGATGACGGCTCTATGCCTTATCTCAATCAGGATATCGGAGATAAAAGGATAATGACAGGGATGACGGAAAGGTTAGAATCGACAGGGTCGATTCGTTATGCAGTGTCAGGCAATACTAAAGTCTCGTTAGTTGCCACTTAAATAGGATCAAGTAAAATGGGATTTTACGTTGATCTATTAACATGCATAAACCTAAGGGTCACACCGGAGGATGAAACTCATTGACACATTTATGGAGAATGGCCAAAAGGGAGTTGTCTCGAGACATGACCAAAACTGGGTTTTGGGTCATGTGCTCGTACGTGAATAGGACTTTACGGATCGAGACAAGGATTGGAGTCTTGGGATTGATCGCGTCGGATAATGTTGGACAATTCCGGTATGAAAGGCTTGGAGGCGATGAGCGAATCACGGGACCTCGTTAGAAATGGCCACGGGCCATGTTCCAAGAGGCCCATGAAAGGCCCATGCAACCAAGGCCCATGGAACTAATTAATCAAGTCTTGATTAATTAGTACTAAGTAATCAAGACAAGGATTAAGGTGCTGGTGATTCACCACCTAACCCAATCTTGTCTTGCCATACTTGTCCTATTTACACCTTACTTGACACCATACTTGTCCCATGCTTTTAGTTGGACAAGTATGAGTTTTGTTATGTTTAAGTCATCTTTTTTCAACATAACAAACACAAGAGAAGAATAGGAAACACATTTTCTCTCCCTCTTCCATGGCCATTTCGGGTTTGGCTAGTTTCCACCTCCATGTTTGTGTTCTTGAGTCCTCAAAGAGAAGAACTACGTGGCTTTGATTCCCATGTGGATACGTAGGCGTCTTGGAGACTCAAGCCAATCATTCGTTAACCGGTGTTCTTGTTTTGGTAAGAGATAGTGCTGAATTTTTCTCTTGTGAATCCATTCTTTGTTAGTTGTTTCATGGTTTTAATCGTCTCTTGGTTTTTATTGATTTTCCGCTGCGAGTTGGTTCATCTCCAACCCTACCTCGAGACCCAACAAAAAGGCCAGCTTACTTTATCAAAAGCTTTCTCAAAATCTGCTTTAAACATTAAAGCTTTGATTTTATCCTTCTTAATAAGATCCACCACCTCAGATGCCACCAGTATACCATCTATGATCTGTCTCCCCATGATAAAACTAGTTTGCTCCCAACCAACTAATTTTCCCACCATAACCGTTAATCTGGTTGCTAGGAGCTTTGATAAGATTTTGTAAGGTCCCCCCATTAAACTTATAGGTCTATAATCATCAAATTCTAAGGGAGAGTCATTTTTGGGAATGAGAGTAAGGAATGATGAATTAAGACCTTTTCCCAAATGAGCTGAGTAATGGAAATGATTGAAGAAATTAAGGATATCACCTTTTATGATTGGCCAACAAACCTGGAAGAATCTGAGGGTAAAGCCATCAGGCCCAGTAGCCTTGTCACCTGCACAAGCTAATACCGCTTTGAGAATTTCCTCTTCTTGAAAAGGTCTTTCAAGCCAATTAGCTTCTTCCTGACTGATTGTTTTGAATTGGAGGTTATCAAAGTTCATACTAGGAGGTAGTGATCCTTGAAATCTTGCACTGAAATGTTGAGCAGCAGCCTTTTTGATCTTTATAGGGTCAAATAATAATTCATCTTCAAACCAGATTTGAGAGATCTTCTTTTGAGAGCCTTTAAAATTTGCTATTCTGTGATAGAATTTGGAGCCCTTGTCACCTTCAAAATGCCATTTTCTTCTAGCTTTCTGACTCCAAAGCTTTGAAAGATGTTTAGTTTTTTGAATTAACTCTGCTCTGAGGGCCTCTCTCTGAGAGCATTCTTGAGCTGATAAGGATCTTTCTTCCACAATAGCATCAAATTTGCCAATACTAACATTTAGGTCAGCTATGGTTGTTTCCAAGAGACCAAAGACTTCAACATTCCAAGTTCTTAGATCTTCTTTTAGGAGTTTCAACTTCTGCCAGAGGATAAAGTGAGGTAGTCCAGTTACCACATAAGAGTTCCAAAAACCCTCAACTGCTTTAAAGAATCTTTGATCCTCTATCCAAATGTTCAAGAACTTGAAGGGCCTTGGCCCCCAATCAAGTATAGGATCAGAGAGAATAATGGCTCTATGGTCTGATATGCTTCTAGGGAGGCAAGCTTGTGTTAGGTCAGGGAGTAAGCTTAGAAGATCAGAAGAGATTAAGAACCTATCCAATCTGGATGCCAGTGATCCAGGGCCAAACCAAGTGAATTTTCCCCCAGCCATAGGCAGATCAAGTAGACCAGTATTTTGTATAAAGTTGTAAAAAGATGTTCTTCTAGGCTCATTAGGATTCTGATTTGCTCTCTCAGTCAAGGATGCAGTTGCATTGAAATCACCTCCTATGAGAATCAGAGTTTGAGGATCTAGTAATGATAATTCAAGCAGCAACTTAGACCAAAGAATTCTCCTTTCAGCAACAGAATTTGGGGCATAGACATTGATCAGACATCCATTTCTGTTGAGATAATTTAATCTTCCAAACCAGATTAAAGCCCCATCAAGTGGTTTAGAGCTATGTATGGTAAAATCAGAACACTTCCAACAAGTAATTATCCCCCCAGCAGTTCCAATAGCAGGCATAAATTTGAAGTCCCAGCCCCAGCCCAAGCCACAGCTTCTAAGAAATGAGGAAGAGACCTTTTCAAGTTTGGACTCTTGAATGAAAATAAGTTGGGGAGCTTGCTTGCGTAGCACGTCAGCCAAAGATCTCCTCTTTTGTGAGGAGGATAGTCCTCTCAGGTTCCAAGAGAGGATCTTCATAAGGAATTAGTTAAGAGGAGGAAAGGCAGAAAGACTGTCTACCTGAATATCCTCTTTAACAAGAGCTAGAGAGTCCTCCTGCTCAGAAGTGTCCACGACCACATTTTTCTTTCCTTCCACTGAGCTGAGAAGATGTAAAATTTCATGATCACTGCATAAAGGTTCCAGCCCTATAATCTTTCCAAAGGCCAAGGCTTTTTTTGCATCTGAGGTAGTTGTAAGATCAATGCCTTTTATTTTTGATCTGGTCTCATAGGAGTGAAGAGGAGCTTTGGACTTCTTCTTTTTTCTCAACTTAGTATTGACAGAGTTTGGTAAATTCTGAGGAGAAAACCCCAGGCCCATGTCAGCAGCTGTCTGTAGAATTTGTTGTTGCACTGTAGATAATTGTTGAACTGAGTGAAGTGTGGGAGATAGAGCTAGCTGTCTACTCTGAAGTGTTTCAAGACCTTGAGAAAGTGAAAATAGATTGTTGAGATCTGAGGTATTTAATGTTGCAGCAGGTTCTCCAAGACTATGTGACTCTATGATTATCCTTTTAGCTTCTTGACCATGCTTTGAGTGGACTTGTAATAAATGAGATGGGGTTTTAACTGTACTTGAAGTGGCTAAAGGTAACTGACTGTTTGGGGTCAGTACAAGAGTAGGTACTGTTTCAACCACCAAGTTGGTGGCAATTGGTTGCGGAGGACAAAGGTTGGGTGACAAATATTCCCCACATGTTAATCTCTGACTAGAAGCTTCAACCAAGGTAGGAGAGAGAGTTTCCATTCTAATAATGTCCCTTGATTGAAGTGCCAGTGGATCAGACTGTTCATCATCAGCAAAAGTGTCTTGCACAATTTTCCCACTTAGATTTTGAGTTGAATTAGGAAGATCACCAATAGCTTGAACTTGGGAAGTTGTCTGAGGAACTAAAACCTCATCAGATAATCTACCTGGAGATGGATTGATACTTGGAGTAGGAGTCTCAACACATGCAAAGGTGATGGGGGGGGGGGGGGGGGGGGGGACATTGAGGCATTTGAATCTGAGGAATCATCACTTGCAATTGCATCTGCATAAAAAATTTCTCCCAAAATATGTGGTACATGTGAGATATTTATTGAAGAAATCCATACTCTACATATCTGATTTCCCAGCTGCAAATGTACCTCCTTGTCAAGCTTAATTGGACTGAAAGAGTGGATCAAGACAAATGCTTCCTCAATTAAAATTCCAGCTTCAGATTGGGGATGAGTAAACAATAGAGTACCATAATGCTTAATGCAAGCTTCAAATGATTCATCACACCACCCTTGATATGGAATTCCTTTAATTGAATTCCATGAGAAAAAGCCTCTCACTCCTTGTAAGTGAAAATCTGGAATAAAGGTTAACCATTTATGTAGCCAGGAGCCTTCTTCCTTTTTAATTTCTCTGTTAAAAACTTCCTCAGGACAATTGACCAATACTAGTTTGTTTCCTAGATCTTTGATTTGAATCTCAGATACCCCTTGTAGAGCAAGATCTCTCAGGATTGAATGAGCAGAGTGTGAACTCAGGGTCATAGCCAAATGGCCATTTTGAACAAACTTCAGCTGTTTAGTTACTATAGATCCTCTTATCCCATAATCTGAGTAATCTTCATGAGAATAAGAATGCTGCTGTTGTAGGTTCAAGGAGTGATTACTTCTCAAATTCCTTGGCCAAGCTTTTGTGACAAATAATTTGAAACCTTCAATAGTGGCTCCATTGATAGATGAGATTGCTTCCTGTAGATTTTCTGATATGAGGAAGTAAACAAAACCAAAAAATCTTCCTTTTTCATTAGGCTTGGCAGCTACATGGGTTTTGGATAGACCTTTGATACCAGCAAAATTTTGTCTTAGCCAGGATGTTGTTGCATAGGGGGGAATGTTATGCACGAAAGCAATGAAGAGTTCTTTGCTTTCATCTTCTCTAAACTCAGAATTTCCTTTTGAAGGTCCCTTTGTAGCTTGTTCCTGTTGACCATCTTTTGGGAGCCATTGTTGTAAAGTTCTTCTAGAGACATGTCTCCCAGTTAGGTTTGGAGTAGAATCTGATCCAGTCTCTATAGGTTGGAAATATTTGTCATAGAACTTCTTTTGACCATTAATGAGTTTAGTTCTCCCTCCTGGAGAGTATTCCTGTGTGCGATCTGAGGAGGGGGATCTTCTTCTAGCCACTCTTACTTTCTTCCTTAGAATAGTTTTTGCTGGTCTCACGAAACCTGATGGAGGCCTCTCAAAACCTGGTAGAGGCCCTATAGAGGAGGAGGAAGCCTTTTGGGATGGGTCTGGTTCTTTCAATGACTTGAGCCGCTCTGTTACTCCATCACCACTGAGTTCTTGCAGAGTTAACATTGTGAAGTGATGCTTGAGAATACCTTAGCCCCTCGGCAGAATTTTCTTTTTACAACTCGAACACTTAGAACATGAAGCAGAGGACACTTAGCGTGAAGCAGAGGGTCAGCACTTAGCATGATGCAGAGGGACAGCAACAGCAATCACGGTGGTCCGATGATTTAGTGTTGAATCATCCTGGACACTACACCGCACCAGTAGTTAGAGAATGTAGATACCAAGTATACACCCAGAGACAATCTTGAAGATCAAGGAGATGATGATGAACAAGGTTTGAAGATCTTCATCGAAATATTGTAGCAGCTCTAGAGAGAAAACTTTTCTGATATATTACGCTATTGTTATCGCTCATTTAAACAAAATGTTGCTCAGTTTTCAGAGGCCAAAGTGAGTCTTTGTTTTGCTCTGAGTTGGTTTTGGTTGAATCAGTAGCAAAGTTGTACCTGGTTAGAAGCTTATTCAAGTCCTAGACTGTTGTACCTGGTTAGAAACTTATTCAAGTCCTAGACTATGGTTGTGCCTGCTCTCCTCCTTTACTTCTTTTAGTACTACATTGATCTCCTTGTACGATCAGTATTGCAAAGTCGTTGCAGATTCTGTAACAGGTGATTCAAGTGGAGTCAAAAAAGGAGTTAAGAAGGTAGTTAAGAACAAGGATCGAAGTACTGGTTTAAGGAAGTCGGCTCATGTTCCGGTAGAGACGCTTCGTAAAGGGCCACCAGGTTGTCCGGTCAAGACGGAGAAGAATATATCCGATCATGCATCTGTTCGTCAGATCAGACGGAAGCGTCGTAAGCTATCGTCTACTGTTTCTGCTCAGGCAGTCCCTCCAGCGAAAGTTCTTTCGGGTTCTGCAGTGCCCGGAGGAGAGTCCCTAGATATCGTTGCAACTAGAGAGGCTCCAGAGATGCAGGTGGAGTCCGTTGTGAAGCATCTGGTTATTGCACGAATTGCCCGTCCGATTCGGAATGGTAAATGTGCTGAACAAGTGAAGGAAATTTTCGTGAGCAATTTACCTTACGAATCCTCGGAGGCTTGGACTAGGAACATTTTCAGTCCATTTGGATCGATTACGTCCGTGTCTGTACCCAAACGTACGAGCCGAAAGGGTAAGTATTTCGGTTTCATTCGTTTCCATTCCGCCGGAGCAGCATCTAAAGCAATTGGAGTGATGAATGGGTTTAAAATCGATGGTTATATTCTCTTAGTCGCTTCAGCTTGGTGTCGCCGGTCGGATTCGGAGCAGAGTTCAGCAATGGCTTCTCAGAAAGATGTCTCTATTTTGGGGTGCAAAAACAGAGCATCCTCGGGACTTTGGTTGAGATTGATCCATCGGAAAAACGATATTCCCTGATTTCTCCAGAGTCTGTGAAGGCCTTGGGAGAGAACGTGCAAGACTGGGAGTCGGTAGGGACTGTCGGGGACTTTCCGGCGATAGTTATGCATGGCACCGAGGATTACGCAGGTTCGGAGATTGGGTGTGATCATGCAATCACTGATGATGTTGGTTGCGGAAAATCGGTAGAAGTTGTCGTTCCGGATTCTAAGGATCGATTTGATCGCGCTGAATCAGGGGACCAAGATCCGATTGTTGCTCTTGGGGTAGAAAGTGCAGCGGGGCTTCAAGTTGCAGTTGCTACAGAATGTGTTGGGCCTGTCACGGATGGGCAATCACTTTCAGCCTAACAAGATTTGGTGTCTGTTACAGATGGAGCAACAAAAAGTCCAATTGGGCTTGAATTAGGGTCTGTTCCAGCCCAGTCGCAGATGTTGGAACCAGATCTTGTTGATGGTGTTGGAGTAAGTGTCGGTGGGACATCGAAGGTGGAGTCTCCGTGGAAGGACGCACTCATCAAGAAGCGGGTGATTCACTCACCTAAATATTTTTCGTATTTTTATACGGTGACTGTTAAATCAAAAATATCGGATCAAGAGCGTTTTGTCCGTCCCGTAGACATTGGGAAACAGGTTGAGCAAATTAGAACTGGAGATACTCAAGTCGTAGCTTCGTCTCAGGGTCCCGACACATGGACTTCAATTCGTGAGTTGGGCGCCAAGAAGAAGGTTGCGACGTCTCGCTGTTGACTTCGGGGCGAGGTTCGTCGGGGTCTCTTTTTCTGTTTTTGTTCCTTGTTTTTTTTATAGAAAAAAGCTTGACCTTCTGGCTCCTTTTACTATAGCCCCTTTGTAATCGTTGTAGCCACCCTGATTCTTTTATCAGGGCATTCCGATTTTTTCCCTGAAATCGGTCTTATTAATAAATTTTCGAGCTTATAAAAAAAACTCTATTTTGAACATACTTTTAAGTACGAGTTCAAATTGATATTTTGATTCAATGGCTCTAACTCCACGTACGCACTAGATTGAGCATCGACCTATAACAAGGTGTCGTTGAATTAGTTCTTCCGAGACAACATGTATCCTCTCTAGAAAAACCTTAGCCGCTAGCCAAATCCACCCCCCCTTATTTTTTCTCCTCTACTCACCAGAGAAGTCATGGTCCCCGGCCATGGACGTCACCGGTAATGACCTTTCCTTACTCTCCTCTCCCATTTCCCTTCCTCTCTGGTATTTCTTGTGTTCTGCTCGTCGTTCCTCTCTTCGACTCAACCTTCGATGGCTCCTCCCTCATCTTCGGCCAGTTTTTTTTCCGACGTCGAGGTACCCTCAGAATGTAGCTCACCCACTAATAATATCGGGACTCTGTGGTCGCGTTCTTCAGTTCGGCCCTCATATGGCTGGTCATGGCAATTCTCTGCTGTTGGTGTGGGGCCATCAACAAGGAGGTGGCCTTTCCTTGCTCCAGCTGTGAGGTCGGTCAGTCGGGTCTACGCTCAGGCTGAGAGGTCGGTCAGTCGGGTCTACGCTCAGGTTGTGAAGATTCAGAAAATGTCGGTGTGTCTCTAGAGTAGTCTTATATGAGATATGTGGTTGACTCTGATCACCGTTTTATTTTGGTGTTGGCCACCGGTGTAACTGTCTCTATCATTTGTTGGGTAAGGTGCTTTTTGTACTTCCATTGCTTTTACTCACTATGGAGGCGCTGCTCTTATCCTATTATTAGTTTCAGATTGATTTTTAATGTTTTTCCCTACTTATTTGTTAGTGGGGCTCGTCGGTTAAGATGTTGGTCATTGACGGGTGGTTCTTGATCTTTTAACTAATTCTTGAAGTTGACAGTATCTTCTTTCTATGGGTTTTAGAGTTTCGATGGTTTTTGGCCACCAGGCTATCTCTATCGATCAGCGGTGTTGGTCGCCGACGTGTCGGTGTCCTTCCATCTATCTGAGTTGGTGTTCCGATGAGATGGAATGTTTCTTACAAGTATGAGTAAGCTTAAGGTGCTCTAAGTGGAGGTCGAAGATGGTGCGGTAGATGTTGTTGTGGTGAAGTTTTGGGCTTAATGGTTGAAAAGTCTGGGTTACAGACCTTTATTAGTTTGATGTGCTTCATGATTGTAAAATCTGGTTATAAGACATTGGTTGTCTAGTTTACACCATTGTTTGGTTGTCGAAATTCCTTTGATAAGAATGCTCTTTCTTTGTACTGGTTCGATCCGTTTAGGCTAGACTTTTGGTTTGAGGTTGAGACTTGTTCAGTCCTCCGGTAGTATATGTTTTAGCTGAAATTATTCGGTCTATAGTTTGTTTGGGCTTTGCATGTGGTACTTATCTTTCATGATCTGAAAGATGAGTTTTTATATTATGTCTTTGTTGATAAATAAAAAAACAAGGTGTCGTTGTAAATGATGATAAAGATTTTATCAACCTATGTAGTAGTCTGGTGATTATAAAGACGTGGTGACCTCCGATCCCATTGTGTTAGCTAGCAAGGCTCGGATCTAGGCGTTCTTTGCATCCCCCGACACATTGAAGGCCCGGACGTTAAACTTCATATGTCAGAATTGAATGGGGTCTGACTGCATGCATGGGAGGAGAGGCATAAGTAGCAACGGAAAGACATTGAAAGACCATGGTCCTCTGTGATGAATGTCCTCCATAGTTTTTCGAGAGGGAAAAAGAACACCACCCCCTCTTATGTAAGTAGTTGCACCTTCATTCTTCTCACTTTCTAGGTCACCAGCATCACCCCAATAGATAGGGTTTTCTGGTTACAGGAGACGTTGGAGAGGAGACGGCCTGTCAGGGCATATCGATATTGGGTATCCATCATTTGGACCGTTCCATTCGGAACGACAACCACCGTGTCATCCTCATCATCCACCAACGAGAAGGTCCTCATCTGGCCCTCGATGATGTCCAAAACATCGTCCTCCGTTGTAGGCGGCGGAAATGAAAAGGGACCGAGTAGGTACGAGGCTGGCTAGGATGTGTATCAAAGCACCAAGAAGGCTGGTGTTGGAGGGGATGGACGAGGCCTATTAAAAGAAGAAAGAGGAAAAAAGGAGAGGGAAGAAGGTGTTCCACCAATGATGACATCGACAGTTTTAACGAAGAACTCTAAACTATTCATTATATTTTTAGGACGGAAAAGACAAATTAAAGTTGTATTAGTTTACATATGCTTATTTGAAAAATTAGGTAGGTAAGTTTGTTAATCTTTCTTGGTTAAGCTTGTCGTATATATATACTACCCGTAAATGTTAGAATTTTTTTGTTGACTAAAAGGTGCAAATTTCATTAATAGTGAAGCATAACAGAGGGTGCATCAAGAAACAGGCTCCCTGACCACTAGAAAAGAACAGACATAGAACATAACGTTCATAGTTCTTTTTATCAATATAACCGCCACATACGGTTTTGAACCCATGAATGAAACCTGCTGAAACAGATTTCAGGATGTCATATAGGTCGCCATAAAGGCATGAAGGAAAGGTGGGGGGGGGGTGTAAGAAGGAGGTACGACCTATACCAGGGACCCCTCCAAGGCCGGTCCTTGAGGCCCTGGGTGTCTAACATTCCTCTTGACGAGGCTACTTACCAGCCCTCGCCTAATCATTCACCTTCTCATCATCGAAAATTATGGCCTTCACTTTCCAAGAGTCTCAATGGTTTGATGAGCCAGGTGGGATTAGGCCAAGGTGGGACGAGTTGAGTTTAATAGGCCCACTAAGAATAGGAAACCCTAGCCCCTTGTTTCCTTCGCACGACACATGAGCAGACACCGTGAGTAGCGAGAGGCTGGGTACGCGAAAAGGTACCTCTGTTCTGCCTTATCACTCGCTCAATTTCATAAATCATCATTATCAATGTAAAGCTTTCCTGCCAATCTTAGTTTTTAGGCGTTCCTTGTATATATTTATTGCCTTCCCTCCAGCTTTTAGGAAAACAATGCTATGACATTGATATTGTTGTGGACAATACGTTGGGGAGTGAAATTGTTGATAAGGTCACTAAGTACATGTCCTCCACTGGAGAATAAGTCTGAGGGCTGGCTGTCACCCCTAGGTACAATTTGTGTTATCCTTCTTTTGCTTCCTCCAGAATATGGTATGTGGTATTAGTATTACATCATGTGCTATCACTTACCAGTTCTTTGTTTTCGCCAATTCTGTAGCATTTGTTCGTTGTTATAAAAATATTATGATATACTTATCATAAGAAACAAAACGAGAATAGACATGCTAGGTTGTATTTTCACTTCTAAAAAAAACATTATATTTTAAGAACATGAGGAGAAATCTGGTGAGAACCATGTTTTAACGTAGGAACCGCGAGAACCAATCTAAGTCATCCATTTTAAGAATGGATGGATGAGATTCAGTTGAGTAGTTGACTTGTTGACTGTAAAAAACAACACTTTTTAGTAAGTGGTAAGGGCTTTTTAGTAAAAGTATCATATTATTATTTTTAACCAATTCATTAATTTAATTTTTCCCGCTTCGTTTGAACTCCGATTGGCTTCAAACTTGCGCCATTGGTTTTGTTTTTTTAAGGGCTTTCAATCAAGATCAGTCATGAATATATTTTGAAGCACGAAAAAAAATTATTTCGGGGTTGATTTTGTTTTTAAAAAAATCTGTGTAATTTTTATCAACACTTTGCTCTGGATTTATCAACACTTTTACACTGGTTTTATCAATACTTTACACTGGTTTTATCACCTCATTTTCCAAAACTGATCATGATTTTATCACCTCACCGCGTGCTTTTTATGAACACTAGTTTTTCAATACTAAACACTAGGTTTATCATTCAAATTACGTGTGTTTTATCACCCTCATCACATGTTTTTTTGAAGCACGAAATTTTTTTATTTCGGGGCTGGTTTTTAAAGAAATTATATATGGATTATTTTTATCAACACTTTGCTCTGTGTTTATCGACACTTTACCCTGATTTTATCAACACTTTACACTGGTTTTAGCACCCCATTCTCCAAAACTGATCATGATTTTTATTATCTCATCACATGCTTTTTATGAACACCAATTTTATCAACACTAAACACTAGATTTATCATTGAATTACATGTTTTTTATCACTCCATCACAAGTTTTTTTATCAACGTTAAACTCTAGTATATCACACTTATTATCAAAATTGAAAATGGTTTTTATCACCTCATTATTTGTTTTTTATCACCTCCTTACATGTTTTTTTTGTCAATATCTAGCACTAGCTTGGTACTCCAATATAAAACATTTATTAGTGAAGATTTATCAACGCTCAACATTATTTTTATCACCGCGATACAAATTTTTATTTTCGTACTTCAAAATATATTCATGACTGATCTTGATTTAAAGCTCTTGAAAAAAGAAAAATATTGGCGTAAGTTTGAAGTTAATCGGAGTTCAAACGAATCGGGAAATATTAAATTAGTGAATTGGTGAAGAAAAAAATGGACACTTGTCCACATGGCACCATGCTATTACAATTTTGCCCATGCTTGTGTGAGAATGGATGAAAGTGGCGTGTAAGTTGGTTGGATTGGGGTGATGATGTGGCATTTTGATGAGTGTTGGATCATAGGTGATAGTGGATAGGATTGGTTCTCACGGTTCCTATATTAAGAGTGGTTCTCAATAAATTTCTCCTCTTAAGAACATTATCGACTAGTAATGTAGTGGGAAGCTTCCAGAGTGTCTCCATAAACCATCACCTGGGTTTGTTCTACTATTTTGCTTATTAGTTTCAATGTATTTTAAATGGTGATGTCATTTTAGCATCATCTATATGCATTAATTTTAAATAATATTAGCAAACATAAAAGCTGACACCAATTAAGGTGTAGATTTGGGGCATATGATTTCAGATGATCCAATTAATTATGATCCTCTCTGTATAAAGCTGAATCTGCCATTTAAGAGTCTAAAGCTTCTCTAATCATGCACTTTATGAAAAGGTTGAAATAAAGATACAAAAGTGAGTGTTGCATAGTATATCAAATTTACTTTCTTCAACACCCTAGTTATAGACTATAGTTGCTCTTGCTCTACCCAAAAATGTGAGCCCTATTCTGGTCGGACCAAGATAAGATCATAAATTTGTTTTAATTTATTATCAACTTTTAAAACAATTTTATTTTTAAAAAAAATACTTTAAAATTGATAATCTTAATATATTTTTGAATTCAAAATATAGATCTCTAATCGTCCCGACTCTTGAGATAACTCTTATTACTTTTATATTCTTTATAAATTCAAACTGAATATTAAACACAATAATATATTTGAAGCTTATTAAATAACTACATAATTGAAAAGGAATAGCGCTCTGAAAACCCTTTGTTAGGTGCATCAATACCTTTCTAGGGTTCGTTCATTTTCGCCGCACATTTCCCATCTCGCTCCACCTCGTTGGTCTCCTACCACCTACAAACTCCTTCGACGGGTGACGCCTCTTCCTGATCGACCCCTTTCGGTTCTGCAATCCTTCTCCGACCCATTTCCATGGCTTTCCGCCCAACCACACCATTCCGACACTGCGAAGCCCCCCACCCCCTCATATTTCCTCCCCGATGTCGAGTTCCCTATGCCGAACGTCGCCCGGTCCATTTCCCTACCGGTCGGACATCAAGGCCTCGGGTGCAGCGAGTATCCGTCGTTGAAGGATAAACCGGGCTTGACCGATGGGGGTGCAATCGTCCCCTACGAACCACAGCCACCAGAGACAACTGCAAATTCGGAAGGGATGGCATCGCGCCGGCCACATGTAGAGATCGGTGGTGACACACCGAGCCGCGGTAGATTCGCGGAACCCCGCCGCCGGCGTCCTACCCGAAGTATCGTCCCCCAGGCATGCAGGACTCGAACCTGGTGGGCCGATCGACGACTACCATCAGATCTGCTTTTCAGCAGGGTGGGACCCCTCCGAAACGCATATCTCTGATGCTAGATTGGGAGGATGAAGACGAGGAACTGGTTGTTCCGATTGAGGCTGTCCCGGCTGCCAAAAATGGTAAATACCTATACTCGCTGGCGGCACGGGTCGCTGGGGGGAAGATCCACAACCAGAATGTGGTCTGCGCACTGATGATGCAGAAATGGAAGGTGGACGTCATCCAGGTTGAATACATGTCGCCGGAGGTCACTGGGTTTCATTTCCCGTCCCAGACGACTATGGAGGACATCCGTCACAGGGTCCGTGGATCTTCAAAGGCTTCCTGTTGTTGTTAGAGCCTCTCCGCCTCTACATGCCAGCCAACGATATTAATTTCAACCATATCGAGATTGGGATTCGGGCTATGAACGTCCCCGGGGGCCTGGATCCGAGTGTCCGCGACCTAATAGGCTCGTCCATGGGCACTCAGGTAATTTCGGCTCCTTTATCTTTTGTTCGGTGAGAGGATCATTTCTTGTGGATGAGGGTTCGATTGGAGGTGAACCGACCGCTGGGAGACGCCATCGTCTTCGCTTCCCTAGTAACACCCAGTCCTCGCTGATTGAACTGAAATATGAGAAGCTGCCGGAATTTTGTCGTCGGTGTGGGCGATTGACACACCGTATATCGGGTTTTACGGCTCACTTACCGGGGATAGGGCGAGAGGAGGCCCGCTATGATAACTCTATACAGGTACCAAGGCAACTGGATGTGGATCGCTTGCTAAAGACGGTCTGGCACCCCCCAAAACATATAGAGGAGGTGGAAGTTGATGACCTCCTAACATGGCTCTCTCTGAACCCGATTGGTAGAATCAGGGAGGCTTCCCCAGGGAGAAGCGAACCCTTTGCAGACTACAATCCGAAGCCTGAAAACTTGGCTAAGACTGTCCCGGAATGGGCGGTCAACACTTTGTAGGGAGGATCCCCGAGAGCATGTGGGGGCGCCGGGTTTTACAAAGCTTGACAACCTGACTAACGTCCACAACGCTGGGGGTCCTCTATGCCCAGACATATCTGCAGATGCCCTAGGTATACAAATAGGGAAGGAGAAAGATCCCCAAGAGATGTCGGGGAAAGCAGGCCCCATCAGGGCAAAGGCAATGAAGGAAAGCTTGAGAACGAGGAACTAGCACCTATATGCTAGAATCTCTGGGGCGAAGAAACATTTGGAACTACTGGTACCCATGCTAGAAAAATATGATCCGGACAAGATCGAGGAGAACCAGATGCATCAAGCGGAGGCTGGACAACCTCCTATGCAAGAATGAGAAGACCCGGCAGGGGTGGGTTTGGCCGCTGTTGGCCTATACCCACAAACCCGGGACAGCCAGTGCTGGGAGGTCTCAGGAAGCCTGCAACCACAACTCTCTACTTCTGGTCGTTTTTATATTATTATGTTTTTCCTTGGAACAATTTGCTTTATGTTTTGTTTTGGACAATTTTCTTTATGTCTCGCTGTTTTGAGACGTCGGTAAGAGGATGTCCTAAGGTATTATCTACGATATCAAGTAGGCTATTTTTATGGGTCCATGAGCGTTGGGCTTGCTACGGTCGGCCCGGACATATATCTAGAACCCGGGGCGGTTACGCTCTACCATGTATGGTTTCTTTTTTGCATTAATGCACTTCCCCGGTTACCCGTTTAAAAAAAAACTACATAACAATGTCTCAATTGAAACAAATCCCACTCGATCTCTTTGGAACCGCAATCCTAGAGTCTCTCTCTAGTTCTATCGATATGACCGTACTTTTTATCAGTTTTCGTGCCTCTGTACCTCGTCGTCGCCCTATCTCCCTCCTGAGATACTTCTTCTTCCCCTCCCCCTTCGACATTCTCCCAAAAAACCACCCACAAGTTTCACCAAACCCATGAGAGAGAGGAAATAACGCAAACCGAAATCCCCTATAGCCAGAGCTCCTTTGTTCACGATGATTCCTCTTCCATCGCTTGAGTTCCTTAAACAATCGGTCCCTGAGGATCACCGCCTGGTGATTTTCTCGTCTGGAGAGACTACTCCGGTCCTCCGCCTATGGAAATAAAAAGGGGTCTGTCGATGAAGGCCACGACTCCTCCACCGCTTGTTACGTCTTCGACTCCGCCTATCACTCCTCAGAGAAGATGACTCCCCTCTCGAAGAAGACGCCCTCGTCCATGCAACCGGTGGCGGCCATGCATGCAGGAGTCCTGACTCTCCCTGATCACTCCCTGACGATATGGGACCTTCAGGCAGGCTTCTCCGCTTGCTGCCTCACTAAAGAAGAGGAGATGGAGGTGGTAGTAACCTACACTCCACCGGATCCGCAAACCCTAGCTCGACTCCAATTTGGTCTGGTGGGCCGATTGGCTTCTCCAAACCCTCTTTGGAAGGAGGTCTTGGCCATCATCACGCGTGCCTAGGGGCGTGATGGTGTGGGGGTGGTCGTCAAAGACCTTGAACTGGGCACCTATGCTTTCTATTTTGTGTCTCTAGAAGCCCGGGTATGGGTACGCCAGAATGAACCGTGGTGCTTCCACGGCTACCCTCTACTGCTCGGGGAGATTGTAGACCCAATGTCTTGAGACCTTCCTCGCCTGGATCATCTTCAACTCTGGGTGTTTTCTCGGGGGATATCGCCCGTCGTCCGTACGCGGGAAACCGAAGAGTTTATTGGGGCAACCCTAAGGGAGCATATGGATACCCCATGTGACCAATGGGTTCCGTGTTGGGGTGGTACGATGAAGGTGCACTTTTGGATGACTATCCATCGACCCCTCCGACGGGTGATGATAATGCGTTTCTGGGAATACTAGGATCTGGTACGTGTTCCCACACATATGCCAAGCTTCTTGCCTTTTTTTCAACTATTCCAGGATTGGTCATGTGGTTAGAGACCGCGAATAGGAGGTGTCGCGGGTTCCTCGATATGATGACTCCATGCTGGAGTTCAAGACGATGAAGGAAGACGGGTCATATGCTACTGATTAGGGACGGGACCCGATTCCACCATCCTCATCGGGGATCGCACCGTTGACTTTGGATTCGATACCTAAGGCTGGATTACCCTGAGGGAAGGCTCCCCCCTCATGACCATGGTCTCGATACCTAACCCAGGTCTGAGGGGCCAGTTTTGGCTAGGTAAGGATCCCTCTACTTGGGGCCTCAGCCAGTCGTCTACGATAGGCCACCCTGGGTGTTCAGCGATAGGCTTCCCTAGGTCTGGCCCATCTGGGATGCTACAGGCACCTCGGGGGTAGAAGAGGAGCACGACGAGGGAGACGCGAGAAGATCAGATGAGGGCTGGGAAACAGCTCCGCTAGGAGGGATGAAAGGATTTCATGGCTCTAGGGATCTACCTCGTGAGGGGTCCCTGATGAGAGTCATTCCTCCCCACCGTATTGTAGGGTTCAAGTTCGGTGGTTCAATCGACCCACCAGTCGACAAGACACCTTGAGCTGTTCTTGGTAGATGATACCCTTTGGTTTTCTTTTCAGTTCTAGCTTTGGTTTCCTTTTTTTGTATTAGTTACTTTTCTTGTTTTAGTTATGTTTTATGTATTGCCCTAATTGTTATAACCAGGTCCGTTTTGGAGCGGTTCGTATTTGAGGATTATTGGATCACTACCTTCATGAGGGCACTAGGCGTTGTAATGATTTCCCCCCACTATTAATAAAAGCTATTCCTTATTCTAAAAAAATAACTAAATAACAGATTTGATATTATGTTTTTTTCTTCATCGATAATGCAAGATAATTTTTTTTAGAATGAACGATTGATATTATAAATAGCAAGTGTTTACAAAGCAGAATAGCAATAAAACACTAGAAAATAAATAACATAAAAGAAACGAGTTCCCACGATGGAGGATATTCAGGCAGAAAATTAAATCGCTCAAGTCATCGACTACCTCTTAAAGGCTCTTGGAAGGTGATACTGCGGTAGCGTCTGACGACACTGATACAACTAATCCAGATTGGCGGAAGCTAGGACAGAGCAGACCCCTTACCATTAACAAATAATGGTGAATAGAGTAACCCCCCCCCCCCCCCCAGGATGCCAGCGTGCGTCGTACTCCCTTGATTGATAATGATAGGGCTCCAAAACGCGAGATTGCTGACCTCTTAGCTGGTAGGAAAGTACCGTGTCAGCTTTTGGTGGAACCGCTACCATCTTACGTCTAGAGGGGCAGTACAACCGGCCGACCCCCCTCTGGACCACCTCCGACTCATTCGGCGAGGTGAGGGTTCTTAAAGCCCCCGTCATTGTGTTTGATGCCTTGTTCAACCGAGTGGAACCCTCCGCTTCCTCTCCAGGTGTTCGTGCTCGGCCCGTCATGAAACATGTTCGGATTTTGGGTCCTGCCCAAGTTTTGGATAGGTCTCGAGGTAGGGTTGGAGATGAACCAACTCGCAGCGGAAAATCAATGAAAACCAAGAGACGATTAAACCATGAAACAACTAATAAAGAATGGATTCACAAGAGAAAAATTCAGCACTATTTCTTACCAAAACAAGAACACCGGTTAACGAATGATTGGCTTGAGTCTCCAAGATGCCTACGTATCCACATGGGAATCAAAGCCACGTAGTTCTTCTCTTTGAGGACTCAAGAACACAAACATGGAGGTGGGAGCTTGCCAAACCCGAAATGGCCATGGAAGAGGGAGAGAAAATGTGTTTCCTATTCTTGTCTTGTGTTTGTTATGTTGAAAAAAGATGACTTAAACATAACAAACCATACTTGTCCAACTAAAGGCATGGGACAAGTATGGTGTCAAGTAAGGTGTAAATAAGACAAGGTATGGCAAGACAAGATTGGGTTAGGTGGTGAATCACCAACACCTTAATCCTTGTCTTGCTTACTTAATACTAATTAATCAAGACTTGATTAATTAGTTCCATGGGCCTTGGTTGCATGGGCCTTTCATGGGCCTCTTGGAACATGGCCCGTGGCCATTTCCAACGAGGTCCCGTGATTCGCTCATCGCCTCCAAGCCTTCCATACCGGAAATGTCCAACATTATCCGACGCGATCAATCCCAAGACTCCAAGCCTTGTCTCGATCCGTAAAGTCCTATTCACTTACGGGCACATGACCCAAAACCCAGTTTTGGTCATATCCCGAGACAACTCCCTTTTGGCCATTCTCCATAAATGTGTCAATGAGTTTCATCCTCCGGTGTGACCCTTAGGTTATGCATGTCAATAGATCAACGTAAAATCCCATTTTACTTGATCCTATTTAAGTGGCAACTAACGAGACTTTAGTATTGCCTGACACTGTATAGCGAATCGACCATGTCGATTCTAACCTTTCCGTCGTCCCTGTCATTATCCTTTTATCTCCGATATCCTGATTGAGATAAGGCATAGAGCCGTCATCCTTATTATTCTCAATCATCGTTCCTTGATATGTGAGATGACTGAAGATATGATACCCAGTATCATGTGCATGGCCATGCTATTCTTTCAGTCACTCTCGATCAAGCGGCCGAGAAGCGATATCTTTCCCATACCTCAGTATGAGGGATAAATCCCTTAGCCGCCTTTCGTGTCACTCATGTAGCCCGTCCCCAAGCCAATCCTGGCCGTTATGGAAGCCCTGTTACGGACAACGTTAGGCTCAGGTCAAACTCAGTTGTTGACTACATAGCGATCACAAAGACTCCTTGGTCTAAGGATACATGACAAGCTACAACACTGAATATGTTCATGACTTAATCTATGGCACATATTCAGGGCGGGTCGTCCAATATCATGTCCCACATGATATCTATGATCAGACTCCGGAATCCCATTCCAATGACTAACAGAACGTAAGCCATAAAGAGCCATCTTTCATACTAGTCGCTTCTAGTGAAGCTTTGTTGACTAGGGACCCATCGAGTGTGTTCTATCTCGATCTATGGTTCTATTCGCATGGTGGGCATAGATCAGAGCACACATCGATATATTACTCCAACACATAAGTAATATAAAGCCGCTTTAATTTTATTGCTAACGATGATATGTACATTTGGACATTTAGGATTGAACTACGAGCACTAAGACTAACACCGATTGTGGAACTCAGGTGGTCCACCCCTCTTACCCGGTCCAACTCCGTCCCGACTACCTTGAACCGATGGTTGCCCTTGTCCCAGCCCGACCCAGACCCTTATCCCTTCACCAGTCCGTAGCCCACCTCCCCGAGCCCGATCCGCAACCACAAAGGCCCACAGTCATATAAAGACCACTCCTCCTAGGCCGTTTTGATGGGTCGGATCACCCGGAAACGCGTGTTTCCCAATCGGGTCATGGACCCTACCCAGGATCACCTTCACTCGCCACGAATAGCTGGTCGCCGACCTCGATGCCGACCGCCCGAACCCAGACACCCGCCCTCGTCCACCACCGATGGTTGAGTCTTCCCGTGCCCCAGAATCTCACCTCGGCTGAACTCCAACAATGCTCCACCATTGGTATCCGAGTGGATTTGAAGCACCTTCTCTGACACTTTCGGCCCCTCATGTTTCTACAGATCACAGCCCACTGGTGTCGGAGATCCAAAGGATCGAGAGCATGTACGAGACTGCAAGGTCGGAGACAATGGAGGGGATAGACGTGTTGCACTCGTTCCTTTTCCGGCTCAGCTCGGTGCCTGGAAACAGCAGGAGACACCGGTGTAGAACCATTCCTCCGCCTCCATGAAGTCGCAAAGCCTTATTTTCGGTTTCAAAAGAGACGCGAGAGAGAAAGGGCTACGGGAATAGATGGTCCCCTGCCAAAGCATGGTGTGGTGACCAACCACCATGGGTAGCAGCGGCGGCGCCGTCACTTTGCTCCCTATTCACTGACGATTTTTCCGGAGCATCATCATTTTCTGGACTTTCGTGAAAATCCAACTTCATTACAGTGCGAGATAATATTAAAGGACTTCATTTCAAAGATTGAAATAGAGCCAAAGAAAAATTTGGTATCATGTTGCAATCTTCTTTGTTTAAACTCACCAAATCCATTAAATACGTACTCCACCTTGCATATTGAAAGTGATATAATGTTACTGTAAGATTGATAATCATAAACCCACCATAGAGTAATACTCAAATTCTAGCAAAGAAGAAATAAATTGATTTCATTAATGTTCATTAGTGTATTAAACATGATTAGGGATCATCTAACACTGGTATGATAGTGAGTCCTTCCAGAAAATTCCACCCAGAAGAGGTAGGGTTGGTGCCTCTTGGTGGGGTTATGGAAACCATCATTTATGTAATATTATTCAAATTGGCACATAATTCATGAACATCTATCCAATGACATTATGAAAAAACTTTGTTTTTACATCATAATATTTTATATAAAAGATTAATTTACATATATATCCAATAAGTCAGATAAAAATCTATCTTGTTAATGAGATTTTAACATGTCCAATCTAAGTCGTTTCTATTTTGTTTTTGAAATCAAAATCGTTTTCTTTCGAATATGATAAAATCAGCCTCCCTTCACGGATAATAATAATAATAATAATAATAAAATAAAAAGTATCGACGTCCCTCTCAGGCGCAGGTTAGACCAACCCCCTCGGTTGCATTGACACGTGTGCCACATCATGTGAAGCCACTGCTGCAACTGAGATCCCAAAAAGTCCACGGCCTCCGTGGTTATAATCTAGTGCGTCGCGATGCATACCAACCCGCACCTTTACCCATCCATCTAGCGCCACGTAGATAATCAGAGTAATCGGTGTTTCAGTATGAGACATTTATAGCCATGTCTGCAACGTGGACCCACCATCATGGTCAAAAAGATGCAGCGTTGAGTGGTGGGGATGAAACCAGCAATACAATAAAATAAATTGCTATTTTATTTTTAAAAACAAAAGAAGCAAAATTTACAGAAACATTGGACGAGCTGTCGCAGGAACAGAGTATCTGAATCCCGACCAGCCGTCGCATTCCGGCCAAATAAAAGTCGGCGAAGTGACACAGTTGAGTGGGGTGAGTATGGGTTCGGACTCTCCGACATCGTTGTCAGCCGTTTATTCGGATTAGTCGGAGAAAAGAACGCTCTGTTCTGTTTCTTTCTCTTGCCCTGTTTTTTTTTCCGGTTTAAAAAAACTCATGTTTTGGTCGGTTTTGCTTATTTTAATGAAATCGAGGTCATCTGGGAAGATCCAATGATCCCAGATAAAATATTTTATTATCCTCACGAACTTACACGTTCATTTGTGGGTTTGACCTTGTGTGGAGGGTTGTGATTTTGATTTTCTCGGGAAAGTTTGTTTATCTTTTCTCGTGTTTGGTAGAATGGAAAATCCGGTGGGTGAGTGAGAGAAAATGGCCGGGAATTAATTGAATTGTTACCATAAATGTAATGCTCTCTCTGTCTCTGTTTTTAATAAGCAGTTGGGGCGTGACATTAAGTGCTGAAACGAGCCGTTTGTTTCTTAGCTCTCAAACCCCCAAAAAAAAATAATTAACCAGAGCCAGTTTTGTTCCTCTTTCTCTCTCTCTCTCTCAAGTCTCAACTCAACTTCTGTAATTGTTAGGTTTGGTTTTTCTGATTCAATTAAATTACAACTCAGAAACCCCACTCTCTATTTAGTATTTACTCTTCCTCTAATTATTAAATTTCCCTTTTTGCTTCATTTATCTTTCTTCTTCTCCGATTCATATAACCAATACTCTTTTTCTTCTTGCTTTAATTCAATTCCCAATTCCGGAATGTTTATCTTTCTCTTTCGCGCTCTGGAAGCTTAAGGTTCGTCCACGCATCGGCCCTGCTTTTCATATGGATTTTAAAATTGACACCTTTATATATTACTGGCTACTTTTCTATGTATTTGACTCTTTAGTGTTTTGCTTTCGATTTTTGTGGGTTGCAGCTCAAATGCTCGAGAGGGTCTGTATCTCAACGGAGACAAGGAAAGAGACCGTGTCTTTGAGCAAGGCTTTTAAGGTACTGCATTTCCATGTTTATGTACAAATTTGTGTGTTGTGTTTGTTTTGATCTGGTTTCAGATCTTTACTTTTGTTTTTGATAGAATCGGAAGAGAACCCAGTTGGGGATTTGTAAGATTTAATGGAGCAACCTGGGTAAAGAGATGATTTGGTTTGGGGGGGAAATAAAGTTGTGAGCTTTATGTTATTGTCTTTGCTGATGCCAGGCTACTGAATCTACAATTGAAATTGTTAGTTTATCTTAGTTATGTTTCTATATGTACTTAGATTCCTTGTATATTGCAACATGATCTTAGGTTGTGTGTCTTATGTTTGGGAATTGGGATGTTGATCCCTTTCTTATATATTTGCAGATTATCTTTGTAGCTCCAAGGATTAAGCTGTCCATGTAAGCTATAGTTATGAAAGTCGGTAAGTCTCTTCCTTGTGAAGAGAAGGCATCATTTTGTATTTGTTTGGTATGCTGAGAAGGAGATTGTGTATGGTGTTGCAGATGGTGAATTGGGATTTTGCCAGGCTAGTGCTGTGCGCATTGTGAGTGACATGGGCGCTTTGGAGTCGGAAAGCTGCAAAGATTCAAAGGCTGTTTCGGTTTCTCTTTCTCTATCAGAGCAAATGAGTAGAGACAGGTTATGGAATGTTAATGAATTCGATTGCTCTACCAGTGATGATTCTACCAACGCTAATGAAGACGAGGGAAGAGATATGGAAGAGCCTTACACTCATTCCTCTGCACCATATAAGAAAGAGATGGATCCTCCGTTTTGCAGTGCCAAGAGCGTAACTGAATGTGAACTTCCAGAACTCATAGTCTGCTACAAGGACAACGTTGTCAAGGACATTTGTGTCGATGAAGGTGTCACTTCCCTAGGCCAGCTTTTGTTTGGACAAAGTGCTGATGACAGTGAAATAGCTAAAACTATGTCCCCTCCTGAAGCTGAAAAAGACGAGTTACTACCACCAACACATGAATGTGATTCGATGCAAAAAGAGAAGAGTGTGCCCCCAAGTGTAAAGTCAGCTCAGCATCTACTGACTGAGGATCTTCAACCCGAGCAGATTAAATACAAGAATGGAGCTAACGAATTACAGTCCATTCAGGTATGTATATATGTATGCATGGACCATTGTTGCATTATATATATATAGTTTCGCAGAAACTTCATAGTGTGTATATTTGCAATGGATTTGATACAGACATCAGGAGAGGAAGCAAAGCCAACGTTTGTTCCTGCCGCGGAGGAATCAAACAATGTCAGCAACACAACAACTCAAAGTGACAACCTTTGCAGTGTTGTGGATGACATTACCAAGGCAGACACTGAAAGCTTACAAAAGGGCGATTTCAAGGAAGACACGACTCCAGATAGTCACATGGTCTCGAACCTTGTCCGGCAAAGTTCAGGAGAGTCAAGTTTCTCGGTTGGAGAGTCAAGCTTCTCCGCTGCAGTGCCCCTGTCAGGTCTGATCACTTATTCGGGGCCTATCGCATATTCTGGCAGCTGCTCTCTGAGATCGGAAAGCAGCACTACCAGCACTCGATCCTTTGCTTTTCCTGTGTAAGTTAGGATCACTAGCTGCTGTAATGCCACATGAATATCCCCAAAATGATCCTTAATTAACTCCTGTGTTGTTCAGGTTACAAACAGAGTGGAATAGCAGTCCGGTGAGGATGAAAGCGGCCCACAGGAGGAAACATAGGGGATGGAGGCAAGGCTTTCTTTGCTGTAGATTCTGATCATTGCTTATATACTGTATGTATTTATGTATAGGTTTTAGTTGCATATATGTTCTGTAGGAAATTTAGTTGCTGGCACTGAGCATTGTACAATACTTGTTCAAGATTGATGCTCATGAGTAGTTTAAGGTTGTTATGGAAAATTCTAGGATCCTCGAAGCTGCAAGAAATGTAGATACAGTCTCATTAGGCATTATCTGCACAAAACAAAGAATATTATGTGACTCAAGGATCTGTTGGAATGATCTGTTTTGTTAGCTATGAACAAAAGTAGGTCCACCGAGACATGTTCATATTTGCTTTTGTTTCTTGAAATGCTAAAACGTTATGATCTAAATATACAACTTTGTATTACATTTATCATTGACATGCCAATTCAATTCATTGTGTTGTAATGAAAATACATTTTGAACATAAAATTGGGACAAAAAAAAGTGAGATGAGGTATGTGACAAAATCAACACAAATGGTGTGACTGAAAAAGCAAGTAATGCCTGCAAAACAAAACCTTGTGCTTTTCTACCTCTCTTTCTTCCAAAGTGCAATAAGGAACAAAAATGGAGTTAATGGCAATCACAGTGATTTGTCTACTTATGACACCTTGCGCTTCTCTGCAACTTCATGAGGTCCAGTTATCACTTGTACTAGGTAACCATATATCCTGTTCAATCTCTCCTATGTTTTATCCCATGATGATTTGTTCCTTTTTCCGCATAATGAACAGCAAGTACCAGTGAGCCTCACCGGCTGCTGCCACCACCATTGCCTAGGAAGCTCAGGCTCTTTGAGGACGTTAAGGTAACCATTTTATCCTAATGGTTAAAATTATCTCGATTTGTATCATTGTTTCTTCTTCTTCTTCTTCAAAGCAGGTTAAGGGACATGAAGACCGAGATACAGAACAAGAAAGAGGTACAAGGCAAGATAAGGAAATATGGAAATATTTTATAATGGACTATGGTGGTGTAAGAAGACGAAGACCTATACATAACAAGTTAGTGCCACTATCTCCATGAAACATGGATAATTTGTATTAACATCCAACTCATGTTTTTTTAGTCTAATTTAGACTACATAAGAGAGTTAGCGGTGATTTGTTTTTTTACTTTTATTTATTTTTAGTTTTGGCATGTTTCTTTATTAGTGTAATTAGGGAAACGAGTAAAGTGTTTGTCTAGCACGACCGACATCGTCGAGCAAATCCCACGTGTTTGGAAATTTTATTTGATCTATTTTTCCGTGGTATTAACATTTTCAATGCATTCCCTATTTGATAAAAAGAAAAAACGATTAGATCCTAAAAAATAATTAGAGCATGTATATTGCAGTTTTCCTTAATAATTTTTTATGGTTGTTAATTCTGTCAAGATAGGAAAGAAAATGAGGTTCTGGTTGAGGCCGTCAACAATGGATAGTCCTTGTTATTTGTCTCTGAGCAAAAGTTGCAATTTTATAAAATTTATATCAGAACATCGGTGTGCGTCAGGGAACATGCTCCCGGGCCAGTAAGCTAAGGTCAGACAGAAAGAGCAATGACTCACTGAACCTTTTTCCACTAGAATCGTCCCAGATGGTATTTGAAAACCCCATGGGCAGAGACAGAATACGAAGGGGGGAAGGGGTGTCGGAAATCAGATCTCAACAAATGTGATGGTGGGAGGCAAAGTATCGCCATGGGACCCCTCCTAAGGGCAGTCCTCGATGCTCTGTCGGCTTTTCATTCCTCCCGTCGGGGCTATTTCCATGCCCTTGCCTAAACGGGAGAGCTCGTCCCGATCCAAGTGCCTTGATCGGTCCCTCGACATCCCTCCTGGAGATGCAAGGGCCGCTGGGATAAAAGAAGAGGCACGTCGGCTGGCGTTAGTCACAACCTTGGACCACACAGTAGTAGGGAGAAGAGGCTCGCGTCGTGAAGAGGAGACAACCCTAGAGCCCGCTTCGCTAGTGAGAGGAGGAACCAGGTTCGGGGTCGCAGCAACACATGGTGGAGGCGCAACCATAGAAAGCGCGTCGCCCGGGAGAGGAAGAGTTGAAGCAAGGTCTTTGCAAATTTGGGGGGCCGGCGGCCTAGGGTTTGGTGGAGGAAGGGTGTTTCTTGAGGAGGACGTAACCAAGGGACGCCGCGTGGGTCGTCCTATCGGTGGAGGCCAAGGAGGTGAGGACAGTGCTGGCTGCTTCAATGGCGGCTGCAAAGTAGTGCCAGAGGAGAAGGAGGTGATGAAGGAATCCCGTGTAGAGGTTGCTTCTATGTCCTCCCACGTCAGGCCTTCAAAGGTGGATTCACAAGAGGAGACGACGAAGGCTTCGGGGGAAAAGTATGCACCAGAGACGCCATGATAGAAACGACAAGGAGAGCAGCAACAATGTCAGCGAGATCAGCGGCATCAGGAGCATGGCTAGATAGCACCATAGTCGCAAGGGTACGACGGCTAGGACTAAGGTTTGCTCTCAAGTTGCGAGAGAGAAAAAAAATTGTCCTTGTTATTTTTTAATCATCTGAATATATAGTTAATTCATTAATTAACTGTGATTTGTGATAAAACTATACTTTAAATTTGTCAAGTAAAAACAATTATTGACTAGCAATTAACTTTACTAACACAACAATTTGAAGCCACATGGTAACCCTAACTTTACTAACACAACAATTTGAAGCCACATGGTAACCCTAGGGGCTGCGCTTCTCTGCGCAACCTCTTCCCCCTCCCCCTTCTTCTCCACCATTGAAGCTCCTGCCTCAAAGCGCTCCACTACCCTTGACGGGTTCACCCATTAATGGGTTCAATAGTAGCCTTGCTAGGGTTTTCGTTTACAGCATTTTTTCATCTTTTTGGCCGCCGCCACCTTCGCAGGTCGCCGCCGCCCGCTCAAACCGTCCCACGATCTCGTGCTACCGATCCTGCGTCGCCGGTTTGGTCCCGAGCTAGTGCCAATGGCCACCGTGGCCTCCCTGTTGCCGTCCACAGGGGTCCACGCTCCATGCGCCACCTTCCATCTGCAGCGGGCCAGTTTAGGGCTAATCCATCAACGGGGCACACCCTAGCCAACATGGCTCCGCTCCCTCGATAGATTTGGGATCCGGGAGGAGGGGCGATAGGTTGGGGCCTGATTCCACGGCACCAGAAATCGGGACCCTCGATCCCGAACAAACCGTTGCGGGTCGAATCGATGATCCCGTCTTCCGCACTACTTCGAAAGATCCGGGCGAATCAAGACGAAAAATTGACGATACCAGAACGCTCTAATGGCACGGGGCCCAGAAGAACTGGCATCGCAGATTTGGTAGTTTGCTGTTTCGCTCGTGTGCTAATTTTTTATCCAGCTTTAAGGCGAATAAATTGTTGGCTAGATATGGTTAGTACTTTGAGTATTAGTTTTTTTGAAATGTCGCTAAGAGGAACTCCTAAGTTCGGATATGCGAATCAAAGCAGACTATATTTATAAATCCATGAGCGCCTGATGGACTATGGTCGATCGGGACAAATATCTGGAATCCCGAACGATTATGTCCTACCTTTTAAGGTTACGGTTATAAAGTAATACAATACCTTTCTACTCGTTTCAAAAAAAAAACTTTACTAACACAACAACATGTAGTACTTTCGTGAACCCTAGAGTTTCTCTCAGAACGTACGCGTCTCCCTCTCTCCATCACTTTCTTCCCTGACACACAATTAATACCGGCCACTTTCCATGACTCCCGATCACCCACAACCACCCAGCCCCATTGCTCCCCCTGCCACCCGCCCCTTCTCGATAGAATAATCCCCTCCGGTGACTCCTTTGCTCGCTCGGCCAGTTCAGAACCGAGTAGTCGTGATGAGGCGTTCGGACCGATCTCAGAGAATATGTATGCAGCCTCTCGACCCTGATTTTTTTCCACAGCGCAAGCTCCGGCCTGGCCGGCTCTCCGCTGCCCCCTTGCCGAATCCGAACATGTTATATCGCGGTCGCGAAAGCCACCGGAGATCTCGTCCGATACGCGCCCATATTAGAAGCCACAGGTGGAGGGATCATTCCCTACTTCGGGAAAATGATAGGACCCAACGGGAGTGGGAAGGTCCATCCAGGGCCTATACCCACAGACCCGGGACTACCGGTGTTGGGAAGTCTCGGGAAAGCCGCAATCAGAGCACTCGTTTGAAGTTTGTTTTATGTTTTTTATTACTTTAGTTTGGTTTGGTTAGTTCCTTTCGTTTGTTGGAATATTTATTTTATGTTTTGTACCTTTGAAATGTCAGTACAAAACTGGTTAAGGGACATGAAGATCGAGACATGGAAAAAGGAAGAGGTACAAGGCAAGATATGGAGGAGGAGAAGGAGGGTGGTGGTTCCTCGAAAATATGCAAATGTTTTACAATGGACTATGGTGGTGTAAGAAGACGAAGACCTATACATAAAAAGTCAGTGCCACTATCTCCATGAAACATGGATAATTTGTATTAACATCCAACTCATGTGCGTGCGTGTCTGTCCCGAGGCGTCTCGAAGCTGCTCGTCTTCTGTTTAGGCCTTTCTCTGTCTTGGGCCTATTTTTTTATTTGGGTTATTCCCTTTGTTCTCTCTTTCAGGCGTATGCCTTTGTCTTTCTCTTCTTCCGCATTACGTGTAATTCTGTATTAAATTTCATTTCATGTGGAATAAAAATCGTGATAAAAAACATCCCACTCATGTTTTTCTAGTGTATTTTAGACTACATAAGAGAGTTAACGGTGATTTTTTTTTTACTTTTATTTATTTTCAGTTTTGGCATGTTTCTATATTAGTGTAATTAGGGAAACGAGGAAAATGTTTGTCTAGCATGACCGACATCGTCGAGCAAATCCCACGTGTTTGGAAATTTTATTTGATCTATTTTTACGTGGTATTAATATTTTCAATGCATTCCCTATTTGATAAAAACAAAAAAGATTAGACACTAAAAAAATAATTAGAGCATGTATCCTATAGTTTTCCTTGATAATTTTTTATGTTTGTTAATTGTGTCAAGATAGGAAAGAAAATGAGGTTATGGTTGAGGCAGTGACCAACGGGTAGTCCTTGTTATTTGTTAATCATTTGAAAATTTCTTTTGAGCTGAAACAATGGATATTATTAAATGTCGGTAATAAGAATGCGGTGGAATGGCTCCGGTATAAACCCTCATTGTCATTTTCAGATAAGGGATGAACAAGCCGCCCTGGCAAGCCAATGAACTGCTTTGTTCGCTGTCCGCTTAACAAAATCCAGTTGCACATACTCGAGTCTAACTAATAGGGAACTACAATCGCTAACGACTATCCCTATAGGAGAAGAAGATTTTCTCCTTTTATTGATCGTATCCACTACGACCTTGCAATCTCTCCTGACGATGGCTCTCTGGCTCGGTTTCTGCACTAACCACTGAAGTGCATCTCTGATGGCATAAGCCTTTACCAACCCTAGGTTTTGGGGCCCATAAAGCGAGGAGGAACGAGCTCGAGTGATTTGACCTGTGTCATCCCTGCACACGATCTTATTCCCAATTGACCCGTTGATGCAAACAAAGCTCCATTCGTATTAATGGCCCATGATCCTTGAGGCGGGTAGATCCAACTGGTTTCTGTCCTATTGTCTAAGTTGGTTTCAATGGCCATGAAACTTTTGTACCTAGTTGTTTTTCTACTGCCAATAGTCCTTGTCATTTTTTCATTCACGTATCAGGTTGGTCGGGTTCCTCATGGCTAGGACCTCCGCTACAAAAAAACGACCAGTACCCCTTCTTCTTCGCTTTCTCACTAACGCAATCTATGGATTTGTTGATCCATGCGCAACATAGACGTTCTTCTTCATGAATGCTCTATTTGATTCTCGGCTTGGCGTTACTTTTTCCCTCTTTGGAACAATCACTTGATTGCATCGCATGGGTAAGATAACTCATTTCAAACATGGCGATGAGAAAGTTAACAACTTTAGGGGTGTTCACGGTCGTTAATCGACCAAAATCCCCCTTAATTATAACCAAACCTGATATTTCAGTTTCCATAATTTTAAAACCGATACTTGAACCAAGACAATTCTAACATTCCTATTGATAGCCAGTATTTACTCGATCGAATACTGGCTTTAACCGAACCCGACCGAAAAAGTACCTGAAAAGTTTGTGCTAATTAATGTGTCGAGTACACGTGTTGTCACGTGAGAGGAGGACTGACTAGTTGTTGCTCCTTTTGACCGCGGAAGTGTCAAGCCCATGACACAACAACTCGGCTTAGCTTATTGTGCCGAATCTATTGTGTATGCGACACAACCGTTGCTTTTTCCGTTGTGCCGTGTCTACGATGTTGCGTCGTGTCTACGATGTTGTCGTGTCGTTTCCGCTATGTCGAACATTATGCTCAGCCTCTATATGGTACATGTTTGTAATTTACAGCAACATGTGCTTATACTGAACTGAAGTTAGTGTTGATTTTGACTTTAGGGGATAATCCATAATGTTAAGAATCTAAAGCAATGAACAACCTACTCATTTTCTTTGTGCATACTTTAATTGCAACCTTAACCAAGTAATGTTTATGGAAATAGAGATGCAAATGAGCAATTGCCCAAATGGTGTTTGCAGTTCATCGAAAGACCTCTTAACACAAATATCTCATAACATGTACAAATAACCAAGTTAAGAGAGAAGGTCGGCCCAATGATTATTGGGGCCTAAAGCAAAAATTTGACAGATAATTTTTTTCTTGTAAAAGAATATAACAGGAAAATAAGTAGATTGGCTCATATAAATAGATTATATCGGATGATATTAAGCAAATGAGCTTCAACATCTATTTATAACATCAAAAACTATATCTAAAATGGATGATGGATATTAGTTTATAACGAGACACCCTTGATGGATAAGATTTACCGTCTAGAATTCTATACAAAAAATAAAAAATTTGAGGATTTACATTTATCCCCAAATAATAAACATTCATGTCGTGTTCGGATGTGATAGGTTCAAGATAATTCTAAAAAATTCTCTAATTTATCTAGAATATATGTGATGTCGTGTATTACTAGCTACTGTCATTATCTTCTAAAAAAATTCACAATTAAAATAATTTTTAAATACTAAATATAGGTTTTAAGTATGATCAATCAAATATAACTAAAAATAAGAAACTCGTCAAAACTTAGAATAGTGGTGCAAGATAGTAGGTAGGTGAGAATTTTCAAGAACTAAGGATATTCAATATTCAAATCTATCTTAACCGGTAAAAACAAAATAAGACAAACTCAACACATTCTCTTGGTTACCTTAGAATAGAGGTCCAAATTCATTTAATTGTTATTGCTTTGTAAAGATTAAAGACTCTTGTAAACAAACTCATCTTTATTGATCATTTTGATTTTGGACTAAGGAACCAGAAACAGATCATCATTCATGTTCATGGCCTCTGTTTTTTGATCTCTGTTGTGTATCTTCATGTTAACGATTGGGAAGCATCTCCATCGCAAATGAGTGAATCATTTTCTAAAGTCTGGCCAATATAAAGTCAACTCTACTTTTTATCTTGATTACTCATGAAATGAAACTTTCGTAATACCGCTTTTATTGCAATAATTTTGAATGGTTTATCTTTCTCTTAACAACTTACTTTCTCAATTGTTTTGGTTTAAGCATTTTCGCAATGAAGTTGATAAATTGTTTGTCATTCCTCGAACAAATATATTAGTGTATATAATTATTCACACTTCTTTTCTTTGGTTTTGTTTGATCTCTATTTTTATTTCACTAATCACTGGTAAATTAAACTTGCATGTTTTGTTTCGTTAACAATAATTTTCACTGCTAAATAAAGATCCATATAGTTGTAGATTGTTCAACAATTGCCCACTCGGGTCAACCTAGTGGTGAAGAGCTCTTCAAGTCTCACATATCCTTAAGGTCACAGGTTCAAATCCCAGTGAGTACACTTGCTTGGGAGCATGTGTGGGTGGTGGGTTAACAATCAATACAAAATGTCTTTATTTTGGATGAGAACTGTTTTTTTTTAAATCGAGATCAAAATTGGCACAACTAGTGATAAAATGTAATTTCAAAATTAGAAGTCTGATATTTTTGTTTGATTAGATTTGATCAAATAGTAAAAAAATCCTTAATGTTTTAGAATCTTTTTCAATCTAATGTCCTGAATAGTTGATTATTTAAGTTTATGAGTCTTTTTTTATCTGAGGCCTTAAGCGGTTGCTTAACTCGCGGCTCTAAAGAGAAGGATGCCCCAAAAAGATAAAATAAATGAAGGAAGAGAAGATGAAACAAAACGATAAAAATAGGAGCTTGAAAGCCTACAAAGTTTTTACTTCTTCAACCGCTTTTAAGCTTGATCCGACTCCTCTCCACGGATTGCATTGTCCCTAGTATGTGTTGTTGCTTGGTTGGTGGAATGTGGAATGTCGTGATCCTAGAATCAATAAAAGCATAATATATGTTTACACAAGAACATCCTCAAGTCACATACACTCGTTTCTATTATAGTATACCAGATTTGTCAGAGTATCATGTGTTTTTCATACCTTAGCAACAGATGTTCCTGGGGCTAGTCCTCTATTTGTTCGCTTTCCAAGATCAATCTGTACTGAGACACTGGCCTGGGACAGATCCACGCCCGCGTTCTGTATTGCTTGAGTCAAAGTGTTCAGAAGCCTGTTAACTACCAAATTCGTCAACATCCAGACTGAACTCAGATTATAATCTATGAATCAACTCAAGCAATATTTAATTCATCAAACCTAAGTTCAGTCTCTCAAATATCCAACTTGTTTCAATTTTGTTCTCATGCATCGAATTAAAAGTGACCCTGACCCTTGAGAGTACATATATTGTATAGGAACTGGCCCTTGAGAGTAAGCACTTGAGAAGCTAATTGTTCCACCTTCGATCATCATATCCTCTTGTTGCTTTAGTGTGTCACTGGTGTTATGGCATTGCTCATCAGAAACCGGGCACTGGTGAGGATTGGAAAGCCCACCATCATTTAGAGCATGCAAGTTCGCAAGGGAATTGGTATAGGTAAAACTCCCTTGTCTACAACCACCTCAGGTAGTGGATCCACTGCTTTGCCTGTGACATCCAGGCTATGCTCCGATTCTGCTGGATTTTGAGTGTTTGCAATCATATTTGGTCCGTTCTTTATGGCTTGAGGTTGGGGATGACCCACAAAATTCTGAACACGCTAGTGACTATTCCTCTATTACAAGTAGAAGTTTAGTTAAATGGCACAAAAATCAATTATATCTCAGTATGCATCACAAATGTATGAACTATGGGAGCAAACTAGAGTTCACTCCACACCCATGTCATAAGTCCTATCTGCATAATGTGAAGGGATAATCACTTGAATCTTACCCATGGCATTAATTTCGCGGGCTCTAAATTCCAACTTAGGTAGGAACCTTCATACTTTTGCATTTTCTCTTGTAAATACTGGACATATTCAATCACCTCCAACAAAATTGATGTTGTATCCCTCTTTTGATCATTGTGCGGTATGAGGTCTCTCAATGTCTGAAATTTGTAAGATAGGAAGTGTTGTAGATTCAGAATCCTTTCTCACTAACTGTGCAGCTATCCGGTGTCCCGTAAATACTACCAAACCTTGGTTAATTATCATTTATCAGAAGTAACAATAACGAACTCTAAGGAAATACTCACAAGATAATCTTGAGGCATAAAACACTTATGAAATTGAAATTGATCACAAATCTAGATTTATCATATCTATGTCTGAGGTGGAAGAACCCAATCAACCGTCCAACAACTGTGGCTCTTTCAAATGAGCACAAAATACGATGTTTGGGCCAACATAGGTAACTTTTATACACACTTTACATATAGATCATATCCCCCATATGGTGTCATGCCATTAGTCCAATTAACTAGAAGCTCTTATTATCAAATCTAGCAAAACATCAATTCTCCAGTTCAACAGATTAGTTGATCTTTGCGGTTTCCAGCAGAAGTAGCAAGCTTAATCTAGTAACACTTGAAGAAAATTGTTCATGTGATGTTATATACTAAGGTTACTATACTAATAACATGAATCTCTGTCACAAGTTCTTCCTTCTTTTCGGTTATTCCCCATTGGCTTATTCAGCTTAATCCTCTCAACGGTGACCCGTTAGAATAGGAGAGAACTTAATTGTTTGAACCTTCCAGGAGAGAAGAAAGCTGAAAAGCACTGAACTTGGAGAAATTGCTTAATATCATAACTAATTATGTCTCTGATTGTTATAATATGTGGAAACCTATTGTGGATGTTGATGTTGATGCTTTTAACGTCAACAATACTGAATTAAACTAAACATTACTATGCAGATACAGACTACTCAACAACAGGAAGAAACAAATACGACTTAGGGCCGCAAAACATGCCTCTCATTGATTTTGCTCCTTCGTCGCTGCTTAGTGACTGAATGTTTTGATCTCATAGCACTTGCCTTGTCATTGTTCTTCCCATCTGTTTTTCATTTTCAAAACCCCAAATTCAGAACTATATCTCTTTAACAAAAAAAAAAATCACTTAAAACACATAAAAGGAGGGTTGCAACATTATATAAGAACACTGATCAGAGACCTGAAAGATTACACCCTGAATCCAAAGAAGAGAAACTTAATACTATTCATAGATACAAAAAAATTCAAATGGAGATTACATATCCGGAGTTGCAGATTTTCCACCTAACAATTACCAGAACCCAAATGTAAAAATCAAACAAAAATGAGAAACAAACACAAAAATGATGAGTTCGAGAGATTTACCTCTAGTGCAGTAGTTGATGTTCGAGGAAGGCCCGTCCTTCCTGGAGGCGTAATCCTCGTCCTCGTACTCGTATTCCTCGTGATTATTTCCCTTTCCTGATCTCATCCTCGAAATAATAAATTGGTTGGAGAATCGATAATTGGTAATTGGAAAGGTCGTTGCTTGTTTCTGGCTTTCGTCTCCGTCGGCCACCAGGGTAGCGTTCACGGCCGAGCTGTTCGATGACAAGCTGCAATGGCTAACTATTGGAATTAATTTGGTTTTCGATAATTATAATGTTATTTATTTGGGCCAAACAAATATAAATGTTGATTGAATAATTGCAAGTGGGCGAGCTCACTTCCTTCCCGTGAACACTCCTTGTTTTATCTGGGAAAAATACGCTTTAATTACATTTATATTCACTCATCTTTTCTCAATTACTTCACTTAAAAATTCATTTTTATGATACTTTGTACGTTTTTCTTCTGGTTTGTTTCTAGACGAAAAGAGTACACGTGGAATCACATCTCTAATAATTTTTTAAAAATAACTAAATCATCAAGACATTCATGTTTTTGATCTCTCCTGTTTCTGTTCAAGCGGTATTGGATGCTAGAGACGTTGAGAACCTCTTCTTCCGGTATGGGTGAGCTTCCTTGCGTGTGAGTGGCTGGAGTCCCGTGGTGTCTCTTCGTGTTTTTCCTCTGTCCGGATCTATCTTCGGCGTTGGAAAGTTTTGGTTCGTCTTCGCTCCCGTCCCAGGTCCCCGCTCCTTCGCCACTTTCATCCCTTGGTTGCAGCTCGTCGGAATTTACTCTTCGTTGGTCCTCCTCTTGTCGGTCTTTTTTGGGTGCCGGCCTCTGATATCTCTTGCCTTTTGGATTTCTCTGGACCTTCCGGTGACGCGATTCCGACTCCTCGCTACTCCGGCGTGTTTCTCGATTGTGGTGTGTGCGCGTGCGGCTCCCGACGTCGTCCTTGGCGCGTGAACAACAGTTCGTGCGCGTTCCAGAGATGTTGTTGGGTTTCGCGTTGTCCCGAGACGATCTGAAGCTTCTCGTGGACGTTGGTCTTTCCTCTTCCTAAGACTTGGGTTGGTGCTAGCCTTTGGGTCTTTGGGCCGGTTCTAAGTCTTTAGGCCTGATCTTTTCTTTTGTTCTCTTTCAAGTTTTTGAGCTGTTGTCGTTTTCCACTTCTGCTCTGATTGTAATTCTGTTTGAGTTCATGTTGAGTGGAACAAAACCGGTTTTTTTCTAATAAAACCGATTTTGTCTGGGTTTTTTAGCTTGTTCTGATCAACGAATCATCAGTGGGTTTAAACTCTGTCTTGTTGACATTATGGTCACATCGTTGGCTTCAGGTCCTCCACTGGGCTTTGAAAGGCTGGTGCCTGGTGATATCGATAAAGAAGTGCAGGGTGGAAGACTTGAATCTGTAGTGGTTACCCCAAATCAATCCTCTCACAGATTTGAGAATGCGGAGACAGATGAATTCAGGGTCTTTGTTCATAATTTGCCTCCTGGTACATCAAAGGTCTGGTTAAGAAACCTTTTTCTTGAATGTGGGGAAATAATCAACACTGAGACTCCTTTAGTTCCAAATGGTCGGGGGAAGTGGTTTGGTTTCGTCACTTTTGCCACACTACAAGGGTTGCAGAATGGTTTGCAGATCTTTAATGGGCATTTTCTCAAAGGCTATAAGTTGTTTGTAGCCAAAGCTTGGAGAAAGAACAGGTTTCAGAGAACTCGAAATCAACAAGTTTGGAGGACTAAAGAAACATTGGAGGATTTACAAGAACCTGATCTACCTCCAGAAGATGTTTTCAAAGGTGTGGTGGTTGAAGATCATAGAAGGTGGTTAGAAAAAGGTCATTTGGCTCTGTTACGTAAAAATTTCTCGTTAGAAGCTATAATGGAGGATTTCAAGCTGGAAAGGGGAGTAGAGGTTAGTATTAAAGGCCTTGGTAATAGAGTGGTGTTGGTTATCTTCTCTGATACTGAATCTGAAAAGGAAGCTTTAAAGGAAGGAAGCACTTGGTTAAGCTTCTGGTTAGAATGGGTGGATGAAAAATCACATCTCTGTAGACTGGGGGGAAAGTTTTCATGGGTTGCTCTGCATGGCATGCCTATTCTGGGTTGGTGCAAGGAAAACTTTGAAGCTTTGGTGGATAATCTTGGTAACTTTGTTTGTGTTCATTCTTCATCCATCAAGGGGATTGCTTTTGATACGGCCTTCATTCTTCTGCAATCTCAGGAGTACATTAAAGTCTATAAAGACACTTGTTTAGAGTTAGAAGGGGACATCTACAAGATTATGATTTGTTCTGTGGATTCTTCTGTCATCCCAACTGTGTCATCACCTACATTTAGTACCAAATCTACCTCTTCTGATGTGGGAAGTTCAGAACATTCTCCTTCTAGTGAATTTATTGCAACAAATAACACTGAATTTCATGAAGCCCCAGGAGGAAGTAATAACTTGCAGATTTCTTCGGGTCTGGGTGAAAAATCTGACAACTTGGAGTTACAAAATTTGGTTGTTCCTAACTCTTTTGATGAGGAAATTACTGCACTTCAAATCCAAAAGTTCCCGACTTTACCTACTCCACTTGTTGTGGATTATAATAAGGAAACTTCAGAGATCAACGTTCTACCTCAAACGTTTTTAAATGCCTTAGTAAATACTGAAGTGGTGGACAGTGCTGTTTCATTGGAAAATCTCCCCTCAGGCAGGCTAGACACTGCTCCGGCCAACCTTGAAGACAACATCCTACACTTCTCTCCATCTGATACAGATGGGACTAGATTGGGAAAGCAAGTACAAAAGGAGATATTGGTATCTGGTCTCATTAATAAGGAAGGGACTTCTAAACCCTCTTACACTATTTTGGGGCCCTTACCTCTGACTCCAGCTCACAACTCACAGATTTTGGAGGGAAGGATTAATTCAAATCCTACCAGTTTAAACAAGGGGTTAACTAGGGTTTTGACTGCTGAAAAGAGTAGTAAACAACTTGTCAACAAAGGAGACACTACTGTAGCTTATAACACAAGGTCCAGATCTAAGGTTTTGAAACCTTTTGTTGCTTCTTCCTCACTTACAAGTGCTGCAAAAAATGGAGCCATAAAGTTTAAGAGGGGAGGTGCTGGCACATGGGATTATTGCAAAGCTCTGGGTCTAGAATCTTTTATTGAGGATGAACTTGTGGCTGAACAATTTGATAACTTGGAAGATGAGATCAATCAAACAGTGGAGCTTGAAACAAATTCAGATGATGATTATTGTGATCTAGAAGAGTTGGAGGAGGGAGAAGCAGTGGAGAATACCTGCAACTCTTTACCCTCTATCAGACTATCCTCTCCATGAGAATACTCTCATGGAACATGAGGGGAGCCTCCTCTAAACAAAAGAGGAGGGCTCTGAGGAATGTATGTGTAAGGAAGCAATTAGTAATGGTGTTGATCCAGGAGTCAAAGTTGATTGATTTGCCTTGTTATTTCTCTTCTGAATGTGGTTTCTCCAAGTCATGGGAATCTCTTTTCATCCCAGCTGAAGGCAATTCTGGAGGTGTGATCACCTTGTGGAACAAAGAGTTTTGCCAGGTCCAATCTTCTCTGGTGGATAACCATGCCATTTATTGGTCTGGATTCTTTACTTCTAAGGCTGCAGCTTTCACTGTCATAAATGTATATGCCCCTTGTTCTGTGATAGCTAGGAATTCTCTTTGGGAAGACATTGCCATTAAAGCACCTGCTTATACAAACCCTTTGGTCATTGCCGGGGATTTTAATGCAATCTTGGATCCCTCAGAAAAAACAGGTCCTAATTACTCATCTTCCAGCATTAGACACTTCCAGAACTTTGTGAATAATCTAGGTTTGATTGATATGCATCTTTGTGGGGGCAAGTTTACTTGGTTTGGTCCAAATTCTTCTGCTTCTAGACTGGACAGATTTTTGATCTCTCCTCAGTTACTCACACTTTGTACTAATCTCTCTCAAGAGGGCCTGCCTAGATCAATTTCAGATCACAAGCCAGTTTTATTGAGCAATCCCAGGGTGGATTGGGGTCCAAGGCCCTTCAAATTCATAAATGCCTGGACATCCCAGCCCTTATTCTACTCTCAGTCTAAACAGCTTTGGGATTCTGTGGTTGCTCATGGCTCCCCATCTTATGTACTATGGTTGAAATTAAAGTCACTCAAATCATTTTATAGGCAATGGAACATTGAGGTCTTTGGTTGGATTGATAAGGATATTGAAGCTCTCTCCCTGGAAATTTCTGGCCTTGACAGTATTATTGATGATAAGTGCCTTGCTCCCCAAGAAATCTCCCATAGAGGTTTTCTCAAAGCCAAAATGGTTCAGAAACTTAAGATTCAAGCAAAAATGTGGAGCCAAAAAGCCATGAAACAGTGGTCTAAGGAAGGAGATAGATGCTCAAAGTTTTTTCATCTAATTGCCAACTATAATGGGGCTAGGAAAAGAATATCTCAGATTGTTATAAATGGAGTTTCTCATACCTCTCCTGTTCAGATTAAAAACTTGCTAAAGATCATTTTTCTCAGAGACTTTTGGAGTCCAATTCAGTGTGCATTGACCTCTCATTTATACCTTTCAACACTCTTTCTTTAATTCAAGCACAGGGTTTGGAGGTGTCTTTTACTGAGGCTGAAGTTTGGGCTGCTATAAAAGCTTGCAATGAGAATAAAGCCCCTGGTCCTGATGGATATACAATGAGATTTCATCAGAAGTGTTGGCCTTTCACAAAGCCTGAGATTATGGCTTGTCTCCATCATTTCTTCTTGGGGGGAAACCTTGGAAAGGGTTTAAACTCCTCTTTCATCACTCTCATTCCCAAGTCAGACTCCCCTCAAAACTTTGATGAGTATAGGCCTATCAGCCTCATTAATAGTGTGTATAAGATTCTTTCTAAGTTATTAGCCTTGAGATTAAAAACTGTGATGAATCATTTGGTCAATGATGTTCAAACTGGTTTTATAGCAGGGAGACAGATTATGGATGGGATCCTCATTGCTTCAGAACTTCTTCACTCCATCAAAAGGACTTCTCAGGAGGTTATCATCTTTAAAGTAGATTTTGAAAAGGCATATGATCATATTAATTGGGAGGCACTCCTCAATCTTTTAAGGTCTATGGGTTTTGGTCAGCTTTGGATTTCTTGGATAGCTTTGTGCTTGAAAGCTTAGTCTTCTGTACTTGTTAATGGGTCTCCAACTGAAGACTTTGCTCTTTCTAGAGTGCTTAGACAGGGGTGCTCATTTTCTCCTCTCTTATTTGCATTATTAGCTGAAAGTCTACATCAGTTGATGGTTAAAGGAAGTCAGAATAACTATGTTGGTGGTATCAAGTGTAACAATCAGGGCCCTGAGATCTCACATCTACAATTTGCTGATGATACACTCATATTTATTGAGGCTGGCATCCAGCAAGCAATCAACCTCAATCATACTCTTAATGTTCTTCAAAAAGCAACTGGTTTGAAAATCAAATTTTCCAAGTCTAAGGTACTTGTTCTAAATTCAGCCTCTGTGACTGACTTGGAGATCTCACAAATCTTGGGCTGCTCTACTATGACTTTACCATTTGATTACCTAGGCTTTCAATTGGGTTCTAATCCAAGGAGGAAAAAGACTTGGGCTCCTGTTATCAATAAGTTCAAAAAGAAGTTAAGTTTGTGGGAAGCTAAGGCTAGATCTTTTGGAGGACGGATAACTTTGATTAAGTCATCTCTGAGTTCTCTACCTTTGTATTATATGTCACTGTACAAGGCTCCTAAAGGGGTTATTAGAGAAATGGAGCAATGGCAGAGGAGGTTTTTATGGGGTGGATCTATCTCCAAGAGGGTTTTGCATAAGATCAGCTGGAATAAGATCTGCAGACCAAAATCAGTTGGGGGCTAGGGATAAAGAACTTACACATTATGAATAAAGCTCTCCTAGCAAGATGGTGGTGGAGATTTGCCCTTGAGAATGATTCTCTGTGGAAAAAGCTACTGTGTGCCAAATTTGGATGGGATTATAATGCCTGGAACCTGTCAAATTTTCTATTACTGAATGGTCAGAGCTTCATTAGTCATTTTGAATCTCTTCTGTTATGTCCTAAATTTTCTAATGTTGTTGGGGCTGTAGGGATTCAGTGGAAGGTAAATGCTGGTAATAGGGTACTTTTCTGGGAAGACAAGTGGCTTTTCTCCTATCCACTTAAATATCAATTCAGTAGGCTTTATCAGTTGAGTACTCAAAAATCTGCTCTGGTATCCTCTTTTTGGCTCAATGGTGATTGGATACTTGTCTTTAGAAGAGATTTGAGGGGATGGGAATGTGATCAGTTCCATCTCCTTTGTGATGCTATAAACCCAATTACTTTGTCTGGGAATAATGACTTCGCCTCCTGGGTGCCTGATCATAGAGGCTTCTCTGTGCATAAAATGTATGAGCTATTAGATGATACTTGGGACAACTCTCTGGACTGGCCTGCCCTTCTTTGGACTCCTATCCTTCCCCCAAAAGTGGCAGCATTTGCTTGGTTGGTTTGTATGCAAGGGGTTCCCACTAAATGCTTTTTGCTTGCTAGAGGGTTGTATAATGGAGACATTTGGTGTTCTATGTGTAATGAGGATCCTGAAGAGCAGGATCACCTGTTCTTAGGTTGCAGACTGTCTTCTGAAGTTTGGTATTTGTGTCTTCAGTGGTGGGGTATTCAAGCTGCATTATCTGGTTCCATTATCACCTGGTTTCTATTTTGGGCACAATTGGGTCCTAGAAGGGCTAAGAAGCAGTGGGAAATGTTATCATCCCTGATCATTTGGAGGCTGTGGATTAAGAGAAATCATTTCTGTTTTCATAATAGGCCTCAATCTGCAAATGCCATTTTTCTTCAGATACAAAATGATTCTTATCAGTTACTGTGGGCAAATTTCAAAGATGGCCATTCATTATCTTTCTTATCTTGGATCAGTGAGCCTTGGTCTTGCTTTTTAATCAAGGTTTGAGTACTTGGGTTCAGGCTTTGCTTCTTAGCATTTGGTATGTTCTGGGGTTTTGGGAATTGGGTAGGAGGGTGGGTGGGGAGTGTATTATTGGTGAGTTTTGGTGAGGCTTGTTATCTTGGGATTGGGATCAGACTCAAGGTGTGGGGGTTCTTCTGGCTACCATAGTTTGAGAGGGTAGTCTTTTTTTTAGGTTTGAGTGTTTGCTCTTTGCTTTGTTTCTTTCTTTTTTCCTCTGTCAGGTGGTACAAGAGTTTACAACAATATGGGGTTCTGAGGTTTGGTGTTTTGACTTCTGAGAGTCTTACTCTGCAGTGGTAATTGTCCAATAACATGGCCGGCGTAAGTCTTCTGCAGGTTCAATTGGCTTTGCTTCTGCTGAAATCATCCAAGGAAGCTGTGGGGGTCTGCAGAATTGGTCTGTTTTGGGGCTTTCTTCAGCAAGGTCTTGATTTTGGCCTCTCTTCCACAGAGGTCTTTGGGTTTTTTATGAATTTACATTGCTGCTGAAGAGTTATGCTTCAGTTTCTACTGTTTTTTTGGGGGTACAAAGTTTAGTTATCTTCTGTAATTACTTGATGTGTGGGTCAAGTCTTTTGGGAGGGACTTGGGAGGTTTTGTTTGAATGTTAGTTAAGTTAGTTGGTTTGTTTACTGGGATGATCAAATATCATCCACTGTTTGTAACAATTGGTGGAGGGCATGCCCTTGGCCCTATCTTCAATTTCGAAGATCGGGTTTATAAATTCAAAAAATTGCTGATAAAAAAAAGGAAACAACATTCATGAGCTTTCAGACCATACAAACTCATATCATCTTTACATTCGATTGATTAATTTGAAAGGTACCCACGATGTTTAATGGGAATTTTAGTGATTGTATTGACGACAACAAGATGTAATGAAAAAAGATTAATGTTATTGCCTTGGTTATTGAAGCAACCCTAATCCTCTCTACAACACCCCGCATCCTCTACAGTACCCCTCATCTTTACTGCGCTTCTTCCACCGGCGACGTCATGGCCGCCGACCAAGGACGTCGCCGGTGGTGACACTCCCTTCCCCCTTCCTCTTCTACCCCATTTTCCTTACTCTACTTTTGGTTTCTCTCTCAGCTCGTGTTCTTCTGCTTGTTGTTGGTGTTGGAGGCCTGTTGATCCATTTGCTGTAGGTTTTTGAGCGACTCTAAGCCGAGGAGTTGGTCGATTCTCGGATGGGCTGTTGTGCTCGACCTCCGTGGGTTGCTGAGCCTCCGTTTGACGGAGATGGGGTCGTCCCTGGCTGGGTTTGGGTCCGTGCAGCTCGCCGACTCGTCAGAGTCTGGATGAGTCGCCGGCACTGTAGGTTCTTTGTTGGATTAGCCGGTCTCCGGTGTTGTGGTGCGTCCTCTATCCCGGAGCTCGTGGTCTGCTCGGGTGTTGCCTATAGTTGGAGGTTCGGACGCAGGCTCGGGGTTGGGCGGCAGGTACGGGAGACGGGTTTTCTCAGATCCGGGTAGGGCTGCTCTTTTGGGTCGGCCCATCTGAGTTGGGTGGTTGATGGGTCACGGGTCGGCTTGTGCTGGGTCGGATGGGCCTGGGTCTGGTTCTGGGCTTGAGTCCTTTTATGGGTCTGGTTCTGGGCCTGGGTTCAGCTCTGGGTTTGGTTATGGGCCTGGGTTTGGACCTGGGTCTGGGCCAGTCTGTTGCTCATCAGTTGGTTTCGGAGTCTACTCTGTTGGAGTCTTGTTTGGATCGAGCTCGGTATTATTACAGGCTTTCCCCTTCGGGTCCTTACTGTTGTCGGTGAGGGGTTACCTGCATTGGTTTCGGAACGCTCAGCCTGCATTTCAGTTTAGACTTCTCAAGAGTTTTGACGTGCTGCTGCCAATCTGGTATTCGGAGTTTGTACTCGGTAGAAATAGCGATCCTCCGCCTTTTTGGGCCTCTTTTCGGTGTTTACCGAATTTAGGTTTCGGAGGGCTGAGTGCAAGCTTCTTTGTCGGCCCTGTCTCTCGCGATCTCGACAACGTGGTTTTGAAGGTGGACCTTCTCTCGGGTCTTGGAAGTGACTAGTTCTTGCTCAGGCCGTGGGATGCGTTTCTATAGTCTAGTGGGTGTGGATCGTTACTGAGCTTCCCTAGCTGCTTCTGGTTCTTCAACCTTCCGGGTACTGCTTGGACTCTGTGGTGTGACTCACTGGCTACCGATCTTTGTTTGGTAATTCCTTCATTTAATTTGATTGGCTTTGCTTCTTCTCGACCCGCTGTTTGGTGTTCGAGCTCGCCGATCTTAGGTGGTGGTGTTGGCCGCCGGCGAGTCCTTTAGACTGTTCCTTGGTCTGAAGACTTTCGCTTTATTTGTTGGGTGTGGTGTGTCTCAGTGATTTTTCATTGATACTGTATCTGTCGATCGTGGTCCTGGCCACCGACGTTTTTAGTTCTATCTTTCTCGCTAGGATTTAGTGTTATTAATGTTACAGGGAGTTAGGTTCAACTCTGATTAGGTTTGCAGTGTTTCTTGAGTGTCTGCTCCTCTTGGTGACCAATTCTTGGTTAGTGGTTGCTGTCTTGCCCTATCCTTTAAAGGTGTTTGGTCTGGCCCTTCTTGTTGCACTTGGTGGCTTTTCTTGTGGTTTGCCCTTGTTGGTGGTTCTTTGTGGTTTTTCTTGCAACTCTTGGTGGGTTTTCTTCTAGTCTGTCCTAGTTGGCAGTTCTTGTTTTTTGCATCTTGTCTTGGTGTTGTTTTCTTTCCTTTATTGGTCTTTTGTTGTAGTTGATATCCCTTATAGATGACATATGATCATCTTAGGGAATCACCCTTTTGTGTCCTTATTGGCATGTGTTCTTCCTCTTTTACCTCAAAAGAGGTTTTATTAATGAAAAAATTGGCTATTCAAAAAAAAAAAACAAGATGTAATGATTATTTGGTTTAATGGGAATTTAAATGCAAATGATAAAAGGGGAAATTGGGTTCAACAATGGGAATTTAGATGTTACTGATAATTCAAAAGCTAGGCTTGATATGAATGTTTGGGTCTGATTTTAATTCAAGTGATGGTTGTGGTTCAGATGGTAGTTTAGAATCTTCCTAAATTTACATATTTTTGTTAACTAACTTACTTTGAGGAAATCCCTTTCAGATGCTTTCTTGAAGCTAGAGAAATGCAATTCATCTTTTAGCAACTCCTTTGTCGATCTTAGCTCTTAGGACTTTAAAAATGGAGTTCATATTCTTTTCCATTGTAGAAAATTTTGAGAAATTTGGAGTGTCATTACATGCTAATGGGGTTTAACATAGATTAGTCATGTTGATGTGAAACAATGCCTTCAAAACTCAGAAAAGATTGGCAATATATTAAAAGCCTATGTGTGACAACTTTGGCCAGTAAGAAATGTTCTCATATTTTATGGTGATGAGTAGTCTGTAGATGTGGTTTTTGCTCAAGTTCTTAATTAACTTTATCTTATGTATTAGAGGACCAACTAAACTAAAAGCTTAAGCTGACAGTTGAAGGCCCAATCATAGTTATATTCTAACACGCGCTCTCACGGACAAGCTCGTTTACGGGTTTGGGGTGAATTATTTAGAAGAGGAGATAAGCCCATTGAGAAGAGTGATAAGGGTTGCCCCTTTTCGGGAAAATTTGATAAATAGAGAAGAAATGAAATTCTTTGTAGAGAGTGGGGTTTGAATCCGGGTCCGTGAGGTGTCAAACTCTGATACCATATTAGAGGACCAACTCAACTAAAAGCTTAAGCTGATAGTTGAAGGCCCAATCATAATTATATTATAACATTATGGAATAGAAAAAAGATACAAAATGTAATTAACCCTAATCTCAATCACGGCCGCGAAAATAAGATGCAAAATGAGATCAAGTAAGGGTTTTTTCAGCTGTCTTGATTCTCATTTCTATCGAATGGATTTCATTTCCTCCTTTAGCTCACCATTTTCAGCACAGCGAAACCATGAGCCTTATGTTGGGCTTTGACCACAATGTATGCAACGGTCAAATAAAACCCAATCAGGGCCTAACTGCTTTACCTGCTAATTGTGGTAGAGTTTCAATACAAACGTAAGACCGGAAAGTGGGATCCCAAAACAGAAACTTAACTGAACTGAAACAGCTCACATGACAAATCCGGGTGCGTCCCCCGGAACTTGCTTTTCTGGACAGGTCGTCATCGAATTGGATGCTGACACGTCATTTATGTCCGTACGCGAACAATTGATGAATCTGTTTCACCGTGACGTGGCGGGATGATCCTAAATATCAGATTTATCGTTTTGAGGATTGTATGAGAGTAGAATGTGCAGCGTTTCTGGTCACTCACAAATTGTTGCGTAATAATGATTATTTATTTTTTTATTGTTTGTATAAAAGTACTGTTTTGGGTATGAATTTCACAAAATTGTATTTATTATAAGAAAAAAAATGCTTTTTTAATTGTGCCTCCCTTAAAACTTGAATTATGCTGCCTTTTATTCCAAGCAAAAATAAGACGTGGCAGGATAATAGTTACACGTGTAGCGTTGTATTTTATTTTGAGTTGCAACTTGCTCAATCAAACTCATTTGTTTATTACGGAAACCCGAATATAAAAAAAGGTCCCAGTTTGATTTGGATCTTGGAATTGGAGATATCACTCCATCGTTATTATTACCACGTCGTTTCGGGGATATCGAGATTTACAAAACTAAAGATACTCTATATATAAATATATAGTGAGTTGTTTGAAATATTATACTTCCCTCGCGATCACACAAGAATATGTACGTTAACAGTAGTTGGTAAGATATTAGCTAGTGTTGAATGATAGAGATGGGAGTGGAAGAGTTGTTGCTTCACCTTCAGCAGCAGCAACAATGGTGGTGTTTGCAGTAACCTCCATATGAGTATTATAACCCCAATGACAAAACAATCTTCTACCTCCTTCCTTCCAACACTTGACATGGTCAAGGAATAATCATGCTTATCCCATTAATGATCCAAATTATCATGCCACCAGATTGCTCTAAACTGTTAACAGATTGTATAAATATACAATACCTTCTCTTTTTTTTTTGATCAGCAAATTTTTTGGTATTAAGAATCCCAGCTTTCGAATTGAAAGGCTAGGACAAGGGCTTAGCCCTCAAATTACATCAACAAAAACCTAACACATTACTTGTGTTTACAACCTGTGACTTGCACCCTAAGTAATCCAACCATTTTTCAAATCTTCCAAAATTAAACCATTCCCTCATAATTAAAACCACCCAAACTAATCCATCCCAATTCTGAAAATCAGAAACTGTAAACCAAACCCAACTATCTAACATTTTCCTCCTCCTAAAATTATGCAGTAAAAAACTCAGCAAAGAGAAAATGTTAACTATCCCAAATCTCCCCCCTTTCCGGTACAACACCAAAGTCAACAAACCCCTTTTAACTAATAATTTTTGTCCTCCTAAATTATGCAGTAGAACCCCAAAAATGAGTAGTTATACTGAGGCAACAAATCAGCAGAGAGGAAAGTATCCCACATGAACCCCAGGAATGACACCAGTACAACTTGATCCCCCAATAAAATGATGTTCCCACTCCTTCAAAACTTCAGGTCTTCTTCAGAAGAAATCAGTAAAATCTTCAAGTCAAAATGTTGTAAACCAGCCTTGTCTTCAGTCTAACAAAATCTGTCAAGACAACAAAAAGAACCAAAACACAAGTACCTCACCAAGACACTCATCCTAGAAAACTGAAAATCTACCCTCACACCAACCTAACAATTAACAATTAAAAGAACTACCACCCTCAAAATAGCACAACACAGTTACCACCCAAATGTCTATTACTAAGCTCATAATTCTCTCCCCATCCCTCCCAGCCCTTCCCAGAACACCCCCCAATGTCACAACAATACAATCAAACACCAATCCCCAATTGTTGCTGCTGTTCCACACCCTTTCTTCCACAATAATGAGGCTTTGAGATCCAGGAGAGAAAGGAAAAAGAATGTTCCCCTTTAAATCTTGCCCAAAGTAAATGATAAGAATCACTTTGTATTCTTTGTAACACCAGTGTTGGATGATCAAAAGTTTGATGAAATAATAGCTTGTTTCTGCATAACCAAATTCTCCAAATCACTATGGAAAAAATCATACTCCAGTGTGAGTTCTTCTTCCCATTCCCTAATAAGTTCCATGCCAAAAGCCAGTCTTTAATAGTTCCACAACAAGCTGATTTCACACCCCACCAATCCAAACATAAACACCAGATATTCCATGCCACAGGACAACCTATAAATAAGTGATCAATCTCCTCTGGCTCCTCTTGACAGAACACACGCCAGATATTATTATGATAAATCCCTCTGCTCAACAAAAAACATTTTGTAGGGATGGCTTGCATACACATTAGCTAGGTGAAAGCTGCCAATTTAAGAGGTAAAATAGGAGCCCAAAGTAAAGTAGACCAGTTCAAATTATGGTTATGCTCCTCATCCAACCACTTGTACATCTTCTGTACTGAAAATCCCTTCTTGTCTATCTTCCACTTCACTATGTCCTCACCTTCAGATAATCTGGGAAAATCATTCAATAGTTGTGACAATAAACCCAGTTGATCTAGTTCCCATCCTCTTAGGTCTCTTCTAAACAAGAGAATCCAGTCTTGTTCTGACCAGCATTGAGCTATCCTCTCCTTTTTCTGTAAGCTCAAATGATATAACCTTTGAAACAAAAATTTTAATGGCACCTCAGCTAGCCACAGATCCTCCCAAAAATAGATAGATCTCCCTGATACCACTGTCCATTGCAAACCATCAGCCCCAAATGCACTGGCAAATTTAGGTGTATTTAATAATGCTTGTATATGCCTGAGAAAACCTTGACCATTACTTAGGAAGAATTTTGATAAATCCCAAGACTTCAAATCCCAATCATATTTTGCACAAAGTAGTTTTTTCCACAAGGAATCTGTTTCAAGAGCAAACCTCCACCACAACTTTGCCAATAATGCCATGTTCATAATCTTCAAGCTTTTAATCCCCAAACCTCCACAGATCTTAGGCTTGCAGACAAGTCCCCATCTCACTTTGTGTAAGCCTTTCCTTGTTAAATTTCCATTCCACAGAAATCTTTTTTGCCATTTCTCCATCTCCTGAATAACTCCTTTTGGAGCCTTGTAAAGGGACATATAAAACAGTGGTAAGGAACTCAATGAGGATTTGATTAATGTGATTCTGCCTCCAAAAGACTTGGCTTTGTTTTGCCACAAATTGAGCTTTGCCTTAAATTTCCTAATCACAGGTTCCCATGTTTTTTTCCTCCTTGGATTGGCTCCCAGTTGGAATCCTAAATACTCAAAAGGTAGTTGCATTGAACTGCACCCCAATAACAAAGTAATCTCCTCCTCTGTCACAATATTTGGATTCAAAACTAGCACCTTTGATTTTTGGAAGTTGATTCTCAAACCAGTTGCCTGTTGGAGACATTTTAATGTATGCTTCAGAGTGATTGCTTCTTGTCTCCCAGCCTTTATAAAGATGAATGTATCATCAACAAACTGAAGATGTGAGATCTCAGGCCCATTTTCACTACACTTTACCCCTGCAAACATCCCTTCAGAAATCCCTTTGATCATTAATTGATGGAAACTTTCAGCTATCAATGCAAATAACAAGGGAGAGAGTGAGCATCCTTGTCTTAGACCTCTTTCCAGATGAAAATCCCCAGATGGAGATCCATTAATAAGTACAGAAGACCAAGCATTGACACATTCTGCAATCCAAGCTCTCCAAACAGTGCCAAAACCCATAATGCCAAGAAGAGAAAATAATGCTTCCCAATCAATGTGATCATAAGCTTTCTCAAAGTCTATCTTCAATATAATAACCTCCTGACCAGTCTGTTTTATAGAATGAATGAGTTCTGAGGCAATTAGGATCCCATCCAAAATTTGCCTACCAGCAATAAACCCAGTCTGAACATCATGTACTAAGTGATCCATATGTGGTTTTAATCTTGCAGCCAGAATTTTAGAGATGATCTTGTAGGAGCTGTGTATGAGACTAATTGGCCTATATTCCTCCCAACCTTGAGGAGTATTGTTCTTTGGAATTAAGGTAATGAAAGAGGAATTTAATCCTTTCCCTAACTGTCCCCCAGCATGGAAGTGATTTACTAGCTGCATAATGTCTTCTTTAATTATCTTCCAACAAACTTGGTAAAACCTTAATGAGAATCCATCTGGACCAGGGGATTTTTCACCATTGCAGGCTTTGATGGCATCAAAAACCTCATCTTCTTGAAAAGGGGTCTCTAGATTGTTTGCTTGCATCTGTGATAAGGAGTTGAAAGGTAGAGAAGATAAATTAATGCTTACCTCCACCCCTTTTTTAAACCTTTTAGCAAAGTGAGTCACAGCCAATTCCTTAATCTCTGATTGTAACTGATAAGCTCTTCCACCTTCCTGAATCACACTGATCTTCCTTCTAGTGTAGTTGTAATTGGCTATAAGATGAAAAAATTTGGAACTCCTGTCCCCCTCTTTTGACCACTTGAGTCTTGCCTTTTGACACCACAGCTTGGCTAGTAATTTTAATTTCTGAATCAACATAGCCTGACACAGGGCTCTAATTGAGAACTCAGAAGGTAGAAGTTCTCTAGTTTCAGACAAGCCATCCCACTTATTGATCTCAAGCCTTAAATCCTCTATCTCCTTTTCCAGGCAACCAAAAGTATTAATGTTCCAGCCTTTATAGTAGCTTCTCAAGGCTTTTAATTTGAACCACAATCTGTAGGCAGGAGATCCATAAACCACCAATGACTCCCAAATTTTTTTTTGTATCAGAAAGGAAATGTGGATGCTTCACCCAGGCATTGATGAATTCAAATGACCTAGCACCCCAATCAACCACTGGATTGCTTAAAAGTACTGGTTTGTGATCTGATATCCCTCTGGGAAGACATGACTGAGTAAGATTACCAAAGTGTGTAAGTAACTGAGGCCTGAGAAGGAATCTGTCCAGCCTAGAGGCACTTGATCTATTATTGAACCAGGTATACTTTCCCCCTGACATTTGAATATCCACCAGCCCCAAATTTGCAAGTAGCCCTCTGAAATCTCTAATACTTGCTTGTGAACACTGAGAACCAGATTTTTCTGAAGCTTCCAAAATAGCATTAAAGTCCCCAGCTAACATTCTCTTAACTTGTCCAATATATTTTAAATGTCAAAAATATGATATGTATTGATTTCAATTGATTTTTCTTCGTCTAATTAATAAGTCAATAATCAATATATATTGATTAATTATCATAAAGACAAAAGTATCATAGATTAAATCAATTATAGTATCTTTATGTTCGGTTCACCGATTTTTTGGTATCCGTATATTTGTTTAATACATTTTGGTACTCTTATATTCGGTACACGGACGTTTTGAGTATTTATGATTAAAAAAACTAATGGAGAAAAGTTAAATGAGCATTTTGTTCTTTTATACTCCAAATGAAATACCCTTATGAGTTAGAAGACCATTTTATCAAACCCTTAATCAAAATCGATATTCAAACCTTCAATCAAACCCCAAAATACTTCAAACCTCGAACCTTAAATCTCCAAAATCCCCAAACTTTGTCATTTGGACGCCGATCATTGTAGTAGCTATCGTAAAATCAAGTTTTAGGGAGAAAGGTCTAGAAGATGGAGGTTCGCAAGATGAAACTTGTGTAGATCTAGCTCGGGCGGCGGCGAGGACGAGTAATCCGTGGACGGTGAGGTACGCGTTAGTCGTGGACGACGAGGTACGCATCAGTCGTGGACGGCGAGCTCTGAGTCACCCCTAGACATAGAATGGAAACAGGTGGAATGGAACCGGCGAGCTCTCCGTTTGCTCGAACTGGGTGGAATAGAACCATACCTTTTTGGAGAAGGAAGCCGCCACCGCCAGAGAAGAAGCATGGATAAGGAAGTCGTCCCCGCCGCGAATTAGGACCTAGAGCGTTCAAGATCTGGTCGTGTTCTTCCTCGAGCTTTCAGGATCTGTATATGAAAGTTTAAGATGAGTGTACGAGAGTAGTTGTAGATTATATTAGGTTTTGATTAATTTTAATTATTTTACTATTATTTTATTACTATATTATTATTATATCTTAAATATAATTTTTTTGTAGTTCTTTTTGTCTTTAAATGAGAGTAGTATGTTACTTTCTCTTTTTTAAAGTCATAAGGCTAAAATGGATAAGGATAAAATCGTCATTTCACTTTCACTTAATTATAAATGGTGTCACATGATTTACGGAATAAAATATTCCGTTAGTTTTTTAACGGAATATGCTCAAACCGTTCTTGGACCGAACATAAGGGTTTCAAAATGTGTTAAACAAACATAAGGGTACCAAAAGGTCCATGGACCGACCATAAGGATACCATAATGTATTTAACCCAAATATTATTTATACCAATGTAGCTAAATTACTAAGTGATCACCCCAAGGTTTTTGTAGCCACATGGGGCGACAACGATGAAAATCGGAAGTTATTGACAAGAAGTCTCTCTGACGAAGCGAGGCCAGTAGGAGGGCGAGGCCTTCTGAAGGTCACTGGTAGGAGTTGGCTCACGAGAAGTTGTCCTCAACCAAGGGAGACGACTAAATGCGAAACTTGGAGGTGGGCATGGAGCTCCTCTTTGACGAGTCGTCGACGGTGACGATGGGAGCAGACGGGATGGACCAGTTTATGGACATCCAACATTTCCTGCGGGAGCAGTTGGAGTCGGAGGGACGGGGCAAGCAAATATTAAGGGGCAGCAGGTAGTCGTCCCTAGGGACCTCGAGAGGAGAAAATCCATGGTGATTAAGGAGTCGAATGGGGGATCATTTTCCCCCCAAGGATGCATGCAACTGGCTTTAGGATTAATGGTGTCGTCGACATAATCGTGAGGAAGGCTAGAGAGAAGGCAGATGCTCGGCCTCTACCCTTGACGGTTCGAACCACAAGAAACTGGGAGGGAACCGAGGGGCATCAAGGATAGGCGAGGGTGGTCAAGAGGAACTGACTTAGTTTTCTCTGGCAACAAGGGTCTCCCCACCAGGAGCATTCTATTGGCTCGCAATGGTCCATTGGTTTAGGGACATATGGAACCAACCGGATGTCCCGAGTCGATCATTAAGATACGAATTGGTGGGTTTATTTATTTTTGACGGCTCGAGAGCGGGCGCAGGTCCGCGCGGGGGATTTGTGGACATTTCGTCTCTAGTGAAGTTGGCGGAACTCAGGCCGAACATGGATCTCCGGGATTTGACCTTTTTAATAGCGAAATGGTTCACGTGTTTCCCTCTTGGGTCCAACTTGGGAAACGAGATGGCCCTCGACCAAGGGGACATGACGTAGAGGAATGAAGATGTCGTAGGCTCAGTCCATCAAATCAACATATATCCCGTCAGCCACATGGGTGCCCTTGCGCCATCACCACCACATACAGACATATCCTATTAGAGGGATCCCTCTTATGTGACAGGCTGAAGGCAATTGGAACGGTGGAATCTCCCCCGCCTTCTTAGCACTGATGAGCCAAAGAGGAAGGCCAGTTATGGATTTTAAGGGAACCAAGATTATCGGCTTTGGGAAAAGTTGGAAAAACGGTAGGAGAACGGGGGTTACACCCTTACGCCTCGCCTAATGAATAATACGTGTGGACGTAAGTGTAGTGGAGTCACTATCTCAATTGTGAAGAAAGGCGGAAGAGTGGAAGATCATCCATCACGATTTTGTTTCACCATGGATACTAGCGTAAGTGAAATTGGTTATGCATGATGAAGTTTTGTAATGTGTATCTAGATATATATGTTAACAAGGCTCACATACCTGTTTTGATGTATCGGCGTAGCTGGGGTCGTAAGGCAATTGACAGTTGTGCGATTGATTACCCCTCCCTAGTCATTAGGAGACAATTGTTCCACCAAGTACCGACAACATTATCCTCTACTAGCTCGGGAGCTATCCCCCGGACGTTTCAGAAGGCCTCACTATCCATCCGGGGGAGGACGACGTCCGCTGACTCTTCGGGGTGGTAGATTTCGTCCTACCATGCGCTAACATTCTTTTGGAATCGAATCGGTCTAGCACATACTCTCAATCTCTAGCAGATGTACCAATGGTTCATTCTGCTATCACAACTACCCCTGGCATCTACCTTTAAGTTTCATGATCTATACGCTCTATCAGCTTTCAATAAGAATCTGCATTTTATTTTTGTTAGTCCTTTCCACGTTAGATTTAGTGTGTCTGTCGTATTTGTCTATCTCTTGAGATTAAATCTTGTGTTGAGCGATTCTTCTGTGACTCACCATATTTTTGATACACTGTTAATATATTATGATTTCAGTTCAAAACACATATATCAATAATTTAAATAGACCAAAATAAATTAATTTTAGTTTTAATTCATTATGAAATACGAAAGTGCTAAAACAACAATATTATTAAAACAAGTGAATACAAAAAATTGCTCTACTAGGGTTTTGAAAGCTCTACCGTCGTACGCAACACTATGGCTATGGCTATGGCAATTGTCATGGCTTATGTCAAGGTTCTTCCTCTCTTCTCTATCCACCATCTCCTCTGCACATCCCCTTTGGGTCCTGCGAGAGTTTTCTCTTATATGTTTTGTAAGAACCACTCCCGGTCAACGCCAGTCAAATCGCCGAAAAACAGGAAAATTTAAATTTTTTGGACAGACACTTAAATGAACCAAAATTTGACCCCGAGGGTCATACCGGACTTGATTTGACCCCGATATCGACCAAAGTGAGATCCGGGGGACTCAGGGCAACTTTCTGTCCAATTTGGGAAATGTTGACTTTTTACTGGAAAAGTCAACCGAGCGACGTTTTGGTCCATTCGAGGTCCGTTTTGGATCCAAAAAGCTTAGCCGTCGTCACAGCGATCTTAGTTGAGCCGTTTCCTTGTAGCCCGTGAAGTTTCGTAATTTCTTGGAAAAAGTGCCCGTTCGGGGCCCAGACGGCCGAATTTCACGAATATGACTGAAAAATATCTAGAAGATATTTTCCGAAAAGGGATGAGACCCCCTTGCCACATGTCACCAATGTGGTGGTGTTAGGTTTATTGGACAAAACAAAAGATGAGACTTTGGTGTTAGTTTTGTAATTAATGGTTAGTTATTCTCTTTGAACAAAAACAAAAGGAGGAATTGTGTAGTGTTCGGCCACACAAATAGAAATGGGTGAGTTTTAGAGAGAGAAAGTGGAGAGAGGAAAGAGAAGGAGAAAAGGGAGAAAAGAGAAGGAAAGGGTTGGAGTTTTGGGATTTCCCGACGATCCAACCAACGGATCGTCTCAACGATCGAAGAATCGAGTTCCCGTCATCATTCTCTACGGTGAGCACCTAACCGATTTTTGTTTTGGTACGTTTAAAAGTTAGGGTTTGTGTTTAAATGGGTTAAATATGGATGAGTCGAGGTGTTGGGTTCGTTAGGAACGTTTTGGGGCGAAAAAGGAAATTTTCCCATTATGGCCGTGTGGGGCCCACATGCTCGGGTCTCGTGTTTTCGTGTTCGGGTGGTTTAGGACGATCCCCAAGTCGTTAATCCACACCCAGATCGAAATTTGGATTTAAATTGTGAAAGTTGTAATTGACGGGTTTAGAAACTTTAAACGCAAATTAAATGACTCGGATTTCGGAAATTGATTCCTTCGAGTGCATAGGAACCCTTGAATTATTCTAAGACCGTAGAAACGAAAACAGGAATTTTCGGAGCCCCGGAAGGGCGTTTTCAAAACCCGGCAGATTCGCCATGTCGGGCAAATCGGGCTTTTCCGGGTCCATTAACGACAATGTCGAGTAATTGGGAAGTTTGGGAGTGATCGACATTGTCGGGGTTACATTCGGGCGTCAAGTTTATTAAATTTCAGTTTTTGTCTGCGAACTTAAAAGTATTTAAAATTGTGTCTTATTAGATCGTGCCACCGACAGAGGAAAGGGAAAGCTAGGCGAGTGATCGAGATCACGCCAAAGCTTGTTTGTGCGCTTTTGGAGAAAGCATACGAGGTAGGGAAAAGTAGCCGGATCTCGTCCCTGATTAGGGAAAGTTAACAGTAGAAATGCATGTGACACCGGGGTGTCGTGGGTTAAGTAAGTTTATCGAATATTAGAAAGGCAGGCGACACCGGGTGGTGTCGTATGATACGGGAACGTATCGAACAATATAAATGCATGTGACACTTAGTAAGGTCGTAGAAGCAGTGAACTTTCGATATTAGAATTACTGGAGGCATTTGGTTATGCCCGGAGGTTGATTGTTTAATTTGTCTCTTGGGTGGCCATGAGAGCCCGTACTTTAATGTTCGTGTCTTGGGTGGCCATGAGAGCTCGTATTTTACTGCTGTGTCTTGGGTGGCCATGAGAGCCCGTGTCTTTACTGTTGGTGTCTTGGGTTGCCATGAGTGCCCATGGGGTTGTTGAACTCGTGTCTTTACTTTTGGTGTCTTGGGTGGCCATGAGTGCCCGTGGGGTTGTAGAACCCGTGTTCTACCGTTGGTGTTTTGGGTGGCCTTGAGTGCCCGTGGGGTTGTTGAACCCGTGTTCTACCGTTGGTGTTTTGGGTGGCCTTGAGTGCCCGTGGGGTTGTTGAACCTGTGTTTTACCGTTGGCGTCTTGGGTGGCCATGAGTGCCTGTGGAGTGTCAAACCGGTGTTTTTGCTGTTTGTTGTACTTTGTTTGTGATTGTGATTGTGGTTACCTGAGGTTGGGGGCCCGCTTCATAATAACGGGGGTCTTGTGATCGCACACGTCTGCATGTTCAGACGGGGTAGGGGGCCCGCCCGTGAGGAAAGGGGTCCTGGCCGCGCGTGCGTGGGTTGGGGTAACAGGTCGACGGCCTGATCCGACTTTGTATCGGGAAAAGTGCGACAGGTCGACCGCCTGGCCTGACAGTGATCAGTAAAGGGCGTGGGGGTTACTGAGCAGTTGGAGTGCGATCCTTTGTGATCTTGTTTGGTGTGCGATCCTTAGTGATCTTGGGTGTTGCGTGGTTATCTGTCGTGTCTTTGGAGGAAGTCGTCAATCGTTGTGTCGGGTCTACATTACGGGTCCGAGTGTTGAGTCGGTTGAGGAAAGTAGTAGTCGTGTGTTAGTCGGGTTACTTGAGTTGGGGAATGGTAGTCCCCGGTGTTGGGTTTGTTGTTGGTCTTACCGGCATTATCTGCTAAGTATGCCGTAGTCAGTCTGTTATCCGTGGTGATGAGCGAACGCTCACCCCTAGCTGCTTTTCCTACAGGTACTGGTCGCGGGATGGACTAGGTGAGCTCTCGAAGCTTGAAGAGCTAGGAGCGGGAGTCCGGGTTTCCGTTTTGAGTCTAGTGACGTATACCTTGTATTTTGTCCACTTGTGGGACGTACTTTTGAGTTACAAGTTATTGTTTTGTGTAACTAAACTATGGTTTTAATCGATTTATTTAAAAGGTCTAAAAATGTTTTACTGTATTAAACGTTCGCGTTCCGGGTTCGGTTCTACTGAATTTGGGGCGTGACAGCTTGGTATCAGAGCTCGAGGTTTCACACCTCGGACTGTACGTCATTTAGGTGGGGAGAGTCGAGTCAATAAAGTCTCGTAGTGCGTTGGGTACACACGTCGAAAACCGCGTGTAGTCCCGTAGTGTCTTGAGTCTTTGTTGTTGTTTTGTGTATGTGCAGTACGGTCATTACTAGCATATTGTTTGTGTGTTGCTGTGTGAAACGTTTTTAAGCTGTCGTGACTCGACTCAGGGGTGCCCCTGTAGTCGAGCGTGACGACGTTGATATCAAGTGGGTACAATGTAGTTCGGGGACGCCTGGACCGGGTTGTAACTACCTGATGTCAAGAAATGAGGTTTTATAATGAAAGTGAAATGTTTTAAAATTGGTCGCGCCAGTGCATGTCGCACGCACGACGTGCACTGGGCGTGCACCATGCACGCAGGCCACGCGGAGTGCATCGACCAAAGGTGGCCAGTTGAGGTGCTCTATGTCTAATCTGCACGCCGTGCTCCCAGCGTGCGCTTGGCGTGCGCCTCGCACGCTGCTTGCATGTCGTGCGCCTGGCGTGCATGGTGCATGTTGGGTGCACTCCGTGCGCTCAGCGTGCGCATCAGAAATTCAGGGCCTTTTTGCTTCTTTTTGCTCCGTTTCCGACCAGAAGTTCCCCATTCCTTTGGAGAAAGTGTTTTAAAATAGGTTGGCCCTGTGGGCGTGTGTTTTAAAATTGGTTGGCCCTGTGGGCGTGTGTTTAAATTGGTTGGCCCGGTGGGCGTGTTTTGAAATTTGTCGGCCCGGTGGGCGTGTTTTGATTTTGTATGGCCTTGTCGGCTTGTGATTGAGGTTGGGTGACTTGAATTTGTCTGTGAGTAGTTGTGCGTGTGGTCGGTAATTTGGTGGTCGACTGTGTGTGTCGCTTAAGGCTATTTTTAGGGTCCGTGATTCCTGTCTTGTTCCACCGCCTTGATTGTGCAGTTTGAGTGTTGGTTTTGCGTGTCGGTGTTCACGGCTGTGTTGGTTGTAGAGGTCGTAAGTTCAGTGTTATAGGGTGAGGTCTTGGGTTCGAGACTCATCAATAGCCTACGGTAGTGATACAGCGCCTCGGTGTGAGAGTCTCACCACGGAGAGGGGTTAAGGTTGATGCGCTGCGGCGCCATACGAACTAGGTTTCCTCTATGTGAACGGGTGTTCGAGGTTTCCCTCGCGTGAAAGGGTGGTTTGAGGTTTCCTTCACGTGAGTGGGTTATTCGAGGTTTCCCTCGCGTGAACGGGTGGTTTAAGGTTTCCTTCACGTGAGCGGGTTATTTGAGGTTCCCTACATGATCGAGTAACTAGGGTATCGAGGTTGTGAGAAATAGTGGCTTGCGGAATTGAGAATAGGATCCCCGTTGAGGTTTCCCTACGTGATCGGGTAATTGGGGTGTTGAGGTTGTGAGCAATAGTAATTTGCTGAATTGAGAACATAATCCCCGTTTGAGGTTTCCCTACGTGATCGGGTAATTGGGGTATTGAGGTTGTGAGCATTAGTGGTTTGCTGAATTGAGAACAAAATCCCTGTTTGAGGTTTCCCTTACATGAGCGAGTATTTGAGGTGTTGATAGCGTGAGCAGCGTGACGTTGTGGTATTAGGTTTTGAGGTAGTGGCTTGCCTTGGTTAGATTGGTAAGTCGTTAGTGCTTTACTAGTATGCCATAATCGAACGGGTGTCCGTGGAGGTGGGCAGAACGCTCATCCCCTTTATTACTTTTCCCGCAGGGGACGAGTAGCGAATACTGGTTTGGTTGCGGAAAGTTATAAGTAAATGCATAGAGGACCGTGTGAGGGTTGTGCTAGACTTTACCGAAGTGACCAATGGAGGGGTTGTTCGGTCTCTGATTTGGGCGTCAGTTTTATTGGATACCGGGGTGTCACACTCGTTTGTTTCGTCGAGTGGTGCTAAGATGTTGGGGCTGAGTTTAGAGCCGTTGAGTCCACCCATGCGTATGGATACGCCGGTTAGGGGTGATGTGGTGTTGACTAGGGTCTGTCGTGCCTGCGGAGTTAGAGAAGCGAACCGATACAGGAGGTTCGAGAGAGGGCTCAAGAGCCCTGATGATGGATCGAGTCCTCACCCCGAGGATTCGGGTTTGTTCGGAGTTGGTAGGCACGAGGACGGTAGAGGAGCGAGGTCTTAGAGAGACCGCTAGGTTTCGTGAGGTTCGGTAGCGACCGAGCTTGTGCGTGTATCCGTGGCAAGGATACTTACGAAATGACAGCCTTTGACGTGATCTTGAGAATGGATTATGGGTGAGATTGCTTTTGTTTCGCAGGCTCAAGCTTCTGGTCCTTTGCAGGTACATAATCCTACGATAGCAATTTCTTCTCGATTTCAGGATGGAATTTCTCGTTCGCCGGAAGTGAGCCGGAGCGTCTGTGGTGATGACATTGAGAAACAGAGCATGGGCATAGAAGCCTCGATGGTACAGGTGCATTGCTTATCTAGTGCCACTGGTGCTCCATCGTCGGTAATGCTCTCTGGTAAACGGAACAGGAGATTTTCCGGGGAGCTTTCGTTAGAGGATCAATCGGATTCGAAACTTGAATTTTCAAATCGTAATCCCGATTCGATCGGTGACAGTGACATTATTGGTTTCGAAAATCAGGGCACGAATCAAGCAGTAATTCTCGCTCCTTTCCGCGTGGAAGATGGTTTGGATCGGGCTTTGCAACGTGAAACAGCCCATGGTCAGATTAAGCTAGTGGCTGGGTTGCTTTTGGTGCAAGCGACCCATGATCCTGTTGGGTCTCGAGGTAGGGTTGGATATGAACCAACTCGCAGCGGAAAATCAATGAAAACCAAGAGACCATTAGAACCATGAAACAACTAACAAAGAATGGATTAACAAGAGAAAAATTCAGCACTAGTTCTTACCAAAACAAGAACACCGGGTAACGAATGATTGGCTTGAGTCTCCAAGACGCCTACGTATCCACATGGGAATCAAAGCCACGTAGTTCTTCTCTTTGAGGACTCAAGAACACAAAAATGGAGGAGGAAACTAGCCAAACCCGAAATGGCCATGGAAGAGGGAGAGAAAATGTGTTTCCTATTCTTGTCTTGTGTTTGTTATGTTGAAAAAAGATGACTTAAACATAACAAAACCCATACTTGTCCAACTAAAGGCATGGGACAAGTATGGTGTCAAGTAAGGTGTAAATAGGACAAGTATGGCAAGACAAGATTGGGTTAGGTGGTGAATCACCAACACCTTAATCTTTGTCTTGCTTACTTAGTACTAATTAATCAAGACTTGATTAATTAGTTCCATGGGCCTTGGTTGCATGGGCCTTTCATGGGCCTCTTGGAACATGGCCCGTGACCATTTCTAACGAGGTCCCGTGATTCGCTCATCGCCTCCAAGCCTTCCATACCGGAAATGTCCAACATTATCCGACGCGATCAATCCCAAGACTCCAAGCCTTGTCTCGATCCGTAAATTCCTATTCACGTACGAGCACATGACCCAAAACCCAGTTTTGGTCATGTCCCGAGACAACTCCCTTTTGGCCATTCTCCATAAATGTGTCAATGAGTTTCATCCTCCGGTGTGACCCTTAGGTTTATGCATGTCAATAGATCAACGTAAAATCCCATTTTACTTGATCCTATTTAAGTGGCAACTAACGAGACTTTAGTATTGCCTGACATTACATAACGAATCGACCCTGTCGATTCTAACCTTTCCGTCGTCCCTATCATTATCCTTTTATCTCCGATATCCTGATTGAGATAAGGCATAGAGCCGTCATCCTTATTATTCTCAATCACCGTTCCTTGATATGTGAGATGACTGAAGATATGATACCCAGTATCATGTGCATGGCCATGCTATTCTTCCAGTCACTCTCGATCAAGTGGCCGAGAACCGATATCTTTCCCATACCTTAGTATGAGGGATAAATCCCTTAGCCGTCTTTCGTGTCACTCATGTAGCCCGTCCCCAAGCCAATCCTGGCCGTTATGGAAGCCCTGTTACGCACAACGTTAGGCTCAGGTCAAACTCAGTTGTTGACTACATAGCGATCACAAAGACTCCTTGGTCTAAGGATACATGACAAGCTACAACACTGAATATGTTCATGACTTAATCTATGGCACATATTCAGGGCGGGTCGTCCAATATCATGTCCCACATGATATCTATGATTAGACTCCGGAATCCCATTCCAATGACTAACAGAACGTAAGCCATAAAGAGTCATCTTTCATACTAGTCGCTTCTAGTGAAGCTTTGTTGACTAGGGACCCATCGAGTGTGATCTATCTCGATCTATGGTTCTATTCGCATGGTGGGCATAGATCAGAGCACACATCGATATATTACTCCAACACATAAGTAATATAAAGCCGCTTTAATTTTATTGCTAACGATGATATATACATTTGGACATTTAGGATTGAACTACGGGCACTAAGACTAACAGATCCGACCCAAGGGCCTGACCCGGTTCGAGTTTTTGACCCAGTTAAGGTTTCCGACCCTATTCAGGTGAAACCTTCAGATGTCGTTTTGGAATGAGGTAGCGCCCCGTTTCAGTAGGTAACGCAGAAGGCCCAGTCGGAACAGGCCCAAACGATCCAGCTGGAGCAGGTTCAGGCCCAATTTATGCATACATAAGTTCTGGCTAGTCCTGGTCTTGGGTCGGTTGTGGGTCCGAAGTAGAGGGTTTCGTCTGGGGATCAATCTGGTCCTTGGAAGGAATCCCTACTTAAGTCCCCAATACGATTGAGCCGACCTCCTCCATATCTTTCGAATTATAAAGTGTTTAGCATGAAGCTTCCACCCATTGAGAGCGCGTCCCAAAAAGCTTTGCAATCGATCGATGGGTGGGTAGAGGAAGCCCTCGCGGCTAAGGCCCGTAAGGGTCTTCCTAAGTCCACTTTGGTACCTCGTACTCTTAATACCATCTCTAAGACCCGAGCTTTCATTCAGAAGGCTTCCAGCGTTCCGACCTCAAATAGCGAATGGTATGAGGAAGATTAGAGGAAGTTGTTTTTGACTGGTTGATTCTGGTTGTTTTTTGTTAAGGGTTTGTGCCCTGTTTTCTCTTATGGAGACTTATGTAATCCTGGTTGCTTGCTTTTTGGCTTCTCATCCTTGGAGAATGACCATCGAATAAAAATTTCCGCGCTTATCAAAAATAATAAATAATTAATTAATAATGTACTCCTTACCTCATACTCGATTATCAAACAACAACATGAGAGTGTCTTCAATTATATTATTGAATGGGTCGTACCATTTAATCGAACCAAAGAAATATTGTTGCCAGTTTTGGTTTTAGTAAAACTCTCTCGAATTGAGAGCCTACCCTACCCTAGCGTGTTTTGTTGTTATGGACCTTCCGTCTGTCGCTACTGTAGTTGCGCCGCCTGGGCCTGTCGGATTTGTCATTTAGTTGACCTCGCAGACCACGCCTGGTGCGGGGTTTCACTACGGGTGAGAGTGGATGGATTTCCACAGCTCTCAACGGCTCTTCCCTTTCCCTCCCCTCTTGTGGTTCTGGAGACTCCTAATCCGATCGCCATGCCTCCTCGTCCTAACCTGTCGGCCTCTCCTGGAATCCCCCATCCGTCTGGTCTGCAATTCCCACCATCACCAGCACCCTCTTCTTCTCTCCCACATGTCTCGCCCTGGCCTCCTCTGTTGGTGGACTCTGTGATCCGGGTTTTAGATCCGCTGGGTTCGCCTGGGTTCTCTATTCCGCGAGGATCGCCCCCTAATCCCCCTGGTGCTACTTTTTATCGACAGCACTAAGAGCGTCAGAGTTGGGTGGGGCGAGTCTCGGTGACTTCGGCTCCAAGTTACAAGTCCTCTCCACGTGGACCGAACCCTAGCCCGCCTCTCAGGGCCCACCACCACCAAGACCTTGCTCTGGTGCCTAGGGTGCCTGCCGCCCGATCTAGGGTTCCGTCTCAGCCAGTGTTTTTGCGGCATTAGTCTCCTCGCCTTCTACATGGGATGGGTGACGCTAGAAACCCCCAGGGTGGGTAGAACTATGGAGGTGACGGTGTGTGCGGCATACACCACGACCACGGGGGTAAGGACTCACCGTCAATACCTGATTCGCGACCGATATGGGGAGCAAAGGACCATGGTAGATTCCTCTTCCACGTTTGTTCGTCGAGGTTAGACTTGGAGGTGGACGAGGGTTTGGGTACCCCCTAATGGGGTTGTTCCCGACCCTATCTTTAGGAGAGGTGGTTCTCTGGTCACGGTGGTGCGGCCACAATCCCAGGGGCACATGGTGGAGAAGACGCTGTCCTAGACGGGGAACTGGTGGATGGTTCCTCGGTTCCGCTGACAATGGACCCGATACCTATTGCTAGATTACCTTGGGGGAGGGACCTGGCGTAACAATGGACCCGGTACCTAACTCGGGTTCCAGTGTTACCGATTGGGACACAAACCAGCCGTCAAAGCCAGGCCTCCCTAGGTGGTTCAGCCCCCACACCCTGAATTTTGTACACACGAAGATCCGGTAGAGGGCTTGTGGGATCCAGTTCTCTGCTGAGTCCACTACTGATCCCCCACCACTGGAGAGTGGTGGAATGGGCGGCGGAGGAGCTGTTGAAGTTCCAGCGCCCCAAGCTAGAGGAAGAGCAGCTGTTGGAGGGCAGGCGAAGGAGACGCCTGCATCTGGTTGGGGCGACAAGTCACAGGTGGGGAAGAAGCCCCATCGGGGGATGAGGCCCTGCTTGAGCATCGGGGACTGACCCTGGGAGGGGTCCCTACATGATGCTTTGCCTCCCTCCATCACCATTACCGTCGAGATCTCTGATCTCCGGTACCCCATTCCCCCTATCCACCTTCTGTCTTTTCCCAGAGGGCGCCATTTCAACACCGTCGAGGACGGTTCTATTATGAAAATAATAACGAACATTCTTAAATGTTCTATGTCTGTTCTTCGTGGTCAGAGAGTCTCTGATGCACTTTCTTGTTATTACAAACAATAATTATTGAATATTGCACCTTTCGCTAAAAAAACAACAACAACATGATGTTCAACCACTTATCTCTTGGAGTGTTATTGGACCAGATATCTTATTCGGAGGTTATTTAATTATTCTATTCGGATAATTTGGATTTGAAAAATTTATGTTCAAAATCTATCTGAATTAGCTTAAAATTTTGGGATTTTGGGGCTTTCTTATTCGGACCGGTTCCGAATTTTAACCGGACCTTAATAAGCTCATGTCTTTTTAGTCCAAAATGTCAATTTCAACCCATTTCCTCTGTTAAAAAAATTAAAAACACTATCAATTTCTTTAAACGATTCAGCTTAAAAAACATTAAGTTAGGATCACTTAGTGATCTCAATGATCCATGTTTTTTTTAAACGAGTAAACTGGGAAGTGCATTACTACGAAACATAAACCATACAAAGCAGGGCGTAAAAGCCTTGGGTTCCAGAATATTGTCTGGGTTGACCGTAGTCAACCCAGCTCTCATGGACCTGTAGAAACAATCTACTTTGGGTCGTAGACACTACCTCACGACATCCCCTTACCAGCATTTCAAAAAAATAAAACATGAAAGAAAAAGTCCAACCACTGAAATGAAAAGTACAACCTAAACTAAAACATGAATAATACTAAAGCATGTAAAAGTAGAATGCTCCGAGACGTCCCAATACCCCCCCCCCCCAAGTCTCGTCTTATCGTCCCACCCCCGGATCCCAAACCCATCGATAGGGTTGCTCCAAGACCTTCTTCAATCGGCTCGTGTGTGTGTTCGGTTGATAAATCTTTAGCTGCTGCCGGTTTGTGTTCGATCCAACATCTCGGCAAGTCCAAACCATGAACATGGCCCTCGAAACCTCAAAACACCAGTGCATAACAAACTAGAAGACGGAGATATGACAATAGTATCGCGTACCTTATTAGGGAAACACATCTAGCGAGGGCCGACGATCAGCGATCGAATTCCGAGCAGAAAACTAGAAAAACCCTAAGGTTTGAGAGAAACCCTAAGGTTCGAGAGAAGGAGAAAATCATTCTTGAGGGTGAAATATGGTAGCTGTTGGACTGATGGAGGCGAAGACGATCGACAAAAGAGATGGAAGACGATGATAGGGGTGGAGAAGGGGGCGGTGAAAACCCTAATTGATTTTCAATGATCAATGCTTAATGGTGAAAAAACACCCCCAAAATTTAATTCACATAAATAATAATCAAATATATTTTACAACCATCAATGCAATATTATAAAGTTTTACAATCATAGAAAATTTCAAACTACAACAAAATTTTAAACTAAATCCGGATTATAAAAGTCATACTAAATTTAAATATTACATTTCAAATATTAAAAAAAAATACTTGTATTCTGGATTTGAGTATTAATCAATACTAAATATTATCGGACCTGATATTACCAGTATCCGTCTGATCTGGAATCCTAGATCTGGATCCATGTCCGGATATCCGGATTTCAGGCCGGATTTTGTCCAACTTTGTTTGGATCAGACTGGTCCGGATTCACCTGGATTTCGGATTTATTTTGCACACCCCTACTTATCTCACACGCACCTTGAAATTACGATGCTCCAACATACGAGCGGGTGGAGTGCTAAGATCTTTTGAAGGGTTTCAGATTTTATTTGTTGTAAAAAAATTTGTATATTGGGGAATTCGATTCTTTATTTTTAGTATGGTTTATATTTTTTTGTGATTCCAATGTTAATTCTTTTTATATTCGGAATTATTTCAATCAATTTTAAGGTTTTATTTTAATATTTAAATAATTTTTTATTGAATAAAGCAATACAACTTTTTTTAAAATATTTAAATGTTTTTATAATTTCTGGGCCACTTGGCGAGTTTCTATTGGCTAAAATGTTACGCTTAGTGCCCGTAGTTCAATCGTAAATCTCCAAATGTGTGTATCATCGTTAGCAATAAAAGTAAAGCATCTTTATATTACTTATGTGTTGAAGTAATATATATCGATGTGTGTTCTGATTTATGTCCACCATGTGAAATAGAACCATAGATCGAGATGGATCACACTCGATGGATCCCTAATCAACAAAACTTCACTAGAAGCAACTAGTATGAAAGATGGTTCTTCATGGCTCACGTTCTATTAGTCAATTGAGTGGGATTCCAGAGTCTAATCATAAATATCATGTGTGTTGTTACATCTAAGTTGGCCTTATTTGAGTCAAGCAAGATGTTAACTAAGATGTCGTCTGACATCATATGTGTGCAACCGGTGCAAAGCTATGAAAGATGTTAGCACATATTTCATCAACGTGACAACGTATGACAATGCGCATGGGTGTGGTTTACCATGTCTATCTTGTGCGCGTCTATCCTTATCCGATTATGAAAATTTACTTCATATTCTTAAAGATACTCATGACACAATTTTATTTGCTTAAGGAAACAAGATCATGTACTCCCCAAAAACCAGAAGATATTACAAAGATCTGTATGGATTGTTTTTGGAAGTGTTGCTGAACAAGGAAACTATAGTTTAGTGTAACCATGAATCAGAGGTTTGAAAAACCCTAGGAGAAACAATCTTATAGAGGGTGGAGCTACATAAGTCGAGAGACTCTCTAGAGCTCGGGTTGATCGCAATACTAATTATCTGTCGATCATTGTTGTCAAAGAATATTACTGTGTGCATTGTGCTTGTGTTCATGATTCTAGTTTTCTCAAGCGTGTTGAGAAACTAAATGAAGTAAACCAAAATAAATGTTGTTGTGCTCATACTATGTCTCGTAACTGAAACTAGTAATAGAGTTGTGTTCTCGTGATTGTAGTACCACAATCTTTCATTAAAGACGAAGAACAATCCAAGACTAAAGAGCTTGAAGAATGGAATCGAGCGAGGAGCTCGGATTCAAGGGAGCCCTAAGATAGGTTTGTCACTGTGTAATAAGTAGCATAGGGTTGATCTGGATGATCTGATAACTTGTATGTTGACTAATTACTTGATAGTGAAAACCATTCCACTAGCAGAGTGCTCCCATAAGTAGGTGATGATACACCGAACTAGGTAACCAACACTTGTGTCTTTGTGTGCTTGTTTGCTTTTATCATTCATATCTCCACATTGTTTGAAAGCAAGATGTATGTCCAGTACATGTCTTAATATCTCGTAAGACATCTTAGTGTTTAACGTAAAGTAACATATTGGACAACATCTTGCTACTGCACATAAGCATAATTTCAATGTGGGACATGATATTGGACGACCCGAAATGAATATGTGCCATAGAGCAAGTCATGAACATATTCAATGTTGTACCTTGTCATGTATCCTTAGACCAATGAGTCTTTATGATTTTTATGCAGTAAACAACTGAGTTTGACATGATCCCAACGTTGCCTGTGACAGGGTTTCCATAACGGCCAAGATTGGCTTGGGGACGGACTGCATGAGTGACACAAAAGATGGCTTAGGGATTTATCCCCCATACTATGATATGAGAAAGATATCGGTTCTCGACCGCTTGATCGAGATTGACTGAAAGAATAGAATGGCCATGCACATGATACCAGGTATCAAAGATCCAGTCATCTCACTTATCAAGGAACAGTGATTGAGAATAATAAGGATACAGCTCTATACCTTATCTCAATTAGGATATCTAGAGATAAAATGATAGTGACACAGACAACAGAATTGTTAGAATCGACAAGGATCGATTCATCATGCAGTGTAAGGAAATACTAAAGTCTCGTTAGTTGCCACTTGTGTAGGATAAAGTAAAGTGGGATTTTACGTTGATCTACCGACATGCATAAACCTAAGAGTCACACCAGAGGATGAAGCTCATTAACACTCTGATGGAGAATGGCCAAGAGAGGAAGTTGACACGAGACATGAATGAAACGGGCTTTTGGGTCATGTGCCCGTAAGTAATTAGGATTTTACTGATCGAGACAAGACTTGGAGTGTTGGGAACGATCTCATCGGATAATGTTAGACATATTCGGGATGAAAGACGTGGGAGGCGATCAGTGCATCACGGGACTTCATCGGGAATGACCACGGGCCATCACCTGCGAGACCCATGGGCGGCCCATGTCACTAAAGGCCCATGGAACCAACTAGTTAAGTCTTAACTAAATGGTTCTAAATAATTAGATAGATTAGGTAGTCGGTTATAAAATTGGATTCTCAACCCACCAATTATCTACTAACTATTAAGACTTTACATCATCCTTGTCCTCTCCACTATTATTCTATTATGTTGATGAGATTAAATGACATAAGGGTCATCTTCTCAACATAAGAGAGATAACACACTAAAAAAGAAGAACAACTTCTCCCTCCTCCACCACGAGTTTTAGCCAAGCTCTCTTTCTCCTCCATTTTTTTTGTGTTCTTGAGTCCTCAAAGATTAGAAATACGTGGTTTTGATTCCTAAGAGGATACGTAGGCATCTTGGAGACTCAAGCCCGATCATTCCTTACCTAGTGTTATTGTTTTGGTAAGAAATGGTGATTTTAGTTTTGTTTGTGAATTTAATCGCGGCAGTTCTTTATGCATGGTCTCGAGTTATTTTCTTCTGCTGCGATTGTATGTTCATACTCTCCATCGAGACCCAACATAAAAAAGAGAAAATCAGAGCTGGAATCAGCATCATCCTATTCCCATAAAGGAATCAGCCACATTAGAATCCTATCCAGAAGAATTTGAATCGATCGATTCATATTGTTTGACCATGTATCGTAATGTTTTTGAAAGAAACGTTGTACATGCTCTAACTAACCCACACACTTATCCATTGATGCGCTATGGTTTTGTTTGAAAAAATTCATGAATCTGAATTATGAAACAAATCCATAAACCCCTCATGCCAAAAATATCGTAACCCATATTAGGTCTCTCAACATAAAAATCGAACTTGTTTTGTCCAAGGATTTGGACCAGCAAAGCCGAGATGTGTTGAAGATTGGACACAAATTTGAATAAGTGTTCTTCCTCAGGGAAGATCGGCAACACCGACTACCAGAGACGAAAACCTTACCGAAGACATCACCCTCACCTTGAAGTATCTTCTTGTGGTAGAGGAAGAAGCTACTTCGTCCTCAAACCTCCCTAGATTTGGAACTCGAGCTTGTCATAGAAGTCGAAGACAATCTCGCCTTTGATCGAATATGTGTTTCCTCTCTGATTCCAATCTAGAGATTTTGAGATGAAGGACAAGCACAACAACATAAAAGAAGGAAAAGCTTCCAGATCCGTCGAGGTCTTGCCGCCTTGAAGTCGTCGTCGCCCTTAGCTTCCCTCACCGAACCCAACTTCCCCTTCCCCTTCGATCGTTAACATCGGTGCCATGAACTCGTGAGCATCTCCACCTTGGAGGAAGAAGACGGCTCACCATGACGGCTCTGTTCGTGAGTTCAAGAAAGATGAGACAAAGCATATAAATGTAGATTCGTATTATATTATGTAGATTAATAATTAGTGCAGATTCATAGTATATCTAGATTTGTGTTAATTATAAATAATTTTATTTATTTATTTATTTTTATTAATTTTGTTACTATTAAAAGGGGCAAAATCCTAATTTCGCCCACAAAATCCATAGAGTTAAAGGTGAAATCCTCATTTCGCTCTCCATTAAATAGAAAATGGGGCTAAATGATTAACATAAAGGAACTTTTCGTTCATATTCACTAAAAGAATGTTGTGACCAATACTTAGGGTTTTCCATTTAACACTTTTTTTTGAAACGAGAAAGAGGTATTATATTACGATTTCATCTCATGCTTACACGATGGGATATAACAGTCCTGAATACCAGATTTCTGTCCCAACCGACCATGACTCGTCAGGCGCACATGGTTCCTTACATATAATCTGCTTTGTCTCGCATATCCAAACTGAAGAGTTCCTCGATCCAACGTTTCTAACGAAAAATAGACCACAATCCTAAACCTATATAGCCAAATTATTATTCGACCTAATGCAATGAAAATAGATTGTAACTTAGCCTTTACTGCGGATTCCCCGAGACCTCCCGGCTGCAGTTGTCTCGGGTCTGTGGGTATAGTCCATAGACGGTCCACCCCACCCCCGCCATGGGGGATAATTCACCCCTCGGGGGATTATAGCCCCCGGGCTTAAGACCCGTTCCTGATCATGGCCAGTAATGTCCGTATGCTTCAAGTTCCCATCTGCTCCATCCAGGGCCGCTGGCTTGTACCCTGTCTTGATCTTCCTGTGCCTGGGTCCAATGCCAGGATTGAATCTCAGAATCCCCCGACGGACCAAAGGTATGTCCTTCAGTGCGTATTGATTCACCGGGGGCTTTGGGGTTGCCCGACAACCTGTGGCCAGGTGATGCCTCCCTTCAGACGATCGTCGTTTGAGGTCTGGGACGCGGCGACAACAACCCATGTCGCTTTGAAGACGACGACAGTGGTCCTGGAGACCTAGGTAGACTTCCTCGAGTCCCCAGGTGTGCATGCACCCTAGGGTTTGCATGTCTCCTAGGTGACGCCGACGGCCGTAACATCCGGCTCGGTGGGGGAGATGACGTTCCAGTGTGGGGAATGGGACTTGTAAAATCCTGAAAATTTAATTGTCTTTTTACGGTTTTTAATTGACGGGTTTGGGAAGCGGTTCGAAAAGTCAAAAAAATAAAGGGTCAAAGGGTCGGACCGGGTCGGGTCGGACCGGGTCGGGTCGGACCGGGTCGGGTCAGACCCGATCAGCAACCCAAGCCCGGCCTGGCTCTTCTTCCATTTGGGCCGTGCGGCCCATCTGCACCCGAGGCCCACTACCAGGCCCGAGGTATTTAACCCCGATTTAGGGTTCTGACCCTTCACTTCCCCTCTCTACACAACGCCTCCCTCTCCTGTTTCTCTCCCTTCTCTCTCTCCCAGCCCACGCCGATCATCGCCGCCCTCTCCCGGACCTCCCCTCCTCCGTGCCATCCAGACCACTCCCGACCTCCATCTTCGTCTCTCCCTCCTTCCTCGGTCACACACGGCATCCCACCTCCTCTCCTCCTTCGTTTTTGACCCCGAGCTCCTTCTCCTTCCTCACGCCGTCGCCTGCGTCACTCCGACCACCCTTTCCCTCTCCGTCCAGCCCGATAGCCACCACCGAGCCCGTGTCTCTCTCCGTCCTTCTTCTCCGTTCAGACGCACCGCCGCCGCCACCGAGCCCTCCCTCTTCTCGGCCGCCCTCCCCGACCTGACCTACCTCGCCGGTTTCGTCCGAAACCACCGCTCCCACCGCCAACTCCACCGCCGCCCCTTTTTCCTCCACGGTGAGATTCGAAACTGTGAGGTATAGTCGCCGGTGACGTCTTCACCGGCGGTCGGCTTATTGTTTCCCGTTTCCGTCTCTTTTTCCCCTGTTATTGTTGTTTCCTTCCCGAGCATTTTTGTGGCTCGGGTTATCTTGTTCGGAAATTACATTAATAATACTAATGTTAATTACTTATGATTATTGCTGTTTTGGGTGGGTTGAATCGAAACAAAATCAAACTGAAACCAAAGAAATTGATCTATTAAAAAGGGTTTTTGGTTTAAAAACAAATCAGATCTAATTGAATGAAGAAAATAATTCGTTTTAGAACAAAAAAATTAGTTTTAACTAAGATCGGTTCATTGTTGAATCTGGAACGATCTGGGCGAGTTGAGACAGAAAATAATGGAAAAGGGTTTTAAAATGTCTTGTTTAAAATAAAACCAGATTTGGAAATAAAAGGGAAGTAAAATCAGCGGATTTAAAACGGATTTCGAGCAGTTGAACGAATCGGGATTTCTGGGTAAAATGGACTGCTTTTCGGGTTTAAAAAGGAACAACAGCGGACCGCTGAATCGGACCTCGGGATTCGTGCGTTGGGACCGTGCCTCGCATGCACCGGCTTCGGTGCTCGGGTACTCAAACCCGATTCGCCGTGAACCCGCTTTTATCCCGCTCGAGTTTAAGGGACAACTGTTGAATTTAAACTGGATAAATCGTGGCCTTTAAATTAACCTGGGAACCGCCTCTAATTATGGCTTTCGTGTTATCTTTAGAGTCCGGCTTCGATCGAAGTGAAGCTCGGAGGTAGCGAGCCAGAACGTCAGCAGCTAGGAAGCGTAGCGGTTGCTCTTCAGTTGAGGTAGGGAAAAGTAGCCGGATCTCGGCCCTGACTAGGGAAAGTTAACAGTAGATTTGCATGTGACACCGGGGTGTCGTGGGTTGAGTAGATTTAATTTAAATACTAGAAAAGCTTGATACGGGGTTGTAGCGTTTATCAGAAAAGCATGTTACGGGAACTTAGTAATTATGAGAAAAGCATGTGACACTTAGTAGTGTCGTAGGAGCAAAGAACTTAGCGTTAATTGTTTTACTGGAGGCATATGACCATGCCCGGAGGTTGATTGTGAACTTGTTGATATTAGGAGTACTGGAGGCATATGACCATGCCCGGAGGTTGTTTGTGAAACTAGTGATCTTAGGACTGTTGGAGGCATCGTTTATGCCGGAGGTTGTTGTGTGTTATTTTTTACAGTTGAGTTGAGTGGCCTTGAGAGCCCGTGTTATTTATTGCTGAGTCTTGGGTGGCCTTGAGAGCCCGTGTTATTTATTGCTGAGTCTTGGGTGGCCATGAGAGCCCGTGTTGTGGTTTCGGTGTTTTGGGGTGGCCGTGAGTGCCGTGGGGTGTTGAACTCGAGTCTTGATCGTTGGTGTGTCTTGAGTGGCAGTGAGTGCCCGTGGGGTTGTTGGACCCGAGTCTTGATTGTTGAGGTGTCTTGAGTGGCCTTGAGTGCCTGTGTTGTCGAACTTGCTTGTGTTTGTGTTGGTGATTGTGACTGTGATTGTGGTTGCCTGAGTGAGAGAGGTGAGTGAGACAGGTCGACCGCCTGGCCTGAGTGGTTCGGCAAAGTACGTGAGTGAGAGAGGTGAGTGAGACATGTCGACCGCCTGGCCTGAGTGGTTCGGCAAAGTGCGTGAGTGAGACAGGTCGACCGCCTGGCCTGAGTGGTTCGGCAAAGCGCATGAGTGAGAGAGGTTACTGAGACAGGTCGACCGCCTGGCCTGAGTGGTTCGGCAAAGTGCATGAGTGAGGGATGTTACTGAGCAGCTGGTTGCGATCCTTTGTGATCTTGTTTGGTGTGCGATCCTTTGTGATCTTGTTTGGTGTCGCGTAGTTCCTTGAGTCCTTGGAAGAGGTCGTGATCGTTGTGTAGTGTCTACTTTACGTGTCAAGTGTCGAGTCATTCGAGGAAGGTCACCGTGGGTGTTTGTCAGTCATAGTACTAGGGTTGGGGACAGTGATCCCCGGGGTTAAGTTCGTTGTTGGTGTTACCGGCATTGTCTGCTAATTATGCCGTAGTCAGTCTGTTATCCGTGGTGGTGAGCGAACGCTCACCCCTAGCTGCTTTTCCTACAGGTACTGTTCGTGGGACGGACTAGGTGAGCTCTCGAAGCTTGTGGAGCTAGGAGCGGAGTCCGGGTTTTTACTTTTGGTCTAGCGACGGATACCTCGCCTTTTTTGTCCGCTTATGGGACGTTTTATTTGAATTGTAATTATCCTTTTGTTGAACTAAACTGGGATTGTAAATTGTTTTAATGGAAATGTTTTCAAAGTGTTTTCTTATTCTAAACGTTCGCGTCCCGAGTTCGGTTTACTGAAATTGGGGCGTGACAGACCATCATCCGGTGGTGGGTGCCCTGATGGGGCTCAGGCCGATTCCATTCCATGACCGGACGTTGATACCAGGGGCGTGCCTCGAGATTATGACCAGGCTCCGTCGGGAACGTTCCGATCCAAGGCGGCAAGTACGACCACAAGGGTCCCAGGGCTCCTCCCTGCATTGACCACCCACCCCGGCGATACATGGTCATATGCGCCATGGTCGGACCGAGCATGATGGGACGAGGCCGGGGAGGGATCTCCGGCATCCAAGGTGACCTAGGGCTTGTTCCACTGTGATGACGACGGGAACCTATGAGAACCATCACTAGCGAGATAATGATCGAATGGAGGTTGAGGGGGAGAGATCCGGGTGGAGAAGATGGTATGGCTAATAGTAGCAGCGGCTTTGCTGACGGTGGCGGCTCGGCGAGGAAATACCAACGTGGAGGAACGACTGAGGCAAGCAAAACGGGAGGAGACCGACTCCGATGATGGCGACGATAGATTGAAACCCTAGGGTTGGACAGAGAGTGTTTCGTTACTTTTTTTAACACTTTTAAAGTTTAGGTAACTTACTATTCATATTCAATACTTTATGATAGATTCTTATATTTATCCCTTTATTATAATTGAATTTAAATAAACTTGAATGTGAAGTTAGACTCATAAAATAACATTTTGATCTCAAACTCAAACCTTTTAAAGTTCAATAGATTTACAAGCATACTCCTTTTGTATTTATTAATATATAATTTAGTATATATATATAGGGAAGCTTTCAGGTACACACCACCCTTAGGATACAAATATGCGAACCTCATGTAAATCTGCGGAAAAAAAATGTAATTACATTTTATTTTAGAGATATTATATTTTGTTTATGTAAATCAAAAATAGGATAGTCTAACGTAAATGTAAATCGTAAATGTAAATCTACATAAATAATTTGTAATTACATTTTATTTCCACATATTTACATGGTTCGCACCGTTTGTATTTTAAGGAAATTTGTACCTGAAAGTTATCCTATATATATATATATATATATATATATATATATATATATAGGGTAGCTATCCAGTAAAAATCATCTTTATTGTGCAAACTACGAACCAATCTAAGCCACAGGATGCGGTCAAAGTGACGTCAGCAGAGCGCGTGCGATGTTGACACGTGGCAGATTCGCGCGCGCCTCTGCCCGCGCGCGTGAGCGTGTTGACCACGCGCGCGCACGGTGCTAATAGTTTGGCGTGCACAGTGCTAATAGTTTAGCACAGTGCCAAACTATTAGCACTATGCGCGCCACGTGTCAGCACTGTGCGCGCACACCAGCAGCGCGCGTGCCCACGTGTCAGCACCTGGTGAGTTCGTAGTTTGCACAATAAGGGGTGGTTTGTATTTGATATCAACCCTATATATATATATATATATATATATATATATATATATATATATATGATAGCTATCAGGTGCAAACTTTATATCTTCGTCAGAACGTAGAACTTTCAATCTGGGCCCTTGGATCATAGAATTAAAGGTCCAGATTTAATGCATATCTTTTTAATTAATGCATATCTTGTAATTGGTTTCGTAATCAATCATCCCCCACCCCCTGAATTTCGGTGGCCATCCGATTTGGGTAATCAATGGCCCAGATTGGTTCTACGTTCTGACCCGAAACAAGGTTTGTATTCGATAGCCCATATATATATATATATATATATATATATATATATATGGTTGATTTCAAGTGCAACCCCGTCCAATTTGGTACGAACTTACGGCCTTTTACCAGAGCATACTCTGGAAATTGGTCTTTTTTCCCACCAAGTTTATTAAATTAATTATTCTCGCTTCGTCTCAACTTCGTTTGTGTTCGATCTGGCAAGGACTATTTGATCACGATGCATATTGAACAAATTTTGAAGCATGAAAAAAGAAAAAGAAAAGATAGTTCCAATATGGGTGAGTAAATTTTGTGACATGATTTATGAATAAGATATGAATGGTTTCCGCATATGGTAAGAATGGTAGATCTTATATAAATAATGTTCCTCTCGTGTACCATCATTTTCTCTTTACGTGAACCTTTAAGAAGAAATTTCGAATAAGTGTACTGATAAAGAAGAAGAACCTCTTGTTGGAGAAGGATAATAAGATGATGAACATGACTATTATGTAGACGATGAAGGTGTTGAGAAGAATATAATTCTAATGAAGAGGACATCAAGTTTCAGTAATTTTGTTTATTTCGTCAAAACCACAATCTTTCAATTGTGTTGGTCTTTGATTTAATGATTGTTACATTTTTTGGAAAACAAATATGGTAGAGGAAACATAGGTATGCGACCTTATTTATACCTTTGGGCCCTTCAGACTAATGATCAATCACTAGAAATCATCCATCTTTTTCTGGACCAACACGACGCTCCTTACTCGTCAGCCTTTTTGTGGAATCCTGGCTATCCAGGAAACCTTAGAAGCTTCTACGGACCCTGAGGTCACGAATCCTAGCCTAGAAGAGCCTTAAAAAATCACACCACATAAGGAGATGTCAACAATCCTCAAAAGAAGTCCCACAAATATGGCACCAATAATTCTTTAGAGGAATTTGGACGCCCATTTCCACCATAAACACACTAATCTAGAGGATGTCATGGAAAATTAACCAAGAAAAGGCTGCCGCTTTCGGTGGCGTAACAGGCACCCAAAGAACACTAGCCCACGACTTCCTTTCACCCTAAGAATCCACCAACCTGAGAAAATTCCGTATCGAAAACCTTTCCCATAAGGCACCAAAACACAAGCGTCTGCCTTATTAGTTACCGAGGAATTTGGGTGCTGAATATCCTCCAACTTCCATTTTAACCTCAATTCACGAACCTTCAAGGACAGATAAACCTCAACGACCAAACCTCGTTAACCGAAAAACTGGACACACTGCCATTATGATCCTCCAACTAAAGAAACAACTGATGTAATCGCTCCTTGAACGGGGGCTACCAACCCATGAGCCTAGCCACTACACCCTCTGTTGAAGTATAATTTCCACATAAAAAGTGTATGGACGAATTGAACACTTGATAAGCATGTTAGTGCCTTCACTCATCAGTTCGAGCTTTTGGGTTGGATTGGGCTTTAACATGGTATTAGAGCTGGTTCGGCCCATGGCCCGTTTATCACCCCCACCCTATGGTCTCTAGTCCATATGCAGATGTCCAGTCATGTTATGGCCCACGTGTAGATGTCCAGTCCTACACGTAAGGGGGGGGGGGTTTGTTGAGATATAAGTCACACATAGAAAGTGTATGGAAAAATTGAAAACTTGATAAGCATATTAGTGCCTCCACACATCCGAGATCAGGACATTAGTTACTCTAGGCATGGCTTATGTTGGAGTAAGAAGAGGTGGGGAAGTTATGTATGACGAGAGGCTCTTCAATAAAGAGAAAGGGATGGACTCTGTCTTTGCAACAGATGACTAATACAATGTATATGACAAGGGTCGCTTCACAGCCCAACCAACTCTTTCCACGTTGTACCAGCTCAAAAAGGACACTGATGCTGACATGTATGGTGGAACTGAGAAGGCCGCTCCAAGAGATAGACATGTTGAGTTTGAGAAGGAAGTGTAAGAAGATGATCTATTTGGCCTGGATTAGTTTTTTTTTTCCAGAGGTAAAGAAGGGTAAGAAATCCATGGAGCAAGAGTGGCGCCAACTCTTTTTCTTTTCAAGAGAGAGAAAAACAAGATCAAGAGCCATAGGTTGTGGTGGTCTTATTTTCACTTCATTCTTGATGGAGATTTCAAGAACTTGGTCTTGATGGCTCTCTTTTCTTCCATGTGAGATGGTGTTGCAAGAATCAAGAAATAAGAAGATCAATCTTTGATGTGGTGGATGCCACGAGCAAGAGAGGTAAGAGTGGTTCCTCTGTTTTCTCTTGGGTGATTGTTCTACAAAGGAAAGAACTTGGGTTTTGTTTCGGTCTCTCTCTTTCATGTGTGTTGGTGTGCCGTGGGGTTCAAGACAACAACAAAAGTGCTTGTTGATTCAAGAATAGATGGTGTGGTCTTGTTTTCTTGTGTATGCTACATGAATCAAGGAGATTGTGAGGTTGCTTGCAAAACCTAAAAATCAAGGAAGTGATTCTTGAATTGGGTGGTTGTGGTAGGCATTAAGTTGTTTAGTGGCCACGGGATCAAGCAAATGGTGGAAAGAACTTGGTGTCTTATTGTGTGGTTGTATGCCATGAGTGATAAAGAAACAATAACAAGTGTTCTTGTGTATGACAACTTGTTCCATACTTTGATTGTATGATCGGTGGAAGTGAAAAAAGGAAAAAAAAATGTCGTGATTGTTGAATTAAAGCAATCAAAAATAGAGCAGGGGCCGCCAGAGTCGTTGAGAAAGGTTTGCGCTGACGGTGAGGAGTAGGTTATGAAGAAAGACCGAGCTTTATCTTGCTTGAGCTCTTGTGTGGTTGTGCTACAAGTTCAAGAAAATAACAAGGTCATGAATGTGCATATATGGATTTGGTGAAGAAAGAAGGAATATTGTTCTGAACGATGAAGAAAGAGATGTCAAGCAGGGGAAATTAAAAAGGTATGTGAAGCACTCAAGAGAAAGTGCATTTGAAAACAAAGATATACTTGCAGAGTAGTGCATGAAGGAATGAGAAGAGCCTGACATGCTGATGGTTGTGGCATGAGAAGCTCCAACATACACTGGAGCTAAGAAGATCACATTGGTAAAGAACAATGTGAAGCAGCTAAGAGAAAGTTGTTATGTGGGTGTTGGGAAAGAGAATGCTAGAGATTGGTATCGTCATCACAAGAGGTGACTTGACGATGACATACTTGTGAGGTATGTTGGCAAAGAGAATGTTAAGGAGTGGTACCGTCAGCATTACAGGTGACTTGACAATGACATACCAGCGGGTATATTGGCAAAAGGATGCCATAGAGCGGTACCGTCAACACAAGAAGTGGCTTGACAATGACATACCTACGATGTATCTGCCGTTATATATCCTAATGCGAGCATTAGGTGCGCGCACGGTAAGAGAGAGTGTTGGAAGACACAATAGAATGAAAATATCATCAATATGTGGCTTGATGATGACATACTTACAAGGTATGTGTCATAAGAGAGAGTGTCGTCGAATAGGAAACGACGAATGAAGTTTGGGAGCACACCTTTTGAGGGGTCTCTTAATAGAGTTGAAGTTTTGGAGATGAGAAGAATTTTAGGTATCGCAGACGTAAAGCTTGAATTCAAGATTAGGGGGATATATCTAGGGGTGGGCATGGTCGGTTAAACCGACCATGAGCCTTACTTTGACACCACACCTCAAATCTGCGGATTCCAAATTTTAAGACCTCCGTCGGGACCGGGACCGGAAAATTCGAAATTTTCCGACCACTTCGGTTTCAGGTCGGTTTGGAGGTTTGAACCGACCACCCAATTAAATTTGGGCCTCTAGAATGGGCCCTATTATTTGGGCCTGAACAGACCCAAAGTATAATTTTGATATGTAAATAAAAAGACAGTAGAATTTTTTTTCAGGCCAAAAACCATTAAAAGATGATCAGAAATAGCCATAAGCCAATTTCTGGTCATCCCTTAATGATGAAAAACACATGCCTAGAACTAATACCTCAAAAAAATAATAGTGTTACATAGTTTGAGTTTTCAACGAAGAGAGAAACCAAAAACAACATTACAAATACATAGGATTCAAAGACTACATATACTAATGTCTTCATCCTTCATTCTTCAAAATGGTTCTTCATCACTACAATCCAAGCTCATCTCTTCGTCCTTGATTCTTCAAAATGGTACCTGTCAACAAAATACAACATCAGTAGAGAGCAAAACACACAAACAGCAGCAAATACAAAAACAATAACCACTTACCAAACACACATACCAACCAAATTCAAAACTTAACAGGAACCCCAATAGAAGATGATTTTTCAGCAATGGCTGCACAAATATGTTAAGTGTTAACAGTTAGAATTTAATACTATATGAATGCAAAGTATAAGTTAAAATAAAAGTTAAAATATATACCATCATCAACAATCTGTAACTTGTCCATCTCAGCCTCTAAAGCAGTTGTGGTGAGGAGTGTTGGTGGAGATTTCAGCCAATCTTTGGTACATATCAAGGCTTGAACAATCTCAGTAGCCAAAGAACTCGTGAAATCATGGACTACCCTACTCCCATCACTAAAAGCACATTCACTTGACACAATTGTGATTGGAATGGCTAGAATATCTCTAGCCATTGTTGATAAAATGGGGTATCGGTTGGCATTCTCTGCCCACCATGTCAACACTTGGAAAGTAGTGGAATCTGCAACTTCAGGCTCTAAGAGGTATTTCTCAAGTTCAGATTTTGGGGTCCCCTCAATCGAGGTTTTCAACCTCTTATATGCCTCAAACCTTTGGTGCTTAACAGCTTTGTCGGTAACAACTACTACTGGTGTGGCAGATTGCGTTACCGACTCAGCAGATTGATCATACTCGCTGCTGTACTGAACAAACAGTGACTCCAAAGATTGTTTCACTAATGGGATGAGTATGTCAGAGTTTTCAGTCACATACATGTTCACAATAAGATAATTCACATAACCAAGTTTCTTTCGGGGATCTAAAATGGGTGCAATGAATGTAAACAAATTTAGCATACCCAAATCCCCGAAGTACTTATGAAATTTCAGACTCATCTTGACAGCCATGTTGCGCATGTCAAGGTTCTCATGTACCAAACCCTCAGAAATTGATGTATGAAGATCAGATATTTCATCTAATATCAAGTTTGATGTAGCATAATTTGAACCTGATATCCTCACCGTTATCTCATAAAAGTGCTCTAGGAAAGACATAACAGATTTGCACTCTACCCAATCTCTCTCACATAGTCTACCTAGTTGGGTCTTATCCTTGCAAACTTTGTTGTCCATCTCTAAATTCAAGGTAGGGTCTAGGCGACAATAGATATCACAGGCTTTTTCTAACCTACAAGCTGACTTAAGCATCATATAAGTCGCATTCCACCTGGTTGGAACATCTAAGGACAGCAACCTCGCTGTCTTATAACCAGCTTGCCCAACAGCTATCTTAAACCTAGAAAGCCTCATGGGTGACAACTTGATGAACCTAACAGCAAATCTAATTCTCTCCACAGATTTCCCAATCAAACTAATCCCATCATTCACTACCAGGTTCAAGATGTGAGCAACACATCGCATATGCATAAATTTCCCATCTAACACCGAGTTGCACAACAAATTTCGTTGTGAACTCAAATGTCGTATGGCACCATCATTCGCACTAGCATTGTCAACAGTAACAGTCATGATCCTATCTAGACCCCATGAATTCAGACAAAACTCAATAGCTCTTCCTATGTCTTCCCCTTTGTGGGAAGAAATTGGGCAGAAATTAATTATCTTCTTATGCAGCACCCAATTATCATCGATAAAGTGAGCTGTGAGACACATGTAGTTTATTTGTTGGACACTAGTCCAAGTGTCCGTTGTAAAGGAGATTCTAGGGGTCGATTTCCTGAAAAACTCAAACAGTTTGAGTTTTTCAGTTTCATACAAGTGACATATATCCCTCCGGATAGTGTATCGGGTGGGTACATCGAACATGGGACAGACAGCTCTCATCAAATCCCTAAAGCCCTTATGCCCTACAAAGCTAAAGGGCAGTTCATCTACAAGAATCATCTTCATAAGAGCATCTCGAGCAACTTGTTGGTTGAACTGCCAACTTATAAGTTGGCCGTCACTACCACATTCCATAGGCTGGAATGCTAACAATTGTTGGGTACAGTCAAGTCTCCTAGGGTTCTTAAGACAAATCTTATAGTGACCTACCAATGTACTAGTCCCACACCTATTGGAATTGTACTTATACTTCTTACCACAACACGAACACACAACAAACTTCTCACCATCAACAACAATAATATCAAATATCTCCCATGCAATAGAACTATGACGAGGTGGTTTAGAGCCCTTACCTGAGGATGCAACTGTTGTTGCATCCTTCCCATCAGATCCACCCGCTCCACCAGACCCACCCGCTCCACCAGACCCACCAGCTCCACCAGACCCACCAGCTCCAACAGAAGCAGCTCGAGTAGCTCCAACAACAGCAGTTTCTCCAGCTCTTGCACGTATTGGAGGTGAAGTGATACCATCACTCACCTCCATGCTATCAGACAACATCACACCCTAGCATAAAAAAGATGCATATATTAGAAATTAATACAAAAATTCAAAAAATAAAAATTTATACATTCTATACTAAACTACGATGCAAAACTGATCATTAACATTTTATGTTAACTAAACCCTAAACTACTATAGTTAACTCTTGCATAAACATTTTATTTTACCTAAACTTTTAAGAATCAGTCAATAGTTTTGTTATTTTTATTTTAAGATAAATTGTTTTTAATTTAAGATAACAAATTTTAAACTGTCAAGCTAACAAAAGAACTAATCATTAACACTATAAATAATTTTATACCCTAAGATGCAAAACTAAACTAACAAGCAAAACTAATCATTAACCCTACAAAAAAATTAATTTAAGCTAACAATTTTTTAGCTAAGATGTAATACTAAATTAACATGTAAAACTAATCATTAACCCTAAACTTCTGTTAACCAGAATACAAAAGACTTTGATTAACCCTAAACTAAGATACAATTTTACCGTAACCCTAAACTAAGATACAAAACCCTAAACTGAGATGCAAATTTAAGCAAAACAAAGCATAAACAGATATAGATTCGATTTTATACAAAACCCTAAACTGAGATGCAAATTTAAGCAAAACCAAGCATAAACAGAGATAGGTTCGATTTTATACCTTCCCTTTGTCGATGTACATCTCTTCAACCCAACTTCCTGAGCTTGATGTAGATCTGAAGGTTGATTTAGATCTGAAGCTTGATGCTCCAAATCTGGTTCGAGTTTTGGAGTTCTCAGAGCTCATCCTCTCTCCCTCTTTAAGCTACCGCGATTCCACACTCAGCAACGGTAACCTCGCCGCATTAAATGCGGAGGATATGATAATCGGAGCGAATTTGACAGAAAGTAGCAAAAATACGACTAAGCCAGAGAGAGAAGAGGGACTCGAGGAGGTTGAGTGTCTTGGCCTTCGGGACTGAGACATGGGGAAAGGGTTGAAGGAAGCTATGTGAGGGAAGTAGCTGGTGAGATTTGAGAGGTGGTGGACCGGTGGTGACTGATGGCGTACGGAGGCGGCAGAAAAACGGTGACTCGGTGAGAGAGAGAGAGCGATCGAAGAGACAGAGAGAGAGAGAACGACGAGAGACTGAGAGTGTATGGAGGAAGAGAGAGAAAGGATCAGGGTTAACGAAGGATGGACGGCCGAGATTCAAACCCTAAGATCAACGATCCAGATTCAGCGGGCTTATATACAGTTGTTGGGCTTCAGACGAACATGGGCCAATCGATTTTGGGCTTCGCTATTCCATTGGGCCTTAAACAGGCCTGCTACTGTTCCGGTCGGTTTACACAAAACCACTGGTCTGGTTCTCTTGAACCGGCCCCCGACCTGAACTACGCCGGTTCAGGCATTTTCCGACCTGAACTACGCCGGAAACCTCCGGTTCCGGTCTCTCCGGTCCCAAACGTGGTCGGTTATGGTCGGAAACCGGCGGTTCCGGTTTTTATGCCCACCCCTAGATATATCATCGTTAATCTTGCTCTCCAAGTTTGATCTTGACTTGGTCAACAAGTTAGCTTGGTCAATAAATTACCTTAGTCAATAAGTCATATCGTTTTAGGAATTGTCTTCTTACATTTCCTTTATTCGTAGTTAATCTTATAATATAAATATGTATGTAATGTTCTAAGGAAAGACAATCTGATTTTACATTCAAGAACAAATTGTTCATTGTTTATTTTCTATCAATTAATGTTATCGTTAATCTTGGTCTCCAAGTTTGATCTTGACTTGGTCAACAAGTTAGCATGGTCAATAAGTTAGCTTAGTCAATAAGTCATATCGTTTTAGGAATTTTCTTGTTAGTTTCCTTTTTCCGTAGTTAATCTTATAGTATAAATAGGTATGTAATGTTCTCAATGAAATACAATATGATTTTACATTCAAGAACAAATTGTTTATTGTTTATTTTCTATCAATTAGTATCAGAGCTCTTGGTTTCAATCCTTGACAAAGCTTTCATGAATTAGTAGCTTTTCCCACTTATTAGCTTATGATTCTACTAAGTGGGCAGGGCGGTTGACAGACATAGTTAGCCTAGTTTTTTTTCTTTGTATTTTTCGCAAGGTTCTAAAAAACGCTAGGCGCTAGTCGAGCGGTTAGGCTCTTCGGGGATTAATTGGAGACTAGTCGGAGATTAATCGGGGATTAATTGGATTTTAATTTTTTAATTTTTAATTTATTATATTATATATATGAATAAAATATGAATTTTATTATGAAAAAATAGTAAAAAAACACATTTAAAAATACAAAAAAAATATATTTGTTACATAATCATCCTTAAATGTCAAAAAAATTCATATAAACAACATTAATATCCTTATATAGAAAGGGACCCCATTAGCGATGCCAAAGAAGGAACAAGCTCCTTTGTTGTCTTTCTCTTCCTTCTGCAAATTTTTACTCTCGTTGTATAGCGAATATGTTGTTATTGAGAGTAGTTCGCGTCCAAAGAAGGCTCGAGGATCCGCTGTTCCGGTGGCTTCCCGCAAAGGCAAATTCCCGATAGCAAAGAAAAGAGTTTTCAGCAACAGCAATGTACGTAAAGGGAATTGCAAGCAGGGAGGCGGTGTTTCTGGGTTGAAGACTCGTCCTCGAACTGCTCCGGAAGAGGATTCTGGGGGAGTGAAGAATGCCGGTAAGGATGTCGGTACGGCTCTAGCTTCCGGATCCTCTGTTTCAGGTTTGGGCGTTGATGTTCCTGCAAGTGGTTGTGGCGACTTGGTGGTGGCGAGGGAAGGCCCCGCTACGACTCAGTGCTCAGGTACAAAAATCTTTGTCTACAATATCCCCTTTGGTTCCACTGATGGTTGGATTCGGAATACATTTGGGAAGTGTGGACAGATTAAATCGGCTTTAGCGATTAAAAGACCGAACATAAAGGGTTGTTGTTTCGGCTTCGTGGATTTTTTCTCGTCTGCTTCTGCTCTGAAGGCCATTGAGGTTTTTGACGGTTTCAAATACAATGGTTATAACTTCTTTGTGGCGTTAGTACGACCGGAAAAGGCATCGTTACCGGCTAAAGGTTGGGTGGCTTCAAAACAGAGCACGTCTGTTACACAAGACCGGGGTGAAGGTTTGGAAGTAGCGTCTGTTCAGGTGAAGAAGGCCACAATAGAGGACGGGAATCTGGTATAAATCTTGTCGTCCGGTGGCCAGACCTCATCGTTGGTCGCCAATTGGGTGGCAGAGGAGATTCGCAAACAACTCCATGTATCTCGCGATCCTCGACATCTTCTAGCAACGGATCACGGAGAGGATCAGGAGGATTCTCTGGTAACGATTCGCAGAACAGAGAATATCGCGGAGGTGATCTCGTCTGAGGCGCGACGTGTTGACGAGGGCTCCGTTTTGTCTGGCACGCTTCTGGTTCCTGCTTCTAAAGACTTGGCTCGCGTCCACTTGTTTTGGGCCGGCCTTCGACCCTTTTAACTAGTCATGTTTGTGTTTCATCGAGCCCGGATGACAATGGGATTGAAAAGGTTGTATCAGGTACAGTTTTAGAAGCGGCCGGTGATGTGAGAAGGCCGGCAGCTCCGGTTTCAGATATCGACGACTTGGAAGTATCGGTGGAAACAGGGGAAAAGGAGAGTAGCCCATGGAAGGATCCCTTGCTCCAACCTCGTCAAAGTCGACCTCCTAACTATACTGTTTTTACTCGTTCGAGAGCACGTTCTTTGACTAGGGAACGTACCATCCAGGCAGCGCCTCCCAATTCGACCTTGTGGAGGGCGTCCCACAAGGCTCAGTAGAAATCGACGCATTAGTTCTTTTGTTTTCTTTTGTTGGTTTTGGTGTTACCTGTTTTTGGGTTAAGGTTTTTTCCTTTAGTTCTCCCCATAGCAGAGCTCCTTTGTAAGCGTATTCTGGTCTTCTGACCTTTTACCCTGTTTCTTCTTGAACCAGATTCTATTTTAATAAAATTTTTCGAGCTTATCAAAAAAATATATCCTTATATAGAAATAAAACTAGTAATAAAAAGTTAAAAATTAATACGATATTTTCCTAAAAAGATAAAAAAAATGTCAATAAACAAGTAAACTACATTAATGTTCACAATTATTTAAGATGCAAGTGTATATCATCGATGATTATTAATTTTATAATAAAATTTCAAATAAAAATTACATATATTTAATATATATATATATATATATATTATAATAATAAAATGAATTATATAAAATGATTAATAACAAATATTTAAGATAAAACCTTAAAATCGGATGAGTGTTGTAAAATTTCCCACCTAGGAACCGATTAATCCCCGCCTAGGACCGATTAATCCCCGCCTAGCTGGGGATTGACCCGATTTTTTTAAATCCGTCTAGAGCCGCCCGACTTGTTAAAATCGGGCCGGTGTTCTAAAAATCCCCGCCTAGGCGCCGATTAATCCCCGCCTAGACCCAACTTTTAGAACACTGATTTTTCGTTTCCGTATTGTGGTAATGACCACATATATTCACAAACATAACCCGGCTTGAAGGACACAAATTCTATCTCCATTACCAACTCTATGGCAGGCGTTAGTTACGATCGGTTTGTTGGGTCTCGAGGTAGGGTTGGAGATGAACCAACTCGCAGCGGAAAATCAATGAAAACCAAGAGACAATTAAAACCATGAAACAACTAACAAAGAATGGATTAACAAGAGAAAAATTCAGCACTAGTTCTTACCAAAACAAGAACACCGGTTAACGAATGATTGGCTTGAGTCTCCAAGACGCCTACGTATCCACATGGGAATCAAAGCCACGTAGTTCTTCTCTTTGAGGACTCAAGAACACAAAAATGGAGGAGGAAACTAGCCAAACCCGAAATGGCCATGGAAGAGGGAGAGAAAATGTGTTTCCTATTCTTGTCTTGTCTTTGTTATGTTGAAAAAAGATGACTTAAACATAACAAAACCCATACTTGTCCAACTAAAGGCATGGGACAAGTATGGTGTCAAGTAAGGTGTAAATAGGACAAAGTATGGCAAGACAAGATTGGGTTAGGTGGTGAATCACCAACACCTTAATCCTTGTCTTGCTTACTTAGTACTAATTAATCAAGACTTGATTAATTAGTTCCATGGGCCTTGGTTGCATGGGCCTTTCATGGGCCTCTTGGAACATGGCCCGTGGCCATTTCCAACGAGGTCCCGTGATTCGTTCATCGCCTCCAAGCCTTCCATACCGGAAATGTCCAACATTATCCGACGCGATCAATCCCAAGACTCCAAGCCTTGTCTCGATCCGTAAAGTCCTATTCACTTACGGGCACATGACCCAAAACCCAGTTTTGGTCATGTCCCGAGACAACTCCCTTTTGGCCATTCTCCATAAATGTGTCAATGAGTTTCATCCTCCGGTGTGACCCTTAGGTTTATGCATGTCAATAGATCAACGTAAAATCCCATTTTACTTGATCCTATTTAAGTGGCAACTAACGAGACTTTAGTATTGCCTGACACTGCATAACGAATCGACCCTGTCGATTCTAACCTTTCTGTCATCCCTGTCATTATCCTTTTATCTCCGATATCCTGATTGAGATAAGGCATAGAGCCGTCATCCTTATTATTCTCAATCAATGTTCCTTGATATGTGAGATGACTAAAGATATGATACCCAGTATCATGTGCATGGCCATGCTATTCTTTCAGTCACTCTCGATCAAGCGCCCGAGAACCGATATCTTTCTCATACCTCAGTATGAGGGATAAATCCCTTAGCCGTCTTTCGTGTCACTCATGTAGCCCGTCCCCAAGCCAATCCTGGCCGTTATGGAAGCCCTGTTACGGACAACGTTAGGCTCAGGTCAAACTCAGTTGTTGACTACATAGCGATCACAAAGACTCCTTGGTCTAAGGATACATGACAAGCTACGACACTGAATATGTTCATGACTTAATCTATGGCACATATTCAGGGCGGGTCGTCCAATATCATGTCCCACATGATATCTATGATCAGACTCCGGAATCCCATTCCAATGACTAACAGAACGTAAGCCATAAAGAGCCATCTTTCATACTAGTCGCTTCTAGTGAAGCTTTGTTGACTAGGGACCCATCGAGTGTGATCTATCTCGATCTATGGTTCTATTCGCATGGTGGGCATAGATCAGAGCACACATCGATATATTACTCCAACACATAAGTAATATAAAGCCGCTTTAATTTTATTGCTAACGATGATATATACATTTGGACATTTATGATCGGTTGTGTCGGAGAAAACCTATTGAAGATTTCGTTGATGGGTCCAGGAGAAGTGATGGGTTCGACTTGCAGTCATCTATGAACTGCTTCAACTCTGCAACTTTTTCTTCCTTCATGCCATCTCTCTCAAGAACACGAATTTGATCGGAGAAGCGAAGAGGCCGAAGAAGATGTGAGTGAACTGCAAGGCAGAGGAGGCCAGTGATTGCAAGAGAGCCATCGAGTCGTCTCACAAGGATTGCGCAACTCGCTAGAAGGAGGAGCAGTATTGGCGCGAAGCGGAGGGGTCCAAGTCCAAAGCTGCCAAGAGCCGCGAGGAGTACGTCGAGAAGCAGGAAAAGGGCACCGCACGACGAGCTGAGGCTCGCCGAATGGCTGAGCTAGTGGAGAAGGAGCTGGAGAAGGCGGCGAAGAAGCCGGACAAGAAGGCTAATAGAGTGTCGATCCCAGTGCCGAAGGTTACTAAGGCGAAGAGGCAACAGAAGTGGACGAAGACGGAGGACAAGTATGAGAGGACAATGCTAGTGGCTCTAATAAAGACGAGTGACTGATTGAGGCTAGGATGGGTGGATGTACTACTATGCTTATCAAGTGTTCAGTTTGTCCATACACTTTCTATGTGGGACTTATACTTCAATACTCCATCTCACGTGTAGGATCGGACATCTGCATATGGACTTGAGACCACAAGGTGGAGGTGATTAACGAGTCAAAGACCGAACTAATTTTGATACCATGTTAAAACCCTATCCAGTCAAAAAGCTCGAACTGATTGGTGAATGTACTAATATGTTTATCAAATATTTAATTTGTCCATGCAATTTTTACGTGAGAATTATATTTTAACACCTTCTCCCCCCAAACCATCTACCATCTGAATCCTGCATTGCGAAAATGCAACCTGAACCTATCCTCCCTCACCCGTTACTCCTTAGATATGGGACAACCACGGACTACGGTTGTCTGTATCAGAGATTTCACGGGACATGCTCTTGTGTCATCCCGTAATTCATTATGGAGTTAGTGCTTGAGGTCATTTCGGAAATAAATAAAAATATTCGATGATATTGCATATGGAGCTTGAGATCTTAGGAGTATGATCAATCATGAGATATACGACAAGTTCTTCTGTTTAATCATTCCACAGTTAACCACCGAATTGCTAATTAAGGCTAGTTACGGTGTTCATGTTTGGTGATAATTGATTAAGGTGCAACTAGTCAAAAGGAGCCACTTTTTTGAACCGGGTGGGCTCAACGGAATGACTCGGCCGTAACGGCGCGATCGGCTCGGAAACTTGCGAAAACGAAAACCTTATTCGCTGACACTAATCACTTGTCTCCACGTGGCTAATGAAACCCTCATCCGACCGTCCGCATTCAATCACAATCAACGGCTGCAATTCCTCTTTCTAGACTCTTCCGAAGGAGAGGAGCGAGAGAAGAGTTGGCTTGTTAACCAGGGTTACTTTCTTTTAACCCACGACGCGGTGAGTTAAAGGACCGAGTCCGAGCCAGGGTCAGAAGGCACAAGCAGGAGAGAGAGGAACACGGGAACTCGACTGAGTCGCCTCGTACGACTCGCTTGCCTCTGTCCTCGCGGCACGGCTCCTTGTTGTTGGCGCTTCTGTCTTTGTCTGTGGAGTTCTATTTAGCAGCCGTGCGTGGTGGGGTTCGTCGGCGTAGGGAGAGAGAGAGAGAGAGAGAGCTTCTTTTTCCGTTTCCGGTGGTGGTTCTTCCAGATCTCGCTAGCTGGTGAGTCGCTCTCTTCGATTCCGTCGAAAAATTCCTGGCTGCTTTCGGTCATCTGTGTTCATGAAGAGCTTTGTCTGATACTAATTTTTTGGATTAATGTCGGTTTAGATTGAAATTTGTGTCAATTTGGATGGTGATAGCAGATAAATGTGGGTTTTTGTTTCCAAGGGAAAGAAAGGGATCGATTTGATTTTCCCCTACTGTTGCATCTTCTTTCCCGGGAAATTAATATAGGAAGATTGAAAGAAATTAATATAGAAGGATTGATGAATTTAGTTTCAGTTTTGCGTTTTCTATTTGAAATTCATGGCTCTTCAAACTAAAATTAATGAGTCAGTTGCCAATGTCACAGTAAATGCTTATTAAATTTCTCAACAGCGCTTTTGATATATACGAAATGGATATATGAGCCTTTCATTACTTATTAGTATTGATTCGATTCATGTGCCTGGCTGTTTTGTATCCTCAGATAGCTTCCTGATGTAGTTGAGCTACAACTAGTTTTCCTGAATCCTACCGTTTTCTGATTGATGATCCATCGGGAAACGTATACTCCCCTCGCTCAATCTGTGGGTGTAGAGCAAGGAAGAAGCTCTGTTCCACTGCTGCCATCACTTTTGCTGGCAGCAAAGATCAGTCTGTTTTTTGCTTCATTTCATGTCTCGGGAGTTTGACAGTCCTGTTCAAACCCAGATGGCTGTTGCGATCTTCAAGAGTCCGCTTGGTGGGGAGTACCATGGGAGCAGTAGAATGGAAGGGAAACAATCTACTGCAAGGCGGAGGGTTTTTGTTCAAACAGAAACAGGCTGTGTTTTGGGGATGGAGCTTGACCGCCGTGATAATGCCCACACCGTGAAGAGGAGGCTGCAGCTTGCTCTCCATGTCCCGACTGATGAGAGTTCTCTTACTTTTGGGGATGTTGTGTTGAAGAATGATCTCAGTAGTGTTCGGCACGATTCCCCTCTTCTTCTTACCCGGAATCTTCTGCATAGGAGCTCATCAACCCCCTGTCTATCTCCTACCGGGAGGGACATCCAGCAAAGAGATCAGGGTGGTCCTATTGAGATATTGGGGCACTCGAATCACTTTGCTAGGACTAAAAAAATTGTGAAGGACATTGTCAAGGCAATCAAGGCGGGGGTTGACCCAATCCCTGTACATGGTGGCCTTGGAGGTGCCTACTATTTTAGGAACAGCCGAGGAGAGAGTGTCGCAATTGTGAAACCCACAGATGAGGAACCTTTTGCCCCAAACAACCCAAAGGGCTTTGTTGGTAAAGCTCTGGGGCAACCAGGTCTGAAGCGTTCTGTGCGAGTGGGAGAGACAGGATTTAGAGAAGTGGCGGCCTACCTTCTTGACCATGACCACTTTGCCAATGTCCCTCCAACTGCTCTGGTGAAGATCACTCACTCCATCTTCAATGTGAATGATGGGGTGAATGGAAACATGCCTCTGAAGAAGAAGCAAGTTAGCAAGCTTGCATCTCTCCAGCAGTTCATGCAACATGATTTTGATGCCAGTGACCATGGGACATCTAGTTTTCCAGTTTCTGACGTCCATCGTATAGGGATACTAGACATTAGAATTTTTAACACGGATAGGCATGCCGGGAACCTTTTAGTTAGGAAGCTTGATGGTATCGGGAGATTTGGTCAAGTTGAGCTTATTCCCATTGATCACGGTCTTTGCCTGCCTGAGTCTTTGGAGGATCCATACTTTGAGTGGATTCACTGGCCTCAGGCTTCAATTCCGTTTTCTGAGGATGAACTGGAGTATATCGAAAGTTTGAATCCAGTTCAGGATTGTGAGATGCTTCGTACAGAACTACCTATGATTCGAGAGGCTTGTCTCCGTGTTTTAGTTCTCTGTACAACATTTCTCAAAGAAGCTGCCGCTTTTGGTCTCTGTCTTGCTGAAATTGGCGAGATGATGAGTAGAGAATTTCGCAGTGGTGATGAGGAACCCAGTGAACTTGAGGTGATCTGTATTGAGGCAAGAAGGTTGATACAAGGGAGGGAAATCTTTTCTCCTGAAGTGTTCTCACCCATGACAGATGTGGGAGATGACCATTTTCTGTTTGATATAGACTACGAGGACACTGGAACATATGTTACACCAAAGTTTGCTGCCAATAACTACATGCCAAGAGCACCGTTTGAGTCTGCAATTGGGGGTGGGAAAGGCCGTTGTCTGCTCTCCAAACTGGAAGAAGGCGTTGAGGAGGAGGAAGAAGAGCAAGATGCTTTTGCAAATCTGCCAGCTCCTACGTGGAATGGCCCGACCATTTCAACACTGTCCATGTCTCTGAAGAATACCAGTTTCAGTGAAAAGAACACGAAATTGGCAGGGGCAAAACCAGAAAATGGCCATCTATCAACCACCTCATCTGGGCGGAGTGCAAATGAGCAGCTTCCTGCAAGTGCTAGCTTTGTGAAGCTGGCAGATATGAATGAGGAGGAATGGCCCTTGTTTCTGGAGAAGTTTCAGGACTTACTCTTTCCTGCATTTGCCAAACGAAAATCTGCCAGCTTGTGTCAGAGGCAGAGACAGACTAGGCTTGGTACTTCGTGCCAATTTTGATATCGTGATAGCAGTATGTTGGTATAAGAGAGGACTACTGACGATGAATAAAGCTTGCAGGTCTATGGGAGTTAGTTATGTTGTCTCTCTTAGGAAGTGTTGTAGTTTGGAGAGCAGCAATAGCAGAGGAAGTGCTGTAAATATTCTTGCACTCAGCCCAAGTGAAGAACTGAGTAAAATTAGTTGTATTTCTTTTCTTTCCAAGTGTTTTTGCTTTGATTTGTTTCTTTCTTTCTATCACTCCTTGTGGGCTTGTTCAATAAATAAATTGTAGAATGAAAATCTGGGAAATATTATGGTGTATAAAGTGAAGTTTTTACTTGTTACATTGTCGTGCCCTTTCATCTTTTGGATGGATTCCACTGAGATTTCCTTTCAATTACTTCCGACATGTATGAGACATTAGTTAGTGTAACTAGCCTTTGTTGTGGGGGAATCAATGCAATTGACATGAGCTCAGTTTCTCATCACCAAGGCAGTGTTGGATTGTGGGAATCTACAACTGTAGTAGCATATTTGCTGGCTGTATGAGAGGACTGTGATGTTTCATTTTGGTTACACGTAACTTATGTTTTTAGCTTATGCTACAGGCTTGCTACGTGGGTTGATTGTGTTACTGCTGCTTGTAGCAAATCATTCAGGTTAGCGTCCAATTCTTGTGTCAATTGAAGTATGAATGAGAATTCAGAATGTAAATGGGGCAGGACTGTCATTGTGTTCATTGAGTCTTTTTCTGGAGTTTAGATCTATATACAAAAAATTAACTTGCATTGATTTGGATTGAAGATATTAGTAGTAGTCACTTGGACTGGACTCATTCAAGACTCCCCCTCAAAGATCCATTCTTTTCAAACTTATCAATCTTGTTGCTTTCCGTATGTTGCTATCGATATGCTGCTATGTTTCTATATTGTCCATTTGTACTGATGAGATGATTTCAGGAAGACCAATTCAGCTTTCTTGTACATAACCATTGGGCGGTTGTTAGTATTGGCTTACCTGTCTACAGTGTTGCCATCGTAACCTCTTTGCTGTCATCCACAGGTTCAACTTTGTTATGTTCTTGTTATCATCATGCCGGACTAAATAATTCTTTGGCCTCTTTCTCTTATAATGTTACTTTATTTTGTATGAAAAAAAAAATACCATTTTGAATTGACTGTAGTCTTTGTTGTGCCATGGCTGTTCAGGTTACCTATTGGAGAAAAAGGGTTTGGAGAAATTTGGTAACTGATGACCTACAAAGGGATAAAGGTTATATTAGCAAGCAACAGGGACAACATCATGCTATGGGGTCCGCACTTTGCAAAATTCAAGTCTGGCCTTTCCACTCTTTGGCAGGTATTTCTCAACAGTACACTTCTTTGGCCTATTAAATTGAGAAAATGGTTACTAGATAAACCTCTCAGTGCATCCATCTTGGGTAAGATCGAGTTTTAAGATAGTATCAGAGTTGGTATGACGTTGAGCACGTTTGCGTTTGGTTTGTCCGTGAGGGGACGAGTCGGATTAATTCATCACTTCGTAAGCATCTTGAAGCCAAGCTTTTGTATTGTAATGGGTATTTACATAGAAGCTTAGTTTGGAAATTGAAGGGAGCACTTCACTGTATGCATAAAAAACTACATAACAAGGATAGGGATAAGTTGGTGAAGGTCTTGATCAAGCAGTGCACTTTAGTGACAAAAGAGGCTTAATAGTAGATCAGATAAGATAGCTGTAGCTAGATTGATTGATGCTTAGTGCCACAAGTTGGGAATAAAGAAAAAAGAAATCATTGACATAGTTATTGACAGGACAAGGAGGAGGCAACAACTAGAACTCTAGCATTGGTCCTTTTTCTAGTTTGGAAATGGTATGGGAATATTCACTTGGTTCAAGTTTAATATCTAAAATGTTCTGTGGTATATTTCATACCAAATTATTCATTGGGTTGATTGTCAAAAAACTACCCTAAAGTATTGTCCACAAACAAAAAACTACCTAAAGTTTTGTCTACACTTTTTAGGCTACACTAAAGTTTTTTCCACCGACTTCCGTTAGAAAAACGTATAGGGAGAAACTATGATGAATGTTCAGAATGAATGGTCTAAGCAGTTCTTCGCGGATTCAATAAATTTGTGGGCAATTCATAATGCATTCTATAGTTGTGTGGGCATTATTTTAGGGTAGTTTCCGACGACTAACCTGTTACGTTTTTCTAACGGAAGTCGGTGGAAATTTTTTTAGTGTAGCCTAAAAGCGTGGACAAAACTTTAGGTAGTTTGGAACTCATGTATTTAGTCACGTGAGTCATATGACATCAACTCATTTTTTAAAAATTACTGTTTTACCCTTTGCATTATATGTGTTTCGTTATTTGTAACTCATGTATGTATTTTGCAATTTGAAATCCTTTAGTATGTACTTTCATAAGCATACATTTTGACTTTTTGCATAAACAAAATAGGTCACTGTAAATTTTTATAAAGTGCGCATAATTCCCTTAATTAAATGTGGCTCCAATGTCTCTTTTGAGCCTTACACAGTTACAATACCTATAACAGTCCACCATATGATCAATAAGCAGCCCTGCAGTTTGTATGAAAGAGTACACAATCACAGGTCCTACAAATCTGAACCCTCTCTTCTGCAGATCCTTACTAATTGCTTCAGCCTTTGGGGTCCTCAAGGGCATATTTCTAGGGTACTTGTACCTATTAATCACTGCTTTGTAGTTCACATGTAGCTGCTGAGTGACCCCAAGTCCTTCACAATCTGTAAAAAAAAACATTTAAAGTTACATTAATTTCCTCAAATGTGTCCTACGACCATACATAGTGCGACTTGAAAAAACCTGCCTTCAGTGTGCACTTGACATTGTCCACTATGCACCTGACTTTGCTACTCGGCAACATTGTCAATGTGTTGTTGGCGATCTCTTCTATCTCTTTCTCTCCCATTTTGGCCACCATTTTCAGATCAAACCCACACAATGCTTCCCTATTTCATCACCTAAACCCAACCATTTGATCATGTTGGATAAATTAAAGGGAAAATATCATAAAACTACCCTCAACTTTTAGCCATTTTCAAAATGTTACACTCAACTTTAAAAAGTAACAAATCGGTACCTTAACTTCCAATTAAAATCAAAATAGTCAAACGCTGTTAGAATTTGAACAATTAATGGTCATGTGCTTATTTCATTTTTGAAAATACCAAAAATACCCTTATTAACTTAAACTCTAACCCCTTGATTTTTACCCTCACTCTCTATCTCTCATTTGCTTCTCTCTGCAGACAACCTTTTCTCCCCTCCTCAGTTCAATCTCTGCTTATTCACGCCCATCATCCTTTCAATCTGTAATGCCCACTGATGTCACTCCCAAATACCCAAAACTGACATTCCGACTGATCCCCCAACCCCCAGATTACCATCTGAAGATCTCCGTCTCAACTCACGACGACCTCTACTTCTTGAACATCATGGTCTCCGGTTCCATCGCCAACCTTTACTGTGATTTTGTTTTTGTGTTTGGATCCTTATCAGAATTCGTCGAAATACGTTTGAGATTATTGCGTTTTGATTTGGTTTGTTTTTCGGTTGTTGAAGTTGGGTGTGGATTTATTTGGTTTAATCATAGTTTTTTGCTGTATAATCAATTTGCAGAAAATAAAAATTTCTCAAATAGTTTATGGATCTATGAAATCTATGGGTTTTGGTACTAATCTTGGGCAAATTTCTGAGTTTTGGAAACAGATAAGCACTAGAGATGTGTGAGCCGGAACAAGGATGAATGTGAGGTTGAAGAAGCATAGGGAATTTAGGAAAATCAAATATGAAATATAAAAGAGAATAAAGGGAAAAAATAAGATAAAAATAGAATAAGAAAGTAAATTTATAAATTTAATATAATTTTATCTACTTACCGTAAATATCTTTATATATATATATATATATTTGAATGAATGATAATAGAGTTTTTTTTATAACTAATGAAAATGAGGAATTTAATGCATTTAGTTAGAAATTAAATAAAATTTAGAATGAATGCAAACATAAAAAGTTCAGGATTAATGAAAATGAAAAAAAAAATTAAAATTTGAAATAGAAAAAATAATAAATATTGGAAAATAAATACATATTATAAATTAAAATTTAAAAGAAATGGCATAGATTGAAAATTAGATTGTAAGGGAGGGTATTTTAGACTTTTTACATTTTTATGGATGTAAAGTTAACGCCGTTGACTAATTTGTGCAAAATTGTAAGTTAAGGTATCATTTTGTTACTTTTTAAAGTTGAGTGTAACATTTTGAAAATTGCTAAAAGTTGAGGGTAGTTTTATGATTTTATCAATTTAACAGACTGGTTTTACAACAACTTGGAGACGGCTCTTCTTTTAAAAATATCCGTCCAATTACAATCCATTAGCATACCAGACAAAGCAAGCAACTCGAACAATTTACTGTCAAAGTTGAATAAGTTCACAACACAACTATTGCAATGCATTTTAGTTCCTGCTGTTACAGCTTTTCATCACAGTTTTTGTATTAAAAAACTTGTAACTTGGAAAGAGGATTGCAATGTATAAATTCCTTCACTGATGAATAAAAAACAATATAAGTGAAATGAAAAAAAGTGTAGGTCAGAATCAAATAAATCATAAACTTACTCGTCATCATAGATAATGAATTTTAATGTATTTGGTATATCTGGGATGGAAATATCTAGCAGTATTATTTTACGGTGGATGTACTCGTATACATATCACGTATGTGTATATATATAATGTTTATGTTGATTACGATGATTACTAAAAGTACCCGTTTTGTTTGTAATCCAATTACACCTCCTCATCTCACCGGGACAAGGCTGGTGCTGCTGGTTAGCCACGGCAGCTGCTCTCCTCTCACGAGTCGTCCGTGTGTCATGGACCGAATATTTGCACGGGCTCAAGTACGTGTGAGACAAGTACGCTTCCTCACCGTTCAGTTGGGGATCGATGTGGTTCTGGCCTAACTTCGTTGTTGTGGTGTTCGGCTGTGCTTCCCAAGCTACTCCGATTGTAGATCTGGCCCCTCTCGCTGGCCAGATCTATGGCTTCTTTGTTCTGCCGCTTCGGGGACTCTCCTCCGTCCGTTGCCGCTGATTTGTTTCAAAAGTCAGAGGTGAGGTTTAGGGTTCCGTCTTTGTTCCTCTTTGGTTCTTGCTCTCCCTCAATTCCTTTCTTCCTCTTTTCTTCCGTGCTTCATCTGTTCCCGTCCATTTCAGTGGCGCGGACTCGTCAGTCTTTAGGTGTTGGCCGCCGGCGTGACTTTAGAGTATCTTTGCTATGTTGTGATGCCTTTAGTTTAGAGTAGCCTGGTTTATTGGGTTCCTATGGGTTTCCATTGAATCTGTCTCCGCCGACAACGGTGTTGGCCCCCGACATCTGATAAAACTTCCTTCTCTCTATAATGAGAGAAATTGGGTTATTGAGCAGGGAGTGTGGGGCTTCCTTATTGGGGTAGAGATGTGAATTTTCTGGGTGTAGATTTGAGCTTTTGAAGTTGTATTTGTGCTTAATGTTTGTATTATTTGGGTATATCAAACCTGTTTTTCAAATTTGTTCTTTAAGGTTATCAAATTTAGGTTCTATACCTTCTATTATTAGTTTTCTTCTGGTTGTATTTGTGGTGTGGTTTGGTGGTTTGGTTGTTGTTCTATTGTTGGTGCTTGACTTTTGGTTCTGGTTGTAATCATCATCCTCAGTCTGTTGAGGCTTTTTGAGATTTCCCTCGTATAATGCTCGTTGCTGTGTACTTTTATCCCTCGCTCTTCACTTTAAAGAGCAAGTTTTTAAATATGTTTTTGCTGATAAAAATGTACATGATTGACCTTCATTAAAACACATTTAAATTAATGAAAAGGAAACAATTATATGCAATTAGTTCAATTGTTTTTCCTCCGAACCTAGCTTCGCCCTCCATTTTGTATTGTGCGAATCGTGAGACTTTTCTTTAAATACAACCTCAAATGTTATTTTAAATCCTTCTCCATTTGCTGCCATTTCAGACTCAGTTTCCACTGGAAAAGAAGAGTCAGGCAAAAGAATTGATTTTCCAAATCCGGAGACTTTCAGTATGGTGGAAGGTTTTGATTTTAGAAAACAAATAGTGAATCGTAAAACAAACTCCAATAATTATTTATAATTATAAGACATATTTATGATCATGGAAAAAGATTTACCATCCTAATTAAATCTAATCGAGCAATGAATTTAGCCTAATAATATCAATAAAATCACCTAGTTAAATTGGGCTTGACCTTCAAATAGAGGTGAGAGATCAATACTTGAGAAGGTGTGGACTTGAAATAGATTGGGGTTGACCTTTGACTTAAAAGATTTGTCCAATTTGACCATAAACGATAATTGTCCAAATCCAAAAAAATGATAATATAATCTCCAATTCCATTGAAACATGATGAAGCATAAATCAAGGCTTAATTGCTATGAGGTGGGTGGTGTTGTAGATCTGGCGGCGGCCAATAGTCAGATGTTAAATAAGCCTCCTCTTCTTCTTCTTCACTGCCCATTTTTCTTCCTCGAATCTTGTCATAATTTGTTTGTCCCTGAAACATATACATACACATGTATTTATTATTATTATTATTATGTCAAAGTCAGTTGTAGACATGCATGTATGTAATTACCCGAGTGCTAACATCTGTTGTCAAGGCTTCAGCCTCCAACTCCAAGCAATCCCAGGAACATCCTACGTTCAAATACGATTCCAATGGCTTTACAATTACAATAATTAGTGATTCACTAATTACATGCATGTAAGTTGAATACCTTGGAAGGATAGTGTTGAACTTGGGCTCAAGGACGATATTATTAGTAGGAGCAATAGTAATTGTAGTAGCAAAACCAAAGGCATCGTACAGCCGTTACGTGCCATGCCCATTCTTACTCCTCAAAAAGGTCGTCTTGTTCTTGTTTTCGTTCTTGTTCTTGTCAAAGGGACATATATTATACGAGGAGCGTACATATATTATATATGTACAAAAGTCAAACGTACGTGGTAGTAAATTAAGCTAGGCTGGAACTATACATTCCCAATATAGTATCTTGATGATCTCAAAGCAATGTCAACGGAACTCTGGAAATTGAGCTTCAAACGATGGCGTGGGATGCAAGGTATGCCTTTATTACGGGTCATTTTCGTGTTTGGAATTGGAGGCTGCTATTCCCAATACTAAATTAAACATACTACTAATTCCGTTGCCCTTTGGGATCTCACACCAATCATCTTCCAAAACTTATAGAAAATAATCAACAATTAACCATATAGTGTTCATTGAAACATTAAATGTTGAAGTCTAGTGATGCAGTATGTGGGATTGAGACTTGGCTTCACTTAGAACTGGACACGCGTCTGCCTCCATATGTAGAAATGATTTCCTATTTTGTATTACACTTGAACTCTCTCCTAATGTCTTTTCTTACATATAAATATCAGTTATACCAAATGGTACAAGGTAGTAAATTAAATTATGAAGGCACATTATTCAAATTTGATATGTTTTGTAGTATACTTAAACAGATTTCTCTTCTTTTCTTTATGTATGGCAACCATGTTTTTTTGACGAGTTGATATAAAGATCGATCAACAACCTAGATAGGATTTTATTTATAGAACTTCAACTCCCTCATCTTGTTACTATAACCGGAAAAGCCCCTTCCTTTCTGCATTTCCCGCCGCCACTACAGTACCCCCTTCCTTTCTGCGCTTCTTCCACCGGCGACGCCATGGCCGCCGGCCAGACGTCGCCGGTGGTGTCTTTCCCTTCCCCCTTCCTCTTCTACCCCTATTTCCCTCCTCTGCTTTGATTTTTTCTCCCTCAGTTCGTGTTCATCTGCTTCTAGATGTTGATGTTCGAGGCCTCCAGATCCAGTTCGACGGAGATGGGGTCGTCCCTGGCCAGGTTTGGGTCTGTGCAGCTCGCCGGCTCGTCAGATCTGGATGAGTCGTCGGCGCTGCTTCATCCTTGCTGGACTAACCGGTCGCCGTTGTTGTGGCGCGGCCGGAGTTCGTTTCTGCTCGTGTCCGCTCGTGGTCGGAGCTCGTGGCCGGAGCTCGTGTCTGGTTTCTTCTCGTGGCCTTTTCTCTCTGCTTCTTCTGTAACTGGAGGCGTTGGACTTCGAAGGTCGTCTGCACGACAACTTCTTCTTCTCCGGGCGGCCTATTTCTCCGGCATGTTTCATCTACTCCGGACTGATTGCTTCATCTTCTCCGGGAGCTCCTTGCCGGGGATCTATGGAGGTCGGGGTTCCTCGCTTCTCTTTGGTCGGCCTCGTCGGTTGTGGCCAGATCTGGTGTTCGTCTTCTTAGGCCACAGTTGGCCTGGTTTTTAGTGTTCTTTGGCCGGAGTTGGCCTGGCAACTCGAGATCTTTTGCCGGAGTTGGCTTTCTGTTCGCTGTCGGTTCTCTCAGCCTCGCCTGGTTGCTAGTTCGACGGATGCTTACCGGAAGGAGTTGCTCCCCGGTAGCTGGTAGGAGTGGCTCGCCGGATTTCCGTTGATGATGTGTGGTTGGGGGCGGCTGCTTCGGGTGGTGGTCCGGTCTCGGGAGTTGGTTATTTTTGGAACCGGGTAGGGCTGACCCGGATCTGCAGGGTTTGACCCACTTTTGCGGGTCGGGTCTACCGGGTCGGGCTTCAGCGGGTCTATTTGATTTGGGTCTGGATCTGGCCCACTGGGTCTGGATCTGGGCCTGGGTTTTGACTTGGGCCAGGCCTAGTTTGTTGCTCTTCAGCTGGTTTCAGAGTTTTCTGTTGAAGTCTGTCTTGGATCGAGCTCGGTATTATTACAAGCCTTCCCCTTCGGGTCCTTGCTATTGTCGGTGAGGGGTTACCTGTTTTGGTTTCGGAACGCTCAGCTCGCTTTTCAGTTTAGGCTTCTCAAGTTGACGTGCTACTGCCATCTTGGAGTTCAGAACTTGTACTCGGTAGAAATACCGGTCCTCCGCCTTTTTGGGCCTCTATTCGGTGCTTACCGAATTTAGGTTTCAGAGGGCTGAGTGCGAGCTTCTTCGTCTGCCCTGACTCGTCTTAGCGGTTTTAAAGGTGAATCTTCTCTCGGGTCTCTGGAGGTGACTAGTTCTTGCTCAGGTCGTGGGACGCGTTTCTACAATCTAGCGGGTGTGGATCGTTGTTGAGCTTCTCTTGTTGCTTCTGGTTCTTCAACCTCCCGGATTCTGCCTTGACTTTGTATGCGGCTTGCTGGATTCCGATCACTGCTTGGTAATTCCTCTCCCTCACTACCCTTCCATTTAATTCGATTGGCTTCGCTTCTTCTCGACCCACTGTCTGGTGTTCGAGCTCGCCGGTATTAGGTGTTGGTGTTGGCCGCCGGCGAGTCCTTAAGACTGTTCCTTGGTCTGAAGCCTTTCGTTTTATCTGTTGGGTGTGGTGTGTCTCAGTGTTTTTTACATTGATACTGTATCTGTCGATCGTGGTCCTGGCCACCGGCGTTGTTAGTACTCTCTCTCTCTCGCTATGATTGAGTGTTACTAATGATACAGGGAGTTAAGTTCAACTCTGATTCGGTTTTCAGCATTTCTGGATTGTCTGCTCTTCTTGGTGGCCAACTCTGGTTTGGTGGCTGCCGTCTTGCCCAGTCGTTCAGGGGTGTTTGTTGTTCTTGGTGGCCTTTCTTGTGGTCTGTCCTTGGTGGCAGCTCTTGTTTTCTGCACCTTCTTTTCTTGTTGTACTTGGTGCCTCATCTTATGGTCTTGTCTTGGGGTTGTATTATCGTTTATTTGCCTTCTGTTGTAGTTGATCTCCCTTATAGGTGGCATATGACCATCTAAGGGTATCGACCTTTTGTGCCTTTGTCGGCTTGTTCTTCCCCTCTTTTATCTCAAAGGAGGTTTTATTTATAAAAAAAATTGCCTATTCAAAAAAACAACATAGATAGAGGGCAATTGAAACATGCATGCAACTTAATTGAACCCTTGGCGGTATCAAACTAAGTGACAAGTCACATGGAATCATGAACTTGCTAGGTTATGAGTGATGACCAATCGACTATAGATAGATACACATAATTTATATTTGCATGCTTGGGTTCACTATGACAACTCCAAAACGGACCCCATGAAACTTAAACAATCAAAATGCTTTCATAAATTAGATATTGAACATAGAATGAAGCCATTCATTTTTTTTGGGATAAAAGTTGCAATTTCAATAATCAATATATCAGCTACAAATAAATGTAGTAGGAGGAAGTCCCTGATCACGAAAAAAAAATCATTATATTGTGTAGAGCTCCAAACTCCAATAAGTCTCTTTACAAAAAACTCTGAGACAAATAATCTGATCAACTGGTGTTGGAAGTGTCATAAAGGCGTACTGAAAATAAAACTAAACTATGGAGAAACCAATGATTGTTGCTTAAGGTGTAGCCTTCATTCTCTATTCGTTGTATTAAACCGAATCTGCAATAATTGATTTCAAGAGGAGGCATAGCTCTGTTCCGGGACCCCCTTTCATTCCTTTATGCGAGCCAGCTTGTCCGCCCTGTCCTGATTTTCCTAGGGTTCCCCAGTGGAGCCTCTCTTAACTCCCCTAGAACCTGCTCCAACACCAGACTTAGTTCCAACTCCAAGTCCAATTCTATCTATGTGCCCAGGGATCGTGGCGTCGACTTTCCCGCTATCCGAGGGTCGGCCGATTACCAAGTTTTTCCAACCTGGATCGTTCCAGCGGCTCGCTCCGTTAGGTGCAGTAGCCGAGGATACTATCAGGTCACTACCTCGAAACAAGGGTGTCTTAGGTGCATAAGTCGAGGATACCGATTGACGAGACGTCTGATCGTCACAATCTATGGCATATACATTCGTTTGACGGTCCTTTTGGAATTCCAGCATCGAGGAATCGAACCGGGGAGCACCCACCTCCTCCCGGTCGCATTCGGCCACCACGTGGCCTATCATCCCACAATTATGACAAAACGAAGGTAGTTTTGTATAAGTAAGAGTGACATGAACCTGGTCGGGAAATTCCCGAAAGCGAAGGAGGAGGTGTCTTCGAAGGGGGCGCTCCACATGATGCTAGAAGCGAACCTTTACTGATTCTACCCAACATGTACCCCATTGATCACACGAGACATGGACACAAAGCCCCAGTGTTGCACCAATCGTTTCTCTAGTGGTCTTGGTACGGACCAAAGGGGAGGGGGGAGGCCACGAGCATGCACCCATATTTGGATCCTATTCAGGGTCGGGGGCTCTCTAGCCAACGGGTTCAAGTCACCTAGCAGTAGTGGTCTCCCATCAAAGCACCATGGTTCGTTGTCTCGAACCCATGATCGGGCTTTCTCCGTCTCGAATTAAAACCCGAAGATACGTGGTCCGATGTCTTTGATCACCAACCCCTAAGCTGATTTACCCCATGCCTTAGTGATGGCCCGAAGGAGAACTTATTTCCGGGGAGTCTTGGACGGCCAAACTTTCCATCATAGCAAATTGTTGCCTAGCTAGTATGGATGGGCTCACCGGAGTGTACGGTACCATCACCTCAATCTCCCCTTCTTCCTCCAAGGAGCAAGCCGAGAGCCCATCCTGAAGGTTGAGCAGTTCGGAGTCCAGACATGTGGGAGAGGGAGACGCTACCGACTCTGAGTTGACTTGCTTGGGTCTGAAAGATTTGCGGTGATAGGTCATCCCCGATGGTGATGTGAGGAGCGCCGGGATCACGGGGACACAGGCGGCGTTGGGAATCCCGACCCCTCATAGAGAACAACCACCTCCACCCTCCTTGGCTCCGTCCTCCCATATTCAAGCATGGGGGCTTTCCCTTTAAGATGGTCCCGGATCAGTGGGGACAATAGGTTGGTGGTGGGTACTGCCACAAGCGGCGCAGTGATGTGGGAAGTCGAGGCGGCAACGAGCGGAGCAGATGTAGCAATGGGGGAGAGCTTGTTCCACCGGTGCTTGGAGAGTAGGGACCGTCGCATGAAGCAGTAGAGACTGCCCGTCGTCGGGAGCCGGGGCCTTCCACTCGACCGTGGGAGGCGACGGAGTGGAATTCACCCAAACCCTAGCGTTGCTTGTAGAGGAAAATAGGGTTTGATTCTTTAAAGGCCGACCTCGTTGAGCCTTACCTAGAGGTTCAGACGTACATGGGGAGAAGGCCACAGTTGTCATAGTCGGGGGAGGAAGGAGAGGCGTCGTAGAGGAGAGGGAAAGAGAGACTAGGGCGGCGTAAGAATGTTTAGGGTTTCTTCTGCGCCTCGGTTTAATGGTAGGCTTCACGGCCGACGAGGGGCGAGGTGGAGGTACACGTGGGAGAGACTTCATCAGGGCTTAATGCGATGGGACAAGACCGACGATAAAACTAACGACAATCAAGTCGACGACATGATAGGAGACTCCAAAAATAGGGTAGGGTTTCCTCATAAAGGAGAAGATCTCGACTTGCAAATGAGTATTTTTTAAGCCATTCATTCTTAAGTTTTGTTGAAACATCACATCAATTTTGGCCACCCACCCTATTTTTTTTCGACATATGTTTTAAGTTTAAAACCATATAAATTTTAAGCAATCGAAGAGGCATAACACTTCACAAAAAAGAAAAAGGAAAAACCCATAAAACTAGAAGAGGGATCACTATTTTAGCCAAATTTGGATCCACCACAAACTTTCTTTGGCATCCCTTTGGGATTGGGACACACCATAGGCTGGCTTTGCTTTATTCAATAACCAACAAGGATCCAAAATAGTCTAAAGCCAAATCATTACAAGAATTCCGGAAAGGAGCACAAATCAAATTTATGTCCAAGTGTCCAAAACAGGCTTTTGGAATTCAAATATTTTCCATACAGAAAACCTTTGTAACTAACAACCCTACATTATTTAGGCTTTTCTAGCACGGAGTTAATCATCATATTATACTTTTATGTTAGTTTTTTTTAGAACCTTTTATGTTAGTTCTCCTTCAGACTCTATAGAAGCACAAAGAATGATGAAACCTTATTACCAAATATAATTATAACTATATTCACATATTTGAATTCATGATCAATAATTTTAAAAATAAACTAATAGTATCTCAATTCCTCGATCACTAATTGCTTAAGATTTTATTGTCAAATCTTCATAGAAAAAGATGTAATTTAATCACAGAAAGAATTAGTTAAGTGAAGAATTGAATTTATTCGTATGCAATCATGGGATGTTCCCTTTTCCTGGTATAAATCAGTCCTACCCATAATTTTAGGCCTACCAAATTATCATTATTCCACTTTTGGTGGCAAAAACAAATATTTTATTTTCAAAATAAAATGTTATGTTTTGCCCAAATGATTGAAGGAAGAGCCAAGGGAAAGCAAGCAACTCCAATTGCTCTCTACTATTTTATTCTTCGGCTTTATGCAAGTGTTTGTGCGCACGAGTATGTGTTTTATGCATTGAGCTATCTTTCATTAGGTAAAATAGCGACCAATTCTGAATGGTTCTAATATCTTTTCGAGGCAGTCTCTCACCTTGTTTCAAAATTATACAGCTAGTATGTGTATTAAAAGAAGTAAAAGTACACGATGATGACTGTAAATTTGTTCTATCATACGTTTTGGACCATGTCCCTCTATATTGTTTAGACTAAGAAATAGTTTCATTAGTAAAAAACAGTCATTACATTGGTCATTATTTTTATAAAGATAATGATTCAATAACTTTTAGCAACGAACCGGTCATTTAAGTACTCTCTCGTGAGTTTTTTAGGGCTGAGAAAGACGCCGTTACGCTCCTCCCCTTCTACTCTCCTTCAACCCTTTTCTCTGCCGCCGCCATGGATCTTGACCACCCTATATCGCCGAATATGGTTGTTCCATCCCCGCCCCAACCCTCCCTCACCTTTCCCCGGATGGTTTTCCTCTCGGATCCGGCAGCATCGGGGGCCACTCCATCGCCCAATACCCCTCGCGCTCACACCGCGCCGGGGGTAATCTCACCGAAAGACATGCACCCTCATCCACGCGAGCGACCTCAATGCTCGGCCTGACCGACCTTGCGGCTGCCCCATGCTGAGTCGGGGAGGGCAACCTCGCGTCCCCGCAACACGTCGGAGATTCAGCAGATCTGCTCGGACGTGGCCGTTGCAAATCCACGAAGGGCGTCTCCATCCCCATCTAGAGCAACGACAGGGGCAAAGCAGTCGGTCCCAGACTGGGAAGACGAGGACTAGGTCGAGAGTACAGATTGATCCCGTAGGTCCATAAGCTGAGGGACGAGGAGGAGGTCCAGGATCCCCAGAAAAAGGCGTCCCAGCCTCCTTCGCAGGAATGAGAAGACTCGGCAGGGGTGGAAGGGTCCGATCACGGACTATACCCACAGACCCGGGACTGTCGGTGTTGGGAGGTCTCGGGAAAACCACATTCAGAGCACTTTACTCCTGTCTACTTTATGAGTTTTATGTTTCTAGTTTGGACTATTTTTCTTTGTTAGTTTGTTGGATGTTTACTTTCTAGTTTCGTACTTTTGAGATGTCGATAAGGGGATGTCCTCAGTTAGTATCTGCGAGCAGAAGCAATATTTTTCTACGGGTCCATGATCACCGGGTTACTTACGGGCGACCAAGACACATATCTGAAACTCAAGGCTTGTACGTCCTACCTTGTATGGTTTATTATTTGCATTAATGCACTTCCCCGATTACTCATTTAAAAAAGCAACAAACCGATCCAATAGGAAACGATTATAGCAATCATAACTAAAACAAGAAATACAACTAAAACGAGAATTGAAACCAAAAATAGAACAGAAATAAAACCCAAAAGTTCCAAACTACCAAGAACCGCACAAAGTAGGGCCTATATGCTTCTTGGTCCCTGCTCTCCAAGGACTCGTTTTGCCAAATGAGCTAGCGAACTTGAACTTAACAGTCTGTAGGGGAGGATTGATATGATTCAGGGATCCCTCCCAGTAAAAATCCCTGAATCCTTGCTTACGCATTGGGCTTGGCGATGCTGTATAGTAGTCCTTACCTGATTCGTTTGATTTTTTCCGACTAAATCGTCGGTCGTGTCCCCGCTCGAGACGTGGGAGGCGAACATGGAGAATGCGAACATCACCGCAACAGAAAATCGTGGATCGTCACCGATGCACCATCCTTCTGATACAACAACGCCGGACTATGGACACGTAGAGGAGAACACCACCGTAGTAGAGGGTCGCGGTCCGTCGCCGATACGCCTTCTTTCTGATATAATACTGCTGAATTATAGATAAGCAAATGAGAGCACTACTAGGAGTAGAGAGAAGAGAAGACTCACGATCAATCTCGTGGTAGTTGGAGACGGGCACGATGGAGGTTCCATGTTGACGACTGCGACGGCTAGGGTTGCGAGTTCTCAAACCCTAGCAGAATAAAAAAAAAGTTCAGTTTTAATTTTCTCTGAGCGTTGTTTGTTTCAAAATACTATTTTTCTCTATATTTTTATTTTGTTTTTCTTGGATAAGCGCTAATTTTTTTATTGAAGGTCGATCTCCAAGTAGGAGAAAGCCAGAAGCAAGAAACCACGATTACAAAAAACTCTGAAAGAGTAACATGGTACAAACCCTTAACAAAAAACTAGACCAAAACAAGACCTAATCTTTCTCATACCACTCGCTATCCGAGCTCGGATTACTGGGATCCTTCTGGTTGGGGGCCCGGGTAATGGACCTGGTATTATGAATACGAGGTACCAAATTGGATCTAGGTCGTCCCTTACGAGCCTTAGTCGCAAGGGCTTCCTTTAAGCTTCTGTCAAAAGATTGCAAGTGATCTATCACTTTTTGGGACACGTTCTGAATGGGTGGGAGCTTACCAAAAACCTTATCAGTAACGTAGTCCGAAAGATGAGCAGGAGCCTGACTCAGAAGTTTCGGAGGTTTGAAGAGAGCATCCTTCCATGGACCGGACTGATCCACGGAAGAATCACCCTGCTCTGGAACTCCTCCTGCATACATACCGGGCTCAGCTACCTTTTGATCTGCCAACGCCACGAGATCAAGAGAAGGACCCAATAACTGCAGCCCAACAATAACCTCTTCTTAGGCATGCTCCTCAACAATACCCTTCTCTGTTGGGCCTGCTAAAGAGGTATGGGCGGTATGGGCTTGGGTTGCTTGACCCATAAGCAACCCAACACCATCCTGATTGTCCTTCTGAACCATAACCGAAGCTGCACGATCCTCGCAAGGAAAAACAACGAGATTACGACCCAAAACTTCTGCATTGTCAACGCCTGAAATCACAGGATTGACGCCACCGAGATCGCAGATCGAATCGCAATCAAGGTTCGAAAATCGATTCGCTATCTCAATCATTCCCGAAGAAGTCGCGTGGCGTTGACTCTCCCCGGAAGACTTCAACGCCGACATAGAAGGGACGAACTTAGGTAACGTAGACGAAACCTTGTTCGCTGGGGAGAGGTCAGTTCCCCCATTAATCACGACCAATTGATTACTCTGTTTTCGAATATCGGAAACAGAGCAAAAAGTCTGGTTTTCAATACGCGCCTGCAACGTTGCCCTCTGAGTCCGACGGCGAGCGAACACAACTAGGAGGATATGTCCATTAATTTTGAATCCGTTCAGCCCCTCAATAGCTTGAGCAGCTGCAACCTTAGAGACAAAATGAATGAAGCCGAAGTATCTCCCTTTGAGATTCGGTCGCCGGAGGACGTTCACCGATGCGATCTGACCAAAAGATCCGAAAACATTCCGCACCCACTCTTCTGATGAATCGAAGGGTAAGTTACTAACAAAAGTTTCCGCTTCCTGTAACTCAGAACACGTCGGAATCAGGGCTTCGCACGTCCGCACTGAACTGACCTCCTTGTCGGAGACATGCAGAGATGGCCCATGTTCATATGTGCCGACTCCCCCAGTTTTTTCCGATCCAACTTGATCAACAAGCAAGACCTCCTTCCCTTTCTGAACGATATTGGCAGCTACCACCGGAGTACGGCCGGTCTTCGTTGCAGATCCAACCGCCCCGGACTTTGCTTTGTGAACCTTGGCTTGATCACCTTTCTGCCTTCGGATTGTTCCACGTCCAACCGCTTTTGCCTTGGCCGGAGACTTACCATGGCTAGGCAGATCGTCGGAAACGATTCCACAATAAGACTCATATGACGATAACAATACCGAGCAGAAAATAGAGAAGGGGAGAGGCTTCATGTTGGACAGCCTAAAATTTGTACATCTGCACTTGATTTTTTTTTTTTAAATTTAGCTATATTTAATAATGGTTCAAAGTCACATTGATTGACGATTTTTTTCAAATGTTTCAAATATATTCATCATTGGTCTTATTTTGTTCGCCATAGAAAAATATTGACACAAGAACGAAAGCAATTAGAGCTAAAACAAGATGGGAGTGAGCGAAATAGAAAAAATCCACAAAGGTTGGAAGGCTGCACAAACAGGCGCCACATGGCGCATTCTAGACCAGAGGATTAACTGACAGTTGAACCGAATTGTGTGGCTTGATCCACACAGTACCATGCACCCGCACCTCTCGCAGCCTCTTGATCTACTTACCCGCACGAGACTCGAACCCAATCGTCTGTCCAGCATGCTTTAGCTGTACGTTCCGTCCGTGGGATTCGTTGGCCAAGAGATCAGCGGCTATAACAATAGGTTTCATCACATGTTTACTGCTCCCGTCCGCACCGGATCTCTCGTCACAACGCAACCTCCTCTATTGTTTCCAGCACACATGATATTGGATAAGATCAATTAATTTTTTTATAGCAATGTTGTAGAGTTTTTTAGACGAGATTTCTTACCACACAAATTAAATTTCAGCTAGTTTTATATTTTCTCTCTAGTTTATTTGCTTGTTCTTCATTTTTAGGAGCAAGATCTATAACTTAAGGCCATGCTTTTGAAGATGGTTAATTGTGAGAATGACCTTACTAATGTAAACTCTATGGAGGGTATAGCCTCTGTTTTTTGCCAATTCTTATTCTTTTCACTTTTATTTTCTTTTTGTAAGTTAAATCAATCAAATTACTTTCCCAACACTTTCTACACTTAGGAAAAAACATGTGCAACCTTTTGTTTCTCCCTCCAAAAATATATGAAATATTTTGTTTTTCCCTTCTTTTTACACGTCTTCAACGTATACGAACACAACACACAACCCGACCAAGCCATGACCCTTCTGTTAGTCTTAGTGCATGTAGTCCGATCATAAATGCCCAAATGTAAATATCATCGTTGACAATATAATAAAGAGGCTTTTCATATTACTCAAGTGTTGGAGTAATATATCATGTGTGTTTCCGATCTATGCCTACAGAGCGAGTCCATAGTCAATAGCCTTCACTAGAAGCGACTAGTATGAAAGATGACTCTTGATGGCTTACGTTCTATTGGTCATATGAATGGGATATGAAGTATGATCATAGATATCATGTGGGATATGATATTGGACGACCCAACCTGAATATGTTCCATAGATTAATTCATGAACATATTTAGAGTCGTAGCTTGTCAGGTATGTTAGTCTTAGTGCCCGTAGTTCAATCCTAAATGTCCAAATGTATATATCATCGTTAGCAATAAAATTAAAGCGGCTTTATATTACTTATGTGTTGGAGTAATATATCGATGTGTGCTCTGATCTATGACCACCATGCGAATAGAACCATAGATCGAGATAGATCACACTCGATGGGTCCCTAGTCAACAAAGCTTCACTAGAAGCGACTAGTATGAAAGATGACTCTTTATGGCTTACGTTCTGTTAGTCATTGGAATGGGATTTCGGAGTCTGATCATAGATATCATGTGGGACATGATATTGGACGACCCGCCCTGAATATGTGCCATAGATTAAGTCATGAACATATTCAGTGTTGTAGCTTGTCATGTATCCTTAGACCAAGGAGTCTTTGTGATCGCTATGTAGTCAACAACTGAGTTTGACCTGAGCCTAACGTTGTCCGTAACAGGGCTTCCATAACGGCCAGGATTGGCTTGGGGACGGGCTACATGAGTGACACGAAAGGCGGCTAAGGGATTTATCCCTCATACTGAGGTATGGGAAAGATATCGGTTCTCGGCCGCTTGATCGAGAGTGACTGAAAGAATAGCATGGCCATGCACATGATACTGGGTATCATATCTTCAGTCATCTCACATATCAAGGAACGGTGATTGAGAATAATAAGGATGACGGCTCTATGCTTTATCTCAATCAGGATATCGGAGATAAAAGGATAATGACAGGGACAACGGAAAGGTTAGAATCGACAGGGTCGATTCGCTATGCAGTGTCAGGCAATACTAAAGTCTCGTTAGTTGCCACTTAAATAGGATCAAGTAAAATGGGATTTTACGTTGATCTATTGACATGCATAAACCTAAGGGTCACACCGGAGGATGAAACTCATTGACACATTTATGGAGAATGACCAAAACTGGGTTTTGGGTCATGTGCCCGTAAGTGAATAGGACTTTACGGATCGAGACAAGGCTTGGAGTCTTGGGATTGATCGCGTCGGATAATGTTGGACATTTCCGGTATGGAAGGCTTGGAGGCGATGAGCGAATCAAGGGACCTCGTTGGAAATGGCCACGGGCCATGTTCCAAGAGGCCCATGAAAGGCCCATGCAACCAAGGCCCATGGAACTAATTAATCAAGTCTTGATTAATTAGTACTAAGTAAGAAAGACAAGGATTAAGGTGTTGGTGATTCACCACCTAATTCAATCTTGTCTTGCCATACTTTGTCCTATTTACACCTTACTTGACACCATACTTTTCCCATGCCTTTAGTTGGACAAGTATGAGTTTTGTTATGTTTAACTCATATTTTTTCAACATAACAAAGACAAGACAAGAATAGGAAACACATTTTCTCTCCCTCTTCGATGCCCATTTCGGGTTTGGCTAGTTTCCACCTCCATTTTTGTGTTCTTGAGTCCTCAAAGAGAAGAACTACGTGGCTTTGATTCCCATGTGGATACGTAGGCGTCTTGGAGACTCAAGCCAATCATTCGTTAACCGGTGTTCTTGTTTTGGTAAGAAATAGTGCTGAATTTTTCTCTTGTGAATCCATTCTTTGTTAGTTGTTTCATGGTTTAATCGTCTCTTGGTTTTCATTGATTTTCCGCTGCGAGTTGGTTCATCTCCAACCCTACCTCGAGACCCAACAGTGGTATCAGACCGTGCTACCTTCGGGATTCACAAGACGGTGTTCAAAGTTTCGGTTTTGCTTGAAAGTTTCGTTTTTGGCATGTTGTTTTGCTAAATTGTTTGATAACATGTTTTAAATTATTGTTCATGGATTTAATGCATGTAAAATGAATTTTTGAAAATTATTTGAAATCTGGAAATTTTGAAAAAAATTTGATTTTTCGGGTCTCGGGAGCGGGACTCTCGGGGAGCCGAAACCGGGACCGAACGGGGCTCCGTTGAACGGAGCTAGGCCAAGCATGACCATTGGATGGTTGATATGCCAAGGCTAAACCGTTTTGTTAGTTATGACGAGTTTGGAACCGTCATGACGAACTCGAAGATCAAATGTTCAAAAGTTTCATTTTTGAACGGTTTCGATAAACCGAGCATCAAATTTTTTTCGAAACTTGGCTATTAATTAAAACCGGAAAATCACATGATGTTTGATAACATGCTTGTTTGATAACACGATTTGTGATGTGATGTTGGTATGGTGTACATAATAGCCCCGAGCTCGATTTAATTATTTATCGCTTTTCACGGCCTGCGAGCCGTTAGAGTTAGCGTGTAATTATTCTTTCAAGGTGTGGTCGTCGAACCACTTGTTTGTAATATTTATTTATTCCCGACCTGCGAGTCGTGTATTAAATTGTAATATTTTACTCAAGACGAAGAAAGGGCAAAAAGGTCATTTGGTGGCTTTTCGGGTGTTGGCATCAGCTTGGAGTCGGTGGAGCTCAAGAAGCTAGTGGGAGTTAGTTTAGGGGGCTATTATGTGCACAATTATCGCTTTATGCTTGGTGTAGTTTATGCATGATTAATTCTATGTGTTTTAGAATTGCATGCTTAACTTTATTTACCGAGCATATCACCTCACATGCAAAGATAAAATTGGAATTTTAATCCTTGTGTGTGAACCCATAGAACCGTCATTGCATTGGATGTAGTTGACGGGTTCAAAGGAAGAATTACATTGGATGTAATTTGAGGCATCATTGCATTTGGAATGTAGTTGATGTGCTCATCGCATCTAGGATGTGCCAAAGTTTTGAACACAACTGGACAAGTAAAAGCGGGTCATGTCCGATACCTCCCAATCATCAACACCTTACTACCTCCCCGTCCTATGGGTGTCGTGCGCATTAGCGGAGCATCCATGGGGAAGCGGGGTAGTAGGTTTGGACGACATATGTGGGTGTCGTGCGCATTAGCGGAGCACCTACATAGTGACGAGCCATAGTTGAAAATTGGTGGACCCGACTACGATTCTCAGCCTGAGGTTGAGCTAGGGTAACAGATAGGGTAAGTCGTGTACATAAGTACATACCCTAGCCAAGAGTCACATTGAATGTGATTGGATGGAGTCCTACCTACATAGCTCGATTAAGTGGTGAGCATTAGTTCAGCTTAATCGGGTGAATCAATGATCTTGGTTTCAGATTCTAAAGGTTTAGAATCGATTGTTGGTGTTTAAGCTTGATCTTCATAAAATTTATTCAGTTTACTGATTGAATTTTATATGTTGTAGATCAAATGGAAAATTCAGCGAACATTAATAGTTTGTCATTAAAAACCATTCTTGACAGGGTCAAGCTAAATGGGACAAACTATTTGGACTGGTACAGAATTTTGAGGATAGTCCTCAAGTCTGAACGCAAAGAATATGTCCTTGACAAGGTTGTCTCTAAGACCATATCAGAGTTACATGAAGTGTCATTAATTGCTGAGAAGAATATATCAGGGATCTGGGATCCAAGGATATTCTGATGGTCAACAAGGGAATTGGAAGTGGCAAGGGCGGGGCCCATGCGCACTTGGCAGGAAAGATGAGACACATGAGAATGTCTGCTTCTACTGCCAATAGCCTGGTCATTGGAACCGGGATTACAGGAATTTCACGGCTGATCTGAAGAAGGGCAGTGGGACTGCGCCTTCATCAAATAGCGTGGATGATCTGAAGAAGGGCAGTAGGATTGCGCCTTCATCAGGAAACCTCGATGATCTAAGGAAGGGCGGTGGGACCGTGCCTTCATCCGGTATTAACTCTATAGAGCTACATCTCTCTACTTCCAAAGATTCATGGGTATTAGATACCAGGACTGAGTCTCACACATGCACTTATATATGGTGGCTGAAAGTAGGAGAGGTTTGGAAAGCACGAAGTGGACCTCAGAGTTGTGGCAACTGCTGTAGGATCCATGAGTCTTGCTTTGCCAAGAGGCCTTGTCTTAGTACTGTATAATGTATATTGCATACCTACTTTTAGTAGGAATGTTATATCTGTATCCATGTTTGACAAGGAAGGATATAATGTTAATATTGGAAATGGAGTTTTCAATGTTCTATGCAATGATGTGTTTTATACCAGTACTGACTTGGTTGGAGGATTGTACATATTAGATATGGGTAACAATGCCTCAAGTTCTATATATTCCGTTAATACCAAGAGGTCTAAATCCAACGATTTAAACCTAACTCTGTTAAGGCACTGTCATTTAGGTCGCATAAACAAGAAGCACCTATCAGCACTTCAGAAGTGCGGACTTTCAGGTTCATTCGAATTCCATTCGATCGATAGGTGCAAGGTTTGTTTGATGGGCAAAATGACTAAAGTGCCCTTTTATCGATCGCGATGAAAGGGCGGGTGAATTATTGGGGCTGATACACTCGAATGTGTGTAGACCAATAAGTTCACTTGCCAGGAGGGGTTTTAACTACTTTATCACATTTACTAATGATTACAGTAAATATGGTTATGTCTATTCGATGAGACATAAGTCTGAAGCTTTTGATAAATTCAAAGAGTTTAAGACTAAAGTAGAAAACCAGCTCGACAAAGGTATTAAGGCACTTCGATTGGATCGAGGTGGAAAATACTTGACCATAGAGTTATTAGATCATCTAAAAGAGAATGGGATCCTTTTGGAATGGACTCCTCCTGGGACACTGTAGATGAAAGGTGTAGCCAAACGGAGAAATCAGACATTGTTAGACAATGGTCCGTTCCATTATTAGTTGGACTGATCTCCCAATCTCTTTCTGGGATTATGCTCTAGAGACGACCGCATTCATAGTGAATCGGGCTTCGACGAAGGGTGTGGAAGGGACACCATTTTAAAATGATATGGGATGATGCCCGCTTTGTCCTTCCTAAAGATTTGTGGTTGCGAGGCTTATGTGAAACATTTGGTTTCGACTAAGCTCGAACCAAGATCTGAGATATGTACCTTCGTGTGGTATCCCAAAGCAACAAGGGGATACTACTTCTACAATCCCAGTGAGAACATGATGTTCGTCGCATGGGGTGGGGTCTTTATGGAAAAGGAGTTTTGTTTCCAAAGACGTCATTGGGAGGACTGTGCATCTCGAAGAAATTCAGGATGGTACAGATCTGTCTAAAGCAATTGGCAACCCAGTAGAAAGGAGCCAGAGATTGTTGTAGAGTAAGAACCAATTCCTGTTACAATTCCGGAAGGTCCAAGGCGATTTGAAAGGATCAATCTTCCACCTCCAAGATATGGTATCCGGAGGTGACAATGAAGTCATGGTGGATCACGATGATCCAGCCACCTTTCAGGAAGTCGTGGATGGGCCCAACTCCGAGTTATGGCTGGGAGCCATGAGGGAGGAAATGCAATCCATGTCGGACAACCGAGTCTGGGAACCGGTTGATCCCATCAATGGTGTGAGGACCATCGGATGCAAATGGATCTTCAAGGTGAAGATGGACATGGACGACAACCCTCTGACCTACAAAGCTCAACTGGTGGCGAAAGGTTATAGGCATGGATTGACTATGAGGAAACCTTCTCCTTAGTGGCTATGGTCAAAATCGATCCAAATTCTTCTTGACATAACTGCGTATCATAATTACGAGATATGGCAAGTGGATGTCAAAACCGCTTTCCTAAATGGAAATTTGACTGAGTACGTTTGTATGTCTCGGCCCAAAGGTTTTGACGATCCGAAGAATAAAGGAAATATTTATAAGTTGTTGAAATCCATTTATGGATTGAAACGAACTTCTCGGAGTTGGATCCTTTGTTTTGATGAAGCTGTAATTGGATTTGGCTTAATCAAGAACGAGGATGAATCTTGCGTTTATAAGAAGGCTAGTGGGAGCAAGATTACCTTTCTGGTTCTCATTGAAAACGACATCCCAACCTTGCACGAGACTAAAGCTTGGTTGAGAAAGTGTTTTTCAATAAAGGACTTAGGCGATGCTTCTCATATCTTAAGGATTAAGATATGTAGAGATCGCACCAAGAGGGTCTTGGATTTAAGTCAGGGAACCTATGTGAACAAGGCATTGAGTAGGTTCTTAATGCTCGATTCAAAGAAAGGACTCTTACCCACTAGTCATGGCATTCATCTCAGCAAGACTTAGTGTCCTAAGACACCTGATGAGCTGAAAAGGATGATGAAAATCCTATGCGCCTGGGGCAGGATCGATCATATATGCTGTCACGCCCCAATTTCAGCGAACCGAACTCGGGACGCGAACTTTTAAAAACATGAACACTTGAAACCTGTTTTCAATAAAAGCTTTGACATTTCCATTTACTTCTCAAAATAATAGTATTTACAATACAAAAACGTCCCAACAAGTGGACAAGGTACAACATCCGTCACTAGACTCAACAAAAGTAAAGACCAGACTCCGCTCCAAGCTCCATGAACTTCAAGAGCTCACCTAGTCCGTCCGGTGATCAGTACCTGTAGGAAAAGCAGCTAGGGGTGAGCGTTCGCTCACCTCCACGGATAACAGACTGACTATGGCATAATTAGCATAAAAAGCCAGTAACACTAAAACCAAACCCGACGCCGGGACTACAGTCCCCAACTCAAGTACTCAACTGACCCACAACCCGTCACCTTCCTCAACAGACTCGACACTCGATAAAACAGTGTAGACCCGACACAACTATCGACGACCTCCTCAAGGACTCGAACGAAACGACACAACACCAAACAAGATCACAAAGGATCGCACACCAGCTGCTCAGTAACCAATCTCAATCAGGTCAGGGTTCGACCTATCGCAATTCCTCGACACGAAGTCGGATCAGGCTGTCGACCTTTCAAACTCGCAATTCATCGACACTAAGTCGGATCAGGCTGTCGACCTTCAGAACTCGCAATTCATCGACACTAAGTCGGATCAGGCTGTCGACCTTTAGAACTCGCAATTCATCGACACTAAGTCGGATCAGGCTGTCGACCTTTAAAACTCACCACCCCAGGTAACCACAATCACAATCACAGGCAAGTTCAATCACACAGGCACTCAAGGCCACTCAAGACACCTCAACAGTCAAGACTCGGGTTCAACAACCCCACGGGCACTCGCTGCCACTCAAGACACCAAATTAAATACACGGCTCTCATGGCCACCCCGACTCAACAATTAAATACGGGCTCTCAAGGCCACCCAAACTCAACAATTAAATACGGGCTCTCAAGGCCACCCAAACTCAACAATTAAATAAAATGCACGACAACCTCCGGCATACTCGATGCCTCCAACGGTCCTAAAATCACTAGTTTCACAAACAACCTCCGGGCATGGTCATATGCCTCCAGTAATTCAATTATCGCTAAGTTCTCTGTTCCTACGACACTACTAAGTGTCACATGCTTTTCTCTTGAACGCTACAATCCCGTATCATGCTTTTCTAATAATTAAATAAATCTACTCAACCCACGACACCCCGGTGTCACATGCAATTCTACTATTAACTTTCCCTAATCAGGGCCGAGATCCGGCTACTTTTCCCTACCTCGTATACAATCCCAAAAGCGCTCCAACAACACCCGAAGCACACTCAGTCACTCGCCGAGCTTCCCCTTGCCTCGGTCCGTAGCACGATCTAAAAGAACACAAATTTAAAGTACTTTTAAACTAGTACGAATAAACCAAAAATTAATAAACTTAACGCCCAAACGTAACCCCGACAATGCCGATCACTCCCAAACTTCCCAATTACTCGATATTGTCGATAAAGGACCCGTAAGGGCCAGATTCGCCCGTCATGGCGAATCTGCCCGGTTTTGGTTAATTGCCTTCCGGGGCTCCAAAAGCCCCCGTTTTCGATTCTACGGTCTTAGAATATTTCAAGGAACCCAACGCACTTGACGGAATTGAATTCCGACTTCTAAGTCAATTAATTAACGTTTAAAGTTTCCCAAAACCCGTTAATTACAACTTCTCCAAATTAATTCCAAATTTCGATTCGATTAGGAAAAAGTGGTCCGGGGAACGTTTTAAACTACCCGAGTAATTAAAACACGAACAACCGAGCACGTGGGCCCCACCCAAAGGGCTTGGCCGTGCCCTAGGGTTTGAGGGAGGGGCTCGGCCACCAAGTGGTGGCTGCTGCCACCTCCGGCCAGCCACCACATGGCCGGCCGGCCACCACCCACGGTGGCCGGAGCTCCTCCCGAGCCTCCGGTCACCGGAAAACGTGAAATTAAACCCCCAAACACCTCTAAAACGTCTCCAACACCTCCCCACACTCTACACAACCCTAAGCCTTAGTTTATAACCAAACCCTAGCTCTTGAAAATAATCAAAACGAGAATCGGTTCGGGTATTACCGTAGAGGAGAACGAGGGGAACGGGATTACTCCTTGCTTTGACTCGATCCAAGGGCTCGATCACAAACCCTAGCTCAACCTCCCTTCTTCTCCTTCTCCTTCTCTCTCTAAAACCTCTCTTCTAATTTCTAATTTAATTAAACTAACAACAAAACTAATTTTCCTCCTTTAAAACCTCATACTCGGCCAACTATTCCCAACCACACCTTTTCCCTCCAAAAATTACACCACCATATAATTGACAAGTGTCAAGGTGGGTCCCAAACCTTTTGGAAAATATCTAGTTGATATTTTCCAATCAGATTCGCGAAAAACGGACGTTTCGGGCCCCGAACGGGCACTTTTCCCAAAAATTTTTTAAACTGGACGGGCTTCAAGGAAACGGCCCAACTAAAACCGCTACAACGACGGCTAAGCCTTTCGGGTCCAAAACGGTCCTCGAATGGACCAAAACGTCGCTCGGGTGACTTTTCCAGCGAAGAATCAATCTTTCCCAAATTCACCAGAAAGTTGCCCTGAGTCCCCCGTAACTCATTTTAGTCGATAACGGGGTCAACTTAAGTCCGGCATGACCCTCGGGGTCAATTTAAGTTAAGTTAAGTGTCTGTCTTACAATTTTTAAATTTTCCTGTTTTTCGCAGGTTTGACTGACGTTGACCAGAAGTGGTTATTACATATGCCATGACATGTATGAGACCAGACGTCTCGTAAGCCTTATGTTGTACCAGTAGACATCATTCTAACCTGAGGGAAAGATGATGCTGAACTAGTCGCCGAAGGATAAGTAGACACTAGTTTTCCAAGACAAATCCAGATGACTTTAGAAGTCAATCAGGATATGTGTTTACGCTGAATGGCAGAGCTTTAGCTGAGAGAGCGTAAATCAAGATGTCATTGCCGAATCTACGACAGAGGCCAAGTACAAGGATGCTGCAGAGGCAGCTAAGGAGGCTATGTGGATTTGGAAATTCATGGCAGGGCTGGGTGTAATTAAAAACCCATCCAGCCCGGTGAATCCATCTTGCGACAACACAAGGGCCATTGCGCAAGCTAAAAGCCTAGATCGTATAACAAATCCAAACATGTACTGCGGCGTATCCACCTCATCAGATAAATACTGAACTAAGGTGAAGTGAAGATAACCTATATTGCAACAGATGATAACATAGCCAACCCTTTGACTAAGGCAGTGTCGCTGCCTGAACATGTTAGACATGTAAAGTCGATGGGGACATATTGGAGTTTAGATTGGAACTAGGGCAAGTGGGAGATTGTTAGTCTTAGTGCCCGTAGTTCAATCCTAAATGTCCAAATGTATATATCATCGTTAGCAATAAAATTAAAGCGGCTTTATATTACTTATGTGTTGGAGTAATATATCGATGTGTGCTCTGATCTATGACCACCATGCGAATAGAACCATAGATCGAGATAGATCACACTCGATGGGTCCCTAGTCAACAAAGCTTCACTAGAAGCGACTAGTATGAAAGATGGCTCTTTATGGCTTACGTTCTGTTAGTCATTGGAAAGGGATTCCGGAGTCTGATCATAGATATCATGTGGGACATGATATTGGACGACCCGCCCTGAATATGTGCCATAGATTAAGTCATGAACATATTCAGTGTTGTAGCTTGTCATGTATCCTTAGACCAAGGAGTCTTTGTGATCGCTATGTAGTCAACAACTGAGTTTGACCTGAGCCTAACGTTGTCCGTAACAGGGCTTCCATAACGGCCAGGATTGGCTTGGGGACGGGCTACATGAGTGACACGAAAGGCATCTAAGGGATTTATCCCTCATACTGAGGTATGGGAAAGATATCGGTTCTCGGCCGCTTGATCGAGAGTGACTGAAAGAATAGCATGGCCATGCACATGATACTGGGTATCATATCTTCAGTCATCTCACATATCAAGGAACGGTGATTGAGAATAATAAAGATGACGGCTCTATGCCTTATCTCAATCAGGATATCGGAGATAAAAGGATAATGACAGGGACGACGGAAAGGTTAGAATCGACAGGGTCAATTCGCTATGCAGTGTCAGGCAATACTAAAGTCTCCTTAGTTGCCACTTAAATAGGATCAAGTAAAATGGGATTTTACGTTGATCTATTGACATGCATAAACCTAAGGGTCACACCGGAGGATGAAACTCATTGACACATTTATGGAGAATGACCAAAAGGGAGTTGTCTCGGGACATGACCAAAACTGGGTTTTGGGTCATGTGCCCGTAAGTGAATAGGACTTTACAGATCGAGACAAGGCTTGGAGTCTTGGGATTGATCGCGTCGGATAATGTTGGACATTTCCGGTATGGAAGGCTTGGAGGCGATGAGCGAATCACGGGACCTCGTTGGAAATGGCCACGGGCCATGTTCCAAGAGGCCCATGAAAGGCCCATGCAACCAAGGCCCATGGAACTAATTAATCAAGTCTTGATTAATTAGTACTAAGTAAGAAAGACAAGGATTAAGGTGTTGGTGATTCACCACCTAATTCAATCTTGTCTTGCCATACTTTGTCCTATTTACACCTTACTTGACACCATACTTGTCCCATGCCTTTAGTTGGACAAGTATGGGTTTTGTTATGTTTAAGTCATCTTTTTTCAACATAACAAACACAAGACAAGAATAGGAAACACATTTTCTCTCCCTCTTCCATGGCCATTTCGGGTTTGGCTAGTTTCCACCTCCATTTTTGTGTTCTTGAGTCCTCAAAGAGAAGAACTACGTGGCTTTGATTCCCATGTGGATACGTAGGCGTCTTGGAGACTCAAGCCAATCATTCGTTAACCGGTGTTCTTGTTTTGGTAAGAGATAATGCTAAATTTTTCTCTTGTGAATCCATTCTTTGTTAGTTGTTTCATGGTTTTAATCGTCTCTTAGTTTTCATTGATTTTCCGCTGCGAGTTGGTTCATCTCCAACCCTACCTCGAGACCCAACAAGGTATCCCTAGACCGAGGAGTCTATGTGGTAGCTATGTAGTAAACAACTAAGTTTGAACTGAAAGTCCAATGTTGCACCATGACTGGGCTTCCATAACGGCCAAGATTGGCTTGGGGAATGACTGCATGATTGACACGAGAGACGGCTAAAGGATTTATCCCTCATACTATGATATAGGTAAGATATCTGGTTCACGAGAGTGATTGAAAGAAAAGCATGGTCATGCACATGATACTGGGTATCATTATTCATTAATCTCACATATCAAGGAATATTGATTGAGAATAATAAGGATGCCGGTTCTATGCCTTATCTTAATCAGAATATGGGAGATAAAAGGATAATGACAAGGACGACAGAATGGTCAGAATCAACAAGGTCGATTCGTTATGCAGTGTCAGGCTAAACTAAGTCTCGTTAGTTGCCAATAGAGCAAGATTAAGTAAAGTGGGACTTTACGTTGATCTTACTGACATGCGTAGACCTAAGGGTCACACCAAAGGTTTGTAAACTCAATAAGAACGCAACATAGCTTGGCTTATAAGGGGTCGTGTTGGGAATTTCCATAGTGGACGACTATGACATGATGGGCTCGGCATGGACTCTCTTGGAGAGGCCTATGACCGGACCATATAGCTTAGGCCCAATAAGAACAAAAGGTTTAAGGTTGACTAAGTAGTCTTGTTGATCAAAGTGGGTTGGACCCACTTTCAACTAGTTAATAAACTAATGTAGTTTATTAAGTCCACCTTGCTTTTTTGCATGAATACTTGTCTCTTGATGGGTATTAAGTGAGATGACACAATCCACTTAACTCAACATGTAAGAGTGTTGTCATTTCAATACATGCAAGGACTTGGGAAATTTTATACAACAATTTCATTTTCTCACCCACCTTGGCTGACACCCCTAGGAGGAGCAAGCTCCATTGTTGCATGTTATTGTGTCTACAAACTCAAGAACTACAACGACTTTTATTCCGTTAAGGATACGTAAGCGTCCAAGGGGCTCAAGACATCCAAAGTTTGGTGTTCTTCTTCTCAATTCTCAACGAAACAAGAAGGTAATGCACACATAGTGTTGCTAAATTTTCTGTCTTGTTTTTCAATAATTGGTTGCTTCTTCTCGAGTGATTTGTGGTTAATTTCCACTGCTTTTCATGCTTCTTTTGTCCACGACCTCGAGACCCAACAACTTCATCTCCAACAAATTATGGATACCGTATTCGATGAAACTTCATTAGCGACTGAATTAAAATTCAGTCGTTGTTTAAATTTGACAAAGAGCCTTTTTGTTCGTTTTCTCGATTTGAAGTGTAAAACAATGTTTTTTTTATGATTAAAGACATTACACAATTGTTTTAGAACAATATCAACCTAAATACTATATATTTGTAAATTATGGACACCTTTGCACAAATTTGGGTTTAGATGCGATGAATGTTCATTAGCGATAGAATTAAAATTCTATCGTTGTTGAAACCAGACAGACATCGTATGCTTTGTTTTTCCGTTCGTTTTCTTGATTTGAAGTGCAAATCAATGTCTTTTTTGTGATCAAAGTCATTAGATAACTGTTTTAGAATAATATCAACCTAATGTCTATATATTTGTAAATTATGGACATCGTTTGCTTAAAGTCGGGTTTGTATTCGATGAATATTCATTACCGACTAAACTAAAGTTCAGTCACCGTTGAAACCAGACGGACACCCAACACTCTATTTTTTTTCGTTTTCTCGATTTGAAGTGTAAATCAATGTTTTTTGTGATAAAAGATATTACATAATTGTTTTAGAACAACATCAACCTACTAACTATAAATTTGTAAATTATTGACACTGTTTTCATAAAGTCGGGTTTAAATTTGATCAATATTCATTAGTGAACAAATTAAATTCAGTCGATGTTGGAACCAGATAGATTTTTTTTCGTTTTCTAAATTCTAGGAAGAGTCCGACAAGTATGACTCCGACAAAGAGGATGCCGACGAAGAAGAGGCCGACGTGGAAGAGGCAGAAAATACCCGAAAGGTGGTGACGAAAGAGGAGGAGTTCTATGAAAGTGATGACGATGTGTCGCAGGTCCATGTAGGAGGAGATGACGAAGAGGAGTTTGGGTCCAGTAAAGGTTTCAATGTTGTGTAACTTATATATTTACCGATCTGTGCCATCAATATTATATAACTTATATTTATGTTCACGTGTGTAAAACAATAGACTTAACTCTACTATGTTTTTTGATGCTCAAATAGATCTGGAAAATATTTTCCTAGGCTATCAAAAAATTAATAGATCTGAATATGAATGTCCAGATCTAATTTATGTTCAGGTACATCATTATTAGATCCATAAACGGGACATGTAAATTTATTTCAAGTGGTTGGAATTTACATACCAGGTTGAGGATACGGGAAATAATTTCCAAGGCAGTATGAAGATCTGGGAATAAATTTCCAAGACTACAAAGTCCATATTCCACAACATCATTAACACTTTCATCGTCTTGTAACGTAACTGGCGGGACATCTCCAACACCATTAGCTATGTATGGTACTACGTAACTGACTTTTAATTCCAAGTCATTTTATTTCCACTCCAATCTTTTCATACAATTTATCGCATAACATATTCTTCAATGAAGTGTTAGACGAATCAAGAAGGATATTAGAAACTTTTGAATTGTTTTGATATCCAAGTTCACATCTCATCATCTTCCTTATATTTACCACCATATGAAGCATGTATTATCACTTGAATCATTCCTACAAGAACTAGGAACATGTACATTCATAAATTATCAACATAGTGTTAGTCTTAGTGCCCTTAGTTCAATCGTAAATGTCCAAAGGTATATATCATCGTTAGCAATAAAATTAAAGCGACTTTATATTACTTATGTGTTGGAGTAATGTATCGATGTGTGTTCTGATCTATGGCCACTATGCGAATAGAACCATAGAGCGAGATAGATCACACTCGATGAGTCCCTAGTTGACAAAGCTTCACTAGAAGCGACTAGTATTAAAGATGTCTCTCTTTGGCTTACGTTATGTTAGTCATTGGAATGAGATTCCGGAGTCTAATCATAGATATCATGTGGGACATGATATTGGAAGACCCACCCTCAATATGTGTCATAGATTAAGTCATGAACATATTCAATGTTGTAGCGTGTCATGTATCCTTAGGCCAATGAGTCTTTGTGATTTTTATGCAGTAAACAATTGAGTTTGACTTGAGCCTAAAGTTTTCTGTAACAGGGCTTCCATAACGGCCAAGATTGGCTTAAGGACGGACTGTTTGAGTGACACGAAAGACATATAAGGGATTTATCCCTCATATTGAGGTATAGGAATGATATCGCTCCTCTGCTGCTTGATTGAGAGTGACTGAAAGAATAACATGGCCATACAAATGATACTGGATATCATATATTCAATCATCTCACATATCAAGGAACATTGATTGAGATTAATAAGGATGATGACTCTATGCCTTATCTCAATCAGGATATCAGTGATAAAAGGATAGTGACATAGACGACAAAAAGGTTATAATCAACATGGTCGATTCGTTATGTAGGTTAGGCAATACTAAAGTCTCGTTAGTTGCCACTTATATAGGATCAAGTAAAATGAGATTTTACGTAGATCTACAGACATGCATAAACCTAAGGGTCACACCTGATGATGAAACTCATTAAAACATTTATGGAGAATGGTCAAAATGGGAGTTGTCTAAGGACATGTTCCCGTAAGTATTTAGGAAATTATGGATCGAGATAAGGCTTGGAGTCTTGGGATTGATTGCGTCGGATAATATTGGACATTTCCGGTATGAAAGGCGTGGAGGCCATGAGCACGTCACCAGACCTCGTTGGGAATGGCCACGGGCCATGTCCCATAAGGCCCATAAGCGGCACATGCCACCAAAAGCCCATAGAACTGATTAATTAATCCTTAATTAATTAGGTTCTAATTAAGCAATAATAAGATCAAGGTGTTGATGATTCACCACCAAGTCCCATCTAACACCATGCTTATAACCATACTTGTTCTATTTACATCTTATACTTGTCCCCATGCTTGTCCCATGCCTTTAGTTAGACAAGTTGACGGGGTTTGTTATGTTTAAGTCTTCCTTGTCAAACATAACAAACACAAGACACAACTAGAAAAACAAAAACCTCACTCCCTCCTCCCAAGTTCCGGCCAACATTGTGTTTTCTTCTCTATTTTGTGTTCTTGAGTTCTCATAAGGAGAACTACATGGCTTTGATTCCCGAGTGGATATGTAGGAATCTTGGAGACACAAGCTGACAATCTATTCTTGGTGTTCTCTCCTTCTTCTTGTGTTCTTGAACAAAGGGTAAGAAATGGTGATTTCATTTTGTTTTGTGAATCTAATCGTGGTAATTTTTCCTTGCATGGTCTCGAGTCTTACTTGCTTTCACTACGAGTATGTGTTTATACCCTCCATCGAGACCCAATGCATAGGCCTCTAGGATTACAGATTGGATGAGTTCATTCAATATCGGAAACCAGATCGGATGTGTTCATTAGAGTTTGATTATCTGATCGGATGAGAACATCTCAGAAAGCCATTTAGAACTTGCTACCTCTCTCACCAGATCCGGGAGACAAGATAGTAACTAACTACAATCCTAAAAACACAAGTTCACACAATTGATCTTCGAATGTAGTTCGAAATAAGTAATTCAACAGCTCGACCTATCAATGAAAAGTCAAGAAGGAAAATAAGAAGGAAGAAGCCAAAGTTGAGCACAACACAAATTAACTAGTAGCAAGCCTAGAACAATAGAAGAAGAGGAAAGAGGAAGAAGAAGCTACTGATAGTGGTGACGTGGAGCTGCCTTGGATGATGAGATGGATTTTTTTATCCTTCAAATTAAATAATAATAAAAGGGTAGATAGGAATTAAGAAACTTTCATTAAAAAGGGGTGTTACAAATAAGGTCATTCTCACAATTAACCGCTTTTGAATATCCAAGGAGGTTTCAAGCATCCATGAGCCTCTCACCATCTCCAACTTCTCCATTTTCATGTGTTAAAGATTTGGAGAGTTGGACATGCTGGGTTTGCATGTTAGAGAAGTTTTTGATTGGGTTTCTCAACCCAATCCCGGTTCTAATCTCTTCTCTTCTCTAGTTTTGTTGTAAAACTATGATTTTTGGAATGTTTGAGTAGAATTTGGAATCCATGACCTTGGATTTGAATCATGGGTAAACTACAAATGCATACCCTGAAGTTGTCACATTTAACCGATGATTACCCTGAAGTTTAAAGTTAACTGTAAATACCCTGAAGTTTCATATTATAACTCAAAACCCCTTCCGTCAGTTAGCTCAGTGTTTTTTTGTTAAATGATGAAAATACCCTTGACAATATTTCAATATTACAACCCTTTCTTTCAAATATTTAAGAAAATGCCATTAGTTATTTACAAAAATTCCATTATGACTAAAATATTTAATTTATTTTATTTAATCATTATATCATTGATAATATAAAACTTATAAACATAATTATAAATTACAAACGTAAAAGTAAAAAAAGTACTAAAGCAATTAAAACCCTAATCCATTTTCACTCTCACATTTTCAACCACAACCTCAACGCTTCGTCTCCAGCGAGACCGAAGCTCTTTCTCGCGAGGACGAGATCTGCTGTGGCTGGAGCTTGAGGCGTCGCCCTTGCTGGAGCTCACACGGAGGAGAACAACTCGTGCTTCCGAACGTCGTCTCGCTGGAGAAGCTCGCGCTTCCGAACTTCTTCTTCGAGCTTCTACTCGACCTTCATCCCCTCCTCGACTGTTCAGATCTCATCAATTTCATAGAATCTGTAGGTTTGGTTTTAAAGATTGAAATTTCTAGGACCTGGATTGAAAAAATTGTTCATCTGGATTGAAATAATTGAAATAATTTCTGGGTTTCAGATCTCATCAATTTTTGGGTTTTAGAGAATCTGTAGGTTTTTGGTTTTAGAGATTGAAATTTTGATGGTGAATCAAGTTCACTTTGATTTTGTTGTTCTTCGGTCGAGAGAGATGTGGAGGTTCGGGAAGAACACGAACGTACGAGATTCATTTTTTTGTTTTTCTTCAATTAAAAATTCTGAAAAGTAACAAAAAAATTACAAAAAATTTAATTAATATAAAAAGATAAATGGAAAAAATTATATTGTAATAAATGGAAATTATAAAAATAAAAAAAATAATTTTGAAAATAAACTTGATTTTTTAGATATATATTTTAATTTATTTATTATTTAGTTGAATAAATAAACGAATAAGGGCAATTTGGGCATTTAAAAAAAATGAACAGTAAACTGACTGAGCTGACTGACGGAAGGAATTTTGAGTTATAACATGAAACTTCAGGGTACACATCAGTTATCTTCAAACTTCAGGGTAATCATCGGTTAAACATGACAACTTCATGGTTTGCATTTGTAGTTTACCCTTGAATCATTGATCATGAGTATTGTGTAAATGTTGAAATACTTTAGTTTAATGCATGGATTGATGACTAATTTGATGTTGGTTATGTTAATGGCATGATTTGGGGTTTTTGAGTTTAATTAGCATCCACTTGCTTGTATGTGATATTTAAGATACTCGATATTCAAAAATGATTATCCTACTTTGTGTTCGAACTTTCATGATTTTAAACCCGATTTCATGAGCTAACTATTTCATCTCTTGTGTGTATATCAAATTCTAGGTTAAAGTTGGTAAAAATACAAACTTTAGTCATCTAGCGAACTTATCTAGGATTTCCCACATTAACATGTCTTGATTTCCTATTGATGAGATAGAAATATTCTAGGATGCGTTTCTCAATTCTCTTTTGTGTTTTAACCCGACCGAACGATTTAGGAATATTTCCATAATTGTTGTGTGCACTATGTAGATTGATGTTTGGAGCGATCCATGATTCGATCTAGTGTGAGACGAGATTCACTTGTATGAAATTTACTTACGCTTGTGTATTACCAGAATATCGTGATTCGATGTTCTATGTAGTTCGCCTTAATTATCAGTTACTATATTTATCATTGGCATTCCATAATTAGGATGATTGAACTAGGCATAACTAAGTAGATTCGTTGAGTGTTTTAGAGTTTACTTACGCTTGCGTAGTACCAGAGTTTCATTATTCGTTACTCTATGTAGTTCTACTTGATTACCGAAATCATCTTGGTCGGTGGTGCTTGGTTTTTAAGAAGTGAACTAGGCGTAGCTACTTAGATTCGTCTATGATTTGTTTAGACTCTTACTTATGCTTGTGTATTACTAGAGATTCGTGATTCGTTGCTCTATTTAGTTCTCCTTGATGATTGATGCATTTCGGTCGTTAGGTTGATTGAACTATGCGTAACTAAGTAGATTTGACGAGTGGTGTAGCTATCTCAACTTAGTTGGTAGCGAGAGTGACATGCATTCGTTGTTGTTATTTCTTGTTCAAGAATTGATCGAGCTTTGCTTAAGATCATAGGTATTCACATTATTTTTATTGCTTTTCGATGATTGGTGGTTCGTATATCGGTCTGGGCAATGGTCTTGTGCCCTCTCCTCGTGACTAGTATGTGGTTGATTTCATGATACCGCATACACAAGAACTTAAGTGTTCTGAGAGCAAACAGAAAACATTTATTATTTTTACCCATCGTTAACCATGACATGCGTTAATTGAATTCATGTTTACTTGTACCCGTGACCGGCTCTTTGCGTGAATCAATAGCTATGTATCTTAGGTGGTAGCGTGTATATATTTCCCTATTGCTTAAAACTCAAACCAACTTTTACTGATTCGTCCTTTATTTTCCCTTTTGGGGATGTGGAAGTGACAACCCACGTTCCTTGGCTTAGCAAAATATAATGATATCTCTACTCCCTGTTGGATCGAACGGTACTTAACCGTTTAATCGCTTGATGACCATGTACTTCTGCACGTTTAAAGGGAGATTTGACCCATAGTCATCCCTACTCATCACTTGATAAAATGCATTCCAACTAACATCAATTTTATCTTTGTAGAAATGATAAATTGTTCTCATACAACTTTATTAGATTATGCACAAGGTACTAACTATACACAAGGATTAAGGCTTCCCAACTACGCTACTAATGATGAGATCATTAACGGGAAATTATCAACTACTCAGTATTAATTACTCCTCCTCAAGATGAGACATAGAAAGATAATCAACCCAATTACCAAGTCTCCTAATTGATCTTTGGTCTTCACATATGCGATGATGATTAAATTTTGCTAGAGTTTTTCACGGACCAAATGACAATCTATCTCAATATGCTTGGTTCGTTCATGAAACGGGATTTGAGGCAATATGAAGAGCAGCTTGATTATCACACCATAACTTTGCGGACATAGAGACTTTGAAACCAAATTCTGAAAGGAGTTGGTAGATCAATATTATTTCACTTATAGACTGGGCTATGGCTCTGTATTCTGATTCAGCACTAGAGCGAGAAACGACATTTTTTCTTGCTTTTCCATGAGACTAATTTCACTCCTACAAATACATAGTACCCTGAAGTGGATCGACGATCAACTCTGCATCTTGCTCAATCTGCATCTATAAAACACTCTATATTAGTATGTCGCGATTCTTATAGAGTATACCTCGTCCAGGTGCTCTTTTTATACAAGCCAGGATATATTCGAGGGCGGTCCAATGCTCAGCTATAAGGGAAGACATAAACTGACTTACAATGCTCACTGAGTATGCACTATCATGGCAGAACAAGTCTAGCACATATTTTCTTTGAGATAAGAAAATTCACTTCTTCTTCTTGATACTCAAAACTCCTAGATTTTTGGTACTGAATTGATTGTTGAGAAACGACTTTAAAGAAGATGAGCCCACCCCATCGTTGTCGGTGATAACAATGTCATCCACATTTACCACTAGAAGAATAACACCTACTGGAGAGCTTCTATAAAACACAAACTGATCGTATTTGCTCTTATCCATTCCAAAATTTTCCACTGCTTGGATAAACATTCCAAACCATGCTCGAGGACTCTATTTGATCCCATATAATGATTTCTGAAGATGACATAACAGTCCACACTCCCCCTATGCAACAAAACCTAGAGGTTGTTCCATATAGACTTTCTTAAGCAAGTCCTCACGCAAGAAAGAATTTAATATACAATTGGTATAATGCACACTCATAAGTGGTTTCCAAAGAGATAAATAACTGAACATAAGTCAGTTTACCAATAGGGAAAAAAGTGTCAGAGTAATCCACCCCATAAGTTTGAGCGAAGCCTTTATCCACTAGCTGAGCCTTAAGATAGGCTATAGAGCCATTAGAGTTGAATTTGATAGCATAAACCCACTTACAACCAATAGCCTTTTCCCGGGAGGCAGCGGAACCATTCACCAGTGCACTCATCTCTTCTATCATCGTTGAACGCCAGCCAGGATGAGATAGTGCTTCTTGAAATTTTTTTGGAACTAAACTAAATCAAGAGAGGATATGAAGGAACATGATGAAGGAGAGAACTGATCATATGACACAAAGGAAGAGATATAATACATACATTATCGTCTACCTTTACCAAGGGCGATAGGGAGGTCGTCAGGATCTAGTGGAGAAGAGGAACTTGACTCCGGACATGTGGTAGGAGGGGCTTGTCGACGGGGAATAAATGTATTGGATTAGTAGTGGTGGTGGAGGAACCGGAACAATATGCATAATGGTGTTGGCATGGTTGTAGATCAAGTACAATCAGTTCTTGATGAGAGATGTTGTAGACTAACAAGTCATTGTTCTCCCCCTGTCTTGGAGTGTGAGGAATTATCGGAAAAAAGGACATTAATGGAGAAAAGATATTGGTGGAGGTCTGGACAATAACATCAATATCCTTTCTGTAGCCGAGAGTACCCCAAGAAAACACACTTGACCGATTTTGGATACAATTTTGTACGACTAGGGCGAACATCAGGAACAAAACATGTATTCCAAAAGATACGAGGAGTAATAGGAAAAAGAGGTTTAGTGGGAAATAAGACCTGATATGCGATGTCACCTTGAAAGACAGGCGAAGGCATACGATTAATGAGAAAACATGTATTGGAGACAATGTCAGCCCAAAAATATTTTGGTACATGAGTTTGAAATAAAAGGGCTCTCGCAGTTTCAAGAAGATATCTATTATTTCTTTTAGCAACACCATTTTAAGATGGAGTGTCAACACATAAAGATTCATGTAGAATACCATTTTGAGCCATGTAAGTAGTGAATGACTCAGAAAAATATTATTTTGCATTGTCACTTCTCAAGATACGAACATTAGTACCAAACTGCATTTGTATTTCAACATAGAAAGCAGTAAAATGAGAAAATAACTCGAAACCGTTTTTCATGAAATAAAGCCATGTAGTTAGGGAAAAATCATCCACAAAAGAGACAAAAATATTGAACTCCAATGTTAGACACCACAAGTGACGGGCCCTAAACATAAGAATGAACTAATTCAAATGGGAAAAAACTCTTTTCTTGAATTTAGAAGTAAAGGGGAGACGATGATTTTTAGCAAACTGACATGCTTCACAATCGAAATATTGTACATTTTCAAACTGGGGATAGAGGTTCAGAATTGGAAGTGATGGGTGACCGGAATGAGAATGAGCTTCAAGTAAGGTTAAGGAGGCTAAACAAGCGATTAGTGGTGTAGGTCTATGGGTATCCATGATGTAAAGCCACCCCGATACATGTCCTTTACCAATAATCCACTTCGTCGCAAGATCCTGAAACAAACAATATTAATGGTAAAATGAGACACAACAATTGAGGGAATGAGTAATTTTACTGATTGACATCAGATTAAAAGAAAGTCAAAGAAAATTTAAGACATATGGTAAGGAAATGGATGGTGTGAGGTGGGATGTCCCAGAATTGAGAACTGGGCACTCATATCCATTAGCTAATTTTCATGAAGAACACGAAGTATGTGTTGGGTCTCGAGGTAAGGTTGGAGATGAACCAACTCGCAGCGGAAAATCAATGAAAACCAAGAGACAATTAGAACCATGAAACAACTAACAAAGAATGGATTAACAAGAGAAAAATTCAGCACTAGTTCTTACCAAAACAAGAACACCGGTTAACGAATGATTGGCTTGAGTCTCCAAGACGCCTACGTATCCACATGGGAATCAAAGCCACGTAGTTCTTCTCTTTGAGGACTCAAGAACACAAAAATGGAGGAGGAAACTAGCCAAACCCGAAATGGCCATGGAAGAGGGAGAGAAAATGTGTTTCCTATTCTTGTCTTGTCTTTGTTATGTTGAAAAAAGATGACTTAAACATAACAAAACCCATACTTGTCCAACTAAAGGCATGGGACAAGTATGGTGTCAAGTAAGGTGTAAATAGGACAAAGTATGGCAAGACAAGATTGTGTTAGGTGGTGAATCACCAACACCTTAATCCTTGTCTTGCTTACTTAGTACTAATTAATCAAGACTTGATTAATTAGTTCCATGGGCCTTGGTTGCATGGGCCTTTCATGGGCCTCTTGGAACATGGCCCGTGACCATTTCCAACGAGGTCCCGTGATTCGCTCATCGCCTCCATGCCTTCCATACCGGAAATGTCCAACATTATCCGACGCGATCAATCCCAAGACTCCAAGCCTTGTCTCGATCCGTAAAGTCCTATTCACTTACGGGCACATGACCCAAAACCCAGTTTTGGTCATGTCCCGAGACAACTCCCTTTTGGCCATTCTCCATAAATGTGTCAATGAGTTTCATCCTCCGGTGTGACCCTTAGGTTTATGCATGTCAATAGATCAACGTAAAATCCCATTTTACTTGATCCTATTTAAGTGGCAACTAACGAGACTTTAGTATTGCCTGACACTACATAACGAATCGACCCTGTCGATTCTAACCTTTCCGTCGTCCCTGTCATTATCCTTTTATCTCCGATATCCTGATTGAGATAAGGCATAGAGCCGTCATCCTTATTATTCTCAATCACCGTTCCTTGATATGTGAGATGACTGAAGATATGATACCCAGTATCATGTGCATGGCCATGCTATTCTTCCAGTCACTCTCGATCAAGCGGCCGAGAACCGATATCTTTCCCATACCTCAGTATGAGGGATAAATCCCTTAGCCGCCTTTCGTGTCACTCATGTAGCCCGTCCCCAAGCCAATCCTGGCCGTTATGGAAGCCCTGTTACGGACAACGTTAGGCTCAGGTCAAACTCAGTTGTTGACTACATAGCGATCACAAAGACTCCTTGGTCTAAGGATACATGACAAGCTACGACACTGAATATGTTCATGACTTAATCTATGGCACATATTCAGGGCGGGTCGTCCAATATCATGTCCCACATGATATCTATGATCAGACTCCGAAATCCCATTCCAATGACTAACAGAACGTAAGCCATAAAGAGCCATCTTTCATACTAGTCGCTTCTAGTGAAGCTTTGTTGACTAGGGACCCATCGAGTGTGATCTATCTCGATCTATGGTTCTATTCGCATGGTGGGCATAGATCAGAGCACACATCGATATATTACTCCAACACATAAGTAATATAAAGCCGCTTTAATTTTATTGCTAACGATGATATATACATTTGGACATTTAGGATTGAACTACGGGCACTAAGACTAACAGTATGAGACTCATAAGTATTAGTAATTTAGGATTAAATGTCATATGATCTGTGGCCCTAGAATCAAGGACCCATTAGGAAGAGGATTGTGGTGAAATGGAACACATAGCTAGATTACCTAACTCGACGGAAGAGGCGACATAGTGAGACGAGTGTGTGAGTGTATCCTGGTACTAACGAAATTGATCATACTCAACAATAGACAGAGTGATCGTTCGATTACCAACTGATCGTGGTTGAAGCTTTAGACATGATCTTTTGTTATGTCTTGGCTCATGAGAACAAAAACAAACAAATCCCCTTATTTCCTCGTTTTTTCCGCTTATTTCTTGATTCCAATGCCTAGGGTATCTTTCCATCATAATGGAACTCTTGGTCTCTTCGTTCATCTTTAAAGTAAAACAACAAAAGGCAGTAGTAAAGGACATCAAAACGCGAAAATACCCGACAAAAGCATATCGAACAACTGGTAGAGAGAGGGACTGCCCTCGGTGGTGCGTTACTCACACGTGGAAGCACGTGTACCACACGTGCGGCTGTAGTGGTGGTGCGTGTCACCCATGCGCAGCTGTGCTGAACCAAAATTTCTATAAACGCCAGTTTTTACCTGTAGCACCTTCACTCATCGGCGGAGCTACTGCCTAATGGCCGAAACTTCGTAGATCGGAGAAACAAAGAGCAGGATGTCAGAGCTCTTACCAGCGCGTGAGCCTTAGACGATGGTGGAATGGAGCTCAGAATTCAGCGAAGGGTGTAAAGGAGTACCTTGAGGCTTTTGAACATGGAGGTGTCAAAAGTTGGAGGTCGGAACAACTATTTTCGCTAGAAATACTCCATTGCACACTTGAGCAGTTTCAAGACTCTTCAGCACATCTAGAGCTCTGATACCATGTAGAAATGAGAAATTGTTCTCATACAACTTAACTAGATTATGCACAAGATATTACTTATACACAAGGATTAAGGATTCCTGATTACCCTATGAATAAAGAGCTCATTAATGGGAACTTATCAACTACCCACTACTAATAACAATCTTCATATAGAAACACCTAGAGTGACGTCGTTTTGGTTCATATTCACACGTCGAAATCGATAGAAAAGTTGAATTTGACCATCAAATCATCAAACCGTGGTTAATTTCCACGTCGAATCGGTGGACCATCTTTGATTTTGCAGACAATCGTAGTTGTCGTTTCTGTTGCGATGACTTTGACCAGTTGATTTAACGCGTGACACGTAAGCCGTTTCTACACTGAAATTTTGCCGATTTGCGCAGAATCTGCCACTTGTTGCCGAGTAAGCCTATTAGGCTGCAATTTTTTTTAAAATCTAACAATTTCAAATGATTTTCTTATTATAAAAACCCAATCAAGTTCTATTTTTCCCACAAAATCAAGTATTTCTTTGTTCTCTCTACAACATTATTTCGAGAACGTTTAAGTTTTTTTTTTATTGTCGATGGATTCTTCTAGTGGTGACGAGTTTGGTGCGCCCGCAATCGACTATGCCACGTTACGGGAGATGAACCGAAAGGCGGAGAATGAGATGATGGAGTCACTATGGGTTGTTGTTAAGGAAGCCAAGGAACAGATCATGAACCCCATGCCGGTGGAGCACAATGGGAATTACATTTTCAAAGATGGACAAGATGCTCATGAGTAGGGATTGAAATGGGGTGGGTTCGAGGAAAGAACCACGCGCCGTTCTCGTCCAGTGGGGGACGGGTATTTCCCTTCCCGTTCTCACCCCCCAAAAAAATGTAGATTTTGACATCACACAATTTTTATTCCATAATTTTAAAAACGTGCATACAAAACAAACATCACATACATCCGTGTCTCATAATAGTTAAGACATAATATAAATTATCTTAAGGAAATATCTTATAAAAAAACTTAAATGTTCCCAACTTGACTTCACCATGGTATAACATGGAATCGTTATCTTGAAAGTGTCGGGGCGAGAGAATAAATATATTAAAGAGATATATTACTAATAATATGTATTTTATAATATATAGTACAAGGAGCGGGGCAGGGCGGACAATGCTTTCCCCATCCCCGCCCCGTCAAAATCCCCGTTTACTGCCTCGTAACCCACCCCACTTACAAAATCCCCATCTCGAAACCGCATCACATGGGGCGGGGCGTCAGGTCCCCGTGATGGTCGGGGAGTTTTTCCATCCTTACTCATGAGAGGCTTATGGCCAACTAATTCATTCACCGGACTTTGTACGAGAAAAAATGTTTCGTCAAATTTTTAGTATGGCAAAGTTCATTTCATGAAACTTTTAGGAGGTGTGTCCGAATTCGATTCATACTTCACCCAAAGAGTGGATTGTCGTGGTCGGCCCAAGTTCACCACTTTCCAAAAGTTTACTGACGCTATCCGGATGCTATGCTACGGTTCATCGGCCGATATCTTGGACGCGTATTTGAAAATGGTGGAGATGAAGACGCTCGAGTGCATGCATCAGTTTTGGTATGCCATCATTAACGTCTTTCAGGAGACCTACCTAAGGAATATGGACGCTAATGATATTAACCGCCTTTTACGTGTAAATGAAATGCTTGGTTTCCCTGATTGCATTGATAGTCTTGATTGTATGCATTGGGCGTAGAAGAATTGTCCAAAAGCGCACCAAGGGGTTTACGAGCGGGGCAATCATCTTAGACAGGAAATTATGCTTGAAGTCGTTACCGGTCTGACAACTGGTTTTTACATGCATATTTCAGTATGTCGAAGCCGAACAATGACATTAATGTGTTGAACCAATCATCATTGTTTTCTCACGTACAACGAGGTGGGAAAACAGAAGTCCAATTTCACATAATCGACCATGATTACAACACTCCTTACTACTTAACTAGCGGAATATATCCACATGGGAACCTTTTGTGAAGTCCATCTCGGCACCACAACTTCCGAAGCACGTGTTCTACGCATAGAAACAAGAGGTCACAAGGAAGGATGCTGAGAGAGATTTCGGGGTTCTCTAAGATCGGTTTTACATTGTCACAAGGCCGACACGAAGTTTGGACGACCGTAAATTAGCGATGATAACGAGGGCATGCACAACATGATTGTGTATGATGAGCTTGAGGTTTACAAGGGCAATATTGAACGATTGGACGACGAAGAATCAATCATGCCCGTCCACTAAGGGGTAGTTACCGATTACGATATCATCCGAGACCAAACAAGTAATATCGAGAATCGAGAGGTCTATTTCCAAATAAAAGAAGATATCATGGAACACATTTGAACTTTGTTCAGCGGGCACGAGGCGGTCATGGATGAAGATGATGCGTTGGCTACACCTTAGTTGTATTTTAGTTCACTTTTGGTGCATTTAATTTACCTATATTTGTATGTCGTTAAATTTAAATTATCGTTCAAGTATATGTCCTTTTTCATTAAATGAGCCTTGCCCCTTCCCCATACATGTTGAAGGCTGAATCGGTGACACACACCAACAATCCACCCTAAAAAAATAATTTATCAAAGGACATGGAACCAACTTCTTATGTTCTCAAGTCCTTTGTATTGAATCAATTATCTCAAACCGATGGAATCCAAAAACGAAATAACTTTTATTGATAGAGAAATAGAAAGATCACTTGGATCGTACAAGAGTGGAATTAAACTAACAGGATGAGATAAAGTTTCGGTGACGAGCGAAACACTGATCCTATGACTAGATGCATGGTGATACCCAAGAAGAGGATAGTGGGTGGTTCCTTATTCTAGCTGTGATTGGCGCCGTGAATCCACGAGATTTTCTTCATTTCGAATTGAAAAGTCCTGTTACTTCGTAACATTCGTCCAAAAAGTATGCTTGGGAAATGAGGAGGCTAAGGAGCAGAAGGTGTCTACTCCATAGAGGCCGGAGTGTGGCTCCTCTTGAGCACCCCGAGTTGCCTTGGGTCTCATGGTGAACCGCGAGAGAGCTCATCGTGTCTCGTTGACGCCCATCGGGCTATCCTCTTTGGCATAGTCATTGTAGTCCAGACTTCCTTGGGTGGGGGTGTCAGATCCATCCCACCGAGTAAATGAGAGTTACTCGTGGGGTTCCTCCATTTGTTCACCAGGGTTTCCTGCAAAAACTGGCCCATCTGGTCGTTCCATAAGTCGGCGATAAACTCGGGGTTGACGGTGATCGCCTCCCAATTGTTTCATATTGGGACGGGATCCACGGTGACGCGGATCCGTAGTAACGTGGTCGTTACCTGCATTGATCGATTCACTAATCACACGCTCCTTTTGGTGGATCGGCATCCACATATAGGGTTCCATTGGTCGGGAGGCCCAATCCTGCATGGTTGTTGTAGGTGGAGAAGACCCTTTTTCTCGGATCCCGCTATGCCTCATGGATTCCAGGCGGCGGACAAGGTAGGCTCTGGTTCTAGGTGCTCGCTGGTAGGGGTGCAGTAGTGGTGAGGCCACGGATCGTGATTGGTTGGATCCCCGATCCTTGTCTCGCATAGCAGTGTCATTTTGGCAACCATTGGAGGACGAGTTTATCACATTCCTTAGTGTAATACCTCTGGATTGGTGTCAAAGTCCGAGGAGTCGTCATGGGTTGTAGGTTCTATGTCGAGGAATAGGATATTTCGGTAGGAAGGAGGCAATTGTGCATAGTTATGGTTGGGGTGTCTTCTCGTGGTGTGATCTATGTTCCCCATCGCATCGGCCGGGTTGTGAAGGGTCGACGAGCAGATAGACAGGGAGCGACATGGGTCATCGGGCGGGATGGCTGCAAGTACATGGTGATCGGAATGAGGCAGAAAGTGGAAATGTTTTTGGGGGTGGAGAGGTTGATCTCGAGAGCGATTACCGATGAGGCCATGCGTTTCCTTGGTACAGATCAGGTGAGTTCATCCATTATTGTCTCCGCTAGCTGCTTTGATCACTGTCATCTTCAGATCTTGTTTGGAGGTTGTAGAGGAGAACAACTACTTCTAGAGCTCTGGATAAAAGGCTCTATAGAGCATTGGATAACCCCACCAGCATTCATTGTCTTTCCCAAGATTTAGTTTCGCTTGCTTCAGCTCCATCACAATCAAATCTGAAGATGAATTGGGATAGAGGCTCAAGCACCCCTCAAGTTTATGAAATTCTCCATGTTCCTACATACATAAAGGGTTAGACATATGTAAAAAAATTGACGTACAGTGCGTAAAGAGTTATGTTAGGGTAAGATTGTAAAAGGGCTAGTTTTTAGGATAAAAGTATAAATAATTAAAATAAGAAATCAAGTCATATAAAATAATTGGTTATGACTACAAAGGTAAAATAAGAATTTTACTATTAATTTAAAAGTACATAGGGTCACATGACTAACAAAAAAAAATATTTCATCCATTTTAACTAACATATGTTTGTGACAAAAAAAAAAAGTAATGCGTGAGACATTTCAAAACATACGAGACTATAAGTTAAATGACCAAAATATAAGGATACCAAAATATGTATCATATATTTTTTTATCTTAACAACATAGAGATTAACCCTTAACTTAACTAATATAGATTGCATGTAGATTAACCTCTGATGTGGCCTCGAGATATGCTATATACCCATTTCTCAGTTTAGGTTCCCATTACCAATCTCTCGATAAGAGCGTGGAATCGGGGGGTGGGCTTCCGTAGACGACGATGAAGATGAGATGAGCTGGTGGACTTCATGCAAGTGGAAATACGATTGTCTCTTCAGAGCCAACTATGGTTCTGTCTCTCGGAATCATAAATAATAATTGTCCTTAATCTCCCTTATGAACATTTGTCGAACTACTTCTTTGGATGTAGTTGCATTGAGCATATGACTTTAGCTTGCCTTGTAGAACGAGGAGATCGGGGTCCTTCTCTACTAGCTCCTACTGACCTATGATTTGCTATGTCACGTGCCTGACATAGACGAGAGACTCTAGGGACAAACTGATATGATATGGGTAGGGTGCTCTACGCTCCGCTCGAGACCAGAAGATTGGAATGGGAAGTGGAAAATGGTGGAGGAGGAAACAGATTCGTCTGACCATGTTAGGTTTTTTCCCGTCAGAAGTGAGTATCTGACTGGGAACCCCGGCCACGAGTCAGGTCTTTTCCCGTCATGGGGAATCACAATGACTTTCCCGGTGAGCCTCCATTTCGAGGAAGAGGCCCTCCGTCATTTTGGATACCGAATGGAGGCCAGTCCTACTCCTACTCGAGAAGTCGTACGGAGGAAAGATATAAAGGTGCCTGGGGGTTAACTACGTCTTCCCTCCCGACGGGTACGAAGCGCCTTGTTTGGGATATTTGGGGCTCAGAATCTGAGGGGTCTACACATTCTGATGGAGTGCATCGAGCAACGGTGGGGGGAAGCAAGCACCCTTGCCTCGCCCACTAAGGAGTTTGTGGTCCAATGCGGGGGTCTGCGGGTACTATCGCCCCACGGGATGTATGGTGGAAACGGTTGTACCAAGTATCGATACTATACTTTTTTACTATCTTAGGAGCCAGCACTGTCGCGTTCTTGGATCTCTACACTATGTCAAGGGAGGATGACGCACGTTGGAGCTTCGAAGAAGTACTTAGCCTGCTTAAGCGCTAACTTTTCAAAAATAGGTCAGGTCTATCATAGATCATTGCTGATAGTAGATGTACTAGTTGCTTCGGTTGCTATTACAACATCTATTTGGAACATTTTGGATACCGTAGAAAAATAAGTGTCTAAGGTTGACTATCGAATACACCTTTCAAATTTCATCAGAATAATAATCCTTTTATTTTTACCTAATTTCACTCCGAAAGGAAAAAAAATAGTCAAAAACTTCATCCACGCCTGAAAACAGTCTTCATTACATAATCGGACAAAGATCATCCCTTTGTCTTGCCATCTTTACTCCCCCTCTGTCTCTCTCCCAAAACCCAAAGCTCCTCCAATCCAAACAGAATTTTCTCGGCCACCAAACAGCAAAAACCCTATTCTAACCATTCCATCATCTTAGATTCTACCATTTTCCCATGCGATAATCTGTTTCCTCCCCAAAGTCCAACATGCGCATCTGATCACTGACACTGAATTCAACCCTTAGTCACGATCATGGGCTCTGCGACGTCGTCCATGGCTGCCAAGTTCGCGTTTTTCCCGCCTGATCCGCCGTCGTACAAGGTCGTCGTCGACGAGTCCACCGGAAAGCTGAGGCTCGCCGATGTTCACCAGAGAGAAGGCATCGACATCCTAAGGCTCTGCACCAAGAAAGGCAACGAGATTGTGGCCGTGTACGTCAGAAACCCATCGGCGTCTCTGACCCTGCTCTACTCCCACGGCAACGCCGCCGATATCGGCCAGATGTTCCACATTTTCACCGAACTCAGCCTCCATCTGGGTGTTAATCTCATGGGGTCGGTCCCAAAACCATCTCAAAGATCGCTCTTTTAGGTTTTAGCTTTGCACTTTTTTGCTGATTGCTCCGTTTTTGTGATACCCAGATACGATTACTCTGGATATGGACTCTCCTCTGGGAAGGTAATCTGATTTTCGATTGTTGGCTTCTCTGCAAAAATAAAAATGGTTCCTTTTTTAGGAGTCTGAGTGTTTTGAGCAGTGTGAAAGTTTTGGCATCTCCATGCACACCACCTGTTTGTTGTAAGTCTTTCACGACAACTTAATTCAACCCAAAAGCTTAATCAGTGCTTCACCTTGTAATCAAGCTCAATTTCTCTAACAGTGGGATAGCAAATATATCAAGTGACAATTAAGATTGGAGTCTTGATATGTGACAAGAATTTTGGGTTGTGTGTGTGTGTGTGTTGTGACAATGCAGCCTAGCGAGCAGGACACATATGCAGACATTGATGCAGCTTATAGGTGTCTGGAGGAGACATATGGGGCAAAGGAGGAGAATGTTATATTGTATGGGCAGTCAGTTGGGAGCGGGCCAACTGTGGAGCTTGCCACTCGATTGCCTCGATTGAGGGCCGCGGTTCTTCACAGTCCCATCCTCTCAGGCCTTCGGGTCATGTACCCTGTCAAGAAAACATTCTGGTTTGACATTTACAAGGTAATGCCTGATGATCATGCCCTCTTGGTGTTGCACTTTGTTGATCCTCGTGTGTTATGGATGCAGAATATTGACAAAATCCATCTCCTTTGTTGCCCCGTTCTGGTGATTCATGTATGAGCTCGATCCACCTAAACGTTTAGTCCCCAAATGCGTATCTTTTAGAACAAGAATGGTAATGCATTTATGCAACATATTTTGTAGGGAACAGCTGATGATGTTGTGGACTTCTCGCACGGAAAGCAGCTGTGGGAGCTGTGCAAAGACAAGTACGAGCCTCTATGGGTTACGGGCGGAAGCCACTGCAACTTGGAGCTCTATCCCGACTACTTAAGGCACCTCAAGAAGTTCATTTCAGCCTTGGAGAAATCAGTAGTTGTGGAGACTGTAACCCAACAGACCGTGGATCTTAACAAACTGGTTCTTTCTCCTAGCAATGCTGATGATCATGTGGAGAAGTCAAAGCCAAGCAAAGATCGCAGAGACAAGGCAAGGTCTAGTACTGACAGTAATCACAGCAAGTCAAGAACCAGCACGGACAAAAGAGAGAGATCCAGAAAGAGTGTGGATCGCCCTTCCAAGGCCAGGAATAGCACGGATCAGTCAGAGAGAGCGAGGAATAGCTTTGATAGGTAACTGACTTTCTTGACACCCAAACAATCACCTGGAAACAACATGGTACTGATGTTCCTTAATGCTTGCAGGTTCGGAGACATGGTTCGAGCTGTTAGTTTGTGCAATGTGGATTGTCTGAAGCAGGCGGCTATGGAGGAAGGTCATTGCTCGTGATAGGATCATAGTTTTGTTTCGGAAACTACAATGTTTTGTGTCGGAACTCTCAGCAGGTGTGGATCACGTGCCTTTTCTATCACCACCAAAACATTCCCCCCTCCTTTACAATTATAATGGTTTCAGTTGAATAAGGAGAAGTAATTGATTATGCAACTGTGGTTGTGACACAAACTCGATCTCCTTGAATCCTTAGAGTTCCCTTATGGATTCTTAAATCTTTAAATAAGGTACAATCTTGTACATGGACCATGGCGAGGTGAACTCCATCTCAAGAGTCAAACACATGGAGGTTCCATGAGCTATACATTCATTTTTTTATGAGCGGATGTAAATTTATAAATGAAACCTCTTAGGATGAGGAAAATAAGTACAACCAAGTTTTAGCTACAGAACCCAGACAACAACAGACAAGAGCATGTTTTTTTTTTTTGATAAATGATGTATTTATTGATGGCTTTGAAATAACAAATTACAAAGCACGAGGTATAAACCCCAAAATAACCTTCAAAAGAAACAAGAAAGGAGCTCAAAAAACTCCTAAATGGAACCAATATAACACGAGACAGGGGATGCCAACCAAAAAGGAAGGGTTGCATCGCCCGTAAGATCACCAGCCAACCTGCAAATACTGAAACTGTGAAGCTGCACTCTGCTGAAAACATCAACTACAGGCTCAAACTGCTGCCTAAAGACACCGGAATTCCTGTGTAACCAAATGTGACACAAACACAAATAGCCAACCTTGACCCAGAACTTCCACCAACTCCTCCTCCCTAACCCTCTCCAAGTTGTGATCAAGGAGACACAATCTCCAGGACAGACCCAAAAGATCGACCACCAAGAATAGAGTTTCGACCACAACGACCAAGAATAGGAACAATGCAGAAAAAGGTGCGAGGTATCCTCAAAAGAATCGCCACAAAGACATCAAAACATATCATTGAGGGAGGTGCGCATACCTCTCTCTTCCAAAAACGTCTTGGTCGGTACTGCATCATGATCAATCAACCATACCAGGGAGCTATACTTGGGAGGGAGATTCTTGACCCACAGAAAACCGCCCAAGGTACATGAGGAACCGAATCATCAAGGAGGAGATAGGCAGCAGCCGAAGAGAAACCCTGATCACGCTGCAACCAAGAAACCGAGTCCGGCATGTTAGGCCTAATACAGGCCGTGGACTAGAGGTTCATAAGCGTAGCTGATTCCTCCCATTCAGAAGAGAACACAAAGGGGCGACGATAATCAAGGGACCAAGTGCCATCACACCAAACCTCCCCAATACGAATCCATTTCTCAACACAGATGCTATAAAGCCTAGGGAAACGAAAACGGAAGGATGTAGGTCCAATCCAAACATCCTGCCAAAAACTGATCTGATCCCCTCCCCCAACTCTCCAGTGAAGACTCTGACTGCCAAACATTCCTCTGAAAGTCGGGGAATCAGACAAACTGATGATATGACCGAAAAAGAAAGATGATCCCTGCTTATCAAGAGCAGTCAAATCCCATTCCAAGGGAGACCAACCAAACTTGGCACACAGAACCCGCTTCCAAAGAGAGTCCTTTTCCAAGGCAAAGCGCCAAAACCATTTCGCCAGCAAGCTCTGATTCACCTTCTCAAGCCCTCGTATAACCAATCCCCCCTCAGATTTGGGTCTACAAACAGAGGACCAACGGACTTTGCAAAAGACTCGAGTATGAGCCCTGTTATGCCAAAGGAACCGACGCCTCCAAGCTTCCAGTTCCCGAATAACGCCCTTAGGTGCCCTGAACAAAGACATAAAGAAAACAGGCAGAGCAGACAAAGTAGATTTGATCAGCACCAATCTACCTGGCATAGAGAGATCCTTGGTCTTCCATAAGGCTGGGGAGGCTTTGAATCTCTGAATAATAGGGGCCCCGAAGAAGAGACGTCGGGGATTCGCTCCCAAGCTGAAACCGAGATACTTGATAGGGAGATCACCTACCAAGCACCCCAAAGAGGAAGCAGCTAAATCCGGAGTGAAGGAACGAGCATTCAGGAGAATGGCAGTGGACTTGTCAAAGTTGATCTTGAGGCCCGAGCTCCGCTCAAAAGTAAGGAGAGTGCTCTTAAGCCTCAAAAGATCATCAGGGGACCCTTTGACAAATAAAAACGTATCATCAGCAAACTGCAAATGGGAGATAACCGGTCCAGAAGGGCCTATCTGAACACCAGAAAAATCCCCCAAACGAATACCTTGCTCCAAAACCTGATGAAGACCTTCCGTTGCAATCAAGAAAATGAAGGGAGAGAGAGGGCAACCCTGGCGAATACCATTCAGGACCGGGAAATCACGGCTAGGGAAGCCATTGACAAGGACAACAACAAAAGCTTTGAAGCAGGAAGCCATCCAAGAACGCCACTTAGGGCCAAAATCCATAGCAGTCATAACCTCATCCACATAGTCCCAGTGTACCTTATCGAATGCTTTCTCAAAATCCAACTTGAGAACCACGACCTCCTCATTGGACATACGAACCAGATCAATGGCCTCAGAGGCAATCAGAACACCATCCACTAGCTGCCTGCCTGCGACGAAGCCAGACTGAGCGTCGCTAATAATATCATCCAAAACCTGGCGGAGACGAATAGATATAACCTTGGCCAGGATTTTATAAGGTCTTGAAACAAGGCTAATGGGTTTGTAGTCCTGAAAACCAGTGGCATTCCGGTGCTTGAGAATCAAGGTAAGGAAAGTGGAGTAGAGTCCCTTACCTAGATTCCCAGAAGCATGAAACTCCAAGAAAAACCTCAAAAGATCTTCCTTGATCGTGTCCCAACAGACCTTATAAAACAACAAGGAGAACCCGTCCGGACCTGGAGCCTTATCCGAACCACAAGCAGAAATAGCAGCAAAAATCTCGTCAGAAGAAAAAGGTTCCTCAAGAAACGGATGCTGGTGAGCAGTCAGACGAGTAAAAGGGAGCCAAGGGAGGGGAACCCGGGATGCCGGTCTACTGAACCTCGAGCTAAAATGGGTTGCTGCAAGCCGCTTGATATCCTCAGGGTCGGAATAAACAACTGAGTCAACTGTAATTTGAGAAATCTTATTCCTCGAAGATCGAACATTGGCTATTCGATGATAAAACCTCGAACAGACGTCTCCATGCTTATGCCACTTCAAGCGGGCCTTTTGACTCCAAATACGAGCCAAAACCTTCTGCTTGCGAATAAGGCGAACACGAAGCAAAGACCAAGAAATACATTCGGGGCCTGATAAATCCCGAGCATCTAGAGCTGAATCAAATTCATCAATTTCGGCCTCCAAGACCTCAACCTCACGGTCTTCTCGACCAAAAAACCTCCTTGTTCCAGCGACTCAAGTCTGAACGCAAGCATCGTAGTTTAAACAAAAGGCAATAGCAAGCCGAACCTTGGCAGGAGTAAGACGCCCAAAACTGGCCAACATCCGATTTAAACAAACGATGCTCCGTCCAAGCATTTATGAAGCGCAATGGCTTCGGACCCCAATTCACGACTGATGAAGAAAGAGTTAAAGGCCGGTGGTCGGAAGAGAACGGGGATGGTTCTGCTGTACCAAATCACCAAAGCGATCCATAACCGAAGGGGACACAAGGAAACGATCGATTCGAGATGCTTTAGAGCCTCCACTATACCAAGTGAAAGAAGCCCCTAATAAGTTTAAGTAAATCACGTCCATAGCCTGCAACAAATTAGAAAAGATAGCACATTCTGCCGCATAAGTAATGGTGTTTCGCCTCTCAACCGAAGATAATACCGAGTTGAAATCCCCTCCCATTATAAGATTGTCGCCCATTGAAGGTCTGGCGAGTAACAAAGCCTCCCAAGCTGTTCTGCGAGCAGATAAAGAGGAAGGCCCATACACATTTGAAATTGAAACAGAAAAGCCAGCAGGAAGGACACAACCTGACCACAACAATGCTGATGCAAGAGGGCGAGTTGAGGCAGAAGTGAAGACCGAGACCTTCCAAGCTGAGAGCAGCCCCCCTGAAGCTCCTGCAGAAGGCGAGAAAGAAAAATCCCAGTCAATGTACAAGCCACAGTCCCGGAGGAAGCTAGCGTCAATGTCGAGTACCTTGGTCTCTTGTAACATGATAAAATCTGGACGTAACTCTGCAACAGTCCTTCGAATTCCTCTCCTCTTGTGAGGAGAGTTCGCTCCTCTCACATTCCATGAGAGGAGCCTCATGCCTCAGTGGGAAGAAGAGACAGAGTCGACTCCGTCTACGGGATCAGGAGCAGCCTCTAGCAAAAGTAGATCGGATAAGTCAGCTTCCAAATTCTCGAATTGTTCCCTAGCATCACCTCCAGACGCTAAAGCCTTGTAGCCGATACATTTGACATGATTCCAGGTGGTGGGAATTGGAGAAGGAAGCTTGAAAGGGCCTAAAACGCGAAAAGGTTTCGCGACTGGAGCCTTTCCTTTCCGTTTACCTGAAACAGAGAAACATTGCGTTGCACGCAACTGAGAAGAGGCTGGGTTGTGGGTCGCAATTGGAACAACAGAAAGCCCAACAGAGTTAGGTACGATCGCAGGAGAGCCCGACCCAAGGAAGGACTCTTCATAATCGTGAAACCCTTGATTGGATAGAGGGGAACAATCCTCATCCGATAGAGGTTTTGAATTTTGAACATCTTCTGCGCGCGTGGGATGATCATCGCGTGAGGGAGAAGAGATCGGAGTGGCAAGAGTATCCGAAACAGACTCTGAGTCCTCCGAAGAGGCCGCCACTGAAGATGTCGCCGGCCTGACCACCGGAAAAGGAATTGAACTAGATGGAACTGACTCAACCCATAGATTCAGATTAACTTCCCCAAGCTGGAAAGAGTAGTTCATCGAAGATAAATGGTCCTTACGATGAATCAAGATGAATAGACCCTCAAAATCGAATCTAACAACCTGCAAGACTTCACCCAAACCAGAACCAATCTTCATATAATTGTCAAAGCTCTAGCCTTGAATAGGGAGACTGGAGACCGAAACCCATTGAAAAAACCCAAGGAGAGTGAGGAGATCTCCAGTAGTACGCACAATGTCGAACCAGGGACGAAGAGCAGACCAATCCTTCTCTGAATCTGATGAAGAGATCATGAATATCCTATTTCCAAAGCTCTTGACCTGAAATTGAGAAAGACCTGTCGTATTCAGAGCTTCCAATAGTTGGGCGGAGGAGAGGTTGGTATGGGCGATGCCTATGGCACTAGATGTGGCTGTAGACAACAAGTCATTCGCCACAATACCAGCAGTGATAGGGGAGGCTACCGGATCAACGGGTTCTACGGGAAGAGAGGGTCGACAAGTCGAACGAGTCTTGCGAGAAGGATCGAGCCAAGCAGGGACAACCAACAGCCTGCGTCCTGCAACACGCTTACCATTTAGAGCCGAAGCCATTTGTTGACAATCGCGAGGGGAGGCGCCGTGAATGAAGCAAAATGGACGACCAGAAGCTACTGAACGACGACTGAGATAGATGTCGGAGACGCTACCATGAGCGGAGAAAACCTGATGAATCCAAGGCTCCTTGGCTGCCGGAGGAAGGTTCGTGACAAAGTTTGCATGGATCCTCCGGAAGATCGCGCGAAGGTGCCGGAGAAGAAGGAACTCCGGCTTTGGCAGGTGCAACTATAACAGAGCGAGGATTGCCTGATTCAAAGCGATGAATCAAAGAAGAGACCCTTGGATGACCAAAGAGGGAGTTACCACGCGATGGTGTAGAGACCGAGCGACCAGTGATAGTGCTCGGCGCCGGCGAGTCATTGAAGTCACTGAGAGAGAGAGTCATCGCCACACACATGTATAAGCCTAGATCTTAGAACATGCACTACGGTTATTGTGTGTCACTTCTGACATTCTTCTACGTACCTCGAACCATCAAACTAGATTCATTCAAAGGATCGAAACAGAACTAAGAGATCAATCAGATACAAGAAAGAGCATTCATATATAAGAAAGGAATCTCCGCAAAACAATATGAGTACAAACTAGAAAGCAGAGACCTAAAAACTAGATTTTACAAACATAAAGCCAAAAACAAATAAAAAGGAAAATATGTCTTAGAACCTGGATTTTACAACTATTAAGCACACAGAACTAAAAGGTATACAACCTAAAATTTTCAACCATAAAGCTCAAGCGATACTTAACACAACCCAATTAGCACCTTGTTCTATTAGGACCATCAGCCTCTCACACAGAGAGGAGACAACACTGATAAGCCAAAGGTCAACACAGTAAACGACCAAGACAAAACTAGTGGGAAATACCCACCAGAAATCACTAAACCTGAAATTGAATCTGAAGAAATCAACGAAAGGTAAACATGCCCTACCACTCACCAACGGCCAGCACCTGTAAATCGACGAGCCCTTACCAACAAAATGGAAGGAAATCGATGATAACCAAACGGAAATGATAGAACGACATCGAGGGGAACAACAACAATTAAGCAGGGGAAGAGAGCTTAAGTATACCTCGCACCGGAAATAACCTCCGCCGAGGAAGGCCAACACACAACAGGAAAGGAGGAAGCACGACTCAAGAAGACCCACAACAATCTACGACTGAGGAGCTATACATACATTTGTAATGTGCATTTTGTTTTGGTGAAGTTTGCCTAAACATGTCTTATTTCTATTGATCTGAGTGTGCTCGTCCGAGCATCATCTCATGCGTACGCAATCACCACGCTCATGCATGATTCTATTCATGGGACAGATCATCTTAATGCATACGTAGCGGGGGCTTTTTGGCAACTCTAGACCCAGAGCCGAAGTCGGCAGCTATGCTTCGTTGGAGCAAGACAGAGCCTCAGGCGCCGATCGAGGTTCCGCACCCGCACCCGGCTCAGCCCACCTATCCCCTCATGACATGTGGCCCTACAACAAAAAAAACATATCAGAATTTTTTGTTCTTCTTTTAATGAAAGATGCATAATTATTATTCATAAAAAAAGTCGGTACAGAGAGTAGGTCTCTGTTCACAAACTCTGAGACAAATCACCGTTGCTATAAAACGGCTTTAAAATAAAGAGCACATACAGAATATATTACACTGAAACTCTTGAGAACCGCCTCACTCATTGGCCTTAGCGAGGCTGTATAGCAGACCTCGTCTGTAAGGACCGCTCCTGGTCAACGCCGGTCAATCGGCGGAAAAACGGAAAAATTTAAAATTTTTGGACATACACCAAAATGAACCTAAAATTGACCCCGAGGGTCATATCGGACTTAAGTTGACCCCGATATCGACCAAAGTGAGTTCTGGGTGACTCAGGGCAACTTTTTGACCAATTCGGGAGAAGTTGACTTTTTGTAGTAAAAGTCAACCGAGCGACGTTTTGGTCCGTTCAACGCCCGTTTTGGATCCAAAAAGCTTAGCCGTCGTTACAGTGGTCTTAGTTGGGCCGTTTCCTTGTAGCACGTGAAATTTCGTAATTTCTTGGAAAATGGGCCTGTTCGGGGCCCTAGACGACCGAATTTTGCGAATCTGACTGAAAAATACCTAGATAGATATTTTTCTAAGCAGTGGGACCCACTTGACACTTGTCACATATTTGGTGGTTGGTTTTTAAAATAATGAAAAAGAAAGGAGAATGATAGTTTTGTAAATAAGGGGTGGTTGGTGATAGTTTTGAACAAAACAAAAGGGAATGGCAGAGAGTGGTTCGGCCAAGAGAAAAAAAAAAGAGGAAAAGGAGAGAGAAAGAAGAGAGAAGGAGGAAATGAAAAGGATAAGGAAAGTTTTTTTTTTGGAGATTTCCCGACGATCCGACCGACCGATCGACTCAACGACTGCGTATTCGAACTCCCCTCGTCATTCCCTACGGTGAGAACCCATTCTTTTCTCGTTTTGGTACGTTTGAAAATTAGGGTTTGAGTTTAAACGAGTCAAATATGGTTGGGGTTTAAAGACGAATGGTTGAGGTTTGGGGTTCGTTAGGAACGTTTTGGGGCGAAAAGGAAATGTTTCCTTTGGGGCCGTGTGGGGCCCACTTGCCCGGGCCTCGATTTTTTCGTGTTCGGGTGGTTTTGGACGATCCCCGAATCGATAATTCACACCCGGAACGAATTATGGAATTAAATTGTGAAAATTGGAAATTTCGGGTTTAGAAACTTTAAACGTGAATTAAATCGCTCGGAAGTCGGAAATTGATTCCGTCGATTGCATTGGAACCCTTGAATTATTTTAGGGTCGTAGAAACGAAAACGGGAATTTTCGGAGCCCCGGAAGGGCGTTTTCCGATCCCGGGAAGATTCGTCGAGCTGGGCGAATCGGGCCTTTCCGGGCCCGTGGTTGACAATGTCGAGTAATTGGGAGGTTTGGGAGTGATTGACATTGTCGGGGTTGCTTTTGGGCGTCAAATTCATTAAATTTCAGCTTTGCCTGCGAACTTAAAAAGTGTTTCAATTTGTCATCATTCTAGACCGTGTCGCCGACCGTGGAAAGAGGAGGCTAAGCGGGAAATATGAAGCTTTGCCGGAACGAGAGAATCGGGTTTGACACGCTTCAAGAGGTAGGGAAAAGTAGCCGCATATCGGCCTTGACTAGGGAAACTTATCAGTAGAAATGCATGTGACACTGTTGGTGTCGTAGGACAAGTAAACATGTCGAACAATAGAATTACATGTGACACTATTGGTGTCGTAGGATAAGTGAACTTGTCGAATAACAGAAGTGCATGTGACACTTGGTGGTGTCGTAGGTTGAGTGAACCTGTTGAATAATAGAATTGCATGTGACACTTGGTAGTGTCGTAGGTTGAGTGAACCTGTCGAATAATAGAATTGCATGTGACACTTGGTAGTGTCATAGGTTGAGTGAACCTGTCGAATAATAGAATTGCATGTGACACTTGGTAGTGTCGTAGGTTGAGTGAACCTGTCGAACAATAGAAATGCATGTGGCACTTGGTGGTGTCGTAGGGTTAATGAACTGATTGTGGTTGTGTGTGGCCATGAGTGCCTGTGGGGCGTTAAACATGAATGGTTGTTGACTGACTTGCTGAGTGGTAGCTAGTCATTATGTTATTTTCGCTGGTTGTTGAGTATTCGTGTGATATGTGTGATTGGCGTGGAGGTTGGCCCGCCTATCGATTTGCCATTGATAAGGGGTGCCACGGTATGACCATGAGTGCCTGTGGGGTGTTGAACTTGTATGGTTGTTGACTGACTTGCTGAGTGGTAGTTAGTCGTGGTGTTAATTTTGCTATTTGCGGAGTATTGTGTGATATTTGGTTGTGATTGTGATTGTTCTGGTGATACCTGGATGAGTTGTGCCCGAGAGGTGTGTCGTATCTTCCAATGCGCGGTCGGTAAAGTGCTGAGGGTTGTGGTTCCCGTCAGGTGCATCGTACCTTCCGGCGCGTGATTGGTAAAGTGCTGAGGCTTGAGCTGTGCCTGAAAGGTGTGTCGTACCTTCCAATACGTGGTCGGTAAAATGCTGAGGGATGTGGTTCCCGTCAGGTGCGTCGTACCTTCCGGTGCGCGATTGGTAAAGTGTTGAGGCTTGATTTATGCCCGTGAGGTGTGCCGTACCTTCCGATGTGCGGTCGGTAAAGTGCTGAGGGCTGTGGTTCACTACTGCAGAAATCCACTTAGGTGACGGATAAAATGGATCCGTGACCTAAGTTTTGGCACTCTAGCCACGGATACAGCAATCCGTCAGCCAAGTGGTGAAACTAAGGTCACGGATCCTGCATCCGTCACCCAAGTGAACCACCTGGCCGACGGATGCAAGATTCGTAGATAAGGCAACTCCTATCCGTCGGAAAAGTGCGAATACTTTAGCCACGTATGCTGTATCCGTCAGCCAAGTGAAAAAACTTTAGCCACGCATGCTGTATCCGTCAGCCAAGTGAAAAAACTTTAGCCACGCATGTTGCATCCATCAGCCAAGTGAGAAAACCTTAGCCACACATGTTGAATCCGTCAGCCTAGTGAGAAAACCTTAGCCACACATGTTGAATCCATCAGCCAAGTGACTTGTATCCGTTGGTAAAGTGAGCCAATATACGAAAGAATTTAATTGTATCTCGATGAACATAACAACATTACACATGAAATATGTATGAAACAATGCATATATAAACAAAAAAACAGTTCATAGATAATGTGTTTGGAAATAGTGATGGAAATATTTGCCAGATAATGTGTTCACAGAATCACAATATTAAACATACTCATAAAAGAAAACACAGACACGCCTAATAGAGTTACGAAGCAAGCAATATTATGATGACACGCTTGTGCATTTCTTTGTTCGCTTCCATCCATTCCACAAAACGTCCAAACCACGCAGGCTCCTCTATAGCTTGAAGGTCATCGTCTTGAACCTCGTTCATCCACGGAGGGGTATGATGTGGGCCTACAACAGGGAGTGGAGGTATGTCAATACCTTTCTAACGCATCAGGTCAAAAATATAGTCGAAGCGTTGATGTGCTTCCTGGACTAGTATGTAATACTATTGGACCCACGATGGGGGAGCTGCATCGTTGACTCCATGTGGACCAGGTACAACAGTTCCTACATTTTCACGTCGACGCCACCTACGCTCGAGTCGACGATCAAAGTTTGGTTCCATATATCTTGTCTTGATTGAAAGAACAAATTACAATTATAATCAATCCCAAATAATGAAGTAAAAGCATACGGAAGTAATATTCATAAAAACCAACACTTAATTAATAAAGTGAACATCATTTAAAAAACCGTTAAACATTCAAACAAAGTCATAGAATAAGTGCTATTGAAATAACAGTCATCCTTCACACACATCCGTTACATATTTGTAAATTAGTATTGTAGCTAGGCGTCTAGTCTTCGTCCTCGCGCTCTGTGTTGTCTTTCAGCCACTGCACGTACACCCTTGCGTCATGCTTCGGGCCGCGCATTGAGGTGGCTCCATAAGATGTACGAGACTCTGTGATAGCAGCAACCCTTGCATGAATACGCCTAGCTCTTTCCTCAAGCCTAGCTCTTGCAGCAGCTCGTTCAGCGGCTCGTTCAGCAGGAAGTCTTTCTGTCACGCCCCAATTTCAGTAAACCGAACTCGGGACGCGAACATTTAAAATGATAAAACATTTGAAACCCGATTTGAATCAACACTTTAAAATCGCCATTTAATTAATCAAAATAAAATTTACAACTCAAAAACGTCCCAACAATTGGACAAGGTACATGGTATCCGTCACTAGACTCAAAAGATAAAATTCTATGTGCACATAGAATTTAGGGGGCTATTATGTGCACATTTATCGCTTTATGCTTGGTTTAGTTTATGCATGATTAATTCTATGTGTTTTAGAATTGCATGCTTAACTTTATTTACCGAGCATATCACCTCACATGCAAAGATAAAATTGGAATTTTAATCCTTGTTTGTGAACCCTTAGAACCGTCATTTCATTGGATGTAGTTGAAGGGTTCAAAGGAAGAATTACATTTGATGTAATTTGAGGCATCATTGCATTTGGAATGTAGTTGATGTGCTCATCGCATCTACGATGTGCCAAAGTTTTGAACACAACTGGACAAGTAAAAGCGGGTCATGTCCGATACGTCCCAATCATCAACACCTTACTACCTCCCCGTCCTATGGGTGTCGTGCGCATTAGCGGAGCATCCCTGGGGAAGCGGGGTAGTAGGTTTGGACGACATATGTGGGTGTCGTGCGCATTAGCGGAGCACCTACATAGTGACGAGCCATAGTTGAAAATTGGTGGACCCGAATATGATTCTCGGCCTGAGGTTGAGTTAGGGTAACAGATAGGGTAAGTCGTGTACATAAGTACATACCCTAGCCAAGAGTCACATTGGATGTGATTGGATGGAGTCCTACCTACATAGCTCGATTAAGTGGTGAGCATTAGTTCAGCTTAATCGAGTGAATCAAGGATCTTGGTTTCAGATTCTAAAGGTTTAGAATCGATTGTTGGTGTTTAAGCTTGATCTTCATAAAATTTATTCAGTTTATTGATTGAATTTTATCTGTTGTAGATCAAATGGAAAATTCAGCGAACATTAATAGTTTGTCATTAAAAACCATTCTTGACAGGGTCAAGCTAAATGGGACAAACTATTTGGACTGGTACAGAATTTTGAGGATAGTCCTCAAGTCTGAACGCAAAGAATATGTCCATGACAAGGCTGTCTCTAAGACCATATCAGAGTTACATGAAGTGTCATTAATTGCTGAGAAGAATATATCAGGGATCTGGGATCCAAGGATATTCTGATGGTCAACAAGGGAATTGGAAGTGGCAAGGGCGGGGCCCATGCGCACTTGGCAGGAAAGATGAGACACATGAGAATGTCTGCTTCTACTGCCAACAGCCTGGTCATTGGAACCGGGATTACAGGAAGTTCACGGCTGATCTGAAGAAGGGCAGTGGGACTGCGCCTTCATCAAATAGCGTAGATGATCTGAAGAAGGGCAGTAGGACTGCGCCTTCATCAGGAAACCTGGATGATCTAAGGAAGGGCGGTGGGACCGTGCCTTCATCCGGTATTAACTCTATAGAGCTACATCTCTCTACTTCCAAAGATTCATGGGTATTAGATACTAGGACTGAATCTCACACATGCACTTATATATGGTGGCTGAAAGTAGGAGAGGTCTGGAAAGCACGAAGTGGACCTCAGAGTTGTGGCAACTGCTGTAGGATCCATGAGTCTTGCTTTGCCAAGAGGCCTTGTCTTAGTATTGTATAATGTATATTGCATACCTACTTTTAGTAGGAATATTATATATGTATCCGTGTTTGACAAGGACGGATATAATGTTAATATTGGAAATGGAGTTTTCAATGTTCTATGCAATGATATGTTTTATACAAGTACTGACTTAGTTGGAGGATTGTACATATTAGATATGGGTAACAATGCCTCAAGTTCTATATATTCCGTTAATACCAATAGGTCTAAATCCAACGATTTAAACCTAACTCTGTTAAGGCACTGTCATTTAGGTCGCATAAACAAGAAGCACCTATCAGCACTTCAGAAGTGCGGACTTTCAGGTTCATTCGAATTCCATTCGATCGATAGGTGCAAGGTTTGTTTGATGGGAAAAATGACTAAAGTGCCCTTTTATCGATCGCGATGAAAGGGCGGGTGAATTATTGGGGCTGATACACTCGAATGTGTGTAGACCAATAAATTCACTTGCCAGGAGGGGTTTTAGCTACTATATCACATTTACTGATGATTACAGTAAATATGGTTATGTCTATTCGCTGAGACATAATTCTGAAGCTTTTGATAAATTCAAAGAGTTTAAGACTAAAGTAGAAAACCAGCTCGACAAAGGTATTAAGGCACTTCGATTGGATCGAGGTGGAAAATACTTGACCACAGAGTTATTAGATCATCTAAAAGAGAATGGGATCCTTTTGGAATGGACTCCTCCTGGGACACTGTAGATGAAAGGTGTAGCCAAACGGAGAAATCGGACATTGTTAGACAATGGTCCATTCCATTATTAGTTGGACTGATCTCCCAATCTCTTTATGGGATTATGCTCTAGAGACGACCGCATTCATAGTGAATCGGGCTTCGACGAAGGGTGTGGAAGGGACACCATTTTAAAATGATATGGGATGATGCCCGCTTTGTCCTTCCTAAAGATTTGTGGTTGCGAGGCTTATGTGAAACATTTGGTTGTGACTAAGCTCGAACCAAGATCTGAGATATGCACCTTCGTGTGGTATCCCAAAGCAACAAGGGGATACTACTTCTACAATCCCAGTGAGAACATGGTGTTCGTCGCTTGGGGTGGGGTCTTTATGGAAAAGGAGTTTTGTTTCCAAAGACGTCATTGGGAGGACTATGCATCTCGAAGAAATTCAGGATTGTACAGATCTGTCTAAACCAATTGATAACCCAGTAGAAAGGAGCCAGAGATTGTCGTAGAGTAAGAACCAATTACTGTTACAATTCCGGAAGGTCCAAGGCGATTTGAAAGGATCAATCTTCCACCTCCAAGATATGGTATCCAGAGGTGACAATGAAGTCATGGCGGATCACGATGATCCAGCCACCTTTCAAGAAGTCGTGGATGGGCCCGACTCCGAGTTATGGCTGGGAGCCATGAGGGAGGAAATGCAATCCATGTCAGACAACCGAGTCTGGGAACCGGTTGATCCCATCAGTGGTGTGAGGACCATCGGATGCAAATGGATCTTCAAGGTGAAGATGGACATGGACGGCAACCCTCTGACCTACAAATCTCAACTGGTGGCGAAAGGTTATAGGCAGATCCAATGGATTGACTATGAGGAAACCTTCTCCCTAGTGGCTATGGTCAAAATCGATCCAAATTCTTCTTGACATAACTGCGTATCATAATTACGAGATATGGCAAGTGGATGTCAAAACCGCTTTCCTAAATTGAAATTTGACTGAGTACGTTTGTATGTCTCGGCCCAAAGGTTTTGATGATCCGAAGAATAAGGGAAAGATTTATAAGTTGTTGAAATCCATTTATGGATTGAAACGAACTTCTCGGAGTTGGATCCTTCGTTTTGATGAAGCTGTAATTGGATTTGGCTTAATCAAGAACGAGGATGAATCTTGCTTTTATAAGAAGGCTAGTGGGAGCAAGATTACCTTTCTGGTTCTCATTGAAAACAACATCCCAACCTTGCACGAGACTTAAGCTTGGTTGAGGAAGTGTTTTTCAATACATGACTTAGGCGATGCTTCTTATATCTTAGGGATTAAGATATGTAGAGATCGCACCAAGAGGGTCTTGGATTTAAGTCAGCGAACCTATGTGAACAAGGCATTGAGTAGGTTCTTAATGCTCGATTCAAAGAAAGTACTCTTACCCACTAGTCATGGCATTTATCTCAGCAAGACTTGGTGTCCGAAGACAGTTGATGAGCTGAAAAGGATGATGAGAATCCTATGAGCCTAGGGGCAGGATCGATCATATATGCCATGACATGTATGAGACTGGACGTCTCGTAAGCCTTATGTTGTACCAGTAGACATCATTTTAACCCGGGGAAAAGATGATGCTGAACTAGTCGTCGAAGGATGAGTAGATACTAGTTTTCCAAGACAAATCCAAATGACTTTAGAAGTCATTCAGGATATGTGTTTACGCTGAATGGCAGAGCTTTAGCTGGGAGAGCGTAAAGCAAGATACCATTGCCGAATCTACGATAGAGGCCAAGTACATGGATGCTGCAGAGGCAGCTAAGGAGGCTATGTGGATTTGGAAATTCAGGGCAGGGCTGGGTGTAATTAAAAACCCATCCAACCCAGTGAATCCATTTTGCGACAACACAAGGGCCATTGCGCAAGCTAAAAGCCCAGATCGCATAACAAATCCAAACATGTACTGCGGCGTATCCACCTCATCAGAGAAATACTGAAATAAGGTGAAGTGAAGATAATCTATATTGCAACAGATGATAACATAGCCAACCCTTTGACTAAGGCAGTGTCACTGCCTGAACATGTTAGACATGTAAAGTCGATGGGGACATATTGGAGTTTAGATTGGAACTAGGGGAAGTGGGAGATTGTTAGTCTTAGTGCCCGTAGTTCAATCCTAAATGTCCAAATGTATATATCATCGTTAGCAATAAAATTAAAGCGGCTTTATATTACTTATATGTTGGAGTAATATATCGATGTGTGCTCTGATCTATGCCCACCATGCGAATAGAACCATAGATCGAGATAGATCACACTCGATGGGTCCCTAGTCAACAAAGCTTCACTAGAAGCGACTAGTATGAAAGATGGCTCTTTATGGCTTACGTTCTGTTAGTCATTGGAATGGGATTCCAGAGTCTGATCATAGATATCATGTGGGACATGATATTGGACGACCCGCCCTGAATATGTGCCATAGATTAAGTCATGAACATATTCAGTGTTGTAGCTTGTCATGTATCCTTAGACCAAGGAGTCTTTGTGATCGCTATGTAGTCAACAACTGAGTTTGACCTGAGCCTAACGTTGTCCGTAACAGGGCTTCCATAACGACCAGGATTGGCTTGGGGACGGGCTACATGAGTGACACGAAAGACGGCTAAGGGATTTATCACTCATACTAAGGTATGGGAAAGATATCGGTTCTCGGCCACTTGATCGAGAGTGACTGGAAGAATAGCATGGCCATGCACATGATACTGGGTATCATATCTTCAGTCATCTCACATATCAAGGAATGGTGATTGAGAATAATAAGGATGACGGCTCTATGCCTTATCTCAATCAGGATATCGGAGATAAAAGGATAATGACAGGGACGACGGAAAGGTTAGAATCGACAGGGTCGATTCGTTATGTAGTGTCAGGCAATACAAAAGTCTCGTTAGTTGCCACTTAAATAGGATCAAGTAAAATGAGATTTTACGTTGATCTATTGACATGCATAAACCTAAGGGTCACACCGGAGGATGAAACTCATTGACACATTTATGGAGAATGGCCAAAAGGGAGTTGTCTCGGGACATGACCAAAACTGGGTTTTGGGTCATGTGCCCGTAAGTGAATAGGACTTTACGGATCGAGACAAGGCTTGGAGTCTTGGGATTGATCGCGTCGGATAATGTTGGACATTTCCGGTATGGAAGGCATGGAGGCGATGAGCGAATCACGGGACCTCGTTGGAAATGGCCACGGGCCATGTTCCAAGAGGCCCATGAAAGGCCCATGCAACCAAGGCCCATGGAACTAATTAATCAAGTCTTGATTAATTAGTACTAAGTAAGCAAGACAAGGATTAAGGTGTTGGTGATTCACCACCTAACCCAATCTTGTCTTGCCATACTTTGTCCTATTTACACCTTACTTGACACCATACTTGTCCCATGCCTTTAGTTGGACAAGTATGGGTTTTGTTATGTTTAAGTCATCTTTTTTCAACATAACAAACATAAGACAAGAATAGGAAACACATTTTCTCTCCCTCTTCCATGGCCATTTCGGGTTTGGCAAGCTCCCACCTCCATTTTTGTATTCTTGAGTCCTCAAAGAGAAGAACTACGTGGCTTTGATTCCCATGTGGATACGTAGGCGTCTTGGAGACTCAAGCCAATAATTCGTTAACCGGTGTTCTTGTTTTGGTAAGAAATAGTGCTGAATTTTTCTCTTGTGAATCCATTCTTTGTTAGTTGTTTCATGGTTTAATCGTCTCTTGGTTTTCATTGATTTTCCGCTGCGAGTTGGTTCATCTCCAACCCTACCTCGAGACCCAGCACTTCTGTCATCCATTGACTAAATGAAAGCAAATCTTAGTACTATATCAAAACGAATATAGCAGAAATCAAATTTAAACTTACGTATATTAGCATTCATAAAATGTATTAGCATATTAATCACCGATTCATACAATACGAACTTAAATATAACCTAATTTAAACATCGTTCAGACACTAATTAAGTAGTAAACTAGTCTCGGGACGCGCGCTTGGAAGTGGATCCATCAGACGGAGTCCGTCTTGCGATTTGAGCAGAGTGTCTCTCAGCGGCGAGCCTATCTCGTTCATCCCTTTGCTTTCTAAGTCTATCTCCTTCAGCTGAAATCAGACGCCTAATAAATATGCGAGTCTTTGCCTCGTGCATCGAAGAAAGTCTCCTAGGCAATTTGTTCATCACTAAGTTCATTGATTTTTCCCAGTCTACTTCCGTCACTACAGGAACTTCTTCATCAATGTGATCTGCCCCAGTTAGGCTGTTCTCCCCAACACTACTGCTATTGGTTTCATCCATCGAAAGGATAACCTAATACACACATGAATGAACTTGTTTTTCAGAATGCAAACATATTGTGCATTATATTAAACTCTACATTTCTAACTTTTTCAATATTTGTCACACATGTATCGTATTTTATTAAACCCTAAATTATTTTGAAACTAAACTTCCCGGAAACCCTTATTCAACATATAAATTGATAAGAAGATAAAAATGGGGACCTAAGTAACCATTTCATATAAATTTAAGTAGTAAAAAATATGAAAGTATACAAACTTTGTCTCAAGTATCAACATGTCAAATTTTCTGAAATAAATCTAAAACCATTTCAAATGTTTTTACAGATTTCAAACATTACGTACCTTGAAGTGAGGGAGGAGATGGAGGCGTTCGAGCATAAAGAGGAAGAGCGGTGGCAGGGGCTTTGGAGCAGGCGGTGGCGGGCGGCGGCTGGTGGCGGACGGCGTCGGACCAGACGGAGGGGGCGGCTGCGATGGAGAGAAGAGAGGAAGTGAGGAGAAGTCTGAAATGGGGGGAACTAGGGTTCGTGGGAGTTAAATACGCGAACTTCCTGGCTTACGGATACATGCATCCGTCGGCCAAGGAAAAACGACAACATATCGTTTAATGGACGAGTCCAGGGCTGAAACGGCAGCGTTTTTTGTGTATCTGTTAAAGATGGCCGATGGATACGTGCATCCGTCGGCCAAGTGTTTTCTGCTGGACTTATTCTCAGCCACTCAAAAAACTTTACCCTCTCTCCCATCTCTTTTTCATCTCCCAACTCTTTCTTTCTTCCCAAATCTCTTTTTTCTCTCCCACCTCCATTTCTTTTTTTCTACACAAGATTCCCATTTTTATGTCAGTGTTGACAAGAATTTTTTTGTCTTGTTCGATATTGACAAGCTTCGTGGTTCGTGTTCGATATTGGTAAGAACCGTGCGTCGTGGAAGTTTCTTCAAGCTCGAGAATGGTACGTATGTTTATTTGATAAATTTTGTTCCTCTTGTTGTGTATATGTATTTAGATATTGTGTTCAATAATTGTTAGTATTGACTGTGTATCAGGATATTGATAAGAGTTGGATGACTTTCAGTAAGTACGATCCGAAGTTTATGGAAGGGGTAGCGGCTTTTATCGAATATATACAAACAACTTTCCCTAAAATTGAATCACACAGGTGTCCGTGTGGTAGTTGTCTTAACGCATTTTACCAGACTGTGCCAGATATATATATGCATTTGATTTGGAACGGAATGATGAGGGGTTACGATGTGTGGATTTTTCACGGTGAAAAATTTAACATGCCTATCTTAACAGAAGTAATGAATAGTAGTAGAAGAAGTTGGGACACTGGAGGTTCATCAAGTAGCGCAACTGTAGTAGTGAATGAAGATCACCGGAGCGATCCAGTAATTATGGAGTATATGGACGATGTGTTCCCATTTCGGTGTGGGGGACAAATGGATGAATTGGTATAGGATGACGATGACATTGCGGATGTTGACAGGTCGATTGCGCAAGAAGCGGCAGACAACTACACAAAGTTATTGAAAGAGCATAAAAAACAGTTGTACAAAGACGCGGCAACGGATAGGTTGACGGTGATCATGGAGTTGATGGCTCATAAGGAGAAATATCAATTGTCGAATGAAGCATTCACTGCGTCTTGTGTGTTTCATAAAGCATTGTTACCGGCTGAGAATCATTACCCGTCTTCATTCAAAGAGGCAAAGAGTGTGTTGAAGAGTGTCGGGATGGGTTACAAGACTTACCATGCATGTGAAAATGGTTGTATCTTATTCGATGGACCTAATGTGAAAGATGATGTGTGCTACAAATGTGATTCACCTCGCTATGAGAAGCTCGTCGAAAAGCGAAAACCAAAGGCTAAGAAAACTGTTAGATATTTCCCCATTATTCCACAGTTGCAGAAATTGTACAGTTCACCTGATATTGAAAAGCAAATGCAATGGCATGGTAGTAAGGAAAGAAGGATCGACCCGGATAAGATGACTCACCCAGCTGACGGGGAAGGCTAGTTGGACTTCGATAGGACGTGGCCTCGTTTTGGATCTGAAGCATCCAATGTACGTCTTGCATTGGCAACTGACGGGTTTAGTCCGTTTGGTGCAAATGTTGTACCTTATAGTGTGTGGCTCGTTGTAGTTATGCCTTACAATTTACATCCAACCTCGTGCATGAAGAAAGAATTTAACATCTTAACGCTGTTGATATCTGGCCCTAAGTCGCCTGGGAAGTGCCTAAATGTTTTAATGAGACCGTTGATGGATTATTTGAAAAGGTTGTGGTCCGCAGGGGTTGTAACCTTTGATGCATCCAACAATCGAACGTTCAAGATGCGAGCGACGGTATTATCGACTATTAGTGACTTTCCCGGTTTGGGAATGTTGGGAGGCATTCAGACGAAGGGTTATAAGGCTTGTCCAATATGCCTGGATGATCTCGAAGGGGTTTACAGTCATAATAGGACGTACTACGTAGGAGCACGGAAGGACTTGCCAGAGAATCATGCATTACGGAAAAATAAAAAAAAATCAACGGTAAACGGGAGATGAAAAAATCCCGCCCTGAAAAGAGTGGATATGAAATATATGAAGAAATATCGGACATTCAGTTTCCCGAACTGTCGTTACATCCAAAGTTTACTCAGAAGAACAAATCCGGGCAGAAAAGGTTGTGTTGGACACATGAGTCGATATTTTGGGAACTCCCGTATTGGAAATCTTTGCGGACAAGGCACGCATTGGACGTGATGCATATTGGAAAAAATGTGTGTGACAATCTTATTGGGACGCTTTTTAACTACCTGGGAAAACAAAAGATGATTTGAAAGCCAGACAAATGTGGGAGGAATTGGGTGTGCATAAGGATCTATGGGCCAAAACAACGGGCAACAAGACTTTCATGCCTTATGCCGACTACACGATCAAGCCTGAGAAACGTGGTGAAGCGCTTGATAAGGTTACAAATATAAGGTTTCCATCGGGCTATACGGGATCCTTGAAAAACAAGATAAGCGTGAAGGATAAGAAGTTTTTTGGGCTTAAAACACACGACAATCATGTTTTGCTGCAACGTATACTTCCCATCATTGTACGCCCTTATGTGGCACCGCACGTAGCCACCGTGATATGTGAGCTTGCAAATTTCTTTCAGTCTCTCTATTCAAGGGAGATTTCAAAGAAGAAGCTAAAGGAGATGTAGGTTGATATTGTATTGATTCTCAGTAAGTTGGAAATGATATTCCCTCCGCCGTTCCACACGATCATGGTGCATTTATGTAAACATCTCCCATCTAAAGTCCTGCAAACCGGTCCTGTTCACTATACTTGGATATTCTCGATGGAACGTGAATTGGGGTACTACAAAAAATGGGCGCGCAACCACTGATACCTAGAGGGTTGCATCGTAGAATCGTACATTAATCATCAATGTGCGACGTTCATCAATTTGTACCTCGATAAACGAGCCATGGATCCGGAGATGCCAGATAAATGGGGCATTTCAATTGTTTCCAAACATGTGCTTCCAACTATTCAGATATGGGAGCCCTTGTTAACCAAGGAATTCGTGCGTATCGCTCATTGGACCGCTATGTAGAATGCTGAAGAATTCAGCTCCGAGATGATTGATTTCAAAGAGGATTATGAGACGGAATACCCAGGGTCAACCGATTTACAACACCGAATTGGAACATTTTGCTCAATGTTCAAGGAAACCGTAAGTTCAATATCAGTTAATCGTGTATTCCTATATATATAAATAAACATACATTTATCAATGTGTATATATTAATAATAATGTATGCAAAAATTCCCAGATGGAATCGTATCCCGATGATGATCAACAATATATGGCATCAAAGGCTCTGAGTCGTTACGTGCAGAGAGTAAATTATTATGCTCAATGTCATGTACACGGTGTGAAATACCTGTCCGAACAGCGCGATAAAGGAAGAAGCTCACAGAACAGTGGTGTGATGCTTAATGCAGAGGGCGGTGTAGCTTATTACGGTGTGTTGGTATACGTAGTTGAGCTTATGTACACTGGACGGATGCCGGTTGTTTTGTTTTACTGTCGATGGTATGATCTAAATTCCGTGAAAGTAGATAATGGTTTGATATCCATAAATACCAACACAAATGCATATCGCGACGATCCATTCTGTCTAGCAAGCATGGCCAAACAGGCAAGTTGCATTAGTTGTATATATTACTGTACTTCATTGTTGGATGCTTTCCTAATTATTTAATGTGCATAACAGATATTCTACATCGATGACCCGAAAATGGGTGGAGGGTATAAGATCGTGAACAAGGTTGCCCCTAGAGGACTATTCATCTCGGAAAAGCGTTTGCCATCCATTTCGTACGAGGTTGACGTTCCTTACCAAGAGACCGAGCCTGAAACTGCACTAGTTGTAGCGGAACTAAATGTGCTACCACATTCTGATGGCGGTCTCCAAGAGGTACATGATGTGGAGGATAAGGACGAGAATAGTGAAGATGACTGCGAAGATCATGGATACAACAATGACGAAATACATGAATCCGATTAAATATATATAAGCCTTTGTACTAATATTGTAGTTAGAAACATGTAAGTTCTAATGTGTTGTATGTGTGCACAAATATCAACTTCAAACAAATGCAATGATTAGATATAATTGTTTTTCAGGTGGCTTGACGTTTTCCTACAAAATTGTTTTACTCTGCCCTGCTACTTGTCCGATGGATGCTCAGATTTGTCGGTCAGGACAGTACCTGGCCGACGGATCCAACTACCATAAAACAGAGAGCAAATGCTCTGTTTCGGTTTGAAATTCGTGCATAAACCCGTCAAATTGACATGTTTTTGTATGTTATAGAGTTCATTCATTGTTTTACAACAACATAAACATATATATGATGTGAAAGAGAATTACGAAAATCATTAAGTCCAATAATCGATTTATTTATTTCTCTACCGACGGATCCAGCATATATGTCGGAAAGGTTATCACCACTTGGCTGACGGATGTACATCCGTCAGCCAAGTTCTACCTATACGTGGGTAAAGTTGGTTGACTAATTTGCAAAACAAATTTGACCAGCCTATTAATGACGAATTAACCGTTCGATGATAGTTTTTTTACATACGTATACTAGTTTGGATAATACATATGAGATGAGCAGTCTTGATTATATCATATGCGAGAGGCCGACACGTATTGATCGAAATCGCCAGTTCCAGTATGTGCATGAACATATTCAACTTATAACGTATGACGTTGTCTCGTTCATGGTTTGTATGTGATATGTATGAGTAATATACGATCTTATGTTGTATATGAGGCCTACTACGTACCTATATCGTTCAATTATCAATACTACTATAGTCGGGAAATATGACAGGTTTTTGGGTTTTGGTCAACGTCGGTCAACTTGTGCTGGTCGACGGATACATATAACCATCGGCCAGGTTTTTCAATTTCGCCAAAAAATTGTTAAGTGTTGGTATTAAAACGACAGCGTTTACACATGGCCGACGGATGCAGACTATACGTCGGGATGGTTAACACAACTTGGCTGACGGATGTACATACGTCAGCCAAGTGCTACCAATACGTGGGTAAAGTTGGTTGACTAATTTGCAAAACATATTTGACCAGCCTATTAACGACGAATTAACCGTTCGATGATAGTTTTTTTTTAAAATACGTATACTAGTTTGGATAGTACATATGAGATGAGCGGTCTTGATTATATCATATTCGAGAGACCGACACGTATTGATCGAAATCGCCAGTTCCACTATGTGCATGACCTTATTCATCTTATAACGTATGACGTTGTCTCGTTTATTTTTTGTATGTGATATGTATGAGTAATAGACGATCTTGTGTTGTATATGAGGCATACTAAGTACTTATATCGTTCAATTATCAATACTACGATAGTCAGGAAATATGACGGGTTTTGTGGTTTTGGTCAACGTCGACAGTCAACTTCTGCTGGCCAACGACTGCAGAGATCCATCAACTGATATGTATGAGTAATATACGATATTATGTTGTATATGAGGCATACTAAGTACTTATATCGGTCAATTATCAATACTACGATAGTCGGGATTAACGACGGGTTTTGTGGTTTTGGTCAAGGGTAGTCAACTTATGTTGGCCGACGGATGCGTAGATCCATCGGCCAGGTTTTTCAATTTCGGAAAAAATTTGTTAAGTGTTGGTAGTAAAACGACATCGTTTGGACATGGCCGATGGATCTACGCATCCGTCGGTAGGGGTCTATATCTTAGGTCAAGACCGAGTCCGCCTCCCTTTTCCCTCATTTCTCGATTCGTCTTCAACTCTCTTCTCTCTCTCTCTCTGAGTCGCAAGTGACCAATCTCGGTCGATCCTCTCGTCGCCGACCTATTCGCGCCGTAGGGACGTCGTAGTGGACCAGTGGTTGTCGTCTCCGAGCAGATCTCGTCGTCGCCGACCTCTTCGCGCCCCAGCGTCAACGTCTCCGAGCAGATCTCGTCGTCGCTGACCTCTTCGCGCCCCAGCGTCAACATCTCCGACCACATCTCTTCGTCGCCGACCTCTTCGCGCTCCTCTTCGAAAGGTACGTGCCTCTCATACCATCTTCTTCTACCATCTTCAGTTGAAACCCCTACGTGCCTCTCATACCATCTTCTTCTACCATCTTCAGTTGAAACCCCTACAAAGCCCTAAATTTTTGTTGAAGAAAGAACATAATTTTTTTGAAACGATCCTTGGATTGGCTGTGATTTTGGCTGGCTGTGATTTTGATTTAACCATTTCAAAAGACCAAAATGACCATTGTATTACAGTCTAAAATGGATTGATGAGAAATTGGGTACAGTTTTAGGGTTCCTAAGACATTGGTTGATAAAAAATTGCTTTGTTAAAGAAAAATTGGCCAACCCTAATGGTTTATCAGGTTCGAATCCAGTAAGTACACATTTGTTCTTTAGTAATCATGACGAGGTTAGGTTACGAGTTAGTATGTTAGATTAAGATTTCTAGCTCTATTGGTTGATAAAAAATTGCTTTGTTAAAGAAAAATTGGCCAACCCTAATGGTTTATCAGGTTTGAATCCAGTAAGTACACATTTGTTCTTTAGTAATCGTGACGAGGTTAGGTTAGGAGTTAGTATATTAGATTAGGATTTCTAGCTATATTGGTTTATAAAAAAATTGCTTTGTTAAAGAAAAATTGGCCAACCCTACTGGATTTCCTGCTTTGTTGTTGATTAGAGAAAACGGGTCAATCTTAATTACTGTCAGACTAGGATTTCCCTTATTGAGCTTAATGGTAACAATATTTGAGTACAAGACCTGTTTTCATTTTTAATTGATTGCCTTTGTTGGGGTTAAGACTGAGTGCTCTTCCCCTCCTGCACTTCAGGGTAGTATAATTATAAGATTTGTTACCTTACTGAATATAAGGTCACAGATACAATGATTATTATTTATTTACTTTGTTTGTGCAAATTCATAGAACTTCATAAATATCTAGTCATTAGATATTTAAATGTTTGTTTGTTGAAACATATCCTTGATTTAAATTCACCCATTCACTCATTAGCACCGAACTACTGTATACTTTAAATTTGTGGGTGAGATATCTATAGGATTGCATTTTATTTTATGAGTTTCTATGCTATATTTTCTAATTCAAAGTTTGATTTGAGTTCACATGAGTTCGCAGGATGGGAAAGAGAAATTATAGCAAGTTCTACAACCGCCTCAACTTCTAGAGCGCCCCCGAGGCCCTCCGAGCGCAACCCTCCGCATCTGGTGGAACCACCCAAGACTCCACCTAAAATACAACGGCTCGGGCACCTACAATGCGGCGCCTTCGAGACTGCGAGACCCCTTCGCCCGGTTGTAGTGAGGCAGCCCCTTCTCCCGGTGGTAGTGAAGCAGCATCTACCACCAACCGGGACAATGTCCTGAGCATTCGTTCCCAACGACTAGTGGAGGACGATGAAGATGTGGCTGCCATGCTGGCCGGAGGAGAGGTTGCCTCCACCGTTACAAACACCAAGACCGGGAAGCGAGGTATTGTGACCAACAAGAACCTCCACCGTAGGCTCAAGGATCTGGCCCCGCCAGGGGGAAAATTTACTTTGGGCCATAACGGTAAACACCTGACAGGGACGCTTGAGCGGGAGGATGTCGTACGGGTGATTGGGTCCATAGTGCGGACTTACATCCCTATGGTCCAGGCGTACTTCCATGAAGTTCCTGAAAGTGCTAAGGAGGTTATGTTCTACCAGCTCAGCGTAAGTACATTACCTTTTCGCATTCATTGATTCATGTAATTATTTCTTATATAATTACTGATGCTGGTGTATTTATTTTTTCAGATGTTGTACGAGTTCGAAATCGGACCACACTTTAACAAGCTTCTGGATTTTGTCATGGAAACGGCATCCAGCCGCTACCATGATTGGAAGTATGATATCCATGAGTGGATCCTCAAAATGTAGCCGAAGTACAAAGACCCCGAGCACCCCGATGCTGAGATACACATACCCACACCGTTGGAGTTCCTTGAACGCGAGGAGCAGTTCCGTTGGCTCTGCAAGCACTTCAAATCAAAGGAGTTCAAAGTAAGCACTATTATTATGTTTGGTAAATTATGTAAATTACTAGTCATGAGTTATCAATAATTAGTTTAGAATTAGAGTGTTAATTATAAATGTTTACCATCTGATTCGTTTATTGTAGAAATTGAGTGACAATGGGAAAGCCTCTCGAGCACAGAACCTGACTGCACACCACGGGGGTAGTATGCCTCTCGCAAAACGGGCCAAACATTTTCTTGCCAAATCTTCCATCCTTCCACGCTGCGACGCCTACGTCGAGGTCTACACAAAAGAAAATGACCTCAACAAGGAGAACGTGAAAAGAGCGGTATATATTGTTTTAATTACATTTATTGCATCACTTATTTTTAAGGTAATACGATTATGGGTTTTTCTATCATGTATCGTATATTACTGTAAATTATATTGGTGTTTTATGTATCTCAGGCACATGCCAAAGCTGTTGTGGATGAGGTCCGTGAGCGGTTATCGCAGTCATAGGTGACGGAGTGCGAGGGTTCATCGCCTACTGTTGCGAATGCATTGACTTTGGAGGAAGAGCTCCCCCTCATCCAGATTATCACGGGTAAACACCAGAAGGCAGACTCCAAGCATGCATCGGGAAGGCGGTCAAGCTCCCAACCCAACGGGATGTGGGAGCCAGTGGGTGCTCGAGTGCGCGTTTAGTCAGCTCGTCTAAGGAGCTAGAAGAGCTGAAGACTCGCTTGGCTGATCAACAGGCTGAGTTCGCTCAGAAATTGGAGGAGCAACGCTGGTTGATGGAGGAGCAGCGCCTAGAAATGGAGGCCAGGATTGTTGCCCAAGTAGCGGAACAAGCTCAATTTCGGGAGTTGTTCAACTCTTGGGCATCCACTCAGCAGACCACCATCGTGCCTTCTTCTGTCAGCCCGTCAGTGACTCCTGCATCAGCGACTCCAACTTCAGAGACCCCGCCATCAGTGTAATAACCACTCCCGAGGGTCATACCGGACTTAAGTTGACCCCGATATCGATCAAAGTGAGTTCCGGGGGACTCAGGGCAACTTTCCGACCAATTTGGGAAAGGTTGACTTTTGCTGGAAAAGTCAACCGAGCGACGTTTTGGTCCGTTCGAGGTCCGTTTTGGATCCAAAAAGCTTAGCCGTTGTCGTAGCGGTCTTAGTTGAGCCCTTTCCTTGTAGCCCGTGAAGTTTCGTAATTTCTTAGAAAAAGTGCCCGTTCGGGGCCCGAAACAGCCGAATTTCGCGAATCTGATTGGAAAATATACAAGAGATATTTTCCAAAAAGGTGTGGGACCCACTTGCCACATGTCAAATATGTGGTGGTGTTAGGTAGTTTTGAAACAAGACAAAGATGAGAGGACATGGGGGGTTCGGCCATAGTGTAAAAAAATAGGGTTTTTAGAGAGAGAAAGAAGATAGAAGGAAGAGAGAAAAGGGGAGAAAACGAGAAGGAGCTTGCTAGGGTTTTTCCTTTTCTCGATCATCCGACCGGTGGATCGTCTCAACGATCAAGGAATCGAGTTCACACCGTCATTCTCTACGGTGAGCATCTAACCGATTTTCGTTTTGTTAAGTTTAAAAGTTAGGGTTTGGAGCAAAACTAGTAGTTTATGGTTGAGTTGAGGTGTGGGGTTCGTTGGAGACGTTTTGGAGCGAAGTTTGATCGTTTTCCGGTGACCGGAGGCTCGGGGGAGCTCCTGCCACCATGTATGGTGGCTGGCCGGCCGTGTAGGGTGGCTGGCCGGAGCTAGGACCGGCCACCACCATGGTGGACCGGCCCAAACCGGCCCTAGCCACCCACGGCCAAGGATGGCCGGGTGGGCCCACATGCTCGGGTATCGGGTTGTCGTGTTCGGGTGGTTTAGGACGATCCCCAAGTCGTTAATCCACACCCGGATCGAAAATTGGAATTAAATTGTGTAAGTTGTAATTGACGGGTTTAGAAACTTTAAACGGGAATTAAATTACTCGGAAATCGGAAACTGATTCCGTTGAGTGCATATGAACCCTTGAATTATTCTAAGACCGTAGAAACAAAACGGGAATTTTCAGAGCCCCGGAAGGACGTTTTCCAATCCCGGGCAGTTTCACCGGGTCGGGCGAAACGGGCCTTTCCGGGTCCATTATCGACAATGTCGAGTAAATGGGAAGTTTGGGAGTGATCGACATTGTCGGGGTTACTTTTGGGCATCAAGTTTATTAAAATTCAATTTATTCTTGTAGGCTTAAAAGTGTTTTAAATTGTGTTCTTGTTAGATCGTGCCACCGACAGAGGAAAGGGAAAGCTAGGCGAGTGATCGAGATCACGCCGGAGCTTGAGTGTGAGCTTTTGGGGAAAGCATACGAGGTAGGCAAAAGTAGCCGGATCTCGGCCCTGACTAGAGAAAGTTAACAGTAGAAATGCATGTGACACTTGGGTGTCGTGGGTTAAGTAAGTTTATCGAATGATAGAAAGGCAGGCGACACCGGGTGGTGTCGTATGATACGGGAACGTATCGAACCATAGAAATGCATGTGACACTTAGTAGTGTCGTAGGAGCAGTGAACTTATCGATATTAGAATTACTTGAGGCATGTGGTTATGCCCGGAGGTTGATTGTTTATTGTTGGTGTGTCTTGGGTGGCCATGAGTGCCCGTGGGGTTGTTGAACCCGTGTATTTACCTTTGGTGTGTCTTGGGTGGACATGAGTGCCTGTGGGGTTGTTGAACCCGTGTCTTTACTGTTGGTGTGTCTTGGGTGGCCATGAGTGCCCGTGGGGTTGTTGAACCCGTGTCTTTACTGTTGGTGTGTCTTGGGTGGCCCTGAGTGCCCGTGGGGTTGTTGAGCCCGTGTTTTACCGTTGGTGTCTTGAGTGTCCATGAGTACCCGTGGGGTTGTTGAACCCGTGTTTTACTGTTGGTGTCTTGGGTGGCCATGAGTGCTCGTGGAGTGTTAAACCGGTGTTGTTGTTGTTGAACTTTGCTTGTGATTGTGATTGTGGTTACCTGGGGTTGGTGAGTGACAGGTCGACAGCCTGATCCGACTTTTTGTCGGGAAAAGTTCGACAGGTCGACCGCCTGATCCAACCGTCGTGTTGGGAAAAGTGCAACAGGTCGACATGTTAGTCTTAGTGCCCGTAGTTCAATCCTAAATGTCCAAATGTATATATCATCGTTAGCAATAAAATTAAAGCGGCTTTATATTACTTATGTGTTGCAGTAATATATCGACGTGTGCTCTGATCTATGCCCACCATGCGAATAGAACCATAGATCGAGATAGATCACACTAGATGGGTCCCTAGTCAACAAAGCTTCACTAGAAGCGACTAGTATGAAAGATGGCTCTTTATGGCTTACGTTCTGTTAGTCATTGGAATGGCATTCCGGAGTCTGATCATAGATATCATGTGGGACATGATATTGGACGACCCGCCCTGAATATGTGCCATAGATTAAGTCATGAACATATTCAGTGTCGTAGCTTGTCATGTATCCTTAGACCAAGGAGTCTTTGTGATCGCTATGTAGTCAACAACTGAGTTTGACCTGAGCCTAACGTTGTCCGTAACAGGGCTTCCATAACGGCCAGGATTGGCTTGGGGACGGGCTACATGAGTGACACGAAAGGCGGCTAAGGGATTTATCCCTCATATTGAGGTATGGGAAAGATATCGGTTCTCGGCCGCTTGATCGAGAGTGACTGAAAGAATAGCATGGCCATGCACATGATACTGGGTATCATATCTTCAGTCATCTCACATATCAAGGAACGGTGATTGAGAATAATAAGGATGACGGCTCTATGCCTTATCTCAATCAGGATATCGGAGATAAAAGGATAATGACAGGGATGACGGAAAGGTTAGAATCGACAGGGTCGATTCGTTATGCAGTGTCAGGCAATACTAAAGTCTCGTTAGTTGCTACTTAAATAGGATAAAGTAAAATGGGATTTTACGTTGATCTATTGACATGCATAAACCTAAGGGTCACACCGGAGGATGAAACTCATTGACACATTTATGGAGAATGGCCAAAAGGGAGTTGTCTCGGGACATGACCAAAACTGGGTGTTGGGTCATGTGCCCGTAAGTGAATAGGACTTTACGGACCGAGACAAGGCTTGGAGTCTTGGGATTGATCGCGTGGGATAATGTTGGACATTTCTGGTATGGAAGGCATGGAGGCGATGAGCGAATCACGGGACCTCGTTGGAAATGGCCACGGGCCATGTTCCAAGAGGCCCATGAAAGGCCCATGCAACCAAGGCCCATGGAACTAATTAATCAAGTCTTGATTAATTAGTACTAAGTAAGCAAGACAAGGATTAAGGTGTTGGTGATTCACCACCTAACCCAATCTTGTCTTGCCATACTTTGTCCTATTTACATCTTACTTGACACCATACTTGTCCCATGCCTTTAGTTGGACAAGTATGGGTTTTGTTATGTTTAAGTCATCTTTTTTCAACATAACAAACACAAGACAAGAATAGGAAACACATTTTCTCTCCCTCTTCCATGGCCATTTCGGGTTTGGCAAGCTCCCACCTCCATTTTTGTATTCTTGAGTCCTCAAAGAGAAGAACTACGTGGCTTTGATTCCCATGTGGATACGTAGGCGTCTTGTAGACTCAAGCCAATAATTCGTTAACCGGTGTTCTTGTTTTGGTAAGAAATAGTGCTGAATTTTTCTCTTGTGAATCCATTCTTTGTTAGTTGTTTCATGGTTTAATCGTCTCTTGGTTTTCATTGATTTTCCGCTGCGAGTTGGTTCATATCCAACCATACCTCGAGACCCAACACGACAGCCTATCCGATTGGGGGTCGGGAAAAGTGCGACAGGTCGACAGCCTGATCCAACCGTCGTGTTGGGAAAAGTGCGACAGGTCGGCCGCTTGATCCAACCGTCTTGTTGGGAAAAGGGCAGGCGGTTACTGAGCAGCTGGAGTGTGATCCTTTGCGATCTTGTTTGGTGTTCGATCCTTTGTGATCTTGGGTGTTGCGTGGTTATCTTTCGTGTCCTTGGAGGAATTCGTAATCTTTGTGTCGGGTCTACATTACGTGCCCGAGTGTTTAGTCGGTTGAGGAAAGTAACAGTTGTGTGTCAGTCGGGTTACTTGAGTTTTGGGATAGTGGTCCCCTGTGTTTGGGTTGTTGTTGTTGTTTCCGGCATGATCTGCTAAGTATGTCGTAGTTAGTCTGTTATTCGTGGTGGTGAGCGAACGCTCACCCCTAGCTGCTTTTCCTACAGGTACTGGTCGCGGGACAGACTAGGTGAGCTCTCGAAGCTTGAAGAGCTAGGAGCGAGAGTCCGGGTTTCCTTTTGAGTCTAGCGACGCACACCTTGTATTTTGTCCGCATGTTGGGACGTACTTTTGAGCTGTAAATTATTATTTTGATTAACCAATTGGTGATTTTAAAGTGATAAATTCAAAAGGTTTGAAAATGTTTTATCGTCTTAAACGTTCGCGTTCCGGGTTCGGTTCTACTGAATTCGGGGCGTGACAATCAGCCCCGCCATCTTTACCTTAGTCAGTCCTCCCCTTTTTCCTATGAACATTATGTTATTTGGATACGTGAACTGATAACTTTTTATGTTCTGTGCACTGATAAACTTATTTAGAACTACTATATTTGTTAATGTCGGTTGGATGTTTGGTTGTCGTGTTTATGGTTTGTATGTGTGCTTGCTGTTATTACGGTTTGGATGGTACAGGAACATGTACATTTTAATGCACGGTTGGGTGCATGAATTTTGAAACATTTTTTGTTTTGTTTTTCAATTCAAACTTGGCTGACGGATACAAGCATCTACATCCGTCGGACAGGTTTTGGACCTGGCCGACAAATCGCACGCGTCGGCAGGGTGATATCCCTTGCCCGACATATCGCACCTGTCGGCAGAGTGATATCGCTTGCCTGACGGATCATACCTGTCGGCAAGGTGAGATCACTTGTCTGACGGATACGACCCATCGGCATGGTGTAAACACTTGCCTGACGGGAATGATCCGACTGGCAAGAGATTCCACCTTCCCGACGGGTATGATCCGTCAGGCAAGCGATATCACCCTACCGACGGGTATCATCCGTCAGGCAAGTCGTTCCACCTTGCCGACGGGTCTGATATGTCGGTCAAGTAGAACTTCTTGGCTGACGAGTAGGACCCGTCGGCAGGGTCACCGAATCAGACTGACGGATCGAATCCGTGACTAAGGTGATCATTTTTGGCTGACGGATAGGATCCGTCGGGCCGAAGTTCAGTCTACCGATGGATTGTCCCATTTGTCGGCCAAATACTTGGCCGACGAGACCTGGGCGACGGACCTTGGCCGATGGATGTATCCGTCAGCCAAGATCCAGGCCGACGGATAAGCTAACATGGGTGACGGATCAGATCCGTCACCCAAGTCAAGATCAGCAGTAGTGGTTCCCGTCGGGTGCGTCGTACCTTCCGGCGCGCGATCGGTAAAGTGCTGAGGCTTGTGGTTGTGCAGTATGGTGTGCGATCCTTTGCGATCTTGGCTGGTGTGCGATCCTTTGTAATCTTGGCTGGTGTGCGATCCTTTGTGATCTTGACCTGGTGTGCGATCCTTTGTGATCTTGGGTGTTGTGTGATCGGTTGGTTTTGTGTGACCCTGCGTGATTTTGATTACTATTGCGTGTGTTATTGAGGTCGTGACTGTTGGATCGGGTCTACATTCCGTGAACGGGTTGTTCGAGGTTTCCCTCACGTGAACGGGTGGTTTGAGATTTCTTTCGCGTGGGTGGGTTGTTTGAGGTTCCCCCTATGTGATCGGGTAGTTGGGGTATTGATATTGTGAGCAATAGTGATTTGCTTAGTTGAGAACATGATCCCCGTTTTGAGGTTTCCCCTACGTGACCGGGTAATTGGGGTATTGATATTATGGTGAGTAATAATGATTTACTTAGTTGAGAATGTGATCCCCGTTTGAGGTTTCCCCTACGTGATCGGGTAATTGGGGTGTTGATATGATGAGCAATAGTGTTCGCTTAGTCGAGAACGTGATCCCCGTTTTGAGGTTTCCCTTACATGATCGGGCAATTGAGGTGTTGATATGGTGAGGAATAGTGTTTTTCTTAGTCGGGAATATGATCCCCATTCGAGGTTTCCCTTACGTGAGCGAGTATTTGAGGTATTGATATCGTGAGCAGTTGTGACGGTTTGGTATCAGGTCTTGAGGTACTCGTTGCCTGTTTAGATTGGTAAGTTGTTGATGCTTTGCTAGTATGCCATAATCGAACGAGCATTCGTGGAGGTGAGCGGAACGCTCATCCCCTTTACTACTTTTCCCGCATGCCTTTGAGGTAGGGACGAGTAGCGAATACTGGTTTGGTTGCGGAAAGTTACAAGTAAATGCACATAGCATCGTGTGCGGGTTGTGCTTTACCTTGTCGATGTGACTTATGGAATGGTTGTTCGGTCTCTGATTTGGGGTTTATATTACGTGTCCGGGCTTTGAGATGGTTGGGAAGTTTTTGACAGTTGTATTGCGTGACCGTCAGTCTAATTTGTGTTTTTGGGGTAGTAGTCCCCGGGGTTGTTGTTGTTGCCGGTGTTCCCGGCATTTCTGTTGGTATGCCGTGGTCAATCTGGTATCCGTGGCGGTGAGCGAAGTGCTCACCCCCTGCTGCTTTTCCTGCAGTTATCTGATGGATACTCTGAAGTTTCGAAAATGTAACTCAAAACCCCTCCGTCAGCTAAAATGACGAAAATACCCTTAACTACACTTCAATAATTATGTTAAAAAAATTATTTAAAAATTACTTTTGTTATATATATATATATATATGTGTGTATATATTTACTTATTAAATGACTTCATTTTTATTTAAAAAATCACTTCATTTATATTTTTAAAAAAATCACTAAGGGTATTTTCGTCATTTCAGCTAACAGAAGGGTTTTTAGTTACAAGCCGTAACTTCAGGGTATGCATCAGTTAACTTTAAACTTTAGGGTAAACATCAGTTAAATGGGCATGGTTTTGGGTAGGTATTGGTAGTTTTCCCTAAATTTAATATTTTAATCATGAACATCTCTGCAAGCATCTCACAATTGTAGAATTTCTCAATTCAGTTTCGAAGCCTCAGAAATACAATATTTAATTAAAGACTTCAGCTTCAACACCTCATGGTTGTACATACTCTTACAGTTCCAAAGCCTCCAACACTTTCTTATACCGCTCCACCATATCAAAATCGAAATTAGACTCTCCCGATGGACCTCCTGCAACCAGGCTTCAGAGCCTAAGCCCAAAAAAAGTCTTGGCCCACCAAATCAACATGAGCCACTGTCTAGTGACCTTGACTCAATAGATGGGCCTCAAAACCCGACCCGTTAAAAACAGAATCAGCCTGCATCTAAACAGGCCTATATGTAAAAACCGCCCCAAATTAAAGAATTTAATTACTAAAAGTGTCATTTGAGACATCGCGGTTGAAAAACGGGTTAATTTTTGGGAACGTTTGAAAAAAAAAGAAAAAAAAGGAGAAGAGACGGGCTGGACCAGGCTGGACCAGGCCCAAGCCAAGCCCAAGCCCAAGCCCGTCTGCGCGCCAGCCCAAGTCCAACCCTAAACCCCCAAATGCGATTCTGAAATTCAGCGTGCCTTCCTCTCTACTTCTCAATCTCTTCCTTCTACAAACACCATCGCCATAAAAGCTCGACGCAAGAAAGCTTCAAATGGAGTACAACGACCTAATCATTTTTCTATTCCAGATCTTCCCTTCAGCGACGTGATGGAGATTCTCAGCAGAGTGCCCATCACCACCCTCATCGCTGCCAAGTGCGTCTGCAAATTGTGGCTCGACCTTATTTCAGACGACACACACACTTCGCAATACTGTACCTTTCGAGATCATCCACCGAGCTTTTGTACCAACAAACACAACCGGCCACCAACGAGTCCGTGTTCATAGCCTCCACTTTGCTTTACTTGGGTAATAACTCTTACTCTACGTCCATACCCAATCCTATTTTTTAATCTCCCAAATTTGAGAGGAAATAACAAAACTACCACTTTGTATTCTGTGGCCAAAGAGAATGGGACCTTCTATGTCAATACCTGTAATGGGTTAGTCTGTTTTAGCAATGATTATCATGCTCCTCGTACATATGCTATGGTTTGTAACCCTGGTTACATTTTGAATTTGTTTGAACTATGGGTGATGAAGGAGTATGGTGTGAAAGATTCTTGGACAAAAGAATTTACCTACCGTCATGATGGGCATGTTGTGATGAACGGAACAGATGCTATGCCCCTGAAATACCTTGGCAATGGTGATACACTAATGCTTGAACATACCCTGTTTTTTTTCACATAATCAAGTGTTAGGTTGTACACTTGTAGCTTCTATAGAGAACCTCCGGTTGCTTGCTTGTAGACCGTCTCTTATCCGGCTTAAGGATGCTTTGATGGGATACGATGCTCTTGTACTCAATGCCAAACTCAGACTTGGACTTCGCCCTAGAAGACGGAGTTGGCCCGGTCGTCAACAGCTAGGAGACGCGGCTGTTGGTTCGTCATTGAGGTAGGGAAAGTCTAACTACTCGAGTATTTCAATACTAGTATGCCTATTAGGTTATTAAAATCGGAAAGGTCCTAGAATTGCATATAGGATGCGAATAACTAGAATAATCGTCTTTCAATTACTAATAACCGGATGTGTCTAGAATGCATGCTTAGGATGAGAATAACTAGTGTAACTCGCTTTCAATACTTGAGAATTGTCTTACTGGTAGAGAGGTTGTGATGAGCCCTCGAATTAGTTGTTGTTTTAGGTTCACATGCTTGATTGCTTAAATTGGATAAGTTAAGAGTCTAACGAAACTAGCTAAATCGTATGTTTGATTGATTGATTGAATGTTTACATGTTTGATTGATTGTTTGAATGTTTACATGACATGATGGGTTGATTGATTGAATGTTTAATGATTGAATGTTTGAACGGATGATCGAGTACGACTGATTGTGCCAAACCGTACGATCAGGTGATCGATGGACCGATGGTCCGTGACAGGTAAGTATGACGGTAAGTGTAATTATGGGTATGAATCCCGTGTGGTGTGTATTGATGAACGTATGTATTTCTATGATTGGTTATTGAGCCTGCGGGCAATGGTTATGGACCCTGCGGGGCATTGTTTGAGTGATCCTGCGGAATATTGATTGTGGACCCTGCGGGGCATTGTTTGAGAGATCCTGCGGGATACCGGTTAGGGTACCCACATCGTTGAGTATTCCGGTGTGGGGATGGTTTATGGGAATGGTTATTGGTGATCCGGTATGGTACCCACATCGTTGAGGATTACGATGTGGGGTAGTATCATAGCCGATGGTTATTGGTGATCCGGTATGGTACCCACATCGTTGAGGATTCCGATGTGGGGTAGTATCATAGCCGATGGTTATTGGTGATCCGGTATGGTACCCACATCGTTGCGGATTCCGATGTGGGATAGTATCATAGCCGATGGTTATTGGTGATCCGGTATGGTACCCACATCGTTGAGGATTCCGATGTGGGGTAGTATCATAGCCGATGGTTATTGGTGATCCGGTATGGTACCCACATCGTTGAGGATTCCGATGTGGGGTAGTATCATAGCCGATGGTTATTGGTGATCCGGTATGGTACCCACATCGTTGAGGATTCCGATGTGGGGTAGTATCATAGCCGATGGTTATTGGTGATCCGGTATGGTACCCACATCGTTGAGGATTCCGATGTGGGGTAGTATCATAGCCGATGGTTATTGGTGATCCGGTATGGTACCCACATCGTTGAGGATTCCGATGTGGGGTAGTGTCATAGCCGATGGTTATTGGTGATCCGGTATGGTACCCACATCGTTGAGGATTCCGATGTGGGGTAGTATCATAGCCGATGGTTATTGGTGATCCGGTATGGTACCCACGCCGTAGAGGATTACGGGTGGGGTAGTATCATAGTCGGTATCCGGTATGGTACCTACACCGAAAGAAGTGCCGGTGTGGGGTAGTATCATAGCCGGTGGATTTGACCCTGCGGGGCATTGATTACTGGACCCTGCGGGGCATTGATTACTTGTTGATTCACCCAAGTGTATGCGTCCTGCAGGAGCAATACCTTGGTTTCCTATGACATATGATCCTTTGGAGACGTTTCCGAGAATCCCGACGATAAGCGCCCTCAGGGGTTGTTACCGGTAGCCTCGACGTTAAACGTCTTTGTGATGTCATGCGTCTCCTCTGGACCGAGGGAGAATCCGACATGACACAACGAGTATTGTGGATCGGAGGGTGGCGACTTCATGTCCCACGGCATTTATTGAACGCTCTATCCTTTATTGATTATTTAAGAAGTTCTTTGACTCCCTTATTTTCCTACGATCTGTATTGACTCTTGAAATTGTTAAACTTTCGGTTTGCCTCCGTATTTCATCATCGGTTTGGTTTCTCGTTTTATTAAGATTTGAATGAACTTGTGAATTCATGCTTATTAAACAAAAAGGGTGACCCGGTTATGCATTTTCCCTACTGAGCGTAAGCTCACCCCTCCTGTCTTTGTGGTGTTTCAGGTGTTGAGCGGGAGCAGTACTAGCCGGACTCTCGGAGCTCGGGAGCTTGAGGGTTTAGCTAGTTTTAGAGACGTGTACTCCTTTTATGTTGGATATTGTGTTTTACCGTTTGAGCCATGACTCTTTACATTTTAAAGATTTTTTATCATTTGAAAACTTTATTCTACTTTATTTTATTATTCTTGTTTTATTGTAAACCTTTTGTTACGTCTCGAGTCCCGGCAAAACCGGATTTGGGGCGTGACAATTTGGTATCAGAGCCTGGTTTCATTTGAAACGGGTTTCATTTTGAACTTTTTTTCAAAACCTCGGACCGCACGTCAACTAGGTGGGTAGAGTTAGGGAGTCTAAGTTTTAGTACTCAATGACGTAGTCGGAAATACTCGATACGTAGAGTTGTTATGATGACAGTCCTCGTGACTCGAACGCCTTTGTAAAGGTTGGAACTTTTGATAGTATGTGATTTGTTTTACGCGTGTCGTAAGCTCTATTGCTATGCCTCAGTGATCTGGGATGCCTATGGTTGAGATCAAGGTTGGTCTAACGAGCGATGATCGAACCGCCATGAATTGGTTGATTAGTGAAGCTTTTGTTTAATTGCGGTGCCACAGTGTTAGGCAGTTTCATGATTCAGCAATTTGAAATGTTGATTTATTCAATTGATTGACTTGTTGAGTTGTTGATTCCCTGACCTATTGAAGTGTTAAACTGTTAAAGTGTGAAATTGTTGGAATTTTTTTCTCGGTTAAGATGTTGACTGTTCCTTAAGGATTAAGGCTGGAGTGATAATCCTATTTGATGGATATCGAATAAAGGGTAGAAACCCGAGTGGTACTGCGGTACTCTACTGATAAGGTGTACTTTACGGAGCACGAGAACTCTGTGTATCGAATTGTGTACTGGATGGGCATGAGAACCCTATATATTGAATTGTGTACTTGATGGGCATGAGAACCCTATGTATTGAATTGTGTATTTTGATGGGCATGAGAACCTTGTGTACTGAATTGTATATTTTGATGAGCATGAGAACTCTATTGTGTACTTTGATGAACACGAGAACTCGGTGTACCGAATACCTTGTGAAATTGATTATTAATGGTCCCGCTTAAGCGGAGGGTTAGTGGAAAATACGAATAGGTCATGCCGAAATTTCTGTAGAACTGAAATGTTTGCACTATCACGGGTTGACTCAGGGGCGCCACTGTGGTCGAGCGTGATAGTTGGATGTCACGTTGTTACAACGAGATTCGGGGACGCCTGAATCGGGTTGTAACAACGCGAGATCGACATGAAGGTTGGATAAAAGTTAAAGTGTTGATAATCTGTGGAAAGGAAAGAAATGATAAGTTTTGATGAGATTGATTGTGTTACGATACTAGACCTCGCGTTTTGGGAAGATACCCCGTCGAGGGGTATGCATGTGGCCTTGTGTCTTGTGTGAATTACTTGAGATTATTCCTCCTGTGGGAGTTGATTGATTGATTTGATTGAACCGCTGATTGTTGTTGTGAGACGCACAAGGTGCGAGATTCTTTGTCTATATAAATATCATATATGACCATACTACGTATGATTATACTACTTACTATCCACCCGGGTGTGGGGCAGAGCTAGACACCAGCTGTGGGTCTGGCAGGGGCAGCGAGCGCCGAGGGTGCTGCTTCCACAGAGCACCAGAGTTTTGAGGATAGACCGGTGGGGTCACCACCTAGAGCTCCTCTAGTCGCGGAGCCGACACAGATGACCCTATTGATGAGGTGGTTCGCGCAGTGCTAACATCACTTAGCGCTCAACAGGAGACTACAACACCGGCACAAGAGTCTGTGCCTATTGTTGACGCAGTCACTACCGAGATGCTAGGCCAGATGGACAGTTACTCGGCCCGGGCACTCAGAGATTTTCGTAGGTTGGGTACACCTACTATTCCGGGGATTCAGACCCCTAGACAGTTGTAGTATGGTTGGAGCGGATTACCCGCAATCTTAATACTTTTAGAGTATTCTGATAGTCGTTTGAGAATATTCTTCACGACCTCCCAGCTGAGGGAGAAGAACGATACTGGTGGCACAGTTTGCCCTCGAGCAAGCAGTTGGAACATCTGGGCCGAGACTGCCCGTTGAGTGATGGATCTACACACTGTTCCACAGGTCGGCCTACGAGAGCCGGTAAGAGAACGTGTTGTCACAGCAGCAAATTCTTCCAACCCCACCGAGAGGAGGACCTCCGACACGGCGAGGTGTTTGACGACTTGTGAGGTGGTTGCTCAAGGGTTGAGAATTGGTATTGATATCAAGAGAAATATCGTGAGTTGGATAACCTTCTTGATTGGTCACAGTTAGGGGTTGATGGTTTACCGTGAGTTAGGTTTGTGATTCTTGTTGTTTGATTGACCCGTATCAGGTTGAGAATCTTGATAAGGTTTACCGGTGTGACATGCTACTACGTTGGACAAGCGTACCATGCTTGGTATGACAGGAGCTTTTGATTAAGTTATGTTTTGAGGCATGCCGCCCTTCGGCTAGATGCCGGTACATTGTATCATTTACTTGATTGAGGTACGTCTACCTTTCCACGGGATGTGAGGAAACGAGCGGTTGTTTCAAACCCTGCAGTAGTGATGAGAACTTTGGTTTGATGGTAGCATCTGTGTGTTACTTGCTTGCCTTGTGTGTGATAGGTCGAGACATGACCTTATCGACGTTCCAGTGTGAACTATTTTTGTAACGATTACTACAGAGAAATTGAGAGGTGCATCTGTGGATACCGACGGAAAATTCCGGTATGGCATGTCTGAACCGAGGTCGTTCATTCCGGGGTGATACCTATACCGTTGAGGATTCCGGTGAGAGGTATCTACATCGAGGTTTGTGACGGTCCGCTATCTACACCGACGCCGGATTCCAGTATAAGTTATCATGAGCGTCATCTGTTATTCCTCAGTGTCTGAGGCCTAATCGACTTGGTGTGTGTACTCATTGATTCCTTGGGTTGTTCTATTTCGTTTCACGTTGGATTTGTGAACTGTTGAGTAAGACGGTTTTCCACCGCCAAGTATGACGTTTGGATTTGTGAACTATTGAGTAAGACGGTAAAAGACCGTGCAGAGCCAATAGAAGAGTTACACAATTGAAAGGCGTAGGCCTCTTGAGTTTCTATTTGTAATCGGATATTTCTGAGAGTGGGCCTAAGAAGGACCTCAGTGGTTCGACCGCGACGGAGGCAAGTTGGCCTCGCAACTTATCAAACATTTTGAGATCTTCAGGCAGAACTAGAGCTACTTCCTAGCAGCTTCCACGTGCTCCCAAACTGCGGAAGTACACCGCGGATCCCTCGCTCGTGAGTTTGAGCGGACGTTCCCTGAGATAGGGTCAAGAGGAGCGCGTTCGTTTTGAATTTCGAGGACGAAATTCTTTTAAGGGGGGTAGACTGTAAAGACCGCCCCGAATTAAATAATTTAATTACTAAAAGTGTCGTTTGAGACATCGCGGTTGGAAAACGGGTTAATTTTTGGGAACGTTTGAAAAAAAAAGAAAAAAAAGGAGAAGAGACGGGCTGGACCAGGCCCAAGCCAAGCCCAAGCCCGTCTGCACGCCAGCCCAAGTCCAACCCTAAACCCCCAAATGCGATTCTGAAATTCGGCGTGCCTTCCTCTCTACTTCTCAATCTCTTCCTTCTACAAACACCATCGCCATGAAAGCTCGACGCAAGAAAGCTTCAAATGGAGTACAACGACCTAATCATTTTTCTATTCCACATCTTCCCTTCAGCACCGTGATGGAGATTCTCAGCAGAGTGCCCATCACCACCCTCATCGCTGCTAAGTGCGTCTGCAAATTGTGGCTCGACCTCATTTCAGACGACACACACACTTCGCAGTACTGTACCTTTCGAGATCATCCACCGAGCTTCTGTACTAACAAACACAACCGGCCACCAACGAGTCCGTGTTCATAGCCTCCACTTTGCTTTACTTGGGTAATAACTCTTACTCTACGTCCATACCCAATCCTATTTTTTAATCTCCCAAATTTGAGAGGAAATAACAAAACTACCACTTTGTATTATGTGGCCAAAGAGAATGGGACCTTCTATGTCAATACCTGTAATGGGTTAGTCTGGTTTAGCAATGATTATCATGCTCCTCGTACATATCCTATGGTTTGTAACCCTGGTTACATTTTGAATTTGTTTGAACCATGGGTGATGAAGGAGTATGGTGTGAAAAATTCTTGCACTAAAGAATTTACCTACTGTCATGATGGGCATGTTGTGATGAACGGAACAGATGCTATGCCCCTGAAATACCTTGGCAATGGTGATACACTAATGCTTGAACATACCCTGTTTTTTTTCACATAATCAAGTGTTAGGTTGTACACTTGTAGCTTCTATTGAGAACCTCCGGTTGCTTGCTTGTAAACCGTCTCTTATCCGGCTTAAGGATGCTTTGATGGGATACGATGCTCTTGTACTCAATGCCAAACTCAGACTTGGACTTCGCCCTAGAAGACGGCATTTGGCCCGGTCGTCAGCAGCTAGGAGACGCGGTTGTTGGTTCGTCATTGAGGTAGGGAAAGTCTAACTACTCGAGTATTTCAATACTAGTATGCCTATTAGGTGATTAAAATCGGAAAGGTCCTAGAATTGCATATAGGATGCGAATAACTAGAATAATCGTCTTTCAATTACTAATAACCGGATGTGTCTAGAATGCATGCTTAGGATGAGAATAACTAGTGTAACTCGCTTTCAATACTTGAGAATTGTCTTACTGGTATAGAGGCCGTGATGAGCCCTCGAATTAGTTGTTGTTTTAGGTTCACATGCTTGATTGCTTAAATTGGATAAGTTAAGAGTCTAACGAAACTAGCTAAATCGTATGTTTGATTGAATGATTGAATGTTTACATGTTTGATTGAATGTTTACATGATTGGTTAATTGATTGAATGTTTAATGATCGAATGTTTGAACGGATGATCGAGTACGACTGATGGTGCAAAATGGTACGATCAGGTGATCGATGGACCGATGGTTCGTGACAGGTAAGTATGACGATAAGTATAATTATAGGTATGAATCCCGTGTGGTGTGTATTGATGAACGTGTGTATTTCTATGATTGGTTATTGAGCCTGCGGGCAATGGTTATGGACCCTGCGGGGCATTGTTTGAGTGATCCTGCGGAATATTGATTGTGGACCCTGCGGGGCATTGTTTGATAGATCCTGCGGGATACCAGTTAGGATACCCACATCGTTGAGGATTCCGGTGTGGGGATGGTTTATGGGAATGGTTATTGGTGATCCGGTATGGTACCCACATCGTTGAGGATTCCGATGTGGGGTAGTATCATAGTCGATGGTTATTGGTGATCCGGTATGGTACCCACATCGTTGAGGATTCCGATGTGGGGTAGTATCATAGCCGATGGTTATTGGTGATCCGGTATGGTACCCACATCGTTGCGGATTCCGATGTGGGGTAGTATCATAGCCGATGGTTATTGGTGATCCGGTATGGTACCCACATCGTTGAGGATTCCGATGTGGGGTAGTATCATAGCCGATGGTTATTTTTCGGTATGGTACCCACATCGTTGAGGATTCCGATGTGGGGTAGTATCATAGCCGATGATTATTGGTGATCCGGTATGGTACCTACATCGTTGCGGATTCCGGTGTGGGGTAGTATCATAGCCGATGGTTATTGGTGATCCGGTATGGTACCCACATCGTTGAGGATTCCGATGTGGGGTAGTATCATAGCCGATGGTTATTGGTGATCCGGTATGGTACCCACATCGTTGAGGATTCCGATGTGGGGTAGTATCATAGCCGATGGTTATTGGTGATCCGGTATGCTACCCACATCGTTGAGGATTCCGATGTGGGGTAGTATCATAGCCGATGGTTATTGGTGATCCGGTATGGTACCCACATCGTTGAGGATTCCGATGTGGGGTAGTGTCATAGCCGATGGTTATTGGTGATCCGGTATGGTACCCACATCGTTGAGGATTCCGATGTGGGGTAGTATCATAGCCGATGGTTATTGGTGATCTGGTATGGTACCCACATCGTTGAGGATTCCGGTGTGGGGTAGTATCATAGCCGATGGTTATTGGTGATCCGGTATGGTACCCACGCCGTAGAGGATTACGGGTGGGGTAGTATCATAGTCGGTATCCGGTATGGTACCTACACCGAAGGAAGTGCCGGTGTGGGGTAGTATCATAGCCGGTGGATTTGACCCTGCGGGGCATTGATTACTGGACCCTGCGGGGCATTGATTACTTGTTGATTCACCCAAGTGTATGCGTCCTGCAGGAGCAATACCTTGGTTTCCTATGACATATGATCCTTTGGAGACGTTTCCGAGAATCCCGACGATAAGCGCCCTCAGGGGTTGTTACCGGTAGCCTCGACGTTAAACGTCTTTGTGATGTCATGCGTCTCCTCTGGACCGAGGGAGAATCCGACATGACACAACGAGTATTGTGGATCGGAGGGTGGCGACTTCATGTCCCACGGCATTTATTGAACGCTCTATCCTTTATTGATTATTTAAGAAGTTCTTTGACTCCCTTATTTTCCTACGATCTGTATTGACTCTTGAAATTGTTAAACTTTCGGTTTGCCTCCGTATTTCATCATCGGTTTGGTTTCTCGTTTTATTAAGATTTGAATGAACTTGTGAATTCATGCTTATTAAACAAAAAGGGTGACCCGGTTATGCATTTTCCCTACTGAGCGTAAGCTCACCCCTCCTGTCTTTGTGGTGTTTCAGGTGTTGAGCGGGAGCAGTACTAGCCGGACTCTCGGAGCTCGGGAGCTTGAGGGTTTAGCTAGTTTTAGAGACGTGTACTCCTTTTATGTTGGATATTGTGTTTTACCGTTTGAGCCATGACTCTTTACATTTTAAAGATTTTTTATCATTTGAAAACTTTATTCTACTTTATTTTATTATTCTTGTTTTATTGTAAACCTTTTGTTACGTCTCGAGTCCCGGCAAAACCGGATTTGGGGCGTGACAATTTGGTATCAGAGCCTGGTTTCATTTGAAACGGGTTTCATTTTGAACTTTTTTTCAAAACCTCGGACCGCACGTCAACTAGGTGGGTAGAGTTAGGGAGTCTAAGTTTTAGTACTCAATTACGTAGTCGGAAATACTCGATACGTAGAGTTGTTATGATGACAGTCCTCGTGACTCGAACGCCTTTGTAAAGGTTGGAACTTTTGATAGTATGTGATTTGTTTTACGCGTGTCGTAAGCTCTATTGCTATGCCTCAGTGATCTGGGATGCCTATGGTTGAGATCAAGGTTGGTCTAACGAGCGATGATCGAACCGCCATGAATTGGTTGATTAGTGAAGCTTTTGTTTAATTGCGGTGCCACAGTGTTAGGCAGTTTCATGATTCAGCAATTTGAAATGTTGATTTATTCAATTGATTGACTTGTTGAGTTGTTGATTCCCTGACCTATTGAAGTGTTAAACTGTTAAAGTGTGAAATTGTTGGAATTTTTTTCTCGGTTAAGATGTTGATTGTTCCTTAAGGATTAAGGCTGGAGTGATAATCCTATTTGATGGATATCGAATAAAGGGTAGAAACCCGAGTGGTACTGCGGTACTCTACTGATAAGGTGTACTTTACGGAGCACGAGAACTCTGTGTATCGAATTGTGTACTGGATGGGCATGAAAACCCTATATATTGAATTGTGTACTTGATGGGCATGAGAACCCTATGTATTGAATTGTGTATTTTGATGGGCATGAGAACCTTGTGTACTGAATTGTATATTTTGATGAGCATGAGAACTCTATTGTGTACTTTGATGAACACGAGAACTCGGTGTACCGAATACCTTGTGAAATTGATTATTAATGGTCCCGCTTAAGCGGAGGGTTAGTGGAAAATACGAATAGGTCATGCCGAAATTTCTGTAGAACTGAAATGTTTGCACTATCACGGGTTGACTCAGGGGCGCCACTGTGGTCGAGCGTGATAGTTGGATGTCACGTTGTTACAACGAGATTCGGGGACGCCTGAATCGGGTTGTAACAACGCGAGATCGACATGAAGGTTGGATAAAAGTTAAAGTGTTGATAATCTGTGGAAAGGAAAGAAATGATAAGTTTTGATGAGATTGATTGTGTTACGATACTAGACCTCGCGTTTTGGGAAGATACCCCGTCGAGGGGTATGCATGTGGCCTTGTGTCTTGTGTGAATTACTTGAGATTATTCCTCCTGTGGGAGTTGATTGATTGATTTGATTGAACCGCTGATTGTTGTTGTGAGACGCACAAGGTGCGAGATTCTTTGTCTATATAAATATCATATATGACCATACTACGTATGATTATACTACTTACTATCCACCCGGGTGTGGGGCAGAGCTAGACACCAGCTGTGGGTCTGGCAGGGGCAGCGAGCGCCGAGGGTGCTGCTTCCACAGAGCACCAGAGTTTTGAGGATAGACCGGTGGGGTCACCACCTAGAGCTCCTCTAGTCGCGGAGCCGACACAGATGACCCTATTGATGAGGTGGTTCGCGCAGTGCTAACATCACTTAGCGCTCAACAGGAGACTACAACACCGGCACAAGAGTCTGTGCCTATTGTTGACGCAGTCACTACCGAGATGCTAGGCCAGATGGACAGTTACTCGGCCCGGGCACTCAGAGATTTTCGTAGGTTGGGTACACCTACTATTCCGGGGATTCAGACCCCTAGACAGTTGTAGTATGGTTGGAGCGGATTACCCGCAATCTTAATACTTTTAGAGTATTCTGATAGTCGTTTGAGAATATTCTTCACGACCTCCCAGCTGAGGGAGAAGAACGATACTGGTGGCACAGTTTGCCCTCGAGCAAGCAGTTGGAACATCTGGGCCGAGACTGCCCGTTGAGTGATGGATCTACACACTGTTCCACAGGTCGGCCTACGAGAGCCGGTAAGAGAACGTGTTGTCACAGCAGCAAATTCTTCCAACCCCACCGAGAGGAGGACCTCCGACACGGCGAGGTGTTTGACGACTTGTGAGGTGGTTGCTCAAGGGTTGAGAATTGGTATTGATATCAAGAGAAATATCGTGAGTTGGATAACCTTCTTGATTGGTCACAGTTAGGGGTTGATGGTTTACCGTGAGTTAGGTTTGTGATTCTTGTTGTTTGATTGACCCGTATCAGGTTGAGAATCTTGATAAGGTTTACCGGTGTGACATGCTACTACGTTGGACAAGCGTACCATGCTTGGTATGACAGGAGCTTTTGATTAAGTTATGTTTTGAGGCATGCCGCCCTTCGGCTAGATGCCGGTACATTGTATCATTTACTTGATTGAGGTACGTCTACCTTTCCACGGGATGTGAGGAAACGAGCGGTTGTTTCAAACCCTGCAGTAGTGATGAGAACTTTGGTTTGATGGTAGCATCTGTGTGTTACTTGCTTGCCTTGTGTGTGATAGGTCGAGACATGACCTTATCGACGTTCCAGTGTGAACTATTTTTGTAACGATTACTACAGAGAAATTGAGAGGTGCATCTGTGGATACCGACGGAAAATTCCGGTATGGCATGTCTGAACCGAGGTCGTTCATTCCGGGGTGATACCTATACCGTTGAGGATTCCGGTGAGAGGTATCTACATCGAGGTTTGTGACGGTCCGCTATCTACACCGACGCCGGATTCCAGTATAAGTTATCATGAGCGTCATCTGTTATTCCTCAGTGTCTGAGGCCTAATCGACTTGGTGTGTGTACTCATTGATTCCTTGGGTTGTTCTATTTCGTTTCACGTTGGATTTGTGAACTGTTGAGTAAGACGGTTTTCCACCGCCAAGTATGACGTTTGGATTTGTGAACTATTGAGTAAGACGGTAAAAGACCGTGCAGAGCCAATAGAAGAGTTACACAATTGAAAGGCGTAGGCCTCTTGAGTTTCTATTTGTAATCGGATATTTCTGAGAGTGGGCCTAAGAAGGACCTCAGTGGTTCGACCGCGACGGAGGCAAGTTGGCCTCGCAACTTATCAAACATTTTGAGATCTTCAGGCAGAACTAGAGCTACTTCCTAGCAGCTTCCACGTGCTCCCAAACTGCGGAAGTACACCGCGGATCCCTCGCTCGTGAGTTTGAGCGGACGTTCCCTGAGATAGGGTCAAGAGGAGCGCGTTCGTTTTGAATTTCGAGGACGAAATTCTTTTAAGGGGGGTAGACTGTAAAGACCGCCCCGAATTAAATAATTTAATTACTAAAAGTGTCGTTTGAGACATCGCGGTTGGAAAACGGGTTAATTTTTGGGAACGTTTGAAAAAAAAAGAAAAAAAAGGAGAAGAGACGGGCTGGACCAGGCCCAAGCCAAGCCCAAGCCCGTCTGCACGCCAGCCCAAGTCCAACCCTAAACCCCCAAATGCGATTCTGAAATTCGGCGTGCCTTCCTCTCTACTTCTCAATCTCTTCCTTCTACAAACACCATCGCCATGAAAGCTCGACGCAAGAAAGCTTCAAATGGAGTACAACGACCTAATCATTTTTCTATTCCACATCTTCCCTTCAGCACCGTGATGGAGATTCTCAGCAGAGTGCCCATCACCACCCTCATCGCTGCTAAGTGCGTCTGCAAATTGTGGCTCGACCTCATTTCAGACGACACACACACTTCGCAGTACTGTACCTTTCGAGATCATCCACCGAGCTTCTGTACTAACAAACACAACCGGCCACCAACGAGTCCGTGTTCATAGCCTCCACTTTGCTTTACTTGGGTAATAACTCTTACTCTACGTCCATACCCAATCCTATTTTTTAATCTCCCAAATTTGAGAGGAAATAACAAAACTACCACTTTGTATTATGTGGCCAAAGAGAATGGGACCTTCTATGTCAATACCTGTAATGGGTTAGTCTGGTTTAGCAATGATTATCATGCTCCTCGTACATATCCTATGGTTTGTAACCCTGGTTACATTTTGAATTTGTTTGAACCATGGGTGATGAAGGAGTATGGTGTGAAAAATTCTTGCACTAAAGAATTTACCTACTGTCATGATGGGCATGTTGTGATGAACGGAACAGATGCTATGCCCCTGAAATACCTTGGCAATGGTGATACACTAATGCTTGAACATACCCTGTTTTTTTTCACATAATCAAGTGTTAGGTTGTACACTTGTAGCTTCTATTGAGAACCTCCGGTTGCTTGCTTGTAAACCATCTCTTATCCGGCTTAAGGATGCTTTGATGGGATACGATGCTCTTGTACTCAATGCCAAACTCAGACTTGGACTTCGCCCTAGAAGACGGCATTTGGCCCGGTCGTCAGCAGCTAGGAGACGCGGTTGTTGGTTCGTCATTGAGGTAGGGAAAGTCTAACTACTCGAGTATTTCAATACTAGTATGCCTATTAGGTGATTAAAATCGGAAAGGTCCTAGAATTGCATATAGGATGCGAATAACTAGAATAATCGTCTTTCAATTACTAATAACCGGATGTGTCTAGAATGCATGCTTAGGATGAGAATAACTAGTGTAACTCGCTTTCAATACTTGAGAATTGTCTTACTGGTAGAGAGGCCGTGATGAGCCCTCGAATTAGTTGTTGTTTTAGGTTCACATGCTTGATTGCTTAAATTGGATAAGTTAAGAGTCTAACGAAACTAGCTAAATCGTATGTTTGATTGAATGATTGAATGTTTACATGTTTGATTGAATGTTTACATGATTGGTTAATTGATTGAATGTTTAATGATCGAATGTTTGAACGGATGATCGAGTACGACTGATGGTGCAAAATGGTACGATCAGGTGATCGATGGACCGATGGTTCGTGACAGGTAAGTATGACGATAAGTATAATTATAGGTATGAATCCCGTGTGGTGTGTATTGATGAACGTGTGTATTTCTATGATTGGTTATTGAGCCTGCGGGCAATGGTTATGGACCCTGCGGGGCATTGTTTGAGTGATCCTGCGGAATATTGATTGTGGACCCTGCGGGGCATTGTTTGATAGATCCTGCGGGATACCAGTTAGGATACCCACATCGTTGAGGATTCCGGTGTGGGGATGGTTTATGGAAATGGTTATTGGTGATCCGGTATGGTACCCACATCGTTGAGGATTCCGATGTGGGGTAGTATCATAGTCGATGGTTATTGGTGATCCGGTATGGTACCCACATCGTTGAGGATTCCGATGTGGGGTAGTATCATAGCCGATGGTTATTGGTGATCCGGTATGGTACCCACATCGTTGCGGATTCCGATGTGGGGTAGTATCATAGCCGATGGTTATTGGTGATCCGGTATGGTACCCACATCGTTGAGGATTCCGATGTGGGGTAGTATCATAGCCGATGGTTATTTTTCGGTATGGTACCCACATCGTTGAGGATTCCGATGTGGGGTAGTATCATAGCCGATGATTATTGGTGATCCGGTATGGTACCTACATCGTTGCGGATTCCGGTGTGGGGTAGTATCATAGCCGATGGTTATTGGTGATCCGGTATGGTACCCACATCGTTGAGGATTCCGATGTGGGGTAGTATCATAGCCGATGGTTATTGGTGATCCGGTATGGTACCCACATCGTTGAGGATTCCGATGTGGGGTAGTATCATAGCCGATGGTTATTTGTGATCCGGTATGCTACCCACATCGTTGAGGATTCCGATGTGGGGTAGTATCATAGCCGATGGTTATTGGTGATCCGGTATGGTACCCACATCGTTGAGGATTCCGATGTGGGGTAGTGTCATAGCCGATGGTTATTGGTGATCCGGTATGGTACCCACATCGTTGAGGATTCCGATGTGGGGTAGTATCATAGCCGATGGTTATTGGTGATCTGGTATGGTACCCACATCGTTGAGGATTCCGGTGTGGGGTAGTATCATAGCCGATGGTTATTGGTGATCCGGTATGGTACCCACGCCGTAGAGGATTACGGGTGGGGTAGTATCATAGTCGGTATCCGGTATGGTACCTACACCGAAGGAAGTGCCGGTGTGGGGTAGTATCATAGCCGGTGGATTTGACCCTGCGGGGCATTGATTACTGGACCCTGCGGGGCATTGATTACTTGTTGATTCACCCAAGTGTATGCGTCCTGCAGGAGCAATACCTTGGTTTCCTATGACATATGATCCTTTGGAGACGTTTCCGAGAATCCCGACGATAAGCGCCCTCAGGGGTTGTTACCGGTAGCCTCGACGTTAAACGTCTTTGTGATGTCATGCGTCTCCTCTGGACCGAGGGAGAATCCGACATGACACAACGAGTATTGTGGATCGGAGGGTGGCGACTTCATGTCCCACGGCATTTATTGAACGCTCTATCCTTTATTGATTATTTAAGAAGTTCTTTGACTCCCTTATTTTCCTACGATCTGTATTGACTCTTGAAATTGTTAAACTTTCGGTTTGCCTCCGTATTTCATCATCGGTTTGGTTTCTCGTTTTATTAAGATTTGAATGAACTTGTGAATTCATGCTTATTAAACAAAAAGGGTGACCCGGTTATGCATTTTCCCTACTGAGCGTAAGCTCACCCCTCCTGTCTTTGTGGTGTTTCAGGTGTTGAGCGGGAGCAGTACTAGCCGGACTCTCGGAGCTCGGGAGCTTGAGGGTTTAGCTAGTTTTAGAGACGTGTACTCCTTTTATGTTGGATATTGTGTTTTACCGTTTGAGCCATGACTCTTTACATTTTAAAGATTTTTTATCATTTGAAAACTTTATTCTACTTTATTTTATTATTCTTGTTTTATTGTAAACCTTTTGTTACGTCTCGAGTCCCGGCAAAACCGGATTTGGGGCGTGACAATTTGGTATCAGAGCCTGGTTTCATTTGAAACGGGTTTCATTTTGAACTTTTTTTCAAAACCTCGGACCGCACGTCAACTAGGTGGGTAGAGTTAGGGAGTCTAAGTTTTAGTACTCAATTACGTAGTCGGAAATACTCGATACGTAGAGTTGTTATGATGACAGTCCTCGTGACTCGAACGCCTTTGTAAAGGTTGGAACTTTTGATAGTATGTGATTTGTTTTACGCGTGTCGTAAGCTCTATTGCTATGCCTCAGTGATCTGGGATGCCTATGGTTGAGATCAAGGTTGGTCTAACGAGCGATGATCGAACCGCCATGAATTGGTTGATTAATGAAGCTTTTGTTTAATTGCGGTGCCACAGTGTTAGGCAGTTTCATGATTCAGCAATTTGAAATGTTGATTTATTCAATTGATTGACTTGTTGAGTTGTTGATTCCCTGACCTATTGAAGTGTTAAACTGTTAAAGTGTGAAATTGTTGGAATTTTTTTCTCGGTTAAGATGTTGATTGTTCCTTAAGGATTAAGGCTGGAGTGATAATCCTATTTGATGGATATCGAATAAAGGGTAGAAACCCGAGTGGTACTGCGGTACTCTACTGATAAGGTGTACTTTACGGAGCACGAGAACTCTGTGTATCGAATTGTGTACTGGATGGGCATGAAAACCCTATATATTGAATTGTGTACTTGATGGGCATGAGAACCCTATGTATTGAATTGTGTATTTTGATGGGCATGAGAACCTTGTGTACTGAATTGTATATTTTGATGAGCATGAGAACTCTATTGTGTACTTTGATGAACACGAGAACTCGGTGTACCGAATACCTTGTGAAATTGATTATTAATGGTCCCGCTTAAGCGGAGGGTTAGTGGAAAATACGAATAGGTCATGCCGAAATTTCTGTAGAACTGAAATGTTTGCACTATCACGGGTTGACTCAGGGGCGCCACTGTGGTCGAGCGTGATAGTTGGATGTCACGTTGTTACAACGAGATTCGGGGACGCCTGAATCGGGTTGTAACAACGCGAGATCGACATGAAGGTTGGATAAAAGTTAAAGTGTTGATAATCTGTGGAAAGGAAAGAAATGATAAGTTTTGATGAGATTGATTGTGTTACGATACTAGACCTCGCGTTTTGGGAAGATACCCCGTCGAGGGGTATGCATGTGGCCTTGTGTCTTGTGTGAATTACTTGAGATTATTCCTCCTGTGGGAGTTGATTGATTGATTTGATTGAACCGCTGATTGTTGTTGTGAGACGCACAAGGTGCGAGATTCTTTGTCTATATAAATATCATATATGACCATACTACGTATGATTATACTACTTACTATCTGCCCGGCTGTGGGGCAGAGCTAGACACCAGTTGTGGGTCTGGTAGGGGTAGCGAGCACCTAGGGTGCTGCTTCCACAGAGCACCAGAGTTTTGAGGATAGACCGGTGGGGTCACCACCTAGAGCTCCTTCCTTCCCGGATTCTGTAACTCGGTCTTAGACGTTCATTTGCATGCAAAGGCTACAAACAAAATATTACCATTGACCTGAAACCTGTTGAACGTCTCCACTGCCATGGAGGCTATTGTCGATGTTGAAAACGAGACAAAACCAAACTTTTTCCCACCTCTATTCAAACGCTTCAAAACATCTAGATTATATCCCGAATATCAAATTTATTGATAAAGAAAGGTACGAAGTACCATATACATATTTGAGATATATCTCCAAAGATCTATATTATAGTCTAAGACCCTTGTAACCAGGAGTACCGGTTGTCGACGAGCTTCGTTTGGAAATGCAACACTAGCAACAACAAAGACATCAAGAGATGAGAGCCATTTAGAGGAACTTGGAGCAGTTGGTCTTAGTGTTGGGTCTCGAGGTAGGGTTGGAGATGAACCAACTCGCAGCGGAAAATCAATGAAAACCAAGAGACAATTAGAACCATGAAACAACTAACAAAGAATGGATTAACAAGAGAAAAATTCAGCACTAGTTCATACCAAAACAAGAACACCGGTTAACGAATGATTGGCTTGAGTCTCCAAGACGCCTACGTATCCACATGGGAATCAAAGCCACGTAGTTCTTCTCTTTGAGGACTCAAGAACACAAAAATGGAGGAGGAAACTAGCCAAACCCGAAATGGCCATGGAAGAGGGAGAGAAAATGTGTTTCCTATTCTTGTCTTGTTTTTGTTATGTTGAAAAAAGATGACTTAAACATAAAAAAAACCCATACTTGTCCAACTAAAGGCATGGGACAAGTATGGTGTCAAGTAAGGTGTAAATAGGACAAAGTATGGCAAGACAAGATTGGGTTAGGTGGTGAATCACCAACACCTTAATCCTTGTCTTGCTTACTTAGTACTAATTAATCAAGACTTGATTAATTAGTTCCATGGGCCTTGGTTGCATGGGCCTTTCATGGGCCTCTTGGAACATGGCCCGTGACCATTTCCAACGAGGTCCCGTGATTCGCTCATCGCCTCCATGCCTTCCATAACGGAAATGTCCAACATTATCCGACGCGATCAATCCCAAGACTCCAAGCCTTGTCTCGATCCGTAAAGTCCTATTCACTTACGGGCACATGACCCAAAACCCAGTTTTGGTCATGTCCCGAGACAACTCCCTTTTGGCCATTCTCCATAAATGTGTCAATGAGTTTCATCCTCCGGTGTGACCCTTAGGTTTATGCATGTCAATAGATCAACGTAAAATCTCATTTTACTTGATCCTATTTAAGTGGCAACTAACGAGACTTTAGTATTGCCTGACACTACATAACGAATCGACCCTGTCGATTCTAACCTTTCCGTCGTCCCTGTCATTATCCTTTTATCTCCGATATCCTGATTGAGATAAGGCATAGAGTCGTCATCCTTATTATTCTCAATCACCGTTCCTTGATATGTGAGATGACTGAAGATATGATACCCAGTATCATGTGCATGGCCATGCTATTCTTCCAGTCACTCTCGATCAAGTGGCCGAGAACCGATATCTTTCCCATACCTTAGTATGAGGGATAAATCCCTTAGCCGTCTTTCGTGTCACTCATGTAGCCCGTCCCCAAGCCAATCCTGGCCGTTATGGAAGCCCTGTTACGAACAACGTTAGGCTCAGGTCAAACTCAGTTGTTGACTACATAGCGATCACAAAGACTCCTTGGTCTAAGGATACATGACAAGCTACAACACTGAATATGTTCATGACTTAATCTATGGCACATATTCAGGGCGGGTCGTCCAATATCATGTCCCACATGATATCTATGATCAAACTCCGGAATCCCCTTCCAATGACTAACAGAACGTAAGCCATAAAGAGCCATCTTTCATACTAGTCGCTTCTAGTGAAGCTTTGTTGACTAGGGACCAATCGAGTGTGATCTATCTCGATCTATGGTTCTATTCGCATGGTGGGCATAGATCAGAGCACACATCGATATATTACTCCAACACATAAGTAATATAAAGCCGCTTTAATTTTATTGCTAACGATGATATATACATTTGGACATTTAGGATTGAACTACGGGCACTAAGACTAACAATCTCCCACTTGCCCTAGTTCCAATCTAAACTCCAATATGTCCCCATCGACTTTACATGTCTAACATGTTCAGGCAGTGACACTGCCTTAGTCAAAGGGTTGGCTATGTTATCATCTATTGCAATATCGGTTATCTTCACTTCACCTCAGTTCAGTATTTATCTGATGAGGTGGATACGCCGCAGTACATGTTTGGATTTGTTATGCGATCTAGGCTTTTAGCTTGCGCAATGGCCCTTGTGTTGTCGCAAAATGGATTCACCGGACTGGATGGGTTTTTAATTACACCCAGCCCTGGCATGAATTTCCAAATCCACATAGCCTCCTTAGCTGCCTCTGCAGCATCCATGTACTTGGCCTCTGTCGTAGATTCGGCAATGGTATCTTGCTATACACTTTCCCAGCTAAAGCTCTGCCATTTAGCGTAAACACATATCCTGATTGACTTCTAAAGTCATCTGGATTTGTCTTGGAAAACTAGCGTCTACTCATCCTTCGACGACTAGTTCAGCATCATCTTTCCCCCGGGTTAGAATGATGTCTACTGGTACAACATAAGGCTTACGAGACGTCTGGTCTCATACATGTCATGGCATATATGATCGATCCTGCCCCCAGGGGCATAGGATTCTCATCATCCTTTTCAGCTCATCAGGTGTCTTAGGACACTGAGTCTTGCTGAGATGAATGCCATGACTAGTGGGTAAGAGTCCTTTCTTTGAATCGAGCATTAAGAACCTACTCAATGCCTTGTTCACATAGGTTCCCTGACTTAAATCCAAGACCCTCTTGGTGCGATCTCTACATATCTTAATCCTTAAGATATGAGAAGCATCGCCTAAGTCCTTTATTGAAAAACACTTCCTCAACCAAGCTTTAGTCTCGTGCAAGGTTGGGATGTCGTTTTCAATGAGAACCAGAAAGGTAATATTGCTCCCACTAGCCTTCTTATAAACGCAAGATTCATCCTCGTTCTTGATTAAGCCAAATCCAATTACAGCTTCATCAAAACGAAGGATCCAACTCCGAGAAGTTCGTTTCAATCCATAAATGGATTTCAACAACTTATAAATCTTTCCTTTATTCTTCGGATCGTCAAAACCTTTGGGCCGAGACATACAAACGTACTCAGTCAAATTTCCATTTAGGAAAGCGGTTTTGACATCCACTTGCCATATCTCGTAATTATGATACGCAGTTATGTCAAGAAGAATTTGGATCGATTTTGACCATAGCCACTAAGGAGAAGGTTTCCTCATAGTCAATCCATTGGATCTGCCTATAACCTTTCGCCACCAGTTGAGCTTTGTAGGTCAGAGGGTTGCCGTCCATGTCCATCTTCACCTTGAAGATCCATTTGCATCCTATGGTCCTCACACCATTGATGGGATCAACCGGTTCCCAGACTCGGTTGTCCGACATGGATTGCATTTCCTCCCTCATGGCTCCCAGCCATAACTCAGAGTTGGGCCCATCCACGACTTCCTGAAAGGTGGCTGGATTATCGTGATCCACCATGACTTCATTGTCACCTCCGGATAGCATATCTTGGAGGTGGAAGATTGATCCTTTCAAATCGCCTTGGACCTTCCGGAATTGTAACAGGAATTGGTTCTTACTCTACGACAATCTCTGGCTCCTTTCTACTGGGTTGCCAATTGGTTTAGACAGATCTGTACCATCCTGAATTTCTTTGAGATGCACAGTCCTCCCAATGACGTCTTTGGAAACAAAACTTCTTTTACATAAAGACCCCACCCCAAGCGACGAACACCATGTTCTCACTGGGATTGTAGAAATAGTATCCCCTTGTTGCTTTGGGATACCACACGAAGGTGCATATCTCAGATCTTGGTTCGAGCTTAGTCAAAACCAAATGTTTCACATAAGCCTCGCAACCACAAATATTTAGGAAGGACAAAGCGGGCATCATCCCGTACCATTTTTAAAATGGTGTCCCTTCCACACCATTCGTCGAAGCCCGATTCACTATGAATGCGGTCGTCTCTAGAGCAAAACCCCTAAAAGAGATTGGGAGATCAGTCCAACTAATCATGGAACAGACCATTGTCTAACAATGTCCGATTTCTCCGTTTGGCTACACCTTTCAACTACAGTGACCTAGGAGGAGTCCATTCCAAAAAGCATTCCATTCTCTTTTAGATGATCTAATAACTCTGTGGTCAAGTATTTTCCACCTCGATCCAATCGAAGTGCCTTAATACCTTTGTCGAGCTGGTTTTCTACTATAGTCTTAAACTCTTTGAATTTATCAAAAGCTTCAGACTTATGTCTCACCGAAGAGACATAACCATATTTACTGTAATCATCAGTAAATGTGATAAAGTAGTTAAAACCCCTCCTAGCAAGTGAACTTATTGGTCTACACACATTCGAGTGAATCAGCCCCAATAATTCACCCGCCCTTTCATCGCGATAGATAAAGGGCACTTTAGTCATTTTGCCCATCAAACAAACCTTGCACCTATCGATCGAATGGAATTCGAGTGAACCTGAAAGCCCGCACTTCTAAAGTGCTGATAGGCGCTTCTTGTTTATGCGACCCAAATGACAGTACCATAACAGAGTTAGGTTTAAATCGTTGGATTTAGACCTCTTGGTATTAACGGAATATATAGAACTTGAGGCATTGTTACCCATATCTAATATGTACAATCCTCCAACCATGTCAGTACTGGTATAAAACATATCATTGCATAGAACATTGAAAACTCCATTTCCAATATTAACATTATATCCTTCCTTGTCAAACACGGATACAGATATAATATTCCTACTAAAAGTAGGTATGCAATATACATTATACAATACTAAGACAAGGCCTCTTGGCAAAGCAAGACTCATGGATCCTACAGCAGTTGCCACAACTCTGAGGTCCATTTCGTGCTTTCCAAATCTCTCCTACTTTCAGCCACCATATATTAGTGCATGTGTGAGATTCAGTCATGGTATCTAATACCCATGAATCTTTGGAAGTAGAGAGATGTAGCTCTATAGAGTTAATACTGAATGAAGGCACGATCCCACCGCCCTTCCTTAGATCATCCAGGTTTCCTGATGAAGGCGCAATCCTACTGCCCTTCTTCAGATCATCCAGGCTATTTGATGAAGGCGCAGTCCCACTGCCCTTCTTCAGATCAGCCGTGAACTTCCTGTAATCCCGGTTCCAATGACCAGGCTGTTGGCAGTAGAAGCAGACATTCTCAGGTGTCTCATCTTTCCTGCCAAGTGCGCATGGGCCCAGCCCTTGCCACTTCCAATTCCCTTGTTGACCATCAGAATATCCTTGGATCCCAGATCCCTGAGATATTCTTCTCAGCAGCTGATGACACTTCATGTAACTCTGATATGGTCTTAGAGACAGCCTTGTCAAGGACATATTCTTTGCGTTCAGACTTGAGGACTATCCTCAAAATTCTGTACCAGTCCAAATAGTTTGTCCCATTTAGCTTGACCCTGTCAAGAATGGTTTTTAATGACAAACTATTAATGGTCGCTGAATTTGCCATTTGATCTACAACAGATAAAATTCAATCAGTAAACTGAATAAATTTTATGAAGATCAAGCTTAAACACCAACAATCAATTCTAAACCTTTAGAATCTGAAACCAAGATCCTTGATTCACTCGATTAAGCTGAACTAATGCTCACCACTTAATCGAGCTATGTAGGTAGGACTCCATCCAATCACATCCAATGTGACTCTTGGCTAGGGTATGTACTTATGTACACGACTTACCCTATCTGTTACCCTAGCTCAACCTCAGGCCGAGAATCGTAGTCGGGTCCACCGATTTTCAACTATGGCTCGTCACTATGTAGGTGCTCCGCTAATGCGCACGACACCCACATATGTCGTCCAAACCTACTACCCCGCTTCCCCATGGATGCTCCGCTAATGCGCACGACACCCATAGGACGGGGAGGTAGTAAGGTGTTGATGATTGGGAGGTATCGGACATGACCCGCTTTTACTTGTCCAGTTGTGTTCAAAACTTTGGCACATCCTAGATGCGATGAGCACATCAACTACATTCCAAATGAAATGATGCCTCAAATTACATCCAATGTAATTCTTCCTTTGAACCCTTCAACTACATCCAATGCAATGACGGTTCTAAGGGTTCACACACAAGGATTAAAATTCCAATTTTATCTTTGCATGTGAGGTGATATGCTCGGTAAATAAAGTTAAGCATGCAATTCTAAAACACATAGAATTAATCATGCATAAACTAAACCAAGCATAAAGCGATAAATGTGCACATAATAGCCCCCTAAACTAACTCCCACTAGCTTCTTGAGCTCCACCGACTCCAAGCCGATGCCAACACCCGAAAAGCCACCAAATGACCTTTTCGCCCTTTCTTCGTCTTGAGTAAAATATTACAATTTAATACACGACTCGCAGGTCGGGAATAAATAAATATTACAAACAAGTGGTTCGACGACCACACCTTGAAAGAATAATTACACGCTAACTCTAACGGCTCGCAGGCCGTGAAAAGCGATAAATAATTAAATTGAGCTCGGGGCTATTATGTACACCATGCCAACATCACATCACACATCGTGTTATCAAACAAGCATGTTATCAAACATCATGTGATTTTCCGGTTTTAATTAATAGCCAAGTTTCGAAATTTTTTGATGCTCGGTTTATCGAAACCGTTCAAAAATGAAACTTTTGAACATTTGATCTTCGAGTTCATCATGACGGTTCCAAACTCGTCATAACTAACAAAACGGTTTAGCCTTGGCATATCAACCATCCAATGGTCATGCTTGGCCTAGCTCCGTCCAACGGAGCCCCGTTCGGTCCCGGTTTCGGCTCCCCGAGAGTCCCGCTCCCGAGACCCGAAAAATCAAAATTTTTTCAAAATTTCCAGATTTGAAATAATTTTCAAAAAATCATTTTACATGTATTAAATCCATAAACAATAATTTAAAACATGTTATCAAACAATTTAGCAAAACAACATGCCAAAAACGAAACTTTCAAGCAAAACCGAAACTTTGAACACCGTCTTGTGAATCCCGAAGGTAGCACGGCTCTGATACCACTGTTGGGTCTCGAGGTAGGGTTGGAGATGAACCAACTCGCAGCGGAAAATCAATGAAAACCAAGAGACAATTAGAACCATGAAACAACTAACAAAGAATGGATTAACAAGAGAAAAATTCAGCACTAGTTCATACCAAAACAAGAACACCGGTTAACGAATGATTGGCTTGAGTCTCCAAGACGCCTACGTATCCACATGGGAATCAAAGCCACGTAGTTCTTCTCTTTGAGGACTCAAGAACACAAAAATGGAGGAGGAAACTAGCCAAACCCGAAATGGCCATGGAAGAGGGAGAGAAAATGTGTTTCCTATTCTTGTCTTGTTTTTGTTATGTTGAAAAAAGATGACTTAAACATAAAAAAACCCATACTTGTCCAACTAAAGGCATGGGACAAGTATGGTGTCAAGTAAGGTGTAAATAGGACAAAGTATGGCAAGACAAGATTGGGTTAGGTGGTGAATCACCAACACCTTAATCCTTGTCTTGCTTACTTAGTACTAATTAATCAAGACTTGATTAATTAGTTCCATGGGCCTTGGTTGCATGGGCCTTTCATGGGCCTCTTGGAACATGGCCCGTGACCATTTCCAACGAGGTCCCGTGATTCGCTCATCGCCTCCATGCCTTCCATACCGGAAATGTCCAACATTATCCGACGCGATCAATCCCAAGACTCCAAGCCTTGTCTCGATCCGTAAAGTCCTATTCACTTACGGGCACATGACCCAAAACCCAGTTTTGGTCATGTCCCGAGACAACTCCCTTTTGGCCATTCTCCATAAATGTGTCAATGAGTTTCATCCTCCGGTGTGACCCTTAGGTTTATGCATGTCAATAGATCAACGTAAAATCTCATTTTACTTGATCCTATTTAAGTGGCAACTAACGAGACTTTAGTATTGCCTGACACTACATAACGAATCGACCCTGTCGATTCTAACCTTTCCGTCGTCCCTGTCATTATCCTTTTATCTCCGATATCCTGATTGAGATAAGGCATAGAGTCGTCATCCTTATTATTCTCAATCACCGTTCCTTGATATGTGAGATGACTGAAGATATGATACCCAGTATCATGTGCATGGCCATGCTATTCTTCCAGTCACTCTCGATCAAGTGGCCGAGAACCGATATCTTTCCCATACCTTAGTATGAGGGATAAATCCCTTAGCCGTCTTTCGTGTCACTCATGTAGCCCGTCCCCAAGCCAATCCTGGCCGTTATGGAAGCCCTGTTACGAACAACGTTAGGCTCAGGTCAAACTCAGTTGTTGACTACATAGCGATCACAAAGACTCCTTGGTCTAAGGATACATGACAAGCTACAACACTGAATATGTTCATGACTTAATCTATGGCACATATTCAGGGCGGGTCGTCCAATATCATGTCCCACATGATATCTATGATCAAACTCCGGAATCCCCTTCCAATGACTAACAGAACGTAAGCCATAAAGAGCCATCTTTCATACTAGTCGCTTCTAGTGAAGCTTTGTTGACTAGGGACCCATCGAGTGTGATCTATCTCGATCTATGGTTCTATTCGCATGGTGGGCATAGATCAGAGCACACATCGATATATTACTCCAACACATAAGTAATATAAAGCCGCTTTAATTTTATTGCTAACGATGATATATACATTTGGACATTTAGGATTGAACTACGGGAACTAAGACTAACACTTAGCCCATGACCAGCCTCTGATGTCCCGGTTAGAGTCGTCTCAATATTTTGATGGGAACAGCTTCTAAAGCAGAGCTTCGGATAGAGACAAATAGCTAACAGATTCACTCTCTCAATTACAACTCGCTTTCTATTAGGCTCCTAGGTTTGAGGCTGTATATCCTCATCAACCTTCACCCATCACATTTCCCTCTATCTCAGTCACCAAACCAAACAACCTTTTTTCCCAACATAATCGAACTTTTTGCTGGAAAACACTCCACCATCCCGTTCCCCTACATCACCATTACCACTAAACCATTACATATCACAACCCCAACACAACCGCTTACTTCAACCATATACAACACCCAATACCCACAACCGACATATCCCAACACCCACCACCCAAACCCATACTACAACCAACCCAATCATCAAGCCCCATTTTGAGCACCAAACCTTGCATGGCATAGATGTCTGTGGTTGGCTCCGTCGCGTGACATTGTTCTTTGCTTATTATGATATCCCAAATGAAAAAAGGTTTGCCTTGTTTCGATCCATTTTGACGGGTCAGGCAGAATTTTGGTTCACAGAAGTAAGTGATGGGGAAGGACATAATCTGGTGGGAACATTTTTGTAACAATGTATCCTGGAAGTTTGAGGAGATAACTCATGAAGATTTCCAGATTGAATTCAAGTTGGTTCATCAAGTTTCCATTGTGCGAGAGTATGAAGCTTGATTTAGAGACCTCAAAATCCTAGTGCTCACTCACAGTAAGACATTATTTGAGGATTTCTTTATATCCTGTTTTGTGTGGGGGAGGGGGGGAGGACTCAAACCCAAAGTTCCTTCAATCCAAACAGAATTTTCTCGGCCACTAAACAACAAAAACCCTATTCTAACCATTCCATAATATTAGATTCCACCATTTTCCCATGCGATAATCTATTTCCTCCCCAAAGTCCAACATGTGCATCTCATCACCTCCACATCATCACTAACACTGAATCCAACCCTTAGTCACGATCATGGGCTCTACGATGTCGTCCATGGCGGTCAAGTTTTCCCGCCTAATCTGTCGTCGTACAAGGTCGTCATCGACAAGTCCACCATAAAACTAAGGCTCGCCGATGCTCACCAGAGAGAAGGCTTTGACATCCTAAGGCTCTACAACTAGAAAGGTAACAAGATTGTGGTCGTGTACGTCATAAACCTGTCAATATCTCTAACCCTACTCTACTCCCACGACAGCGCCGCCGATATCGGGGGGGGGGGGGGGGGGGACATAGATGATATCACCTCATTCTCTTACGCATGCAATGTACATAGCTCGTTTGGAGGAGCATCACCTCCAATAATCTGCCTAACCAAGCTATACCAGACATTACACCTCCAACTACTCCCAACCTGAACAACCACATCAACTACGACTCACATATTACCAACCCCGAGCCTTACTGCCACCCCCACCGCCCAAATCTACACCGAGATCCCTAGTTCTTGAGTGGGGATGACTATGGGTCTAATCCCTTTATTACGTGCATCTGTACACGATCATCAAGAAATATATGAGATGGTTAAGTACCGGTGGGTCCCACATGGAGTAGAGGTATCATTATTATCTTTGCTAAAATCAGGGGACGTTGGATGTAAGTTCCACATTCACGAAGGGAAAATAAGGGCGAAAAGGTAAAAGTTTGTTTTAAGTCTAGACAAATAGAAATATATATACACGCTACCACCTAAGATACATAACTATTGATTCACACAGTGAGTCAGTCACAGGTACAAGTAAACACGAATTCCAATTAACGCATGGTATGGTTAATGATTGGTAAAAACAATAAATGTTTTCCTCATGGTCTTGGAATACTTAAGTTTCTATGTATACAATATCATAAAATGAAACACAAGGAGAACTAAATAGATCAGCGAATCACGAAACTCTGATTTGCCTCATATAATATATCATATCGAAGGTAATTTAGAGATTTACAACTTTTGTCAAGGGGTCGTCACAGTCCGGATACGGGAAAGTACCCAGAACGGCTTCCCATACTGAACCAGGACCAAACCCGATACGAGACAGCACCTGGTACCTGAGCGTGCCCGTGACGCACGCAGACCCAGCTTTCCATATCCGATTTTAAGAGGGAAAAAGGGAAAATTTCCTCTTTTCATTTTCGATTTTGAGCAGAAAAATGCCACCTAAAGTCTTATAAATAGGGAGAGCTAAGTTAGAAAGGGAGAACTTGTTTTGGGAAAATCCTACAGAGCTAGAAGGTGGTGATTGGAGAACTTTGAAGTTTGAAGGAAGAGGATCAACTTTGGGAAGATTCGTTGGAAAAGAGAGTGTAAGAGAGAAGAATTTGAGCTTGATATCTACCATTGTAATCCTACATTGGTATTTTATTTTCACTACTCTTTCAATATGATGATTGTTTATTGGTGTTTTTCTTCATCTTCTTCCTCTTCTTTCTTCTTCATGAGTAGCTAAACTCCATAATCTAGGGTTATGGGGGATTAGAGGTTTGAATTTCCATGTATTGAATGCATAATGTTGTGAAGGTTGAATCTAGGGTAGAGTTTATTATTAGTTTTCTCTTAATGCTCTATCTCTCGTGTATGCTTGGTAGATTGTTTGAATTAGGATACAACACTCGATAGATGAGGATAGTAATTAGTCTAAAATCAATAATAAATAGGGTTTAAATCTAGACTAGCGATAACTAGGTTAACACAATTGCAATAATCATAGATTTATATCAAAAGCTAGAAATTATCAAGGAATGGCGTGCTTTGGGTCTTCCTATACCTTGATTCGGGAGATATAGGTGGTTAGATTCCATTAGGGTCCAAAACATTCAGGAGAAGTTAGGACTAGCGTAGAGATAATCCGTTGCCCCTATAATAGTTAAACTTCATGATAATTATTGTTATTCAATATGTGAGAATGATCTCTATGAACCCATACCCTGGATTGCTTTTTCTCTGATTCTAATCTCTTTGATTTACCTGAACACTTGTTCACATTTTCAATATTGTTAAACTTTTTAAAACCAAACCCATCTTTGTAAAACCCACTTTGTTTAAAAGAGTAAGTTTTTGAGAAACTGAAACATTGGGGTAAGTTTTTGCAAACAAGTTATTTTGAGAAGAAAAATCAAAAAAAAAGGAAAAAGGGGACTTTTGGACTGGGTTGGAGATTTGGCCAGTTCGGGCCCAATCGGTGAGCGAGTCAGGCCCGAGCGCGAGCCCGAGCCAGTAACACGCGAGGCCCGGCCCAAGGATGCTTTATAACCTGACCAAACCCTAGGTCGAGTTACTGTTCATCGTCCTCAACACTTGCCCCTACTCTCTTTGCGTTTTCGATCTCAACCTCGCCGTCGTCGCTCCTTCTCGTTTCTCCCTTGATCTCCTCCTCTTCCTTCATCTTCTTCTGCTACCTCACCCTCGCCTTCAGCTTCTCTTTCAATTTAGAGTTCACCCAAAGCTTCTACGTGTGAGAATCGAGAGGTCGCCGAAGAGTTACTATCGGTTCGTTCTCTCCAAGCTCGAATCGAGCTTTCTCTCGCTCTTTTTCTTCCTCCCCGACCTCGTATCGACCGGATTCACTCCCTTCCGTGCTCGATTCAAAACGTTTCTAGGCAGGACCATCGCCGGTGAGGTTCGCCTTCGCCATATCTGTTTTGAGGAGGCTCAGGCTGTGTTTCCGAGCACCCACGGCACACCCACGGCGTCGCCAGCAGCCCCACGACCTTCCCCACCGCCTTCCCCCCCCCCTCGAGCTCCTTGACACTGTGGACGGCGGCCAAAGCAACCATTGTTTCACCGGCGTCGTCTCCAGCTCAGGTCGAGCCAAGTGGGCTGGATAGGGCTCGGTGGACCGGGCCTTGGGCCAGGCTGGGTTTTGGGTCGGATGGTCCTCGGCCGGGACTCGAGCATTGGGTCGGAGGTTCGACCTTTGGGTCAGGCCAAGAACCAGACAGGTTCTAAACTCGGGCTTGGACAGGGTCTGGAACCAGGTCCGGGTCGGGTCTGAGGCCGGGTTCGGGTCGGGTCTGGGACTGGCCGGGTCTAGTTTCTAGACCAGGTCGGATCCGTGTCGGATCCGGGTCGGGCAGCTTTTAATTAAATAATTATTTATTTATTTGACTTAAAATTGGATTATTTAAAGGACGTTTTGGGACTTTCCGAGGACTTTAGACATACCGTGACTGATTGGACTGTTTATCTGTTAAAAATCCAGACTTGGACTTCGCGGACTCCGCCCGAGAAGACCGGAGTTAGGCCAGGACGTCAGCAGCTAGGAGACGCAGCTGTTGTTATCGTATTGAGGTAGGGAAAGTAGCGGATACCGCTTTAATTACGGAAAGTTACTAGCATGCATGATTAGGGATAAATAATAAACGGAAAGGTCCTAGTTGGCATATAGGATGTGATTCACTAGACTAGCTGCTTTCATTTACTAAATACCGGACGAGTCTTAGTAACATGTAGGATGTGATTAACTAGCGTTAGCCGCTTTCAATATTCTTGGGAAATTGTCGTGCTGGTAGATGGGTCATGTCGAGCCCTAGGATTGCGTGTTGTGTGCTATAACCGCTGTGTGAGAGTCTAAATAAGATTATACTCGGTGTTGCGTGTTGTGACTGTGTGTGGGCAACTGTGCCGTGTTTGATGATGTGAACCCTTGGTTGTGATATGACCGGGTGAGTGATAGACTGGTTGTGTGCTATGTTGAGGTGGTCCGGTTGGTATACCGGGACCAATAATGGTTGTGTGCTGTGTGTTAGACCCTTTTGTGTGTCCCAAGAGACGGCGTAACCGGAGTGATACTTACACCGAAGGATGGTTCCGACGTAGTGTATTGAGGCCAACGATGGCGTGTTCAGTGCCCCGAGTCTGCGTGACGGAAGAGTATTGCCCGAGTCTGCGTGACGGGAAGAGTATTGCCCGAGTCTGCGTGATGGGAAGTGTATGGCCCCGAGTCTGTGTGACGGGAAGACATCGGACTGAGGGATTTCTGGTCGAGGATGTTACCCCCAGTCTAAGTGTGGGAAGATATCGGGACTGATGTTGTGTGGTCCGGTACGATATAAGTGGCTCAGTGCAAATGGATTAGTGCATTCAATGACGTTGGACTGTTGTACGATATTTGTGTGTATCTCGCTGTGTGCCCTTTTCTTGTCGTTTGGCTTTGTGCGTTGTCTGCTGTGTGTGCTATGTGTACTTTTTGGCTTTGTGCGTTGTCTGATGTGTGTGCCGTGCATGCTGTCTGGCTTTCTGCATTGGGTTAAGGGTGACTTGGGTCTTGTGAGAGTGTTTGGTAATTCGAGGTGTTGTTATACCTGATCATGTGTTGCCGTGCGAGTTCACACGAGTGATGGGCGGTGATAGCCGTGGGCGTTATCCGTCGAGAATTGTTAGGGGATGAGAGTACGGAGCTAGCTGCGAAAGTGGTAGGTTCGGTTCATTGTGAGTTGTTTTACGGGTTGTGCCTGCGTGAAGGTCACGCGTTGTCTTGGAGTAATTGTTTAATTTGACTTTTAATAGTGGTGCTTTATTAGTATGCCCTAATTGGACGGTTACCCGTGGTGATGAGCGGTTGCTTATAACCTTAACTACTTTTTCTACTGAGCGTAAGCTCACCCCCTTACTTTGTTGTGTTTCAAGTGTTGGGCGGGACTTGTGCTAGCAGGATTCTCGAGGCTAGGGAGCTGACGGGGATTCGGGCTAGTGTCTAGAGACGTATAGTCTTTTTACCGTTGACTTGTTTTTATTGTTGAGCTGTTGACTCGTTGAATCTTCGAAACTCTAAAATGCATTTGAGACTCGTTTATTTATCCTAATCGCTTTATTATTATGTTATCTTAAGTCGCGTCTCGAATTCGGTCAAAACCGGATTTGGGGCGTGACAATTTGGTATCAGATCTTGGTTTCATTTTTAAATGAGTTTTTAAAACCTCGGACCGTACGTCACCTAGGTGGGTAGAGTGGGTCGTTAGGGTGATGTGTGTCGGTTACGCAAGTCGGAGGTGCCCTATGCGTAGAAACGAGACATAACGAGTCTCGGGTTGGCGTAGTGTCCGACATGAGTGCCGTAGACTTTTGTTGAACCTGTGCGGTTGTTGTCATGTTGACTTAACTGCTGTCCATGATTGGACTTAGCCGGGCGGTAATAGTGAGATTACCTAGACCCGAGGTGTAAGTTGAGATAATTTGCTGTGTGTTGAATTTGTGATCGGGTGCTTTGTACAGTTGGAAATTGGTTGTCCCGCTTAAGCAGATGATTAACTTACGAATGGGTCATGCCCGATTTTCTGCAGAAACTGAAGTGTATGTACCATCACGATTCAGCTCGGGTTAGACGTGAATGGAGGGATGTCGAGTGGTTACAACGTAATTCAGGGACGCCTGAATCGGGTTGTAACGACGAGAGATCAACACGAATGTTATGTTAGAAAGAGAACACGTTAAGTCTTTCAAAACTAAGTTGCTGGTGACTAGTGTGTAATTGTTGTGTGGTGGTCGCTGTGTGAATTTGCTTGTGATATAAGTTGTGGTCCGGGTGACTCTGGTGTGAAACTGTGTGTAACCGTTGTTTGTATTATGATATGTGTGACGCAATAGTATGCGAACTTCTCTGCTATGTGTTATTGGGTGATTATATTATAGTGAGGTTATTATTGCTATAAGTACTAGTGTGGTGGACTGTGTGTGACGTTAGTATTTTAAGCGCGTCGTTCTTTAAGAGTAAGAAACTAAACGTGGGTGTTACCCGTGTGGAGGGTACTTGCGTCGTGGCACCTCGAGGTAGGAGAGGTGAGCCGTCAGGTGCACAAATGCCCGGGTTACTCCCCCTGGGGAGGCTAGGAGGAGTAACACGGTATCAGAGATGAGGTACGAGGCCAGAGTTACGGCGTGGACCGTTGCACCAGTTTGGGTGGCCGTCGAGGCGAATGGATGCAAGAAGTTCGAGAGAGGGCCTCGAGTCCAGAGTTTGGGTCGAGTTCCCAACCTGATGATTCGGGTGTAGTTTTGAGATGGTGGATACAACGACAACCGTGGAACGAAGTCGCAGAAAGACCGCGAGAGCCATAAGACTCGGTAGCGACTGAGCAGTGTTGCGGGACCGTACGAGACTCGAGAACCGAGGGGGCAGAGAACCGCAGGGTTCTCCCGGCCACAGGCATTGTTTGACAGTATGAAGCAGACATGATCAGGAACATCGGTAGATCCCGTCGCGTTAGAACGAGGGCCTGTGTGTTTACACGATCGGAAGCCGGGACATCAAAGACGAGTACCCGAGTGGCGAAAGGACGTAATAGCATTAGTAAGCCGGCAGCCAGGTCAGGAGAGGTGACCGAGTGGCGACGAGATCAGAGTGGCACAGCGGAAGCGTGGTGGACCCATAACACACAAGCATCGTACTTTTCCATTGTCTTCTACCCTCGCTGAGAAGTTAGGGTTAAGAGTAAAGCCTCGAGACGACCCTTATGTCTTGACACTCCAGCCACAGGTGAGTTGGTTTGACGAGTACGAGCCTTGCGCGTGAGATTAGAGTGGTTGACCGTTCTTGGTGGTCTTCTTGTGTTGAACTACAACCGTGTGTTATGTGGAGATCGATGTGTTGTGTTCGTGGTAAGTTGTGTCGATGAGCGGCTTTGGGGTGATGTGTTCGCCGTGGTGTGGTTGCATAGTACTGTATGTCGTGACTTATATCCCGAGTGACGGGAAGATACCCGACCGAAGGCATGCCGGTCCGGTATGTGGGCTTGAGTTTGCCCCGATGTGTGTTCCGGGAAGACCCCTAGACCGATGAGGTATTTTGGTATGGTGTGATCAAGTCAAGCCATAAGAAGCCGACCCATTGTTCTGGGATACCAGAGGTGGTGTTGATTGTCGTTTTGACCTTGTGTTTGATCTGTGTTGACTATGATGACTACTTTGACAAGCAAGGGTGCATGTATTTGTGCGAACTGATGAGGGTGAGCACTCCTTTTCCGAGCTGAAGGCTCGTTTGACATCCCGACTAAGTACGTTGTGGTTGATGAGTGTGTGCAGTGTATGGAGAGGTGGGAGTACCTCACGAGGTACCCAGAAACAAATCGTCGAGTACGACTACCCTGGCGCTTTCAGACCAGTAACACTATGGTACCGTACAAAGCGTTGGATGGTAGGTCGGGTCAATTGCCCAAGCATGACACACTTGAGGTTTAATAGTGACCAGTGTGGTCCCGAGTTGCTCGAGAAGCGACTGAAGGGTCGCGTGATCGTGGACGATTGAGAACCGCGCAGAGTTGACGCGGAAGCGCGAGGATGAGATACGCGCGAGGTATCCAAGCCGTTCGGCGCCTGAGGGACTGGTTCTTGTAGTGTCTTCAGTTTGTGGTGACTTTGGAGGGAACGACTTGTAATTTGTTTGAGTTAAGTGTTGCTTCCTTGTGTTATCGTGAGGGGTTGGACGTGGACTTCTTTTGTTCGTTGTGTATGCGATACTTGGTTCAGTGAAGTGAGTAGTTGAGGAGAAGTGTCGGTGGTGGGGATCTGTTTAAGTGCGATGTGAGTTTTGTTCGGGGGGTGATATCAATGTCGAAGGACGGTTCTGATATAGGATATCTCAACCAAGTTGCGTGAGTCGGTGTGACGTCTCTATCGACAGAGGATTCTGGTATCGACTAACTGGTTTAAGTGGTTCCGGATGCCTAAGGGATAAAAGACTGCGAGTTTAAGCGGACGTTCCCTGAGATAGGGTCAAGTAGAACGCGTTCGTTTTAAATTTCGAGGACGAAATTCTTTTAAGGGGGGTAGACTGTAAAACCCACTTTGTTTAAAAGAGTATGTTTTTGACAAACAGAAACAGTGGGTAAGTTTTTGCAAACAAGTTATTTTGAGAAGAAAAAAAAGGGAAAAAGCGGACTTTTGGACTGGGTTGGAGATTGGGCCAGTTCGGGCCCAATCGGTGAGCGAGTCAGGCCCGAGCGCGAGCCCGAGCCAGTAACACGCGAGGCCCGGCCCAAGGACGCTTTATAACCTGACCAAACCCTAGGTCGAGTTACTGTTCATCGTCCTCAACACTCGCCCTTTCTCTCTCTGCGTTTCCGAGCTCAACCTCGCCGCCGTCGCTCCTTCTCCGTTCTCCCTCGATCTCCTCCTCTTCCTTCATCTTCTTATGCTACCTCACCCTCGCCTTCAGCTTCTTCTTCACTTTAGAGCTCACCCAAAGCCTCGCCGTGTGAGAATCGAGAGGTCACCGGAGAGTTTCTGCCGGTTCGTTCTACTCGAGCTCGAATCGAGCTTTCTCTCGCTCTTTTTCTTCCTCTCCGACCTCGTATCGACCGGATTCACTCCCTTCCGTGCTCGATTCAAAACGTTTCTAGGCAGGACCATCGTCGGTGAAGTTCAGCTTCGCCATATCTGTTTTGAGGAGGCTCAGGCTGTGTTTCCGAGCACCCACGGCGTCGCCAACAGCCCCACGACCTTACCCACCGCCTTCCCCCCCCCCCCTTCGAGCTCCTTGACGCTGTGGACGGCGGCCAAAGCAACCATTGCTTCACCGGCGTCGTCTCCAGCTCAGGTCGAGCCAAGTGGGCTGGATTGGGCTCGGCGGACCGGGCCTTGGGCCAGGCTGGGTTTTGGGTCGGATGGTCCTGGGCCTGGACTCGAGCATTGGGTCGGAGGTTCGACCTTTGGGTCAGGCCCAGAACCGGACACGTTCTGGACTCGGGCTTGGACCGGGTCTAGAACAAGGTCCGGGTCGGGTCTGGGATTGGCCGTGTCTAGTTACTAGACCGGGTCGGATCCATGTCGGATCCGGGTCGGGCAGCTTTTAATTAAATAATTATTTATTTATTTGACTTAAAATTGGATTATTTAAAGGACGTTTTGGGACTTTCCGAGGACTTTAGACATACCGTGACTGATTGGACTGTTTATCTGTTAAAAATCCAGACTTGGACTTCGCGGACTCCGCCCGAGAAGACCGGAGTTAGGCCAGGACGTCAGCAGCTAGGAGACGCAGTTGTTGTTATCGTATTGAGGTAGGGAAAGTAGCGGATACCGCTTTAATTACGGAAAGTTACTAGCATGCATGATTAGGGATAAATAATAAGCGGAAAGGTCCTAGTTGGCATATAGGATGTGATTCACTAGACTAGCTGCTTTCATTTACTAAATACCGGACGAGTCTTAGTAACATGTAGGATGTGATTAACTAGCGTTAGCCGCTTTCAATATTCTTGGGAAATTGTCGTGCTGGTAGATGGGTCATGTCGAGCCCTAAGATTGCGTGTTGTGTGCTATAACCGCTGTGTGAGAGTCTAAATAAGATTATACTCGGTGTTGCGTGTTGTGACTGTGTGTGGGCAAGTGTGCCGTGTTTGATGATGTGAACCCTTGGTTGTGATATGACCGGGTGAGTGATAGACTGGCTGTGTGCTATGTTGAGGTGGTCCGGTTGGTATACCGGGACCAATAATGGTTGTGTGCTGTGTGTTAGACCCTTTTGTGTGTCCCAAGAGACGGCGTAACCGAAGTGATACTTACACCGAAGGATGGTTCCGACGTAGTGTATTGAGGCCAACGATGGCGTGTTCAGTGCCCCGAGTCTACGTGACGGAAGAGTATTGCCCGAGTCTGCGTGACGGGAAGAGTATTGCCCGAGTCTGCGTGACGGGAAGTGTATGGCCCCGAGTCTGTGTGACGGGAAGACATCGACTGAGGGATTTCTGGTCGAGGATGTTACCCCCAGTCTCAGTGAGGGAAGATATCGGGACTGATGTTGTGTGGTTCGGTACGATATAAGTGGCTCAGTGCAAATGGCTTAGTGCATTCAATGACGTTGGACTGTTGTACGATATCTGTGTGTATCTCGTTGTGTGCCTTTTTCTTGTCGTTTGGCTTTGTGCGTTGTCTGCTGTGTGTGCTATGTGTACTGTTTGGCTTTGTGCGTTGTCTGCTATGTGTGTCGTGTGTGTTGTCTGGCTTTGTGCATTGGGTTAAGGGTGACTTGGGTCTTGTGAGAGTGTTTGGTGATTCGAGGTGTTGTTATACCTGATCATGTGTTGCCGTGCGAGTTCACACGAGTGATGGGCGGTGATAGCCGTGGGCGCTATCCGTCGAGAATTGTTAGGGGATGAGAGTACGGAGCTAGCTGCGAAAGTGGTAGGTTCAGTTCATTGTGAGTTGTTTTACGGGTTGTGCCTGCGTGAAGGTCATGCGTTGTCTTGGAGTAATTGTTTAATTTGACTTTTAATAGTGGTGTTTTATTAGTATGCCCTAATTGGATGGTTACCCTGGTGATGAGCGGTTGCTTATAACCTTAACTACTTTTTCTACTGAGCGTAAGCTCACTCCCTTACTTTGTTGTGTTTCAAGTGTTGGGCGGGACTTGTGCTAGCAGGATTCTCGAGGCTAGGAAGCTGACGGGGATTCGGGCTAGTGTCTAGAGATGTATAGTCTTTTTACCGTTGACTTGTTTTTATTGTCGAGTTGTTGACTCGTTGAATCTTCGAAACTTTAAAATGCATTTGAGACTCATTTATTTATCCTAATTGCTTTATTATTATTTTATCTTAAGTCGCGTCTCGAATTCGGTCAAAACTGGATTTGGGGCGTGACAATCTTTTTAACGAAACAACTTAATAACAAATTTAAATAGGAATTGATTGTCTTGTGCTCGCTTGGGTACGATAATCCAGAACTTTAATTCCAAAATACTACTTGACGACTGATACGCTTGACGTGCCATTTTCTATGCTAAAACTACATGGCGTCAAGTTAATGGCGTCGTTGTTGGGGAGCAATTAAGACAACATTTTCTAGATAGTTTGTGTTACGACAGTTTCATTTTTTTGTATATACCTTTTTAGTTGATTCTTTGCAACATAACTTTTATGGATAGTTGGTTTAATAAGAGTTATTGTGATATATGTGGAGCTAATGATAATTTGTTTTACAATTGTGAGTTTCTTGTGCATTCAAGTGCCTATATTCAAAATTGGGGGAACCTTCCACTTTTGAACAAGGTTATCGTGTTGAACCACAATTGCCTAATGACAAGGAGTCAGAACTTTTTTAGGTTTTGCTTAACCAACTTTTGGAGAATGAAGAGAAGGACGAGGTGTTGATGCAAAAAATGAGGAAACAAGAGAGCAAGCATCGGTGCAGAGTTTTGGCTCATGAGGAATTCATCTTGCGTTGTCGGGACGTACTCTCCGTTTGCAAGCTCGGTAATCATTTCATTCCAATTGTACTCCATTGCGAAAAGAAAAAACAAATATAGAGAAAGAAGAGAATATTATTGTGAGAGGAATTGTGTTGGTGTGTGAAAATAAAAGGGATTGTTGTTTATAGAGGTGAAATCGGCTACAAACCACTCTTAACCTAAAAACTAGAGAACCAATCCTAGCCACACACACCTAACATTCAACATTCACCATGATGCCACATCATCACCTCAATTTCACCCAAACTCACGCCACTTTCATCCTTTCTCACACAAGCAAGGGCATAATTGTAAAAGCATGGTGCCACGTGGACAAATGTCTATTTTTTTCACCAATTCACTAATTTAATATTTCCCGATTCGTTTGAACTCCGATTAACTTCAAACTTGCGCCAATATTTTTATTTTTTCAAGGGCTATAAATCAAGATCAATCATGAATATATTTTGAAGCACGAAAATAAAAAGGTATATTAGGGTGATAAAAATAATGTTGAGTGTTGATAAATCTTCACTAATAAATGTTTTATATCGGAGGTATCAAACTAATGCTAAATGTTGATAAAAACATGTACTGAGGTGATAAAAACCATGTTCAATTTTGATAATAAGTGTGATAAACTAGAGTTTAGCGTTGATAAAAAAACATGTGATGAGGTGATAAAAACACATGTAATTTAATGATAAACATAGTGTTTAGTGTTGATAAAACTGGCGTTCATAAAAAGCACGTAATGAGATGATAAAAATCATGATCAGTTTTGGAGAATGGGTGATAAAACCAGTGTAGAGTGTTGATAAAACCAGTGTAAAGTGTTGATAAAACCAGAGCAAAGTGTTGATAAAAATTAGCCAGATATAATTTCTTTAAAAACCAGCCCCGAAATATAAAAAAAAATTCGTGCTTCAAAAAAAACATGTGATGGTGGTGATAAAACACACGTAATTGAATCATAAATCTAATGTTTAGTGTTGATAAAACTAGTGTTCATAAAAAGCACGCGATGAGGTGATGAAATCATGATCAGTTTTGAAAAATGAGGTGATAAAACCAGTGTAAAATGTTGATAAAACCAGTGTAAAAGTGTTGATAAATCCAGAGCAAAGTGTTGATAAAAATTACCCAGATTTTTTTTTTAAAAAAAATCAACACCGAAATAATTTTTTTTTTCGTGCTTCAAAATATATTCATGACTGATCTTGATTTAAAGCACTTGAAAAAACAAAACTAATGGCGCAAGTTTGAAGCCAATCGGAGTTCAAACGAAGGAGGAAAAATTAAATTAGTGAATTGATTAAAAAAAATATGATAGTTTTACTAAAAAGCTCTTACCACTTACTAAAAAATGCTGTTATTTTACAGTCAACAAGTCAACTACTCAATTGCATCTCATCCATTCATTCTTAAAATAGATGACCTAAATTGGTTGTCTATAGGTCAAGACATGGTTTGTATTTGATTTCTCCTCGTTGTTTATATAAGAGAAGTGGGTAAAGGGGAAAAAACTCTCTACCAATCGCCATTTTCTATTTGTAGTTTTGGTGCAGTAGTTTCTAGAATTCATCTGTTTTTCCTCTTAAACCCCTCGAAGGGTTTTATATATAATTCCAAAGACTCTACACTTCCCTTTTCTAATCGATAAAAAGCCCCCAAACCAAACAGTTACTTCAATTTCCGGAGCTCAGTTTCCATGGCTTCTGTTTTGATCAAAGGCTTGCCCGGTGCTTCTCTCGCCGCCGTTCCCTCTGCTTCTCCTCGTTTATCTGCGAGAAATGCCAACCAAGGTCTCAACTTGAGGAGCGCTTTCGTTCCCCAGAGTCGCCTCGGAAATGGGTTTGCTTGTTCTCGGCTGAAATGGAAGGTCGGGAAGAGGCATGATCGAGTTTCTATGCGGTGCGAGGCTGCTGTGGCCGAGAAGGAGGTGACAGAAGGTTCCGGCGAGAAGTTCGAGTACCAGGCCGAGGTGGGTATCTCTTCTCTGATCCGTTAAGTTCGGATTTTTTATTTTCTTTCCCTCAGTTCGTGTTGAATTGCAGCTGTGTTTACGTTGGTTATGGTGGTTAAAGGGTTCAATTTATTTGAGAATTTTTTAGGAGAGAGATGGGATTTTTTTACATTTCGTATGCATATTAATTCCTGGGGTTTTGGAAATTTAAAAAATGGATCTGAAACTGGTTGCAGGTGAGTAGACTCATGGATTTGATTGTTCACAGTTTGTACAGCCACAAGGAGGTGTTCCTTCGAGAGCTTGTTAGGTGACATGTTTGATCTTTCTTCTATGTTGATAGCTTACTAATTTTGTTTTCTAATCTCTAGATCCTTTTATGCTCATTATTTAGTCATCAATTTTATTCCTTAGTATCTGCATATGCACACATGTGTAGAGTAGAAATAATGTTATTAGATTGAGAATGTCCGCCTTGTCAACTACTCTTCTCCTAACTTCGTTTTTGTGATTCGGTTTAAGGTGATTTGGGTTATTCTTGTGGTGCAGTAATGCCAGTGATGCCCTAGATAAGCTGAGGTTCCTAAGTGTGACTGAGCCTTCTCTTCTTGGAGAAGCAGGTGACTTGGAGATACGAATCAAACCTGATCCAGACAATGGGACTATCACTATAACGTATGGGGACGAAATGTTTACTGTGCTATTATTCTGATTTTCCATGGATGCATAACAAGAGTGTTGCACGAGTTATTTGAATTTGCAGAGATACTGGCATTGGAATGACTAAAGAGGATCTCGTTGACTGTCTTGGGACTATTGCTCAGAGTGGCACTTCAAAATTCTTGAAGGCTCTCAAGGTATAAATATCAGTTTTTGATGCCTTATTTATTTGAATTGTGTATAAGCTAACTGTTCAAACTTTATTGTACTTGTAGGAAAATAATGATCTTGGAGCAGACAACGGTTTGATTGGACAGTTTGGTGTTGGATTCTATTCCGCTTTCCTTGTTGCTGAAAAGGTAGAGTGCTTTTGTTTAGACATTACCCTTGTATCATGTCATCTTGTATGTGAAAACTGATATTATATCGTGTTAATCTTATGTGAATAGGTTGTTGTGTCTACAAAGAGCCCTAGGTCTGATAAGCAGTATATCTGGGAGTCTGAAGCGGATAGCAGCTCTTATGTGATTAGGGAGGAAACTGATCCTGAAAAGATGCTGCATCGCGGAACACAAATCACTCTCTATTTAAGGGTATTGATTCTCTTCCTCTAGTTACTTCTGATGCCAAGTATATGGAATTTAACAGTGTGCTTTTGCTTGCTTTAAATGACTATGGTTGGTGGGTTAATAAGTTACATCATTTGAGGTATATGTCAAATTTTGTCTTAGCAAGAGGGTATTGCAGGCAAGTGCTTGGATGCAACTTCTTATCTTAAACTTGTTGTTCAGAATAGGTTTTGTCAGTTTTTTCTTTTCTTTCTGGCCAATGCAGAATTAGTAGTGAGGTTGATGTTGAATGATTTCTCGGCATTGTAACTCCAAGAACACCATAATAACCTATCTTTTCTGATATGTTCTTGCAGCCGGATGACAAGTATGAGTTCTCAGACCCAACCAGAATTCAGAACTTGGTGAAGAATTATTCCCAGTTTGTCTCTTTCCCCATCTATACATGGCAAGAAAAATCAAGGACTGTGGAGGTGAGAGTGCATCTTCCACTTGCCACACAAACTTTGTAATAGGGACTTCATCTTGTTATTTAAATTGTCTATTTGAACAGGTAGAAGAGGAAGTAGAAGAACCAAAAGAAGGTGAAGAGCCTAAGGCTGAGGTATTCATCATTGCTTATTCGCTGTGGGCCTTATTGATTTCTGTGTCACTATGGCTCTTAAATTTGCTCATATTGATATTCCAGGAAAAGAAGAAGACAAAAACTGAGAAATACTGGGATTGGGAGCTGGCTAATGAGACAAAACCAATTTGGGTGAGTTTAAACTGCTCAGTTAGGTGACCATGTATTCAATTTTCAAGTATTTCTACAAACATAATTGTTTGTTTTTCCTCAACAATACCTCCACTTACCAGGTTTGAACCCCTGACTTTGCATCAAGGACCCAAACATCAAACCCTTAAGCTAAATAGGCATTCATTACAAATGATTTTGTTATATTCTTGGGTTCTGCACTACTCTTTGACCTTGTATTCATGTGGTTGAACCCTTAATGTTTACCTGTTTTTTTTCTTGTACGCAGATGCGTAATCCAAAAGAAGTTAAAAAAGAAGAATACGAAGAATTTTACAAGAAGACTTTTAATGAGTTTCTGGATCCATTGACACATGTTCACTTCACAACTGAGGTATATTGAAAATGTTGTGGACTGGGTATGCCCATTATATTTGCGGCTAGAAGTTTTAACCGTATTTTGACACTTCAGGGTGAGGTGGAGTTCAGAAGTGTTCTTTACGTCCCAGGAATGGCGCCTCTTAATACTGAGAATGTAGCAAATCCCAAGACAAAAAATATACGGCTGTATGTAAAGCGTGTGTTTATTTCTGATGATTTTGATGGAGAACTGGTAAGTGCTGCCCTCAAGACTGTTGTAATTAAAGATTTCTGTGATTTCCAGACATGAGGTGTTCTTACTCATAACACTCAAATAGTTTGCTCATTTTTCTTATCTACAAAGGTTTCACACTTTCTATTGCATTATTTTCTGATACAGCCGTGTGAAACCACCATCAACTTTTGATCCTTAAAGTCCTTGATTTGGAATAAGATACGGAGTGTCACATCCAACTCCAAAAGCTATGCTAGGCACAAGAAAATGAGTCGTATATGATACAACTGATCTATCTGTTAGTATGTAGTACTTGAGCATGGCTACTAGTTGGTGTGGCGTTGGCAAAAAGTATGAGCTACTGAAGTGTTAAGATCTGTTGGCATTATCTTGAAGGGGTTCCCATAGTCTGAGTAGTGGCTTCTTAGGTTTGATAGATTAATGGGGCTCATTATGGGATTTTTTTTCAAGGCAGAGATCTATATCTTCATTAGAACATTAAAGGAAAACATTAACATTACTGAAATTGGGTCACATGATATTGTGAGTCAGTTAATGTAACCAATTCAAGGTTTAGAGTGTCACTAGTGCACTACCAGAGACATTAACTAAAATGCATATCAGAAAAGGATAAATTAACTTTTGTTGGATTTCTGATACTCCCTTTTCTGAATAGTATTCTAACTTGAGTTGATATAAACTGTGCAGTAATTTACTCGTGTGTACATTTTCTATTTAGTGGAACTATTCATGTTATTAGTTTTGTAATGGCCTATCAGGCTTTGTTTAACATATCTGCTTCAAGTAATAATTCTACACCATGTTCCATCTGCAGTTCCCACGGTACCTGAGCTTTGTGAAGGGTGTGGTGGATTCAGATGATCTTCCTCTCAATGTCTCTCGGGAGATTCTGCAAGAAAGTCGAATTGTAATATTTTAGTTGCCTACACTTGTATACCAAACGCATACATGTGGTGTTTGCTTGAAGCCAAAACATTTGCTACTTCTCTGAGTATTTGTAAGAAAGTGTGCACTTTGGTTAAAGGAATTATCTTATCTTATCAATTTCTTCCTTTTGTTTCTGTAATGCAGGTAAGGATAATGAGGAAGAGACTTGTCAGGAAATCATTTGATATGATTCAGGATATTGCTGAAGGTGAAAATAAAGAGGTAGGCCCAAATCTCTCTCCCTTCCCTAAACCCCTATATATACACTGTGTGGAAGCGGACTATTAATAATATCAGGAGTCTGATTTTTGTCCAGGATTACAAAAAGTTTTGGGAGAACTTTGGGCGGTTTATCAAGCTAGGATGCATTGAAGATACAGGGAACCATAAGCGCATAACACCATTGCTGCGGTTTCACACCTCAAAAAGCGGTGAAGAATTGAGAAGCTTGGATGATTATATTGAAAACATGGGTGAAAACCAAAATGCTATTTATTATTTGGCGACGGACAGCTTAAAAAGTGCCAGCAGTGCTCCGTTCTTAGAGAAATTAGTTCAAAAAGATATAGAGGTATGGACTTTCTTTGGCTTTAGAGAAGATGTGCAAGATTATGTTCTATTTCCTCGCTTGGCAGTGATAGAAAAATTTGCTGGTACCAAATGGCAATGATAATCTGACTGTCGCAAATGTATTTCTTTTCTGCTTAATTGCTTGAAGATAGATATTCACTTTGCTTTGGCCACTGATGTAGTTTTGTTTCTTTAGGTTCTGTATTTCATAGAACCTATTGACGAAGTAGCAATCCAGAACCTGCAGACTTACAAGGAGAAGAAATTTGTTGACATCAGCAAAGAAGATTTAGAGCTTGGTTAGTAGTAATCTTGTGGTTTTACATTTCCCCCTTTGGTTAGTATTTCGTATGCATAAGTTGTTGTGTTGTAGCAGGGGATGAGGATGAAGCCAAAGACGACAAGAGTAAGCAAGAATTCATTCTTCTCTGTGATTGGGTAAAGCAGCAACTTGGAGAAAAGGTAGCAAAGGTTCAAGTCTCTAAACGCCTTAGCTCATCTCCCTGTGTGCTTGTTTCTGGAAAGTTCGGATGGTCTGCTAATATGGAGAGGTCAGTCAGTTATTCTCAAATACAAGGAGCAGAACAGCTCTTTCATATGATGCTCTTATCCAACTATTTGCTGGTTTCTTTGATGCAGATTAATGAAAGCACAGACTCTCGGGGATACTTCAAGTTTGGAGTTCATGAAGGGAAGGAGGATATTTGAGATAAACCCGGACCACCCCATTATTAAAGACCTAAATGTAAGTCCGCCTTGATTACAAACCTGTATCTGAATCCAATCAATGATTTTATTTCTCGTGTTCAATTTGCAGGCTGCATGCAAGAATGCACCTGACAGTGCTGAGGCCAAGAGAGCTGTGGAGCTGTTATACGATACAGCATTGGTATCTAGTGGCTTCACTGTGAGTGCATTACTGAGCACCTTACCTTGTTGTCAAGGCCATTGTCAGGTTAAACGAACTGTTATGCTTACCTTTTTCAATGGTTATTTACATTACAGCCTGACAGTCCTGCTGAGTTGGGGAACAAGATATACGAGATGATTGCAATGGCATTAGGAGGAAGATGGGGCAGGTCAGAGGAATCAACAGAAGATAATGCCACGGAGACGGAAGAAGGTGCCTCGGAGACGGAGGTGGTTGAACCCTCTGAAGTGAGAACAGAGACTGACCCTTGGACTAAATAGGCACAACCTACAGTAAAAGTTTGGGCATTGTTTCATTAGGTGCTGCGTGATATCATTAGAGAAAGAGTCAGTAACTATTATTTCCGGGTCTTGAACAAAACCAAATTTTCCTATGCTACTGAACCATTCTGTATCATGACAAAGGACCCTGTCTATTGGATTGTCAAATAAAAGTGCCGTTTTGGCTTAACTGATCTACAAGTCTGCAATGTCTGAAGTCGGAAATAATTATAGATATAGAAATGGAAATATGTACTTGTCTGTCTACACAGATGCTCACGTTAAAACATACTCCTGATACTCAACTTCTCTTTACTAACTTGAGCACAGCTCATATACACGACACACCAGCTTCTTCTTAACCTATGTCATAAGATCAGATGAACATCAACATCTGTGCATTCTTTTGACTGACATTTCTATTATTCAAGATTTGATGACTTTACTTCTCCCAATGTATAGTAGCAAAGAAATAGTGTATTCTTCCTTTCTCATCCTCTGTGCGGGTACTGGTAGGGAGAAAAACTAAACAAAATCATTCAAAGTTCAGCTTTCATTTGGCCTGGTGCAATAGACTCTGTAGAAGTAAAGAGAGCTCGTTAATTAGGATATAGAATCTACACCCTGGAGCTAGTTCTGTTACTAGAGATCATACCGTTCACTTCTTGACTACTAAGAGGAGCAGTGGTTCCAAAGTTCATCTGGACAACATTGTGAATCTCATCCTTCCACATATGCTGTCAGATGTATATTCAAACAATGCTTAGTTCTTCAATACTAGTTAAGGCAAGTTCTATCAAGCACTTCATTATATACCTGATTTGGCTCCTTGAATCCTCCTGGTGTGGGTGTTAGCTGGGGGTTAATGTTTCTCCGGAGAACATTACAACCCCCAGCTCCAGCTTGAATTAGTCCCGGTTGACATGGATGTAACAAAGGATAAATACCAGACATATCCTGTGCATACCCCAGTGAAGATGAAGGCCCGGCCTGTGACTGAAGGATCTGCACTCACATATAACATTTCAAATATCTTGATGGATCAGACTCAAAAGAGAGGCATACAAATACTCCAGGGCAATATCAGTATATCACTTACATCTTTTGTGAGGAGCCCTTCAATATTAACATCTAGCCGGGGATTTACTGTAGCAAGTTTCATAGACAGAAACTGGAAAAGGAAAAAGAGAGATTGATGTTACCGATAGGGGCAACATCAAGACTACAATTACTTCCAAAAGAATTAAGCAATCCAAATCGGAAAGAATTTAACTTAAGGAACACTAAGCTAATATACTATTCTGTTTAATTTATGTATAAATATACACAATGATGTATAACATTGTGCTGAACTCTGATGAATTGTCATGGCACAGATCCCAGAGATGCGATAGAAATCACCATCCTGAAAGTACTGATAGACTAGTAGTATTCTTCACATACCTCAACCTGCCGTTGAAGTGATTGCACGTAGTTTATGATTTCATCCAGCATCACTGCCTTGCCAGTTACCTGCAAAAACCAATCACTAAGCTTTGGAGAAGATTTAACTCAATTATATCTTCAGGTAACAACTAACCTTGCTGCAACCAGGAACAAGGTCTTGAAGAAACTTCATTCTCTCACTGATCTTTTCCCTCCTTACCTGTCGCAAAAATTTATTCATTTACTTCAAATAAAAATATTTATATTTACAATCCAAGTAAAAGATCTTTCAAGCTGAAAATCATACTCTCTCAGCAAGACTGTGGCTATTTGTCGCCTGCCCTCTTCTAGCTCTAACATGAATGTATTCATCTTTTCCTAAATCCGACCCTTGTTTACCCTGTTTTCCAGTAGCCTTATTTGTACCCACAGTCGGATTATGATCACCTTTCTGTTGAATTTCAGCCTTATCCTTTGCAGAATCACTGGCTTGTTGTGATGCTTCTTCGGTTTTATCAAGCTCGGTGTCCTAATAGAAAACATTACAGGTGTGAGTAAGAAATAAATAAAGCATCATTTACAGATGAATACATGGCATTTAGTTATCTACCTGTCCACTTCTTTTCCGCTTCTTCAAGCCAATTTCCTTAGCAGAAGGTTCCAACGAAGATGGCTCATCTTGACCGCTAAACTCGGCTTCATCAGACTCATTACCTGACCCACCAACCCCTTGCTTTGGTCCATCATGAGACCTCACTAGGCTCTCGCTTCCTCCCTCATTCTTCAGAGGACTCCCATGTTCAATTGATACCGATACATTTTTGGAAGCTTCACCCACATCGACCTCATTCTTTTGACTAGGAATGTATTTCAACCCATTTTCCATGTAAGCCTCGTGCACCATTCCCACGCCCCTGGAATAAAGAGCCATAGGTTCGGGGACGGAGAAAGGGTTCACCATCTCACTAAAGCTCCCACCATTGAAGCTTGAGAATCTGGCGGCACGCTCAATGAACCCAGAATCGGCTGGAAATGGAGACAGGCTTTGAGGTAGCATACCGGGCACATTTGGCAAGAAAAGACCCCCTTTTACCATTGAATTCGGAGGATTCCATCCCATATCTACAACACCCTTCAAAGAGGGGTTTCGGATGCTCATATTATTCTGAGCATTAATGTTGCAATAACCCAAGTTCTGTGGATTGGGGTGGTCCCAAAGGGTTGGGTTATACGAGTCCAGCATCGAGGCAGTGGAACAGGAAGAAGGCCCCATTATATCTCCCTTACAAACTGCCATAGAAGGAACCACGCCCATGGATACACTTGAGAGATTGGGGGTGCTAAATCGCCAGTCAAGCGACATACTAGGTGTATGGTAATTCATGGGGTCGTCATTTCTCTTTTCCAACTCAAATTTTTCCTTATCACCCATGTCCATCCTCTCCTTTACAAGGTCACCAAAAGTAGCTACACCTTCCTTTCTTATGACTGACTGATTCTCAACAAACTAACCCAACTTCTACTGAAACAAGCTGACCAATCCCCAAACAAACCCTAAATGCTCAACCTAGCAAGAACAAGAAATTGGGGAAAGAAAGGAATATACTCAAACCTCAATCTCCAGTCACTTATATGCATATTTCAAGTGCTAATAACAATACAAATAGAAGACTTCAACAAACCCACAAAAATTGGAAATCACAGTTTTATGTAGCAAATTTCCAGACAAAAAGAGAGAAAGCATGTTAATTGAATTCTATGAAGATATATCTACAGGAACTAAGAAGAAACCCGTTCAGATAGTGACCAAGAAATCACCAAAGATCATACATATGTCTCCAAAGTACAAACCCACTGAAGTTGGAGTAGCACCAAAAGGAAGCTCTTTCAAGACAGGAGATTAAAGGGAAAAGGAACAGTGTTCAACAGAGAGACTTGGGGAGAAAAGGGTGTGTGCAGAGTGAGCAGTCAATTAACCAAAAACATTGATTTCAGCATAATAATAAAAATAAAAATAAAACCATTGAAAACCCTAGTCAGAGAGGAGCAGCAGACCCAAGTCTGAAACAGAGAGAGGCTCAACTAAAAGTGGCAAGAGAAAGATACCCATTTCAGATTCTGTGCTGCTTTTAGCTCTCTGCCTTCCATTGAAGCTTTTTTCACCCAAAACTCATATTCAATTTGGGCCCTTTCTAGTTGGTTGTTCAACAGCTCAGTGAGTGAATGAGTGACTCCTCCAGAGACCAGTGGCTGTACACTGCCACAGTCCACAGGAACACAAGGGGAAATCTAGAGAGAGAGAGAGAGATACCAAGAGAAAAGCTGAGAAATTTGAAGAGAGAGTGAAAAAGAAAGAGATGGGTTATGGCAAAGGTGCTGCATTTATACCCACGCTTGCATAAAAAATAGAGCTCTTGATGATTAACCACCGCCACTGCTACTGTAAAATATTACAAATACCTGTCTCGACCTCTGCATTTTGATGTTTCCTCTGCTTAATTCATTTTCATACAATGATCATGTTAATACAAATGATTAAACAAAGCAAGGAGCTCGAGAGCTTGAGCTAGCTAGCAACCAGCTGAGTCTGACAATGCCAACTCTCATCAGAGTGTTTTTAATTTCCTTCACCTTCATTGCACCTTGGAAGAAGGGCTTAAATATAAATCATTATTTTATCATGGTTTGTTTGGTCAATATCCTATAATCTAGGCCAGTCTTCACATTAACTGTTTTTTCTTCCTATACTTACACCTTGGTATTTAAAGAAAATTTTATTTATTTGCACTTAATTATCTATCCGTGATTTTTGTTTGGTTATATTTAATCATTAATCTAATATGAAAGGTCTTCTAATATACTGTAATAAAAAAGAACGTGCCTCGCACGCCCTTTTTCCTGAGCATTTTTTTCTTCTCGACGATGTTGCATCTTTTTTTGCTTTCGTTTACGATGGTCGGGCGTGTAGGTACGTCCAGTGGCGGATTTAGCTTTTCTAATGAGAGGGGGCACCATTTTTTTTTGTATATACCGGAGTAACGTTAATAATATAAGTTAACATAAAAATATTAATATTACATAAAAAATAACAAAGTACTATTTATTACAAAATGTGACATTGATATATTGTATTTTAAAAATATTGTAAAATATTTTTGTTGCGAATAGAATAAAAAATATATTTCTCGATATATACGATCATGCTAGCATCCATTAATTGGCCTCTCATTCGATTTTTGAACCAAATCTTGATGACTGATGATACACATAGCCTAAAATATTCTCGCCGCATATGTAGTAGCGACTAGTAAGATAAGTGTCAATGTAATCAACAAATAAATTAATTGATACACATAATTTTTTTTTTGTGTTTACCATTTTTCGTAAGAACACCTATACCTTTCATAATTTTAAAATCCTCGGTTGAACGCATATATATAATGTAAATTGATGCAAATAATATCTTAATATGTCTACGACAATTTTGTTCACAATCAAACTCAAAACATAAATTTATATAGTCTCAAATTTTAACTAATATTTTTAATAAGAATGTTTTTTAAAACTAATTACAATTCAAAAATAAAAATAAAAATATAAAACGATCAAGAAATAAAATACAATAACATTATACACAATCTTATTCTTAAAATCTTTTCGATGCACACTTAGACTAAATAAGATTAATTAGGAAACAAAATATAGGAATAAAGTTATAATATTTATTACAAAGAAAGTATGCACGGCTCTGTTGTTAAATTCCTTAATTATTTTGTTAGAATAAATAAGCTTTAATTATGAAATAAGTAAAACATAAATTTCTTTTTTTTTGCGGGTAGTAAAACAGAAACTTGAGGGACACATCTAGAATAAAAGTAAACAATTATAACTAATATTTCTCATTTTTTTTGTATAGAAAATATAACTAATGGTTTTCATTTTGGGGAAGGTTGGGGGGGGGGGGGCACGTGCCCCCCCGGGCCCAACGTAGGTCCGCCACTAGGTACACCTAAGCTCGGACCACAGTCATAGCCTATCCTCCCTCCTCTCCCTCTCGTCCTCTTCCAAGTGGACTTGTTTCGACCTTCTCTTTTATCCTCTTCGGTACTGGTTTCGTTTTTGCTATGTGTGTTTTTTTCTATCTTTACTGCGATTCGAACCTCTAACTTTTTCATCGGCTTGTGTTGGTCTTGTGGTCGGGTTTTTGTGCTTATCTGAAGTTGTCTTGCGAATCTTTGAGCTTTGCTATTGTCATGGCGATAGATTTGAAAATATTGGTCTGGAACTGGTAAGGCTTAGGCAACGATCTTCACATACATGAGTTGAATGGATATGTCAATCACTTTGACCGTTTGTGGTCTTCATCTCTAAAACCTTTCTCTCTGATGAAGCTCTAAAAATTATCCTCCAGAATCTGGGGTTTCACATGAGTACATGGAAAGAAGCAAATGACCTTCAGAGAGGGGTGACAATTTTTTGGTGTGACGGACAACATTAGAAAAGGCTGGTGCACGCCCTATTGTTTCGACATTTGGTTAACCCCATGGGGGGACTGAATTTCGGCTCTCAAGTATCTACGAGAAGCTAACAGGTCAAACAGGCACAAGACATGGAGACTCTTGAGGGAACTGGCTGAGGAGAATACGGGGATAAATGGATGGTGCTCGGGGATTTCAATTGTATCCTACACCCCTTAGAAACAAAATAGGGAAACCATACACGAGTTATTTGATCAACAACTTTAGGGAAGTCATTGAGGAGGTTGAGATAGAAGATATGCGGATGATGCGTTACCAATTTAAATGGTATAGGGGAAAAGATCCTTTGAAGAGGGCTGAGACCAAGCTTGACCGTGGGCTTGTATCAGCTGGGTTTCTTCGAGAATACCCTTAAGATTCCCTCCGAAATGTGGGTTCTTGACGTCTGATCACAGGACACTTTCGGTTGACCTCTCTAAGAAGAATATTCAAAGGAACTGTAAGAACCACTCCCGGTCAACGCCAGTCAAATCGGCGAAAAATAGGAAAATTTAAAATTTTGGGACAGACACCTAAATAAACCTAAAATTGACCCCGAGGGTCATATCGGACTTAAGTTGACCCCGATATCGACCAAAGTGAGTTCTGGGGGACTCAGGGCAACTTTGTGACCAATTTGGGAAAGGTTGACTTTTTGTCGGAAAAGTCAACCGAGCGGTGTTTTGGTCCGTTAGAGGCCCGTTTTGGATCCAAAAAGCTTATCCTTCGTTACAGCGGTCTTAGTTGGGCCGTTTCCTTGTAGCCCGTGAAATTTCATATTTTCTTGGAAAATGGGCCCGTTCGGGGCCCGAGACGGCCGAATTTCGCGAATCTGACAAAAAAATATCTACAAAGATATTTGTTTAAAGGGTGGGACCCACTTGCCACATGTCACACAAGTGGTGGTAGTTTATAATTTTGAACAAAACAAAAGGAAGAGAGTAAGGGGGTGTTCGGCCACTTCAAAAAAAAGAGAAAAGAAGAGAAAAAAGAGAGAGAGAAGAGAGAAGGAGAAAAGGAAAAGGAAAAAGGAGAAGAAAGAGCTAGGGTTTGTCGATTTCCCGACGATCCAACCAACGAATCGTCGCAACGGTTGTAGAATCGAGCTCCCGTCGTCATTCCCTACGGTGAGAACCTTTTTGTTTCTCGTTTTGATACGTTTGAAAGTTAGGGTTTGGGTTGAAACGAGTTAAATACGGATGAGTTGAGGTGTAGGGTTCGTTGGAGACGTTTTGGGGCGAAAACGATCGGTTTCCGGTGACCGAAGGCTCGGGGGAGCTCCGGCCACGATGGGTGGTGGCTGGCCGGAGCTGGGACCGGCCACCACTGTGGTGAACCGGTCCAAAACCGGTCCAGCCACCCACGGGTGATGGTGGCCGGGTGGGGCCCACGTGTCGGGTCTCGGTTTTTTCGTGTTCGGGTGGTTTTGGGCGGCCCAAGTTGGAAATTTTGGGTTTAGAAACTTTAAACGCGAATTAAATCGCTCGGAAGTCGGAAATTGATTCCGTCGATTGCATTGGAACCCTTGAATTATTCTAAGATCGTAGAAACGAAAACGGGAATTTTCGGAGCCCCGGAAGGGCGTTTTCCAATCCCGGGCAGATTCGCCGAGCCGGGCGAATCGGGCCTTTCCGGGCCCATTGTTGACAATGTTGAGTAATTGGGAAGTTTGGGAGTGATCGACATTGTCGGGGTTTCTTTTGGGCGTCTAATTCTTTAAAATTCAGCTTTTCCTGCGAACTTAAAAAGTGTTTTAATTGTGTTCTTGTTAGATCGTGCCGCCGACCGCGGAAAGGGGAGGCTAGGCGAGTGATCGCGAGCACGCTGGAGCTTGGGCATGGACTTTTGGGAAAGCGTTACGAGGTAGGGAAAAGTAGCCGGATCTCGGCCTTGACTAGGGAAAGTTAACAGTAGAAATGCATGTGACACTTAGTGGTGTCATAGGATAAGTAAATTTATCGAACAATAGAAATGCAGGAGACACTTAGTGGTGTCGTAGGATACGTGAATGTATCGAACAATAGAAATGCATGTTACACTTAGTAGTGTCGTAGGGTAAGTGAACGTATCGAACAATAGAAATACTGGTGGCTTTTGGTTGTGCCCGTAGGTTGATTGAATTGTTTGTGTTTGTGGGTGGCCATGAGTGCCTGTGGGGAGTTGAACCCGTATTGGTTGACTGACTTGTCGAGCGGTAGTTAGTTGTATTGTCGTTTTTTCTTTCTATTTGCGGGGTTTTGTGTGTTATTTGGTTGTGACTATGATTGTTCTGGTGATGACTGTTGAGCTATGCCCGTGGGTGTGTCGTACCCTCCGGTGCACAGTCGGTATAGTGTTGAGGGCTGTGGTTCCCGTCAGGTGCGTCGTACCTTCCGGCGCGTGATCGGTAAAGTGCTGAGGCTTGTGGTTGTGGTTTGCGTGACTTTGATCACTTCTGTGTTGTTGTGCGCTTTGAGGTCGTCTTTACGGTGTCGGGTCTACATTACGGGCACGGGCGTTTAGATTGGTTGGGAATTGTAACAGTTTTCGTGTGACAGTCAGGTTATTTGAGTTTGGGGATAGTAGTCTCCGGTGTTTTGTTTGTTGTCGGTGTTCCGGCATTTCTGCTAGTATGTCGTAGTCAGTCTGGTATCCGTGGTGGTGAGCGAACGCTCACCCCTAGCTGCTTTTCCTACAGGTACTGGTCGCGAGGCGGACTAGGGGGAACTCTCGAAGCTTGAAGAGCTGGGAGTCCGGGTTTTGGGGAGTTTAGCGACGTACGCTTTGGTTTTTGTCCTCTTGTTTTGGACGTATTTTAAGTTGTAAAATATTGTTTTGATTAACTTAAGTGGTGATTTTAAGCGGTTTATTTAAAATGTTTGAAAATTGTTTTATTGTTTCACCGTTCGCGTTCCGGGCTCGGTTCTACCGAATTCGGGGCGTGACAGGAACCCCCAAAATTCAAATTTGAGAACATTTGGACATTAGACCCTCAATGTGGACAGATAATTTAGCAAGAATGAGATCATAATGTTGGGACCTTGATGAGTGACAACATCAAAAATATCTCCTCCGCTCTCCACCAATTGGATCAAAATACGTTCAATGCCACGACAAAGATGATTAAATTGTGCCACAAGCAGTTGGCCTACTTGAAAGGAAGAGAAGATAGATCGGGAATTATGGAAAGAGAAGCAATTCAAAACAATACGCCTCTTTATTAAAGAATCAAGATTTTTTTTGCTACAGAGGGAAAAGAAGCATTGGTTGACTGATGGGGACAAGAACTCGAAATTTTTCTTCGCATCAACCTCTAAAACGAAACGGATTAATACTAAATCGGTCCATGAAGATGAAGGGGCAAAGAAATGACTTGGGAATCTGGCCTTAAGGAATCCATTACTTCTTACTTTCGGGACATCTTCAAGACCTCTTTGTGCAATGAACAACCCTTACCTTTCCAGGTCCGATCCAAAATCATGGACAACTAGAACACTTCCCTAGGTAGGGAACCGTGAGCAACAAGGAAGTCCAGACAACGATGTTCCAAATGGGCCCAAATAAACCCCTAGGTCCGGATGAGCTCAATCCTTATTTCTTCCAAAAGTATTGGGGAATCCTTCGGCATCAAGTTACACTGTTTGTTAAGCTTTCCATTGAAAATGGGGATTTCTCATCTGAGCATAACGACACTACCATTGTTTGAATATCCAAAAAACCTACTCCTAAGAAGGTCATGGACCTATAATCGATAGCCCTTTGCAACGTCCTTTTCAGGGTTCTCTCCAAGGTTCTAACTAACAGACTAAAGCCCATTCTTCATACTCTTATTTCGGAAAAGCAGGGTGCTTTTGTCCTGGGAAGAACAATTCAAGATAACATCTTTACGACTTTTGAGATCGATCGGTAGAGGGCTTGACTCCTTAGAATCCACGAGGAGGAAAAAACGAAGAAGAAGATGTTGCCATTAAAAACAGTTAACAAGAAAACCACTAAAAATCCCACAACGAAACCTAACCGCAGCTATTGGTAAGAAAAACACCAAAAAAACGAAGACACAAAGCCGAGCCTGGGACGATGCTCCAAACGGTGCCACTTACTTCAAACGCAGCTGGACCTGCAACAACAAATCCAATCAAACCCGAGCTCAACACCTGAAGCTCGACCTCTTGAAGCCAGTTCACCAGAAACGAGAAACTACATCGTCCCAAAACTCAGACGAGGTCCTCAGGATTGAATTGACACCGTATGATCAAGCGGGAAGAGGTCCTCTGGTTTGAAACGTCAATCGATTCCCGAAAATGCATGCGATGTAGAGCCCCAACAAAACGAACCGAATGGACTGAATCGCAAAAAGGGGAATGCTACAACTCGGCAGAAACGTTCCGCGAGCAGAGAAGGGTTTCACAGTCCCTTGTTTATTATCATTAGTAATCTTATTTTTTGTAGGTATGTTAACAAAAACTATTTATGATCTTGATATCTTTGATGTGTCTGCAAACGTGTCAGTCATTTTTTTATCATCAATTTTTTTAAAAGGACCGAGTTTTCAAAATGAAAACAAGGCCTAAAGGAAACCCCTAAAGTTACAAACCTGAGCATGCCTAATAGACACCTTAAACCAGAACAACAATCCCAACTAATGGGTACAACACAGTTCTACAAACCCAGATTTAGCTAACATGGAGAGAACTACACACGACTACCACAACAATAACTAACTGATGCCAAACAAAAGGAAACGAACCAAAGTCCAACAAGGGACAACCAATCAACAAGGGAAACAAGTAAAACAAGTCTAAAATCCTCAATATACCCACCATAAAGCTCAAGTAGAACACCGACTCGACCAACACTCGAAACACCCTAGGACCAAACCAGATATCTTGATGAACATCCCCTCTCATCAGGACCCTCAATTCAAAGAATTGTAAGTGCCCCGACATGTTGACGACCAACACCGATAAGACGACAGAGAGAGGTCAGATTTCGAAAGACCACCGATACTACATAACCCTAGAAACATAAATCACCAAATAAAGGCATTAAAACCTAAAACAACTAATCAGAGGCCAACACCAAAACTAACGATCCCCAAATCACATCGGATTGAGAACACAGAAGACAAAATGAAATCCGGATCTACGAAACAAAGAAATGTAATCACAATAACTAATCGGGAGAAGGGGCACAACGAGTCAGTCATTTGATTTACACCGTTCTGAAAATGTATTATAATGTTTACTTTTGTTTCACATTATGATGCATGTGGCTCTAGATGAGATAGATAATTTACTCTCTTTTTGTAAATATATACCTTACTTCAAAAGACTTATTCTTCTCACCTAGAGGTGGAAATATTGTCTCATCAAGTGACAGTTTGCAAATATTGTCGTAAACAAATCACTTGCTAAGGAAAAAAAGATACTCATTAATAAACAATTAATAAAAACCAACATAAATCCTCGATCACCGTTGGGATCATTTTTTTGTGCCACGAGGGGTACAATGAGAATTTTCACAACACAACAAAAAGTTTGTAAATGGGATATATTAGGTTGATGACCACATACAAGTTGTACAAGATAATTTTCGATGATATGCATTAGGTCTTAAACGAATTAAAGATATTTCATTTAATACAACATGTCACATAGCAGAAATAAATAATTATGATTACAATAATATTGTACATACAATTATGTGTATATATTTTATACAAGATTTTGCTACACCGTTATGGATATGAACATGTGCTAACATAATGTTCAATATTAATTTCAAAAGTTATAAATGTTTCACTTATGGGGGAACATATAGACATTTTTTTACGAGATTCGAAATTATTACCTATGAACAAGTGTTGGTTTATATATGCAGAACTGGTTATAAACTGAAATGAACAACAAGAAACAAACAATGTAAACTGAAATTGACCAACCGGTTAGACGTGCAAAACAAAAGCAGTTGTGGCGTGGCACATGACCATTGACTTGCAAGCAAAATTCTGGTGTTACTGTGGTGGCGATCAACAACAGTTGCTCCCCAAGGTTACACAGCTCTACCCAGCAGCTCGCTCACTCGCTCTACTGGATGTGGATTCAGCAGAATAGTACTAGAACTTTGGTGTACGAAAGTGAAAATAAAAAGTGTATAATGTTTGCTCTGAACTTGTATAAAATCATGGTAAACAAAAGGAGACAGAGCTGACATTATATAGGTACGAATTTTCTTTTACAAATCGTAACCCATTAAAACCACAATAATATTTGATTTTCAGTTTAAAAGAATTAAACCACATTTTAATTCGTCAGATTTACAAACAGAAACCTTTACGGATTATTCAAAATTATTTTAGAAACGTTTTGAAGAAAATAAGATAAAACCTATTTCCAAAAAATAATATTTAAAAGTGTTTTAGCTTGCCCCGTAGGGGCTCCACCCGAAACCGAGCCCAACCAGCATAGAGCCCACTTAACAAGTTGAACATGGGAGGAAAGGAAGCTAATATAAGCTCTGCAACTCCTCCCCACTTGCCCGATGTGGGACTCTAGCCAAACCCAAAGGAGGCTTTTATAAGCCAATTCTCCAACAATTCCCCACAAATGGAGAGAAAAGCCGAAAACACATGAAAAATATTTTTAAATAAAGAAAACGGCACAAAAATTTTGTTTACTTGAAGGTGCGATACTTAAACATCAATATCTTTCGATTTGAATTTATGCATAGTGAGATGTGATAACAACTTACTTAAAGTAAGTGAATAGAATCTTGAACTTAGCTTCGGTTGATACTTCACACAACACATACCATACTTCAGATTCCACTGAATCCGCGATACTTTCAGAAACGCTATTAAAGGCCATGTGTATACCTTGGTTCTAATGAGTGCTCTAGGAAGACTTTTCCCTAAGTCTTTCATAGATGGTGGCCCACTATCACACACACGTAGGTAACTCATCAAGTTCTTCTCACAAGCATTATCTCAATCGGATCTGGAGCTATTAAGGACATAGAGTCCATCGTGTTAGTAGAATCCATCAAGTGCGTCTCTATAGCACCACCAAAACTAATTATGGATTACATCTATCAAGTGCGTCTCACAAGCACCACCAATACTAGTTGTAGATTATTATCAGGATCTATCAAGTGCGTCTCAAAGCACCGCCAAAACTGGTTATAGATCATCACGTACTACTTAAGTCATTGGAATGGGAGATGTAGTGCACCAAGACTAGTATCGCTGCATATGACCACTAACACGTGTCATCCATACTTTCTTGATCTATGGGCTTGAGTCCCATTCCTCTTGACATATTGTCACGCCCCAATTTCAGTAAACCAAACTCAGGACGTGAACCTTTAAAACAATAAAACATTTTGAAACCTTTTACAATAAATTGCTTTAAAAACACCATTTGTTCAACAAAATAATATTTACAACATAAAATACGTCCCAACAAGTGGACAAAAGTGCGAGGTATCCGTCATTAGACTCAAAAGATAAAACCCGGACTTCGCTCCTAGCTCCTCAAGCTTCGAGACCTCACCTAGTCCGTCCTATGATAAGTACCTGTAGGAAAAGCAGCTAGGGGTGAGCGTTCGCTCACCACCACGGATAACAGACTGACTACGGCATACTTAGTAGACAATGCCGGTAACACCAAAACCAAACCCAACACCGGGAAAACCAACCCAAACTCAAGTACTCAACTGACACACAACCTATTACTTTCCTCAACAGACTCAACACTCGGACTTGTGATGTAAACCCGACACAACGATCGACGACCTCCTCCAAAGACCCGACAGAAACTACTCAACACCAAGCAAGATCACAAGGGATCGCACACCAAACAAGATCAAAAAGGATCGCATACCAGCTGCTCAGTAACCTCCCTCACGCCCTTTACCGATCTCAGTCAGGTCAGGCGGTCGACCTGTCGCAGTTCCTCGACACAAAGTCGGATCAAGCTGTCGACCTATCACACTCACAACCCCGAACCACACACGTGCGGCCAGGACCCCTTTACTGACGGGCGGGCCCCCTACCCCGTCTGAACATGTAGACGCGTGTGCTCGAGGACCCCCATTTCATGAAGCGGGCCCACAACCTCAGGTAACCACAATCACAATCACAAACAAAGTTCAACAAACAGCAACAACACAAGTTCAGCACTCCACAGGCACTCATGGCCACCCAAGACACCAACCATAAAACACGGACTCAACAACCCCACAGGCACTCACAGCCTCCCAAGATACACCAACAGTAACTCACGGGCTCAACAACCCCACGGGCACTCACGGCCACTCAAAACCACCAACAGTAACTCACGGGCTCAACAACCCCACGGGCACTCACGGCCTCTCAAAACCACCAACAGTAACTCACGGGCTCAACAACCCCACGGGTACTCACGGCCTCCCAAAACACACCAACAGTAAAGACACGGGTTCAACAACCCCACGGGCACTCATGGCCACCCAAGACACACCAAAAATAAAGACACAGGTTCAACAACCCCACGGGAACTCATGGCCACCCAAGACACCAACAGTAACTCACGGGCTCTCATGGCCACCCAAGACACAACAGTAAAACACGGGCTCTCATGGCCACCCAAGACACAAAAATACAAAGTCAACCTCCGGCATAACCAATGCCTCCAACAGTCCTAATATCAACAGTTTCACAATCAACCTCCGGGCATGGTCATATGCCTCCAGTACTCCTAATATCGCAATCAACCTCCGGGCATGGTCATATGCCTCCAGTAATTCTAACATCGATAAGTTCTCTGCTCCTACGACACTACTAAGTGTAACATGCATTTCCAATCTTCGATAACCTACTTAACCCACGACACCCCAAGTGTCACATGCATTTCTAATATTCGATAACCTACTTAACCCACGACACCCAAGTGTCACATGCAATTCTACTGTTAACTTTCCCTAGTCAGGACCGAGATCCGGCTACTTTTCCCTACCTCGTGCGTGTTCTCCAAAAGCTAACCAACGAGCTCCGGCGTGATCTCAGTCACTCGCCTAGCTTCCCTTTCCCTCGGTCTGCAGCACGATCTAAAAGAATACAAATTTAAGGCACCTTTAAACTCGCAGGAATAAACTGAAATTCAATAAACTTAACGCCCAAACTTAACCCCGACAATGTCGATCACTCCCAAACTTCCCAATTACTCGACATTGTCGATAAAGGACTCGGAAAAGCCCGATTCGCCCGACATGGCGAATCTGCCCGGGTTTTGGAAATGCCCTTCCGGGGCTCCGAAAATTCCCGTTTTCGTTTCTACGGTCTTAGAATAATTCAAGGGTTCCTAGGCACTCGACGGAATCGAATTCTGACCTCCGAGTCAATTAATCAACGTTTAAAGTTTCTAAACCCGATAATTACAACTTTTCCAATTTAAATCCAAATATCGATTCAGTTATGGATAAATGATCCGGGGAAAGTTTTAAACCACCCGAACACAAAACCCGATCATCCGAGCACGTGGGCCCCACCCAGCCAAGCTAGGCCGTGGGTTGCGGCCCACCATGGTGGTGGCCGGCCCTAGCTCCGGCCAGCCACCTCACATGGTGGTCGGCCACCTCACATGGTGGTCGGCCACCCTATATGGTGGCCGGAGCTCCCGGTCACCGGAAAACGTGCTCCTTCACCTCCAAACATCTCCAAAACGTCTCCAACACTTACCCAACCTCAATACAACCTTAAACTAATAGTTTTACTCAAACCCTAACTTTGAAAATTAATCAAATCGAAGATCGGTTTGGTGAATACCGTAGAGGAAGACGAGGGGAGTTCGACTTCTCCTAGCCTTGAGACGATCCAAGGGATGGATGACGTGAATAGTGCCTCTCCAAAACCTAGCTCTCTTCTTCTTCTTCTTCTTCTCTCCCTTTCTTCTTTCTTCTTTCTCTTTCTAACAACTAACTCATTTTCTCTTTTTTTCTCTCTTTTAAAACATGTGGCCGGCCACACCTTGTCCTCTCTTAGTTTCCCCCCAAAAACCTACACCACCACATATTCGCGAAATTCAGACGTTTCGAGCCCCGAACGGGCACTTTTTACAAGAAATTACGAAACTTGACGGGCTACAAGGAAACGGCTCAACTAAGATCGCTGCGATGACGGCTAAGCTTTTTGGACCCAAAACGGTCCTCGAATGGACCAAAACGTCGCTAGGTTGACTTTTCCAGCGAAAAGTCAACATTTCCCAAATTGATCAAAAAGTTGCCCTGAGTCCCCCGAAACTCACTTTGGTCGATATCGGGGTCATCTTAAGTCCGGTATGATCCTCGGGGTCAATTTTAGGTTCAATTCAGTGTCTGTCTTAATTTTTTTAAATTTTTCTGTTTTTCGCAGGTTTGACTACCGTTGACCGGGAGTGGTTATTACACATATCATGGAGTACTCTCCTTGGTTGACCCATTGTGAAAGGATCAACAAGATTTATTTTGGATCTCCCAAATTCCAAAGAAATCATTACATTTTTCAGGAGTTCTCTAACGACACCGTGCTTGATACGAATGTGCCTCTTCTTACCATTATACACATTATTCTTCGCAACGCAAATAGTCGCTTGCGAATCACAGTGTAATGAAACAAGCACAGCTTTCCTTCCCCACACAAGCACATCTACTAATAAGTTCCTCAACCAGTCTGATTCTTGTCCAACCAACTCAAGGGCAATGAACTCAAACTCTATGGTAGAGCTGGCTATACAAGTTTGTTTCAAAGACTTCCATGATATAGCACCTTCACCCAAGGTAAACACATAACCGCTCGTCGAGATGATCTCATCATTATCTGAAACCCAGTTTGCATCACAGTATCCTTCCAAAGCGTTAAGAAATTTATTGTAATGCAGGACCCAACTCGTAGTCCTTTTCAGGTACTTGATCAGTAGACGATGTAAAGAATTCCAATGATCGTTACTAAGGTTATGTGTATACCGACTCAACCTTCTTAACGAGTAAGCAATGTCTGGTTAAGTGCAGTTCATGAGGAACATCATACTTCCTATAATCTTGGCGTACTAAACTTGTGAAACACTATTACCCAAGTTCTTTGTGAGTTGTACGGTAGGGAGTTTTAACAGGTATAACGTCAAAGTGATGGAATTTCTTCAACACTTTCTCAACGTAATGAGATTGACTCAAGGAAAAGTCATTGGTGTTTCTAATAATCTTAACACCTAAGATGACATTAGCTTCTCCCAAGTCCTTCATCTCAAAATGTGATGACATGAATTTCTTGGTATGGTTCATTGCACCGATATTATTACCAAGAACTAACATGTCGTCTACATAAAGACATATAATCATACAACTTAATTCCGTCATCTTCAAGTACACACAGGAACCAGAGTTGTTCACCTTGTATCCGTCTGTCACAAGAGTTCGATTGAACTTCTCATAACATTGTTTAGGTATTTTTTCAAACCATACAAAGACCTATTTAGTTTACACACCTTGTTCTCTTGACCATCGATCACAATCCCCTCGTGTTGAGACAAATAAATCTCTTCCTTCATATCATCATTTAGGAATACGGTCTTGGCATCCATCATATGAATCATCGGACCGTGAATGGCAGCTAAAACGATAAGAGACCTTATTGTTGCGATCTTGGTCACGGGAGGATACTTGTCGAAGTAATCGACATGATTTCGTTATGTGAAACCTCTAACCACAAGTCTCGCCTTGAACCTCTCTATTGTACCATCATGTCTCGACTTTCTCTTAAAGATCCACTTACTACTAATGGTTTTGGAACCTTTAATTAAGTCTACTATATCCCAAGTCTGATTCGATACAATAGAGTCAAGTTCAGCCTTGATAGCTTCTTTCCAAAGGTTAGCATCAACAGATCTCAAAGCCTTACCATAGGTCTTTGGATCTTCTTCTAACAGGAAGGCTGAAACGAACTCTTCTGAAACAACACCCCCAAGATCAACTTCGGAGAGAAAAGAGGTGACGAAGTCTTCTCCAAAGTTCTTCTTAGTCCTGGTTCTCTTGCTTCTCCTTGGTCCCTCAGCTTGACCACACGAAGTAGAGCTTTTGGCAACCCACCTATCTCTAACCGAAGGAAAGGGAATAGTGGGTTCAACCGGATTAACAATGGCGTTCCTCTTCATTGGAAAAAGGTGTTCGAAGAACTCAGCTTCTCTAGCCTCAAAAATTGAGCGGGGCACCTAGAGACATGAAGAGATACGTCGCGCTGTTTTGAGCATAACATATGAATACGCAATCATAGGTCTTGGATCAGATAGTGGTTCTCTTAGGGTCAGTTAGGCATACTTTCGCCAAACACCCCCACACTCTGAGAAACCTTAGGTTAGGAGAATAGCCCTCCCATAACTCGTAGGGAGTCTTATCAAGGTTCTTGTGCGGCACATGGTTAAGTATGTGACAAGCAGATAAGACAGCTTCCCCCCCCCCCCCCCCCCCCCCACATTTCATCAGGAAGGCTTGAACTTAGAAGCATCACATTCATCATGTTCTTTAGTGTTCGGTTCTTACGTTCAGCTACTCCATTTTGTTGAGGCATGTATGGCGTACTAGTTTCATAAATGATGACATTTGATTCACAAACAACTTTCAAGAAGTTTAAGCCATACTCTCCTCCTATATCGATCTAACTCTCTTGATTTTCCTCTCAAGTTGGTTTTCTACCTCATTCTTATACTTTATGAACATCTCTTCAGCTTCATCCTTTGTAGTAAGAAGATAAACTCTCACGAACCTTGACCAATCGTTGATGAAGGTAACATAGTAATGTTTGCCTCCTTTGCTTCTAGTGTTCTTGAAATCCGCAAGATCGGTGTGGATTAATTCAAGAAGGTTCGTGTGTCTTGCTGTAACAGATTTGCAAGGTTTTTTTAGAAAATTTAGCCTCTACACAAACTTCACACTTCGAGAGTTCAGAGGTAGATAACGACGGTATGATATACATGTTTCTTAGTTGTTTAATTGAGGCAACATTCACATGTCCTAATCTACCATGCCACAAATCAAGAGACTCAGCGATATAAGCGGAAGCAGAAATCTTATTATTCATAATAACATGATCAACATTGATAAGGAAAAGACTACCACAATAATACCCCTTCCCCACAAATTCCTCACTCTTTGTGAATACAACAATGTCATTCTCGATAACAGTCTTCATTCCAGTCTTCATCAAAAGAGGTCCAAAGACAAGGTTACGTCGTAGAGTGGGAACACACAGAGCATTATTGAGTACGGGAGTCTTCCCGGATGCCAGCTTCAACATGATCTTCCCGCTTCCAATAATAGTTGTAGTGGCGTCATTCCCCATGTGAACAACTTCACCAGGTGCAGTTTCTTTAAACTCGTAGAAAAGTTCCTTGGAGTTGTAGAGATGACGGGTGGATGCAGAGTCCAACAACCAATCAACGGTGTTGTGAACCAGCATGGCCTCACCAACTACAGCAGCTACGATGTCGTGAACCAGCATGGCCTCACCAACTACAACATCTTCAGTAATGTAGGCACTTGCATCCTTCATCTTGAAGTCTTGACGTTGAACACACTGACAGGCCTTGTGTCCAACTTTTCTGCTAACATAGCACAACAAGTTCTGCTTTGATTTCTGAATAGCATAGGAGGGCTTCACGAATTTGTCGCGGTTATTGGGAGGTCCTCGCTTGGGTGCTTCCTTGGTCTTGATATTTGGATTCAGTTTGAGCTTAGCCTGACGAGACGGCCCACCAGACTCCACGATATTGGCCCTTGTCGTCGGAGGCGGCAAAGGTGTCGGGAAGGAACCCAGGGCGTTCTTCAAACAGTTTGCTTCCTCGATCTTCATATGGCTAATGAGGTCTTGAAGCGTCAGATCCTTCTCTCTGCATAAGGTGGTTGCGGTAGTCTTTCCACGACGGTGAAAACTTCTCCAACAGCAAATGGGCGAGGAACACCTCATCCATCTTCATCCCCTCGTTGACAATGGCAACAGACAGGTCCTTGTAAACCTGGACTTGATCCATGATAGAACGGTTGTCCACCATCTGGAAAGCAAGCCACTTGCTCACGACGTACTTCCTAGTGTCATCAGCCCCATACTTTTCATCAAAGTCTCCCAAACAAATTTGGCAGACTTGTGAACACAAAGCATGTCAAACAAGGTGTTGGTGACATAACTTAAAATCTGGCACCGGGCAGTTTTGTTATCCTTTGTAAATTTGACAAGTTTGGCCTCATTGTCCCTAAAAATAGAGGCAACTACGATAGAAGCACCAGGGGTAGCAATTAAGGGAAAGTGGGATCATTAAACAAAACATAGTCGATGTCCATTTGTTCAAAGAACATCAACAATTTTTTAGACAATCGACGGTAATTGGTACTGTCAAGATGTTCAACAGCATGCATAGTACGAGTAGCAATAGCAGGCATAATATTCAAGTTTACATGCATGTTCATATTCATGTTCATGTTCATATTCATAACAATTCACGATATATAAATAATTGACCATTTCTTTCAAATTGTTGGTTTATATATGCAGAAGTGATTATAAACTGAAATGAACAACAAGAAACAAACAATGTAAATTGAAATTGACCAACCGGTTAGACGTGCAAAACAGAAGCAGTTGTGGCGTGGCACACAACCACTGACTTGAAAGCAATATTTTGGCGTGACCGTGGTGGCGATAAGCAGCTGTTGCTCTCTAAGGTTACACAACTCTACCAAGCAGCGCGCCCACTTGCTCTATTGGATGTGGATTCAGCAGAATAGTACCAGAACTTTGGTGTAGTAAAGTGAAAATAAAAAGCGTATAATGTTTGTTCTGAACTTGTATAAAATCGTGGTAAACAAAAGGAGCCAGAGCTGACATTATATAGGTAAGAATTTTCTGTTACAACTCGTAACCCACTAAAACCACAATAATATCTGATTTTCAGTTTCAAAGAATTAAACCACATTTTAATTCATCAGTTTTCCAAACGAAAACCGTTACGAGTTATTCAAAGTTGTTTGAGAAACGTTTCGAAGAAAATTAGATAAAACCTTTTTCCAAAAAATAATAATATTTTAAAGCGTTTAACCTGCCCCGTAGGGGCTCCAACCAAATCCAAACCTAAGCCCAAGCAGCATAGAGCCCACTCAGCAAGTTGAACATAGGAGGAGAGGAAGCTAATATAAGCTCTGCAACTCCTCCCCACTTGCCCAATGTGGGACTCTAGCCAAAGCCAAAGGAGGCTTTTATAAGCCAATTCTGCAACACAATGAACTACGGCTGGTTCTTTGTCCAAAATTAAAATGACCATCATAACTTTCAAAACCAATACTAGGAATGGTGAATTGTCGACATATTATTTTGATGGTTTCTTTATCAATGAATGATTATTTCAGCAAGAAGTATATATGATAGGAATTTTTAAATTCGTATTATTGGTAATGTTGTTGCATAAGTATATCATATGGAAAGAATGTAGAGAAAGATATATTTTATTCGTAGGCTATGAGTAATATGATGGCACGTAGACATAAAATTCTATGTTTTATCTTGCAGGAATCCTTTATTTAGAACTAGAGGTTTTATATGAACTCTCTGTCATAAAATTTATTAGTAATTGCACACATCTTGTTTTACTTGAACAACATGTTCAATACACTTATTTTGACAATGTTATAATTTTATGTTCAAAACATCACGAGTTATGTGAACTTTAAGTTACAAATATGAATATAAATACTTATAATCGCATATAGAGCGAGCACATATGGTAAACATAACAAATGTAAATTTTACAAGAGATATACAAACACATGACCACATATTGATCAAACAATAATTTCACACATCTTGTTTTACTTGAACAACATGTTCAATACGCTTGTTTTAACAAATGTTAAAAATTTATGTTCAAAATACACGAGTTATGTAAACTTCAAGTTACACATAAATACAAATATTTATAACCACGTAAAGAGTGAACCCATACAGTAAACATAAAAAAATGTAAATTTTGCAAGAGATAAATAGATATTTGAATGCATGTTGAGTTAACTTGTGGGGCAACCATAATAAATACGAGATTTTAATATGTACATAAACAAACACAAAGTGAACTTGTGAGTAAGCCGTAATAAAAATAGAAATTAAATATGCATATGGTTGTATATCAAAAAAACTTGTGGGGTAGTCATGATAAGTAAAAATAAATATAAATTCCAACCTTCAAGTCTTCGGTTTGTCATTTGAAGATTCTAGATCAAAGCGAGTTAATTTAGATATAAATGTGCACACATATAACCACATAACAAACCTGGTTAGGTGTCCTGTGAAAATTTCAGGTTCACAATTAAAATTAGTGTAACGAACTTATGGTAAAGTGGAACTTTGATACTTGAACAAATTTTATTTACAAACAAGATATCTTGATAAGAAATTTGTGTTGATAACGTGTGGTAATGTAAGAACCACTCCCAGTCAACGCCAGTAAAATCTGCGAAAAACAGGAAAATTTAAAAATTTTGGACAGACACTTAAATGAACCCAAATTTGACCCCGAGTGTCATACCAGACTTAAGTTGACTCCGATATCGATCAAAGTGAGTTCCAGGGGACTCAGGGCAACTTTCTGACCAATTTGGGAAATGTTGACTTTTCGCTAGAAAAGTCAACCGAGCGACGTTTTGGTCCATTCGAGGACCGTTTTGGATCCAAAGAGCTTAGCCGTCGTCGCAGCGGTCTTAGTTGAGCCGTTTCCTTGTAGCCCGTGAAGTTTCGTAATTTCTTGGAAAAAGTGCCCGTTCGGGGCCCGAGACGGCCGAATTTCGCAAATCTGATTGGAAAATATCTAGAAGATAGTTTCCAAAAAGGGTTGGGACCCATTTGCCACATGTCACCAATATGGCGGTGTTAGGTTTATTGGACAAAATAAGACATGACTACTTGAGGGTTAGTTTGCTTTTTAAGTATTATTTTGTTACTTTTTAAAACAAAACAAAAGGGAAGCAAATAGGGGGGTTCGGCCATAAGGGTTGTTTTTGGAGTTTTGGAGAGAGAAAGTAGATAAAAGGAAGAGAGAAGAAGAGAGAAAAGAGAAGGAGAGTTGGGGTTTTGTCACTATTCACGAGCATCGAACCATGGGATCATCTCAACGATAGAAGATTCAAGCTCACATCGACATTCTCTACGGTGAGCACCTAACCGATTTTCATTTTGTTAGGTTTAAAAATTAGGGTTTGGTTTGAAATGGGTTGAAATTGGATGAGTTGAGGTGTGGGGTTTGTTGGAGGTGTGTTGGAGCGAAGAGATGACGTTTTCCGGTGACCGGAGGCTCGGGAGGAGCTCCGGCCACCGTGTATGGTGGCTGGCCGGCCATGGAGTGGCTGGCCAGAGCTAGGGCCGGCCACCACCATGGTGAGTCGGGCCCAATTTAGCCCTACCCACCCACGACCAAGGTTGGCCGGGTGGGGCCCACGTGCTCGGGTTTTGTGTTCGTGTGGTTTAGGACGTTCCCCGAGTCATTAATCTACAACCGGATCGAAATTTGGAATTAAATTGTGAAAGTTGTAATTGACGGGTATAGAAACTTTAAACGCTAATTATATGACTCGGAAGTCGGAATTCGATTCCGTCGAGTGCCTAGGAACCCTTGAATTATTCTAAGACCGTAGAAACGAAAATGGGAATTTTCGGAGCCCCGGAAGGGCGTTTCCAAAACCCGGACAGATTCGCCATGTCGGGCGAATCGGGCTTTTCCGGGTCCATTATCGACAATGTCGAGTAATTAGGAAGTTTGGGACTGATCGACATTGTCGGGGTTACTTTTGGGCGTCAAGTTTATTAAATTCCGATTTATGTCTGCGAACTTAAAGGTATTTAAATTGTGTTCTTATTAGATCGTGCTGTAGACAGAGGAAAGGGAAAGCTGGGCGAGTGACCGAGATCACGCCGGAGCTTATTTGTGCGCTTTTGGAGAAAGCATACGAGGTAGGGAAAAGTAGACGGATCTCGGCCCTGATTAGGGAAAGTTAACAGTAGAATTGCATGTGACACCGGGGTGTCGTGGGTTAATTATATTTATCGAATATTAGGAAGGCAGGTGACACCGGGTAGTGTCGTATGATACGATAACGTAGCGAACTTTAGAATTGCATGTGACACTTAGTAGTGTCGTAGGAGCAGAGAACTTATCGATATTAGAATTACTGGAGGCATATGACCATGCCCGGAGGTTGATTGAGAGTCTGTTGATATTAGAATTACTGGAGGCATATGACCATGCCTGGAGGTTGATTGTGAGTCTGTTAATATTAGAATTACTAGAGGCATATGACCATGCCCGGAGGTTGATTGTGAGTCTGTTGATATTAGAACTACTGGAGGCATTTAGTTATGCCCGGAGGTTGATTGTGAGCTTGTTGATATTAGAACTGCTGGAGGCATTGGTTATGCCCGGAGGTTGATTGTGTAGTTGTGTCTTGGGTGGCCATGACAGCCTGTACTTTACTGTTTGTGTCTTGGGTGGCCATGAGAGCCCGTGTTTTACTGTTGGTGTATTGGGTGGCCATGAGAGCCCGTGTTTTATTGTTGGAGTCTTGGGTGGCCGTGAGTGCCCGTGGGGTTATTGAGCCCGTGAGTTACTGTTGGTGTGTCTTGGGAGGCCGTGAGTGCCCGTGGGGTTGTTGAGCCCGTGAGTTACCGTTGGTGTGTCTTGGGAGGCCGTGAGTGCCCGTGGGGTTGTTGAGCCCGTGAGTTACTGTTGGTGTGTCTTGGGAGGCCGTGAGTGCCCATGGGGTTGTTGAGCCCGTGAGTTATTGTCGGTGTGTCTTGGGTGGCCGTGAGTGCCCGTGGGGTTGTTGAGTCCGTGTTTTACCGTTGGTGTCTTGGGTGGCCATGAGTGCTTGTGGAGTGTCAAAATGGTGTTGTTGCTGTTTGTTGAACTTAGCTTGTGATTGTGATTGTGGTTACCTGAGGTTGGTGGAGGTTGCGTGGTGTGGCTAGCCTCCCGACAGGGATCGGGGGAAGTGGCGAGGTTGTGGGCTAGCCTCCCGACAGGGAACAGGAGAAGGTGCGCGTGGGTGTGGCTAGCCTCCCGACAGGGATCGGGGGTAGTGGAGAGGTTGTGGGCTAGCCTCCCGACTGAGATCGGGAGAAGTTGCGCGACAGGTCGACCGCCTGACCTGACAGGGATCGGTAAAGGGCGAGAGAGAGAGAGAGAGAGAGGAGGTTATTGAGCAGCTGGCGTGCGATCCTTTGTGATCTTGTTTGGTGTGCGATCCTTTGTGATCTTGGGTGTTGCGTGGTTTTCTGTCTTGTCTTTGGAGGAGGTCGTCAATCGTTTTGTCGGGTCGACATTACATGTCCGAGTGTTGGGTCGGTTCAGGAAGGTAACATTGTGTGTGTTTCAGTTGGGTTACTTGAGTTTGGGGATAGTAGTCCCCGGTGTTGAGTTGTGTTGGTGTTACCGGCATTGTCTGCTAAGTATGCCGTAGTCAGTCTGTTATCTGTGGTGGTGAGCGAACGCTCACCCCTAGCTGCTTTTCCTACAGGTACTGGTCGCAGGATGGACTAGGTGAGCTTCCGAAGCTTGAAGAGCTAGGAGCGGGAGTCCGGGTTTACTTTTGAGTCTAGCGACGTACACTTGTATTTTGTCCGCTTGTGGGACGTACTTTTGAGTTGTAAATAACTGTTTTGTGTAACTAAATGGTGATTTTAAAGTGTTTTACTTAGAATGTCTGAAAGGTTTTATCGTTTTAAACGTTCGCGTTCCGAGTTCGGTTTTATTGAAATTGGGGCGTGACAGGTAAAATTTTCATTAAACTTGTGCCAAATGAAAATATTTTTTTTCTCGTTTACTTCAAGTGACATCAAGGTTAAGTGTACTCGTAGGTGGAAGAGTGTACATAGTAAAATTGGAAATTTAAAAGCAAGAAATAGTCATGGTTTTTCAAACTAGTTCAAGTTATTTTTCTAACATTATATACTTCAGGAGAACCATCCCCTTTAAAACATATATCGAACCTTATTTATTTATTAGAGAAAAATAAATCTATTAAATCCTGAATCCTAAAAAGAACGGGACTTAAAGCCAACACAACAAGCACAGAAAAAACCAAGGAATAACAATCATGTAACCCTAATGGGACTATGAACCCCATTACTATAATGAGGAGTCAGCACCTCTTTAATTTTCCAAAAGTCTTCCCCAGGCGAACCTTTGTGGCGGACCTCCAAACACTTGGTAAATCTCGCCATAATGTAAGTAATGCTCTCTCATGTACGCCTATTGACCAACGATGAAGGGAACCCTAAATAGACATCTGGTTGGGGAAGGGCATCACCAAAGTGAACCGTGACGGAGGAGGAGACCAATTAGAGAGAGGGACAAGCGCCGGATAAAACCCATCATACAAATCCGTAATAAAGGTCGGGTCTGTCTCATCTATGTTCGACACCATATCCACCAACTTGCCTGACTTGCTTCCCGTCAGACCCAAGAACCCATTAGGAGCAATAGGAATGACAGACCGCGAGGTATCATCTCCTTGGTTGGAGAAGGGTACATCGAAACTTATTCGGTAAGCTTCCATAAGAACATGTGTGTGTCTAGGGATGTCCTCATATTTTACAACAAAATTATAAAAATGACACTACTGCTGATCTTGACTTGGCTGACGGATCAGATCCGTCATCTAGGTTAGCATATTTGTCACCTAGGTTAGCATATCCGTCGGCCAAGTCCCGTCGGCCAGGAATTCGGGAAACGGATGCCTGCATCCGTCGGTAGACTGTTCACCTTACCCACGGATCCGATCTGTCGGCCAAGTTTGTTCACCTTACCCACGGATCTGATCCTAAGCCAAGTTTTGAACCTTACCCACGGATCCGATTCGTTAGCCAAGTTTGTTCACCTTACCCACGAATCCTATATGTCAGCCAAGTTTTATCACCTTACCCACGGATCCGATTCGTCAGCCAAGTTTTATCACCTTCCCCATGGATAAGATCCGTCAACCAAGATTTGAACCTTACCCACGGATCAGATCCATCAGCCAAGTGATAAACCTTACCCTCGGATCCGTCAGGCAAGTCAAGAATCTTACCCACAGCCCCGATCCGTCAGCCAAGTCTATAACCTTACCCACAGATACAATCCGTCATCCAAGTCTTAAACCTTACCTACGGATGTAAAAGATCGTACCCGTCAGCCAAGTTAGTTGTGAAAAAAAAAGGTTTCAGATATCCTGCATCCAATCCTGCATTAAAATGTACATGTATCTGTACCTGTGTTATCAAACCCAGAACACAGCATACACACATATCCAACAACATACACACATCCAACAGACATTTAGGGATATAAGTTCTAAGAAAGTTTATCAGTTCACATATCCAAATAAGTTCATAAGTTCACATATCCAAATAAATATTGTTCAGAGGAAAAGGGGGAGGACTGACTAAGGGGCTGATGGCGGAGTCGCTGATGCTGAAGTCGCAGACGGGTTGACGGAAGAAGGAATGATTGTGTGCTGCTGTGTGGATGCCCAAGAGTTTAACAACGCACGAAACTGAGCTTGTTCCTCTGCTTGGGCAACAATCTTATCCTCCATCTGTATGCGTTGCTCCTCCATCAGTTACCACAGACCAACCTGGGGTCCACCGTTCTGCATAAGTCACCAAATAGTTGGGACTTCGACTCTAACCTGGGTCCACCTGTCCATCATGGGAGACTGAGTAGTGTTCGGTGACGTCCACCATCCTGCTTAACCCGAGGTTAGAAACGAATAGTGCAATAGGTTATCTAGGAGGTTTCTTTGGGAATCCCCAAGAGAGGGAAGCTGAAGAAGACCTCCTTTCACAAGAAAGTCGGGGAGGATCAGTTTGAAGTTATCACTACTGCTGATATCGACTTGGCTGATGGATTAGATCTGTCACCTAGGTTAACATATCTGTCGGCCAGGATCTTAGCTGACGGATGTATCCGTCGGCCAAGATCCGTCAGCCAAGTGTCGTCGGCCAAGAATTCGGGAAACGGATGCGTACATCCGTCGGTAGGGTGTTCACCTTATCCATGGATCCGATCCGTCAGCCAAGTTTTTAACCTTACCCACAGATCCGATCCGTCAGGCAAGTTTTGAACCTTACCCACGGATCTGATCCGTTAGTCAAGTTTTGAACCTTACCCACGGTTCTGATCCGTTAGGCAAGTGTTGAACCTTACCCACATATCTGATCCGTCAACCACGTATTAAACCTTACCCACAGATTAGATCTGTCAGCCAAGTCTTAAACCTTACCCGCGGATCCGATCCGTCAGCCAAGTGTTAAACCTTACCCACTGATGTAAAAGATCGTATCCGTCAGCCAAGTTTGTTGTGAAAAACAAAAAAAAAAGTTTCAAATATCCTGCACCCAATTGTGCATTAAAATGTACCTGTACCTATACATGTCTTATCAAACCCAGAAAACAGCATACACACACATCCAACAGACATTTAGGGATATAAGTTCTAAGTAAATTTATCAGTTCACATATCCGAATAAGTTTATAAGTGCACATATCCAAATAAATATTGTTCAGAGGAAAAAGGGGAGGACTGACTAAGGGGCTGATGCCGGAGTCGTTGATGCCGGAGTCGCAAATAGGTTGACGGAAGAAGGAATGATTGTGTTCTGCTGTGTGGGTGCCCAAGAGTTAAACAACACCCGAAACTGAGCTTGTTCCTCTACTTGGGCAGCAAGCCTAGCCTCGAGCTCTATGCGCTGCTCCTCCATCAATTGGTGTTGCTCCTCCAATTTTCGCGCGAACTTGGCCTCTTGATCAGCCATGCGATTCTTCAGCTCTTCTAGCTCCTCAGACGAGCTTACTGAACGCGCACTCGAGCACCCACTGCCTCCCACATCCCGTTGTGTTGGGAGCTTCACCGCCTTCCCGATGTCGGATTGAAGTATGCCCTTTTGTTGTTTACCCGTTATGATGTGGATGATGGATAGCTCTTCCTCTAGAGTCAATGCCTTGAAAACAGTAGGGGATGAACCCTCGCACTTTGTCACTTGTGGCTGCGATAACTTCTCTTGGGCCTCCTCCACAATTGCTTTGGCATGTGCCTGAGATACATAACATTAAATTTTATTTAGATTGTATACGATACATGATAGAAAAACCAACAATCGTATTCACTTAAAATTTCAAAATGCAATAAATGTAATTAAAGCAATATATACCGCTCTTTTCACGTTCTCCTCGTTGCGGTCATCTTCCTTTGTGTATACTTCGACGTAGGCATCGCAACGTGGAAGTACGGAGGATTTCGCAAGACAGAGTTTGACCCGTTTTGCGAGTGGCATACTACTCCCGTGGTGAGCGGTCATGTGATGTGCTCGAGATGCCTTCCCATTGTCACTCAATATCTACAATAAACGAAAAATGTGTTAATTCACATTAGCATAGATCCATATAGAACTTGGTTGGACAATAATTAAACATTTATAATTAACATACTAATTCATTTCCACGTCTAGAATCATATCTCCAAATTCTAAACTAATTGATAACTCATATATTCAGTTATATAATTTATCAAACACCAATTTCTAAACTAATTGATAACTCATATATTAATGTACATAATTTACCAAACACAATAATAAAGTGCTTACTTTGAAGTCTTCCGATTTGAAGTACTTACAGAGCCAATGGAGCTGGTCCTCGCGTTCAAGGAACTCCAACGGCGTGGGTATGTGTATGTCAACATCGGGGTGCTCAGGGTCTTTGTACTTCGCCTCCATTTTGAGGATCCAAACATGTATATCATGCTTCCAATCACGGTAACGGTTGGATGCCGTTTCCAAAACAAAATCAAGCAGTTTGTCAAAGTGCTCTCCAGGTTCGAACATGTACAAAATCTGAATAAAGACAACACAATAGTAATTATATACGAAACAATTAAATGCATTAATAAAATCGAAAAGGTAATGTACTTACGCTGAGCTGGAAAAACATCACCTCCTTAGCACTTTCAGTCACTTGATGGAAGTGTGGATGGTTCATGGGGATGTAAGTCCGCACTATGGACTAAATCACCCGAACGACATCCTCCCGATCCAGCGTCCCTGTGAGATGTTTATCGTTATGCCCCAAAATAAATTTCCCCCCGGGCGGGGCCATATCCTTGAGCCTACGGTGGAGGTTCTTGTTGGTCACCACACCTCTCTTTCCGGTCTCTATCTTCGTTGAGGTGGATGCCGACTCTCCTCCAGCCAGCAGGGCAGCCACATCTTCATCATCCTCCACTAGGTTTGGGGAACGAATGCTCGGGACATTGGCACGGTTGGTGGTGGATGATGCCTCACTACCACCAGGAGAAGGGGTCTCGCAATCTCGGAGACGCCGCATTGCAGGTGCCCGAGCCATTGTTGATTGGGTGGAGGCTTGGGTGGTGCCACCTGATTCTGAGAGTTCCTCATGGGGGCGCTCGGGAGCACTCAAGAAGTGGAGGCGGCTGTAGAATTTTCTATAATTTCTCTTTCCCATCCTGCTAACTCATGTCAAAATGCAGACAAAAAAACATTAATTCTAGCAAAATCAAGTAAAGTTTACTAACAATGATTATCACCTATTAACTTACTGAGCATAAAAGTATGATACCCCATAAAATTGAATCATCAAAAACACCATTCAAGTACGATACCCCATAAAATTGAATCATCAAAAACACCATTCAAGTACGATACCCCATAATTTTAATTCTTCTCATCACTAATATAATCATGCTATTTGTTATATTAGATCGATTAGCTAACATTCAAGGTCATCGATCAAAATGCATCAGTATCCCTATAATGTTTAGGTAACATTACTTGATCATAATCCCTATAATATCCATTTAATTTATCATATATCTCTTGTGCAAGAAATTGATAATTATTCGATCAAGCAACTATCATGCATGTTTACCAGTTAATTTACTTGTGCATATTAACTTCTGAACCTAAAACTTCAACAAAATCACTCACATGTTCGAATCCACAAACCTACCCCTAAACCTGAAACTAAGCACCGTCCTCACTTCTGCATATTAACTTCTAAACCTAAAACCAACATATACTTTGTTGAATGAGAAATTCATGAATTCACCTCATTTGACAATTATATTTCTTGTCTCTCTTCTCTCTTTCATCTATCTTCTGACTATCTTCTCCATTATCTACAATCTCAATCCAATATCTACAATTATTAACCCTAAATTCTACATCCTCTCTATAATCCCACTTCTACTAAATTACGACCATAACACACCCATTCATCAACAAAAACATTCCCCTTTTACTAAATTAGGGTCATAACACACTCATTCCTCAACAAAACCATATGTACAATTACCCCAAACCAACCCCAAAACCCTAATTTTCGAATCCTCCAAACCAACCCCAAAACCCTAATTTTTGAATCCACCAAACCAACCCCAAAATAAACATAGAGAACAACAAGGGAGGAGGTGAAACGAACCTGTAGAGAGCGGAGATGGTCGGAGATGACGGGCGGCGAGGTTTGGAGGCTAGCAGTGGTCGAAGGTCGGAGACGAGGAGGCACATGCGGCGAGGTTTAGAGCTTTGGAGGTGAGCAGTGGTCAGCGGCGAGGAGGCTCGGTCAAGTAGTGGTCAGAGATGAGGAGGCGACCAGTGGTCGGCAACGAGGAGGCTCAGGCGAGCAGTGGTCGACGGCGATTCGCGATTCGCGATTCAGAAGAGAGAGAGAGAGGGTCAAAGAAGAAGAAAGAGGAAATGAGGACAGACGAGGCCGAGTTCGGTTTTGACCTAATCTATGGGTTCTCCCAATGGATACACGCATTTGTCGGCCAGGTGAAAAAAGACAACGTTTTGCTTCCAACACTTAGCGAATTTGGAAAATATTTAAAGGTTGGCTGACGAATGCGACGTCATCTTTCTCGATTATCGTTTTATTGATAATTGAACGATAAAAGTACTTAGCATGCCTCAAATAAAATATAAGATCATATAGTACTCTTCAATATCACATACATAAAATGAACGAGACAACGTAATACCTTATACTACCATAGGACTGAATATGTTCATGCACATAGTGGAACTGATCATTTCAATCAATACGTATGTCGGTCGTTCGCATATTATATAATCAATACCGTTCATCTCGTATGTACTACCCAAATTAGTATCTATATGTAAAAAAACTTCCATCGAACGGTTAATTCGTCTAGATCTTTGTGGTCAACTACTTTTTTAAAAAATAGTCATCTTACTTTACCCACGGATACGTAAAACTTGGCTGACGGATACACATCCGTCAGCCAAGTTTAGAACCCTAGCCACAGATACATTACATTCGTGGATAAAGAATTTTAAAAATCAATTAGTTGTAAAATATGATATCTGTAATTCTCTTTCACATCATATATATGTTGTTGTTCTAAAACAATTAATGAACTATAGAACATACAAAAACATGTCAATTTGACGGGTTTATGCAAGAAATTCAAACCGAAACAGAGTATTTGCTCTCTGTTTTTGGACCTTGGATCCGTCGGCCAGGTTGTGTCTGTACCGACGGATGCGTGCATCCGTCGACCATGTGTTGTCACAGTGAAAACAATATGCCTGCAAAACAAAACACCAGAACAACAGGCCACCTGAAAAACAGTGTATCTGTACAGTCAATCATTGCATTTGTTTCAAGTAGATATGTGGAGACATACAACACGTTAGAACAAACTGTTTTATAATTATAATATTAGTACAATGCTTATATATATATATATATATATATATATATAATCGGAGTCATTTCTTTCGTCATTATTGTATCCATGATCTTCGCACTCCTCTTTACTATGCTTGTCGTTATCCTCAACATCATGTACCTCTTGGAGACCGCCATCAGAATTTGGGATAACATTTAGTTCCGCTACAACTAGTGCAGTTTTAGGTTGGGTCTCTTGGTAAGGAGCGTCCACCTCATACAAAATGGATGGAAAAATATTTTCCAAGATGAATAGTCCTTTATGGGCCACCTTGTTCACGATCTTATACCCTCCACCCATTTTCGGATCATCGATGTAAATAAATAATTAGGAAACTATCCAACAATTATACGTAATATACAAATGATAACTTGCCTGTTTGGCCATGGTTGCTAGGCAGAATGGATCATCGCGATATGCATTTGTGTTGGTATTTATGGATATCAAACCATTATCTACTTTCACGATATTTAGATCATACCATCGGTAGTAAAACAAAACAATCGGCATCCTTCCAGTGTAGAGAAGCTCAACTACGTATAACAACACACCGTAATAAGCTACACCGCCCCCCTGCAATAAGCATCACACCACTGTTCTGTGAGGTTCTTCCTTTATCGCGCTGTTCGGACATGTATTTCACACCGTGTACATGACATCGAGCATAATAATTTGCTCTCTACATGTAACGACTCAGAGCCTTGGCTGCCAGATACTGATGATCGTCATCAGAATAAGAATCCATCTGGGAATTATTGCATACATAGTTATTAATACACACACACACACACACACACATATATATATATATGCTATATAAGGGAATACACGTTTAAATGATATTGAACTTACGGTTTCCTTGAACATTGAGCAAAATGTAGCAATTCGGTGTTGTAAATCGGTTGATCCTGGGTGAGTCAGCTCATAATCCTCTTTGAAATCAATCATCTCGGAGCTGAATTCTTCAGCATTCTGCATAACGGCCCAATGAGCGATACGCAAATATTCCTTGGTTATCATGGGCTCCCATATCTGAATTGATAGAAGCACATGTTCGGAAACAATTGAAATGCCCCATTTATCTGGCATCTCCGACTCTGTGGTTTGTTTATCGAGGTACAAATTGATGAACGTCGCACATTGATGATTGATGTACGATCCTGCGATGCAACCCTCTTGGTATCGGTGGTAGCGCACCCATTAATTGTAGTACCCCAATTCACGTTCCATCGAGAACATCCAAGTATAGTTGACAGGACCAGTTTGCAGGACTTGAGATGGGAGATGTTTACATAAATGCACCATGATCGTGTGGAACGGTGGAGGGAATATCATTTCCAACTTATTGAGAATCAATACAATATCAACTTGTATGTCCTTTAGCTTCTTCTTTGAAATCTCCCTTGCACAGAGAGACTGAAAGAAATTTGCAAGCTCACATATCACGGTGGCTACGTGCGGTGCCACATGAGGGCGTACAATGATGGGAAGTATACGTTGCAGCAAAACATGATTGTCGTGTGTTTTCAGGCCAAAAAACTTCTTATCCTTCACGCTTATCTTGTTTTTCAAGCTTCCCGCATTGCCCAATGGAAACCGTATATTGTAACCTTATCAAGCGCTTCACCACGTTTCTCAGGCTTGATCGCGTATTCGACATAAGGTATGAAAGTCTTGTTGCTGGTTGTTTTGGCCCATAGATCCTTATGCACACCCAACTCCTCCCACATTTTTCTGGCTTTCGAATCATCTTTTTTTTTCCCAGGCAAGCTAAAAAGTGTTCCAATAAGATTGTTGCAAATATTTTTCTCAATATGCATTGTGTCCAATGCGTGCCTTGTCCTCAAAGATGTCCAGTACGGGAGTTCCCAAAATATCGATTCATGTGTCCAACACAACCTCTTATGTCCGACTTTGTTCTTCTGAGTAAACTTTGGATGCAACGACAATTCGGGAAACTGAATGTCCGATATTTCTTCATATATTTCATACCCACTCTTTTCAAGGCGGGATTTGTTCATCTCCCGTATACCGTTGATTTTTTTTTTCTTTTCTGTAATGCATGATTATCTGGCAAGTCCTTCCGTGCTCCTACGTTGTACGTCCTATTATGATTGTGATGCCCTTCGAGATCATCCATCCATATTGGACAAGGCTTATAACCCTTCGTCTGAATGCCTCCCAACATTCCCAACCCGGGAAAGTCATTAATAGTCCATAATACCGCCGCTCGCATCTTGAACGTTCAGTTGTTGGATGCATCAAAGGTTACAACCCCATCGGAGCACAACTTTTTAAATCATCCATCAAGGGTCTCATTAACACATTTAGACCCTTACCAGGCGACTTAGGACCAGATATTAACAGCGTTAAGATGTTAAATTCTTTCTTCATGCATGAGCTTGGAGGTAAATTGTAAGACATCACTACAACGGGCCACACACTATAAGGGACAACATTTCCACCAAACAGACTAAACTCATCAGTTGCCAATGCAAGACGCACATTGACAGCTTCATATCCAAAACGATGCCTCGTTCTATCGAAGTCCAACCAGCCTTCCCAGTCAGCTTATCCGGGTCGGTGATTCTTTCCTCACTACGATGCCATTGCATTTTCTTTGCAATATCAGGTGAACTGTATAATTTTGGCAATTGTGGAATAATGGGGAAGTATCTAACATTTTTCATATCCTTTGGTTTTCGCATTTCGGTGATCTTCTCATAGCGAGGTGAATCACATTTGTAGCACACTTCATCTTTCGAATGAGGTCCATCGAATAAGATACAACCATTTACACATGCATGGTAAGTCTTATAACTCATCCCCACACTCTTCAAAACACTCTTTTCCTCTTTGAATGAAGATGGGTAATGGTTATCAGCCGGTAACAATGCTTTATGCAACACACAAGACGCAGTGAATGCTTCGTTGGACGACTAATATTTCTCCTTATGAGCCATCAACTCCAAGATCACCGTCAACTTATCCGTTGTGGCGTCTTTGTACAACAATTTTTTATGCTCTTTCAATAATTTTGTGTAGTTGTTTGCCGCTTCTTGCGCAATCGACCTGTCAACATCCGCAATGTCATCGTCATCTTGTACCAATTCATCCATTTGTCCGCCGCACCGAAATGGGAACACATCGTCCATATACTCCATAATTACTGGATCACTACGGTGAGCTTCATTCACTACTACAGTTGCGCTACTTGATGAAGCTCCAGTGTTCCAACTTCTTCTACAACTATTCATTACTTTTGTTAAGGTAGGCATGTTAGATTTTTCTGTTAGTCTTAGTGCCCGTAGTTCAATCCTAAATGTCCAAATGTATATATCATCGTTAGCAATAAAATTAAAGCGGCTTTATATTACTTATGTGTTGGAGTAATATATCGATGTGTGCTCTGATCTATGCCCACCATGCGAATAGAACCATAGATCGAGATAGATCACACTCGATGGGTCCCTAGTCAACAAAGCTTCACTAGAAGCGACTAGTATGAAAGATGGCTCTTTATGGCTTACGTTCTGTTAGTCATTGGAATGAGATTCCGGAGTCTGATCATAGATATCATGTGGGACATGATATTGGACGACCCACCCTGAATATGTGCCATAGATTAAGTCATGAACATATTCAGTGTTGTAGCTTGTCATGTATCCTTAGACCAAGGAGTCTTTGTGATCGCTATGTAGTCAACAACTGAGTTTGACCTGAGCCTAACGTTGTCCGTAACAGGGCTTCCATAACGGCCAGGATTGGCTTGGGGACGGGCTACATGAGTGACACGAAAGACGGCTAAGGGATTTATCCCTCATACTAAGGTATGGGAAAGATATCGGTTCTCGGCCACTTGATCGAGAGTGACTGGAAGAATAGCATGGCCATGCACATGATACTGGGTATCATATCTTCAGTCATCTCACATATCAAGGAACGGTGATTGAGAATAATAAGGATGACGGCTCTATGCCTTATCTCAATCAGGATATCGGAGATAAAAGGATAATGACAGGGACGACGGAAAGGTTAGAATCGATAGGGTCGATTCGTTATGTAGTGTCAGGCAATACTAAAGTCTCGTTAGTTGCCACTTAAATAGGATCAAGTAAAATGAGATTTTACGTTGATCTATTGACATGCATAAACCTAAGGGTCACACCGGAGGATGAAACTCATTGACACATTTATGGAGAATGGCCAAAAGGGAGTTGTCTCGGGACAGGACCAAAACTGGGTTTTGGGTCATGTGCCCGTAAGTGAATAGGACTTTACGGATCGAGACAAGGCTTGGAGTCTTGGGATTGATCGCGTCGGATAATGTTGGACATTTCCGGTATGGAAGGCATGGAGGCGATGAGCGAATCACGGGACCTCGTTGGAAATGGCCACGGGCCATGTTCCAAGAGACCCATGAAAGGCCCATGCAACCAAGGCCCATGGAACTAATTAATCAAGTCTTGATTAATTAGTACTAAGTAAGCAAGACAAGGATTAAGGTGTTGGTGATTCACCACCTAACCCAATCTTGTCTTGCCATACTTTGTCCTATTTACACCTTACTTGACACCATACTTGTCCCATGCCTTTAGTTGGACAAGTATGGGTTTTGTTATGTTTAAGTCATCTTTTTTCAACATAACAAACACAAGACAAGAATAGGAAACACATTTTCTCTCCCTCTTCCATGGCCATTTCGGGTTTGGCTAGTTTCCACCTCCATGTTTGTGTTCTTGAGTCCTCAAAGAGAAGAACTACGTGGCTTTGATTCCCATGTGGATACGTAGGCGTCTTGGAGACTCAAGCCAATCATTCGTTAACCGGTGTTCTTGTTTTGGTAAGAACTAGTGCTGAATTTTTCTCTTATTAATCCATTCTTTGTTAGTAGTTTCATGGTTTTAATTGTCTCTTGGTTTTCATTGATTTTCCGCTGCGAGTTGGTTCATCTCCAACCCTACCTCGAGACCCAACAGTGGTATCAGAGCCGTGCTACCTTCGGGATTCACAAGACGGTGTTCATAGTTTCGGTTTTGCTTGAAAGTTTCGTTTTTGGCATGTTGTTTTGCTAAATTGTTTGATAACATGTTTTAAATTCTTGTTTATGGATTTAATGCATGTAAAATGAATTTTTGAAAATTATTTCAAATCTGGAAATTTTGAAAAAAGTTTGATTTTTCGGGTCTCGGGAGCGGGACTCTCGGGGAGCCGAAACCGAGACCGAACGGGGCTCCGTTGGACGGAGCTAGGCCAAGCATGACCATTGGATGGTTGATATGCCAAGGCTAAACCGTTTTGTTAGTTATGACGAGTTTGGAACCGTCATGATGAACTCGAAGATCAAATGTTCAAAAGTTTCATTTTTGAACGGTTTCGATAAACCGAGCATCAAAAAATTTCGAAACTTGGCTATTAATTAAAACCGGAAAATCACATGATGTTTGATAACATTCTTGTTTGATAACACGATGTGTGATGTGATGTTGGCATGGTGTACATAATAGCCCCGAGCTCAATTTAATTATTTATCGCTTTTCACGGCCTGCGAGCCGTTAGAGTTAACGTGTAATTATTCTTTCAAGGTGTGGTCGTCGAACCACTTGTTTGTAATATTTATTTATTCCCGACCTGCGAGTCGTGTATTAAATTGTAATATTTTACTCAAGACGAAGAAAGGGCGAAAAGGTCATTTGGTGGCTTTTCGGGTGTTGGCATCAGCTTGGAGTCGGTGGAGCTCAAGAAGCTAGTGGGAGTTAGTTTAGGGGGCTATTATGTGCACATTTATCGCTTTATGCTTGGTTTAGTTTATGCATGATTAATTCTATGTGTTTTAGAATTGCATGCTTAACTTTATTTACCGAGCATATCACCTCACATGCAAAGATAAAATTGGAATTTTAATCCTTGTGTGTGAACCCTTAGAACCGTCATTGCATTGGATGTAGTTGACGGGTTCAAAGGAAGAATTACATTGGATGTAATTTGAGGCATCATTGCATTTGGAATGTAGTTGATGTGTTCATCGCATCTAGGATGTGCCAAAGTTTTGAACACAACTGGACAAGTAAAAGCGGGTCATGTCCGATACCTCCCAATCATCAACACCTTACTACCTCCCCGTCCTATGGTTGTCGTGCGCATTAGCGGAGCATCCATGGGGAAGCGGGGTAGTAGGTTTGGACGACATATGTGGGTGTCGTGTGCATTAGCGGAGCACCTACATAGTGACGAGCCATAGTTGAAAATTGGTGGACCCGACTACGATTCTCGGCCTGAGGTTGAGCTAGGGTAACAGATAGGGTAAGTCGTGTACATAAGTACATACCCTAGCCAAGAGTCACATTGGATGTGATTGGATGGAGTCCTACCTACATAGCTCGATTAAGTGGTGAGCATTAGTTCAGCTTAATCGAGTGAATCAAGGATCTTGGTTTCAGATTCTAAAGGTTTAGAATCGATTGTTGGTGTTTAAGCTTGATCTTCATAAAATTTATTCAGTTTAGTGATTGAATTTTATCTGTTGTAGATCAAATGGCAAATTCAGCGAACATTAATAGTTTGTCATTAAAAACCATTCTTGACAGGGTCAAGCTAAATGGGACAAACTATTTGGACTGGTACAGAATTTTGAGGATAGTCCTCAAGTCTGAACGCAAAGAATATGTCCTTGACAAGGCTGTCTCTAAGACCATATCAGAGTTACATGAAGTGTCATTAATTGCTGAGAAGAATATATCAGGGATCTGGGATCCAAGGATATTCTGATGGTCAACAAGGGAATTAGAAGTGGCAAGGGCGGGGCCCATGCGCACTTGGCAGGAAAGATGAGACACCTGAGAATGTTTGCTTCTACTGCCAATAGCCTGGTCATTGGAACCGGGATTACAGGAAGTTCACGGCTGATCTGAAGAAGGGCAGTGGGACTGCGCCTTCATCAAATAGCCTGGATGATCTGAAGAAGGATAGTAGGACTGCGCCTTCATCAGGAAACCTGGATGATCTAAGGAAGGGCGGTGGGACCGTGCCTTTATCCGGTATTAACTCTATAGAGCTACATCTCTCTACTTCCAAAGATTCATGGGTATTAGATACCAGGACCGAATCTCACACATGCACTTTTATATGGTGGCTGAAAGTAGGAGAGGTTTGGAAAGCACGAAGTGGACCTCAGAGTTGTGGCAACTGCTGTAGGATCCATGAGTCTTGCTTTGCCAAGAGGCCTTGTCTTAGTACTGTATAATGTATATTGCATACCTACTTTTAGTAGGAATATTATATCTGTATCCGTGTTTGACAAGGAAGGATATAATGTTAATATTAGAAATGGAGTTTTCAATGTTCTATGCAATGATATGTTTTATACCAGTACTGACTTGGTTGGAGGATTGTACATATTAGATATGGGTAACAATGCCTCAAGTTCTATATATTCTGTTAATACCAAGAGGTCTAAATCCAACGATTTAAACCTAACTCTGTTATGGCACTGTCATTTATGTCGTATAAACAAGAAGCACCTATCAGCACTTCAGAAGTGCGGACTTTCAGGTTCATTCGAATTCCATTCGATCGATAGGTGCAAGGTTTGTTTGATGGGCAAAATGACTAAAGTGCCCTTTTATCGATCGCGATGAAAGGGCGGGTGAATTATTGGGGCTGATACACTCGAATGTGTGTAGACCAATAAGTTCACTTGCCAGGAGGGGTTTTAGCTACTTTATCACATTTACTGATGATTACAGTAAATATGGTTATGTCTATTCGCTGAGACATAAGTCTGAAGCTTTTGATAAATTCAAAGAGTTTAAGACTATAGTAGAAAACCAGCTCGACAAAGGTATTAAGGCACTTCGATTGGATCGAGGTGGAAAATACTTGACCACAGAGTTATTAGATCATCTAAAAGAGAATGGGATCCTTTTGGAATGGACTCCTCCTAGGTCACTGTAGTTGAAAGGTGTAGCCAAACGGAGAAATCGGACATTGTTAGACAATGGTCTGTTCCATGATTAGTTGGACTGATCTCCCAATCTCTTTTAGGGGTTTTGCTCTAGAGACGACCGCATTCATAGTGAATCGGGCTTCGACGAATGGTGTGGAAGGGACACCATTTTAAAAATGGTACGGGATGATGCCCGCTTTGTCCTTCCTAAAGATTTGTGGTTGCGAGGCTTATGTGAAACATTTGGTTTCGACTAAGCTCGAACCAAGATCTGAGATATGCACCTTCGTGTGGTATCCCAAAGCAACAAGGGGATACTATTTCTACAATCCTAGTGAGAACATGGTGTTCGTCGCTTGGGGTGGGGTCTTTATGGAAAAAAAGTTTTGTTTCCAAAGACGTCATTGGGAGGACTGTGCATCTCGAAGAAATTCAGGATGGTACAGATCTGTCTAAACCAATTAGCAACCCTGTAGAAAGGAGCCAGAGATTGTCGTAGAGTAAGAACCAATTCCTGTTACAATTCCGGAAGGTCCAAGGCGATTTGAAAGGATCAATCTTCCACCTCCAAGATATGGTATCCGGAGGTGACAATGAAGTCATGGTGGATCACGATGATCCAGCCACCTTTCAGGAAGTCGTGGATGGGCCCAACTCCGAGTTATGGCTGGGAGCCATGAGGGAGGAAATGCAATCCATGTCGGACAACCGAGTCTGGGAACCGGTTGATCCCATCAATGGTGTGAGGACCATAGGATGCAAATGGATCTTCAAGGTGAAGATGGACATGGACGGCAACCCTTTGACCTACAAAGCTCAACTGGTGGCGAAAGGTTATAGGCAGATCCAATGGATTGACTATGAGGAAACCTTCTCCTTAGTGGCTATGGTCAAAATCAATCCAAATTCTTCTTGACATAACTGCGTATCATAATTACGAGATATGGCAAGTGGATGTCAAAACCGCTTTCCTAAATGGAAATTTGACTGAGTACGTTTGTATGTCTCGGCCCAAAGGTTTTGACGATCCGAAGAATAAAGGAAAGATTTATAAGTTGTTGAAATCCATTTATGGATTGAAACGAACTTCTCGGAGTTGGATCCTTCGTTTTGATGAAGCTGTAATTGGATTTGGCTTAATCAAGAACGAGGATGAATCTTGCGTTTATAAGAAGGCTAGTGGGAGAAATATTACCTTTCTGGTTCTCATTGAAAACGACATCCCAACCTTGCACGAGACTAAAGCTTGGTTGAGGAAGTGTTTTTCAATAAAGGACTTAGGCGATGCTTCTTATATCTTAAGGATTAAGATATGTAGAGATCGCACCAAGAGGGTCTTGGATTTAAGTCAGGGAACCTATGTGAACAAGGCATTGAGTAGGTTCTTAATGCTCGATTCAAAGAAAGGACTCTTACCCACTAGTCATGGCATTCATCTCAGCAAGACTCAGTGTCCTAAGACACCTGATGAGCTGAAAAGGATGATGAGAATCCTATGCGCCTGGGGGCAGGATCGATCATATATGCCATGACATGTATGAGACCAGACGTCTCGTAAGCCTTATGTTGTACCAGTAGACATCATTCTAACCCGGGGGAAAGATGATGTTGAACTAGTCGTCGAAGGATGAGTAGACGCTAGTTTTCCAAGACAAATCCAGATGACTTTAGAAGTCAATCAGGATATGTGTTTACGCTGAATGGTAGAGCTTTAGCTGGGAAAGCGTAAAGCAAGATACCATTGCCGAATCTACGACAGAGGCCAAGTACATGGATGCTGCAGAGGCAGCTAAGGAGGCTATGTGGATTTGGAAATTCATGGCAGGGCTGGGTGTAATTAAAAACCCATCCAGTCCGGTGAATCCATTTTGCGACAACACAAGGGCCATTGCGCAAGCTAAAAGCCTAGATCGCATAACAAATCCAAACATGTACTGCGGCGTATCCACCTCATCAGATAAATACTGAACTGAGGTGAAGTGAAGATAACCGATATTGCAACAGATGATAACATAGCCAACCCTTTGACTAAGACAGTGTCACTGCCTGAACATGTTAGACATGTAAAGTCGATGGGGACATATTGGAGTTTAGATTGGAACTAGGGCAAGTGGGAGATTGTTAGTCTTAGTGCCCGTAGTTCAATCCTAAATGTCCAAATGTATATATCATCGTTAGCAATAAAATTAAAGCGGCTTTATATTACTTATGTGTTGGAGTAATATATCGATGTGTGCTCTGATCTATGCCCACCATGCGAATAGAACCATAGATCGAGATAGATCACACTCGATGGGTCCCTAGTCAACAAAGCTTCACTAGAAGCGACTAGTATGAAAGATGGCTCTTTATGGCTTACGTTCTGTTAGTCATTGGAATGAGATTCCGGAGTCTGATCATAGATATCATGTGGGACATGATATTGGACGACCCACCCTGAATATGTGCCATAGATTAAGTCATGAACATATTCAGTGTTGTAGCTTGTCATGTATCCTTAGACCAAGGAGTCTTTGTGATCGCTATGTAGTCAACAACTGAGTTTGACCTGAGCCTAACGTTGTCCGTAACAGGGCTTCCATAACGGCCAGGATTGGCTTGGGGACGGGCTACATGAGTGACACGAAAGACGGCTAAGGGATTTATCCCTCATACTAAGGTATGGGAAAGATATCGGTTCTCGGCCACTTGATCGAGAGTGACTGGAAGAATAGCATGGCCATGCACATGATACTGGGTATCATATCTTCAGTCATCTCACATATCAAGGAACGGTGATTGAGAATAATAAGGATGACGGCTCTATGCCTTATCTCAATCAGGATATCGGAGATAAAAGGATAATGACAGGGACGACGGAAAGGTTAGAATCGATAGGGTCGATTCGTTATGTAGTGTCAGGCAATACTAAAGTCTCGTTAGTTGCCACTTAAATAGGATCAAGTAAAATGAGATTTTACGTTGATCTATTGACATGCATAAACCTAAGGGTCACACCGGAGGATGAAACTCATTGACACATTTATGGAGAATGGCCAAAAGGGAGTTGTCTCGGGACAGGACCAAAACTGGGTTTTGGGTCATGTGCCCGTAAGTGAATAGGACTTTACGGATCGAGACAAGGCTTGGAGTCTTGGGATTGATCGCGTCGGATAATGTTGGACATTTCCGGTATGGAAGGCATGGAGGCGATGAGCGAATCACGGGACCTCGTTGGAAATGGCCACGGGCCATGTTCCAAGAGACCCATGAAAGGCCCATGCAACCAAGGCCCATGGAACTAATTAATCAAGTCTTGATTAATTAGTACTAAGTAAGCAAGACAAGGATTAAGGTGTTGGTGATTCACCACCTAACCCAATCTTGTCTTGCCATACTTTGTCCTATTTACACCTTACTTGACACCATACTTGTCCCATGCCTTTAGTTGGACAAGTATGGGTTTTGTTATGTTTAAGTCATCTTTTTTCAACATAACAAACACAAGACAAGAATAGGAAACACATTTTCTCTCCCTCTTCCATGGCCATTTCGGGTTTGGCTAGTTTCCACCTCCATGTTTGTGTTCTTGAGTCCTCAAAGAGAAGAACTACGTGGCTTTGATTCCCATGTGGATACGTAGGCGTCTTGGAGACTCAAGCCAATCATTCGTTAACCGGTGTTCTTGTTTTGGTAAGAACTAGTGCTGAATTTTTCTCTTGTTAATCCATTCTTTGTTAGTAGTTTCATGGTTTTAATTGTCTCTTGGTTTTCATTGATTTTCCGCTGCGAGTTGGTTCATCTCCAACCCTACCTCGAGACCCAACATTTTCACCGTGAAAAATCCACAGATCGTAACCCCTCATCATTCCGTTCCTAATCAAATGCATATATATATATTCGAAGCAGTTTGGTAAAATGCGTTAAGACAACTACCACACGGACACCTGTGTGATTCAATATTAGGGAAAGTTGTCTGTATATATTCGATAAAAACCGCTACCCCTTTCATAAAATTCGGATCGTACTTACTCAAACTCATCCAACTCTTATCAATATCCTGATACACAGTCAATACTAACAACTATTGGACACAATATATAAATATATATACACGACAATATTAACAAAAATTAAAAAATATGCATACGTACCATTCTCGAGCTTGAAGAAACTTCCACGACGAAGGGTTCTTACCAATATCAAACATGAGAAAAGAATCTTGTCAATATCGAACAAGACAAAAGAATCTTGTCAATATAGATATAAACAAGGGAATCTTGTGTAGAAAAATAATGGAGGTGGAAGAGAAAAAAAGAGATTTGGGAAGAAAGAATGAGTTGGGAGATGAAAAAGAGATGGGAGAGAAGGTAAAGTTTTTTAAGTGGCTGAGAATAAGTACAACACAGAAAAGTTGGCCGACGGATCCATGCATCCGTCGGCCAGCTTTACCCTACATACAGAACGACAGCGTTTCTGCCCGCTACTCAGCCCAACTTATCAATACGCTGTCGTTTTGTCTTGGCCGACGGATACATGGATCCGTCGGCCAAGAGGTTCGCGTATTTAACTACCACGAACCCTAATTCCCCTCACTTCCGACTTCTCTCCTCACCCGCACTTCCCTCTCTCTGCTCCAAAGCCGCCCCTCTACCTCTCTCTGCTCCATCGCCGCGCTCTGCCTCCTTCTGCTCCAACGCCGTCGCCGCCACTCTGCCACTCTCTGCTCCAATGCAGCCACCGCCTCTCTCCGCTCCAACGCCGCCGCCGCCCTCCTCCCGGTCTTGCTCCGGCGTCCTCCCCCGATATCCTCCGTTTCTTCGACATCCCTCTCCTTCAGGTACGTAAAGTTTCAAACACATCGATTTCTTTTTATATATTTGTTGTTAGTGTATATATATATATATTAGGTTTTAGAACTATTTCAGAAATTTAGACATTTACACTTAATTTTGTGTGGAATAAAGACATTAGGCTTTCGAAAATGTATGGTTTCACAAATTTAGGAATGTAGGTGTAAAATCTGAATTGCATGATAAATTTGGGGTTTCAGGAATTAAGGGTTGCAGAAATAAGCTTGAGTTTAATTAGGGTTTCCGGGCAGTTTGGTTTCAAAATAATTTAGGGTTTAATAAAATACGATACATTTGTGAAAAAGTTTCAGAAATTTAGAAATGCAGAGTTTAATATAATATATGATATGTTTATATCCTGAAAAACAAGTTCATGCCTGTGTTTATGAGGTTTTCATTTTGATGGATGAAACCAATAGCAGTATTGTTTGGGAGAATAGCCTAACTGTGCCAGATCACATTGATGAAGAAGTGCCCCTAGTGAGAGATGTAGATTGGGAAAAATCAATTAACTTAGTCATGAACAAATTGCCTAGGGACTTTTTTCGCTTCACGAGTCAGAGACTCGCATGTATATTAGACGTCTGATTTCAGCTGAAGGAGCTAGACTTAGAAAGCAAAGGGCTAAACGAGATGGGCTGGCCATTGAGAGACATGCTGCTGAAAGCACAAGGCGGACTCCGTCTGATGGACCGACTTCCAAGCGCGCGTTCCGAGACTAGTTTACTACTTAGTATATGAACGATGTTTAAATTAGGTTATATTTAAGTTTTAATTCTATGACTTGGTAATTAATATCTCATGCTAATACATTTTATGAATGCTAATATAAGTATGCTTATTATGTTATGAGTGGCCGGAGTTGATTTAAATTTGTTTATGGTATATTCGTTTTGATATAACTAAGGTTTGCTTTCATTTAGTCAATGGATGACAAAACTAGCGCCGGGGAGAACAGTCTCAGATGACGAATATGATGGACCACAACACGTGGAGCTAGATTTGCATTCTGAGATGATGAGATTGTTTAACAACATTCCAAGACAGTCTTTGCCACGCACGAGAGCGGTCGCAGCAGCTCGGATGAGGTTAAGGGGCCTCATTAACCAAGAGGGAGAAAGGATAGCTGCTGGAAGAGCTGCTGAAAGAGAAAGGATGAAAGAGTTGCTGAAAGAGCTGCTGAAATAGCTAGGCTTGCTGCAAGAGCTAGGCGTGTTCATGCAAGACTTGTTGCTTCCTCGGAGTCTCGTACATCTTATGGAGCAACCTCTATGTGCGGCCCAAAGCATGACGCAAGGGTGTACGTGCAGCGGCTGAAAGACAACTCGGAGCGCGAGTTCGAAGACTAGATGCCCTAGCTAGAATATTAATGTATTAGTATTTAACGGATGTGTGTTAAGGATGACTTTTGTTTGAATATCACTTTCTATGAATTTGTTTGAATGTTTTAACGATTGTTTTAATTTTTGTTCACTTTATTAATTAAGTGTTAGTTTTTATGAATATTACTTCCGTATGTTTTGACTTAATTATTTGGGACTGGTTATAACTGTAATTTGTTCTTTGGGTCAGGATGGAACCAAACTTTGATCCTCGACTTGAGCGTAGGTGGCATCGATGTGAAAATGCATGAACAGTTTTACTTGGTCCACATGGAGCCAACGCTGCAGCTGGCCCAGTGTGGGTGCAACAGTTTTACCTACTAGTCGAGGAAGGACATCAACGATACGACTATATTTTTCGCCTGATGCGTGCGAAAGGTGATTACCTTCCTCCACTCCCTGATGGTGTAGGCCCGCTGTAGAGGCCTCAGTGGTTGAACGAGGTTCAGGACAACGACCTTCAAGCTATAGAGGAGCCTGTGTGGTTTAGACGTTTTGTTGAATGGATGGAAGTGAACAAAGGAATGCAAGAGCGTGTTATCAGAAGTCTGCTTGCTTCGTAGCTCTATTAGGCGTTTATGTATTTTGTTTTAGAAGTATGATTAATGATGTGTTAAAACAATGTACTTTTTCCAAACACATTATCTATGAATTGTTTTTGTGTTTATATACGGATTGTTTCATACAGGTTTCATGTGTAATGTCGATATGTTCATCGGGATGAAAATAAATGATTTCGTATATTGGCTCACTTTACCAACGGATACAAGTCACTTTCCTGACGGATACAACAAGTGTAGCTAAGGTTTTATCACTTGGCTGACGGATGCAACATGGGTGGCTAAGGTTTTATAACTTGGCTGACGGATGCAACATGTGTGGCTAAGGTTTTCTCACTTGGCTGACGAATGTGACATGTGTGGCTAAGGTTTTCTCAGTTGGCTAACGAATGCGACATGCGTGGCTAAGGTTTCTCACTTTGTTGACAGATACGACTGACCTTATCCACGAATATTATATCCGTCAGCCAAGTGACAACTTGGCCGACGGATACAGCATCCGTGGCCAAAAAATTTTCACTTGGCTGACGGATGTCTGTATCCGTGGCTAGAGTGCCAAAACTTTAATGACATATCCATTTTATCCGTCACCCAAGTGGATTTCTGCAGTAGTGTGACATTATATCACTTAAAATTAAGGATAATAATAAGGTAGGTATAGGTCAGGTTCACGATTCCCGACCCACCCCTCCCTCAAGCCCTATGCTTCGTCTTTTCCCCGCTTCTATCCCGTTGGGGATTCCTTGAGAATTTTGAGAGATATAAACATAACTTGAAACCTAGAAATTCCTTACCACCTCGATTCAAGTGATTTTTAACACTATGTACAAATACACTGGGAAATTGGTTTCCGAATTAAAGGAAATTAATAGCTAAAGAAGACGGTCCAACTTTAGATAAAGAGGTAATTGAGTTGTAGGAGTGACAACAACCCAGATACTTTCCAAATCTGAAGTCGTCGGTCACAATGTAGCTCTAAGAAAGAGAGGCGAATATTATATATACATATTTTTTGAGAATAAAAGATCATTCTTCACGAAGAGTCTTCGCGAAGAGGGTCATCGACAACAATGAAAAGAATTAGACGAAGAACATGACAACGAGAGGTAGAGTCTGTAGATAGGAGAATGAGAGGCATGGAATATAAAAATAAGAGATAGGAAAGAGTTAGGGATGGAGAGTAAGAGTTTGTAGTTAGAAAGAGATAAGTTAAAAGAGAATAAAATGAACTAGAGAATATGTGTGTGCATACAATGTATTAATAATATTTTTATTACTACTATTAGGTCGGCCCTGATCGGGTCAGGTACATCGGATCCTTATGGTTGATTAGTCTGCCAACCCACTAGTGTATGATGAGTGTATTTTGTTCATAGATTTCGGATGAGAGGAAACATTTTTCTTCACATAATGAACACACTTGCGAGACATGACACATACTTTCGACGAAGGGTAGACGGTCACAATAAGTTTGGATATTCCGCATACTAAAAATATAAAATAGAAAATTAAATGATTTCACAGTGGTTTTGCATATTTTGTTGATGAAATATACGAAATGATCGAAACCAGCGTTATGGGATGTGTAACGATATTTTACAAATGCTTTATTAAGATATTTGAGAATATTTTTTGATTGTTGGAAATAGGCTAGCACCGTGTTTTCCCAAGCATGTTAGGAAGCATCAAATACATACACGGATGATGGAAAACTTGTCTAGTGACCTAGAAAGAGAAACATAAACGTGATGACCATGACTGGTCAACGCTCGTGCTAGAAGTGATCGCATATCAAGACACGTGGATATGACATGATTTTTTGATGTAGCCCACTCCAACAATGGCATCAACTTCTGAACCAATCACCTTTGTTCGTAGACGTCTTATAAGGCCACCAACCTCTTGTCAACCACATAGCAAACAATACGCGCTAGAATCTGGGTTATTATTTGGTCGGTGGTATTTATCCTATGCGTATGACATTTTTGTAAACAATACTTGTATTACTGATGGATAGGTACAAATTATTTGTCCAATACCAAAGAGGTCCAGGAAGAAGGTAGAATGAGCATTTAGAGTTCTTTAATCTATTAAATTATTACCCGGCCAAGTAGATTTTGGGATAGGAAAAGCTTTACAAATACAAATAATACTTTCATTGTATTGCATAACATGATATTTTAGGGTAAACAACATATGAATACTATCAACTCGTCGAGGATGACGAAGGAACACCTACCACATCGAGATCGTGTATTTTTGTGGGCCCTTTTCCAATTTTTAATGTGATATTGGACTACAATGATTAAATCCCAAATGATATGATCAAACATATATGAGAATAATACGGGGATAGTTTTGATAATTTTTTAATGTAATTTTGGTCAAGTTTTTATAATTTTCAATCAATACGAATTAATTTGATGCATCTACCATATACTGAACATATGATTCTCGTTTATTTTTCTAATATCGAATTAAAAATTGAAAGATCTTGACGATTTGCGTATTAAAAAGAATATTGTGCTCTATCACTTTTAGAGCTCCTTGTAACCTTTTCTCTTAAAAAGCCCTAAACTCAACCTCTAACCCAAAATGTACTTCCCTACTGTTGGAAACTACCCTGACATGTCCATGTAGCCAAGTGGTCGTCGGTGGCTCCTTTTCTTTCCTACTCCTTGTTTTCCCTTCTTCTCTCTTTCTAGGCTTCTCCCATTGCTGATCCCTCTCATTCTCTCTCGGTGGCAGTCTTTTCTTCTCCTTCTCCCTTTGTGTTATTTATCGTACTCTTCTATTTACTCTGTCCAATGGAGGATTTGAGAGGGTCGTGTCAAACTCTACTTCTGATTCGCTGGGGTGTTGGCTACATGGGTACCCGTAGGGTAACTGAGTAGTTCGCGCTGAGTGGATCATGGTTGTTGCTGATGTGGATCAGTTGATTTTTGGTCTATGCCCCCTTTCTCCGTGACGAGTAACTCTCCTCGGACTGGCCAAACCTATTTTCTGTCTTCCGATTGTGAGATCCGTATCTAGTGGTCCTATCTTTCCTAGTGGTATTGGCCTCGAGTGGTGCCGTCTCGGTGCTCAAACATTTTGCGGTGGTTTTCGTTATGGGTCTGTTGCGTGATGACCCATCGCCCACCTTGGTAAGTCTCTTCTACCTTCAATTTTCAGTCGTTAGTTCTCCTTTTCCCTGACCCTAGTGGTTATCGGGGACACTCGGTTTGTTGGTGGAAGCCACCTTGTTGGTTTTTTGGCTTGTTTGAGTTCTGGTCGGTCTTGGGACCGGTAAGGTTTTTGTCTCTGAGTTCTCGGGTGTGGTTGCCGAAGGTTGTGGTTGTGACATCAATGGTGAAGCTTTAGGGTTTCGTTTTGGTTAGGATTGGTTTCAGGCCCAACAATTTTGTTTTGGTTCTTTCTTTGCTGTTGTTATAGTTTTTGAGTTTTGTGATGGGTAAATTGGGGTATTATAAACTTGATTGTATTTGTTTTTATTTCATGATTGATAAATCGGACGATAAGATTTTATTTAGTTAGTTTGTTTAAGATTCCTTTATTGGAATGCTCTTACGCAGTATAATAGATCTTTATATCTTATTGTTCTTTTCTATTACTTCAAAAGGTGAGATTTTATACCCTTCATTCTCCGATAATAAAACAAATGTTGCATGATCGATTGGAATAAACTAACTAAATAAAATAAAAAATAATGTTTTTCTCTCGCGACTTGAGAGCCTACTCTAGCTTTAGCCCTAACCTCGCCGCTATGGAGCTTTCGTCTACCGTTGCTACTGCTGCGCCGCTTGGGGTGGTCGGCTTTGTCGTCCCCGTATTCTCCTATCCTGTCCAGATGACCTCGCAGACCACACCTGGTGCGGGGTTTGCGTACAGGTGGAGGTGACTGGCTTTTCCTCAACCCTCTGCACCTCTCCCCTCCTCCGACCCTCTGATGTCCTCGGTGACTCCTCTTTCGATCGCCAGGTCTCCTTGTCCTTCTCCCTTGGCTCCATCCAGTCGCCCTGCCTCGACTGATCGACATGACCTCTCGCGTATGGTGACCCCTCCTTCTCTCGCCGCCGCTGCACCCGCTGCAGTCACGACGCCAGCACTGGAATCCACTATCCCTGATGGTGGATTTCTCCTTTCTACCATCCTCTTCGGCATCTTGCTTCGGCTGTTAGGCCACCCTCTGCGATCCCCCCATCTATGGAACCAATCTATGGGGAGGCTACTCTCTCGGATCGACGTCTCTGGTATCGTATGCTAACTCAAGGCGGGGGAGGCCTCTGTATCGCCCTATACCTTCCCCCCAAGTACTGGCCCTTTGGCCTTACCTCTCCCGAACCCTGGCGGGACGACTCTTCCGCCCAGTCTCTCGTCCTCCCCTATCGGCCATCACCTTGCTCTGGCGTTGTTCGTTGGCGGCGAGGATTCTAGAGTTTCTTTGACTTTCGGTGTTACCCCGACCCTGCTTAGGGTTTCTACCCTGACCCTACCTAGGGTCTCCTCGGTCCCACAAGCGGAACATGTTTTGGTTCCACCTGGCACATTGGATTGAAAGCGGCCCATCGGACCCTCACACTCCCTCGGCTGGTGGGAGTCCGGGCTCAGTCCCCTCCTTCCCCAATACTGCCACAGCCGCATCCGATTTTGAGGAATGGGGACTTGACCGCGTGTGAAGACTTGGATACAGAGGACCCACATCCACCGATGACTAAGTCTCGTCGAGGTCGGCCCTAGGCCCTCACATCCTTGGCCCGCTATGCTAGGGAGAAGTTTCTCCTACCGACCCCGTCGTCGCCCGCGCTGTAGGTCGCCATAGAGGGTACTGCTCTCGCGGGTTGACCCCCTGGGATGGGGGTTAAACAGGCGGGGGCTGGTAAGCAGCCCAGGTCTCGACGAGGTTGACCCCAAGCCCTTACATCCTTGGCCCGCTATGCTAGGATAAGTTGGTCTTGCCGTGTCACGCCTCAAATCCGGTTTTGACCGGACTCGAGACGTGACTTAAGGAAAAGTAATTTTATTCATAATAAACCATTAACAATTTCCATAAAATCTTTCAATGTAATTCTCAAACCAAAGTATATCAATTTAAAACATAAGTAAATCCCTTAACAAGGGTGTGAAAATCCAAAGTAAATCCTCAAAAGGTTCATGACATAAAATATGGCCAACGTCTCTAGAACGATACCCGGACCATAGAAGCTCCCGAGCCTCGAGTCCTCTACTCATCAATCAAGCCTGTAACAACAACAAGTAAACAAATAGGGGTGAGCTTGCGCTCAGTAGGGAAAATACATAACGAGGGCGACCTTTAAGCTCAAAAATTGCAATTAAGGACAACGAAGTATTTCTTAGCAATTAACAGGAAGTAGACAATCCAATTAATGCCGTGGCACATGAAGTCACCACCCTCCGATCCACACATGATGTGTCCTGTCGGATTTTCCCTCAGTCTAGAGGAGACGCATATCATCAAGGATACCGGTAACAACCCCTGAGGGCGCTTATCGTCGGGATTCTCGGAAACGTCTCCAAAGAGCTATATGTCCTCGGGAACCAAGTTAGTACTCCCAAAGGAAGCATACACTTGGGTGAATCAACAATAACCAATTATAAATGAATAACGCACTCAAGCAATCACGAAGCAACCAAGTCATAACGAGTCCCAATTCATCACAACACACCACACGAATCAACATAACCTTAACTTACCAATTAGTTACCAACCATGACCCATCGGTCCATCGATCACCTGATCGTACCGGTTGGTATGACCAGTCATACTTGATTCTCCATTCAATGATGCAAGGAATCAAGCATTCATTCAAATACATTCAACAATCAAGTTCAACATTCAATACTCTAGTTGTAATTGACTCTTAGTCTATCCACTAAGCAATCAATCATGTGAACCTAGCACAGAACTAATCTGACGGCTCATCACGGCCTCTCTACTAGTAAAGCAATTCCCAAGTATTGAAAGCGAGTTATACTAGTGATTTGCATCCTACGCATGCTTACTAGACACGCCCGGTTATTAGTAATTGAGAGACAATTAATCTAGTTATTCGCATCCTATATGCATCTCTAGGACCTTTCCAATTTTATTAGCCTAATAGGCATACTAAGCGTCATCAAACGAGGAATTAAGACTTTCCCTACCTCGTGGCCTTCCTCTAAAACTCTGTTGTCAAACTCGGTAGTCACAACTCCGTTCTTCACACGGGTTCCGGCGTGATCTTCGTTCTTCTAGCTTGGGTTCAAGTTCTTCCTTCCTTGCTTGCTCGGTACCACGGTCTTAGACCACAATAAGACCAAAATTAGTAACCCAACGATGTGCTCCTCTCCCCAAAATACAGACAATACTCAAAAGTAACGGAAACAAGGTTTAAAGGAATGATTTAGGAATCGAAAGGGGTTAAAAAGGAAGGTTTTAGGGTCTGGAAATCTTATCCGGAAGGCAGCCCGGTCCGTATCACTGGCCGTGCCGGAACCTGGCACGGACCGTATCACAGACCGACCCGGAGTCTGACATGGACCGTGTGAGGTACCGTGCCGGACTCGCGTCCGTTCCGTGCCGCGTACCGTGCCGGTACCAGACCGTTTCGTGCGGCCTGCCGTGTCAGCACATGGCCCGGTCCGGGTTGCCTACCGTGTCAAACTAGAACAGATCCTTCCCCTTTCTTTCCCAACTCGAATTCCACGAAAATCAACTAAAAAACCCCATTTCTAAGTCCTTCAAACTCCAAAATGGTCAGCAAAACTCTCCAATCAACACCACCCTCAATGGGTTCATCAAAACTTCAACCAAAACACAATCAAACAACCTATCTTCACTAACCCAACTCCAACAATCATCAAAATAGCTAGTTCTTCAACTCCAAGCCAAATACCCACAAAACCCATAGATTGAAAGTGGATGAAATGAGAAGTTTAGAGCATCCATACCTTGAGGATGTGTAGGAGATGAAGCTAGCAAGCTTGGAAAGGAGAAATGGTGGAAAGATGAGCCAAAAATCTTCTCTTAGCTCTCTTTCTTCTTGCTCAAGCCAAGAGCTTCTCTCTTCTCTCCTGCTAGAAATTATCAGCTACAAAATGAGGGGAATGGCTGAATTTGTGTCCAATAAATGCCTTAAATGACCTAAATGCTAAATGATCAAAAGGCCATTTCAAGTTTTATCCATTTAGAGTCTTTAGGGAGGGTCAAGAGGTCATTTCAACTCCTTTTCTTCTCACCCAAGCCTCCAATGCCATGCGGCATTGTGGGAGCCACTTTATTTTAATAAAGTTCCAGCAGTCCAAATTTAGTCGGGAAAAGTCGATATAAAGTCCAAGTTTGACAGACAGTTGACTTAAACAATATCATAGTAAAACTGAAGGAAACGACCCAACTAAGCTAACCATGAGGTTGGCAAAGCTTTTTGGGCCCCGGAAAGGTCCCGAATGACTTCCCGAGTCATCGGTTGACTTTTCCTGCCAAAAGTCGAACTTGGTTAGGATTCACCGGCTCGACCGGGATCGACCGGGGGCGGTTCTTACATGCCGACCCCGTCGTCACCCGTGTGGCAGCTCGCCATAGAGGATACTGATCTCGCGGCTCTAGCGCACGATACACACCCACGGGCTGAGGCAACACCGGACAACTAGGCGAGGACTGGGAAGCAATCCAGGCCTCGACGAGGTCGGACCCAGGCCCTTACATCCTTGGCCCGCTACGCTAAGGATAGGCTGTTTCTGCCAACCCCGCCATCGCCCGCGCTGCAGGTCGTCATAGAGGGTACTGATCTTGCGGGGGGTTTCCTCGTGCTGGGAGATGGGTCTCCTCCATTGGTTCAAGGAAAGGCCAAGCGCCTACGGGGTAAGGCATCACCAGACCACCAGGTGAGGGCTGGTAAGAGGCCTCGCGAGAAGGGATGGTAGACGCCCGGGACTGGCCTTGGGAGGGGTTCCTGTATGAGGTGTTGCCTCCCGCCTTCATCATTACCGTCGAGATCTTTCAGTATCTTCGGTACCTCGTTCCCTCTATCCGCCTTCTGCCTTTGCCCACGGGGCTCCAACTCAATACTGTCGAGGACGGTTCTATTGTGAAAAGAACTGCTAGTATCTTTACATGCTCTATGTCTGTTTTTTGTGATCAGAGAATCTCTGATACACTGTCTTGTTATTACACCCAAATTATTTAATAAAAATATGTACCTTTCGCTAAAAAAAAAACTAACTAAATAAATAAATGTAATAGAGATTTACCTTTTCTATTTAAAATAGATAGACTATTTTAGTGCAAATGCTCATAAACTAATTGGAATTTCTTGAAACCCGTGTATGCAAGATTGTGAAAACTTTCTCCAACTAAGCAGCGTCTGAATTTTCCACAAAAACCCAAAGATTAAAATATATATACATTTACCGGCAAACAGAACACAAAGCTCCCAAATCTTATATTACAATAAAATAATTCCCCGGAACCAAAATTTCAATCCCATAGCCTTCATGTTTCTTTGTTTCAAATCCTATTTCGCTTCCCTACCTCACATGTTTGGTCTCTCAACTCTGAATCATGATTTCTTATCCAAATTAAATAACAAGAATGAAAATTGATCTCTCTCTCATACTTTTGGGAGGAGCTTAATGATATCAAATATGCTCTCCAAAACTAGAGGAAAATATATTATTCTTTATTCTTTAAGTTGATATGAGTAATCAGAAAGAATATTTTATCTTATTTGGAATCAAACAAATCATATGTTATAAAAAATAAGTAAAAAAAGTAGAAATTTTCAATGAAAAAAATCATTTTAGTTCTTTTAAAACTTAGCTCACAAAGTAGGAAGTATTAAGGTTGAAAATATAATTTAACATTAATATAAAAATTCAGTCAAACAATCTAATCTGTAAGTAAATTCACCTAGAGGCTAGAGGTCATCCACGAATAACTAAAAAGAAATATTGCGATCTTGTACTATCATTGATGGACTGTCTTGTTTCTTGCTTTATTTCTTACATGTCATTACTAGTTGGCATTGGGACTTGCAGTCACCAAGACCCAGGCTTTAGAATAATAGAATCTCCTTCACAGTTCACACTATAACTACTTTACGAATATAAAATAATTAACTAAAACCCTAATTTAATAAGCTTTGTATAATATTATTATTGGGCATGTAAGAGGTGAAAATGATTTGCCTTGATTAGGTTGGATTCACAATACAGTACTACAATAGAGAAATCATAATGGCGTGCAATACATGAGCAACCATGAACCAAACTCTGGAAATAGAAAAGACCAGTTCAAGGAAGAAGACAATGAGTTCAACGTAAAAATAATAATAGAGATTTATGAGATTCCCTCTCAAATAATGTATCACTGTTTTGCCAATTAGGACCGTTCATGTGGTTTTCACCTCTCATTACATGGGGTAAGAGAAATGGCAACATGATAAAGTTCTTACCCACTCTTGGTTTTGGTTTGTCTCGTTAGAGCCCGTATTAAGGAGGCAGAAACTCTGAGGCTTGAGACTGAACTCTCTGTTCACGGGATAGGGTTCAGCCCCCTACCTCCTAAACAGAGTGTGTTCCGTATTAAAGAGACAAGTATGAGGCAGGGTTGACTGTATAAATAATTAAGTTTTTAACTGAATTTATTAACGTAATTTTTAAATCAACAACTACTAAATAAAATAGAAATAAAATTCATAAATAGAAATAAAAGTTTATTAATAAAATACAAAATTTAAAAAATACATAACATAAAAAAATACATATCTATTTTATGTTTTACATAATTAGACATCCACATTAATGTGGTCGATTTGTTTATGAAGTTTTCGAATTTTAGCCATCCATACCTGCATAATTTCCAAATGATGCTCCTTCTATTTCGGGGTAAAATCGGACGTGTCCGTAGCCCTCATATCTTTAATTTCCTGCATATTTTTATCAACTTTCTGGTCAAGAGCCACGGTAAGCTTCGCCTTCTCACACCTCCACTGATCCATTTGGACGAGATACGATGCCATGTCCGCCAAACTCTTCCTCTTCCTCTTCACGGCCTTATTGTCAATTGAGCGTTCTCGTGGAGGCGGCATGCCAATTGGGAAACTTGCACCCCTGGTTGGGGAACTAGGACGTCCGGTTGGGGAACTTGTACCCCCGGTTGGGGAACTTGGAGCGATTGGGGAACTTGGACGTCCGGCTGGTTGCTCGTCACCACTTAAATGTATGACATTATCATCGTCGGTGGGGAGTGAAGTGGGCGGGGTTGTGCTGCTATAACTGTCGGACTCGTCCAATCATCGTCGAAGTACCTCGACTTTGCCTTCATCTGCCCAGAACTTGTCATCATTTTCCAACGGCTCTATCCAATGGTGGATCTTGAAAATCTTCGGCTCAAATTTGATAGGCATGGTGTGGATTCGATAGAGTTCCATCACCCGCTCCCTGTACTTTTCTTCGTTCCAGCCGCTATGATCTACCTGGGCCCTCTCCTTCCTCAGCAGTGTGATATACCGCCTGACTCTTGTAGCACTTTTGTTGAAATGGCTCTTGACGGCTTGCACCGTCCACTGATTGTTTGGGAAATTCCCAGCTTTGCACAAGTGCCTCTTCACCGTGCTCTAGAACGTTTTTTTTTGATAAATGATGGTTTTATTCATGGCGTTGTAATAACATATTACAAAGCACGAGGTGCAATACCCCAAAATAACCTACTACAGAAAGGAAAAACCAAGTAAGATAAAGAGGAGTATTAACTCCTAACAACGAAAATGTAAACAAGATGATGGGAAGTCAGCCAAAGAGGCAAGCTGACATCCTCCAAGATATCACCAGACATCCTGCAAATGCTGAAACTGTGATGTTGGAGCTTACTGAAGACAATGTCAACCGAATCAGACTGGCGCCTGAAAACACCAGAATTCCTCTGCAACCAAATATGCCAAAGAACAAGGTAGCCAACCTTGACCCATATTTTCCACCAGCGCCTTCTACCCAAACCTCGCCAAGCAGAGATCAAGGCCAAACAATCACCCGGCACCACCCAAATAATCGACCACCATGAATAGACTTTGGACCAAAGCGACCAAGCAAAAACACAGTGCAAGAAGAGATGGGAGGCATCCTCGAAAACAGTAGCACAAAGGCAACAGAACATATCATTGAGGGATATACGCATACCTCGCTCCTCTAAGAAAGTTTTGGTTGGAACTGCATTGTGAGCCAGTAACCAGACCAAAGAGCTGTACTTGGGGGGGGGGGGGGGGGAGATTCTTGACCCAGAGAAATCCCCCTCAAGGAACCGGAGACAGAGCACTGTCATCTAGCAAAAGAAAAGCAGAGGCCGAAGTGAAGCCCGAACGGTGATGAGACCAAGAGACCGAGTCCGGGGAACCTGGCCGAATGGTGACTGAGGCTAGAAGACCCATAAGCAAAGCTAAATCCTCTCGCTCATAAGAGAAATAAAAGGGTCGGCGATAAACAATGCACCAAGAGGCATTTCTCCATAACTCCCCAACACGAGACCACTTACCCAGACAGAGACTATAAATTCTTGGGAAGCGATAACGAAAGGCTAAGGGGCCAAGCCAAATATCCTGCCAAAAACGTATACGGTCACCTTCCCCAACACACCAATGCAAACTCTGATCCCCAAACAAACCTCTGAAGGTCGGTGAGGCAGAAAGTTCCATAATATGGCCAAAAATGAAGGAGGAGCCTGGCTTATCTAGAGCAGTCAAGTCCCATTCAGACAAGTTCCAGCCGAACTTTGCACAAAGGACCCGTTTCCACAAGGAATCCTTCTCAGTGGCAAATCTCCAGAACCATTTAGCTAGCAGACTTTGGTTGACTCTCTCCAAGCCTCTAATCCCTAGGCCGCCCTCACTTTTGGGCTTGCAAATAGTGGACCAACGAACTTTGCAAAAAACCCGAGAGTGAGCCTTGTTATGCCACAAAAACCGCCGTCTCCAAGACTCCAAATCCTGAATAACTCCTTTCGGTGCCCTGAAAAGGGACATGTAGAAAATAGGCAAAGCAAACAAGGTGGACTTTATCAACACTAGTCTTCCCGGCATAGAAAGGTCCTTAGTCTTCCATAAGGCAAGGGAGTCCTTAAACTTCTGGATGACAGGAGCCCAAAAAGATCGGCGCCTAGGATTCGCGCCCAAGCTAAAACCAAGGTATTTGAAAGGTAGAGAACCAACCAAACACCTCAGGGAGGAGGCGACTGAGTCTGGTGTGCAAGTCCTTGCATTAAGGAGTATGGCAGTGGACTTTTCAAAGTTGATTTTGAGCCCTGAACATAGCTGAAAAGTGAGTAAAGTGCTCTTGAGACGGAGGAGATCTTTAGGGGACCCTTTCACAAATAACAGAGTTTCATCTGCGAACTGGAGATGGGACAGAACCGGACCACTAGGACCAAGCTGAATGCCTGAGAATTTCCCCAAACTTATTCCCTTGTCAAGGACCTGATGCAAACCTTCAGCAGCTAACAAGAAGATAAAGGGTGAAAGGGGGCACCCCTGCCTAATACCGTTCAGGATAGGGAAGTCCATGCTCGGAGAACCATTCACCAACACAGCCACAAAAGCCCGAAAACAGGAAGCCATCCAAGATCTCCACTTCGGCCCAAAATCCATGGCCTTCATAACCTCATCCACATAATCCCAATGTACCTTGTCAAAGGCCTTCTCGAAGTCTAATTTGAGGACAACAACCTCTTCACCAGATCTCCAGACCCAGTCTATGACCTCAGAGGCGATCAAGACACCATCTACAAGTTGCCTGCCTGCCACAAACCCCGATTGGGAGTCACCAATGATGTCATCAAGAACCTATCTAAGCCGGTTGGAGAGGACCTTAGCTAGGATCTTGTAGGGACCCGAAATAAGGCTGATTGGGCGAAAACCTTGAAAGCTAGCTGCATTTTGATGCTTAGGGATCAAGGTAAGGAAAGTGGAGTTTAGACCCTTACCAATGGTCCCTGAAGCATAAAAGTCCGAGAAGAACCTCAACAAGTCATCCTTGAGCACATCCCAACATTCCTTGTAGAATAAAAGAGAGAAACCATCAGGTCCCGGTGCCTTCTCTGAACCACAAGCTGAGAGGGCTGCTCGAACTTCTTCTAGCGAGAATGGCTCTTCAAGAAAAGAAATCTGGCCGGCTGACAACCTAGCAAAAGGAAGGGAGGGGAGGGGCACCCTGGACACCGGTTTGGAGAAGCGAAGGCCAAAGTGCGCTGCTGCAAGTCGCTTGATATCAGAGGGATCGGTATATGAAACCGAATCGACCGTGACCTGCACAATCTTGTTTCTGGAGGCCCTAACATTTGCAATCTTGTGGTAAAACCGAGAGCAAAGGTCACCTTGCTTGTGCCACTTCAAACGGGCCTTTTGGCTCCAAATTCGTGCAAGGACCTTCTGTTTGCGTATGAGACGCACACGCAATAGAGAACGGGCCACACATTCAGCATCCGATAGAAGGCTATCATCCAGGGCCGAGTGAAAAGAATCTATCTCCGCCTCAAGGGCTTCTACATCTCGATCAGTACGGCCAAACACCTCAAAACCCCAACGATGCAAGTCACGTCGTAGGCAACGGAGTTTGAACCAGAGACAATAACCAGCCGAACCTTGACAATCATAAGAATCCCACAAAGCCTTCACATCTGATCGGAAATGCTTGTGATCGATCCAAGCATTGAGAAACCGAAGAGGCTTGGGACCCCAATCAACCGAAGCAACTTCCAAGGTAAGCGGACGATGATCAGATAGAGAGCGTGGGTGAGCTCACTGGACCAGGTCGCCAAACATGATCAGAGCCGAGGGCGAGACCACAAAGCGGTCTAGACGAGACGCTTTTGATCCCCCTCCATACCAGGTATAATTAGCACCCACAAGATTAAGATCAACCAGCTCCATTGCCTGCAGAAAGTCACTAAACAAAGAGCAATCTGATGTAGACGTTTGAGTGTTACGTCTCTCATCAGCATTAAGGACAAAATTAAAGTCCCCTCCTGCTATGAGGATGTCCCCAAACGAAAACCGATCAACAATAAGCAGGTCCCAAAGAGTGCTACGAGCAGAGGATAAAGAAGGGCCATAAAAATTTAGAAATGAAACAAGTTGACCTGTACTGATGTGGGTGCCCGACCAAAAGAGAGCGGAACCAACCGGACGAGAACTAGCCATGGAGAACGAGGAAAGCTTCCAAGCTGAAAAAAGGCCACCAGCAGCACCATCGGAGGGGATATGTCAGAAATCACATCCCTGGAATAGGCCACACTCCCAGAGAAAGACGACAGTAATATCAGAGATTTTAGTCTCTTGCATCATGACAAATTCAGCTCGGTGTGCAAGGATAACTCTCCGAATGTCTCTCCTTTTATGAGGAGAGTTCGCTCCTCTCACGTTCCAAGAGAGAAGCTTCATGCTGCTAACAAGAGGGAGAGCTAGTAGAGACAACGGGATTGTCTCCACTAGGAACACCAGAAGCTGTGCCTTCAAGCTGCAAGTACCCAGTAAGTTCAGCCTCAATGTTCTCAAATTGTTCCCTCACGTCCCCACCTGCAGCCAAAGCCTTAAAGCCAATTCTCTCCACGTGGTTCCAGGTAGTCGGAGTAGGAGAGGGGAGTTTAGAAGGACCCGTAACCTCAAAGGGTGTGGCAGGAAGTCTAGAACGTCTCTTACTCAGACCAGAGGAGCTGGCTTGTAATGCACGCAAGGCCGATGAGCTGGCACCCAAAGCTGGCTGGCTTTTGGCCACTCCGCCCAGAGTTGGCCGAATTTTGGCCGCTCCGCCCAGGATGGGCCGGTCGCTGGCGAGGTCGCCCGAAATTGGCCGGTTGTTGGCCACACCGCCCAGAGTTGGCCGAGAATTGGCCGCTCCGCCCAGGATGGGCCGGTCGCTGGTGAGGTCGCCCAAAGTTGGTCGGATGTTGGCCACACCGCCCATGCTTGGAGAGGAGTTGGCGAGCCCTCCCGGATTTGGCTGGTCAGTGGAGAGACCGCCCGAGCTTGGCCAAGTTTTGGCGAGGCCGCCCAGGGTTGGCCGATGGTTGGCGAGGCCGCCTAGAGTTGGCCGGTCCTTGGCGCGGTCACCCAGCGATGGCCGAGAATTGGCGATGCTGTCTTGAGATGGAAGTTCCTTGGCGATAGGTACAACAGAGAACGTGTTCCGATCTTGAGAGGTTCCGGTGACGGGGTCGTGCGTTGTGCGTAGCCAGGAGTTGATCAGGAGCATATCCACTTCAGGGGGCCATTTGCTTCGCCTGTATGGTGTCTCCCGGGTCCTCGGTCCCACGGATGATGAAGTAGACGACAGGCAGGTTCCGGTGGCGGCCGACATCGAGAATTGTTGTTGGCCGAAATAGTTGGCCCCCATGTTGTAAGGGTCGAACATTGGGCGGTTGAATACCCCAGTCGTGTTTGGCAGTTGTCCAATTGGATTGGGCTGTTGTCCGATTGGATTGGCCGGTTGTCCCGTTGGGTAGGCCGATTGTCCTATTCCACCTACATTGACATTTAAATTTTAATTACAATTAACAATGGATAATTCAAATTTTGATCATACATAATTAAAATTAAACATATAATTTAACTACAATTGAACATACATGAAATTTAAATTAATGAAATGTTTAATATTTTAATTAACGAAATAAATAAAATTATAATTCATAAAATTACTTTGGCCCAAAGAGAGGCCATGTATCGGTTGAACGCCTCAGGGTTCCAACCACCGGTTGAGGTGAAACTGGTTTGTAACATATGTACGTAGGTCGAACCGGGTTGATTGGTGGTCGCACCTTGGTGATTGGTGTTCGCACCTTGTTGATCGGTGTTGTCTTCCTCGTCCGTATTGAAAACTTGGTGTTCCAGCGGTTGAGTGAAACCGTCGTCAGACATTATCGATCGGATTTTGCAAAGACGATATGAACTTGAGAGAGTGAGGTTTGAGAGAATTTAGAAGTTTGTTGTGTGGATTTGGTGAAATGGGGTGAGGGGTATTTATAGTGGTTGAAGAAGTGTTTTTTTTAATGTATTTTGTATTTGATTTTTTAAAAAATGCAGCTGTTGCCGGCCATTGCTGAGAGCAACGATTATTTTTTTTCGGCCCGGACACGTGGCACACTGTCACTGGGCAGTAGAGAGGCAGAGAGGCGCGAGGCTGCAGGGCTGATTTTGGCCCCGCGCCTCTACCCCCCGAACCCGAGCCCAACCTCTCCTGCCCCGCGCCCCGCACGCCCCTCTCCCCACACCGACTGAACCTCGAGGCTGAACCCCTTTCCCCTTCTGCTCCCGTCCCGGCCTAGTCATCAAGCCCCCTTCGATGCGGATGCTCTTAGAACATATTTAACGGCAAACTACTGTACAATGGTTTAAGAACATCTTTTTCTCTCTTCCAAACTATTATTTTCTACCACTACACCTTCAATAACAAACTATTTTCAATGGTTTGGAGTTATGGTTTGTACTTTCACTATTTAAAAAATCACTTTAAATAAAATTATTATTTTTATTTATACCAAATATGAAATACATTATATTATTATATTACTCTAATTATCAACATCAACTCCAAATTTAGCCCAAATATGTTCGATGAGGTCGACGTGGAGGCTGTTATGGACATCCCGATCCTTGATTCATGCTATATGCCCCAATATACTTGTATAGTCTACCGTTGGTAGTGATCCTCTAGGGTCGCTGGTTCTGGGACACCAATATCTGCAAACGGATCAGTGGGGTACGACCTCCGTTGATCCTCAACAATCATGTTCTACAGAACAATACAACAAGTCATGATGATTGCGAGTAAGTGCCTAGCCCACATTCGGCTCGGACGAGTAACGATGTGGAAGCAAGACTGTAGAACTTCAAATGCTCGTTTGATATCCTTCATGCACGCTTCTTGGACTCTAACAAAGCACTTTTGCTTCGCCATTTGTGGTGCCAGTATTGTCTTCACAAATGTAGCCCAAGGAGGATAAATTCGTCCAGTCAAGTAATAAGAGGTTGTGTATTCGTTACCGTTGAACGTGAAATTCATATCTAAAGCGAAGCCTCGACATGCATGGTGAGATAATGTAGAACTATTGAGCACGTTGATGTCGTTTTTGGAGCCCGGTGTTCCAAAAAAAACGTGTTATATCCACAGGTTTTGGGATGCAATGAATTATAACATGATTATGGGGACGTACCCGTGGTCTTTGCTTGAGAATTGTGCAGCCCATGCCACATGACAGTTCTACCAATCTCAGTGCATGCAGTCGAGACTCCTTATCATACCCTGGAAGCCGCACAGTTGGTTGATTTCCAGTAGACGACGTGTATCCTCCTCGGTCGAGCGTCGTAGATATGTCCACCCAAAAATCCTAATGATGCCGATGCAAAACTTCTTGACGCATTTCAAAGCAGTGCTCTTCGCCATTCGCAAGTACTCGTCAATGACATCGATGTGATCTCATTAGGGGTGTCGTAGTCCCGAGCCCTGGTCTGAATTGTCCTGCATGGTGACTTTGGAAAGCCCCTTCAAGCTTCCTCATCTTGCTGAATCCCTCGTTCCATGTAAGACCACTAGCCTCTGAGTTCCTAGGGGTGTTGTGTATGTAGAAATGATCATGTGATTGCTAGGTCCACTGTTCGCTCCCCGGGTCCCCTTCAGGAAATTTGTCAAAAATCTGCTTGGCGCCAACATGGTGGCAGCTGACGGACCTACCCGTGACCACCTGGGGACTTCCATTGGTTTCTTTACCCTGTCCCTACTTCCTCCATGGCTTCCCGGAAGTGGGTTGTCTGGAGAAAACGAAATAGGCTTGGGTGTGGGGTAGAGCATATCCTAGTTCTGAACCAGAGTGTCATCCAGACTATTGACTGTTGGGTCTCGAGGTAGGGTTGGAGATGAACCAACTCGCAGCGGAAAATCAATGAAAACCAAGAGACGATTAAACCATGAAACAACTAACAAAGAATGGATTCACAAGAGAAAAATTCAGCACTATTTCTTACCAAAACAAGAACACCGGTTAACGAATGATTGGCTTGAGTCTCCAAGACGCCTACGTATCCACATGGGAATCAAAGCCACATAGTTCTTCTCTTTGAGGACTCAAGAACACAAAAATGGAGGTGGAAACTAGCCAAACCCGAAATGGCCATCGAAGAGGGAGAGAAAATGTGTTTCCTATTCTTGTCTTGTCTTTGTTATGTTGAAAAAAGATGACTTAAACATAACAAAACCCATACTTGTCCAACTAAAGGCATGGGACAAGTATGGTGTCAAGTAAGGTGTAAATAGGACAAAGTATGGCAAGACAAGATTGGGTTAGGTGGTGAATCACCAACACCTTAATCCTTGTCTTGCTTACTTAGTACTAATTAATCAAGACTTGATTAATTAGTTCCATGGGCCTTGGTTGCATGGGCCTTTCATGGGCCTCTTGGAACATGGCCCGTGGCCATTTCCAACGAGGTCCCGTGATTCGCTCATCGCCTCCATGCCTTCCATACCGGAAATGTCCAACATTATCCGACGCGATCAATCCCAAGACTCCAAGCCTTGTCTCGATCCGTAAAGTCCTATTCACTTACGGGCACATGATCCAAAACCCAGTTTTGGTCATGTCTCGAGACAACTCCCTTTTGGCCATTCTCCATAAATGTGTCAATGAGTTTCATCCTCCGGTGTGACCCTTAGGTTTATGCATGTCAATAGATCAACGTAAAATCCCATTTTACTTGATCCTATTTAAGTGGCAACTAACGAGACTTTAGTATTGCCTGACACTACATAACGAATCGACCCTGTCGATTCTAACCTTTCCGTCGTCCCTGTCATTATCCTTTTATCTCCGATATCCTGATTGAGATAAGGCATAGAGCCGTCATCCTTATTATTCTCAATCACCGTTCCTTGATATGTGAGATGACTGAAGATATGATACCCAGTATCATGTGCATGGCCATGTTATTCTTTCAGTCACTCTCGATCAAGCGGCCGAGAACCGATATCTTTCCCATACCTCAGTATGAGGGATAAATCCCTTAGCCGCCTTTCGTGTCACTCATGTAGCCCGTCCCCAAGCCAATCCTGGCCGTTATGGAAGCCCTGTTACGGACAACGTTAGGCTCAGGTCAAACTCAGTTGTTGACTACATAGCGATCACAAAGACTCCTTGGTCTAAGGATACATGACAAGCTACAACACTGAATATGTTCATGACTTAATCTATGGCACATATTCAGGGCGGGTCGTCCAATATCATGTCCCACATGATATCTATGATCAGACTCCGGAATCTCATTCCAATGACTAACCGAACGTAAGCCATAAAGAGCCATCTTTCATACTAGTCGCTTCTAGTGAAGCTTTGTTGACTAGGGACCCATCGAGTGTGATCTATCTCGATCTATGGTTCTATTCGCATGGTGGGCATAGATCAGAGCACACATCGATATATTACTCCAACACATAAGTAATATAAAGCCGCTTTAATTTTATTGCTAACGATGATATATACATTTGGACATTTATGATTGAGCTACGGGCACTAAGACTAACAATCTCCCACTTGCCCTAGTTCCAATCTAAACTCCAATATGTCCCAATCGACTTTACATGTCTAACATGTTCAGGCAGTGACACTGCCTTAGTCAAAGGGTTGGCTATGTTATCATCTGTTGCAATATCGGTTATCTTTACTTCACCTCAGTTCAGTATTTATCTGATGAGGTGGATATGCCGCAGTACATGTTTGGATTTGTTATACGATCTAGGCTTTTAGCTTGCGCAATGGCCCTTGTGTTGTCGCAAGATGGATTCACCGGGCTGGATGGGTTTTTAATTACACCCAGCCCTGCCATGAATTTCCAAATCCACATAGCCTCCTTACCTGCCTCTGCAGCATCCATGTACTTGGCCTCTGTCGTAGATTCGGCAATGATATCTTGCTTTACGCTCTCCCAGCTAAAGCTCTGCCATTCAGCGTAAACACATATCCTGATTGACTTCTAAAGTCATCTGGATTTGTCTTGGAAAACTAGTGTCTACTCATCCTTCGACGACTAGTTCAGCATCATCTTTCCCCCGGGTTAGAATGATGTCTACTGGTACAACATAAGGCGTACGAGACGTCTGGTCTCATACATGTCATGGCATATATGATCGATCCTGCCCCCAGGCGCATAGGATTCTCATCATCCTTTTCAGCTCATCAGGTGTCTTAGGACACTGAGTCTTGCTGAGATGAATACCATGACTAGTGGGTAAGAGTCCTTTCTTTGAATCGAGCATTAAGAACCTACTCAATGCCTTTTTCACATAGGTTCCCTGACTTAAATCCAAGACCCTCTTGGTGCGATCTCTACATATCTTAATCCTTAAGATATAAGAAGCATCGCCTAAGTCCTTTATTGAAAAACACTTCCTCAACCAAGCTTTAGTCTCGTGCAAGGTTGGGATGTCGTTTTCAATGAGAACCAGAAAGGTAATCTTGCTCCCACTAGCCTTCTTATAAACGCAAGATTCATCCTCGTTCTTGATTAAGCCAAATCCAATTACAGCTTCATCAAAACGAAGGATCCAACTCCGAGAAGTTCGTTTCAATCCATATATGGATTTCAACAACTTATAAATCTTTCCTTTATTCTTCGGATCGTCAAAACCTTTGGGCCGAGACATACAAATGTACTCAGTCAAATTTCCATTTAGGAAAGCGGTTTTGACATCCACTTGCCATATCTCGTAATTATGATACGCAGTTATGTCAAGAAGAATTTGGATCGATTTTGACCATAGCCACTAGGGAGAAGGTTTCCTCATAGTCAATCCATGCCTATAACCTTTCGCCACCAGTTGAGCTTTGTAGGTCAGAGGGTTGCCGTCCATGTCCATCTTCACCTTGAAGATCCATTTGCATCCGATGGTCATTACCCCATTGATAGGATCAACCGGTTCCCAGACTCGGTTGTCCGACATGGATTGCATTTCCTCCCTCATGGCTCCCAGCCATAACTCGGAGTTGGGCCCATCCACGACTTCCTGAAAGGTGGCTGGATCATCGTGATCCACCATGACTTCATTGTCACCTCCAGATACCATATCTTGGAGGTGGAAGATTGATCCTTTCAAATTGCCTTGGACCTTCCGGAATTGTAACAGGAATTGGTTCTTACTCTACGACAATCTCTGGCTCCTTTCTACTGGGTTGCCAATTGGTTTAGACGGATCTGTACCATCCTGAATTTCTTCGAGATGCATAGTCCTCCCAATGACGTCTTTGGAAACAAAACTTCTTTTCCATAAAGACCCCGCCCCATGCGACGAACACCATGTTCTCACTGGGATTGTAGAAGTAGTATCCCCTTGTTGCTTTGGGATACCACACGAAGGTGCATATCTCAGATCTTGGTTCGAGCTTAGTCGAAACCAAATGTTTCACATAAGCCTCGCAACCACAAATCTTTAGGAAGGACAAAGCGGGCATCATCCCGTACCATTTTTAAAATGGTGTCCCTTCCACACCATTCGTCGAAGCCCGATTCACTATGAATGCGGTCGTCTCTAGAGCAAGACCCCTAAAAGAGATTGGGAGATCAGTCCAACTAATCATGGAACAGACCATTGTCTAACAATGTCCGATTTCTCCGTTTGGCTACACCTTTCAACTACAGTGACCTAGGAGGAGTCCATTCCAAAAGGATCCCATTCTCTTTTAGATGATCTAATAACTCTGTGATCAAGTATTTTCCACCTCGATCCAATCGAAGTGCCTTAATACCTTTGTCGAGCTGGTTTTCTACTATAGTCTTAAACTCTTTGAATTTATCAAAAGCTTCAGACTTATGTCTCACCGAATAGACATAACCATATTTACTGTAATCATCAGTAAATGTGATAAAGTAGCTAAAACCCCTCTTGGCAAGTGAACTTATTGGTCTACACACATTCGAGTGTATCAGCCCCAATAATTCACCCGCCCTTTCATCGAGATCGATAAAGGGCACTTTAGTCATTTTGCCCATCAAACAAACCTTGCACCTATCGATCGAATGGAATTCGAATGAACCTGAAAGCCCGCACTTCTAAAGTGCTGATAGGCGCTTCTTGTTTATGCGACCCAAATGACAGTACCATAACAGAGTTAGGTTTAAATCGTTGGATTTAGACCTCTTGGTATTAACGGAATATATAGAACTTGAGGCATTGTTACACATATCTAATATGTACAATCCTCCAACCATGTCAGTACTGGTATAAAACATATCATTGCATAGAACATTGAAAACTCCATTTCCAATATTAACATTATATCCTTCCTTGTCAAACACAGATACAGATATAATATTCCTACTAAAAGTAGCTATGCAATATACATTATACAATACTAAGACAAGGCCTCTTGGCAAAGCAAGACTCATGGATCCTACAGCAGTTGCCACAACTCTGAGGTCCATTTCGTGCTTTCCAAATCTCTCCTACTTTCAGCCACCATATATTAGTGCATGTGTGAGATTCAGTCATGGTATCTAATACCCATGAATCTTTGGAAGTAGAGAGATGTAGCTCTATAGAGTTAATACTGAATGAAGACACGGTCCCACCGCCCTTCCTTAGATCATCCAGGTTTCCTGATGAAGGCGCAGTCCTACTGCCCTTCTTCAGATCATCCAGGCTATTTGATAAAGGCGCAGTCCCACTGCCCTTCTTCAGATCAGCCGTGAACTTCCTGTCATCCCGGTTCCAATGACCAGGCTGTTGGCAGTAAAAGCAGACATTCTCAGGTGTCTCATCTTTCCTGCCAAGTGCGCATGGGCCCAGCCCTTGCCACTTCCAATTCCCTTGTTGACCATCAGAATATCCTTGGATCCCATATCCCTGAGATATTCTTCTCAGCAGTTAATGACACTTCATGTAACTCTGATATGGTCTTAGAGACAGCTTTGTCAAGGACATATTCTTTGCGTTCATACTTGAGTACTATCCTCAAAATTCTGTACCAGTCCAAATAGTTTGTCCCATTTAGCTTGACCCTGTCAAGAATGGTTTTTAATGACAAACTATTAATGTTCGCTGAATTTGCCATTTGATCTACAATAGATAAAATTCAATCAGTAAACTGAATAAATTTTATGAAGATCAAGCTTAAACACCAACAATCAATTCTAAACCTTTAGAATCTGAAACCAAGATCCTTGATTCACTCGATTAAGCTGAACTAATGCTCACCACTTAATCGAGCTATGTAGGTAGGACTCCATCCAATCACATCCAATGTGACTCTTGGCTAGGGTATGTACTTATGTACACGACTTACCCTATCTGTTACCCTAGCTCAACCTCAGGCTGAGAATCGTAGTCGGGTCCACCAATTTTCAACTATGGCTCGTCACTATGTAGGTGCTCCGCTAATGCGCACGACACCCACATATGTCGTCCAAACCTACTACCCCGCTTTCCCATGGATGCTCCGCTAATGCGCACGACACCCATAGGATGGGGAGGTAGTAAGGTGTTGATAATTGGGAGGTATCGGACATGACCCGTTTTTACTTGTCCGGTTGTGTTTAAAACTTTGACACATCCTAGATGCGATGAGCACATCAACTACATTCCAAATGCAATGATGCCTCAAATTACATCCAATGTAATTCTTCCTTCGAACCCGTCAACTACATCCAATGTAATGACGATTCTAAGGGCTCACACACAAGGATTAAAATTCCAATTTTATCTTTGCATGTGAGGTGATATGCTCGGTAAATAAAGTTAAGCATGCAATTCTAAAACACAGAATTAATCATGCATAAACTAAACCAAGCATAAAGCGATAAATATGCACATAATAGCCCCCTAAACTAACTCCCACTAGCTTCTTGAGCTCCACCGACTCCAAGCCGATGCCAACACCCGAAAAGCCACCAAATGACCTTTTCGCCCTTTCTCCATCTTGAGTAAAATATTACAATTTAATACATGACTCGCAGGTCGGGAATAAATAAATATTACAAACAAGTGGTTCGACGACCACACCTTGAAAGAATAATTACACGCTAACACTAACGGCTCGCAGGCCGTGAAAAGCGATAAATAATTAAATTGAGCTCGGGGATATTATGTACACCATGCCAACATCACATCACACATCATGTTATCAAACAAGCATGTTATCAAACATCATGTGATTTTCCGGTTTTAATTAATAGCCAAGTTTCGAAATTTTTTGATGCTCGGTTTATCGAAACCGTTCAAAAATGAAACTTTTGAACATTTGATCTTCGAGTTCGTCATGACGGTTCCAAACTCGTCATAACTAACAAAACGGTTTAGCCTTGGCATATCAACCATCCAATGGTCATGCTTGGCCTAGCTCCGTCCAACGGAGCCCCGTTTGGTCCCGGTTTCGGCTCCCCGAGAGTCCCGCTCCCGAGACCCGAAAAATCAAAATTTTTTCAAACTTTCAAGATTTGAAATAATTTTCAAAAATTCATTTTACATGCATTAAATCCATGAACAAGAATTTAAAACATGTTATCAAACAATTTAGCAAAACAACATGCCAAAAAACGAAACTTTCAAGCAAAACCGAAACTTTGAACACCGTCTTGTGAATCCCAAAGGTAGCACGGCTCTGATACCACTGTTGGGTCTCGAGGTAGGGTTGGAGATGAACCAACTCGCAGCGGAAAATCAATGAAAACCAAGAGACGATTAAACCATGAAACAACTAACAAAGAATGGATTCACAAGAGAAAAATTCAGCACTATTTCTTACCAAAACAAGAACACCGGTTAACGAATGATTGGCTTGAGTCTCCAAGACGCCTACGTATCCACATGGGAATCAAAGCCACGTAGTTCTTCTATTTGAGGACTCAAGAACACAAAAATGGAGGTGGAAACTAGCCAAACCCGAAATGGCCATCGAAGAGGGAGAGAAAATGTGTTTCCTATTCTTGTCTTGTCTTTGTTATGTTGAAAAAAGATGACTTAAACATAACAAAACCCATACTTGTCCAACTAAAGGCATGGGACAAGTATGGTGTCAAGTAAGGTGTAAATAGGACAAAGTATGGCAAGACAAGATTGGGTTAGGTGGTGAATCACCAACACCTTAATCCTTGTCTTGCTTACTTAGTACTAATTAATCAAGACTTGATTAATTAGTTCCATGGGCCTTGGTTGCATGGGCCTTTCATGGGCCTCTTGGAACATGGCCCGTGGCCATTTCCAACGAGGTCCCGTGATTCGCTCATTGCCTCCATGCCTTCCATACCGGAAATGTCCAACATTATCCGACGCGATCAATCCCAAGACTCCAAGCCTTGTCTCGATCCGTAAAGTCCTATTCACTTACGGGCACATGATCCAAAACCCAGTTTTGGTCATGTCCCGAGACAACTCCCTTTTGGCCATTCTCCATAAATGTGTCAATGAGTTTCATCCTCCGGTGTGACCCTTAGGTTTATGCATGTCAATAGATCAACGTAAAATCCCATTTTACTTGATCCTATTTAAGTGGCAACTAACGAGACTTTAGTATTGCCTGACACTACATAACGAATCGACCCTGTCGATTCTAACCTTTCCGTCGTCCCTGTCATTATCCTTTTATCTCCGATATCCTGATTGAGATAAGGCATAGAGCCGTCATCCTTATTATTCTCAATCACCGTTCCTTGATATGTGAGATGACTGAAGATATGATACCCAGTATCATGTGCATGGCCATGCTATTCTTTCAGTCACTCTCGATCAAGCGGCCGAGAACCGATATCTTTCCCATACCTCAGTATGAGGGATAAATCCCTTAGCCGCCTTTCGTGTCACTCATGTAGCCCGTCCCCAAGCCAATCCTGGCCGTTATGGAAGCCCTGTTACGAACAACGTTAGGCTCAGGTCAAACTCAGTTGTTGACTACATAGCGATCACAAAGACTCCTTGGTCTAAGGATACATGACAAGCTACAACACTGAATATGTTCATGACTTAATCTATGGCACATATTCAGGGCGGGTCGTCCAATATCATGTCCCACATGATATCTATGATCAGACTCCGGAATCTCATTCCAATGACTAACAGAACGTAAGCCATAAAGAGCCATCTTTCATACTAGTCGCTTCTAGTGAAGCTTTGTTGACTAGGGACCCATCGAGTGTGATCTATCTCGATCTATGGTTCTATTCGCATGGTGGGCATAGATCAGAGCACACATCGATATATTACTCCAACACATAAGTAATATAAAGCCGCTTTAATTTTATTGCTAACGATGATATATACATTTGGACATTTATGATTGAGCTACGGGCACTAAGACTAACATTGACATCTTCCGTCCTAAGCATCAATCCTTTCCCGTGACGGGGACCTGAAACAGAGGAGTAGTCAAAGATACCCGTTGGGGTCCCTATTAATATTACCGGATGTTGGATACTTGGATGCAGCAAACTGCGTTCCATATATGTCGGGGCCGCCGGCAAGGCTCGCAAACAGTCCCCGTATGGAGTCTCGGTGGGCCGGGTTCCTTGAGGTGCTGCTCTACAAGACGCTAGAGTATGGTCCAGCATTCCACAGTAATGACAAAAGGGAGGTAAATGCTCATACTGTAGGCGGAGGACAACCGATGTCGACTTTCCAAAGACTTGGAGTATCAAATGTCTCTTCAGGGGAGTTGTAATATCGATATCAAGCCGAAGATGGAGGTTAGGAACCCAAGAGATATGGGTTATTGACTGGCTTGTCGAATCAGGCCCCTTTGTCCCCACTTCCTTCCCTAGGTTTGTGGCTATAAGGGTTCTCATCGGCGATCATCTTGCTTCCCAAGGGGTATCGAACACCCGGACCCCCATCCTAACAGTCTCAAACAAAATGTGATTGTGTCGTTGGTCAAGGGTTGAAAAACTACCCCTTCTAGCTTCCACTTTTGACTTAAAAGAAGGCAAAGGTCTTGGAAACTTACACCTGGTAGTTGAATGAGTTTACCAGCTAGGGCGTAACTTCTCCCTCCCTCCTCCACCTTCGACAACAGGTTTGGTGGTACTACAATGACCTTGTCGTCGTCATCCTTTCTATTCTGGCTCGGACCCATCTCGAGACCGCGAGTGGATTGGGTATGAATAGTCGCCAAACCCTGAGAAGGGTGCTGAATCGCCGAGCTCGAGGGGAGGTTTGCATGTAGGATGTAGGGTTGGGTCTTTGGCTTCTCTTCCTTGAAGTGGCTTGCATGCTGGTAAATTTGTCCAAAGTTACATGATAGGGTGAGATTAACGCCGGATAGTGGTGCCACAGTGTTAGTGGGGTTGAGCGTGGTCGACAAAACCGAAGAAGATGGTGCTTACGCGGTCGGGGTCACCAAAATGCTCGGGGCCGAATGAAATCCCGTGTTCTGCCTATTCTTTGGGGGTGAGAGCTTTGTGAGAGGAGACGTGAAGGATTCAAAGGAGGCAGGGCAGGGGGGGGGGAGGAGGAGGTCCGGTGAGCTTCTTTGGCGTGGGGAGGAAGAGAGAAGGCATGGTAGGGTAGACATAACCGTCTCCTTGGGAAAGAGGAAAGGCAGATGAAGAGGCGCGTACGACCGAGCACGATGAGCTCAAGACAAGATAAAAAAAACTCAACTCACATATATTTGTCTTTTAAGAAAAAAATCAAATTTATTTGTGGGCATAGACTAAATAAAATCATTATTGATGAGCATAATTAAAATATTGACAAACCATATTCCAACACTAAAAACACCACCATTTAAAGCCTTGCGTGCCCTCGTTCTCTCCCTCGAGCCCCTCCTTCACGTGCTCTATGACTGTTAATCACCGCCTATCGCCACCCTTCCCCATCGATGGCATAATGGTAAGGCCTGCTCCTACTTACCAATGGAGCCCTTCTCTCTTCTTCCCCAACCTCGCCTCTGATTCATCTTTCACCTCCTCTGTCTCACAACCCACAGAAGCCACAACCCCAACAACCTCCTTCAATCCTAGCCGAGAGCGACAAATGATGAGTCCCCCGCCTCACAGCGTACATACCCCTCTCCTCTTCTCACAAGGACCACCACCACCACCAACTGTCGATTCTTCCTAAACCTCCATTCCTCACTCAACTTCAGATGGAGCCCCAAACCTCGCATACAACAACATATTTTCTGGGGGTTTGTCCCGACATGCAACCCGGTCCCTCCTCTCCGGAGAACGGACCCTCCTTGGTTGATTCATTCATAAGGGACACTGGTCAACTAGAGACGCAAGGAGCCAACGTCGAGGCAGTCCAAGCTCAGCTGAACCAAGTCTACCTTAACCCGGATCCACCAATTGACTTCTCCGACGAGGATGATGAGATCATGGTGCTGCCGGCAAACACGGTTCCGTTCTTCGATGATCTCAGGTACAAGCTCGCTTTGGCGGGCCAACTGCTTGTTAACAAAAAGGGTAAAACCCAGGATCCTCTGCACGGTGGTAGTGAACGCATGGAACGTAAAGGACCTTAAGGTACAACCATCGACCGACAAAATCATTGCGTTCTACTTCCTGTCCAGGTCAGCCATCGAAGGGATCGATCAAAGCTCGTGAACCATGGGCTTTTTACAACACGGTCCTTCTCATTACACCGCTACCTCCGAGAGCGCTATAGGAGAGCCTGTGCTTCTGATCCATCCAGATATCCACCAGGGCATACGATATACTGGTGGAGACAAGGACGGCGGAGTTGAAGGCGTTCATCCTCTCAAAGTTTAGGAGGGAGGTTGAGCACCAAAGGAGCCGTACAACAAAGAACATGACCCTTCTCCGGGGATGGGAGGAGTACCTATGGCTTTGGGTGGAGTTAGATGTCACTCGTCCTCTCCGCCGCTACCTTACGTTCCAAGAAGAGGGCGACCCGGAATACCAAAAAGTGAGGCTGCAATACGAGAAGCTATCGTATTTTTTCTATAGAAGTGGTTGTATCAGCCATACTAATGTCGGATGCACTGTTGTCCTCCTGGGAGTGGATTAGCTTTCAAGAAGATACAGGGACTTCCTCTGGGAGCCGCCAGAAATCCGCACATAGGTGATATTCTGGACAGACTGGACATACCAATATTCCGGAGACCGATGCACTAGCCCTCCATAGGTGTAACTCACATGGCTCCTTTCCCTATTGCTCAAGAAGACCCCATAATTATCCATGAAGAGATATCCAACAACGGGTCCAGACAGCAAAGGAGACAGAGTGTCCCCGAGGGCAACAGTCTTTCCATGTTGACAAAGTTGACCTTACAACCAAGCCTAAGTCTCAGAGTACCGAATTTCACACATCAGCAGTAAAGGTGAATGATGCGGATCAGGGGAAGGGATCGGTAGTGTCTCCCCGCACCGCCCATACCATCAACCTCATATCCAAGCCTAACATCAAGGCTGGTGTAACCGCTACTATAAAAGAACATGCGCCAAGGTGGCGGATGAAATAGCACAAGCACCAAGGGAGGTACAAAGCCCCCAGGACATCCTTGACTTCTCTTTATTAGTCCCGGTAACGAGGAGTCTCCAACATGAGACACTTGCTGGCTTCCCTGCGGGCCATGTTTCGGATACATCGGGGCACAAAGGAAGGAAAATAGGGGGAAAGACACAACCAACCCCTCGGGCCCCAAGAATAGCAAAGACAACTAGGGCAAAGAAGGTACCGCACCAGACTGATGCAAAATCAAAATCAAGGAAGCGGGAATTCCTAATCATGGAAGCTGATCAGATAATGGAGGATGTCTTGCTGACCCTAGACATAGAGTTATCGACGAAGGTTTTCGAGCAGCCTCGTCGAGATCAATGATAGGCTTAAGGCAGGGGAGGGAGACTCTCGAGTGTCCTTCCCACGTCCCCGCAGGGGCTCCCTGGCTGGGCTTGGATCTTCGGGGCAGGGGTCAGAACCCTATCGCACACCAAGACAACCTCCCCCAGGGGAATTTAGCTCCTAGGTTTTGTGTGTTTGATCTTATCTTTTGCAAGTTCGTTTGGTCTACTGGTCTGTGTAGACTTTTTTTAGGAGCTTAGAGCGCCGGCTCGCTTGTTTGGTTTCCAATTGAGGACAACCATACTTATTCCTGACCTGTATCAGGTATATCTCGAAACCGTAGAATGTCTTCATGTAAATCTTTCTTTATGAGTGCAATTATTTTAAATATATATATTTAGGGTAGATATCCAGTAAAAACCATCTTTATTGTGCAAACTACGAACCAATCTAAGCCACAGGATGCGGTCAAAGTGTCGTCAGCAGAGCGCGAGCGATGCTGACACGTGGCCGCTTCGCGCGCGCCTCTGCCCGCGCGCGTGAGCATGTTGACCACGCGCGCGCACAGTGCTGATCGTTTGCGCGCGGGGGTGCTGATAGTTTGGTATAAATGCAAACTATCAGCACTGTGCGCGCAAAACGATCAGCATTGTGCGCGCACGCACCAGCAGCGCGCGCGCCCACGTGTCAGCACCTGGTGAGTTCGTAGTTTGCACAATAAGGTGCGGTGTTTTATATATTTATTGCCCACGTGTCAGCATCTGGTGCGCTCTGCTGACATCATTTTGGGGGGATCCTATGGCTCAGATTGGTTCGTAGTTTGCACAATAAAAGGTGGTTTGTAACTGATACCAACTATATATATATAGGGGACCTTTCAGGTACAAACCAATCTTTAGATACGTAATACGAATTAATCCCAACTTTGGAATCGTAGAATGCCCAAGGGCTGCGATTTTCGCATGACTGATTTTTTTTATTTTTTTTTTCACCAAGTTTCTTATTTTGATCTTTCCCGCTTCGTTTCAACTCCGATTTAATTTTTTCTTGCGCCAAAAAATTTCTTTTTTCAAGATCTATCTATCAAGTAGCATATTGAATATGTTTTGAAGCAAAAAAAAAACATGTACAAGCAAAAACACAAATAATTAACCGTGCACTAATGTATGTTTTTGCAACTGCATTTGTATGAATAAGCTAATCTTAATGTATGTTTAAGCTAGTCTTAATTCATTAGCTTACACGTACAAAACATACATACACATACAAATGAAAATAGTAAGAGCATACATTAAATTCAGCATATACATACAACTGAAACAACATGCATTAAGGTTGGCTTACACATACAAATGAAAATGCCAAGAACATACATTTAAAATTGCATAAACATACATTACGTTCAACGTACATATATAACTGAAAGTTTAAAAACATGCAGTTTTAAAAACATATATACAAAAACATACATTAAGATTAGCTTATTCATACAAATGCAGTTGTAAAAACATACATTAGTTCACGGTTAACAATTTGTGTTTTTGCTTGTACATGTCTTTTCTTGCTTCAAAACATATTCAATATGCTACTTGATAGATAGATCTTGAAAAAGAAAAAAATTGGCGCAAGAAAAAATTAAATCGGAGTTCAAACGAAACGGGAAAAATCAAAATAAGAAACTTAGTGAAAAAAAAATAAAAAACATTTCAGCCTTGCGTTATGCGATTACATGCGATTCCAAGGCTGGGATGGATTCGTATTTCGCAAAAAATTGGCATGGTCGTACCTGAATGTTATCCTATATATATATATATATGGATACTTTCACGTGCGAACCCCTCTTAAAAAAGCGAATATACGAACTCAACAACAACATGACACGTGTCGCGCTTAGAAATGCTCATCTTTTTTTCCCCACCAAGTTTATTAATTTAATTTTTCCCGCTTCGTTTCAACTCCGATTTAATTTTTTTTTTGCGCCAATATTCTTATTTTTTCAAGAGCTTTCTGACAAGTAGTGGATTGCATATATTTTGATGTGTTTTTGAATACGTGTGTGGATGTGTGAATATGAGTGCGAAAAGTGTGATGTGTTTTGCAAATTTAGTGTATATGGTTTGCGGATTTAGTGTATATGGTTTGCAGATTTAGTGTATATGGTTTGCGGATTTAGTATATGTGGTTTGAGAATATAAAATGCATAAGAAATATGACTAAGTGGTGAAATAACAAGTCCACCTAGAGTCTTTTTCCTTGTTCGAAAAAAAAACTCTACATTTGAGAAGAAGCATCCATATCCAATTGTTCTCGATATTAATCCATCATCAATATGTTGGGTAGTAATTCAAAGTCATGGTAATTGAACTAAATTGTATAGAAATTGTGATTACAGTAAATTAAATTTTACAAATCAGAAGCAATTGAACTTAACTGGATGAATAATTTAAACTAAATCTAAATTCCCTTGGTGTCTCCTCTGGATAAAAATATTTCATGAAGCAGCAACTAAACTGAGCAAATGGAAAAAAAGGAGCACAGACATTCAGAAATTATGCAAATCAAAAGCCAATTTGCAGAGAATTTAGTATATTCTCAAACCACATACACTAAATCCGCAAACCATATACACTAAATCCGCAAATCACATATACTAAATCCGCAAACCATATACACTAAATCCGCAAACCATATACACTAAATCCGCAAACCATATACACTAAATCCGCAAACCATATACACAAAATCCGCAAACCATATACACTAAATTTGCAAAACACATCACACTTTTCTCACTCATATTCACACATCCACAAACGTATTCAAAAATACATCAAAGCATATGGAATCCACTACTTGTTAGAAAGCTCTTGAAAAAAATAAGAATATTGGCGCAAGAAAAAATGAAATCGGAGTTGAAACGAAATGGGAAAAATCAAATTAATAAACTTGATTATAAAAAAAGAGGAGCATTTCTGAGCGCGACACATGGCGCAATCTTGTTGAGTGCGCATGTTCACACCGTAACTCATGGTTCGCACCTGAGTGTGAGCCTATATATATATATATGTATATAGGCTCACACTCAAGTGCGATATATATATATATATATATATATATATATATATATATATAGGGTGGGGGGCTATCAAGTACAAACCCATTTTCGGGTCAGAACGTAGAACCAATCTGGACCATTGATTACCCAAATCGGATGGCCACCGAAATTCAGGGGGGTGAGGGTGATTGATTACGAAATCAATTACAAGATATGCATTAATTAAAAAGATATGCATTAAATCTGGGCCTTTAATTATATGATCCAAGGGCCCAGATTGAAAGTTCTACGTTCTGACGAAGTTATAAGATTTGCACCTGAAAGCTATCATATATATATATATATATATATATGATAGCTATCAGGTACAAACTTGTATCTTTCGTCAGAACGTAGAACTTTCAATCTGGGCCATTGGATCGTAAAATTAAAGGCCCAGATTTAATGCATATCTTTTTAATTAATGCATATCTTGTAATTTATTTCGTAATCAATCACCCCCACCCCCCCTGAATTTCGGTGGCCATCCGATTTGGATAATCAATGGTCCAGATTAGTTCTACGTTCTGACTCGAAACAAGGTTTGTACTCGATAGCCCCTATATATATATATATACATATTGACAGGACACTCCTCGGACCAGCCCATTGCCTTACATAATTCCTCATGGAAATGACTTGTGGCTCTTCTTTTAGAAAAGGCTAATTTAGGCTACTACGTCTTGGAGTTGGGGCCGGTTTAGATGAGCTTTGGAATGGTTTAGTGCAATTTAATCAAGAACTCATCAATTAAATTCAAGAACCATATCATTGATGTGCATAGGGAGGAGTGGTCTTAAGCTTTAATCCATTAAACTAAGATACTTTTGTGTCTTTACGTTGTGGCATTAATGTATTCCCTCTTTTCTTATCGGTATTAATGTCATTCATTTCTTCTTCAAAATACACATGATCCCATTTAAGGTTATCAATCTTCGATAAATTACAGGATAATTACATTTATTTATATAGAATTATCATCGATTATCATTCAACCACACTTCATTGTTTTTCCCATATGAGAGATACCTTACTAACATTTTCAATGGTCTACTATGACTAGTGTCAATAAGCCATGGTAGGAAGTGCTTTTTGGTTTTCTCTCTCCTCCCTACTATAGCTTCCTGTCACGGTCTCTTCAATGACAAATCATAAATAATGGTAGGGGGTCATGGTTTGTAATTGTTTTTGAAGCAAAATGGTATTCTCTCTCCTCTAAAATAGGTCCTACCACGGCGTTGCGCCGTGTTTGGATCCTGCCACGACCCGTAGCCACACCCCCTTGCAACGACGTCCTGCCACGATGAGTCGTGGCAGCAAGTCATGGCAGAGCCGTGGCAGGCCTTGCCACGACACACCTGCCACGACCGTTGTGGATGCTGTAAGTTTCAAAATTTTATACTTTATTACAATTCGTTAGTTTTTACATTATTTATTTCGTCTGAGAGATACTCTAACTTAAAAAAAAAACTAGTAAAGTTTAAAGATATGAAAGTTAGAGTGTCTATTAGACCAAAAAAAATGTCAAAACTAGCATAATGTAGTAAAGTGTAAAAATTTGAAAGTTAGGTATCTCTCATACGAAAAAGAATTATGTGTAGCTAAGTGATAGTTAGTGATAATTAAGTGTAGCTAAATGTAATCACCCCTTAAATCAATAAACCTTACATACTGAACAACACTCATAAACCAAACAAGTCTTGCATCCATCGGTCGTTCTCAGGAACATTAGGGACGACGAGCGAGATGAATAGATCTCGAAAAGGGCGACATAGCACCTAGAAAACCAACAACTACTAAGTCGGTCTTCCCTATTCTCTCTCCGAAAAGAGATACCGATAAAGAGCCCCGACCGGACACGCCACCACATACAACAACCACATCCGCCGAAGATCCGATAGAGAGGGCATACAAAAAGCAGAAAAAATTATAAGGAAAATAAACAAAAGAAACAACCACGACGAGCATGAACTACTTTGAGGACGACCTCCTACGTATAGGGCTAGGATTGGAGCGAGGTGGGCGGCGCCGAAAAGTGCATATCTAATCCTCTTGAGGCTGATGAACGGGTCTGGTCGGGTAAGCACGATATGCAGGAGCACGACTAAGCTGCTCGGACTACGATGCTCTAACAGAAGGTGGATGTACATATGAACATATGCCCGTAGGAGAAACGTGGTAGAGATGCTCGGTCGGAGAAGCTCGATCTTCATCGTCAGGAGACGAGGCCAGATAGGGGAAACTAACGACGGCTAGTGTCGACGGAGCCCAACGGGTTCGAGGGAAAACTGACACCAAAGCTGTCTACGAAAGGGATGGTGGCGTAGCACGAGCCAACGAAGACTAGGGAGACGGAGGTTCCACGACATGAAAGATCCTTGTTGGGGAAGGAAGGCGGAGGCGGGCCGCAATGGTGGGGCAAAACCAAAGCTCGGGGTACCCGAGCTTGGAAGCTGTTGGACATTTCTAGGGTTGGCCGGCAGGGGCGGATTCGGGGCAGTTCGTCGGTCTGCACGAGGAGAAAGCCATGCTTGGCTAGGCGTGCATGTAGGTGAAGCACGCCGGCACTGCTTCAACGGTTAGGCAAGGTTTCTAGAGCTCGTGGCGACACTGAATCAAAAAGAACATAAGCAAACTTGGGGAGAGATACACCGAGAGATGAGGGGAAGAGGGACGGAGAAGAGAGGGATAGCCACTAGCGGCTCTTATGACCGAGGCCACACCGACCATCGGTGGCACACATCTGAGAAGAGACGAACAGTAAAACTAAAAATTTCTGTAGACCATGTGTGAAGAGAAACCGTTCCCGCTTGATTTTGAAACTACTTATGAATAGTCATGAAGTGAGAAAGGTCATCCAAAAAGTTTGTTAATTGAATTATACATTATATACATTTTTGTCATATTTTATCAAAATAATCATAATGGCAGGCTATTTCAATTACCCAATCATTAATGGAACACCCAGAAAAAACTCAAAATTTTCATAATCGAATTAGTTATATAGACAAAATTACGAAATCAAAATTATATAAACGAAATCATAAATTAATAGAAAACAACATTTATAATATATTTATTGGTTTCGTTGCCCTAGATGTTCGAGAAGATCGTTTGGATCCTTTAGTGCACTCTCTTTTTTGGGTTTTGTCCTGGCGATTATATACCATACTAAAACTAGGCGAAAACGAAAACAAACTCTCAACTCTCTAGGTTTAGATCTAATATCTATTAAAATAATTTTTTGATCAAAAAAATAAAGTTTTAACCACTTAATAAATGAACTTGTGGATTCATATTCTTTTTTTTTATCAGAGAAGTTTTATAAGCCTTATTCTCAAAATGAGATATAGGCACTTTGCACGAGGGCAGACTAAGACCACGAACTACAATAGACAGTATCAAAGGTGGATATACCATCCAACTATAATACAAGCTAAAAACACGAACCGAAACAAACAAATTATCGAAAAGCATAACCACCGACCTAGAGAACTCAACCAAACCTACTTGGAACCAAAGGACTCATGCTACACCGAACCAAAGAAAACTAAGAAGAAACAAGACAAAGATCAGCACATAGTTCCGCCCCGCCACAGACCTCACCACATCAAAGATCAGCCCACCTCCTTGCACATTCGTGGGTTATCCGGAGTATATTCCGAGTCAAAAATATCACACTGCGGACTAGGGGGACGCAATTCTGCGTATAACAAATCAAGTTCCTTCCTGAACTGTTCGGCAGTACTCTTGGATTTGAAGCCCATTTTGCTACAATAAGCCCAAGCTTTGGTTGCTAACTGTTGTTTGCTCAAATCTATGGTAGGCCCGGGCCCGTATGCATCAACCGCGAAAGTCTGATCCGATAAGGTACCTGAATTACTGCAGAGTTCCTTACCCTTAAGCGTGCGCTTCTTCTTGCGGAAAAGGAAATTGCTCGACACTGTCCTTTCCGAATCACATGTCCCTGCTGGAGAGTTCGTGTCAGGCACAATCATGTTTGTATGTACCTGTACTGAGTCCATCCCTACTCCCCCAATGTACGTGGGAGAAGGTGTCACGCTCTCAATCTCCCTGCCTTAGACTTGCGGGCTAGAAAACGTGTATTCTGTCTTCATAAAATCGCTTGGTACAGAAAGCGTCGCCGACACCATATCAACAGGCTCCCTGAAGTGAGAATCAGATCAATTATCCTTATCGGAGTCGTCATAATATTTTGTCCCACTCCTCGAGACGTCACCCTCACCCCACCGAGTCCCTTCAGCAACAAACAAATTAGGCACAGAGGCAGCTTCAACGACCAAAGGCAATACCGAGACAACCGAGTCCCCTAATTCCACCTCCATAATCTGCAAAGTTAGGCAAGGCTCCATATGGATCAATACCAAAGACTCAGCAAAACTTAGTCCATGTAACGAATCTGGAAGAACCATGACTATCGTACCCAAACTCTCAGCCAGGGACTCTAGATTCGCACAACTCCGCCCTTGGTATGGAACCCCGACAAAATTAACCCAATTGAACACACCTCCGTTACTAAGTAGAGCCTCCTTGTCAAGACCCATGACAACCCATTGAGAAAGCCAGGCCCATCTTGTGAGAACCATTCGCTCTTCTATCGATTTGTCCAAGCAAAGGATCAAGACGACTCTGTTCCCCAATGCCGTAATCTTAACGGAAGTCTCTCCCTGTCGAACAAACTCATCTTGCAGATCAGCTGGCAATATGTTCTCTCGAAGCACCCCCAACCACCCTGCATCAACTTCTGAGGCCCGAGCATTGTTAACCTGCAAAACTAGTTGCTTCCTTCCACCCCGAGCACGCTCCTCCCTGTTTTTGTTGATGGAGTCTCGTAAATCCATGGCAAGGCTTTGATCTCAAGCTTGAGCAACAAAAAGCTTGTGGGAGCCCAACATGGATCCATTAACCTTTCTCACCACCTGTTCAAGATCAGTCCAAATCCGAAAGGAGACAAAACCGAAGAATTTATCTATCCGATTTGGATTTGTTGGAATGTGAATATGAGTAACATCCGCAACCGTGCCAAAAGTCACTTTCAGACCTTCAGTTGTCGTCCCATCCAGTAGATTATAAACAAAAATCTTGTGATCGGAAAGGGAACCCGGAGCAGCAACTCTCCCCGTCCGGCGAGCACCTTCCCTAGACGGATCCTTTCCTCTGGGTCCTTCCTCGGCAGGGTCAACATCCACCCTTCTGTTTTTCTCCCTTTTCGCCGTGACTTGTTATGCAGATAACACCATATACTGGATCACCATATAATTGACCCTTTTTGGATTGTATGAGTCCTCTGCACAACTATGAACTCCAGCAATCAAAACTGAAATGGGAGAGAGAAGAACCAGACAAAACCGCTGGCTTGAAGACTGCTTGCGACCCTGAAGGAGGCGATCCCAGAACAGTCTGGCCGACAACCATGTCTCCGCCGGCGAACAACACCTCTTCGTCTGACCAAATCGCACTCTGACGCCCAATCAGTCAGTCGGAGCGAATCGACACCAACGAGCAACGACGATCGATGGTCCTCAACACTCGTCCTCAACACTCATATTCTCTTAGTCAGAATTTATTTTGAGGGCCATTTTTCTGAGCATGCAAATGTAAATTAATGGAATTGATGATTAAGAACGATTAGTTGGATAAATTTGAGTTATAAAAAAGGTTTTTATATCCTTATAATTCAATTGATAAACTCGTGCATGCTTATAAATCACTTTGAAGAAGTTAGTTTGGATATCAACCAATTATTTTGTTTAGTGATAATTTATAACCTTGTTCTTTTTACATACTAAACCAAACCATCTTAGAAGTAACACCAAAGATCATACTTCTCTGATTTGGTTAAGATCTGTTCACACCTTCCTTAAAATAGTAAATCAGTTTCATATGGACTAAGAAATGCAACTTGCAAAGGGTCTCGAATGGTAGGAGGGACGCGACATGATTAACTGTCCTCTTTAGGCCTCTCTTTTCTTCCTTGTTGTGGATGAAATTCATGCAAACATCATTGCTCTGCCTGATGATGATAAGATGGTCTTGAATGATTGTTTTCAGTACTGTGTTTTAGATCTTTTGGTTCCACTTTCTTCCTAAAACTCTCCTTTCATTTTTCTTTGGAAGACACCTACTTATCCATGAAAATGCAAGAACCTTTTAGGGCACTCTTCCCTTTCAAACTCTGTGGATGTTGATGTAAGAGAGAGGTCCCTTTGGGTAAGAGGTTGTCCCTCGGAGTTACTGTCAGAAAGGAATCTTGACAAGGAGGAGACCGTATGTACTATGAACAAAGCCACAAGAAAATTGATTCTTTGGTTTGGTTGGAGGGTCTTCTTTTTCCTCGTTCCTGTCTTTTCTGCTGTACTCTCATGAAAAGATGTAAATTAAATATAAATATATTTTAAGGTTTTATCCGTTACAAGAGGACTTAAATGGTAAATTGTAAATCAATATTAGAATAAACGAAAAGATGAGATTAAACTTGTAACTCAGATATAGGTAGACAATGATAAAATGAAATGAAAAAGGAGAGGCATAGTTCGAATCCGTAGATCCTAATCCGTCGATATTGAACATTAACTCTGCTACATGATGTCCGGTTATATCAGGGAGAATAGTTGGGAGGCAAACGTCTTGTTTGTAGTTGCGGACGAGAGCTCGTCGGTGATGATCACTTCCAGACTCGACCTGAAAATGCTTGTGGTAAAAAATTGGGGGAACTTGAAAGGATAACGGGCATACAGGGCGAACACCAGGAAGTCGGGGAACCATGAGGTCCGACTTGCATCGACCATCCATTGTTGTCAGCAGGAGTAGTTGTTGATTCCACTCTCCCTGACCCCGAGTAAGCGTAAGAGGCGGGGGGGAATGGCTCTAGTGGCAGAGAAGGCACTGACAGTGACGATTCTGGTAGTAGAGGAGGCGAGGACACTGGAAGATCCAGTGGAAAAAGAGGAGGTTTTGGTGGAGACGACTCTGGTGGTAGAGGATGCAAGGACGACGACGGACCTGATGGAAAAGGAGGAAGTGTCACGCCCCATATCCGGTTTTGACCGGACTCGTGACGTGAACTAGGAATAATAAATAGATAATAATTTAAGTGAAATTTAACGAAAAATAACTCGTAAAACTTTAAGTTCAAAATGGACATTCCGATAAATAATACATAAGTCCACCGTTCAAAACAAATCAATTTAAAACGATGTTTAGTACAGAAAAAGAGGTACGCCGTCTACAACATCAACCACCCGGATCCTCAAGGTACTCCCAAGCCTTGGGTCAACCTCTAACTCTACTCAGCAAAGAAACCTGTGCCACAGTAAACAAATAGGGGGATGAGCTTACGCTCAGTAGGGAAAAACAGTAAAGTAAAATAACTCCGTTAAAGTATAAAAATCAAGTAGTGCAATTAAACAGAATTTAAGGCTAGAAGGATTTGTCGAAAGATGACATAAATATAGATCAATAAAAGTTCAAGCCTTAAGAAGATAACCCTCAAGGATGACAACGGAAATAACGCATGTAATACTTTAACCGAGATAAAGCTCGAGGGTATCAATAAGAAGAAACAATTCATCACAAGCATTAAATAAAGAAGTACACAATACTGAAATGCTTAACATCGAATTCCAAGACTCTGATCCGTACACAGAATGGTACATCATATTAGGAAGCCCCTCGATCTGGAGGAAAACACAATCATCGGGATTTCCGAAAAAGTTCCCTAGGAACGCACGTTCTCGGAAGTCCCTGAAAATGTCCCGAAGGACCATAATTCATCGGGACAAAGTGAGTTTCTCTGGAACACGTAACATCGGAATAAGACAATTAAGTATAGTGCCGGAACATCATCGGCTCAGTCTTCCCGTATCACGAAGCATCGGGGTGGAACCAGTCCTTCCGGAACACGAAGCATCGGGAAGGGCAATAATATCATGAAGTATCGGGGTGAAACCAGTCTTTCCGGATCACAGAGCCACGGATAAGACGGTATTGCACCATAGATCTCTCCGGATCACGAAGCCACGTAATAGACAACAACTTAAACATAACAGATCGGAATACCCGCTCGATAAGTAAACAACGAAGGCACTCAATTCCCGACAGGCCACAACACACAACTCATACTAGCAACCAAGCTTACCTGCATACTTACCAACCACGATCATCAGTCTATCACTCACCCGATCATACCATTTGGCACAATCAATTACACTCAACGTTCATTCAAGCATTCATTCAAACATTCATTCAAGCATTCATTCAAGCATTCATGAAGCATTCATTCAAGCATTCATGTAGCATTCATTCAAGCATACATTCAACATTACAATTGATCTAGTTTCGTTAGACTCATGTCCTAACCTAAATACTAAGCAAGCACGACATGTGAGGCAAACACAAACAATCCTAAGGCTCATCACGGCCCATCTACCAGCACGACAATTTCCCAAGTATTGAAAGCAGTTAACTAGTGAATCATATCCTATATGCATACTATGACTCGTCCAGTTGTTGTTATAATTGAAATACGGCTATTCTAGTGAATTTCATCCTATATGCAATCTAGGACCTTTCCGGTTATTAATTATCATGTAGGTATACTATTAGCGTTATTTAAAACAGGAGTGGAGTTTACGGCTTTTCCCTACCACAATGACGATCACAACAGCTACATCTCCTAGCTGCTGACGACCGGGCCAACTCTGTCTTCTTGGGCGAAGTCCAAGTTCTCGGGAAAAGTCCAAGTCTGGGTTTTTAACAGTTCAAACTTACGATCAGATCAGGTACGGTCCAAAATAAGTTCAATACGTTGCCTTTTAAACTCGAACGGGATAAAAACGGGATTACGACGAATCGGGTTCGAGCACCCGAGCATAGAACCCGGTGCACGTTTACCGAGGCACGAGTTTCTAGGCACGATTACCGAGACATGAGTTTCAAGTCCGATTCATCGTTCCACTTTAAGTCCCGTATAAGTTCGATTTTTAATCGTCCCGTTTAAACGTCCGTTTTATCGCCCGTGGTTAAAAATCCGTTCACAGTACAAAACCCGTCTTAAATCAAATCTATTTTTAATTTCTTTTATTTCAAAACTGTAAGAACCACTCCCGGTCAACGCCAGTCAAATATGCGAAAAACGGGAAAATTTAAAAAATTTAGACAAACACTTAATAGAACCTAAATTTGACCCCGAGGGTCATACCGGACTTAAGTTGACCCCGTTATCGACCAAAGTGAGTTCCGGGGGACTCAGGGCAACTTTCTGACCATTTTGGAAAATGTTGACTTTTCGCTGGAAAAGTCAACCGAGCGACGTTTTGGTCCATTCGAGGTCCTATTTGGATCCAAAAAGATTAGCCGTCATCGCAGCGATCTTAGTTGAGCCATTTACTTGTAGCCCGTTAAGTTTCGTAATTTCTTGCAAAAAGTGCCCGTTCGGGGCCCGAAATAGTCGAATTTCGCGAATCTGATTGGAAAATATCTAGAAGATATTTTTCCAAAAAGGTGTGGGACCCAGTTGGCACTTGCCAAACAAGTGGTGGTTTTAGGTTTTTGAGGAAAAACAAGATAAGTACAAGGGGGAGAGGTTCGGCCAACACTTGGAAAAAAGGAAAAAAAATAGAAAAAAGAAGATAGTTTTAGAGAGAGAAGGAGAAGGAGAAAAGGAGAGAAAAGAGAAGGGTTGGCTAGGGTTTTTCTACTATTCTCGATCATCAAACCATTGGATCGTCTCAGAGCTAAAGGAATCGAGCTCACATCGACTTTCTCTACGGTGAGCACCTAATCGATTCTCGTTTTGTTAAGTTTAAAAGTTAGGGTTTGGTTTGAAATGGGTTGAATTTGGATGAGTTGAGGTGTGGAGTTTGTTGGAGGTGTTTGGAGTGAAGAGATGACCGTTTTCCGGTGACCAGAGGCTCGGGGGGAGCTCCGGCCACCGTGCACGGTGGCTGGCTGGAGCTAGGATCGGCCACCACCATGGTGGACCGGCCCCAAACCGACCCAAGCCACCCACGGCCAAAGGGGTTCGGGTGGGGCCCACATGCTCGGGTATTCAGGTTTCGTGTTCGGGTGGTTTAGAACGTTCCCCAAGTAATTAATCCACACCCGGATCGAAATTTGGAATTAAATTGTGAAAGTTGTAATTGACGGGTTTTAGAAACTTCAAACGCGAATTAAATGACTCGGAAGTCGTAAATTGATTCCGTCGAGTGCATAGGAACCCTTGAATTATTCTCAGACCGTAGAAACGAAAACGGGAATTTTCGGAGCCCCGGAAGGGCGTTTTCAAAACCTGGGCAGATTCGCCATGTCGGGCGAATCGGGCTTTTTCGGGTCCATCATCGACAATGTCGAGTAATTGGGAATTTTGGGAGTGATCGACATTGTCGGGGTTACTTTTGGGCGTCAAGTTTATTAAAACTCAGTTTATGCCTGCAAGCTTAAAGGTGTTTAAAATTGTGTTCTTATTAGATCGTGCCGCAGACAGAGGAAAGGGAAAGCTAGGCAAGTGATCGAGATCACGCCGGAGCGTGTTTGTGAGCTTTTGGAGAAAGCATACGAGGTAGGGAAAAGTAGCCGGATCTCGGCCCTGATTAGGGAAAGTTAACAGTAGAAATGCATGTGACACCGGGGTGTCGTGGGTTAAGTAGGTTTATCGAATATTAGAAAGGCAGGCGACACCGGGTGGTGTCGTATGATACGTGAACGTATCGAACAATAGAAATGCATGTGACACTTAGTAGTGTCGTAGGAACAGTGAACTTATCGATATTAGAATTACAGGAGGCATTTGAATGCCCGGAGGTTGATTGTTTAATTTGTGTCTTGGGTGGCCATGAGAGCCCATACTTTACTATTTGTGTCTTGGGTGGCCATGAGAGCCCATACTTTACTGTTTGTGTCTTGGGTGGCCATGAGAGCCCGTACTTTACTGTCTGTGTCTTGGGTGGCCTTGAGTGCCCGTGGGGTTGTTGAACCCGTGGTTTACAGTTGGGGTGTTTTGGGTGGCCGTGAGTGCCCGTGGGGTTGTTGAGCCCGTGTCTTTACTGTTGGTGTGTCTTGGGTGGCCATGAGTGCTTGTGACGTGTTAGACCGGCGTTGTTGCTGTTTGTTGAACTTTGTTTGTGATTGTGATTGTGGTTACCTGAAGTTGGGGGCCCGCTTCATAATAACGGGGGTCCTGTGATCGCATGCGTCTGCATGTTCAGACGGGGTAGGGGGCCCGCCCGAGAGGAAAGGGGTCCTGGTCGCGCGTTCGTGGGGGTGACAGGTCGACAGCCTGATCCGACTTTGTGTCGGGAAAAGTGCGACAGGTCGACCGCCTGGCCTGACAAGGATCAGAAAAGTTGCGTGGGGACTGAGTTGTACGACAGGTCGACCGCCTGGCCTGACAGGGATCAGCAAAGTGCGTGGGGACTGAGTTGCTGGAGTGCGATCCTTTGCGATCTTGTTTGGTGTGCATTCCTTTGTGATCTTGGGTGTTGCGTGGTTGTCTTTCGTGTCTTTGGAGGAAGTCGTAATCGTTGTGTCGGGTCTACATTACGGGTCCGAGTGTTGAGTCGGTCGAGGAAAGTAACAGTCGTGCGTCAGTCGGGTTACTTGAGTTTGAGGATAGTAGTCCCCGGTGTTTGGTTGTTGTTGGTGTTACCGGCATTGTCTGCTAAGTATGTCGTGGTCAGTCTGTTATCCGTGGTGGTGAGCGAACGCTCACCCCTAGCTGCTTTTCCTATAGGTATTGGTCGCGGGATGGACTAGGTGAGCTCTCGAAGCTTTAAGAGCTAGGAGCGGAGTCCGGGTTATCTTTTGAGTCTAGCGACGTACACTTTGTATTTTGTCCGCTTGTTGGGACGTACTTTTGAGTTGTAAATAATTATTTTGTTTAAGTAAGTGGTGGTTTTAAAGTGTTTTATTTAAAAGGTTTAAAAATGTTTTATTGTCTTAAACGTTCGCGTTCCGGGTTCGGTTCTATTGAATTTGGGGCGTGACAGCTTGGTATCAGAGCCCGAGGTTTCACACCTCGGACTGTACGTCTATTAGGTGGGGCGAGTCGAGTCAGTAAAGTCCCATCGTGCGTTGGTTACGCAAGTCGGAAACCGTGTGTAGATCCGTAGTGCTTTGAGTCCTGTTTGTGTTTGTGTGTGTGTGGAGTATGGTTATTACTGGCATACTGTTTGTGTGTTGCTGCGTGAAACGCACTTAAGCTGTCACGACTCGACTCAGGGGCGCCCCTGTAATCGAGCGTGACGGTGCTGATATCAAGTGGGTACAATGTAGTTCGGGGACGCCTGGACCGGGTTGTAACTACCTGATATCAAGAAATGAGGTTTTATAATGAAGTGGAGAAAGTTTTAAAATTGGTTGGCCTTGTGGGCGTACTTTGGTGTTGTTGGCCCGGTGGGCGTGTTTTTGTTTTGGTTGGCCTTTTCGGCTTATGATTGAGGTTGGGTGACTTGTGTTGTGTCTTGGAGTTGTTGAACGTGTGTCGTTAGATTGGTGGTCGAACGTCTGCGACGCAAAAATGTGCGGGTCGCTATGAGAAGGGTAGGATACGAGTGCCCTAGGGTGGACGTAGCGGGTGTGATGAGTGCGAAATCATCACTGCTACGGGACCGTCCATGGACCGGCCCGATAGGAGACGTGGTCGGGGCCACTGGTTTGGCGCGGAAGGTGAAATGGACCGGGTGGCTTGCCGGCCCGGACGGCAGCACGGTCTGGATGGCTTGCCGGCCCGGACGACAGCACAGTTCGGCTGGCTTGCCGGCCCGGGAGGTGGCACGGCCCGGGCCACTCACCGGCCCGGAATGCTACACGGTCCGGCCCACTTGCCGGCCTGGTCCAGTCAGCTACCTTCAAAGGTTTTTTTTGGTTTCGTTGTGTAGTTTTCGTGTCGTTGTTGCGTGACTTGGTGCACGTTTGTGCGGTTTATTTGAGGTTCTCGTACGTGTTCTAGTAATTGAGGTTTAATGACGTGAGCTGGGTGACGTTTTAATAGCGAGTACGCTAGAGTTATACGTAGACTGTGTGAACGCTAGTATTTATAGAGCACGTCGTCGTTGTTTAAATTCACAAACTAAACGTTTGCGTGTATCCGTGCAGAGGATACCGACACATGGCTCGTGGCCGACGAGGACGATCAGCCGTGATACGGGGACGGGCGTCCGCGCGAGGCAGGCAGGGACGGTCAGCAGGGACACCAGGACGGGTGCCCACCGTTGAGCCCGCTGAGTACGCGGAGGCCTAGGGTACTCCTGTCGGAGAGGACAGGAGGAGCGACGCGGGACCATCTACGGGCACGCCCAGCGTCCCGCTGGTCGCAGACCGTCCCACTACGACCGCCCTGGATGAGCTGACCAGGACGGTGCAGAGTCTGGTGGCGATTATCGCAAGTAGAGAGTCGGCATCGCCAGCTCCGGAGACAGCAGCTGTTCCAGCGAGGCCCGTCGAGGCCGAAGACCATACGGCTCGGACACTGCTGGACTTCCTGAAGCTGGGCATACCCACATTTTTCGGGGAGCCGAACCCCGACCTAGCCGAGAGGTGGCTGGAGCAGGTCACGCAGGACCTGGACAACTCAGGCATCGAGGATGGTCGTCGCAGAGTGTCCTTTGCAGCTCATCAGCTGAGGGACAACGCCTACCATTGGTGGGGGCGTGTGAGGGACAGAGTCGGGCACGACTACGACATCTTCCAGACGGTCTTTCTGGCGCAGTATTTCCCCGAGTCGGCTCGGTTTGACCGACATCGCCAGTTCTTGGAACTGCAGCAGGATGGGATGTCAGTGGCAGAATATGAGGCCATATTCACGGCCTTGACCCGATTCGCGCCCGAGATGGTGGCGACAGAGCTGAACCGTTGCCTGCGGTTCGAGGGGGGGGGGCTGAGGCCGATGATTTTGGATCGAGTTCTCCCCCTGAGGTTGCGGGAGTACTCAGAGCTCGTAGACACGGCAGCGACAGTGGAGCAGGGTCTCCGAGATGCATCCAGGACCCGTGAGGTTCGACAGCGGCCGACCAGTGTGGCAGGGCCGTCCGAGTCCCGAGATACGAGGTGACAGAGGACCATGGGGTTCTTCCGGCCACAGGCTCAGCAGGGCGGAGCGAGAGGGATGGGGTCAGTAGCATCAGTGGGGCCAGTCACTTCAGAGAGACGGCCGAGATGCTTTGGCTGCGGGCAGCCAGACCACATACAGCGAGAGTGTCCGATGGACACGGGGTCGAGAGCCGACGAGGCCAGGTATTTCCGGTGCGGCCGGGTTGGGCACACTATTGCCAGGTGCCATGAGCCATTGGGGGCAACGTCAGCGCAGCGACCGCAACAGTCGCGTACAATACAGTCACCCAGGGGTCGCCCGCGTCAGAGTTAGCAGTCGAGGGATTCGCAGCCGTCCACGAGCGCGCCAGTTCCGAGACAGCAGCAGGGATCTGGGTATCCAGCAGTCAGTGCGCCGGGTCAGAGGCAGCAGGCGTCAGAGGGAAGAGTGTACGCAGTTACCGACTCCCTGGCCCCAGGATCCACGACCTACCGCGAGACCATTCAAGGTACGTGTTTGTTGTATCACTTGTGGGCGTTATTCTTATTTGATACCGGGGCATCGCACTCGTTTATTTCGTTGAGCTGTGTTGAGAGGTTGGGGCTGAGTTTAGAGCCGTTGAGTCAACCCCTGTGCCTGGACACCCCAGTTGGGGTGATGTATTGCTGACTAGGGTCTGTCGATCCTGTGAAATTAGAGTCGCAGACTGTCCTTGCCCTGGTGACCTTCTCGTGTTGGGAATGACGACCTTTGACGTGATCTTAGGAATGGATTGGCTGGCGAAGTATCGAGCCAATATCGACTGCTACAGGCGACGAGTGACAGTGTCAGCAGGCAACACGAAGGTGTCGTGTGTGCTGGGTAGTAAGAGCGGGGTTCTCCTGTCGACGTTTTCCGCAGTGGAGGAAGTATCGCCTGTGCAGAGCCGAGAGTTGCCGCGAATGGTATGCGAGTTCCCCGAGGTCTTCCCTGAGGAGTTGAGCGGGTTGCCACCGGAACGTGAGGTGGAGTTCGGGATTGACCTGGTGCCGGGACCGGCAGCGATATCGATGGCGCCTTACAGGTTTGCGCCGACAGAGTTGACTGAGCTGAAGCGTCAGCTCGAGGAGCTTCAGGAGAAGGGATTTATCCGTCCGAGCGTATCACCGTGGGGAGCACCAGCACTCTTCGTGAAGAAGAAGAGTGGAGAGCTTCGGATGTGTATAGATTACCGGAAGCTGAACCGGGGTACGGTGAAGAACCGATACCCAATGCCGAGGATTGAAGACTTGTTCGACCAGTTGAGAGGGTCAACCTATTTCTCGAAGATCGATCTGCGATCCGGTTATTACCAGTTGCGAGTCCGTGAGGGGGACGTCACAAAGACTGCATTCCGGACACGCTATGGGCATTACGAGTTCTTGGTGATGCCGTTTGGACTGACGAACGCACCTGCAACGTTCATGGATTTGATGAATAGTATATTCCGGCCGTACTTAGATCAGTTTGTGGTGGTGTTCCTAGACGACATCTTGATCTATTCGCAGAGCTAGGCGGCACATGAGGTACATCTAAGAACTGTTCTGACCCTGCTACGCACGCATCAGCTCTATGCCAACCTGGAGAAGTGCGAGTTTTGGCTCGCGGTAGTTAGATGAGTTTTGTATCCCGTGACGGTATACTGGTCGATCCGTCGAAGATCGATGCAGTTTCGAAGTGGGCACGACCCACGAGTGTCTTCGAGATCCGCAGCTTTCTGGGGTTGGCAGGCTATTATCGGCGGTTTGTCCAGGACTTCGCACGACTAGCCGCGCCGATGACCTTGTTGACGCGCAAGGGAGTCGGGTTTGTGTGGACAGAGGATTGTGAACGTGCGTTCACGGAGTTGAAGACTCGTCTAACTACCGCTCCAGTATTGGTAGTGCCAGAGCGAGGGATCGGGTATGAGGTCTACTGTGATGCGTCCTGGGAAGGACTGGGCTGTGTACTGATGCAGTTGGGTAGAGTTGTTGCTTATGGCTCCAGGCAGTTGAAGACACACGAGCGCAACTATCCTACCCATGACTTGGAGCTAGCAGCATTCGTGTTCGCACTAAAGGGCTGGCGGTATTATCTGTATGGCGAGGGATTTCAGGCGTTCTCGGATCACAAGAGCCTCAAGTACATCTTTTCCCAACGAGACCTGAACATGGGCCAGCGGCGATGGATGGAGCTACTTGAGGAGTACGACTTTGAGCTACACTACCATCCGGGTAAGGCGAACGTGGTCGCTGACGCCCTGAGTAGGAAGTCGATTCTTAGTCTTGCTAGCATATCAGTCCGAGAGTGGGACATGATGGGGTGAACTGAGCACGTTCAGGCTTGACCTAGAGGAGATTACAGGTGGCGTGGCCATGTGCTCATTGGTGGCTCAGCCCTCACTACTTTCCCGAATGTTGGAGGCGCAGTCGGAGGACGTCGAGACTTCAAAGATCCGAGAGAGGGTTGTCAGCGGTGAAGAGGTGGTAGGCTGGGAGATCAGTGCAGATTGGGGGTTACGGTATCGAGGAGGGTTATTCGTGCCGGGCAACTTTACAGACGACGTGTTGCGAGAGTCACATCATTCGCGTCTTACAGTGCACCCAGGTGGCACCAAGATGTACCGTGACATCAGGCGGCACTTCTGGTGGCGCGGTATGCGGAGAGCAGTCGCAGAATTTGTTAAGTTTAAAAGTTAGGGTTTGGTTTGAAATGGGTTGAATTTGGATGAGTTGAGGTGTGGGGTTTGTTGGAGGTGTTTGGAGTGAAGAGATGACCGTTTTCCGGTGACCGGAGGCTCGGGGGGAGCTCCGGCCACCGTGCACGGTGGCTGGCTGGAGCTAGGACCGGCCACCACCATGGTGGACCGGCTCCAAACCGGCCCAAGCCACCCACGGCCAAAGGGGGTCGGGTGGGGCCCACATGCTCGGGTATTCTGGTTTCGTGTTCGGGTGGTTTAGAACGTTCCCCAAGTAATTAATCCACACCCGGATCGAAATTTGGAATTAAATTGTGAAAGTTGTAATTGACGGGTTTTAGAAACTTCAAACGCGAATTAAATGACTCGGAAGTCGTAAATTGATTCCGTCGAGTGCATAGGAACCCTTGAATTATTCTAAGACCGTAGAAACGAAAACGGGAATTTTTGGAGCCCCGGAAGGGCGTTTTCAAAACCCGGGCAGATTCGCCATGTCGGGCGAATCGGGCTTTTCCGGGTCCATCATCGAAAATGTCGAGTAATTGGGAATTTTTGGAGTGATCGACATTGTCGGGGTTACTTTTGGGCGTCAAGTTTATTAAAATTCAGTTTATACCTGCAGGCTTAAAGGTGTTTAAAATTGTGTTCTTATTAGATCGTGCCGCAGACAGAGGAAAGGGAAAGCTAGGCGAGTGATCGAGATCACGCCGGAGCTTGTTTGTGAGCTTTTGGAGAAAGCATACGAGGTAGGGAAAAGTAGCCGGATCTCGGCCCTGATTAGGGAAAGTTAACAGTAGAAATGCATGTGACACCGGGGTGTCGTGGGTTAAGTAGGTTTATCGAATATTAGAAAGGCAGGCGACACCGGGTGGTGTCGTATGATACGGGAACGTATCGTGTGAAGACCGCTTCAAAAAAAAATGAAGCTGGACCGGGCTGGGCCAGACCCGACTAGCGACCCGGCCCAGATTGCCGACCCGGCCCAAGCCTGGGTATAAATACCAACATTTAGGGTTTTAACCCTAAATGTTTTCTGCTTCTCTTCTCCCGCAGCCGAACCGATCCCCTCCCTCACTGCTTCTTCTTCGTCTTCTTCGAGCCTCACCCGACCACCCTCTTCCCTCACGCCCTCACCCGACCTCCCTCTTCCCTCACGTCCCCACGCCGACCCTCGCCGGAAACCGGCGTCTTCATCTTCTCCGTGCAGACCTCCCAACCCCGTCCTCCCTCTTTCCACTCAACTTCTCAGTCCAACCGAGCCGTCGCCGGCCGTTCCCCGCCGCCCGAGCTCCGTCGTGCCTCCACGGACTCACCGTCGCCGTGCACGGCCAGAGCCGAGACGGACTCGCCGGCGCCGTCCCCGAGCTCCTCTCGCCTCTCTCTCCCGAGGGTCCGTCGCCTCCTCCCCTTCTCGTCGTCGGAACCCTCGAACCCGAGCCTCGTCGTCCTAGATCTGAGACGGGCGAGGGGCCACCGTGCCTCGCCGTGCTCCGCCGCCACGCCCGACACCGCAACCACCTCCTGCCGCCCTTATCTCCCCTACGGTGAGCCACCACCGTGAGTTTCCGACCGGCTTTATCGCCGTCGAGGGTCGTCGGATTTTCTGACCGAGCCCTCCCTTTCGTTGTATTTTTTTTCGACTTATGTTGAATCTGTTAATGTTGAATCTGTTAGTACGAAAACAACTGTGAATTTTGGATCTGTTTGGTTGGAATCAAAATCAGGGTTTTTGGAAAGAAAAGTTGTAAAACGAAAAATCAGATTAAGGAAAAAGGGATTTAAAATAAAAAGGAATTAAAATCAATTTGGTTTTAAAAACGGTTTCAAATCGAGGAGTTTGAGAATCAAATTTGTAAACGGGATTTAGGGACGGCTGTTCAAAAACCGAACTTAATTCATTTTGGGCTCACGGGATCGGAACAGAAACATATTTGAAATAAAAGGGAATTTGATTTGAAACAAAAACCGTTCTGTTTTGAATAAAGGGTTATTAATCGGAATTGGGAACGAATCTGGAACTCTAGTTAAAATGGACTGCTAACTGGGTTTAAAAAGGGAACAAAAGCGGACCGCTGAATCGGACCTCGGGATTCGTGCATTGGGACCGTGCCTCACATGCACCGGTTTCGGTGCTCGGGTACTCAAACCCGATTCGCCGTGACTCCGCTTTTATCCCGCTCGAGTTTAAAGGACAACTGTCGGTTTTAAACTGGTTTAATCGTGACCTTTAAATTAACTTGGGAACCGCCTCTAATTATGGCTTTCGTGTTATCTTTAGCGTCCGGCTTCGATCGAAGTGAAGCCCGGAGGTAGCAAGCCAGAACGTCAGCAGCTAGGAAGCGTAGCGGGTGTTCTTCGGTTGAGGTAGGGAAAAGTAGTCGGATCTCGGCCCTGACTAGGGAAAGTTAACAATAGAATTGCATGTGACACCGGGGTGTCGTGGGTTGAGTAGGTTTATTTAAATATTAGAAAAGCATGATACGGGATTGTTGTTGGGTCTCGAGGTAAGGTTGGAGATGAACCAACTCGCAGCGGAAAATCAATGAAAACCAAGAGACAATTAGAACCATGAAACAACTAACAAAGAATGGATTAACAAGAGAAAAATTCAGCACTAGTTCTTACCAAAACAAGAACACCGGTTAACGAATGATTGGCTTGAGTCTCCAAGACGCCTACGTATCCACATGGGAATCAAAGCCACGTAGTTCTTCTCTTTGAGGACTCAAGAACACAAAAATGGAGGAGGAAACTAGCCAAACCCGAAATGGCCATGGAAGAGGGAGAGAAAATGTGTTTCCTATTCTTGTCTTGTGTTTGTTATGTTGAAAAAAGATGACTTAAACATAACAAAACCCATACTTGTCCAACTAAAGGCATGGGACAAGTATGGTGTCAAGTAAGGTGTAAATAGGACAAAGTATGGCAAGACAAGATTGGGTTAGGTGGTGAATCACCAACACCTTAATCCTTGTCTTGCTTACTTAGTACTAATTAATCAAGACTTGATTAATTAGTTCCATGGGCCTTGGTTGCATGGGCCTTTCATGGGCCTCTTGGAACATGGCCCGTGGCCATTTCCAACGAGGTCCCGTGATTCGCTCATCGCCTCCAAGCCTTCCATACCGGAAATGTCCAACATTATCCGACGCGATCAATCCCAAGACTCCAAGCCTTGTCTCGATCCGTAAAGTCCTATTCACTTACGGGCACATGACCCAAAACCCAGTTTTGGTCATGTCCCGAGACAACTCCCTTTTGGCCATTCTCCATAAATGTGTCAATGAGTTTCATCCTCCGGTGTGACCCTTAGGTTTATGCATGTCAATAGATCAACATAAAATCCCATTTTACTTGATCCTATTTAAGTGGCAACTAACGAGACTTTAGTATTGCCCGACATTACATAACGAATCGACCATGTCGATTCTAACCTTTCCGTCGTCCCTGTCATTATCCTTTTATCTCCGATATCCTGATTGAGATAAGGCATAGAGCCGTCATCCTTATTATTCTCAATCACCGTTCCTTGATATGTGAGATGACTGAAGATATGATACCCAGTATCATGTGCATGGCCATGCTATTCTTCCAGTCACTCTCGATCAAGTGGCCGAGAACCGATATCTTTCCCATACCTTAGTATGAGGGATAAATCCCTTAGCCGTCTTTCGTGTCACTCATGTAGCCCGTCCCCAAGCCAATCCTGGCCGTTATGGAAGCCCTGTTACGGACAACGTTAGGCTCAGGTCAAACTCAGTTGTTGACTACATAGCGATCACAAAGACTCCTTGGTCTAAGGATACATGACAAGCTACAACACTGAATATGTTCATGACTTAATCTATGGCACATATTCAGGGCGGGTCGTCCAATATCATGTCCCACATGATATCTATGATCAGACTCCGGAATCCCATTCCAATGACTAACAGAACGTAAGCCATAAAGAGCCATCTTTCATACTAGTCGCTTCTAGTGAAGCTTTGTTGACTAGGGACCCATCGAGTGTGATCTATCTCGATCTATGGTTCTATTCGCATGGTGGGCATAGATCAGAGCACACATCGATATATTACTCCAACACATAAGTAATATAAAGCCGCTTTAATTTTATTGCTAACGATGATATATACATTTGGACATTTAGGATTGAACTACGGGCACTAAGACTAACAATCTCCCACTTGCCCTAGTTCCAATCTAAACTCCAATATGTCCCCATCGACTTTACATGTCTAACATGTTCAGGCAGTGACACTGACTTAGTCAAAGGGTTGGCTATGTTATCATCTATTGCAATATCGGTTATCTTCACTTCACCTCAGTTCAGTATTTATCTGATGAGGTGGATACGCCGCAGTACATGTTTGGATTTGTTATGCGATCTAGGCTTTTAGCTTGCGCAATGGCCCTTGTGTTGTCGCAAAATGGATTCACCGGACTGGATGGGTTTTTAATTACACCCAGCCCTGCCATGAATTTCCAAATCCACATAGCCTCCTTAGCTGCCTCTGCAGCATCCATGTACTTGGCCTCTGTCGTAGATTCGGCAATGGTATCTTGCTTTACGCTTTCCCAGCTAAAGCTCTGCCATTCAGCGTAAACACATATCCTGATTGACTTCTAAAGTCATCTGGATTTGTCTTGGAAAACTAGCGTCTACTCATCCTTCGACGACTAGTTCAGCATCATCTTTCCCCCAGGTTAGAATGATGTCTACTGGTACAACATAAGGCTTACGAGACGTCTGGTCTCATACATGTCATGGCATATATGATCGATCCTGCCCCCAGGCGCATAGGATTCTCATCATCCTTTTCAGCTCATCAGGTGTCTTAGGACACTAAGTCTTGCTGAGATGAATGCCATGACTAGTGGGTAAGAGTCCTTTCTTTGAATCGAGCATTAAGAACCTACTCAATGCCTTGTTCACATAGGTTCCCTGACTTAAATCCAAGACCCTCTTGGTGCGATCTCTACATATCTTAATCCTTAAGATATGAGAAGCATCGCCTAAGTCCTTTATTGAAAAACACTTCCTCAACCAAGCTTTAGTCTCGTGCAAGGTTGGGATGTCGTTTTCAATGAGAACCAGAAAGGTAATATTGCTCCCACTAGCCTTCTTATAAACGCAAGATTCATCCTCGTTCTTGATTAAGCCAAATCCAATTACAGCTTCATCAAAACGAAGGATCCAACTCCGAGAAGTTCGTTTCAATCCATAAATGGATTTCAACAACTTATAAATCTTTCCCTTATTCTTCGGATCGTCAAAACCTTTGGGCCGAGACATACAAACGTACTCAGTCAAATTTCCATTTAGGAAAGCGGTTTTGACATCCACTTGCCATATCTCGTAATTATGATACGCAGTTATGTCAAGAAGAATTTGGATCGATTTTGACCATAGCCACTAAGGAGAAGGTTTCCTCATAGTCAATCCATTGGATCTGCCTATAACCTTTCGCCACCAGTTGAGCTTTGTAGGTCAGAGGGTTGCCGTCCATGTCCATCTTCACCTTGAAGATCCATTTGCATCCTATGGTCCTCACACCATTGATGGGATCAACCGGTTCCCAGACTCGGTTGTCCGACATGGATTGCATTTCCTCCCTCATGGCTCCCAGCCATAACTCGGAGTTGGGCCCATCCACGACTTCCTGAAAGGTGGCTGGATCATCGTGATCCACCATGACTTCATTGTCACCTCCGGATACCATATCTTGGAGGTGGAAGATTGATCCTTTCAAATCGCCTTGGACCTTCCGGAATTGTAACAGGAATTGGTTCTTACTCTACGACAATCTCTGGCTCCTTTCTACTGGGTTGCCAATTGGTTTAGACAGATCTGTACCATCCTGAATTTCTTCGAGATGCACAGTCCTCCCAATGACGTCTTTGGAAACAAAACTTCTTTTCCATAAAGACCCCACCCCAAGCGACGAACACCATGTTCTCACTGGGATTGTAGAAATAGTATCCCCTTGTTGCTTTGGGATACCACACGAAGGTGCATATCTCAGATCTTGGTTCGAGCTTAGTCGAAACCAAATGTTTCACATAAGCCTCGCAACCACAAATCTTTAGGAAGGACAAAGCGGGCATCATCCCGTACCATTTTTAAAATGGTGTCCCTTCCACACCATTCGTCGAAGCCCGATTCACTATGAATGCGGTCGTCTCTAGAGCAAAACCCCTAAAAGAGATTGGGAGATCATTCCAACTAATCATGGAACAGACCATTGTCTAACAATGTCCGATTTCTCCGTTTGGCTACACCTTTCAACTACAGTGACCTAGGAGGAGTCCATTCCAAAAGGATCCCATTCTCTTTTAGATGATCTAATAACTCTGTGGTCAAGTATTTTCCACCTCGATCCAATCGAAGTGCCTTAATACCTTTGTCGAGCTGGTTTTCTACTATAGTCTTAAACTCTTTGAATTTATCAAAAGCTTCAGACTTATGTCTCACCGAAGAGACATAACCATATTTACTGTAATCATCAGTAAATGTGATAAAGTAGTTAAAACCCCTCCTGGCAAGTGAACTTATTGGTCTACACACATTCAAGTGTATCAGCCCCAATAATTCACCCGCCCTTTCATCGCGATCGATAAAGGGCACTTTAGTCATTTTGCCCATCAAACAAACCTTGCACCTATCGATCGAATGGAATTCGAATGAACCTGAAAGCCCGCACTTCTGAAGTGTTGATAGGCGCTTCTTGTTTATGCGACCCAAATGACAGTACCATAACAGAGTTAGGTTTAAATCGTTGGATTTAGACCTCTTGGTATTAACGGAATATATAGAACTTGAGGCATTGTTACCCATATCTAATATGTACAATCCTCCAACCATGTCAGTACTGGTATAAAACATATCATTGCATAGAACATTGAAAACTCCATTTCCAATATTAACATTATATCCTTCCTTGTCAAACACGGATACAGATATAATATTCCTACTAAAAGTAGGTATGCAATATACATTATACAATACTAAGACAAGGCCTCTTGGCAAAGCAAGACTCATGGATCCTACAGCAGTTGCCACAACTCTGAGGTCCATTTCGTGCTTTCCAAATCTCTCCTACTTTCAGCCACCATATATTAGTGCATGTGTGAGATTCAGTCATGGTATCTAATACCCATGAATCTTTGGAAGTAGAGAGATGTAGCTCTATAGAGTTAATACCGAATGAAGGCACGATCCCACCGCCCTTCCTTAGATCATCCAGGTTTCCTGATGAAGGCGCAGTCCTACTGCCCTTCTTCAGATCATCCAGGCTATTTGATGAAGGCGCAGTCCCACTGCCCTTCTTCAGATCAGCCGTGAACTTCCTGTAATCCCGGTTCCAATGACCAGGCTGTTGGCAGTAGAAGCAGACATTCTCAGGTGTCTCATCTTTCCTGCCAAGTGCGCATGAGCCCAGCCCTTGCCACTTCCAATTCCCTTGTTGACCATCAGAATATCCTTGGATCCCAGATCCCTGAGATATTCTTCTCAGCAGCTGATGACACTTCATGTAACTCTGATATGGTCTTAGAGACAGCCTTGTCAAGGACATATTCTTTGCGTTCAGACTTGAGGACTATCCTCAAAATTCTGTACCAGTCCAAATAGTTTGTCCCATTTAGCTTGACCCTGTCAAGAATGGTTTTTAATGACAAACTATTAATGTTCACTGAATTTGCCATTTGATCTACAACAGATAAAATTCAATCAGTAAACTGAATAAATTTTATGAAGATCAAGCTTAAACACCAACAATCAATTCTAAACCTTTAGAATCTGAAACCAAGATCCTTGATTCACTCGATTAAGCTGAACTAATGCTCACCACTTAATCGAGCTATGTAGGTAGGAATCCATCCAATCACATCCAATGTGACTCCTGGCTAGGGTATGTACTTATGTACACGACTTACCCTATCTGTTACCCTAGCTCAACCTCAGGCTAAGAATCGTAGTCGGGTCCACCAATTTTCAACTATGGCTCGTCACTATGTAGGTGCTCCGCTAATGCGCACGACACCCACATATGTCGTCCAAACCTACTACCCCGCTTTCCCATGGATGCTCCGCTAATGCGCACGACACCCATAGGACGGGGAGGTAGTAAGGTGTTGATGATTGGGAGGTATCGGACATGACCCGCTTTTACTTGTCCAGTTGTGTTCAAAACTTTGGCACATCCTAGATGCGATGAGCACATCAACTACATTCCAAATGCAATGATGCCTCAAATTACATCCAATGTAATTCTTCCTTTGAACCCGTCAACTACATCCAATGCAATGACGGTTCTAAGGGTTCACACACAAGGATTAAAATTCCAATTTTATCTTTGCATGTGAGGTGATATGCTCGGTAAATAAAGTTAGGCATGCAATTCTAAAGCACATAGAATTAATCATGCATAAACTAAACCAAGCATAAAGCGATAAATGTGCACATAATAGCCCCCTAAACTAACTCCCACTAGCTTCTTGAGCTCCACCGACTCCAAGCCGATGCCAACACCCGAAAAGCCACCAAATGACCTTTTCGCCCTTTCTTCATCTTGAGTAAAATATTACAATTTAATACACGACTCGCAGGTCGGGAATAAATAAATATTACAAACAAGTGGTTCGACGACCACACCTTGAAAGAATAATTACACGTTACCTCTAACGGCTCGCAGGCCGTGAAAAGCGATAAATAATTAAATTGAGCTCGGGGCTATTATGTGCACCATGCCAACATCACATCACACATCGTGTTATCAAACAAGAATGTTATCAAACATCATGTGATTTTCCGGTTTTAATTAATAGCCAAGTTTCGAAAATTTTTGATGCTCGGTTTATCGAAACCGTTCAAAAATGAAACTTTTGAACATTTGATCTTCGAGTTCGTCATGATGGTTCCAAACTCGTCATAACTAACAAAACGGTTTAGCCTTGGCATATCAACCATCCAATGGTCATGCTTGGCCTAGCTCCGTCCAACGGAGCCCCGTTCGGTCCCGGTTTCGGCTCCCCGAGAGTCCCGCTCCCGAGACCCGAAAAATCAAATTTTTTTCAAAATTTCCAGATTTGAAATAATTTTCAAAAATTCATTTTACATGCATTAAATCCATAAACAATAATTTAAAACATGTTATCAAACAATTTAGCAAAACAACATGCCAAAAACGAAACTTTCAAGCAAAACCGAAACTTTGAACACCGTCTTGTGAATCCCGAAGGTAGCACGGCTCTGATACCACTGTTGGGTCTCGAGGTAAGGTTGGAGATGAACCAACTCGCAGCGGAAAATCAATGAAAACCAAGAGACAATTAGAACCATGAAACAACTAACAAAGAATGGATTAACAAGAGAAAAATTCAGCACTAGTTCTTACCAAAACAAGAACACCGGTTAACGAATGATTGGCTTGAGTCTCCAAGACGCCTACGTATCCACATGGGAATCAAAGCCACGTAGTTCTTCTCTTTGAGGACTCAAGAACACAAAAATGGAGGAGGAAACTAGCCAAACCCGAAATGGCCATGGAAGAGGGAGAGAAAATGTGTTTCCTATTCTTGTCTTGTGTTTGTTATGTTGAAAAAAGATGACTTAAACATAACAAAACCCATACTTGTCCAACTAAAGGCATGGGACAAGTATGGTGTCAAGTAAGGTGTAAATAGGACAAAGTATGGCAAGACAAGATTGGGTTAGGTGGTGAATCACCAACACCTTAATCCTTGTCTTGCTTACTTAGTACTAATTAATCAAGACTTGATTAATTAGTTCCATGGGCCTTGGTTGCATGGGCCTTTCATGGGCCTCTTGGAACATGGCCCGTGGCCATTTCCAACGAGGTCCCGTGATTCGCTCATCGCCTCCAAGCCTTCCATACCGGAAATGTCCAACATTATCCGACGCGATCAATCCCAAGACTCCAAGCCTTGTCTCGATCCGTAAAGTCCTATTCACTTACGGGCACATGACCCAAAACCCAGTTTTGGTCATGTCCCGAGACAACTCCCTTTTGGCCATTCTCCATAAATGTGTCAATGAGTTTCATCCTCCGGTGTGACCCTTAGGTTTATGCATGTCAATAGATCAACATAAAATCCCATTTTACTTGATCCTATTTAAGTGGCAACTAACGAGACTTTAGTATTGCCCGACATTACATAACGAATCGACCCTGTCGATTCTAACCTTTCCGTCGTCCCTGTCATTATCCTTTTATCTCCGATATCCTGATTGAGATAAGGCATAGAGCCGTCATCCTTATTATTCTCAATCACCGTTCCTTGATATGTGAGATGACTGAAGATATGATACCCAGTATCATGTGCATGGCCATGCTATTCTTCCAGTCACTCTCGATCAAGTGGCCGAGAACCGATATCTTTCCCATACCTTAGTATGAGGGATAAATCCCTTAGCCGTCTTTCGTGTCACTCATGTAGCCCGTCCCCAAGCCAATCCTGGCCGTTATGGAAGCCCTGTTACGGACAACGTTAGGCTCAGGTCAAACTCAGTTGTTGACTACATAGCGATCACAAAGACTCCTTGGTCTAAGGATACATGACAAGCTACAACACTGAATATGTTCATGACTTAATCTATGGCACATATTCAGGGCGGGTCGTCCAATATCATGTCCCACATGATATCTATGATCAGACTCCGGAATCCCATTCCAATGACTAACAGAACGTAAGCCATAAAGAGCCATCTTTCATACTAGTCGCTTCTAGTGAAGCTTTGTTGACTAGGGACCCATCGAGTGTGATCTATCTCGATCTATGGTTCTATTCGCATGGTGGGCATAGATCAGAGCACACATCGATATATTACTCCAACACATAAGTAATATAAAGCCGCTTTAATTTTATTGCTAACGATGATATATACATTTGGACATTTAGGATTGAACTACGGGCACTAAGACTAACAATTGTAGCGTTTAAGAGAAAAGCATGTGACACTTAGTAGTGTCGTAGGAACAGAGAACTTAGCGATAATTGATTTACTGGAGGCATATGACCATGCCCGGAGGTTGATTGTGAAACTGTTGATATTAGGACTGTTGGAGGCATATGACCATGCCGGAGGTTGATTGTGAAACTGTTGATATTAGGACTGTTGGAGGCATATGACCATGCCCGGAGGTTGATTGTGAAACTGTTGATATTAGGACTGTTGGAGGCTTGGGTTAAGCCGGAGGTTGATTGTTTATTTTGGCGTCTTGGGTGGCCTTGTGAGCCGTGTATTATTATTGCTGAGTCTTGGGTGGCCATGAGAGCCCGTGTTATTATTCGTGTTTGGGTGGCCATGAGAGCCCGTACTTTACTGTTGGTGTTTTAGCTGGCTTACGAGTTAGAGTCTCGGTAAGTTGCAAGCGTGTTTTATTGTTGAGTTTTGGGTGGCCATGAGTGCCCGTGGGGTTGTTGAACCCGTGTCTTTACCTTTGGTGTTTTGGGTGTCCTTGAGAGCCTGTGTACTAAGGTTAATGTCTTTGGCTGGCCTGACTGAGTTAGAGTCTCGGGGGGGTTGCAAGCTTTCTTTAGCTGGCTTACGAGTTAGAGTCTCGGTAAGTTGCAAGCGTGTTTTATGGTTGGTGTCGTGGGAGGCCGTGAGTGCCTGTGGGGCTGTTGAGTCCGTGTCTTACTGTCGGTGTGTCTTGGGATGCCGTGAGTGCCTGTGGGGCTGTTGAGTCCGGGTTTTACTGTTAGTGTCTTGGTGGCCATGAGTGCCTGTGAGTGTCGAACCTGTGTTGTTACTGGTTGTTGAACTTGCTTGTGATTGTGATTGTGTTTGTGGTTACCGGAGGTTGGGGACCTGCTTCCTGAAACGGGGGTCAACGAGCACACGCGTCTGCATGTTCAGACGGGGTAGGGGGCCCGCCCGCCAATAAAGGGGTCCTGGCCGCGCGTCTGTTGTTTGGGTTGTGAGGATACTTTGGCTGGCTTACGGGTTAGAGTCCCGGTAAGTTGCACGCATACTTTGGCTGGCTTACGGGTTAGAGTCCCGGTAAGTGCAAACGTTTTCTGGCTGGCTTACGGGTTAGAGTCCCGGTAAGTTGCAGCATTCTTGGGTTGGCCTGACCGGGTTAGAGTCCCGGGAGGGCGTTCTTGGCAGCTGGTTTGCGATCCTTTGTGATCTTGTTTGGTGTGCGATCCTTCTGATCTTGTTTGGGGTGTGATCCCTTGTGATGCTGTTTGGTGTTGCGTAACTTTCTTTTGAGTCCTTGGAAGAGGTCGTCAATGGTTGTGTCGGGTCTACTTTACGTGTCAAAGTGTTGAGTTGGTCAAGGAAGGTAACTGTGGGTGTATTGTTCAGTCAGAGTACTTGGGTTGGGGATGGTGTTCCCCGGTGTTGAGTCGTTGTTGGTGTTACCTGCTTTGTCTGCTAATTATGCCTTAGTCAGTCTGTTATCCGTGGTGGTGAGCGAACGCTCACCCCTAGCTGCTTTTCCTACAGGTACTGTTCGTGGGACGGACTAGGTGAGCTCTCGAAGCTTGTGGAGCTAGGAGCGGAGTCCGGGTCTTGTCTTTTGAGTCTAGTGACGGATACCTTGTACTTTTGTCCACTTGTTGGGACGTGTTTTAAACTGTAATTATTATTTTGTTGAACTAAACTGGTATTTTAAAGTGATTCAATGAAAACAGGTTTCAAGTGTTTTATGTTTTTAAAACGTTAGCGTCCCTAGTTCGGTTTACTGAAATTGGGGCGTGACAGCTTGGTATCAGAGCTCGAGGTTTCACACCTCGGACTGTACGTCAATTAGGTGGGGAGAGTCGAGTCAGTAAAGTCCCGTCGTGCGTTTGGGTACGCAGGTCGGAATCGTGTGTAGACCCGTGGTATTGTGAGTCCTGTTTGTGTTTGTGCGTACATGCAGTGTTTTCTTGCTGGCTTGCTGATTGTTGTTGCTGCATGAAACGTTTTAAGCTGTCGCGGGTCGACTCAGGAGCGCTCCTGTAGTCGAACGTGACGGTGTTGATATCAAGTCGGTACAACGTAGTTCGGGGACGCCTGGACCGGGTTGTAACCACCTGATGTCAAGAAATGAGGTTTTAATGAAGTGGAGAAAGCTTTAAAAATGTGATTGTTTTGATGTTGTTTGACGCCGTGGGCGTTTGTGTTTGACTTTGATTGGCCCGGTGGGCGTGGTTCGGTGTTGGTAGGCCCTGTGGGCGTGTCTTGATTTTTGTGTGACGCCGTGTGCGTTTGTGTTGACTTCGATTGGCCCTGTGGGCGTATTGTGATTGTTGTTGGTTGGCCCGGTGGGCGCTATTTGACTTTGGTTGGCCCGGTGGGCGGGTGTCGTCGTTGTTGTTGTTATGGGCGTTTGGCCGGTTTGGCTTGTTCGTGGTTTAGTCGGGTTTTGTGGTACGGGTTTGGTCGTTTTGGTGGTCGAGTGTCTGCAACGCACAAGTGTGCGGGTCGCTAGGAAAAAGGGTTGGTTTCGTTGTGCACTGAGGTTTGTGGTTGTGTGACTCTGTTCATGTTCGTGTGTTTAAGCGTTGGTTGTATGGGTTTGTGTTCGCAGTTGTGGGTTGTAGAGGCTGTAGGCCTGCCGTACGGTTAAGTTGTTTTTGAGTTTTTCGCTTACGTGTTAGTATACTTAAGGCTTTAACAGCGCGAGCAGTGGTGTTTTATTTTTTTGAGGACGTGTTTCACATGTCGAGGTTCATCTTACTCGAGCGAGTACTTGAGGTGTTGATAGCATGGACGTTGGGATGTTTGGCTTCACTTTTGTGTTGGTGTTTTGCCCTGACTAGAGTGGTAAGTCTTTGGTGTGTTACTAGTATGCCATAACCGAGCGGGTGTCCGTGGAGGTGAGCTTAACACTCATCCCCTTTACTACTTTTCCCGCAAGGGACGAGTAGCGAACACTGGCTTGGTTGCGGAAAGTTATAAGTAAATGCATAAAGGACTGGATGAGGGCTTGGTGTACGTTTGTGTGGTCAAAAATTGAGGCTTCGCTTACGCGTTATTATAATTAAAGTATGATTAGCGTGAACGGTGTGACGTTTAGTAGCAAGTACGTTGGGGTAGACGTAGACCGTGTGAACGTTAGTGTCTTCGAGCTTGTTGTCTTGTTTGAGTTCGCAAACTGAACGTTTGCGCGTATCCGTGAAGAGGATACCTGCGGATGGCTCGTGGCAGACGAGGAAGAGCAGCAGTGGCACGGGGACGAGAGCCCGCGCGAGGCAGGCGGGGACGGTCAGCGGGGACACCAGGATGGGTGCCCACCGTCGAGCCCGCCGAGTACGCCGAGGCGCAGGGTATTCCTGTAGGTGAGGACAGGAGGAGCGATGCGGGACCTTCTACGGGCACGCCCAGCGTCCCGCCAGTCGCAGACCCACCCGTTATGACTGCCCTGGATGAGCTGACCAGGACAGTCCAGAGTTTAGTGGCGATCATCGCCAGCCGAGAGTCGGCTTCGCCAGCCCCGGAGGCAGCCGCGGTCCCAGTGAGGCCCGGTCAGACAGAGGATCACACGTCCCGAGCACTACTAGACTTCCTGAAGCTCGGGATACCTACATTTGTCGGGGAGCCGAACCCCGACCTAGCCGAGAGGTGGATAGAGCAGGTCACGCGGGACCTGGATACATCAGGTATCGAAGACGGTCGCCGCAGAGTGTCCTTCGCAGCCCATCAGCTGAGAGACAGAGCCTACCACTGGTGGGGGCGTGTGAAGGACATGGTCGGTTATGACTACAACATCTTCCATACGGTCTTTCTGGAACAGTACTTCCCCGAGTCGGCTCGGTTGGAGCGACATCGGCAGTTTCTGGATCTGGAGCAGGAGGGGATGACGGTAGCAGAGTACGAGGCCAGATTCACGGCCTTAGCCAGATTCGTGCCAGAGATGGTGATGACCGAGAAGAACCGTTGCCTGCGGTTCCAGGGAGGACTGAGTCTGGGGATTCGGAACCAGGTTCTCGCCTTGAGACTGAGGAAGTACACAGATCTCATGGACACCGCAGCGACGGTGGAGCAGGGGATCCGGGATGAAGACAGGACCCGTGAGGTCCGACAGCGGCCGACCAACTTTGCAGGGCCGTCCGAGTCACGAGACCCTCGAAGACAGAGGACCACGAGATCCTTCCGACCACAGGCCCATCAGGATGAACCGAGACAGAAGGGATCGGTGGCATCAGTGGGGCCATTCGCTTCAAGGAGACAGCTGGGATGCTTTAGCTGTGGGCAGCCGGACCACATGCAGCGAGAGTGTCCGATGAACACGGGGCCGAGAGCCGACGGGGCCATGTGTCACCGCTGCGGCCGCGTTGGGCACACTATCGGCCAGTGCTATGAGCCGTTGGGGGCCATGCCAGTGCGACGACCACAGCAGTCGCGCCCTCGTCAGAGTCAACAATCGAGGTTTTCGCAGCCGTCGACGAGCGGGCCAGCTCCGAGACAACAACGGAGCTATGGATATCCAACAGTTAGTGCGCCGAGCCAGAGGCAGCAGGCGCCAGCGGGAAGGATGTACGCAGTTACCGATTCCTGGGCCCTAGGATCCCTTACCTACCGCGAGACCTATCAGGGTACGTCTTTATTGTGCCTTATCTGAGCGTTGATTTAAATTTCGCGGACGAAATTCCTTTAAGGGGGGTAGATTGTGAAGACCGCTTCAAAAAAAAAGGAAGCTGGACGGGGCTGGGCCAGACCCTACTAGCAACCCGGCCCAGATTGTCGACCCGGCCCAAGCCTGGGTATAAATACCAACATTTAGGGTTTTAACCCTATATGTTTTCTGCTTCTCTTCTCCCGCAGCCGAACCGATCCCCTCCCTCACTCCTTCTTCTTCGTCTTCTTCGAGCCTCACCCGACCTCCCTCTTCCCTCACGCCCTCACCCGACCTCCCTCTTCCCTCACGCCCCCACGCCGACCTGTTGGTGTTTTAGCTGGCTTACGAGTTAGAGTCTCGGTAAGTTGCAAGCGTGTTTTATTGTTGAGTTTTGGGTGGCCATGAGTGCCCGTGGGGTTGTTGAACCCGTGTCTTTACCTTTGGTGTTTTGGGTGGCCTTGAGAGCCCGTGTACTAAGGTTAGTGTCTTTGGTTGGCCTGACCGAGTTAGAGTCTCGGGGGGGTTGCAAGCTTTCTTTAGCTGGCTTACGAGTTAGAGTCTCGGTAAGTTGCAAGCGTGTTTTATGGTTGGTGTCGTGGGAGGTCGTGAGTGCCTGTGGGGCTGTTAAGTCCGTGTCTTACTGTCGGTGTGTCTTGGGATGCCGTGAGTGCCTGTGGGGCTGTTGAGTCCGGGTTTTACTGTTAGTGTCTTGGTGGCCATGAGTGCCTGTGAGTGTCGAACCTGTGTTATTACTGGTTGTTGAACTTGCTTGTGATTGTGATTGTGTTTGTGGTTACCGGAGGTTGGGGGCCCGCTTCCTGAAACGGGGGTCCACGAGCACACGCGTTTGCATGTTCAGACGGGGTAGGGGGCCCGCCCGCCAATAAAGGGGTCCTGGCCGCGCGTGTGTGGTTTGGGTTGTGAGGATACTTTGGCTGGCTTACGGGTTAGAGTCCCGGTAAGTTGCACGGATACTTTGGCTGGCTTACGGGTTAGAGTCCCAGTAAGTGCAAGCGTTTTCCGGGTGGCTTACGGGTTAGAGTCCCGGTAAGTTGCAGCATTCTTGGGTTGGCCTGACCGGGTTAGAGTCCCGGGAGGGCGTTCTTGGCAGCTGGTTTGCGATCCTTTGTGATCTTGTTTGGTGTGCGATCCTTCTGATCTTGTTTGGGGTGTGATCCCTTGTGATGCTGTTTGGTGTTGCGTAACTTTCTTTTGAGTCCTTGGAAGAGGTCGTCAATGGTTGTGTCGGGTCTACTTTACGTGTCAAAGTGTTGAGTTGGTCAAGGAAGGTAACTGTGGGTGTATTGTTCAGTCAGAGTACTTGGGTTGGGGATAGTGTTCCCCGGTGTTGAGTCGTTGTTGGTGTTACCTGCTTTGTCTGCTAATTATGCCTTAGTCAGTCTGTTATCCGTGGTGGTGAGCGAACGCTCACCCCTAGCTGCTTTTCCTACAGGTACTGTTCGTGGGACGGACTAGGTGAGCTCTCGAAGCTTGTGGAGCTAGGAGCGGAGTCCGGGTCTTGTCTTTTGAGTCTAGTGACGGATACCTTTTACTTTTGTCCACTTGTTGGGACGTGTTTTAAACTGTAATTATTATTTTGTTGAACTAAACTGGTATTTTAAAGTGATTCAATGAAAACAGGTTTCAAGTGTTTTTATGATTTTAAAACGTTCGCGTCCCTAGTTCGGTTTACTGAAATTGGGGCGCGATATATCGAACAATAGAAATGCATGTGACACTTAGTAGTGTTGTAGGAACAGTGAACTTATCGATATTAGAATTACTGGAGGCATTTGAATGCCGGAGGTTGATTGTTTAATTTGTGTCTTGGGTGGCCATGAGAGCCCGTACTTCACTATTTGTGTCTTGGGTGGCCATGAGAGCCTGTACTTTACTATTTGAGTCTTGGGTGGCCATGAGAGCCCGTACTTTACTGTCTGTGTCTTGGGTGGCCTTGAGTGCCCGTGGGGTTGTTGAACCCGTGGTTTACAGTTGGGGTGTTTTGGGGGGCCGTGAGTGCCCGTGGGGTTGTTGAGCCCGTGTCTTTACTGTTGGCGTGTCTTGGTTGGCCATGAGTGCATGTGAAGTGTTAGACCGTCGTTGTTGTTGTTTGTTGAACTTTGTTTGTGATTGTGATTGTGGTTACCTGAGGTTGGGGGCCCGTTCATAATAACGGTGCTCCTGTGATCGCACGCGTCTGCATGTTCAAACGGGGTAGGGGGCCGCCCGAGAGGAAAGGGGTCCTGGCCGCGCGTGCGTGGGGGTGACAGGTCGACAGCCTGATCCGACTTTGTGTCGGGAAAAGTACGACAGGTCGACCGCCTGGCCTGACAGGGATCGGCAAAAATTCGTGGGGACTGAGTTGTACGACACGTCGACCGCCTGGCCTGACAGGGATCGGCAAAGTGCGTGGGGACTAAGTTGCTGGAGTGCGATCCTTTGCGATCTTGTTTGGTGTGCGATCCTTTGTGATCTTGGGTGTTGCGTGGTTGTCTTTCGTGTCTTTGGAGGAAGTCGTAATCGTTGTGTCGGGTCTACATTACGGGTCTTAGTGTTGAGTCGGTTGAGGAAAGTAACAGTCGTGTGTCAGTCGGGTTACTTGAGTTTGGGGATAGTAGTCCCCGGTGTTTGGGTTGTTGTTGGTGTTACCGGCATTGTCTGCTAAGTATGCCGTAGTCAGTCTGTTATCCGTGGTGGTGAGCGAACGCTCACCCTAGCTGCTTTTCCTATAGGTACTGGTCGCGGGATGGACTAGGTGAGCTCTCGAAGCTTGAAGAGCTAGGAGCGATTTCCGGGTTGTCTTTTGAGTCTAGCGACGTACACTTTGTATTTTCTCCGCTTGTTGGGACGTACTTTTGAGTTGTAAATAATTATTTTGTTTAAGTAAGGGGTGGTTTTAAAGTGTTTTATTTAAAAGGTTTAAAAATGTTTTATTGTCTTAAATGTTCGCGTTCCGGGTTTGGTTCTACTGAATTTGGGGCGTGACAAAAACCTTTTCTTTTTATTAAACCTTCATACTTCCAAAGTTTAGATCCAAAAAGCACATGGTTTCAACAGAGCCCAGATCCAAGAAAAACTCTCGAGAACAAGGAAAAAAGGGAGAAGAAGGGTTCGTTAGAAACACCGGCGACCATCGGCGATGATAAATCCGACTGAGGACTCACGGTGGTAGCTCATCGTAGGAAAGAAGAGGAGACGGACGGCGGGGTTGCAGCCGTGGAGGCGGTGGGGTACGGTGGGTCTCCGCTTCAGATCTATGCGAAGCCGGAGAGGATCTGGACGAATACGGACTCTCCGGTGGCGAGGCGGCGCGAGAAGGTCGGGGGAGAGGAAGCTCGGAGACGGGACGTTACCGGCGGTCTTGGGCTGACGGAGACGAGGAAGAAAGGGGACTGATCGGGAGAGGAGGTCGGTCGTGGGCTGGACGGACCGGCGAGGAGGAGAGGACGCCGGTGATGGAGGTCGGGAGTGGTCGGCGTTGTTGACTGGAAGTGGAGATGAGAGGAGATGGAGGTCCGGGCGGTGGCGAGTCGGGAGAGAAGAGAGAGGGGAGAAGTCGGGTTCAGAGGAGTAGAAGCGACTGCGAAAATTAGGGTTTCAACCCTTAATTTCACTTTTATACCCCAAGATCAACAAGCTTGGGCCTTGGCGAAGTGGGCCGCTGACGGAACCAGGCCGCACGACCCAAGAGCGTGTGAGGTTGGGTCCGGCCTACTTGGGCCGGGTCTAGTCTGGCCGGGTCTGGCCCTTTACCCTTTTTTTTTCAAAAAACCTTGTTGCAAATTCCTACCCCAACGTTTCAATTTTCAAAAACACACTCTTTTAAAATAAGCCGAGTTTTACAGTCTACCCCCTTAAGAGAATTTCGTCCTCGAAATTTAAAACGAACGCGCTCCTCTTGACCCTATCTCAGGGAACGTCCGCTCAAAACTCACAAGCGAGAGATCCGTGGTGCACTTCCGCAGTTGCAAACGTGGAAGACGATAGGCAACGACTCCAATTCTGCCTAAAATCTCAAGGAGTCCGCTAAGCTGCAGGGCCAACTTGCCTCCATTACGGTTGAAAGGTACTGGCCCTTCTTCGGACTCACCCTAAAAATTAGCTGATCATCAATCAAAAACCCAGGAGGCCTGCGCCTTCTAACAGTGTAACTCTTTTGTCGGCTCTGCACGGTTTTTAACTGTTCTCGAAGAAAAACGCAACCTTTGCTTAACGTCATTTACTTGATCACGCTAGTTACACAAACGCCATACCTGGCGGTGCAAAACCGTCTTACCCAATAATTCACAAATCCAACGTGCAACGTCTCACACCAACTCAAAGAAATACCGAGTAAAAACACAAGCCGAATAACGCCCACACACTTAAGAAAAATCAGGTAATGGTCTAGATATCCTATACCGGACCTTTCCGTCGGCACAAGTATCCTGCCGGAATACTCTACAAGTCGCACAAAGTTGGAACCACACACCAACGTAACTCATCAGTTTCCTCCTTAGTGATCGTTACGGGGATTAATCCCAACAGAACTTAAATACTATCAAGTCATGACCGACCACAAACAATTTTACAAGGAAGTAATACACAATGCATTCATCAAAACAAAAGATCTCACTATCACTGCAGGGTCTGGAACAACCACTCGTTCATCACATCTTGTGGAACGGTGTGCGGACCTCAATCCAGGAAGTAACACAATTTACCGATATCTAGTCGGAAGGCGGCACGCCTCAAAACATACCACAATTAAAGGCTCATGCTATACCAAACATGGCACACTTGTCCAATCATATCAACATGTCACACCGGGTAAATCCTTTCAAGGTTCTCAACCTGATAACGGTTCAGCCACACATAAAGTATCACCATCCTAGATCATGCTAAACCATCAATAGCCAATTACGTTTGATCAAGAAGGTTATCCAACCCGCGATATTTCTCTTAACGTTGACACTAGCTCGCATACTATCGGTCGCCCAACATATACATCGTTTCGTCCGAGTCATCACCATAATGAGTCCACAACAAGCATTGAAATCTCGAGAACTTGAACGGTCTTTGGGGTACCTTGCGCGTAAATATTCAAACGTCCTTCAAACAACTTAAGACCAGTCACTGATCAACTCTAAATTCTCATTATGCTCTGCATGGCACAAAACCTGACCTACCATGCGATGCTCCGTGCGGTGCCCTCTTGTTATTGGCCTGGAAGCTCGCGGTAGTCGTATTACGCTAACTGTTTCCGGATCTCAACGTCAGGTGCTCTCACTTCGTCGGTGTAAACTTAGTCGTTACGCTAGTCCTTGCGGTACGTCGGCGTTCGTCCTTTCCTTGTCGACGAAGATACTTCTTGGTGCTCGGTTTGGATTTTCCGTATTTGGCTCTGCTGGGAATGTCGCTTGATGTCGTTGTAGCTCTCAATGTTTGTTTGACTGTACTGTGCGACACGAGTGATGTGACTCTTGAACACGTCTTCTTGCTGCTGCGCGGCTCGAACTCTCTTCTTGATCCGCTACATGCTCCGGTCTTTGGTGTCGTCGTTGTTAGCCGTCTTTTTTCTGGAACTTGTCGCGTCGGTACTGAGTGTCGATTCTACAACTTGATGCGGTCCAGCTTCCGGTGGTCTTCGTGCTTCCTTAGTGATTCGTTCCACTATTTCTTGAAGTCGTGCTGTAATCTTCACGGCGGTGCACTCGGACAGGTCCTCCGTCTTCTTGGCTCTTCGGCTGTCGTCTTGGGTAGAAGAAGCTGGAGATTACGACGCCTGTGGGTCATGGGTCCACCACGCTTCCGCTGCGCTACTCTGATCTTATCGTCACTCGGTCATCTCCGGTGACCGGTCGGACCGTTTACTAGTCAAGGCTACAGCCTTCCACTGCTCGGGCATTCGCTGCTGATAGCATTCGATGAACGCCTGTTGTTTCACCAATCGGTTCTTAAAACTCGATCCGTACTCTCGTAGAAGTACTCAACTTCCCGTACTACTAGGTATGTTACTCCTCTTTCAAAATCAAACTGACACTAGTCGGTACTATCACACCTCTCGTCAGTGTGTTAAGATACGGGGGGGGGGGTGTTGGGTCTCGAGGTAAGGTTGGAGATGAACCAACTCGCAGCGGAAAATCAATGAAAACCAAGAGACGATTAAAACCATGAAACAACTAACAAAGAATGGATTCACAAGAGAAAATTTCAGCACTAGTTCTTACCAAAACAAGAACACCGGGTAACGAATGATTGGCTTGAGTCTCCAAGACGCCTACGTATCCACATGGGAATCAAAGCCACGTAGTTCTTCTCTTTGAGGACTCAAGAACACAAAAATGGAGGAAACTAGCCAAACCCGAAATGGCCATGGAAGAGGGAGAGAAAATGTGTTTCCTATTCTTGTCTAGTGTTTGTTATGTTGAAAAAAGATGACTTAAACATAACAAAACCCATACTTGTCCAACTAAAGGCATGGGACAAGTATGGTGTCAAGTAAGGTGTAAATAGGACAAAGTATGGCAAGACAAGATTGGGTTAGGTGGTGAATCACCAACACCTTAATCCTTGTCTTGCTTACTTAGTACTAATTAATCAAGACTTGATTAATTAGTTCCATGGGCCTTGGTTGCATGGGCCTTTCATGGGCCTCTTGGAACATGGCCCGTGGCCATTTCCAACGAGGTCCCGTGATTCGCTCATCACCTCCATGCCTTCCATACCGGAAATGTCCAACATTATCCGACGCGATCAATCCCAAGACTCCAAGCCTTGTCTCGATCCGTAAAAAGTCCTATTCACTTACGGGCACATGACCCAAAACCCAGTTTTGGTCATGTCCCGAGACAACTCCCTTTTGGCCATTCTCCATAAATGTGTCAATGAGTTTCATCCTCCGGTGTGACCCTTAGGTTTATGCATGTCAATAGATCAACGTAAAATCCCATTTTACTTGATCCTATTTAAGTGGCAACTAACGAGACTTTAGTATTGTCTGACACTACATAACGAATCGACCCTGTCAATTCTAACATTTCCGTCGTCCCTGTCATTATCCTTTTATCTCCGATATCCTGATTGAGATAAGGCATAGAGCCGTCATCCTTATTATTCTCAATCACCGTTCCTTGATATGTGAGATGACTGAAGATATGATACCCAGTATCATGTGCATGGCCATGCTATTCTTCCAGTCACTCTCGATCAAGCGGCCGAGAACCGATATCTTTCCCATACCTTAGTATGAGGGATAAATCCCTTAGCCGTCTTTCGTGTCACTCATGTAGCCCGTCCCCAAGCCAATCCTGGCTGTTATGGAAGCCCTGTTACGGACAACGTTAGGCTCAGGTCAAACTCAGTTGTTGACTACATAGCGATCACAAAGACTCCTTGGTCTAAGGATACATGACATGCTACAACACTGAATATGTTCATGACTTAATCTATGGCACATATTCAGGGCGGGTCGTCCAATATCATGTCCCACATGATATCTATGATCAGACTCCGGAATCCCATTCCAATGACTAACAGAACGTAAGCCATAAAGAGCCATCTTTCATACTAGTCGCTTCTAGTGAAGCTTTGTTGACTAGGGACCCATCGAGTGTGATCTATCTCGATCTATGGTTCTATTCGCATGGTGGGCATAGATCAGAGCACACGTCGATATATTACTCCAACACATAAGTAATATAAAGTCGCTTTAATTTTATTGCTAACGATGATATGTACATTTGGACATTTAGGATTGAAATACGGGCACTAAGACTAACAATCTCCCACTTGCCCTAGTTCCAATCTAAACTCCAATATGTCCCCATCGACTTTACATGTCTAACATGTTTAGGCAGCGACACTGCCTTAGTCAAAGGGTTGGCTATGTTATCATCTCTTGCAATATAGGTTATCTTCACTTCACCTCAGTTCAGTATTTCTCTGATTAGGTGGATACGCCATAGTACATGTTTGGATTTGTTATGCGATCTGGGCTTTTAGCTTGCGCAATGGCCCTTGTGTTGTCGCAAAATGGATTCACCGGGCTGGATGGGTTTTTAATTACACTCAATCCTGCCGTGAATTTCCAAATCCACATAGCCTCCTTAGTTGCCACTGCAGCATCCATGTACTTGGCCTCTATCGTAGGTTCGGAAATGGTATCTTGCTTTATGCTCTCCCAGCTAAAGCTCTGCCATTCAGCATAAACACATATCCTGACTGACTTCCAAAGTCATCTGGATTTGTTTTGGAAAACTAGCGCCTACTCATCCTTCGACGACTAGTTCAACATCATCTTTCCCCCGGGTTAGAATGATGTCTACTGGTACAACATAAGGCTTACGAGACGTCTGGTCTCATACATGTCATGGCATATATGATCGATCCTACCCCCAGGCGCATAGGATTCTCATCATCCTTTTCAGCTCATCAGGTGTCTTAGCACACTGAGTCTTGCTGAGATGAATGCCATGACTAGTAGGTAAGAGTCCTTTCTTTGAATCGAGCATTAAGAACCTACTCAATGCCTTGTTCACATAGGTTCCCTGACTTAAATCCAAGACCCTCTTGCTGTGATCTCTACATATCTTAATCCTTAAGATATAAGAAGCATCGCCTAAGTCCTTTATTGAAAAACACTTCCTCAACCAAGCTTTAGTCTCGTGCAAGGTTGGGATGTCGTTTTCAATGAGAACCAGAAAGGTAATCTTGCTCCCACTAGCCTTCTTATAAACGCAAGATTCATCCTCGTTCTTGATTAAGCCAAATCCAATTACAGCTTCATCAAAACGAAGGATCCAACTCCGAGAAGTTCGTTTCAATCTATAAATGGATTTCAACAACTTATAAATCTTTCCCTTATTCTTCGGATCATCAAAACCTTTGGGCCGAGACATACAAAAGTACTCAGTCAAATTTCCATTTAGGAAAGCGGTTTTGACATCCACTTGCCATATCTCGTAATTATGATACGCAGTTATGTCAAGAAGAATTTGGATCGATTTTGACCATAGCCACTAGGGAGAAGGTTTCCTTATAGTCAATCCATTGGATCTGCCTATAACCTTTCGCCACCAGTTGAGCTTTGTAGGTCAGAGGGTTGCCGTTCATGTCCATCTTCACCTTGAAGATCCATTTGCATCCGATGGTCCTTACCCCATTGATGGGATCAACTGGTTCCCAGAATCGGTTGTCCGACATGGATTGCATTTCCTCCCTCATGGCTCCCAGCCATAACTCGGAGTCGGGCCCATCCACGACTTCTTGAAAGGTGGTTGGATCATCGTGATCAACCATGACTTCATTGTCACCTCCGGATACCATATCTTGGAGGTGGAAGATTGATCCTTTCAAATCACCTTGGACCTTCCGGAATTGTAACAGGAATTGGTTCTTACTCTACGACAATCTCTGGCTCCTTTCTACTGGGTTGCCAATTGGTTTAGACAGATCTGTACCATCCTGAATTTCTTCGAGATGCACAGTCCTCCCAATGACGTCTTTGGAAACAAAACTCCTTTTCCATAAAGACCCCACCCCATGTGACGAACACCATGTTCTCACTGGGATTGTAGAAGTAGTATCCCCTTGTTGCTTTGGGATACCACACGAAGGTGCATATCTCAGATCTTGGTTCGAGCTTAGTCGAAACCAAATGTTTCACATAAGCCTCGCAACCACAAATCTTTAGGAAGGACAAAGCGGGCATCATCCCATATCATTTTAAAATGGTGTCCCTTCCACACCCTTCGTCGAAGCCCGATTCACTATGAATGCGGTCGTCTCTAGAGCATAATCCCAGAAAGAGATTGGGAGATCAGTCCAACTAATAATGGAACGGACCATTGTCTAACAATGTCCGATTTCTCCGTTTGGCTACACCTTTCATCTACAGTGTCCCAAGAGGAGTCCATTCCAAAAGGATCACATTCACTTTTAGATGATCTAATAACTCTATGGTCAAGTATTTTCCACCTCGATCCAATCGAAGTGCCTTAATACCTTTGTCGAGCTGGTTTTCTACTTTAGTCTTAAACTCTTTGAATTTATCAAAAGCCTCAGACTTATGTCTCAGCGAATAGACATAACCATATTTACTGTAATCATCTGTAAATGTGATAAAGTAGCTAAAACCCCTCCTGGCAAGTGAACTTATTGGTCTACACACACTCGAGTGTATCAGCCCCAATAATTCACCCGCCCTTTCATCGCGATCGATAAAAGGGCACTTTAGTTATTTTGCCCATCAAACAAACCTTGCACCTATCGATCAAATGGAATTCGAATGAACCTGAAAGTCCGCACTTCTGAAGTGCTGATAGGTGCTTCTTGTTTTTGCGACATAAATGACAGTGCCATAACAGAGTTAGGTTTAAACCGTTGGATTTAGACCTCTTGGTATTAACGGAATATATAGAACTTGAGGCATTGTTACCCATATCTAATATGTACAATCCTCCAACCAAGTCAGTACTGGTCTAAAACATATCATTGCATAGAACATTGAAAACTCCATTTCCAATATTAACATTATATCCTTCCTTGTCAAACACGGATACAGATATAATATTCCTACTAAAAGTAGGTATGCAATATACATTATACAATACTAAGACAAGGTCTCTTGGCAAAGCAAGACTCATGGATCCTACAGCAGTTGCCACAACTCTGGCGGTCTCACAGATGTGTCGTCCCACTGCTGGTGCCTGATCCACCGGCTCCGAGAACACCTGGGTCCCGACTGCGGTAACCCGATCCACGAACGTAGAATGGAGTCCTCCCTCAAACCGTCTACCGTGGTGGGTGTCGGTCGGCACCATCTCCGGTGCAGAGTGGGATAAGGAAGCCACTCTCGTCTCGGCACGGAGGTCGACATCCCTCCCTGACGCAGTTCTAGGAACTGCTGAAACTCGAGACGTAAAAATCCATCTCGTACCTCCTCGCGATACCACTCACGGTATGCACCTCCTTCCAGTAGGATTGTCGCAGAAGATACTCTCACGTGATCCTCAGTAGAGTCACCCTGGACACTCACTGCCCATGCATGCTCAGAAACAGGTGTCTGACTCGGGCCCCCAGCTGGGCGTCTCCTGGTACCCCTCGGAATGTAACTACGAGGCATGTCGTATACCCGCTGCACGGATAACGCACACGTTCAGTCTCCCAGTTTAGAACCAACGGTTCGATCAAAACACAAGGACATTCACGCGCGTCCCACAAGGGTCATACAAGGACCAACAGTACTTAGGCTCAGTAGATATATATAATACTTTATATATAGGCAGACAAAACCGCATCTTAGTGCGTCTCACAACAGCAATCAACAGTTTAATCAAATCAATCAACTCCCACAAGAGGAAAAGTCTCAAACAATCACACAATCAATGTACCGGACCGGCCTAAGTCTCGGCCGGGTATCTTCCCATCACGTGGGGTTCAAATCATAACACAACAATTCCACAATTTGTATCCTCAATTTCTTTCTCATAAGTCTCAACTCTTTTCATAAATCCCAACACCTTACTTTTCTCTTATAACATTCATGTCGATCTCGCGTCGTTACAACCCGATGCAGGCATCCCCGAATCTCGTTGTAACCACTTGACATCCCCCTATCACGCTCGACTACAGTGGCGCCCCGGAGTCAGCCCTTGATAGTGCAAACACTTCAGTTTCACAGAAATTTCGGCATGACCCGTTCGTATTTTCCATCAACCATCCGCTTAAGCGGGACATTTGATTATCAATTTCATATGGCATTTAGCACACAAGGTTCCCACAATCAGCAAAATACATATCACTGCGCAATACTACAAGTACTCCTTGGGTTTCTACCCTTTACTCAATTGACATCCAATCGGATCCTCATTTCAACTTTAACCCTCAAATAACACTCAATATTTTAAACAAGTCAACCCTTCAACAAGTCAACACTTCAATAAGTCAACACTTCAATAGTTCAACACTTCAATTTTATCAACACTTCAATAATTCAACACTTCAATTTTATCAACCATGGAACGGCCAACCAAGTGGCAACACAATTAACAAACGGTTTATTCAACACCTAATTCAGAACGGCTCAATCATTGCTCGTTAACCCAATCCCGATCTCAACCGCTCGGCTTCACCGATCACTGTAACTTACAGTCAATAGGGCAAGGATACCAATCAAGCAATGCAACCATTGCAATCCAAAAGATTCAAACTTAAACAAACATTAAAACAATCAAGACTTGTCTCGTTCCCACTCTACGCATCAAATCATACGTCACTGAGTACCACGACTTAGACTACCTAACTCTACCAACCTAATTGACGTTCGGTCCGAGGTTTTGAAAACAAGTTCAAAATGAAAACCAGGCTCTGATACCAAATTGTCACGCCCCAAATCCGGTTTTGACCGGACTCGAGACGTGAACTAGGAATAATAAATGGATAATAATTTAAGTGAAATTTAACGAAAACTAACTCGTAAAACTTTAAGTTCAAAATGGCAATTCCGATAAATAATACATAAGTCGACCGTTCAAAACGAATCAATTTAAAACGATGTTTAGTACAGTTAAAGAGGTACGTCGTCTACAACATCAACCACCCGGATCCTCAAGGTACTCCCAAGCCTTGGGTCAACCTCTAAGTCTACTCAACAAAGAAACCTGTGCACAAGTAAACAAGTAGGGGGATGAGCTTACGCTCAGTAGGGAAAAACAGTAAAGTAAATAACTCCGTTAAAGTATAAAAATCAAGTAGTGCAATTAAATAGAATTTAAGGCTAGAAGGATTTGTCGAAAGATGACATAAATATAGATCAATAAAATTCCAAGCCTTAAGAAGATAACCCTCAAGGAAGACAACGAAAATAACGCATGTAATACTTTAACCGAGATAAAGCTCGAGGGTATCAATAAGAAGAAACAATTTCATCACAAGCATTACATAAAGAAGTACACAATACTGTAATGCTTAACATCGAATTCCAAGACTTTGATCCATACACAAAATGGTACATCATATCAGGAAGCCCCTCGATCTGGAGGAAAACACAATCATCGGGATTTCCGGAAAAGTTCCCTAGGAACGCACGTTCTCTGAAGTCCCTGAAAATGTCCCCAAGGACCATAATTCATCGGGACAAAGTGAGTTTCTCTGGAACACGTAACATCAGGATAAGACAATAAAGTATAGTGCCGGAACATCATCGGCTCAGTCTTCCCGTATCACGAAGCATCGGGGTGGAACCAGTCCTTCCGGAACACGAAGCATCGGGAAGGGCAATAATATCACGAAGTATCGGGGTGAAACCAGTCTTTCCGGATCACGGAGCCACGGATAAGACGGTAATGCACCATAGATCTTTCTGGATCACGAAGCCACGGAATAGACAACAACTTTAACATAACAGATCGGAATACCCGCTCGACAAGTAAACAACGAAGGCACTCAATTCCCTCACAGGCCACAACACACAACTCATACTAGCAACCAAGCTTACCTGCATACTTACCAACCACGCTCATCGGTCTATCACTCACCCGATCATACCATTTGGCACAATCAATTACACTCAACGCTCATTCAAGCATTCATTCAAACATTCATTCAAGCATTCATTCAAGCATTCATTCAAGCATTCATGCAGCATTTATTCAAGCATACATTCAGCATTACAATTGATCTAGTTTCGTTAGACTCCTGTCCTAACCTAAATACTAAGCAAGCACGACATGTAAGGCAAACACAAACAATCCTAAGGCTCATCACGGCCCATCTACCAGCACGGCTATTTCCCAAGTATTGAAAGCGGTTAACTAGTGAATCGTATCCTATATGCATACTAAGACTCGTCCAGTTGTTGTTATAATTGAAATACGGTTATTCTAGTGAATTTCATCCTATATGCAAATTAGGACCTTTCCGGTTATTAATTATCATGTAAGCATACTATTAGCGTTATTTAAAATAGGAGTGGAGTTTACGGATTTTCCCTACCTCAATGACGATCATAACAGCTACGTCTCCTAGCTGCTGACGACCGAGCCAACTCCGTCTTCTCGGCCGAAGTCGAAGTTCTCGGGCAAAGTCCAAGTCTGGGTTTTTTAACAGTTCAAACTTACGATTAGATCAGGTACGGTCCAAAATAAGTTCAATACGTTGCCTTTTAAACTCGAACTGGATAAAAACGGGATTACGACGAATCGTGTTCGAGCACCCGAGCACAGAACCCAATGCACGTTTATCGAGGCACGATATCCAATGCACGGATCCAGACGCATGGGTTCCGAGGCATGATTCCCGAGACACGGGTTTAAGGCCCCGATTCCCAAGGTGTCCGATTCATCGTTCCACTTTTAGTCCCGTATAAGTCCGATTTTTAATCGTCCCGTTTGAACGTCCGTTTTATTCGCCTGTGGTTCCAAATCCGTTCACAGTCCAAAACCCATCTTAAATCAAATCTGATTTTTAATTTCTTTTATTTCAAAACCTTTTCTTTTTATTAAATCTTTATACTTCCACAATTCAGATCCAAAAAGCACATGGTTTAAACAGAGCCCAGATCCAAAAAAAAACTCTCGGAACAAGGAAAAAGGGGAGAAGAATGGTTCGGTTAGAAACGCCGGCGACCATCGGCGGTGATAAAACCGATCGAGGACTGACGGTGGTAGCTCACCGTAGGAAAGAATAGGAGACGGACGGCGGGGTTGCAACCGTGGAGGCGGTGGGGTACGGTGGGTCTCCGTTTCAGATCTGCGTGAAGCCGGAGAGGATCTAGACGAATACGGACTCTCCGGTAGTGAGGCGGCCCGAGACGGTGGGGGGAGAGGAAGCTCGGATACAGGGCGTTACTGGCGGGCTTGGGCTGACGAAGACGAGGAAGAAAGGGGACTGGTCGGGAGAGGAGGTCGGTCGTGGGCTGGACGGACTGGAGAGGAGGAGAGGATGCCAGTGATGGAGGTCGGGAGTGTTCGACGTTGTTGACTGGAAGAGGAGATGAGAGGAGATGGAGGTCCGGGCGGTGGCGAGTCGGGAGAGAAGAGAGAGAGGGGAGAGGTCGGGTTCAGAGGAGAAGAAGCGACTGCGAAAATTAGGGTTTCAACCCTTAGTTTCGCTTTTATACCCCAAGCTCAACAGGCTTGGGCCTCGGCGAAATGGGCCGCTAACGGAACCGGGCCGCACAACCCAAGAGCGTGCGAGGTTGGGTCTGGCCTACTCGGGCCGGGTCTGGTCTGGTCGGGTTGGCTGGCCGGGTCTGGCCCTTTACCCCCCCCCTCCCCTTTTTTTGAAAAAAGCTTGTTGCAAATACCTACCCCAACGTTTCAATTTTCAAAAACATACCCTTTTAAAATAAGTCGGGTTTTACAGGAAGTGAGGACGACGACAACTCTGGTGGCGAAGAAGGATGTGGCAATGGCAGCTTTTGTGGTAGAGGGGGGGGGGGGGGGGTGGCGGCTCTGGTGGAAGAGTAGGCGGGGATGACAACGACTGTGATGGAAAAAGAGGAGGTGGCGGTGTTGGGGGCGGAGGAAGAGATGGAGGTGCTAGGTCGGGAGTGATGTTGCGGGGGGGGGGGGGGGGGGGGGTGCGGTAGCGTTGTAGGAGGCGAGGGTGCTGGTGGTGTTGGAGGCGACATCATTGGCGATGGTAGGGGTGGCGGCTTTGAGGACGGTTGCGTTGATGACAGATGCGTTGGGGGCAGCGACGTTGGAGACGAAGGCGGAGGAGAAGAGGGTCGAATAATCTTCTTCCTCGGTCACGACGACTTGATAAAGCCCGTTAGTGAAACTGGGAGCATGGTCTCAAGTATCTCGGACAAGGGGTCCGCTTAGGGAACAATGATGAAGAGAACTTTGTTAGTTACAGAGAAAAGAGGAAGATCTATTATAAAAAATGAAGGAGTTATAGAGGAAAAAAAGGGAGCATCTATAAAGAAAAAAGAGAGGAAGTCTCAGAGGCTATAGATTAAACTCTCATTAATGTTATATATATAGACTTATTATCCACTAAAGACCACATGTCTTAACACAAACTAAGGACTAATTAGATACGTTGGATGAAATTTTTTGAATGGTTGAGATATAAACTTATCAAAAACGACATGTATTGTAATTTGATTAAAATTCATTTTCTTTTTTGACTTTTCAACCTAAACAAAGGATACATTCATCATTTCAGTTATTTATTATAACATAATCTAATTTTCGTTCTTCCTGTTACAGCCACAAAATTTCCAAACACATTTCCATCCAAAACCATAAATCCTCTCTAGTCGAAATCTTTTGTCGTCGGTCATGGAGGTCCTTTCTCGCCGCAACCTTCCAAATCGACCGGGTTAAAGTCCTTACCAGTTCTAAATGACAGGATGAAACAGGCATGCACTAAGCAAGATTGCTCCCACCCCTTGACGAGGACTTGAGTGTATGACAATCAGGTGATGGTGAAAGGGGTGATGGACGAACAAGGAAGATGAAGTTCGTGGCGGGCAGCGATTCACTGTCTTCGCTCGCCACGATCAATGCCTCCTCTCTACTGAGATATGGGTTATTCTAATATGGGATGGTTCATGAATATCAAATTCAGAAGAAGGAAATTTGTGTTATTATACTTTTGGGATGGAGTCAAAGTTATATATACATACACACACACATATATATATATATATAGGGGCACACTCACATGTTACCCAAGCTTAAATTGTTACTTGTTACCTGAATCTAGACCATTGAATTTTAAAATCTAAATGGTTGTAGATTTTTTGCTTCAATTATCCACAAATTAAATAGAAAAACCCCTAAAAGGGTAGTTTGGTAAGTCCATCTCCTCTATATTTTTTTCCAGCTGAATTAATTTTTTACTGAGCAAATCTGACTTTTTAAATATTTATTTTTTTCAAAAAAATAATTTTTTAGTTTAAATTTTCGACCATTCCATGGATTTCGTACGAGATGTTACGAAATATTATGTATAATACTACAGAAATTTATATTTGATATTACACAAATTTTATATCGATATTTCATAAATTTTATAAGTTACATAATTCTGAATAGAAAGTTACGGATTTCACATTCCAATTAAATGGTATTGAATAAAACACAATTGCAAGTTACATAATTTTACCTCAAATGTTATAAAATATTATACGAAAAGTTACATAATCATATAACCAAAGTTATATAATTTCATAACGAAAATTACATAAATTTACATCAGTTACATAATACAGTACCAAAACTTACAAAATAATACACCTGCTAATTTACAGAATCCAAGTCCTCTATATTCAGATTCAACATTATGAATTACACATTTAGAATCAAAGTGTTACATAATTAACATCATGTTACATCATTCCAAAACTCCAATTACAGATTCTTGTAACATAATTTTCACTGAAATATTTCAGAATTTTTCAATACCTGAATTAAATCTAGCTAAACCAACAAAATTAAACTAAAGAAACCTACGTACAACCTCAAATATAGAAGAACACCTTGATTCTTAGTACTTGAACTCAGCAAAAAAAATATATACCAAAAAAACCTGCAAAATCCTTAAACACAAACCAAAAATACCCTTTTGTTTGAGCTTGTGGTTGAATAAGATCCTTCCCGACGACAAGCGGGGTCACGGTAAGAGGATATTGACATGGCCAAGGACGGCCCAGATCTTCCGTCCACGACATGGGCAGGGACGGCCCATATCTACCGTCCACGGCACGGGTAAGAACAGCCCAGACCACACCGGGGGTAGAGCACGGCGACTCGGAGAGGAAAAAGCTCAGCACTCATCTCTGACAGCAACAGCGTGAACCCTGGGCTTAAGAACTACGAAAACAGCGACGTCTTCACGATTGTCTTGAAAACGGCGGGGGACAGGTGGTACGGGATCTGTAGCTGCGAAGCACGGCTGGGTGGTCTGGGTGGTGGCGGATCGAAGCGTACCAACAACACCGGTATGATGGCCAACGGGTATCTTCTCCGGCGATTAGATCTGAGCGAGTTGTGCATGGCGACGCGAGTAGATCTCTATCCTGCGACGGCGGGAGGCGAGGAGGCCGGGCTGGGCGCGACGCGTGATATCGAGACATCAGACAGAGAACACCGGAGGCGTTGGTGTCACGGTGGCTGTGGCGACGAACTCGGACTTAGAACGCGAGCGGCTGATGAAGAGAGGATGAGAGAAAGTGGGTGGCTGATGCGTTATAAATGTGTGAATGTGTGGTTTTGTTAGGTTTCAGGTAAATATCTAACTATAAAGTCTATTTTGCCCTTATACGTGTAAAATGTCAAATAATCAGCTTAATTTTAACAAAATTACATCTTCATATCATTGTCATTATCAACCCTTGGATACAATAGATCTAACGGTCTATAATCAGGTAACAAGTAACATTATAAGAATAGATAACACTTGAAAGTGTTCCTCTATATATATATATATATAGGATAACAATCAGGTACAAACTTGTATCTTTCGTCAGAACGTAGAACTATCAATTTGGACCCTTGGATCGTAGAATTAATGGCCCAGATTTAATGCATATCTTTTAATATCTTTTTAAATAATGCATATCTTGTAATTGATTCGTAATCAATCACCACCCCCCCTGAATTTCGGTAGCCATTCGATCTGAGTAATCAATGGCCCAGATTAGTTCTACGTTCTGACCCGAAATAAGGTTTGTACTTGATTGTTCCCCTATATATATATATATAGAGAGAGAGAGAGAGAGGAGAAATTTATAGAGAACCACTCTTAACATAGGAACTGTAAGAACCAATCATAGCCACACACATTTAAGATCCAACATTCACCATGATGCCACATCATCATCTCAATTCTACCATAGTTCACGCCACTTTCATCTATTCTCACACAAACAAGGGCATAATTGTAATAGCATGGTGCCATGTGGACAATTGTCCATTTTTTTCCACCAATTCACTAATTTAATATTTCTCGATTCGTTTGAACTCCGATTAACTTCAAACTTACGCCAATATTTTTCTTTTTTCAAGGGCTTTAAATCAAGATCATTCATGAATATATTTTGAAGCACGAAAATAAAAATTTATATCAAGGTGATAAAAACAATGTTGAGCGTTGATAAATCTTCACTAATAAATATTTTATATCGGAGTACCAAACTAGTGCTAAATGTTGATAAAAAAACATGTAACGAGGTGATAAGAAACAAATAATGAGGTGATATAAACCATTTTCAATTTTGATAATAAGTGTGATACACTAGAGTTTAACGTTGATAAAAAAAACTAGTGATGAGGTGATAAAAAACACGTAATTCAATGACAAATCTAGTGTTTAGTGTTGATGAAACTGATGTTCATAAAAAGCACGTGATGAGATGATAAAAATCATGATCTTTTTTTGAGAATGAGGTGATAAAACCAGTGTAAAGTGTTGATAAAAACAGGGTAAAATGTTGATAAACCCAGAGCAAAGTGTTGATAAAAATTACCCATATATAATTCCTTTAAAAACTAGCCCCGAAATAAAAAAAAAATCCGTGCTTCAAAAAAACATGTGATGGGGGTGATAAAACACACGTAATTTGAATGATAAACCTAGTGTTTAGTGTTGATACAACTAGTGTTCATAAAAAGCACGCAATGAGGTGATAAAATCATGATCAGTTTTGGAAAATGAGGTTATAAAACCAGTGTAATGTGTTGATAAAACCAGTGTAAAAGTGTTGATAAATCCAGAGCAAAGTGTTGATAAAAATTAACCAGATTTTTTTAAAAAAAATTCTATCCGAAATAATTTTTTTTTCGTGCTTCAAAATATATTCATGACCGATCTTGATTGAAAGCCCTTAAAAAAACAAAACTAATGGCTTAAGTTTGAAGCCAATCGGAGTTCAAACGAAGCGGAAAAAATTAAATTAGTGAATTGATTAAAAAATAATAATATGATAGTTTTACTAAAAAAACCTTACCACTATTAAAAAGTGCTGTTTTTTTGCAGTCAACAAGTCAACTACTCAATTGCATCTCATCCATCCATTCCTAAAATGGATGACTAGGAATTGGGTTCAAGCTTTCCTCAGCCCCTTCTCATCAATGGACTCCCGACGTATACGAAGGAGTGCGGTTCGCTCGATAAATTCCTACCTCTCTATACTATCTCTGAGATGTTTGGTTTATATATATATATATATATAGGGGGGGCTTTCGGGTACAAATCTTATTTCGGGTCAGAACGTAGAACTAATCTGGGCCATTGATTACTCAGATCGGATGACCACCGAAATTCAGGGGGGTGATTGATTACGAAATCAATTATAAGATATGCATTAATTAAAAAGATGTCACGCCCCAAATCCGGTTTTGACCGGACTCGAGACGTGACCTTAGTAGAATAAATAAAATAATAAACAACTAATAAATCTCTTAACATTTCAAATAAACTCCATCAAAATATCATAGATAAAAGGTTCGAAAATCTCAAATGAGAGTCCAAAACTCGACATAAAGTGTAAGATAAATAATGTTTAGTACAAACGACCAACATAACTCTAGACCAATCCCCAAGACGTCCAGAAGCTCCCGAGCCTCGAGCTCACTAGACATCAGGTACGCCTGTAAAAACAGTAAGAAACCAAAGGGGTGAGCTTACGCTCAGTAGGAAAAATCTTAACACCTCAACCTTTAGATCAATACTAAACTGCTTAAACAGATAGCGCAAATAACGATTTAAAGGCGATTAACAATGAAATGTTAGTAAACAGAATAGCTAAAATAGTACCATACTCTTCAAGATAACAGTAACTTACAGATTCCATAAGAAGTACTAGAACGAATCATAACGATTAAAATGGGAGCAATTAATATCACGTCAACCACTTGCTTTCTCAAGCCTCGGATCCATGGATAGATTCTGGGATCACATCGGTTCCCATATTCCGATCCACCAGAGTACCCATATCATATCAGATTTTCCCTCGGTCCAGAGGAGGGACATACATCGGGGCACCGGAATCCATCCCATAGGGACGCTCAACGCCGGAATTCTTGGAAATGCCTCCAAAGGACCATACGTCATAGGGAACCAAGGTAGTGTTCCCGTCAGACGCATACAGTTGGGTGAAACCATAAGTGACCAATTCCCCGCAGGATAAAACCATCCAATTGCCTGCAGGCTCCGTTAACCAATGCCCCGCAGGGTCCGCTAATCAATGCCCCGCAAGGTCCAATATCCAATGCCCGTAGGCTCCAATAACCAAACGTTATCCCGCAGGATCTGCCAATCACCAACGACCACAACACTACTGGATTACCACCCCCCCGGTGTAGTACCGAACCGAACAATCAAACATTTCAAGAACATGAATAAGGGAAACACGCTATAACTTACCCACCAATCAACACTTATCAAATCACACATTCACCACAACACACCAAAGACATCCATTTAATCCTTACACTTACCGTATACTTACCTGTCACGATCCATCGGTCCATCGATCACCTGATCGTGCCCCTTTGGCACAATCAGTCATACTCGATCATCCGTTCAAACATTCAATTATTCAACATTCAATCAACCATGCAACATTAAATCAACGAATCATGTAATCATTAAATCAATCAAGCATAAAAGTAAACTAGTTTCATTAGACTCTTGATTATCCTAATAACTAGCACACAAGCATGTGAACATAACACAACAACTAATCCGAGGGCTCATCACGGCCTCTCTACCAGTAAATCAATTCCCAAGTATTGAAAGCGAGTTACACTAGTTATTCTCATCCTAAGTATGCATTCTAGACACATCCGGTTATTAGTAATTGAAAGACGATTATTCTAGTTATTCGCATTCTATATGCAATTCTAGGACCTTTCCAATTTTATTAACCTAATAGGCATACTAGTATTGAAATACTTGAGTAGTTAGACTTTCCCTACCTTGTGGTCTTCCTCTCACAATTCTCTGTCGTAAAGCTAGATCAACCTCCCCTCCGTTCTTCACATAGGTCCCAGAAAGGTCTTCGTCTCTCGAGATCAACACCAAGGTCTTGGCACACAATTAAAATCTAATCAAGATCTAACCAAGAAGCAATCAAAGTCCCAAAAACATTCCCAAAAGTTCAGTTCAAAGCAAAGATCGAATTTGATGAAAAACACCCCAAAAGTCCCCAAAACTGATCTGCCACGGAAGGGGTCACAGAGCCGTGACACCACCCGTCACGGATGACGTCACGGAACCATGACATGTGCCGTCACGGACTCCATCACGGAGCCGTGACGCCTCCCGTCACGGTATCCTTCACGGATCCGTGACAGGTCTGGGCAGATTCGCCCTTCTTCAACCTCCAGCTCCTTTTTCATGAAAAAACCCAACCAAACTCCATTTTCAGTCATCTCCAACACCCAAAACAGTTAAATACCTCCAACACTCCTCTACCCATGGTAGGAATCAACAAATAAACAAGTTTCCAAGGATTTTCCAAATCAAAATCAAATCAAAGACTCCATGAAACTCAAGGATTCCAACCAAAAATCAATAAACACTTCTCAACAACATCATCTAGCACTAACTCAAACAAAACCCAACAACTTCTAGCAAAACCAAGCAAAAACCCATGAAATGAGATGAGATGAAAAGAGATTTAGATAGTGTTCTTACCTAGAGGAGAAGTAGATGAAGAAGATTGTGAAGTTTTGAGAAGGTAGAGCACAAAACTTGGATCAAAGAGCTCCCTTCTCCCTTTCTTCTTCTTCAAGACACCCTTGTTCTTCCTCCTCTTCCTTTTTCTCTCTAATTTTCAGCCACTACAAAGCAAATGAGCTGAATTTTGTCTTTGTTTTCCTTTAAAAGACCTTAAAGAGAAATGACCAAAGCCCATTTGGGTGTTTATCCACTTATGGACACCAAGGAGCGGTAAAATGGTACTTTTGACCTCCTTTTCTTCCCTTTCAAGCTACAAGGGACAAGTGTCCAAGTAGGGACCACTTGTGCTCTAATTAATTCCAGCACTTTAATTAATTAAGCTTTAGTCGATAAAAAGTCCAATTTTGACCAAAGTTGATTTTCCTCAATATTATACTTAAACGAAAGGAAACGACCAATTAAGCCAACCGTGATGATGGATAGGCTTTTTGGGCCCCGGAAAAGCCTCAACTGACCTCCTAAGTCATCAGTTGACTTTTCCGGCCGAAAGTCAAACTTGTCTTATAAGTTACCGGTTCGAACGGGAGCGGTTCTTACAAAAGATAATAAAAGATATGTATTAAATCTGGGCCATTAATTCTACGATCCAAGGGCACATATTGAAAGTTCTACGTTCTGACGAAAGATGTAAGTTTGTACCTGATTGTTATCCTATATATATAGGGTAGCTATCCAGTATGAACGCCTCTTATTGTGCAAACTACGAACGCACGAGAGCCACTGGATTTGGTCAAAGTGACGTCAGCAGAGCGCCCTAGATGCTGACACGTGGTGCACGCGCGCACAGTTCTGGTGCACGCGCGCACAGTGCTGGTGCACGCGCGCACAATGCTGATCGTTTACATATCACAGTGTTGATAGTTTACATAGCACAATACTGGTAGTTTAGTACAAATGTAACATATCAGCACTTTTGTACTAAACTATCAGCACCGTGCTATGTAAACTATCAGCACTTTGCGCTAGCGCACGAGCAGCGCGCACCCACGTGTCACCATCTGGTGAGTTCGTAGTTTGCACAATAAGGTGCAGTGTTTTATATATTTAACTGCCCACGTGTCAGCATCTGGTGCGCTCTGCTGACATCACTTTGGTGGGATCCTATGGCTCAGATTGGTTCGTAGTTCGCACAATAAGGGGTGGTTTGTACCTGATACCAGTCCTATATATATATAGGATAACAATCAGGTACAAACTTATATCTTTCGTCAGAAAGTAGAACTATCAATCAAGGCCCTTAGATCGTAGAATTAATGGCCCAAATTTAATGCATATCTTTTAATATCTTTTTAATTAATGCATATCTTGTAATTGATTTTGTAATCAATCACCCCCCCCCCCAAATTTCGGTGGCCATCCGATCTGGGTAATCAATGGCCCATATTAGTTCTACGTTCCAACACGAAATAAGGTGTGCACCCGAAAGCTCCCCTATATATATATATATATCTTGATACTATCTACTAAAAACCAATATGAAACTTTGACTCCATCCCAGGCTATAATAACACACATCTCCATCCTTTGAATGTGATATTCTTGAACCATTCCACACTAGAATAACATGGATCTCAGTAAAGAGGAGGCGATGATCGTGGCGAGCGAAAGCAGTGGATCGCTGCCCGCCGCGAACTTCATCTAACCTCCTCGTCCATCACCCCCTCCACCATGACCTGATTGTCATACACCCGAGCCCTCGTCAAGCGACGGGAGCAAGCTTGCTTCATCCCGTCGATTGGAACTGGCAAGGACTTTAACCCTATCAATTTGGAAGGTTGCGGCGAGAAAAGACCTCCATGACCTACATCGAAAGATTTCAACTAGGGAGGATTTGTGGTTTTGGATGGAAACGTATGTGGAATTTTTGTGGCTGTGATAAGAAGAACGAAAATTAGATTAGGTTAAAATAAGGAACTGAAATGACGAATGTATACTTTATTTAGATTGAAAAGTATAAAAAGAAAATGAAATATAATAAAATTACAATAAATGCCATTTTTTATAATTTTATATCTCACCCATTCAAATTTCCTTATCCAACGTACCTAATTAGGCCTTATTTTGTATTAAAACATGTGGTTTTTAGTGGATAATAAGACTATCAAGTACATACCTATTTTCAGGTATAAACATATAAACTAATCTGGACTATTGATTTAATGGATCGATGACCACCGAAATTCAGAGTAGTGATTGATTATAAAATTAATTAAAAAGATATGTATTAATTACAAAGATGTGCATTAAATCTAGGCTTTTGATTCCACATCCAATGAACCATATTGATAGTTTATAGTTCATTATTTTTTATCAGCAATTTTTTATATATAAATAACCTATATTTTCAAACAGAAAACAAAGGCAAGGGTAACCCCTCAATACAAACCTGAGCATGCCTACAGGCACCTCCAACCAGAACCAACAACCTATAAAATGGATACTAAACAAGTCTAAGAACCCTAATGAAGTACACAACAATGCCCAACAAGGGACAAAACAACCAAACAAACTAAAACAGTGAAGGTCGAAAAAAACCCAGATTTAACAAACTTGAAGCTCCAACACAAAAACTAAGGTCTGAGATACTCGTATTTGACAAACTTGAAGCCCACAAAACCTTCGAACACAATCTAAGACTTAAGACGAACAAGTAAAAAGCTATCTATCTCATCAAGACCATCTACTCAGAGTAAGATGGACGTCAACACGCTGGCAACCAACACTGCAGAACAGTAGAGAAAATCCAGTGGTCAAGACCATCGAAACACTTAAACCCTAATACTTAAATCCAGACGATTCCAACAAAGGCCAAAGAACCAAACCACCCATCGGTGGCCAACACCACAACCGACGAGTCCCACGCCAACAAAGGACGGGAAAAAAATGAAATTGAACTAAATCTAGTAAAAAGGATAAGCAGATAGCTTTGAACAAGAAAGAAGTAAGTGAAAGAAAAGGGGCCTTACCACAACCCCGTCTTGAACAGTTGAACTGCATCCACAACGCCGAAACAAGATTCACAACGAATCGAAAACCCAGTAGGCCAAGAAACATTTCCCACGATGAATCTGAAACGAAACGCCCTCACCAAAAAAGTACGAGCAACTAGAGGAGCACACCATATGAGCAAGCCGTCACCGGAGCAGAGCAGCCCCAGATCACGACACCGGAGCATCACATCACCAACTGGGCCTTGTACAACCACCTAACTAACCTAGTCATGGCAACCACCCCGGGCAGATCTGGAACACGTCAACTCAAACGAACTAGAACGACATATCGGGTAGTTAACCAGTGGCCAGCACCAAAAATTCCGGCCAACCCTACCAAAAAACCAGATCTACAAGCCAACACAATAGAACTCCACCGCAGGACAGAATAAGCACGACCGAGCCAGACCCTCGCCACCACCCCCCGTCTCCTCTCGACCACCACAAGACATCGTGAGTGCCACACTTCTCCCAAATCTCCGACCTAGAACCAATCTTCACAGAAAAGAGAGAAACCCGATCTTGAACACGAACATCACACCTGAGCTCCGGCGGGCCAACACCATTTCGACACGACCCAACCGGACACCACGATCCGAGCTAAGACAGAGGAACTTCGACCAGAGACTTGATCGGAACAAGCACCCCAGCGAGGCAGGACGGTAGTTCCGAGGCGGAGGACTTTCCCCGGTGAACAGTTTACGCCTCGCCTGAGACAACGAACCACCACGAGCCTGCGGCTTGAACTCGCCACCGGAGAGGAGAGGACGAGCTCATCCCCGACCAGGAAACAAGACCTTAAGGTCCGGAGAATCGAAACAAGAGAAAAAAAATCAGAGGATTGGGAGAGGGAGATAAAGGGAAAAGAGAAAGGGAAAATGGAGGAAGGAGAGAGGGAGGATAAGGGGAATGGTGGACCTCCGCCGACGATAACGTGGGCCGGAGCCTAAGCTATCACCGGCGAGGTGTAGCAGTAGGGGGCGGCGGCTGGAACTTGTGACTAGGGTTTCAGGTTAGTTGAGAGAGAAAGTTGTTTTTACTTTAGTTCAATATTGCTGCTTTGTAAGAAGAAGATAAAGGTTTGTACCTGATAGTTATCACACATATATATACTGGTATCAGGTACAAACCACCCCTTATTGTGCAAACTACGAACCAATCTGAGCCATAGGATCCCCCCAAAGTGATGTCAGCAGAGCGCACCAGATTCTGACACGTGGGCAATAAATATATAAAACACCGCACCTTATTGTGCAAACTACGAACTCACCAGGTGCTGACACGTGGGCGCGCGCACACAGTGCTGATCGTTTGCACGCACAGTGCTGATCGTTTGCGCGCACAGTGCTGATAGTTTGCATTTGTGCTAAACTATCAGCATCGTGCTTGTAAACGATCAGCACCCGCGCGCGCGGGGGCAGTGGCGCGCGCGAAACGGTCACGTGTCAGCATCGCGTGCGCTGTGCTGACGTCACTTTGACCGCATCCTGTGGCTTAGATTGGTTCGTAGTTTGCACAATAAGGGTGGTTTTTACTGTATAGCTACCATATATATATATATGGGGACTCAAGTATAAACCCATTTTCGGGTCAGAACGTAGAACCAATCTAGACCATTGATTACCCTAATCGGATGGACACCGAAATTCAAGGGGGTAGGGGGTGATTGATTACGAAATCAATTACAAGATATGAATTAAATATGGGCCTTTAATTCTACGATCCAAGGGCCTAGATTGAAAGTTCTACGTTCTGACGAAGTTATAAAGTTTGTACCTGATAGCTATCATATATATATATATATATATATATATATATATATATATATATATATATATATATATATATATATATATATATAGGGTTGGTATCAGGTACAAACCACCCCTTATTGTGCAAACTACGAACTCACCAGGTGCTGACACGTGGGCGCGCGCGCTGCTGGTGCGCGCACACAGTGTTGACACGTGGCGCGCATAGTGCTAATAGTTTGGGCGCAAAATGCTGATAGGTTGGCACTGTACTAAACTATCAGCACTGTGCGTCCAAACTATTAGCACTGTGCGCGCGCGTGGTCAACACGCTCACGCGCGCGGGCGGAGGCGCGCGCGAAGCGGCCACGTGTCTGCATCGTGCGCGCTCTACTGACGTCACTTTGACCACATCCTGTGGCTTAGATTGGTTCGTAGTTTGCACAATAAGAATGGTTTTTACTAGATAGGTACCCTATATATATATATATATGTTAGTCTTAGTGCCCGTAGTTCAATCCTAAATGTCCAAATGTATATATCATCGTTAGCAATAAAATTAAAGCGGCTTTATATTACTTATGTGTTGGAGTAATATATCGATGTGTGTTCTGATCTATGCCCACCATGCGAATAGAACCATAGATCGAGATAGATCACACTCGATGGGTCCTTAGTCAACAAAGCTTCACTAGAAGCGACTAGTATGAAAGATGGCTCTTTATGGCTTACGTTCTGTTAGTCATTGGAATGGGATTTCGGAGTCTGATCATAGATATCATGTGGGACATGATATTGGACGACCTGACATGAATATGTGTCATAGATCAAGTCATGAACATATTCATTGTCGTAGCTTGTCATGTATCCTTAGACCAAGGAGTCTTTGTGATCGCTACGTAGTCAACAACTGAGTTTGACCTGAGCCTAACGTTGTCCGTAACAGGGCTTCCATAACGGCCAGGATTGGCTTGGGGACAAGTTACATGAGTGACACGAAAGACGGCTAAGGGATTTATCCCTCATACTGAGGTATGGGAATGATATCGATTCTCGGCCGCTTGATCGAGAGTGACTGAAAGAATTGCATGGCCATGCACATGATATTGGGTATCATATCTTCAGTCATCTCACATATCAAGGAACAGTGATTGAGAATAATAAGGATGACGACTCTATGCCTTATCTCAATCAGGATATCGGAGATAAAAGGATAATGACAGGGACGACGGAAAGGTTAGAATCGACAGGGTCGATTCGTTATCCAGTGTCAGGCAATACTAAAGTCTCGTTAGTTGCCACTTAAATAAGATCAAGTAAAATGGGATTTTACGTTGATCTATTGACATGCATAAACCTAAGAGTCACACCGGAGGATGAAACTCATTGACACATTTATGGAGAATGGCCAAAAGGGAGTTGTCTCGGGACATGACCAAAACTGGGTTTTGGGTCATGTGCCCGTAAGTGAATAGGACTTTACGGATCAAGACAAGGCTTGGAGTCTTGGGATTGATCGCGTCGGATAATGTTGGACATTTCCGGTATGGAAGGCTTGGAGGCGATGAGCGAATCACGAGACCTCGTTGGAAATGGCCACGGGCCATGTTCCAAGAGGCCCATGAAAGGCCCATGCAACCAAGGCCCATGGAACTAATTAATCAAGTCTTGATTAATTAGTACTAAGTAAGGAAGACAAGGATTAAGGTGTTGGTGATTCACCACCTAACCCAATCTAGTCTAGCCATACTTTGTCCTATTTACACCTTACTTGACACCATACTTGTCTCATGCCTTTAGTTGGACAAGTATGAGTTTTGTTATGTTTAAGTCATCTTTTTTCAACATAACAAACACAAGACAAGAATGGGAAACACAACTTCTCTCCCCCTTCCATGGCAATTTCGGGTTTGGCAAGTTCCCACCTCCATTTTTGTGTTCTTCAGTCCTCAAAGAGAAGAACTACGTGGCTTTGATTCCCATGTGGATACGTAGGCGTCTTGGAGACTCAAGCCATTCATTCGTTACCCGGTGTTCTTGTTTTGGTAAGAACTAGTGCTGAATTTTTCTCTTGTGAATCCATTCTTTGTTAGTTGTTTCATGGTTTTAATCGTCTCTTGGTTTTCATTAATTTTCCGCTGTGAGTTGGTTCATCTCCAACCCGAGCTCGAGACCCAACAATATATATATATATATATATATATATATATATATATATATGAGAATTTTAAATCTATCAAAAAAATTTATGTGAAAACATACGATTTTTTATTGTTTAGACTGATTTTTTTTAATATAGCATTTTTTGCTCCAAGTTTTTTAATATTCCATATTTTCTCTGAAACTTTGTAAATGATATTCCATAATTTTGTAGTTTTTTTTTTGAAATTCAGAAGTTTCTAGTTTTATTTAAACGGGTAAATGGGGAAGTGCATTACTGCAAAAAGGAAATCGTACAAGGTAGAACGTAACCGCCCAGGGTTCCAGATATTTGTTCGGGCCCAACGTAGCAACCCCAACGCTCATGGACCCATAAAGATAGCCTACTTGACATCGTAGAAAAAAACTAAGGACATCCCCTTACCGAAGTCTATGCACAACGAGACAGAAAGTAAAAATTCCTAACAAAAGCAGAAAATAAAGTGTTCCAACGACAAACATAATAAAGGAAATATGAACATAAATAAAGAGCTGTTGATGCAGACTGCCCGAGACCTCATAGCACTGGTTGTCCCGGGTCTGTGGATATGGGCCGGCAGTGGCCAAACCCACCTCTGCCGGGTCGGATCATTCCTGCATAGGAGGCTGCCCAGCCTCCGTCTGCTCCATCTGGTCCTCCTCGGCTGCCAGAACTGCTTCAAACGGGACCACCAGCTCTTCATCCTCGTCCTCCTAGTCCGGCACCGGGGAGATACGCTCAGGTGGGTTTCCACCCTGCTGCCCACCAGATCTGTAGGTAGACGGTGTGCAGCCCCTTGAGGATGAGTCATGCACGCTTGGGGGGGCGGTACGCCAGATATGATACCGGCGGCGGGGTGCGTTAAGGGTGCATCAGATCAGAGTGAGCACCACCGATGTCAGCGTAGGACCGACGCGCCGACGCCGACGCTGGAGGCCCATAGAGGACGATGACACCCTCCTCAGCCGATCCCGACTTGTCTTTCACCGTCACAGGCCCACTGTTGGCGAGACCTTGATGCTCTGCTGGGAACTGAGCCGATCTACCGGTAGGCGACAGGGAGAAGTTGATATCGGAGAGAAAGCCCGGTGGATTCGATTGTGTGCCGTCGGGGTGGCTTCGTGGGACCGGTTCCATGCTGCGGTGGCGGCGCGACAAATGATTCGGAAGTGATGGCGGCCGAGAGAGGGGCAGCAAAGGATGACCGGAGAAGAGGGGAAATGAGGCGGCTGCGGATGAGATCTGCAGAAAGGACGCGCGGTTGAGGGATCCGGCATTTCACATGGCGTGGACGAGGGAAACAGGGAACGAGGAGCGTGAGGCTGAGCCGACGACGACGACCGGAGAACAAGGCGGCGAGCGACGGAATCCGATAAAGGAGGCGCGGCTACAAAAACCTAGGGTGAGGTTGAACCCGATGAGGGTGTGCAGAGCGTTTTTTATTATAAAAAATGTTGTCCAGAAGTTTTTAGTTAATGTTCCATGTTTGTTACAAAATTCTAGAATTTATATTTTATATTTTATGCATAATGTACAATTTTTATTCAAAAAATTTCTAATTGATGTTTCAGTATTTTACAACTGATATTCTAAAATTTCACAGCCATGAGAAATACACAACCAATGTTTAAAAAATACAAAACAACAGATATCCCAAAATAACACAACCGATGTTCCAGAAATGCACAACCAATCTTCCAAAACCTGTGTTTCAGAATTGCACAACTGTTGTTCCGACATTATAAACCGTTGTTCCAAAATCATCCAACCGACTAAATCAAAACATTACCTTGACCAAGCCCACAGAATCGAGAAACAACACCCAATTCAAACATCATAAACACAAACGGTTACATTTAGTATGTATAAATAATACATGCATGCTTTTTTAGACTACTTACGACTATGACACCCTCGTACGCTCTCCGCCATGGCCATATATGGCTTAATTTCACATTTTGCAATGGATTCTATTGTATGGAAATACCAAAAACACATTGGTTACTACAAAACCTTGATGTTAAGACTAGAATGAAGAAAAATATATGTGCTTACTTTCAGCTACTGTGGGCCTAATGATTCCAATTACACAGATTATAGCCTAAACCCAGCTTAACCTTTTATAAGATGAAATCACTAGCAATGCGTATCTCAATAATTTCAATAGCCTAAACCCAGCATAAGCTTTTATAAGATGAAATTACTAACAATGCATATCTCAGTAATTCCAAAGATTAACTTAACATCGTCAAGTGGAAAAGAACTTAATAATCTTTTAACTCTCTCAACACAAAGAGAACTGATCTCCTTTGCAACCCTAGCCACCCTTCGCGAACTCTTCTTCCCTCACCGGCGACGCCATGGCTTCCGGTCATGGACGTCGTCGATGGTGACCCTCTTCCTCGGGGACCTCTGCTGCAGCCCTGCTCGTCTGCGCGTCTCTTGGTTCTGCTCGATTTTCGGAGCTTCGGGTTCGCTTGCCAGAGTTTTGGTCCTTTGCTTCCTCGACGACCTGCTCCCGGTCAGATTGGGTACTCTACCAGATATGGTTTTCATGGAGCCTTCTCCTTTGTTGGTGGTGCTGGTCTTCTCGGGTAGTAGCTTGGAAGGACCTCGCCGGAGGTGTGGAGCTTCTCCTCGCAAGTTCTTCTGCACGCCGGTCTCCTTTTAGCGCTAGGGTCTCTGCTGGCCTAGGGAAGTTCTTTGGTGTGTGTGGCTTCTCGTTGCCGGAGGTTCTATTGGTTGGACCGTCTTCCTCCAGCTTCGGGCTTCTCTTTACCGGAGCTCCTACGCGTGTGCCGGTTCTGGTAGGTAGGGTCTGGTATGGTCGGATCTGGATTGGTTGGACAGGGTGGCTCGAGGGCGACATGCTCGGGGGTGGCTGGTTCGTGTTTTTGGACCAGGTAGGGCAGATTCCGGGTCAGGGCAGGTTCAGGCCCGATTCAGTCCGATCGGGTCCTACCAGATCTGGATGGGTTCAGGTCGGTTTCAGATGGGTCGGGTCCTGGCAGATCCGGGTATGCCTTTCGCTACCAGGTCGGAGTAGTTCAAGAGTTCCGACAAAACGTTTGTTCTGTTTATCCTACGTTTCGACTTCGTTACCGTTGGCTGTTGGTGGGTTCTTGCGCGTGTTCATTGTCTCCCTTCACCTGTACCATGCTGGGTTGGTCAGAGACTAGATGACATCCCTGCTCATGTTGTTTCCCCCTTTGTTTGTTGTTTGGTTGTGTGTTATTGGTGGTTCGATCGATGTTGACCGGTGATCGATGACTCAATTCTTGGGAGAGATTTTCTGGGTTCTTGGGTCCTATTTTTGGGACTCTCATGCGAAAGTGGGGGTGCGTGGGTGCGCGTGACAGCAACGGGTTTCGTGGCTTGAAGGACCACTCTATGTGTTGCATCATTTTCCTTTTCTGGCTTAGGTATTAGATCTGTCAGGGTTTGGGTTGGCTCGTGCTCGGTATAATTACAGGTCTTCCACTTTGGGTCCTCGCTTGGTGCTGGTAGGCGAGGGGCTACCGATTCCTGGTAGTGATGATTTCCTCTACTAGCTAGGATGTCTAGTCTTGCTCTTGGTAGAAATATTGGTCCTTCCCTTTTGGGGCTTTTCTTGGTGTTGGCTAGAATTGTTTTTGGAGGATTGAGTGCGAGCTTCTGAGACTAACAGTTAGGTGTGCGGTTCTTGAAAAATTGATGGTTGGGCTTTCGTTATGGCGTTGCGCTTCCCGGTTGGCTTTGATGTCAGTTCTATCTGGATTCAGGCTGGATCGTGCTTGATATTACTATAGGCCTTCCCCCTTGGGCCCTCGCTAGGTGTTGTACGGCGAGGGGTTATCGATCTCGGTTTTGGAACGCTCAGCACAAGTCATGCCTTGGATTTTCGGAAGATTGTATTGATGCTGCTTACTAGGAGGGCTGTGCTTGTTCTCGGTAGAAATACCGGTCCTCCCCGTTAGGGTTTTTTCTCGGTGTTGACCGAAATTGGGTTGGAAGACTGAGTTCGAGCTCAAGCGTCTGTTAGAAGTCTTTTCTCTTTGTGTTTCATGTTGGTTAAATCTGGATGCTTCAGATCCTTTTCTATTAGTGTTTAATGGTTGTTAAATCTCGATATTAGACCTTGTTTTTTGGTGGCTTCCTACGTGAAGCGGTTGGTTTGTGGTAGCTTCCTACGTGAAGCGGTGCTTTGTTGTTGCTTCTTGCGTGAAGTAGTGTTTTTTCTGGTATTGGTCTTCTTTGGTTATTGTGGTTGGTTGTTTGTTGTAACTCCTCTTTATCCTCAAAAGAGGTTTCATTTAAATTTTCTTTGCTGACATAAAAAAATACAAACCCTGCAGGGGTTCCTCATTTGTTCAAACCTTCCTCCACCACTAGTGGTCTTTCGGGCTTCGGCCTTAGAGGCTGTCGGTGAGGGCCTGTTCAGGTCGTCTGTCGTAGTTCAATCTCCCCACGTTATCGTTTGAGTTTGACGAGAGCAACCCTAAGACCCATCGGCATCCACGTCGTTCCTCTGCCTCCAGCCCTCCTCGTCGGCCGCCTTCCTTCCCCTCTCCTTCAACCTCCATTCACCATCATGCCTACTCCCCGCTCAACGGAGTAGCTTTTCCATCATCTAAGGGAGCTAGCCCTGGCCTTGCCGATCGTGCCATGGCCTTATCTAAAAGGGACTCACCGAAAAATGATGGGCTCGGGTTGCTGTAAAGCTCACCGGACACTCTCGCTCTGTCTGGCCTTGTAGTCGCCTCCTCCGGCCGGCTCAATTGGAATGTGGTGCTTTCTGGCTGCTGTAGCGCTTGCTTGCTCTGTCCTCCCCTGTCACCATAACAAGCCGCCAGAGTCTGTTGAGACTAGGTCAGTCCTCTTTGGTCGATCCGATGTTCACTCGGCTTCAGATTCGCATAATTTGGTCCTCCTCTGGCCGGAGTTTTCAGTGGATGTGATCTTGCCGGTGGGGGATGTGCGGGTTTGTGGTTCTCCCCCTTCTTTTTCCTCGAGGTCGTTTAGTATGGTGGTCCTTTCCCCCGGGGCTTGGATGTTACTCGCTTTTGTTGTCTGTGGCCGCCTCCTCGTGGGCCTTTGTCATGGACGCTTCCTCGTGGGACAAAATTGTAGCCACCTTTATGTGGACCAGGATACCTCCTTTTCTGATCCAAGATCTTATGAACATGTTCGTTTTTGCAAAGCTCCTGGCTCCCGTCCCCTATAGTCATCTTGTCAATCTCGAACGATCTTATGCCTCCCACACTGGCTATTTTCAAATTGCTCTCGGACTGCCCTTCTGCTCTCACCACAACATCTCGGCATTTAGTTGTTCCCTATGGTAACTACCTGAACCGTCAAGCAGAAAGGCTCCCGGCTCCTTGCTCTATTGGCGAGGATCCTAACCTTGACCCTTAGAGGCCAAGGCCCAATAGGGGAAGGAAACCCATTAGGCCCAGATCGAACAAGTCTTCCCGACATCCTTTTCCGAGTGCAGCCTTTTGGTGAGGGGTTAGGTTTCCTAGGAGGACTCTAGTGATCACCTCGCAAGTTAAGACAACCATCCGACGCGGTATTTAGATTCTTTGCTTGGCGTTACTAAACGTATCTCTAACTGACACCATTATTCTACGGTTGTTTGTAGAATTTATTTTTATTTCCATCCATGTGTGTCAGATTGTCTTCTTTGTTGTCAAGAGGCGGACACCGTCCTTTATTTTGGGTTATATCGGGTTCATCCTTGGATTATGGTATTATTGTTCTATGGCTTTCGTCTTAAGTGATTAAATGAAAGCATATCCTTTACTAAAAAAAACTCAACATCGTCAATACAGAGCCTAAACCCATATCAGAACTGTATCTGCATCTTCCCCTTCAATTGGGCTTTTGTCTTGAACTATATCTGCATCTTAACTCAACATTGTCACAACACACTTTTCTTTTCTATCTAAAGGGTTTAACAATATTATCTCAGATATAGAAAGGTTCGAGACATCGATGCAGCATTGTAGAAGCCAGGCTCCTCATTGATTTCGAAACCCACTTTGAGGCCAACATTCTTTCCTTATTCTATTATGGTGACAAGGTCGTGGTTGAAACCTTTATCACGGCTTTTTCAAAATACGACGACTACGACTATGATTTTTTTTTAGAGAGAAGCAATATGTTTGACAACGATGACATGCCATAAGTCTTATGTCAAAAGGAAGAACGCCAGCCTCGTGATAGAATGCGATCATGTGATCCACGTTCTCAGTTGTGGATCGTGAACACTAATGCAAAATCGACTGTTGGAACATTACACTTGATATGAATTATTTTCAGAACACCCACACGCTCCTGAATGGGGGTACATTCGTCCTTCTAAGAGTCATAATTGTCGAGTTCCATATTTTGATATTGAGAGAGACACAACCTTCAGATCCACTCTTCACAAATATGAAGACCGGGCATACTAGTCTGTTATCGAAATCGACGACAAAAAGTTGCAGACAAATCAAAACTACATGCCAGAGATCAAAATCAATCGGAGCTATCAGCTAAAGATCAAAGTTTTAAGTACACCAGAATAAAACACAAAACACAATGATTAAAGTCTCATTATCCCATAATTGACTGCTATTGTACATATGCAATTTCATATGAGTTAAAGTGTAATTGATTTACAATAGTTGAGGCAAGAATCTATGACCAGAATTCAAAAACTTTGTTCTAGGATTTAAAATCACCACAACCAGGATACAAAATCATTGTGACCAATATTCAAAATCTCAATGTCCATTGTATATGAGTATTCATCCTACTACTTAACTGCACATGTCGCCCGAATCTTTGACTATGATTAAAAGTCTCTATGTATAGGATTTAAAATGCATGTTTCCATAATTCAAAATCTCTATGTTCAGGATTCAAAATCCATGCGAACCAGGATTAAAAGCCTCTATGTCTAGGATTTACAATGCCAATGTACCAGAATCTGTACCATGTGTAAAGCCCGCTCTTTTTAAAAGGGTAATTTTCTGCAATTTGAAACGTCAGGGGAAGAATCTGCATTAAGTGAGTTTGTTTTAAAAAAAAAGAAACTGCCGAGCCAGGCCGCCCTGTTCCAGCCTATCCTCTCGCTTGGGCCACGTGAGCCATGGCCCAATTGAGGCCCAGTTGCAGACGGCCCGGGCTTTATAAGCCAAAATTAGTGGTCTGAACCCTAATTTCGACTCTCCCCTCACACTTCCCTCTCCCTCTCTCTGAACCGGCGCCTCGCTCCCTCTCGAACCACTCGGCCGCCTCTCCACCTCCGCCCCTCTCCGATCATCCCTCTCCTCTCTCCCGAGTTCACGCCGACCTCTCTCCACCGTCTCTCTCTTCTGCTCCGGTCAGCCCAAGTCGCCGGCCATGTCCCCGTCCCCGAGCCTCCCTCACCCTTCTCCTCCTTCTTCTTCACAGCATGTGGTGCCGGAGCCCCGTCTGCTTCCCCGTCACCGTTCACGCCCGTAGCCGAGTCGGCCTCGTCAGATCTGAGACGGGATACCGCCCGTTCAGATCTGAGACGAGGGTTTCGCCGTGCTCAGCCCTTCCCGCCGCCGTGATCAGCCCTTCCCGCCGACGTCTCTTTTCCCCACGGTGAGATTCTCACCTTTGGGTTTGGTCGCCGGCGATATCTTTGCCGGTGGTCGACCGGTTCCAAAACCGAGTCCTCTCCTTCCTTTGTTTTTTCTCTGGATCTGGATTGTTTGGAACAAAATAATCAAAGGAAGTAATAGAAAAGAAAATATTTTGAGATCAAAACGAAAATCAGATTTATTTAAAAAAGGGTTTAAACCCCGGTTTTAATCAAAAGAACTGTAAAGTTGGACTTTTAGAGCAAATCTGGAACTTTGGGATCGTTTTACCGGAACGCTGTCTTGGAAACCCGAGCGTAATAACGGGACTATTAATCGGACTTAGAACGGGATTTAAAAAGTGGAACACTGAATCGGACCTCGAGAATCGTGTCTCGAAACTCATGCTTCGGGAATCGTGTCCTGAAACTGTACCTCGGGATCCGTGCCTCGGAAAACGTGCACCGGGTTCTGTGCTCGGTTGCTCGAACCCGATTCGTCGCGATCCTACTTTTAGCCCGCTCGAGTTTAAAAGACAAATGTTGAACTTAATTCGAACTGGTCGTAACTTTAAATTAATTGTGGCTTTCTTATTAAATTAGAGTCCGGCTTCGATCGAAGAGAAGAACGGAGGTAGCGAGCCAGGACGTCAGCAGCTAGGAGACGTAGCTGTCGATTCGTCTTGAGGTAGGGAAAGCAGCGAATACCGGTTTAATTATGGAAAGTTACTAGTATGCATGCTAGGAATTAATAAAACCGGAAAGATCTTAGTTTGGCATGTAGGATGCGGACAACTAGCGTAGACGGTGAACTGTGAGCATTTATGTTTTTCTGTCTTGGGATTTGTCGTGTGGGTAGTTCGGGCCATGTCGTGCCCGTAGGATTGATTGCTGAGTGTATCTGTTGGTGTGCTGTGTTGTTTGAACGGTTAATAAATAACGAACATGAAAACGAGTAGAACTGAATTAGTGATGCATGTTGATGACCTGTGTGGTTATTTTCCTGTTTAATTGATATGTTGAACTATGGGACGGTTGGGGTTTTGATACCGGTTAAGCCGGTGGGGTTACCACGTTGAACGTGGGGTCGGTAAGTGATGGTAAGTACGTGACGATTTGAGTGTGCTTAAGAGTTCAATAAGATTATTGCTCGGTTGTTGCATGATTGTGATTGTGTGTGGGCATGTGTGTCGTGATTGTTGTAATGAGAACCCTTGTTTGTGATATGACCGGGTGAGTGATAGACCGGTTGTGTGCTATGTTGTGATGGTCTGGTCGGTATACCGAGACTAGCTTGGACTATGTGCTGTGTGTTTTATCCTTGTTGTGTGTTCCGAGAAAAGACGTAACCGGAGTGATACTTGCACCGTGGGATAGTTCCGGTGTAGTGTATCGAGGCCAAGGATGGCGTGTTTGATACCCGAGTGTAATAACCACTTCCGGTCAACGCCAGTCAAACCTGCGAAAAACAGGAAAATTTAAAATTTTTAAGACAGACACTTAATTGACCTAAATTGACCTCGAGGGTCATACCGGACTTAAGTTGACCCCGTTATCGACCAAAATGAGTTCCAGGGGACTCAGGGCAACTTTCTGATCAATTTGGGAAATGTTGACTTTTCGCTGGAAAAGTCAACCGAGCAACGTTTTGGTCCATTCGAGGACCGTTTTGGATCCAAAAAGCTTAGCCGTCTTCGCATCGGTCTTAGTTGAGCCGCTTCCTTGTAGCCCGCCAAGTTTCGTAATTTCTTGAAAAAAGTGTCCGTTCGGGGCCCGCAACGTCCTATTTTCGCGAATCTGATTGGAAAATATCAAGTAGATATTTTCCAAAAAGGTGTGGGGCCCACCTTGACACTTGTCCTAATTGTGGTGGTGTTAGTTTTGGGGGGAAACTAGAAGGGACAAGGGGTGTGGCCGGCCACATGTTTGAAAAGAGAAAAAAAAAAAAGAGAAAAATGAGTTAGTTGATTTAATTAGAAAGAGAAGAGAGAGTTTAGAGAGAGAAGGAGAAGAAGAAGAAGAGAGAAGGAGAAAGGAGTTGGGGTTGGAAGGAATCTAGCCCTTGGATCGTCTCAAGACGAAGATCAATTGTCTTCCCCTCGTCTTCCTCTACGGTTTGTACTAAACCGATCATTGTTAGGGTTTGGTTTTAATTGATGAGTTAGGGTTGTATTGAGGTAGGGGAGGTGTTGGAGACGTTTTGGAGGTGTTTGGAGGGGAAGGATGACGTTTTCCGGTGACCGGAGGCTCGGGAGGAGCTCCGGCCACCGTGGGTGGTGGCTGGCCGGAGCTGGGACCAGCCACCACCATGGTGGCCGAGCCCCCCCCTTGAACCCTAGAGCACGGCCAAGTAGGTTGGGTGGGGCCCACGTGCTCGGTTGCTCGGGTTTAAGTGTTCGGGTGGTTTAAAACGTTCCCCGGACCATTTATCCTTAACCGAATCGAAAATTGGAATTAAATTGGAAAAGTTGTAATTAACGGGTTTTAGAAACTTTAAACGTTAATTAATTGACTCGGAAGTCGGAATTCGATTCCGTCAAGTGCATTGGGCTCCTTGAACTATTCTAAGACCGTAGAAACGAAAACGGGGGCTTTTGGAGCCCCAGAAGGCAATTTACAAAACCCGGGCTGATTCGACATGTCGGGCGAATCGGGCCTTTACGGGTCCTTTATCGACAATGTCGAGTAATTGGGAAGTTTGGGAGTGATCGACATTGTTGGGGTTACGTTTGGGCGTTAAGTTTATTAATTTCCGGTTTATTCCTACTAGTTAAAGGTGCTTTGAAATTTGTGTTCTTTTAGATCGTGCTGCGGACCGAGGCAAAGGGAGGCTCGACGAGTGACTGGGATCACATCGAGACTTAGTGGAGCACTTTTGGAGTTATATACGAGGTAGGGAAAAGTAGCCGGATCTCGGCCCTGACTAGGGAAAGTTAACTGTAGAATTGCATGTGACACCGGGGTGTCGCGGGTTATTTTAGGTTATCGAATATTAGAAAAGCATGATACGGGTTTGTAGCGAATACGAGAAAGCATGTGACACTTAGTAGTGTCGTAGGAGCAGGGAACTTAGCGTTACTTGAATTACTGGAGGCATATGACCATGCCCGGAGGTTGTTTGTGAAACTAGTGATCTTAGGACTGTTGGAGGCATTGATTATGCCGGAGGTTGTTGTGTTTATTATTGTTGAGCTTTGGGTTGCCTTGAGAGCCCGTGTTATTATTGTTGAGCCTTGGGTGGCCTTGAGAGCTCGTGTTATTATTGTTGAGTATTGGGTGGCCTTGAGAGCCCGTGTTATTATTGTTGAGCTTTGGGTGGCCTTGAGAGCCCGTGTTATTATTGTTGAGTTTTGGGTGGCCTTGAGAGCCCGTGTTATTATTGTTGAGTTTTGTGTGGCCTTGAGAGCCCGTGTTATTATGGTTGAGTTTTGGGTGGCCTTGAGAGCCCGTGTTATTATGGTTGAGTCTTGGGTGGCCATGAGAGCCCGTGTTGTTATTATTGGAGTTGGGTGGCCGTGAGTGCCCGTGGGGTTGTGAACCCGTACTTTACCGTTGGAGTCTTGGGTGGCCATGAGGGCCCGTAGAGTTGTTGAACCCGTGTTTTGTTGTTGGTGTCTTGGTGTCCTTGAGTGTCTGTGGAGTTGAGACTAGTGTCATTACTGTCTGTGGAACTTTGTTTGTGATTGTGTTTGGTTACTTGATCTTGGCGGAGGATGTGTGGTGTAGCTAGCCTCCCGACTGGGATCGGGAGAAGCGGAGAGGTTGTGGGCTAGCTCCCCGACTGGGATCGGGGGAAGTTGTGAGACAGGTCGACCGCTTGGACCGACTGGGATCGGAAAGGGCGAGGGACAGAGAGGTTACTGAGACAGGTCGACCGCCTGGCCCGACTGGGATCGGAAAGGGCGAGATACAGAGATGGTTACTGAGCAGCTGGTATGCGATCCTTTTTTATCTTGTTTGGTGTGCGATCCTTTGTGATCTTTGGTGTTGCGTGGTTGTCAGTCATGTCTTTGGAGGAGGTCGTCAATCGTTCTGTGGGGTCTACATCACGTGCCCGAGTGTTGAGTCAGTTGAGGAAAAATTTGGTCGTGTGTGTGTCTTTTGAATCGTTGTTGGTGTCACCGGCTTTGTCTGCTAAGTATGCCGTAGTCAGTCTGTTATCTATGGTGGTGAGCGAACGCTCACCTCTAGCTGCTTTTCCTACAGGTACCGTTCGCAGTCTGGACTAGGTGAGCTTCTGAAGCTTGAAGAGCTTGAAGCGGGTTTCTGGGTGTTTTGAGTCTAGTGACGTGTACCTCGTTTTTTGTCCAAGTGTTGGGACTTATATTTTTGAGATGTAAATATTATTATTTTGTGGAACTGAACTGGCTTTTTAAAGTGATTTAATGAAAACAGGTTTCAAGTATTGTAACTTTTTAAACTTTCGCGTCCCTAGTTCAGTTCGCTGAAATTGGGGCGTGACACCGAGCCTCTGTGACGGGAAGAATATGGCCCTGATTCTACGTGACAGGAAGACGTCCGACTGAGGGATTTCTTGTCTGGGATGTTACCCCGATTTTACGTGACGGGAAGGTGTCGGGACCGAGGCTTCGTGTTACTGTACGACATAAATGGCTGGGTGCATTCGGTGGTGTTGGAAACTGCTGTACGGGATATGCGTTTGTTCTGCTGTGTGTTCTATGCTTGTTGACTGGTTGTGTGCTCTGTTTTAAGTGTGGTTTGGTCTTGAGTTGAGGATTGTGGGTACGAGTTCCGTTGAAAATGGTTGTACTAGAATTTGTGATTGGGCCTGAGGGTCGTGCAGGGATAACGGGTAGCATGAGACTTACGGGTCGTGATTGAGTCTACGGGTTGTGTTCCACCCCGATGATCTATGATTCTTTGGGAACATTTTCTGGCCCTCCGTTGAGGTGCGTTCTTAGGGAACGTTTCCGGTCTCCCCGATGCATGTGTCTCCTCTGGACCGAGGGGCTATTCGAGATGATACTATAACTTTAGGGGATGTTCTGTTGGTAATTCGGGAACTGTAGTACAAGACGTCTGTTGGTTGTTTTCGTGTGTGATACGTTGTTGTTCGGTTAAGATTTTACCTGTGAAAGTGGTCGTTAAGCGTGTTGTAAGTTTTGCTATGAACCCCGTTTCGGCAGTTAGATATGTTGTACTAGTATGCCCTAATTGGACGGTTACTCATGGTGGTGAGCCGATGTTCATTACTTGAACTACTTTTCCTACTGAGCGAAAGCTCACCCCTTACCTTGTTGTATTTCAGGTTTGAACGGGAGGTGTACTAGTTGGATGCTCGATGCTTGGGAGCTAACGAGGGTCCTAGGCTAGTTGTCGAGTGACGTACCGTGTTTTGAACTAAGGACTGTTTTTATGGTTTATTTAAGAGCTGTTAACTCTTTTTAATCGAATTTATGAAAGTTTGTTTAGTATTTCCGCTTTATTTATTTAATAATTTAGTTCACGTCTCGAGTCCGATCAAACCCGGATTTGGGGCGTGACACCATGAATTCAAAAATCTGTGGCCAGGATTTGAAATCACAGTGTCCATAATTTCAATTGCATGTCTCCAAGATTTCAAACCTTTATATCTTGTATATCCATAACCTTTATCATGTTTATCTAAAATCTACGTTCTTTATATCTAGAATATGCATGTTTTACATATAAATTATACATTTGTACATATATAAATATACACATACAGAATCTTTATCCACTATATCCAAAACCTACATTCTTTATAGGGTAAATTACGTTGACATACCCCAAACTATATGAGTTTTACGGATTAATACCCCAAAATTCATTCGTAACAATAGCCTACCCCAAACAAACCATTAGTAACGACGTTGGTCACTCCCATCCTCTTTTCTATCTGTTCACTGTTCATTTCTTTCTAAAATTCCGAAAATGCCCTTACTAACAGAACAATTAATTTATTTTTTCATTTTTTGTTTATTTTTATTTTCACTTTCTTATTTCTTATCAGGGAGTTTGAGTTCCGACTAGAAGATCCAGTCATTATGCTTCTGGGGTCGAGGTGCTCGAGTCGGTGGAGGGAGCTTCTGGACTGAAGAAACGGTACCAAAACAGCACCCTGAAGTTGTACCAGAATAGCACATCCACCAAGGCGTCCTCTGTTTTTGCTTGCTTCAAATCTCTAAACAATTTCCTCCACAGAAGCTCGAAATCGTTGAGCTTCTAGGATTGATCAAAGAATCCGAAGCACCGACGAGGTTGAGAAAGAGAGAGGGATGAGAGTTATGAGGGATTTGCGATGGTGGATCTAGTCTTCACAGATCTGAGACGAGGTCGAGGTCTCAACCGTTGGTGAGGGTGGACTTACGATGAGCTTCGCTCCGTGCTGGAGAAGATGAAGGTCTACCTGGATTGTCGCTGGTCCCAAGGCTGACGACGCTTCATATCTGATTTTTTGATTTAAAATAAATGAAAAAAACAAAAAATAGATTTGATTTTAAAAAAAAAGATTTAATATATATATATATATAGAGGGTAATATTCAGGTACGACCATACCAATTTTTTGCGAAATACGAATCCATCTTGGCCATGGAATCGCATGTAATCGCATAAGGCAAGACTGATTTTTTTTTCCACCAAGTTTCTTATTTTGATTTTTCCCGTTTCGTTTCAACTCCGATTTAATTTTTTCTTGCGCCAAAAACTTTCTTTTTTTCAAGATCTATCTATCAAGTAGCATATTGAATATGTTTTGAAGCAAGAAAAGACATGTACAAGCAAAAACACAAATTGTTAACTGTGCATTAATGTATGCATTTGCAACTGCATTTGTATTAATAAGCTAATCGTAATGTATGTTTTGTATATATGTTTTTGCAACTGCATGTTTTGTAATCTTCAGTTATATGTGTACGCTAAACTTAATGTATGTTTATGCAATGTTCAATGTATGTTCTTGCCATTTTCATTTGTATGTGTAAGCCAACCTTAATGCATGTTGTTTCAGTTGTATGTGTACGCTAAACTTAATGTATGTTCTTACTATTTTCATTTGTATGTCTATGTATGTTTTGTACGTGTAAGCTAATAAATTAAGATTAGCTTACACATACATTAAGATTAGTTTATTTATACAAATGTAGTTGCAAACACATACATATCTATGCACGGTTAACAATTTGTGTTTTTTCTTACACATGTTTTTTTTTTCTTCAAAACATATTCAATATGCTACTTGATAGATAGATCTTGAAAAAAGAAAGTTTTTGGCGCAAGAAAAAATTAAATCGGAGTTGAAACGAAGTAGGAAAGATCAAAATAAGAAACTTGGTGAAAAAAAAATCAACCTTGCGAAATCGCAAGGTTGATAAAACTCCCGGTCAACGCCAGTCAAATCTGCGAAAAACAAGAAAATTTAAAAAAATTAAGCAGACACTTAATTAAACCTAAAATTGACCCCGAGGGTCATACCGGACTTAAGCTGACCCCGATATCGACCAAAGTGAGTTCCGGGGGACTCAGAGCAACTTTTTGACCAATTTGAGAAAGGTTGACTTTTTGTTGGAAAAGTCAACCGAGCGACGTTTTGGTCCATTCGAGGCTCGTTTTGGATCTAGAAAGCTTAGCCGTCGTCACAGCGGTCTTAGTTGAGTCGTTTCCTTGTAGCCCGTGAAGTTTCGTAAATTCTTGGAAAAAGTGCCCGTTCGGGCCCGAGACGGCCGAATTTCGCGAATCTGATTGGAAAATATCTAGAAGATATTTTCCAAAAGGTGTGGGACCCACTTGCCACATGTCAATTATGTGGTGGTGTTAGGTTTCTTGAACAAAACAATTGATGAGACTTGAGGGGTAGTTTGTAAATAGTTAATGTTTTGATTTTTTAAACAAAAACAAAAGGAATGTCTTGGGAGGTCTCGTGCTGCAGACCGAGGGAAAGGGAAAGCTAGGCGAGTGACCAAGATCACGCCGGAGCTTATTTTGTGCGCTTTGGAGAAAGCATACGAGGTAGGGAAAAGTAGCCGGATCTCGGCCCTGACTAGGGAAAGTTAACAGTAGAATTGCATGTGACACCGGGGTGTCGTGGGTTAAGTAGGTAACCAAATATTAGAAATGCATGATACGGGAACGTAGCGAATATTGGAAATGCATGTGACACGTAGTAGTGTCGTAGGAGCAGAGAACTTAGCGTTAGTAGAATTACTGGAGGCGTATGACCAAGCCCAGAGGTTTATTGGGAACTTATCGATATTAGGAGTACTGGAGGCATATGACCATGTCCGGGGGTTGATTGTGAAACTGTTGATATTAGGAATGTTAGAGGCATTGGTTATGCCAGAGGTTGATTTGGTATTTTGTGTCTTGGGTGGCCATGAGAGCCCGTGTTTTACTGTTGTCTCTTGGGTGGCCATGAGAGCCTGTACTTTACCGTTGTGTCTTGGGAGGCCGTGAGTGCATGTGGGGTTGTTGAACCTGTGTCTTTACTGTTGGTGTGTCTTGGGTGGCCATGAGTGCCCGTGTGGTTCTTGAACCCGTGTCTTTACTGTTGGTGTGTCTTGGGAGGCCGTGAGTGCCTGTGGGGTTGTTGAACCCGTGTCTTTACTGTTGGTGTGTCTTGGGAGGCCGTGAGTGCCTGTGAGGTTGTTGAACCCGTGTCTTTACTGTTGGTGTGTCTTGGGTGGCCATGAGTGGCCGTGTGGTTTTTGAGCCTGTGAGTTACTGTTGGTGTGTCTTGGGAGGCCGTGAGTGCCCGTGGGGTTATTGAGCCCGTGAGTTACTATTGGTATGTCTTGGGAGGCCGTGAGTGCCCGTGGGGTTGTTGAGTCCGTGTTTTACTGTTGGTGTCTTGTGTGGCCATGAGTGCATGTGGAGTGTTGAACCTATGTTGTTGCTGTTTGTTGAACTTGCTTGTGATTGTGATTGTGGTTACGTGAGTGAGACAGGTCGACCGCCTGGCCCGACTTTGTGTCGGGGAAGCGCGTGAGTGAGAGAGGTTACTGAGACAGGTAGACCTCCTGGCCTGAGTGGTTCGGCAAAACGCGTGAGTGAGATAGGTCGACCGCCTGGCCTGAGTGGTTCGGCAAAGCGCGTGAGTGAGACAGGTCGACCGCCTAGCCTGAGTGGTTCGGCAAAGCGCGTGAGTGAGACAGGTCGACCGCCTGGCCTGAGTGGTTCGGCAAAGCGCGTGAGTGAGAGAGGTTACTGAGACAGTTTGACCGCCTGGCCTGAGTGGTTCGGCAAAGCGCGTGATTGAGGGAGGTTACTGAGCAGCTGGTATGCGATCCTTTGTGATCTTGTTTGGTGTGCGATCCTTTATGATCTTGGGTATTGTGTGGTGGTCTTTTGAGTCCTTGGAAGAGGTCGTGATCGTTGTGTTGGGTCTACTTTATGTGTCCGAGTGTTGAGTCGACTTGGGAAATTATCAATGTGTGGGTGTCGGTCGGGTTACTTGAGTTTGGGGATAGTGATCCCCGGTGTTGAGTTGGTTGTTGGTGTTACCGGCATTGTCTGCTAATTATGCCATAGTTAGTCTATTATCCGTGGTGGTGAGCGAACGCTCACCCCTAGCTGCTTTTCCTGCAAGTACCGGTCGCAGGTTGGACTAGGTGAGCTTCCGAAGCTTGAAGAGCTAGGAGCGGGATTCTGGGTTTATTTTGAGTCTAGCGACAGATACCATACTTTTGTCCACTTGTTGGGACGTATTTTAAGTTGTAAATATTATTTTGTTGAATAAATGGTGATTTTAAAGTGATTTAATGTGAAAGGTTTCAAAATGTTTTACTGTTTTAAAGGTTCACGTCCTGAGTTCGGTTTACTGAAATTGGTGCGTGACATGAAAGATGTGGTCTTATGAAACCACCTTCATTGTTTGTCAAGAGACCATCAAGAGATTGGTGGCTTCCAGGAAACCTTTTTGAAACCAGGTTGGACGAATCCTTGCCAACGGCTCGTTAGGCAGGACGTTTACTGTCACAACCATACTGGAAACTAGGGCCATAATCTCATCGGTCTTTCTCGATACTAGGTTTGGCCACACCAAACCGGAGCACCCACTGTATGCGGGTTTCTTAGGAAGAACGTTGAGTTTCATGTGTGACCCTCCAAAAAGACTATTTGAGCGATCGTCGGACACCGTTGGTAGAGAAATGGATATTAGAAGAATACCTCCAAATGTGACGGCCGGAGGAGGATATGGTGGATGTGGGGGAACCATCGGACCCCGTAGCATTATGCATAGGAGGCGATGGAGACAATGAAGAAAATGAAACCCTATGTGCCCCTTAAATAGCCCTGGAGCTCCTTAAATGCAAAAGAGAGATAAATAGAAAACTTAGTTGTTGGGTGGTAGTTGATTGGTTGAAGCCATTTAATGCACAACGAATTCAAAGTGCGATTTGCTCTTCTATTTTGTTGCACATATTATTAACTGACCATAACTTCAAATTTGCATGTTCAGGACTTCAAATTCATATGTCCAGGATTTACAAATCATGCATGCTATCCATAATTACTTGGTGGGTGGTGGTTGATTAGTTGAATCCATTTAATGCACAAGAGAGAGGATATATATATATATATAGGAGAGGAATCAGGTGCGAACAGTCTGATTTGGTGCGAACCTGGGCACTGCATGATGGCCGTCCGATCCGGATCTCGCGATGGCGCTGATTTGAACGCGTCATCAATGGCACGCGTCGTAAATAACTCACGCATGGGATTCTTTTTAACCGATTTGCTATGGTTCGAGGGTATAAACGTAATTTTATCTACCCATTCGCGCACAAACGTTTCGTGCTCTCCAAAAAACTTACAGAATCGAGTTTTTAGCGAAACTAACATTTCAGAATCTGATCTTTGAGCTTCCATTGCCATGATTTTCATCTCCTGTGTGATTTCGAAGTGAATTTCATTAGTTCATTGTTGAACGCTGGGGTTAATTGGTGAGTTATAATGTTTGGTGTTTAGGGTTTTGATTCAATCTTTTTGGTTTAGTTATTTAGCTTTTGATTATAGGAATCGGTCTGTAGAGAATGAAGAAGAAGGTCGATGAATCTACAACATCCTGCAACAGTGACACTGAATCAAGTAATTTGAGATTATAGTGTTTGTAGTTTGCGGATTTTTACAGTTGCGATGTTTTCAGAGTGTTTGTGTTTCGTTTTTAGAGTACAACATTTCAATTCATATATGAAATCATTCAATTATGAGATGTTTTTGCTCTACTTTTGAGGATAACCAAGTTGTTGGTTGAGGTTATGGGTTTTCTGTTTTGCGAATATATAGTATCTAGTTTGCGAGTAATGTTTTTCTGTTTTGCGAATAGTAAATCCTTGGTTTGAGAAACTGGTTTTTCCTTGTTTTAGAATATGCAATATGTTGGTTGAGGTTAAGGATTATATGTTTTGTGGATATACGCACCCTGGTTTGAGAAATAATTGTTCCCTGTTTGAGATATGCAATATCTGCGTGTGAGGTTATTGATTGACTGTTTGCGAATATGCTGTATCTAGTCTGCGGATACTGAATATCTGTTTTGCGTATATACGCACCCTAGTTTGAGAAACAGTTTCCCCTGCTTGAAAATACGCAATATCCTCTTTGATATTTTTTTATATTGTCTGTTTTGCTGATATGCAAACCCTTGTTTGCTAATTATAGAAAAAAATCCGGATACACTGCGTCCTCTTCTTTTAATGGATAGGCCATCCAAGGAGGCTGATGTTAGTGAAGGAAATGTGACTCTTGCTAATATGTTGAAGAAGCAGAAGTCTATTATGAAAAAAGATAAACGGTAGCTGAGGTTCGTGAAACTCTTGATGGAGGAAGTTCTATTGTAGCTGTCCCACCTGCTAAAGTCGGAAAGAAGAGAGGTGGAGAATTAGTTGTTGAGAAGAAGAATGTTAAGCGCACCAAGGGTTGTAAGTCCGATAGATTTGTTCGGATATCTGATAAGTTCGACGTTCCTGATGGTTTGAAGACCAGGTCATCGCCAAAGAGATTGGTTGAGTTGGTGGAGAGTTTGAATAAATATCAACAGGAAGCAGTGCGTGAAATTGGGTTTGGTCACATTCTTCATTTTTCTGTGAAGACCATTCCAAGCAGGATTGGATAATACCTGATGGATAATTGTCACGCCCAAAATCCAGTCTTTGACCGAATTCGAGACGCGACTAAAGATTTACAGTAAAACAAGAGAAATAAAAAGAAAGTTCCATAAAGAATATAAACTTCCGAAAGTGAAGAGTCACAACTCAATTAGTAAAATACAAAGTCCAACATAAACCAAAAAGATGTACGTCTCTAAACCTAGCTAAACCCTCAGCAGCTCCCAAGCTCCGAGAGTCCGGCTAGTACTGCTCCCGCGCAACACCTGAAACACCACAACGACAGGAGGGATGAGCTTACGCTAAGTAGGAAAAGTAAAAGGACTCCAAACACACCTTTTAACCTCACGGTAGAAACGGTACTTAGGGTAAACTAGGAAGAAGATCCAACAAGTTGTCTCTAGGCAAAACCCTTACCAACCCAACCACACAGTATAAAACTCCTTGTAACACACACAGACGAACCAGAGAGAAAGGCACAATGCAGAACACACATAGAGTCCATAGGACGGCACACAGCAAACAACGGGGAGGGGTCCGGATGAAACGCACACATATGTCGTAAATTGCGGGAGTCAACTCCATCGATTTGCACACAACTGATTATATCGCACCAGAACACACAGCGTCAGTCACGATATCTTCCTCCTCACACAGATGAATGGCGCTACTCTAATATGTACCGAATTGGAACTCCATCGATTTGCACACAGCCGCTTATATCGCACTGGAACACACAGCGTCAGTCACGATATCTTCCTCCTCACACAGATGAAGGGCTCTACTCAACGTAAATATAAAACCGGCACACTCCTTGATCAATCCCATCCCGGATTATGAGTCATCTACACACGCCATCCTTGGTCTCGATATGATTATCCATCCGGCTACGCCGTCTCTTAAACACACACAGGGTTTCGCACACATCACACTCACTGATGGTCTCGGTATACCAGCCGAACCATCTTAGCATACACCCGGTCTATCACTCACCCGATCATTTCACAAACAAGGGTTCACATAGTCACACATGGCACACTTGCCCACACAGTCACATCAAGCAACATCGGTGATAATTCTATTTAGACATTTACACAACGGTTATAATATTATTTAGATTCTCACACAGCGATTATGACGTTAATTAGACTCCCACACAGCGAGTAAACACACAGCACGCAACTCTAGGACCTAGACATGGCCCGTCTATCAGCACAGCAATTTCCCAGAAAGTACAAGCAAGTCAACCGGATATCAAACATGTTCGTTCCAAGTATTATCAAGACTCGTCCAATTAAACTAATAATATAACAGTTCTACCTATGTGTCACTAAGACGTTCCGGTTACTAATGACCCTAGTCATGCATACTAGTTCGTTCCGGTTGTTAATAACCCTAGTCATGCATACTAGTTTAATAGTCCAAAATTGAGGAGGGGTTCGATACTTTCCCTACGTCGAGATGGTGACAAGGCGGCGTCTTCTAGCTGCGGACGACCGGGCCAACACCGTCTTCCAAGGCGAAGTCCCCGAAATCCAAGTCTGTTTTAAACAGTTTAAAAGCCTCAATCAGATCTCGAGTTCAAGTTTCTCGGAAGGTCAAAACGTCTTTAAATTAACCAGATTTTAGTCCAAATAATTAAATAATTATTTACTTAGATCTGCCGACCCGGATCCGGCCCAACCCGAGTCCAGACCCGCTCCAAACCCGGATCCAGAACCAGGCCCGGACCAGCCCGTGCCCGACCCAGACCCGGGTCCCGACCCGAGTCCGAACCCGAGACCCAGAGTCAGACCGGGCCAAGGCCCGAACTAGATCCGGCTCGAGGCCCAGATCCAGTCCAGGCTCGCGGCCTAGCTCAACTCCAGGCCCGAGCCCAAGACTCGTTCTGGCCCAGTCGGAGCGAGGAACGGCGGTGGTCGGAGCTAGGGTTCCGGCGGCTACGGCGGCAGCGGCGACGGCGGTTTACACGACGGTTTGGGCGCCAGGAGTCTGGGAAGCCAAAGGGACGGGTGGTAGGCGAGGTTCAAGCACTCTTTGGGCCAGATCTAACGGCCAAGAGCTCGCCGCTGCGCAAGTTCCAGATCGGAAACTCGAGCGCTCCGGCGACGCTCTCCAGCACCATCCGACCTCCCAAACGGCTCGAACTTGCGGTTTCAGAAGAAGAAGAGGACGGGGAGTACGATTCTGGTGAGGATTCAGCTCACCTTCGTCGAAAACTCCTCGGATCTGGTACGGTGGCGCTGGGTGTTGACGTCGGCTGTCGAGGATCGAAACGGAGGGAGAGAGGAACGGGTTTCTGGCTCGGGTTCGAAGTAGAAGGTGAAGTAGAGGGCGTAGCACGGTGAGGTAGAGGAAGGAAGGTGAGGTCGGGATTGGAGAACGGAAACGACGGTGAGACGTCCGTCTGGTTCTCAGAGAGAGAGTGGCGAGTGAAGAGGGACGGGTGAACAGTGCCCGAACCTTAGGGTTTGCCCCTTTTAAGCATGCCCTTTGGGCCGGTCTCGGCTCAACTGACCTGGGTCGGTCTTGCAGCCTAAATGGGCCAAGTCAGGCCTAAATCTCCAGTCCAGCCTCTCATTGATTTCCCTTCCAAACAACTTGTTGCAAAAACATACCCTCAAGTTTAGTTTGCAAAATAAAACCCTTTTAAAACGAAGTGGGTTTTACAGTCTACCCCCCTTAAAAGAATTTCGTCCTCGAAATTTAAAGCGAACGCGTTCTACCTGGCCCGATCTCAGGGAACGTCCGCTTAACTCCTAGTCCTTTGTCCCTCAAGCATACGGAACACTTAAAACAGTTAGTCGATACCGGAATCCTCCGTCGGTAGAGACGTAGCAACGACACTCGTAGCTTGGTCGAGACACCCTATACCGGGACCGTCCGTCGGTATTGATATCACCCCGAACAAAACTCATATCGCACTTAAAACAGATCCCCACCACCGACACTCCTCCTCGAGTACTCACTTCACTTAACCAATTATCGCATACACAGCGAACTAAGAAGTCAACATCCCACCCTTCACGAGAACACAGGAAGCAACACGTAGTCTCAGTCAATTTACAATTCGTTCCCTCCAAGGTCACCAAAACAAAACTAAAGACACACAAAACCATTCCCTCAGGGTCCAAACGGATTTGATAACCCGTGCGCACCTTAATTTCGCACTTCTGCGTCGACTATGCGCGGTTCTCAACGTTCACAAACAACGCGACTCTTTAGTCGTCTTTCTAGCAGCTCGGACCACAAGGGTCAACTGAAAAACCTAAAGTGTGTCCTGCTTGGGCAAATGACCCGACCTATCACCCCACGCTTCGTACGGTGCCATAGTGTTACTGGCCTGAAAGCGTTGTGGTAGTCGTACTCGGCGATTTGTTTCCGGATACCTCAAGAGGTACTCCCACTTTTACCATCCGCTACACACACTCGTCGACCCACAACGTACTCCGTCGGGGTGTCAAGACGCCAGGACCGCATCAAGGTTCTACTTTTAGACCTCCACGTCTCATTAAGGGTAAAGAAACAGACAAAAACGATGCATGTGGGTTATGGGCCCACCACACTTCCGCTGCGCCACTCTGATCTCAACGTACTCGGAGAGCGAAACAAGAAACAACAAGGTAACAACTTAAACGAAGCAAAAGTTCACAACCGAAATAGTAAATAAACGCAACAAAACCAAACGATTCAAAAACAAGACTTGAAACGAAAACACAGATCTATAGTCAAAGCAAAAGCAACTCCCGGACTCTCGCTAGTCCTACGCTCCTCGATACCCTCTAGCGCGCTGGAAGTCACGAACGGTCTCACTATCGGAGTCCTGTCTCTCTGCCCGTGAATCGACAACAACATACACCCGACCACGCCGCATCGGGGGTCCGCCTCTCGGAGGTGATGGAAGTACCACCTGCTGCGCATCGCGATGTCTCGGTGCTGGTGCGCTAGCTACCTGTCTCGGCGCCCTTTGCGTCTGAGCCTGACGCTGCTGGAACTGTGGCGAGTGCCCCGTCTGGGACTGCTGTGGACGCGGAGCTGGCTCCACCGGGTACGGCTCGGGGCACCTGGAAGCGAAGTGTCCGGGCCTGCCACAACGCTGACACAGTAGTGGTCCGACACTCGACCTCTCCTCAGGTCTCCCCATCTGACGATCCACAGATCCGTCGCTCCCCGGGCAATCTCGTGCCATATGCCTTGGCCGTCTGCAGCGATAGCAAGCGCGCCCTGGCGCGGGAGGTCCAACAGAAGCTACTGAACCAACCTGACGTGGTCCTCTCAGCTGGGTCTGCGGCTGAAATGATCCCGAGATCCTCTGCCTCCTAGGATCCCGAGACTCAGACGGTCTCTGTGAACTGCTCGATCTGGGTCTGACCTCCCGATCTCTAGCTAACTCCCTGAAGCGTCGCTCTATAGTCTGAGCCTGCTCCACTAGCTCGGAGAACACCTGGGTCCTCAACACAGCGACCATGTCACCAATCACCGGATGGAGCCCTCCCTCAAAACGCCGGCATCTGAGATCCTCTGACTGCACCATCTCCGGAGCAAAGCGAGCTAGAGTGGTGAAGCGCGCCTCGTAATCCGATACCGACAGACTCTCCTGTCGCAGGTCCAGGAACTGCTGACGTCTGTCATCCAGCACGGCTCGGGGAAAGTACTGCTCGAGGAAGCGTTGCCCGAACAGTACAAAGTCATCTCCCACCCGAGTCTGCTCCCGGCGCCACCAATAGTAGGCCTCCCCTTCCAGGTGGAAGGATGCAAATGATACTCGGAGTCTCCCGCTCACTACCCCAGAAGGTTCGAGGGTGCGGGTAATCCGGTCTAGCCATCTCTCGGTGGCCTCGGGGTCTGGCTCCCTAGAGAACACAGGCGTGCCAAGCTTGCGTAAATTCTGCAATGCCTGTGAGGTGTAGCTGTCGACCTGAGTAGGTCCATCAGAAGTCCCTTCAGTCGCAGTAGGTGTCGGCTCCGGTGTAGGAGTTGCAGCCTCTCTACGGGCGAAGGCAGCTGCCAGCCCCTGCACTGTGCGGGTCAGCTCCTCAAAAGCTGCCGCCTGAACTGTATCAGTCCTCTCATCCCCCCCCCCCCCCCCCCCCCCAACGGGCTTTGCTTGGGCGTTGGTCGCCCCGACAAACTCAGCATTAGGCTGCTGTCCCAGGCCCCTAGCTGGCCATCCTCGGCCTCCAGCTGGCCGTCCTCGGGTGCCTCGTGGAGCATACGTACGAGCCATGACGAAGATCCTCTGTAAGTCCAACACACAGGTTTCAGTTTCTTAAACGAAGAAACACGCGCATAACACTAGTTAACGCCACACGCAAACCGCCTCACTAATACTTATAGTAGTAAAAAGCTAGATATAATAAAGTCACACCAATGCACACAGCACATTAGTGCTTTACACACACACACACACACACACATATATATATATAGCATGGTTACAACCCAAAACACTTAGTAACAAGCACAAACATGTCACACAGACTACCGAATTATTTCACAGGGCAAAATCACACAGTTCAACTTCCAACCAATTCAAGTACTTATTGATATCACAAAGCATATAACGTTCATGTTGATCTCTCGTCGTTACAACCCTGCTCAGGCGTCCCCGAGTTGCGTTGTAACCACTAGACATCCCACCATTCACATCCAGCTACAATGGCCCCTATCGCTGAATTGTGATGGTACATACACTTCAGTTTCTGCAGAAAATCGAGCATGACCCATTCGTAAATTAGGTCGACCATCCGCTTATGCGGGAACAGTAATTACCAAAAACACACCTGTTTACACAATATAACAAAGTCTACTGCACTCAGGCCGACACAACACAAATCCGAGACTCATTCCGTCTTGTTTCCACGCATAAGACAAACTCCGACTTGCGTAACCGACACACAGTAACCTATCGACCCAACACTACCCACCTAAGTGACGTACGGTCCGAGGTTTTGAAAATCATTTCAAAAGTAACCAGGCTCTGATACCAAATTGTCACGCCCCAAATCCGGTCTTTGACCGAATTCGAGACGCGACTAAAGATTTACAGTAAAACAAGAGAAAAAAAATAAAGTTCCATAGAGAATATAAACTTCCGAAAGTGAAGAGTCACATCTCAATTAGTAAAATACAAAGTCAAACATAAACCAAAAAGATGTACGTCTCTAAACCTAGCTAAACCCTCAGCAGCTCCCAAGCTCCGAGAGTCCGACTAGTACTGCTCCCGCGCAACACCTGAAACACCACAACGACAGGAGGGATGAGCTTACGCTCAGTAGGAAAAGTAAAAGGACTCCAAACACACCTTTTAACCTCACGGTAGAAACGGTAATTAGGGTAAACTAGGAAGAAGATCCAACAAGTTGTCTCTAGGCAAAACCCTTACCAACCCAACCACACAGTATAAAACTCCTTGTAACACACACAGACGAACAAGAGAGAAAGGCACACAGCAGAACACACATAGAGTCCATAGGACGGCACACAGCAAACAACGGGGAAGGGTCCGGACGAAACGCACATAGATGTCGTAAATTGCGGGAGTCAACTCCATCGATTTGCACACAGCTGATTATATCGCACCGGAACACACATCGTCAGTCACGATATCTTCCTCCTCACACAGATGAAGGGCGCTACTCTAATATGTACCGAACTGGAACTCCATCGATTTGCACACAACCGCTTATATCGCACTGGAACACACAACGCCAGTCACGATATCTTCCTCCTCACACAGATGAAGGGCTCTACTCAACGTAGATATAAAACCGGCACACTCCTTGATCAATCCCATCCCAGATTATGAGTCATCTAAACACGCCATCCTTGGTCTCGATATGATTATCCATCCGGCTACGCCGTCCCTTAAACACACACAGGGTTTCGCACACAGCACACTCACTGATGGTCTCGGTATACCCGCCAAACCATCTTAGCATACACCCGGTCTATCACTCACCCGGTCATTTCACAAACAAGGGTTCTCATAGTCACACATGGCACACTTGCCCACATAGTCACATCATGCAACATCGGTGTTAATTCTATTTAGACATTTACACAACGGTTATAATATTATTTAGATTCTCTCACAGCGATTATGACGTTAATTAGACTCCCACACAGCGAGTAAACACACAGCACGCAACTCTAGGACCTAGACATGGCCCGTCTATCAGCACAGCAATTTCCCAGGAAGTACAAGCAAGTCAACCGGATATCAAACATGTTCGTTCCAAGTATTATCAAGACTCGTCCAATTAAACTAATAATATAACAGTTCTACCTATGTGTCACTAAGACGTTCCGGTTACTAATGACCCTAGTCATGCATACTAGTTCGTTCCGGTTGTTATTAACCCTAGTCATGCATACTAGTTTAACAGTCCAAAATTGAGGAGGGGTTCGATACTTTCCATACCTCGAGATGGTGACAAGGTGACGTCTTCTAGCTGCGGACGACCGGGCCAACACCGTCTTCCAAGGCGAAGTCCCCGAAATCCAAGTCTGTTTTAAACAGTTTAAAAGCCTCAATCAGATCTCGATTTCAAGGTTCTCGGAAGGTCAAAATGTCTTTAAATTAACCATATTTTAGTCCAAATAATTAAATAATTATTTACTTAGATCTGCCGACCCGGATCCGGCCCAACCCGAGTCCAGACACGCTCCAAACCCGAATCCAGACCCGGATCCAGACCCAGGCCCGGACCAGCTCGTGCCCGACCCAGACTCGGGTCCCGACCCGATTCCTGACCCGAGACCCAGAGTCAGACCGGGCCAAGGCCCGAACTAGATCTGGCTCGAGGCCCAAATCCAGTCCAGGCTCGCGGCCCAGCTCAACTCCAGGCCCGAGCACAAGACTCGTTCTGGCCCAGTCAGAGCGAGGAACGGCGGTGGTCGGAGCTAGGGTTCCGGCGGCTCCGGCGGTAGCGGCGACGACGGTTTACACGGCGGTTTGGGCGCCAGGAGTCTGGGAAGCCAAAGGGACGGGTGGTAGGCGAGGTTCAAGCCCTCTTTGGGCCAGATCTGGCGGCCAAGAGCTCGCCGACGCGTGAGTTCCAGATCGGAAACTCGAGCGCTCCGGTGACGCTCGTCGGCACCGTCCGACCTCCCAAACGGCTCGAACTCGCGGTTTCAGAAGAAGAAGATGACGGGGAGTACGATTCTGGTGAGGATTCAGCTCACCTTCGTCGAAAACTCCTCGGATCTGGTACGGCGGCGCTGGGTGTTGACGTCGGCTGTCGAGGATCGAAACGGAGGGAGAGAGGAACGGGTTTCTGGCTCGGGTTCGAAGTAGAAGGTGAAGTAGAGGGCGGAGCACGGTGAGGTAGAGGAAGGAAGGTGAGTTCGGGATCGGAGAACGGCGACGACGGCGAGACGTCCGTCTGGTTCTCAGAGAGAGAGAGGCGAGTGAAGAGAGACGGGTGAACAGTGCCCGAACCTTAGGGTTTGCCCTTTTTAAGCATGCCCTTTGGGCCGGTCTCGGCTCAGCTGACCTAGGCCGGTCTTGCAGCCTAAATGGGCCAAGTCAGGCATAAATCTCCAGTCCAGCCTCTCATTGATTTCTCTTCCAAACAACTTGTTGCAAAAACATACCCTCAAGTTTAGTTTGCAAAATAAAACCCTTTTAAAACGAAGTGGGTTTTACAATAAGTATAACCACCTTAGCTCATCATTGGTTTTACCCGATGTGAAATTGCGTATCACAGAAAATGAAGTGCATGAAACTTTGGGGATTCCAAATGGTGAGCAAGACGTTATAGTCGATCGGTGGGGCGCACTGTTGACTGATGAGCTTAAATTGTGGCTGCGGCAGTTCAATACAAAAGACAATGGTGAGATGAAGCGTCTTATCACCAGAAAGCACTTGGTTGACCAGATGAAGACGCAAGTTTAATGTGGAGATGATTTCAAAAGGAACTTTATGATGTTGTTTGTCACTTGCATGATTGATTCCGGGACTGATTGTTATGTGAATCAGTAATGCTTCCGATCCATTGTTGATGTATCCCACATACAAGACTTTAATTGGTGTAAGTTTTTAGTCAAGAGACTTGTTGATACAAAACAAAACTGGTTAAATCAACCCCCCGATAGGTCAAGGAATTTTGCAAGACCAATCACTTTCTTGTTGGTAAGTTTGTTTTTCATTTTATCGTGTTGCATCTTATATTTTATAAACTGTTATGTAGTATTCATGCGACATTTATTTTTCTTTGAATGATGCAGTTGTTTTATCTTGATCGGGTTGAAGTCAGCACGTGCGAGTTCCCAGGGCGTGGCCCTCTTTGATTGGATGGAACACCGCATTGGTGAATAGAAGAGTCGGCGATGAATTGCAGTGTGATGCATTTGGAATGGGTCACATACGGATGGAGGGTCCTCCTCGTGTTAGGGAGGAAGAGAATGTTGCTCAGCATCCACCCTCTAACGTAAATAGAGATAATGAAAGGGATGATAGAAATGGAGGAGATCCACCGGCCCCGAATACCCCCCCCCCCCCCCCCCCCCGTTTCATAGTGAAAGGGGTTCTGCAGAGGTATTCTAGTATTTTAATTTAGTTTTTTTTTTTGGGGGGGGGGGGGACTTATGTTTTTCAAATATACAGTTTTTGTTTTGAGTATATCCTGCATGTGATATGTGTGTAGGTTTATTGTATGCAAATATGCACATTTTGGTTTGCAGATGTGTTTTGTAGTTGATGAATACCCTGTTTTTATTTGTTTGCATTTAATCACATTAACATGCTTCTTTTTATTCTATTCAGAGGATTGCATAAAGGTTTCGATTAACGGGGACTAAGGTTGCAGAAGGTTTGATGGAGTGGCATCAGTTGTTGGTTGAAGGGTATATCGCCGACCCAAATGCTGAATGTTTCAGGGTAATGTCAACCATGTTTGATGGTTTGACTGGGAATAAAAAAACCCGAAGATTTCATTCCAGAGACACAAGGTGTGTTGCTATCACAAGACTCATGGTTTAATCTACCCGGGGTTATGGAGACCATTGAGAAATTGATTGATACAGCAACACGCGTTGGGGAAGGGTATAAAGGAGCAGAGAAGCCACCTGCTCGTGCCGTTACTCCACCAACGTTCAGACTTCTTTCACCATCACAAAAATCGTCTACGAATGTTCTTTCACCATGCCCTGCTGGATCCGCTACATTGTCAAGCCCTGAATGCGATAATGTGGTTAGGAAATTGTTCCCATGTAATGATGCAACCCTGTTGATAATATGGTTGCAGAACAAACTGAGCCAGAAAAGAATAACTGTGTTGGCGATGAGTTTGACGCTATTTATGTTGCTTCTGGTATTGGGAAGGAAGCTTGTGACATGGTTGTTGATTATCCAATCGTGGAACGTGAAGCTTCCGATGTTGTTAACAAAGATTTTTGTTGGGCTCTTGCAGTGCAATCAGATCCACTTACTATAGAAGGCAGTGAAGGAAATGTCAACGGGTCTGCGTCTGTAAATGACTTTTGTCAGACAGTTCAAGTGCAACCCGAGCCACTCAATATAATTCTTGTCGAACAAAATGTCAACAATGATCATCCTGTTAAACAAGGTTCCAAGACTCAACCCAAGCCACTTGTTACTGCACGGGGTGAACAAAATATCAACCGTGCTATTGGTGGGAAAGAGGTTCTTAAGGCAGTTGATGAGAATCCTGACCTTGCAATGTCAAGATTATGTGAATCCATAGTCCAACGCTCTACTGTCATTTCTCTTCCTGCGAAAAAGGCCTCGTGCATCCTCCTAAGAAGTCGACCGATGGTGTTGGTCATGTGGAGTCTGGCTCAGTTATTAATCCACCGAAGAAGAGAGCTCCCGCTCATGCACCCAGTAAGAAAGGCCCTGTTGCTGTCCCCGAGAAGAAATTACCCCCTACTGCTGCAGCAAAAAAAGTTCAAGGTGTTGTTAAGAAAAATCCCCCTGTTGTTAAGAAACGTGCTGCAACTAGTAAGGTTGTTGATACAGTTGGGTGCAGCGAGGCATATTTATTCATGGTAACCCCAGCCAAACAACCTTTACCTCATTTGATTGCACCGTCTGCATTTCTGTGCTCTCCGTACGTTGATCGTCAAACAGATTATTGGTCCGATCTTGAAGGGGTTGAGGAGTGTGTTCTTGATTGGATGCTGAATATAAGCAAAAGCAATGATTGGTAAGTAACATATGTTTTTTCCCTCATCCTGTGTTTATAGTTGTTTTGCAAATACAGTGAATCAGCTTTTCTGTTGTGAATGCAGTGATTTTATGTTTCAGTGCTCCAATAATTATATTACTAATGGGGGCTTTAATTCTTTCAAATCCAACTCATGGATTGAATTTGAAACTATTAATGAATGATGTTACTATCTGAATCATCTGGAAACGATCAAGAGTGATTCATCACCTAACCGGTTCTTCTTTGCAGCTTCTCTTAGTGTAAGCAAAGTTTTCGCATTTTTTTAGTTGATTACGTTTATAGTTTGAATTATTTTATTATGTTTTGTTATTTATATGTTTATTTTGTAGGTTTCGCTTTCTGAACATAAAAATGATGAAAATTTTGACGGTCATTTTAAATTTGAAACATCGGAGTCCCTTCTTTTTCATGGAAGAAGTTTGACTTGGTAAGTATAATACATGGTTGGTTCAATTGGTTTGAGAATATGGCACGCGTGGTTTGCTGATATAGTAGTTAATGCTTGTATTTCATGGTTGTTTTTAAGAGCAACCACTACACACTTATATGCATCGACATGAAGAAGGGAAGTATCGAAATTATTGACAATGTCAAAGGAACGGTTGGCGACAATATTCGTTATGCAGGTATTCAGTATAGATTGGTACGTATTCTTCTTCATTGACTATGTGTGTGATTACTGTCTATCTATTGATTTCTGTTTTTACTTATTTTTGCGGGGTGGTTTTTGTGTTGTATAACGGTCTAGAATTTGCAAGGTCATATCGAAAACTGATAAAGCTCTAGCAGAGAAAATTTTCAAGGACAAGATTGATCGTCTCCATGTACGATGGGAATCTAACGACAATCATATGGATTGCGGGGTGTATGCTATGTGGCACATGAAATTGTATCTTGGTAATGGGAATTGGGCAGGGGAGTTGGACGTTAATAATGTAAGTTAAACCAACAATTTTTGCTTTATCAGTATACAACAATGAGTATAGATTTTTGATCTTTAAATTTTGGTTTTGTAGGCTTCACAAATAGAATTATTGAGGAACAAATTCTTCTTTAAGTTGGTGACATTTGAGAAGAACATCATGTCACGCCCCAATTTCAGTAAACCGAACTCAGGACGTGAACTTTTAAAACAATAAAACATTTTGAAACCTTATACATTAAATCACTTTGAAATCACCAATTGTTCAACAAAATAAAATTTGCAACTTAAAACACGTCCTAACAAGTGGACAAAAGTATGGTATCCGTCGCTAGACTCAAAATACACCCAGAATCCCGCTCCTAGCTCTTCAAGCTTCAGAAGCTCACCTAGTCCAACCTGCGACCGATACCTGTAGGAAAAGCAGCTAGGGGTGAGCGTTCGCTCACCACCACGGATAACAGACTCACTACGGCATAATTAGCAGACAATGCCAGTAACACCAACAACCAACTCAACACCGGGGATCACTATCCCCAAACTCAAGTAACTTAACTGACACACAACCCGTTACTTCCTCAACAGACTCAACACTTGGACTCGTAATGTAGACCCATCACAACGATCACGACCTCCTCCAAGGACTCAACAGATCACAACACAACACCCAAAATCACCAAGGATCGCACACCAAACAAGATCACAAAGGATCGCATAACAGCTGCTCAGTACCCTCCCTCAATCACGCGCTTTGCCGAACCACTCAGGCCAGGCGGTCGATTTGTCTCAGTAACCTCTCTCACTCACGCGCTTTACCGAACCACTCAGGCCAGGCGATCGACTTGTCTCACTCACGCGCTTTGCCGACCCACTCAGGCCAAGCGGTCGACCTGTCTCACTCACGCGCTTTGCCGAACCACCCAGGCCATGCGGTCGACCTGTCTCACTCACGCGATTTGCCGAATCACAAGCGAGTTCAACAAACAGCAACAACACAGGTTCAACACTTCACAGGCACTCATGGCCACACAAGACACCAACAGTAAAACACGGACTCAACATCCCCACAGGCACTCACGACCTCCCAAGACCCACCAAAGGTAAAGACACGGGTCCAACGACCCCACGGGCACTCATGGCCACCCAAACTCAACAATAAACCAAGCTTGCAACTTACCGAGACTCTAACTCGTAAGCCAGCTAAAGAAAAGCTTACAACCCCCCCGAGACTCTAACTCGGTCATGCCAGCCAAAGACACCAACCTTAGTACACGGGCTCTAAAGGCCACCCAAACTCGACAATAAATAATACGGGCTCTCAAGGCCACCCAAACTCAACAATAAATAACACGGGCTCTCAAGGCCACCCAAAATCAACAATAAATAACGCACAACAACCTCCGGCATAAACGATGCCTCCAACAGTCCTAAGATCACTAGTTTCACAAACAACCTCCGGGCATGGTCATATGCCCCCAGTACTTCTAATAACGCTAAGTTCTCTGCTTCTACAACACTACTAAGTGTCACATGCTTTTCTCATATTCGCTACGTTCCCGTATCATGCTTTTCTAATATTCGAGTAAACCTATTCAACCCACGACACCCCGGTGTCACATGCAAATTCTACAGTTAACTTTCCCTAGTCAGGGCCTCGATCCGGCTACTTTTCCCTACCTCAAGGCGAAGAACACCCGCTACGTTTCCTAGCTGCTGACGTTCTGGCTCGCTACCTCCGGGCTTCACTTCGATCGAAGCCGGACGCTAAAGATAACACGAAAGCCATAGTTAGAGGCGGTTCCCAGGTTAATTTAAAGGTCACAATTAACCCAGTTTTAAAACCGACAGTTGTCCCTTAAACTCGATCGGGATAAAAGCGGGGTCACGGCGAATCGGGTTTGAGTACCCGAGCACCGAAACTGGTGCATGTTTCCGAGGCACGGTCCCAATGCACGAATCCCGAGGTCCGATTCAGCGTTCCGCTGTTAAACCCATCCTAAGTCTGTGCAACAGTCCGGTTATTCGTTCCACGCTCAACAGTTTAAGGTCCATTTTAAATCAAATCTGATTGTTCTCTTTAAATCAATTTTCTAAAACCGAAGTCGTTTTAGTTCATTTTACGAACGATTCGTTTCTCAAACTCCTCGCTTCAAAACCGTTTTTGTCTTAAATTCATTTTCCACTTTAATTTTAAAAACTGATTTTGAACTCCAAACCCAGTTAAAACCAGTTTTAACTTAAAACCGTCTTTGAAACTCTTTTGCTTTGTTTAAATCTGAATTTATTTTAAATTGTTTCCCTTTTAACAAATCATCTTCTTTAATTTCTGTTTCAACAAAACTGTTCCAAACTTGCCCAGATTTAACTCGATTTGTCCAGAAGAAATTTCTGCTTAAACAATTTTCCAGATCCAAAACGAACGGACAACAACTAAGGAAAAGGGAGAAAAGGATGTTCGGGAAAAACTCCGACCATCGGCGAAAACATCACCGGCGACCGAACCCCAAGGGTGAGAGTCTCACCTGGGGGATCAAAAAGGGCGGCGACTGGGCACGGCGGAGCTCGGTAGTCCCTCGTCCGTGTCAGATCTGTACGGACCCGAGGACTTGGGCTCGGTTCGAACGCGATTGAAGAAAAGAGAGAGAAGGCGAGGTCGGGGACGAGGTGGTTCGGAAGGTCAGAGAGGCGGAGGCTACGTCTTCGAGAGGGAGAGGAAGACGGGGTCGGCAGAACACGGCGGTTTCACGCCCGTGTCCGAACTGGACGGACCCGAGAAGAAGGAAGGTCGGGCTCGGCGACGGCGGCGAAGGGAAAGGGGCTGGTTTGAACGGAGAAGATAAGGAAGGGGAACGACGGCGTGGGATCGGAATCGAGAAGAGGGAGGTGGTTGGTGCGGCAGTGCGAACGACGAAAGAGGGACATGGAATCAGGAAGTGAGGGAGAGAGAAATGGGAAGTTAGGGTTTTCAGACCTTAGCTTCGCTTTTATACTGAAGCCATCGGATGGGCTTGGGCCTCTAGAACCGGGCCTGGCTAGCAGGCCGTTGATGAAGTGGGCCGCACGGCCCAAAAAGAGAGGGGAACTGGATCGGGCGGTTCATGCCTGGCCGGGTCTTCTGGTCGGGTCTGGCCTGACCCGGTCCGACCCCTTTTTACTAATAATTTTTTTTTACCACTTGTTTCAAAAACCTACCCTAAGGTTTTCAGATTGTAATTTAATACCCTTATGAAAGCGAAGCGGGTTTTACACATCATGTGGAGAGAAATTGAGGAGAATACCAAAGATCATTTCAAGAATATGAAGATGAAATTCGAATTCAGTCCAAGTACAAAGCCGTATTGCCATGCGAACGTCATAATGCTTAGGGAATTACTCTTTTTGATTAGTGAGATTGGTTTTCAGAAATGACAATTTTGGTTTGAGAATATATCATATCTTGTTTGAGAATACTGTCTGTTTGTATATAAAAATACTCTGTGTACTGTTTTGAGAATTTATAAGATCCTGTTTGCGAAAATTTTGTTTTATAGTTGAGAATATACTACATCATGTTTGAGAATGTAATGGATTTTACTTATTCTAGTTTATGGAGAATATTAAACTTTTTTTATGTGATTTAATCGACCATGTAGTGTATGAAGAATACACTGTGGTGCTGTTCAATTTTACCGTGATAAGATATGCCCTAATAGTGTGCAAACCTGTTAGTATTTAAGTAATTTTTGTTTTGAGAACAATCATGTTCTCTTTTACGAATTTAACAATACGTCTTTGAGAACACAAAACATGTCGTTTGCGAATTTAAATAATCATCAATTCATTCAGAAAACAACTGTTCAAAAGACAAAACAAAAACATTAAAAGGCGATTGACATGATAAAAGGGAAATGTAACTACATCCATCATGGGTCGGATGTCCCTTAGTCCTCTACTATCTTCATGGTTTTGAAGAAGTCCTGAATCTCTTTCAGTGTCGTCATCATCTTGTCCTTATCTTCCTTATGCTTTGCCGTCGAGTTGCTCATGTCAAGCACTTCCAGTTCATTGGCAAGACTTACCACCTTCTCCTCCATCAGTAAAAAGTGGCACTGGATTAGTCCCAATCTTATTTTGCGATACTCCATTGCCGTTTCCATAGCGGCTTCCTGCATCTCACGCATAATGTTACGGCGTTCCTCACTGCTATGCTCCATAGCTTCTTGTGTGTACACGTTACGTTCCACTTTGGTGCGTTTCCTGTTGGGGGTCATCTCTTTTGCAGATCTGGTGGTTTGAAATTATTTGAGAAGAGAATTTGAAATTGAATGAGAGTTGTAGGGTTAAGTAGTATAGGGGTGGTGGTATTTATAGTTGAAATCTTGCGGTGACATTATCGTTATTTTATTTAAAATAGAGTTCTAATTATAGAAGGATTATATGACTCATAATGATACCGCAAAACATATATCTTATTTTCGCAATCCATATTTCATAATTCTCAAACCAAATGCTTATTAACGTGTCTTGGCATGTGATATGATAAGATCATGTAGTGGACACGTGTCAATCATTACCAAAATCAGATGCTATGAACTAATCGATATGATTTCAAAATCTGACGGTTAAGTTTTCACGGTTATATTTCATCATTACTAAAATCTCCCTAGAATGCACAAAGATCTTATCGCATTTAATGCGTTGGTATGTCTTTTCACCGCCGTTTGGTTTACTTTAAATTAATCTTTAACCCTACATATTATGTCATCATAGAGCTTTTTTCAATTAAGTCATGTCACCACATAGAAAGTACTGTAGTGGCGGCTTGGAAGAGCTAACCTCAAAGAGACGCAGGCTGATTTCACCTAGTGATGAGAGGATTGCCCTATTATCATCAGTGATGATGACGATGATGTGAAAGAGGACGAGAAAGAAAATGGGGAGGAAGAAGATGATGAGGAAGACGAAGAAGACGATGATGGTTATAATGGTGATGTTGAAGAGGATGATGATGATGAGGAAGACGAAGAAGAAGATTATGGTTATAATGGTGATGTTGAAGAGGATAATGAAGAAGATGATGATGATGAGGAAGACGAAGAAGAAGATGATGATGACGAAGAAGAAGACTCGGAGAATGAAGATTGGTGAATGTAACTTATGCCACAAGTTCTTTCACTTTTAGGAAATATGACTCTCTCTTTGTGAATATAGAACTTCTTTTTTTGCGGATTCAAAGATGGACTTGTAGTTTGCGGATACAGAGATCCTGGTTTGCTAATATTGTTAATTTGTTCCTCTTAACTTGTTGTTTGCGGATACTGATATTCTATTTCGCGAATATTATTAATATGTTTCGCTTAAATAATATGTTGCTATTTTTTTAGTTTTGAATCTAATTGAAGAGATATTGTAACACAAATTATGGAATTATATATAGCTTGAAAGCGAAATATAAACGTATTTAAGGAAAAGGATTTGTTTTTAATTACTTTGATTGGGTTAAGAACAAACAAAAGGAAACAAAAGAGACTAGGGTTTGCTACCCCTATACCACCAGTTTCATAGCCTTGTTCACCGCTAAGATCACTTCGGTTATCTTCTTGGTGAGGGATGAGTTTGCAAGCGCCTCTTCGACGCTCATGTCAGTGCACAACTGTTCGCCTACATCCATGACCAAAATTTCAAGCTTAAGCTCGATCTTAGAAAGCTTAGGCTTGATTGCCTTGAAGTTCAGCACAAACTCCTCGTCCTTCAAAAGACACCTTTGTTTTTTTTCTTTGTCGTTCTGCTCCTTCAGTTTCTTTTCGCGTTCGTCGAGTTCATCTTCATAGCTTTTACGCTTCCTGCTGCTTGATGACGCCATTTTTTTAGAGTAAAATTGGGTATTCGAAAAGGTGAGGGATGTGTATCGAAAGATACAATATTGGGTATATATAGAAAACATGTCGGGCATCGTGGGTTAGTGGAACAATTAATTCTCCCCCACGTTTCCATGCTGTCAATATTTGATTGGTCTACCACAAACCGTTTCACTTCCCTTTTGTACACAAATCAAAAATAATACATTCTCAAATCAATATATTTTAGTGAAATTTGTCAGATGAAACAATATTTATTTAGTATACAAAATTTGAAATATTCGTAAACAATGTATTTATATTAAATTCATATAAATAAAAACATGTGCAGAAATGAAATTTATTAATTCAGAAAACCCAAACAACTGTATCCTCAAACCATCTATATTTATTCCCAAAACCCATTGTCTATATTCACAAACTGAAACAACTAAATCCGCAATTGAACATCTACATCAGTCTACTTCTTCTTCTTCCTATTCTTATTCAGGGGGCAGGTCCTGGTGTCATGATCTTGCATTGTGTTGCATGTCCTGCATAGCCGTTTACGCTTTTTACTAGAATTGATTGCCTTTTATTTATTACTGATCAATCTACTCCCAGATCGCAAGCGAGAGCCATTGGTGTTTGTGATAATTATTGGCTGGACAGTGACTATTTCTGGCAATTTGATCCCTGTCACCGATGCTATGAAACTTGTTCTATTGAGTCTATTCTCATTCACTATGTCATCCACTGTCTTCACCCTGTATCGATTTAGAGTGTACAACAATCCTCGAATACTTGAAATTGCTGCATCTTCTGTCCCAATCATTTCATTAAACCTGGTTTTCACTACATCCATAACTTCATCATCCTTCAGACTAGGACCTTCAGGTGGAACACCATTAACAGACAATGTAGCTGTCAAGTTTGTGTCTTTACACCATCTTTGGTTTACCAGTGTCCTAGGAATCTTCCTCAACGTTGTGTTTTGCGGCGCAAAGAATATGCGAGAACATATATAGCCTGTTGTTAGAAGCTTGTTGCAATTACACTCAAAGTCATTTGTACTCATCGTCCAAGTCACCTTGAATTCTTTACTATCTTTAAAAATCAACGAATCCTTGACTTTATAGACAATAGTGTCATCTACGGTGTCATCCATGCCTACCAAGCTGCAGCGGTTGAGAGGGTAAACTATATGCTTTTGTATGTCAGCAAACACAGTATGTGGGTACACAGTCCAAGCATCTGCTTCAAAACACGTGTTTGTCTTCAACACCGGATATGTGTTGTAGTTGTGCATCATAAGACTGAAATGCTCATTCCTTTGGTTATCTATCACCAGGCCACACCGCCAGATCAAGTGAACAAGGTTTAGGTACTGGTCTGTGAGTTGTTGATAGACCTGGTTGGCTGATTCAGACCTTGATGTTGTCCTCATAAACAACCCCATCGGAAAATCCCTATGGTATGATGGGATCCAACTGTGACGAAGATCGAATAAGCTATTGAGCAAAGTGTTATCCTGCAAATTGAAGTCTTCAATGATGCTAGCCCACTGTTCATCAAACTCATCAGGGCCTATAAGGTTGTTGTATACTATGAAATCCATCATTTTCTCAAAGTTTGTATCATGTGTTATACTTCCAGGCACCTGTAACATTTTTGTAAGATTTGTAAACCTGAACAAATAAATAATACTAATTGACAATATTGTGGCATATGGATATTTTGTGTTCATAGATTGAGAAAACAGACAGAACAGTTTGAGAATAGATATAAACCCATCTCATACTAGTTAACTATCATAACCATATTCAGAATAAAATGTTTTGAGTAAACAAGCATTACAAGATGAGAATACAGAGTATATGGTTTTCTTATAGAGACTGACCTTAAGACAAATCTTATTCATAATGTGCCACTTTCAGAGAGTTGTTTCAGAGAGTTTGTGCTTAGTCTCTGTCATGACTTTAGGTATTGCAACTTTCATTGCTGGGTCTTGATCTGTCACCAGATACATTGGTTTCTTCCCTTTCATCGCTTTTAGAAAAGCATTAAACATCCAAGTAAAAGACTTGATATCCTCAAGTGTTACCAGTCCCAGCCCAAAAGTCACAGATTTGTCATAGTTGTCTACTCCTACAAACGGACAAAATGGCATCGAGTTCCTACAAAACATCAATCGTTAATAAAGCCTAATGTTTATAATAGTGGTTTGAATGAATTAGGGAATACGAGTAATACTTACTGGTTAGTCCAGTAAGTTGTGTCAAAGGAAACATTATCCCCATAAATCTCATAATTCTTTGATAGCTATTTCATCACACCAGAATAGCTTACTTAGGCTACCACTTGTGTCAACATCGTACTCATAGTAGAACTTGTTGTTGGCTACCTTCTTGTCACGGAACTGGTCAAGGATTATCTGAACTTAACTTCCTCCAATATAGGCTTTCAAGTCCCTGTGGTAGTTGAAGAAATCACGCTTTAAAGCTCCAACACGGTTGAGACCTCCACGTGTTTCACTAGTTAGTCTGTGTGCCTTTGATGGACCTATTCCTGATCTCTCGCAAAAGTTCATATACTCAACGTGGTTGTCTTCCATGTGTCGGTTACCTCGCATCTCATTGTTAGTCTTAGTGCCCGTAGTTAAATCCTATATGTCCAAATGTATATGTCATCGTTAGCAATAAAATTAAAGCGGCTTTATATTACTTATGTGTTGGAGTAATATATCGATGTGTGCTCTGATCTATGCCCACCATGCGAATAGAACCATAGATCGAGATAGATCACACTCGATGGGTCCCTAGTCAACAAAGCTTCACTATAAGCGACTAGTATGAAAGATGGCTCTTTATGGCTTACGTTCTGTTAGTCATTGGAATGGGATTCCGGAGTCTGATCATAGATATCATGTGGGACATGATATTGGACGACCCGCCCTGAATATGTGCCATAGATTAAGTCATGAACATATTCAGTGTTGTAGCTTGTCATGTATCCTTAGACCAAGGAGTCTTTGTGATCGCTATGTAGTCAACAACTGAGTTTGACCTGAGCCTAACGTTGTCCGTAACAGGGCTTCCATAACGGCCAGGATTGGCTTGGGGACGGGCTACATGAGTGACACGAAAGACGGCTAAGGGATTTATCCCTCATACTAAGGTATGGGAAAGATATCGGTTCTCGGCCACTTGATCGAGAGTGACTGGAAGAATAGCATGGCCATGCACATGATACTGGGTATCATATCTTCAGTCATCTCACATATCAAGGAACGGTGATTGAGAATAATAAGGATGACGGCTCTATGCCTTATCTCAATCAGGATATCAGAGATAAAAGGATAATGACAGGGACGACGGAAAGGTTAGAATCGACAGGGTCGATTCGTTATGTAGTGTCAGGCAATACTAAAGTCTCGTTAGTTGCCACTTAAATAGGATCAAGTAAAATGGGATTTTACGTTGATCTATTGACATGCATAAACCTAAGGGTCACACCGGAGGATGAAACTCATTAACACATTTATGGAGAATGGCCAAAAGGGAGTTGTCTCGGGACATGACCAAAACTGGGTTTTGGGTCATGTGCCCGTAAGTGAATAGGACTTCACAGATCGAGACAAGGCTTGGAGTCTTGGGATTGATCGCGTCGGATAATGTTGGACATTTCCGGTATGGAAGGCATGGAGGCGATGAGCGAATCACGGGACCTCGTTGGAAATGGCCACGGGCCATGTTCCAAGAGGCCCATGAAAGGCCCATGCAACCAAGGCCCATGGAACTAATTAATCAAGTCTTGATTAATTAGTACTAAGTAAGCAAGACAAGGATTAAGGTGTTGGTGATTCACCACCTAACCCAATCTTGTCTTGCCATACTTTGTCCTATTTACACCTTACTTGACACCATACTTGTCCCATGCCTTTAGTTGGACAAGTATGGGTTTTGTTATGTTTAAGTCATCTTTTTTCAACATAACAAACACAAGACAAGAATAGGAAACACATTTTCTCTCCCTCTTCCATGGCCATTTCGGGTTTGGCTAGTTTCCACCTCCATGTTTGTGTTCTTGAGTCCTCAAAGAGAAGAACTACGTGGCTTTGATTCCCATGTGGATACGTAGGCGTCTTGGAGACTCAAGCCAATCATTCGTTAACCGGTGTTCTTGTTTTGGTAAGAACTAGTGCTGAATTTTTCTCTTGTTAATCCATTCTTTGTTAGTTGTTTCATGGTTTTAATTGTCTCTTGGTTTTCATTGATTTTCCGCTGCGAGTTGGTTCATCTCCAACCCTACCTCGAGACCCAACAGTGGTATCAGAGCCGTGCTACCTTCGGGATTCACAAGACGGTGTTCAGAGTTTCGGTTTTGCTTGAAAGTTTCGTTTTTTGGCATGTTGTTTTGCTAAATTGTTTGATAACATGTTTTAAATTCTTGTTCATGGATTTAATGCATGTAAAATGAATTTTTGAAAATTATATCAAATCTGGAAATTTTGAATTTTTTTTTGATTTTTCGGGTCTCGGGAGCGGGACTCTCGGGGAGCCGAAACCGGGACCGAACGGGGCTCCGTTGGATGGAGCTAGGCCAAGCATGACCATTGGATGGTTGATATGCCAAGGCTAAACCGTTTTGTTAGTTATGACGAGTTTGGAACCGTCATGACGAACTCGAAGATCAAATGTTCAAAAGTTTCATTTTTGAAGGGTTTCGATAAACCGAGCATCAAAAATTTTCGAAACTTGACTATTAATTAAAACCGGAAAATCACATGATGTTTGATAACATTCTTGTTTGATAACACGATGTGTGATGTGATGTTGGCATGGTGCACATAATAGCCCCGAGCTCGATTTAATTATGTATCGCTTTTCACGGCCTGCGAGCCGTTAGAGTTAGCGTGTAAATATTATTTCAAGGTGTGGTCGTCGAACCACTTGTTTGTAATTTTTATTTATTCCCGACCTGCGAGTCGTGTATTAAATTGTAATATTTTACTCAAGACGAAGAAAGGGTGAAAAGGTCATTTGGTGGCTTTTCGGGTGTTGGCATCGGCTTGTAGTCGGTGGAGCTCAAGAAGCTAGTGGGAGTTAGTTTAGGGGGCTATTATGTGCACATTTATCGCTTTATGCTTGGTTTAGTTTATGCATGATTAATTCTATGTGTTTTAGAATTGCATGCTTAACTTTATTTACCGAGCATATCACCTCACATGCAAAGATAAAATTGGAATTTTAATCCTTGTGTGTGAACCCTTAGAACCGTCATTGCATTGGATGTAGTTGACGGGTTCAAAAGAAGAATTACATTGGATGTAATTTGAGGCATCATTGCATTTGGAATGTAGTTGATGTGCTCATCGCATCTAGGATGTGCCAAAGTTTTGAACACAACTGGACAAGTAAAAGCGGGTCATGTCCGATACCTCCCAATCATCAACACCTTACTACCTCCCCGTCCTATGGGTGTCGTGCGCATTAGCGGAGCATCCATGGGGAAGCGGGGTAGTAGGTTTGGACGACATATGTGGGTGTCGTGCGCATTAGCGGAGCACCTACATAGTGACGAGCCATAGTTGAAAATTGGTGGACCCGACTACGATTCTCAGCCTGAGATTGAGCTAGGGTAACAGATAGGGTAAGTCGTGTACATAAGTACATACCCTAGCCAGGAGTCACATTGGATGTGATTGGATGGAGTCCTACCTACATAGCTCGATTAAGTGGTGAGCATTAGTTCAGCTTAATCGAGTGAATCAAGGATCTTGGTTTCAGATTCTAAAGGTTTAGAATCGATTGTTGGTGTTTAAGCTTGATCTTCATAAAATTTATTCAGTTTACTGATTGAATTTTATCTGTTGTAGATCAAATGGCAAATTCAGTGAACATTAATAGTTTGTCATTAAAAACCATTCTTGACAGGGTCAAGCTAAATGGGACAAACTATTTGGACTGGTACAGAATTTTGAGGATAGTCCTCAAGTCTGAACGCAAAGAATATGTCCTTGACAAGGCTGTCTCTAAGACCATATCAGAGTTACATGAAGTGTCATCAGCTACTGAGAAGAATATCTCAGGGATCTGGGATCCAAGGATATTCTGATGGTCAACAAGGGAATTGGAAGTGGCAAGGGCTGGGCCCATGCGCACTTGGCAGGAAAGATGAGACACCTGAGAATGTCTGCTTCTACTGCCAACAGCCTGGTCATTGGAACCGGGATTACAGGAAGTTCACGGCTGATCTGAAGAAGGGCAGTGGGACTGCGCCTTCATCAAATAGCCTGGATGATCTGAAGAAGGGCAGTAGGACTGCGCCTTCATCAGGAAACCTGGATGATCTAAGGAAGGGCGGTGGGATCGTGCCTTCATTCGGTATTAACTCTATAGAGCTACATCTCTCTACTTCCAAAGATTCATGGGTATTAGATACCATGACTGAATCTCACACATGCACTAATATATGGTGGCTGAAAGTAGGAGAGATTTGGAAAGCATGAAATGGACCTCAGAGTTGTGGCAACTGATGTAGCATCCATGAGTCTTGCTTTGCCAAGAGGCCTTGTCTTAGTATTGTATAATGTATATTGCATACCTACTTTTAGTAGGAATATTATATCTGTATCCGTGTTTGACAAGGAAGGATATAATGTTAATATTGGAAATGGAGTTTTCAATGTTCTATGCAATGATATGTTTTATACCAGTACTGACATGGTTGGAGGATTGTACATATTAGATATGGGTAACAATACCTCAAGTTCTATATATTCCGTTAATACCAAGAGGTCTAAATCCAACGATTTAAACCTAACTCTGTTATGGTACTGTCATTTGGGTCACATAAACAAGAAGCGCCTATCAGCACTTCAGAAGTGCGGTCTTTCAGGTTCATTCGAATTCCATTCGATCGATAGGTGCAAGGTTTGTTTGATGGGCAAAATGACTAAAGTGCCCTTTATCGATCGCGATGAAAGGGCGGGTGAATTATTGGGGCTGATACACTCGAATGTGTGTAGACCAATAAGTTCACTTGCCAGGAGGGGTTTTAGCTACTTTATCACATTTACTGATGATTACAGTAAATATGGTTATGTCTATTCGGTGAGACATAAGTCTGAAGCTTTTGATAAATTCAAAGAGTTTAAGACTATAGTAGAAAACCAGCTCGACAAAGGTATTAAGGCACTTCGATTGGATCAAGGTGGAAAATACTTGACCACAGAGTTATTAGATCATCTAAAAGAGAATGGGATCCTTTTGGAATGGACTCCTCCTAGGTCACTGTAGTTGAAAGGTGTAGCCAAACGGAGAAATCGGACATTGTTAGACAATGGTCTGTTCCATGATTAGTTGGACTGATCTCCCAATCTCTTTTAGGGGTTTTGCTCTAGAGACGACCGCATTCATAGTGAATCGGGCTTCGACGAATGGTGTGGAAGGGACACCATTTTAAAAATGGTACGGGATGATGCCCGCTTTGTCCTTCCTAAAGATTTGTGGTTGCGAGGCTTATGTGAAACATTTGGTTTCGACTAAGCTCGAACCAAGATCTGAGATATGCACCTTCGTGTGGTATCCCAAAGCAACAAGGGGATACTATTTCTACAATCCCAGTGAGAACATGGTGTTCGTCGCTTGGGGTGGGGTCTTTATGGAAAAGAAGTTTTTTTTCCAAAGACGTCATTGGGAGGACTGTGCATCTCGAAGAAATTCAGGATGGTACATATCTGTCTAAACCAATTGGCAACCCAGTAGAAAGGAGCCAGAGATTGTCGTAGAGTAAGAACCAATTCCTGTTACAATTCCGGAAGGTCCAAGGCGATTTGAAAGGATCAATCTTCCACCTCCAAGATATGGTATCCGGAGGTGACAATGAAGTCATGGTGGATCACGATGATCCAGCCACCTTTCAGGAAGTCGTGGATGGGCCCAACTCCGAGTTATGGCTGGGAGCCATGAGGGAGGAAATGCAATCCATGTCGGACAACCGAGTCTGGGAACCGGTTGATCCCATCAATGGTGTGAGGACCATCGGATGCAAATGGATCTTCAAGGTGAAGATGGACATGGACGGCAAACCTCTGACCTACAAAGCTCAACTGGTGGCGAAAGGTTATAGGCATGGATTGACTATGAGGAAACCTTCTCCTTAGTGGCTATGGTCAAAATCGATCCAAATTCTTCTTGACATAACTGCGTACCATAATTACGAGATATGGCAAGTGGATGTCAAAACCGCTTTCCTAAATGGAAATTTGACTGAGTACGTTTGTATGTCTCGGCCCAAAGGTTTTGACGATCCGAAGAATAAAGGAAAGATTTATAAGTTGTTGAAATCCATTTATGGATTGAAACGAACTTCTCGGAGTTGGATCCTTCGTTTTGATGAAGCTGTAATTGGATTTGGCTTAATCAAGAGCGAGGATGAATCTTGCGTTTATAAGAAGGCTAGTGGGAGCAAGATTACCTTTCTGGTTCTCATTGAAAACGATATCCCAACCTTGCACGAGACTAAAGCTTGGTTGAGGAAGTGTTTTTCAATAAAGGACTTAGGCGATGCTTCTTATATCTTAAGGATTAAGATATGTAGAGATCGCACCAAGAGGGTCTTGGATTTAAGTCAGGGAACCTATGTGAACAAGGCATTGAGTAGGTTCTTAATGCTCGATTCAAAGAAAGGACTCTTACCCACTAGTCATGGCATTCATCTCAGAAAGACTCAGTGTCCTAAGACACCTGATGAGCTGAAAAGGATGATGAGAATCCTATGCGCCTGGGGGCAGGATCGATCATATATGCCATGACATGTATGAGACCAGACGTCTCGTAAGCCTTATGTTGTACCAGTAGACATCATTCTAACCCGGGGGAAAGATGATGCTGAACTAGTCGTCGAAGGATGAGTAGAAGCTAGTTTTCCAAGACAAATCCAGATGACTTTAGAAGTCAATCAGGATATGTGTTTACGCTGAATGGCAGAGCTTTAGCTGGGAAAGCGTAAAGCAAGATACCATTGCCGAATCTACGACAGAGGCCAAGTACATGGATGCTGCAGAGGCAGCTTAGGAGGCTATGTGGATTTGGAAATTCATGGCAGGGCTGGGTGTAATTAAAAACCCATCCAGTCCGGTGAATCCATTTTGTGACAACACAAGGGCCATTGCGCAAGCTAAAAGCCTAGATCGCATAACAAATCCAAACATGTACTGCGGCGTATCCACCTCATCAGATAAATACTGAACTGAGGTGAAGTGAAGATAACCGATATTGCAACAGATGATAACATAGCCAACCCTTTGACTAAGGCAGTGTCACTGCCTGAACATGTTAGACATGTAAAGTCGATGGGGACATATTGGAGTTTAGATTGGAACTAGGGCAAGTGGGAGATTGTTAGTCTTAGTGCCCGTAGTTAAATCCTATATGTCCAAATGTATATGTCATCGTTAGCAATAAAATTAAAGCGGCTTTATATTACTTATGTGTTGGAGTAATATATCGATGTGTGCTCTGATCTATGCCCACCATGCGAATAGAACCATAGATCGAGATAGATCACACTCGATGGGTCCCTAGTCAACAAAGCTTCACTATAAGCGACTAGTATGAAAGATGGCTCTTTATGGCTTACGTTCTGTTAGTCATTGGAATGGGATTCCGGAGTCTGATCATAGATATCATGTGGGACATGATATTGGACGACCCGCCCTGAATATGTGCCATAGATTAAGTCATGAACATATTCAGTGTTGTAGCTTGTCATGTATCCTTAGACCAAGGAGTCTTTGTGATCGCTATGTAGTCAACAACTGAGTTTGACCTGAGCCTAACGTTGTCCGTAACAGGGCTTCCATAACGGCCAGGATTGGCTTGGGGACGGGCTACATGAGTGACACGAAAGACGGCTAAGGGATTTATCCCTCATACTAAGGTATGGGAAAGATATCGGTTCTCGGCCACTTGATCGAGAGTGACTGGAAGAATAGCATGGCCATGCACATGATACTGGGTATCATATCTTCAGTCATCTCACATATCAAGGAACGGTGATTGAGAATAATAAGGATGACGGCTCTATGCCTTATCTCAATCAGGATATCGGAGATAAAAGGATAATGACAGGGACGACGGAAAGGTTAGAATCGACAGGGTCGATTCGTTATGTAGTGTCAGGCAATACTAAAGTCTCGTTAGTTGCCACTTAAATAGGATCAAGTAAAATGGGATTTTACGTTGATCTATTGACATGCATAAACCTAAGGGTCACACCGGAGGATGAAACTCATTAACACATTTATGGAGAATGGCCAAAAGGGAGTTGTCTCGGGACATGACCAAAACTGGGTTTTGGGTCATGTGCCCGTAAGTGAATAGGACTTCACAGATCGAGACAAGGCTTGGAGTCTTGGGATTGATCGCGTCGGATAATGTTGGACATTTCCGGTATGGAAGGCATGGAGGCGATGAGCGAATCACGGGACCTCGTTGGAAATGGCCACGGGCCATGTTCCAAGAGGCCCATGAAAGGCCCATGCAACCAAGGCCCATGGAACTAATTAATCAAGTCTTGATTAATTAGTACTAAGTAAGCAAGACAAGGATTAAGGTGTTGGTGATTCACCACCTAACCCAATCTTGTCTTGCCATACTTTGTCCTATTTACACCTTACTTGACACCATACTTGTCCCATGCCTTTAGTTGGACAAGTATGGGTTTTGTTATGTTTAAGTCATCTTTTTTCAACATAACAAACACAAGACAAGAATAGGAAACACATTTTCTCTCCCTCTTCCATGGCCATTTCGGGTTTGGCTAGTTTCCACCTCCATGTTTGTGTTCTTGAGTCCTCAAAGAGAAGAACTACGTGGCTTTGATTCCCATGTGGATACGTAGGCGTCTTGGAGACTCAAGCCAATCATTCGTTAACCGGTGTTCTTGTTTTGGTAAGAACTAGTGCTGAATTTTTCTCTTGTTAATCCATTCTTTGTTAGTTGTTTCATGGTTTTAATTGTCTCTTGGTTTTCATTGATTTTCCGCTGCGAGTTGGTTCATCTCCAACCCTACCTCGAGACCCAACAATGTCTATGCTTTGCTCCAACCATAGGGTGGTTATGACCTTCAATAAACTTGGATACTTTGTACCCTAATTCCTCCGAAACAAGTGTGAACCTTATCATCGCTTCACAATTAATTCTTGTGAGCAGTCTGTTACTCTTTTTTGTAGTCTTTGAAAGTTGTGGACTGTTTTGTTCGGGGATCTCACCCTGTTTGGAGCATACCATGTACTTATCTTTTATGTTGTTTGTTTTATCCTTCTTCTCCGTAGACCTTGTTGTAGTGAATCCAGACAGTCTAGCGTAATTCTGGTAGAAATCTATCGCCTTATTCAGTGTCTTGAATTCCTTTCCTATAAATGGCGTTCGTTCAGGCTGGCAGGATGGCAAGTATATCCTGGTTCCTCCAGCAGAAAACAAAACAGTGTTTTGTAGATCTGATTCTGCAGTACAGTCACTATCTGTGCCTGCGGCTGATATTCATGGAAGTAGGGAACATTTTGAGGATATAATAATTTCAGATTGCATATACAGCACACATAGAATCAGATACTTATAATATACTCAGATTGACACACATGGAATAGTACATAATTACAAGCAAAACAGATTATTTATCCTTTAAGAATATAAGCACGCTAGTTTGTGGATACTGCATATCTAGTTTGAGAATAAGTCATGGAGGAGATTTTATATCTAGTTTGAGAAGAAACAAATTTTTTGTCTCTAAATATTGTACAACACGCACTAATGTTTTAAGCACCTAAGCATTCTAGTTTGCGGATAAAGAAACGATCATGATTATGACGTTTTAGTCAACGCAAAAACAGAATTTGCTGTGACTGTAGAAGCAAATCAATTTTGTCGAAAAGATATATACTTACATATTGTAGATGACATCTCGATTGTTTATTGGCTAGCTATGTTAAAATACGACGATATCAATCAATATCTCCGGCGATCTCTGTTGCGATCTCCAACGATCTAAGTTGCGATCTCGGTGCGATCCCTGGTGCTATCTCAGGCGCAATCTGAGTTTTTGTTTGGAATCAAGTTTCGAATAATCGTAGTTTCTTTTAATCTCGTCTGTGATCTCGATTTCTTCGAGAGAACTCCGATCTAGGGTTGATTTTTGGAAATCGTAGAGATTTTTTCGAGAGACTTTCTAACTCTGTGTTTGATTCGATTTCTGATTTGTTGTTCTGTAACTTTCCGTTTTTGAATGGCGGTTTTATAGAGGAAGTTGGTTTACAGATTTACCCCTACACATAGACGTGTGGATATGGAGTTAATTCGCGCGCTAATCTAGGACCGTTAATAAATTATTCACGATGGACGAACTTGATTCAGTTTTGAAAGTTCAATCAAAACAGTTTGTTTATAGTGAATAGTTGGTTTGCGGATATTTCATATCTAGTTTGCGAATACTGTCAGTCATGATAGTATATAGCAACTGCATTCGCATTATCATGTTGAGAATACAGAAAGCATAGTTTGAGACAATATAACATCTAGTTTGAGAAGACGGAAAGTAAATATTCATAGATTCATTAGAACAAGATGGTGTGTGAAACACCAAACAAAAACATAAAAGACGACATGCATGAAAAACAAGGTACCACCAATCTTCTTCTGAATGTTGCTTAGGGATCTACAGTTATATTTCCGAGGAATTCTTGATATTCCCTTAGTTGCACAAGCATGCGTTTTTTCGGACCTCTTTCTTCTGTGGTCCAGTTATGGTTTTCGTCCGTTTCCATATCAGCCAAGAGTTTGATAACCTTCGCATCCAACATCAACATATGGTACTGGATTGTTGTGAATTTCAGCTTGCATAGGTGGTGTATGGAAGCCAAACGCCTCGCTTCATCTTCTATATTCATGCGAGTCCATTCATGAATATTACTTCCGCTGTTGGAGGCCATTTGTGTTGCTTTGAGGGAGTGAAGATGTTTTTTTGAGTTGAAGAGTGAAAGATGTGTTCAATTAGTTACTCAGTTGGGGGTATTTATAGCAATGGTCCTAGGGGGTTATTTGTAATCTTGAACAAATAATGGGGTTAGTGGGTAGTTACTTTTCAAGATCAGAATATCAAATGTTTTATCTGAGACAGACGATTTGTATTTCTTATGTATCAAATTCTCAAACGTTTATAGAATTATCCTCAAAACAAAAATTACTGGCTCTTTGCAGTATACAATCGTGTATTGACACGCGTCACTTCCAAATCTCACCAGTGTCTGATCAGTATCATTGGTAAATCTCTCTCGCGCCACACTTAGTATTTTCTCAAAGATTAAACAAGAATTAATTAGGACGTTTGTGTTTGTGGCTTTATGAGTTTTAGAATATAAGGTGCCTTGTTTGCGGAACCATTGTGTACATTTTCACATTAGGTAGTATAGGATACCATTTGTGTCAGTTTTAGTGCAGATTTAGTTAAACAAAAAGCTTTTCATTGTTTCATGTGGAGTCTGCAAGAACAACCAAAATCAGGACACCAAACTGAAGAACCAAAAGCAAACACAAAAGACATGAAAAAAAATGGAAAGTACATGCAATCCATCATTTATATTGTCCCTTAGGAGCTCTCTTTCACAATGCTTCCAAAGTACTGTCTTATACTCCATGAGTGTCTTCATCATACTTTCCTTGGCAGCTATGTGCTCTTGTGTCGCGCTGGACATGTCATCTTTTTCCAATTCAGCTATCAGGTTGACCAAACTGTCATGTGCTATTAGCAAATGGGACTTGATTATGGAAAGCTTCAGATGTCGAATGTAAGAACCACTCCCGGTCAACGCCAGTCAAATCTGCGAAAAACTAGAAAATTTAAAAAATTTAAGACAAACACTTAATTGAATCTAAAATTGACCCCGAGGGTCATACCGGAGTTAAGTTGACCACGACCAAAGTGAGTTCCGGGGGACTCAGGGCAACTTTCTGACCAATTTGGGAAATGTTGACTTTTCGCTGGAAAAGTCAACCGAGAGACGTTTTGGTCCATTCGAGGTCCGTTTTGGATCCAAAAAGCTTAGCCGTCGTCGTAGCGGTCTTAGTTGAGCCGTATCCTTGTAGCCCGTGAAGTTTCGTAATTTCTTGGAAAAAGTGCCCGTTCGGGGCCCGAAAAAGGTGTGGGACCCACTTGCCACATGTCACCAATGTGGTGGTGTTAGGTTTTTGGGACAAAACAAGAAGACTATAAGGGGGGGTGTGTTCGGCCAAGGGTAAAGAAAGAGAAAAAAAAAGGGTTTTAGAGAGAGAAAAGAAGAGAGAAGAAAGGGAGAGAAAGAGAAGGAAGCTTGGGGGATTTGTGACGTTTATCTATCATCAAACCGTTGGATCGTCTCAAAGATAGAAGAGTCGAGTTCACACCGTCATTCTATACGGTGAGCATCTAACCGAATTTCGTTTTGTTAAGTTTGAAAGTTAGTGTTTGATTGGAAACTAGTAGTTTATGGTGGTGTTGAGGTGTGGGGCTCGTTGGAAACGTTTTGGAGCGAGATTGGGACTTTTTCCGTTGACCAGAGGCTCGGGGGAGCTCCGGCCACCGTGCATGGTGGCTTGCCGGCCTTGTAGGGTGGCAGGCCGGAGCTAGGACCGACCACCACTATGGTGGACCGGCCCTAAGATGGCCCTAGCCACCCACGGACAAGGTTGGCCGGGTGGGGCCCACGTGATCGGGTGTTCGGGTTTCGTGTTCGGGTGGTTTAGGACGTTCCCCAAGTCATTAATCTACACCCGGATCGAAATTTGGAATTTAATTGTGAAAGTTGTAATTGACGGGTTTGGAAACTTTAAACGAAAATTAAATTACTCGGAAGTCGGAAATTGATTCCGTCGAGTGCATAGGAACCCTTGAATTATTCTAAGACCGTAGAAACGAAAACGGGAATTTTCGGAGCCCTGGAAGGACGTTTTCCAATCCCGGGCAGATTCGCCAGGTCGGGCGAAACGGGCCTTTCCGGGTCCATTATCGACAATGTCGAGTAATTGGGAAGTTTGGGAGTGATCGACATTGTCGGGGTTACTTTTGGGCGTCAAGTTTATTAAAATTCAGTTTACGCCTGCAAGCTTAAAAGTATTTAAAATTGTGTTCTTATTAGATTGTGCCGCAGACAGAGGAAAAGGAAAGCTAGGCTAGTGATCGGGATCACGCCGGAGCTTGATTGTGAGCTTTTGGAGAAAGCATACGAGGTAGGGAAAAGTAGCCGGATCTCGGCCCTGACTAGGGAAAGTTAACAGTAGAAATGCATGTGACACTTGGGTGTCGTGGGTTAAGTAAGTTTATCGAATAATAGAAAGGCATGCGACACCGGGTGGTGTCGTATGATACGGGAACGTATCGAACAATAGAAATGCATGTGACACTTAGTAGTGTCGTAGGAGCAGTGAACTTATCGATATTAGAATTATTGGAGGCATTTGGTTATGCCCGGAGGTTGATTGTTTAGTTCGTGTCTTGGGTGGCCATGAGAGCCCGTACTTTACTGTTGGTGTGTCTTGGGTAGCCATGAGTGCCCGTGGAGTTGTTGAGGCTGTGTCTTTACTGTTGGTGTGTCTTGGGTGGCCATGAGTGCCCGTGGGGTTGTTGAACCCGTGTCTTTACTGTTGGTGTGTCTTGGGTGGCCATGAGCGCCCGTGGGGTTGTTGAACCCGTGTCTCTACTGTTGGTGTGTCTTGGGTGGCCATGAGTGCCCGTTTGGTGGTTGAACCCGTGTCTTTACTGTTGGTGTGTCTTGGGTGGCCATGAGCGCCCGTGGGGTTGTTGAACCCGTGTCTTTACTGTTGGTGTGTCTTGGGTGGCCATGAGTGCCCGTGGGGTTGTTGAACCCGTGTGTTTACTGTTGGTGTGTCTTGGGTGGCCATGAGTGCCTGTAGGGTTGTTGAACCCATGTTTTACTGTTGGTGTCTTGGGTGGCCATGAGTGCCCGTGGGGTTGTTGAACCGTGTTTCACTGTTGGTGTCTTGGGTGGCCATGAGTGCCTATGGAGTGTTGAACCTGTGTTGTTGCTGGTCGTTGAACTTTGTTTGTGATTGTGATTGGGTGGAGGTTGGCTGGCTTGCCTGACAGGGATCGGCAAAGTCGAGCGTTCTTTTGCTAGCCTGACCTGACATGGATCGGCATGTTGAGCATTCTTCGGCGATGGAGGGTTGATCCCCTTCCTGTTAGTCTTAGTGCCCGTAGTTCAATTCTAAATGTCCAAATGTATATATCATCGTTAGCAATAAAATTAAAGCGGCTTTATATTACTTATGTGTTGGAGTAATATATCGATGTGTGCTCTGACCTATGCCCACCATGCTAATAGAACCATAGATCGAGATAGATCACACTCGATGGGTCCCTAGTTAACAAAGCTTCACTAGAAGCGACTAGTATGAAAGATGGCTCTTTATGGCTTACGTTCTGTTAGTCATTGGAATGGGATTCCGGAGTCTGATCATAGATATCATGTGGGACATGATATTGGACGACCCGACATGAATATGTGCCATAGATCAAGTCATGAACATATTCATTGTCGTAGCTTGTCATGTATCCTTAGACCAAGGAGTCTTTGTGATCGCTATGTAGTCAACAACTGAGTTTGACCTGAGCCTAACGTTGTCCGTAACAGGGCTTCCATAACGGCCAGGATTGGCTTGGGGACGGGCTACATGAGTGACACGAAAGATGGCTAAGGGATTTATCCCTCATACTGAGGTATGGGAAAGATATCGGTTCTCGGCCGCTTGATCGAGAGTGACTGAAAGAATAGCATGGCCATGCACATGATACTGGGTATCATATCTTCAGTCATCTCACATATCAAGGAACGATGATTGAGAATAATAAGGATGACGGCTCTATGCCTTATCTCAATCAGGATATCGGAGATAAAAGGATAATGACAGGGACGACGGAAAGGTTAGAATCGACAGGGTCGATTCGTTATGTAGTGTCAGACAATACTAAAGTCTCGTTAGTTGCCACTTAAATAGGATCAAGTAAAATGGGATTTTACGTTGATCTATTGACATGCATAAACCTAAGGGTCACACCGGAGGATGAAACTCATTGACACATTTATGGAGAATGGCCAAAAGGGAGTTGTCTCGGGACATGACCAAAACTGGGTTTTGGGTCATGTGCCCGTAAGTGAATAGGACTTCACAGATCGAGACAAGGCTTGGAGTCTTGGGATTGATCGCGTCGGATAATGTTGGACATTTCCGGTATGGAAGGCATGGAGGCGATGAGCGAATCACGGGACCTCGTTGGAAATGGCCACGGCCATGTTCCAAGAGGCCCATGAAAGGCACATGCAACCAAGGCCCATGGAACTAATTAATCAAGTCTTGATTAATTAGTACTAAGTAAGCAAGACAAGGATTAAGGTGTTGGTGATTCACCACCTAACCCAATCTTGTCTTGCCATACTTTGTCCTATTTACACCTTACTTGACACCATACTTGTCCCATGCCTTTAGTTGGACAAGTATGAGTTTTGTTATGTTTAAGTCATCTTTTTTCAACATAACAAACACAAGACAAGAATAGGAAACACAACTTCTCTCCCTCTTCCATGGCCATTTCGGGTTTGGCAAGCTCCCACCTCCATGTTTGTGTTCTTGAGTCCTCAAAGAGAAGAACTGCGTGGCTTTGATTCCCATGTGGATACATAGGCGTCTTGGAGACTCAAGCCAATCATTCGTTAACCGGTGTTCTTGTTTTGGTAAGAACTAGTGCTGAATTTTTCTCTTGTTAATCCATTCTTTGTTAGTTGTTGCATGGTTTTAATTGTCTCTTGGTTTTCATTGATTTTCCGCTGCGAGTTGGTTCATCTCCAACCCTACCTCGAGACCCAACAGTGGTATCAGAGCCGTGCTACCTTCGGGATTCACAAGACGGTGTTCATAGTTTCGGTTTTGCTTGAAAGTTTCGTTTTTGGCATGTTGTTTTGCTAAATTGTTTGATAACATGTTTTAAATTCTTGTTTATGGATTTAATGCATGTAAAATGAATTTTTGAAAATTATTTCAAATCTGGAAATTTTGAAAAAAGTTTGATTTTTCGGGTCTCGGGAGCGGGACTCTCGGGGAGCCGAAACCGGGATCGAACGGGGCTCCGTTGGACGGAGCTAGGCTAAGCATGACCATTGGATGGTTGATATGCCAATGCTAAACCGTTTTGTTAGTTATGACGAGTTTGGAACCGTCATGACGAACTCGAAGATCAAATGTTCAAAAGTTTCATTTTTGAACGGTTTCGATAAACCGAGCATCAAAAAAATTTCGAAACTTGGCTATTAATTAAAACCGGAAAATCACATGATGTTTGATAACATTCTTGTTTGATAACACGATGTGTGATGTGATGTTGGCATGGTGTACATAATAGCCCCGAGCTCAATTTAATTATTTATCGCTTTTCACGGCCTGCGAGCCGTTAGAGTTAACGTGTAATTATTCTTTCAAGGTGTGGTTGTCGAACCACTTGTTTGTAATATTTATTTATTCCCGACCTGCGAGTCGTGTATTAAATTGTAATATTTTACTCAAGACGAAGAAAGGGCGAAAAGGTCATTTGGTGGCTTTTCGGGTGTTGGCATCGGCTTGGAGTCGGTGGAGCTCAAGAAGCTAGTGGGAGTTAGTTTAGGGGGCTATTATGTGCACATTTATCGCTTTATGCTTGGTTTAGTTTATGCATGATTAATTCTATGTGTTTTAGAATTACATGCTTAACTTTATTTACCGAGCATATCACCTCACATGCAAAGATAAAATTGGAATTTTAATCCTTGTGTGTGAACCCTTAGAACCGTCATTGCATTGGATGTAGTTGACGGGTTCAAAGGAAGAATTACATTGGATGTAATTTGAGGCATCATTGCATTTGGAATGTAGTTGATGTGCTCATCGCATCTAGGATGTGCCAAAGTTTTGAACACAACTGGACAAGTAAAAGCGGGTCATGTCCGATACCTCCCAATCATCAACACCTTACTACCTCCCCGTCCTATGGGTGTCGTGTGCATTAGCGGAGCATCCATGGGGAAGCGGGGTAGTAGGTTTGGACGACATATGTGGGTGTCGTGCGCATTAGCGGAGCACCTACATAGTGACGAGCCATAGTTGAAAATTGGTGGACCCGACTACGATTCTCGGCCTGAGGTTGAGCTAGGGTAACAGATAGGGTAAGTCGTGTACATAAGTACATACCCTAGCCAGGAGTCACATTGGATGTGATTGTATGGAGTCCTACCTACATAGCTCGATTAAGTGGTGAGCATTAGTTCAGCTTAATCGAGTGAATCAAGGATCTTGGTTTCAGATTCTATAGGTTTAGAATCGATTGTTGGTGTTTAAGCTTGATCTTCATAAAATTTATTCAGTTTACTGATTGAATTTTATCTGTTGTAGATCAAATGGCAAATTCAGCGAACATTAATAGTTTGTCATTAAAAACCATTCTTGACAGGGTCAAGCTAAATGGGACAAACTATTTGGACTGGTACAGAATTTTGAGGATAGTCCTCAAGTCTGAACGCAAAGAATATGTCCTTGACAAGGCTGTCTCTAAGACCATATCAGAGTTACATGAAGTGTCATTAATTGCTGAGAAGAATATATTAGGGATCTGGGATCCAAGGATATTCTGATGGTCAACAAGGGAATTGGAAGTGGCAAGGGCGGGGCCCATGCGCACTTGGCAGGAAAGATGAGACACATGAGAATGTCTGCTTCTACTGCCAATAGCATGGTCATTGGAACCGGGATTACAGGAAGTTCACGGCTGATCTGAAGAAGGGCAGTGGGACTGCGCCTTCATCAAATAGCGTGGATGATCTGAAGAAGGGCAGTAGGATTGCGCCTTCATCAGGAAACCTGGATGATCTAAGGAAGGGCGGTGGGACCGTGCCTTCATCCGGTATTAACTCTATAGAGCTACATCTCTCTACTTCCAAAGATTCATGGGTATTAGATACTAGGACTGAATCTCACATATGCACTTATATATGGTGGCTGAAAGTAGGAGAGGTTTGGAAAGCACGAAGTGGACCTCAGAGTTGTGGCAACTGCTGTAGGATCCATGAGTCTTGCTTTGCCAAGAGGCCTTGTCTTAGTACTGTATAATGTATATTGCATACCTACTTTTAGTAGGAATATTATATCTGTATCCGTGTTTGACAAGGAAGGATATAATGTTAATATTGGAAATGGAGTTTTCAATGTTCTATGCAATGATATGTTTTATACCAGTACTGACTTGGTTGGAGGATTGTACATATTAGATATGAGTAACAATGCCTCAAGTTCTATATATTCCGTTAATACCAAGAGGTCTAAATCCAACGATTTAAACCTAACTCTGTTAAGGCACTGTCATTTAGGTCGCATAAACAAGAAGCCCCTATCAGCATTTCAGAAGTGCGGACTTTCAGGATCATTCGAATTCCATTCGATTGATAGGTGCAAGGTTTGTTTGATGGGCAAAATGACTAAAGTGCCCTTTTATCGATCGCGATGAAAGGGCGGGTGAATTATTGGGGCTGATACACTCGAATGTGTGTAGACCAATAAGTTCACTTGCCAGGAGGGGTTTTAACTACTTTATCACATTTACTGATGATTACAGTAAATATGGTTATGTCTATTCGCTGAGACATAAGTTTGAAGCTTTTGATAAATTCAAAGAGTTTAATACTAACGTAGAAAACCAGCTCGACAAAGGTATTAAGGCACTTCGATTGGATCGAGGTGGAAAATACTTGACCACAGAGTTATTAGATCATCTAAAAGAGAATGGGATCCTTTTGGAATGGACTCCTCCTGGGACACTGTAGATGAAAGGTGTAGCCAAACGGAGAAATCGGACATTGTTAGACAATGGTCCGTTCCATTATTAGTTGGACTGATCTCCCAATCTCTTTCTGGGATTTTGCTCTAGAGACGACCGCATTCATAGTGAATCGGGCTTCGACGAATGGTGTGGAAGGGACACCATTTTAAAAATGGTACGGGATGATGCCCGCTTTGTCCTTCCTAAAGATTTGTGGTTGCGAGGATTATGTGAAACATTTGGTTTCGACTAAGCTCGAACCAAGATCTGAGATATGCACCTTCGTGTGGTATCCCAAAGCAACAAGGGGATACTATTTCTACAATCCCAGTGAGAACATGGTGTTCATCGCTTGGGGTGGGGTCTTTATTGAAAAGAAGTTTTGTTTCCAAAGACGTCATTGGGAGGACTGTGCATCTCGAAGAAATTCAGGATGGTACAGATCTGTCTAAACCAATTGGCAACCCAGTAGAAAGGAGCCAGAGATTGTCGTAGAGTAAGAACCAATTCCTGTTACAATTCCGGAAGGTCCAAGGCGATTTGAAAGGATCAATCTTCCACCTCCAAGATATGGTATCCGGAGGTGACAATGAAGTCATGGTGGATCACGATGATCCATCCACCTTTCAGGAAGTCGTGGATGGGCCCAACTCCGAGTTATGGCTGGGAGCCATGAGGGAGGAAATGCAATCCATGTCGGACAACCGAGTCTGGGAACCGGTTGATCCCATCAATGGTGTGAGGACCATAGGATGCAAATGGATCTTCAAGGTGAAGATGGACATGGACGGCAACCCTCTGACCTACAAAGCTCAACTGGTGGCGAAAGGTTATAGGCAGATCCAATGGATTGACTATGAGGAAACCTTCTCCTTAGTGGCTATGGTCAAAATCGATCCAAATTCTTCTTGACATAACTGCGTATCATAATTACGAGATATGGCAAGTGGATGTCAAAACCGCTTTCCTAAATGGAAATTTGACTGAGTACGTTTGTATGTCTCGGCCCAAAGGTTTTGACGATCCGAAGAATATAGGAAAGATTTATAAGTTGTTGAAATCCATTTATGGATTGAAACGAACTTCTCGGAGTTGGATCCTTCGTTTTGATGAAGCTGTAATTGGATTTGGCTTAATCAAAAACGAGGATGAATCTTGCGTTTATAAGAAGGCTAGTGGGAGCAATATTACCTTTCTGGTTCTCATTGAAAACGACATCCCAACCTTGCACGAGACTAAAGCTTGGTTGAGGAAGTGTTTTTCAATAAAGGACTTAGGCGATGCTTCTCATATCTTAAGGATTAAGATATGTAGAGATCGCACCAAGAGGGTCTTGGATTTAAGTCAGGGAACCTATGTGAACAAGGCATTGAGTAGGTTCTTAATGCTCGATTCAAAGAAAGGACTCTTACCCACTAGTCATGGCATTCATCTCAGCAAGACTCAGTGTCCTAAGACACCTGATGAGCTGAAAAGGATGATGAGAATCATATGCGCCTGGGGGCAGGATCGATCATATATGCCATGACATGTATGAGACCAGACGTCTCGTAAGCCTTATGTTGTACCAGTAGATATCATTCTAACCCGGGGGAAAGATGATGCTGAACTAGTCGTCGAAGGATGAGTAGACGCTAGTTTTCCAAGACAAATCCAGATGACTTTAGAAGTCAATCAGGATATGTGTTTACGCTGAATGGCAGAGCTTTAGCTGGGAAAGCGTAAAGCAAGATACCATTGCCGAATCTACGACAGAGGCCAAGTACATGGATGCTGCAGAGGCAGCTAAGGAGGCTATGTGGATTTGGAAATTCATGGCAGGGCTGGGTGTAATTAAAAACCCATCCAGTCCGGTGAATCCATTTTGCGACAACACAAGGGCCATTGCGCAAGCTAAAAGCCTAGATCGCATAACAAATCCAAACATGTACTGCGGCGTATCCACCTCATCAGATAAATACTGAACTGAGGTGAAGTGAAGATAACCGATATTGCAACAGATGATAACATAGCCAACCCTTTGACTAAGGCAGTGTCACTGCCTGAACATGTTAGACATGTAAAGTCGATGGGGACATATTGGAGTTTAGATTGGAACTAGGGCAAGTGGGAGATTGTTAGTCTTAGTGCCCGTAGTTCAATTCTAAATGTCCAAATGTATATATCATCGTTAGCAATAAAATTAAAGCGGCTTTATATTACTTATGTGTTGGAGTAATATATCGATGTGTGCTCTGACCTATGCCCACCATGCTAATAGAACCATAGATCGAGATAGATCACACTCGATGGGTCCCTAGTTAACAAAGCTTCACTAGAAGCGACTAGTATGAAAGATGGCTCTTTATGGCTTACGTTCTGTTAGTCATTGGAATGGGATTCCGGAGTCTGATCATAGATATCATGTGGGACATGATATTGGACGACCCGACATGAATATGTGCCATAGATCAAGTCATGAACATATTCATTGTCGTAGCTTGTCATGTATCCTTAGACCAAGGAGTCTTTGTGATCGCTATGTAGTCAACAACTGAGTTTGACCTGAGCCTAACGTTGTCCGTAACAGGGCTTCCATAACGGCCAGGATTGGCTTGGGGACGGGCTACATGAGTGACACGAAAGATGGCTAAGGGATTTATCCCTCATACTGAGGTATGGGAAAGATATCGGTTCTCGGCCGCTTGATCGAGAGTGACTGAAAGAATAGCATGGCCATGCACATGATACTGGGTATCATATCTTCAGTCATCTCACATATCAAGGAACGATGATTGAGAATAATAAGGATGACGGCTCTATGCCTTATCTCAATCAGGATATCGGAGATAAAAGGATAATGACAGGGACGACGGAAAGGTTAGAATCGACAGGGTCGATTCGTTATGTAGTGTCAGACAATACTAAAGTCTCGTTAGTTGCCACTTAAATAGGATCAAGTAAAATGGGATTTTACGTTGATCTATTGACATGCATAAACCTAAGGGTCACACCGGAGGATGAAACTCATTGACACATTTATGGAGAATGGCCAAAAGGGAGTTGTCTCGGGACATGACCAAAACTGGGTTTTGGGTCATGTGCCCGTAAGTGAATAGGACTTCACAGATCGAGACAAGGCTTGGAGTCTTGGGATTGATCGCGTCGGATAATGTTGGACATTTCCGGTATGGAAGGCATGGAGGCGATGAGCGAATCACGGGACCTCGTTGGAAATGGCCACGGCCATGTTCCAAGAGGCCCATGAAAGGCACATGCAACCAAGGCCCATGGAACTAATTAATCAAGTCTTGATTAATTAGTACTAAGTAAGCAAGACAAGGATTAAGGTGTTGGTGATTCACCACCTAACCCAATCTTGTCTTGCCATACTTTGTCCTGTTTACACCTTACTTGACACCATACTTGTCCCATGCCTTTAGTTGGACAAGTATGAGTTTTGTTATGTTTAAGTCATCTTTTTTCAACATAACAAACACAAGACAAGAATAGGAAACACAACTTCTCTCCCTCTTCCATGGCCATTTCGGGTTTGGCAAGCTCCCACCTCCATGTTTGTGTTCTTGAGTCCTCAAAGAGAAGAATTGCATGGCTTTGATTCCCATGTGGATACGTAGGCGTCTTGGAGACTCAAGCCAATCATTCGTTAACCGGTGTTCTTGTTTTGGTAAGAACTAGTGCTGAATTTTTCTCTTGTTAATCCATTCTTTGTTAGTTGTTGCATGGTTTTAATTGTCTCTTGGTTTTCATTGATTTTCCGCTGCGAGTTGGTTCATCTCCAACCCTACCTCGAGACCCAACACTTCCGACTAGCTATCGGAAAAGTAGCTCGGTACATATCGCTAACAGGTCGAATGCCTAGCCTGACAAGGATCGGTAAAGTTGCGTGGGGCAGGCTCGAGCCCAGACGGTTAGCAACCGGCACTGAGCAGCTGGCTGGAGTGCGATCCTTTGTGATCTTGTTTGGTGTGCGATCCTTTGTGATCTTGGGTGTTGCGTGGTTATCGTTTGAGTCTTTGGAAGAAGTCGTGACCGCTGTGTTGGGTCTACATTACGTGTCCGAGTGTTGAGTCGGTTGAGGAATGTAACAGTTTGTGTGTCAGTTGGGTTACTTGAGTTTGGGGATAGTAGTCCCCGGTGTTGGGTTTGTTGTTGGTGTTACCGGCATTGTCTGCTAAGTATGCCGTAGTCAGTCTGTTACCGTGGTGGTGAGCGAACGCTCACCCCTAGCTGCTTTTCCTACAGGTACTGGTCGCGTGACGGACTAGGTGAGCTCTCGAAGCTTGAAGAGCTAGGAGCGGGAGTCCGGGTTTCCTTTTTGAGTCTAGCGACGTACGCCATGTATTTTGTCCGCTTGTTGGGACGTACTTTTCGGTTGTAAATTATTATTTTGATGAACAAAATGGTGTTTTTAAAGTGATTTATTTAAAAGTTTTGAAAATGTTTTATTGTCTTAAACGTTCGCATTCCGAGTTCGGTTCTACTGAATTTGGGTCGTGACAGCTTGGTATCAGAGCTCGAGGTTTCACACCTCGGAGTGTACATCAATTAGGGGGAGAGTCGAGTTAGTAAAAGTCCCGTCATGCATTGGGTACGCAAGTCGCAAACCGTGTTTAGACCCGTAGTGTCTTGAGTCTTGGTTGTTGTTGTGTGTATGTGCAGTACGATTATTACTGGCATACTGTTTGTGTGTTGTTGCGTGAAACGTTTTTAGGCTGTCGCGACTCGACTCAGGGGCGCCCCTGTAGTCGAGCGTGACGGTGTTGATATCAAATGGGTACAATGTAGTTCGGGGACGCCTGGACCGGGTTCTAACTACGTGATGTCAAGAAATGAGGTCGTTAATGAAGTGGAGAGTTTTAAAATTGGTTGGCCCTGTGGGCGTGTTTTTGATTTTGATTGGCCCTGTGGGCGTGTTTAAAATTGGTTGGCCCGGTGGGCGTGTTCTGAAATTTGTTGGCCCGGTGGGCGTGTTTTGATTTTGGTTGGCCTTGTCGGCTTGTGTTTGAGGTTGGGTGACTTGAATTTCTCTGTGAGTCGTTGTGCGTGTGGTCGGTAATTTGGTGATCGAGCGTGTGTGACGCTTAAAACTGTTTTTGGGGTTAAAAAGGGGTAAAAAAAATCGAGTCAGAAACAATTTTGGGAAATAGGTATGCGCGAGCGTCACGGACCCTGTCATGGATCCGTGACGGAGCAGCGCGTTTTGGCGAGTTTTGGGCCTTTGTCACGGCTCTGTGACCCCAACCGTGACGGGGTCTGTCACGGATCCGTGATCCCTGTCTGTTCCACCGTCTTGGTTGCGCAGCTTTCGTGTTGTTGTTGCGTGACTTGATGCACGTTTGTGCGGTTTATTTGAGGTTTCTCTTACGTGTTCTAGTAATTGAGGTTTAATGACGTGAGCTGGGTGACGTTTTGGTAGCGAGTACGCTAGAGTTAGACGTATACCGTGTGAACGCTAGTATTTATAGAGCACGTTGTCGTTGTTTAAATTCGCAAACTAAACGTTTGCGTGTATCCATGCAGAGGATACCGACACATGGCTCGTGGCAGACGAGGACGATCAGTCGTGATACGGGGACGGGTGCCCGAGCGTGACAGAAGGGGACGGTCAGCAGGGGCACCAGGACGGATGCCCACCGTCGAGCCCGCCGAGTACGCGGAAGCCCAGGGTACTCCTGTCGGAGAGGACAGGAAGAGCAACGCGGAACCATCTACGGGCACGCCCAGCGTCCTGCCGGTCGCAGACCCTCCCACTACGACCGCCCTGGACAAGCTGACCAGGACGGTGCAGAGTTTGGTGGCGATCATCGCCAGTAGAGAGTCGGCATCGCCAGCTCCGGACACAGCGACTGTTCCAGCGAGGCCCGTCCAGGCCAAAGGCCATACGGCCCGAACACTGCTAGACTTCCTGAAGCTGGGCATACCCACATTTTTCGGGGAGCTGAACCCCGACCTAGCCGAGAGGTGGCTGGAGCAGGTCACGCAGGACCTGGACACTTCAGGCATCGAGGATGGTCGCCGCAGAGTGTTCTTTGCAGCTCATCAGCTGAGGGACGGCGCCTACCATTGGTGGGGGCGTGTGGGGGACAGAGTTGGGCACGACTACGGTCTCTTCCAGACGGTCTTTCTGGCGCAGTATTTCCCCGAGTCGGCCAGACTGGACCGACATCGGCAGTTCCTGGAACTGCAACAGGATGGGGCGTCACTGGCAGAATATGAGGCCAGATTCACGGCCCTGACCAGATTCTTGCCAGAAATGGTGGCGACAGAGCAGAACCGTTGCCTGCGGTTCGAGGGGGGGCTGAGGCCGGTGATTCGGGATCGAGTTCTCGCCTTGAGGTTGCGGGAGTACTCAGAGCTCGTGGACACTGCAGCGGCAGTGGAGAAAGGTCTCCGGGATACGGCCAGGACCCGTGAGGTTCGACAACGACCGACCAGTGTTGCGGGGCCATCCGAGTCTCGAGACCCGAGGAGACAGAGGACCACGGGGTTCTTTCGACTACATGCTCATTAGGGTGGAGCGAGACAGATGGGGTCGGTGGCGTCAGTCGGGCCAGTCGCGTCAGAGAGGGGGCCGACATGCTTTACCTGCGGGCAACCAGGCAACTTTCAGCGAGAGTGTCCGATGGGAGGAGGGCACGCGGTGCTACCAGCGACCAACCGGACAGGCCAGGGCACGGAGCCGAGGGCCGACGAGTTCAGGTGTTTCCGGTGCAACCGAGTTGGGCACACTATTGCAAGGTGCCCTGATCCGATTATGGCAAAGTCAGCCAGGTGGCCGCAACAGTCGTATACAGTGCAGTCGCCCAGAGGTCGCCCGCGTCAGAATCAGCAGTCGAGGTTCTCACAGTCGTCCACAAGCGCGCCATTTCCGAGACAACATCAGAGATCTGGGTATTCAGCAGTCAGTGCGCCGGGTCAGAGGCAGCAGGCGTCGCAGGGAAGAGTGTACGCAGTTACCGACTCCCGGGCCCCAGGATCTACTGCCTAACCCGAGACCATTCAGGGTACGTGTTTACTGTATCATTTATGGGCGTTATTCTTATTTGATAACGGGGCGTCGCACTCGTTTATTTCGTTGAGTTGTGCTGAGAGGTTGGGGCTGAGTTTAGAGCCGTTGAGTCCACCCCTGTGCCTGGACACCCCATTTGGGGGTGATGTGTTGTTGACTAGGGTCTGTCGTGCCTGCAAAATTAGAGTCGCAGACTGTCCTTGCCTTGGTGACCTTCTCGTGCTGCGAATGACTACCTTTGACGTGATCTTGGGAATGGATTGGCTGGCGAAGTACCGAGCCAATATCGATTGCTACAGGCGACGAGTGACAGTGTCAGCAGGCAACACGAAGGTGTCGTGTGTGCTAGGTAGTAAGAGCAGGGTTCTCCTGTCGGCGTTGTCTGCAGTGGAGGAAGTATCGGCTGTGCAGAGTCGAGAGTTACCGCGAGTGGTATGCGAGTTCCCCGAGGTCTTTCCTGAGGAGTTGAGCGGGTTGCCACCGGAATGTGAGGTGGAGTTCGAGACTGACCTGGTGCTGGGAACGGCAGCGATATCGATGGCGCCTTACAGGTTTGTGCCGGCAGAGTTGACTGAGCTGAAGCGTCAGCTCGAGGAGCTTCAGGAAAAGGGATTTATCCGTCCGAGTGTATCGCCGTGGGGAGCACTAGCACTCTTCGTGAAGAAGAAGAGTGGAGAGCTTCGGATGTGTATAGATTACCGGAAGCTGAACCAAGTTACGGTGAAGAACCGATACCCGATGCCGAGGATTAACGACTTGTTCGACCAGTTGAGAGGGTCGACCTGTTTCTCGAAGATCGATCTGCGATCCGGATATTACCAGTTGCGAGTCCGAGAGGGGGACGTCGCAAAGACTGCATTCCGGACACGCTATGGGCATTACGAGTTCTTGGTGATGCCGTTTGGACTAACGAACGCACCTGTATCATTCATGGATCTGATGAACAGTATATTCACGGAGTTGAAGACTCGTCTGACTACCGCTCCAGTAATGGTAGTGCCAGAGCGAGGGGTCGGGTATGAGGTCTATTGTGATGCGTCCGGGGAAGGACTGGCTGTGTGCTGATGCAGTTGGGTAGAGTTGTTGCTTATGGCTCCAGGCAGTTGAAGACACACGAGCGCAACTATCCTACCCATGACTTGGAGCTAGCAGTAGTCGTGTTCGCACTAAAGGGCTGGCGGTATTATCTGTATGGCGAGGGATTTCAGGTGTTCTCGGAACACAAGAGCCTCAAGTACATCTTTTCCCAACGAGACCTGAACATGCGCCAGCGGAGATGGATGGAGTTACTTGAGGAGTACGACTTTGAGCTACACTACCATCCGGGTAAGGCGAACGTGGTCGCCGCCGCCTTAAGTAGGAAGTCAGTTCCGAGTCTTGCTAGCATATCAGTCCGAGAGTGGGACATGATGGGGAAACTGAGCACGTTCGGGCTTGAGCTAGAGGAGATTACTGGTGGCGTGGCCATGTGCTCACTAGTGGCTCAGCCCTCACTACTTGCCCAAGTGTTGGAGGCGCAGTCGGAGGACGTCGAGACGTCAGAGATCCGTGAGAGGGTCGTCAGCGGTGACGAGGTGGTAGGCTGGGAAATCAGTGCTTATTGGGGGTTACGATATCGAGGAGGATTGTTCGTGCCGAGCAACTGTAGAGACGACGTGTTGCGAGAGTCACATCATTCGCGTCTTACAGTGCACCCGGGGGGCACCAAGATGTACCGTGACATCAGGAGGCACTTCTGGTGGCGCGGGATGCGGAGAGCAGTCGCGGAATTTGTGTCGAGATGTCTCGTCTGTCAGCAGGTGAAGGCCGAACATCAGCGTCCCGCCGGATTTTTGCAGCCACTACCGATCGCCCAGTTGAAGTGGGAGAATGTTACGATGTACTTCGTGAGTGGAATGCCGAGATCGCCGAAGGGACAGGACGCCGTATAGGTAGTAGTCGATCGGTTGACCAAGTCGGTCCATTTCCTGGCTATGAGGATGACTGATCCGGTCGACAAGTTGAGCACCCTGTACATTCAGGAGATAGTGCGTCTCCATGGGGTCCCTGTGTCGATAGTGTATGACACGGATCCTCGTTTCACGTCCAGGTTTTGGCCGAGTCTGCAGACCGCGTTGGGGACTGAGGTTCTACTCAGTACAGCACACCATCCCCAGACAAACGGTCAGTCCGAGCGCACTATTCAGATCTTGGAAGACATGTTGCGGGCATGTGTGCTAGACTTCAGGGGATCATGGTAGACCCACCTGCCGTTGGTCGAGTTCGCCTACAACAACAGCTTCCAGGCCAGTATTGGGAAGGCACCGTTCGAGGCGTTGTATGGGAGGCCGTGTCGATCGCCAGTGTGTTGGGTATAGGTGGGGGACAAGACTCGGCTGGGGGCAGATCTTGTCAGAGAGACGACAGAGAAGGTCGCGCTGATACGCGAGCGGTTGAAGACCGCACAGAGTCGGCAGAAGAGCTATGCCGACAAACGACGTCGACCTCTTGAGTTCGAAGTCGGTGATCACGTGTTCCTGAAGGTGAGCCCGAGGAAGGGACTGGTACTGTTCAGACGCAGCGGGGGCAAGTTAGCCCCGCGGTACATTGGGCCGTTCGAGATCTTGAGCAAAGTGGGAGCAGTGGTTTATCGTCTAGCGTTACCACCGCAACTTGGTGGCGTTCATAATGTCTTCCATGTGTCCCAGTTGCGGCTGTACAATGCGGACCCCTCCCACATCATTGAGTGGACAGATATCGAGGTGGCTGACGATGTCTCCTATGAGGAGCAGCCGGTTCGGATCATGGACACACGGGAGCAGGTCCTGCGTGGCAAGGTTATCCGCCTAGTACGGGTGCAGTGGAGACATCACGGGGCTGAGTCGACTTGGGAGCGCGAGGACGAGGTTCACACGAAGTACCCCGCGTTGTTCGACTCCTGAGGTACGTCTGTTTTAAATTTCGTGGACGAAATTCCTTTCAGGGGGGTAGATTGTAAGAACCACTCCCGGTCAACGCCAGTCAAATCTGCGAAAAACAGGAAAATTTAAAATTTTTAAGACAGACACTTAATTGAATCTAAAATTGACCCCGAGGGCACACCAGACTTAAGTTGACCCCGATATCGACCGTAGTGAGTTCTGGGGTACTCACGGCAACTTTATGACCAATTTGGGAAATGTTGACTTTTCGTTGGAAAAGTCAACCGAGCGAAGTTTTGGTCCATTCGAGGTCCGTTTTGGATCCAAAAAGTTTAGCCGTCGTCGCAGCGCTCTTAGTTGAGCCGTTTCCTTGTAGCCCGTGAAGTTTCGTAGTTTCTTGGAAAAAGTGCCCGTTCGGGGCCCGAAACAGCCGAATTTCGCGAATCTGATTGGAAAATAAATAGAAGATATTTTCCAAAAAGGTGTGGGACCCACTTGCCACATGTCACCAATGTGGTGGTGTTAGGTTTTTGGGACAAAACAAGAAGACTACAAGGGGGGTGTGTGTTCGGCCAAGGGTAAAAGAAAGAGAAAAAAAGGGTTTTACAGAGAGAATAGAAGAGAGAAGAAAGGGAGAGAAAGAGAAGGAAGCTTGGGGGATTTGTGGCGTTTCTCGATCATCAAACCGTTCGATCGTCTCAAAGATAGAAGAATCAAGTTCACACCGTCATTCTCTACGGTGAGCATCTAACCGAATTTCGTTTTGTTAAGTTTGAAAGTTAGGGTTTGATTTGAAACTAGTAGTTTTTGGTGGTGTTGAGGTGTGGGGCTCGTTGGAGACGGTTTGGAGCGAGATTTGGACGTTTTCCGGTGACCGGAGGCTCGGGGGAGCTCCGGCCACCGTGCACGGTGGCTGGCCGGAGCTAGGACCGGCCACCACTATGGTGCATCGGCCCCAAGATGGCCCTAGATACCCACGGCCAAGGTTGGCTGGGTGGGGCCCACGTGCTCGGGTGTTCGGGTGGTTTAGGACGTTCCCCAAGTCATTAATCTACACCCGGATCGAAATTTAAAATTAAATTGTGAAAGTTGTAATTGACGGGTTTGGAAACTTTAAACGCAAATTAAATTACTCGGAAGTCGGAAATTGATTCCGTCGAGTGCATAGGAACCCTTGAATTATTTTAAGACCGTAGAAACGAAAATGGGAATTTTCGGAGCCCCGGAAGGATGTTTTCCAATCCCGGGCAGATTCGCCGGGTCGGGCGAAACGGACCTTTCTGGGTCCATTATCGAAAATGTCGAGTAATTGGGAAGTTTGGGAGTGATCGACATTGTCGGGGTTACTTTCGGGCGTCAAGTTTATTAAAATTCAGTTTATACCTGCAAGCTTAAAAGTATTTAAAATTGTGTTCTTATTAGATCGTGCCGCAGACAGAGGAAAGGGAAAGCTAGGCGAGGGATCGGGATCACGCCGGAGCTTGATTGTGAGCTTTTGAAGAAAGCATACGAGGTAGGGAAAAGTAGTCGGATCTCGGCCCTGACTAGGGAAAGTTAACAGTAGAAATGCATGTGACACTTGGGTGTCGTGGGTTAAGTAAGTTTATCGAATAATAGAAAGGCATGCGACACCGGGTGGTGTCGTATGATACGGGAACGTATCGAACAATAGAAATGCATGTGACACTTAGTAGTGTCGTAGGAGCAGTGAACTTATCGATATTAGAATTACTGGAGGCATTTGGTTATGCCCGGAGGTTGATTGTTTAGTTCGTGTCTTGGGTGGCCATGAGAGCCCGTACTTTACTGTTGGTGTGTCTTGGCAGGCCATGAGTGCCCGTGGGGTTGTTGAGCCCGTGTCTTTATTGTTGGTGTGTCTTGGGTGGCCATGAGTGCCCGTGGGGTTGTTGAACCCGTGTCTTTACTGTTGGTGTGTCTTGGGTGGCCATGAGCGCCCGTGGGGTTGTTGAACCCGTGTCTTTACTGTTGGTGTGTCTTGGGTAGCCATGAGTGCCCGTGGGGTTGTTGAACCCGTGTCTTTACTGTTGGTGTGTCTTGGGTGGCCATGAGTGCCCGTGGGGTTGTTGATCCCGTGTTTTACTGTTGGTGTCTTGGGTGGCCATGAGTGCCCGTGGGGTTGTTGAACCGTGTTTCACTGTTGGTGTCTTGGGTGGCCATGAGTGCCTGTGGAGTGTTGAACCTGTGTTGTTGCTGGTCGTTGAACTTTGTTTGTGATTGTGATTGCGTGGAGGTGGGCTGGCTTGCCTGACAGGGATCGGCAAAGTCGAGCGTTCTTTTGCTAGCCTGGCCTGACATGGATCGACAAGTTGAGCATTCTTCGGCGATGGAGGGTTGCTCCCCTTCCGACTAGCTATCGGAAAAGTAGCTCGGTACATATCGCTAACAGGTCGACCGCCTGGCCTGTCAGGGATCGGTAAAGTTGCGTGGGGTAGGCTCGAGCCCAGCCGGTTAGCAACCGGCACTGAGCAGCTAGCTGGAGTGCGATCCTTTGTGATCTTGTTTGGTGTACGATCCTTTGTGATATTGGGTGTTGCGTGGTTATCTTTTGAGTCTTTGGAAGAAGTCGTGACCGCTGTGTTAGGTCTACATTACGTGTCCGAGTGTTGAGTCGGTTGAGGAATGTAACAGTTTGTGTGTCAGTCGGGTTACTTGAGTTTGGGGATAGTAGTCCCCGGTGTTGGGTTTGTTGTTGGTGTTACCGGCATTGTCTGTTAAGTATGCCGTAGTCAGTCTGTTATCCGTGGTGGTGAGCGAACGCTCACCCCTAGCTGCTTTTCCTACAGGTACTGGTCGCGGGACGGACTAGGTGAGCTTTCGAAGCTTGAAGAGCTAGGAGCGGGAGTCCGGGTTTCCTTTTTGAGTCTAGCGACGTACGCCATGTATTTTGTCCGCTTGTTGGGACGTACTTTTGAGCTGTAAATTATTATTTTGATGAACAAAATGGTGATTTTAAAGTGATTTATTTAAAAGTTTTGAAAATGTTTTATTGTCTTAAACATTCGCGTTCCGAGTTCGGTTCTACTGAATTTGGGGCGTGTCATTCGCAGCCCAAATTGGGTTTGCACCTGAGACTTTCCCTATATATATATAGACTCGGTATCAAATGCGAGTCAAGCCTTATTTTGCGAACTACGAACTCACAAGAGAGCGGCACGTGGCCTTTTCGCGCACGCGTGCGCTACTGTTCACGCGTCCAATTAATAGGTCAAACTCTACCGATCGGCTGGTTAGTCTCGCCGATTAGTGGGTTAAACCTGGCCAACCAGCTGGTTAGTCATATACATGTGGTACCAGCACCCATGAATATGACATACCAGCACTTGTGCATGTAATGTACCAGCACTGTGTGCTTATTGTACTAGGACTGTTTAAGTATTGTGTCGGTAGAATTGAGTCTGTAGAATTGAACCCGAACTGGAGTGAGTGTAAGAATTTTATAAAACCCTAGTGTTTTTTGGGTGGAATCGGCCTAGGGAGCATTTTTTTAATTGTTTTTGGTTTTCTAATTTCCTTTACTCATATTAGGACTTTAGGATAACTTTCCTTAAGGTTTAGGGTTTAGGGTTTATTTTTAGGGTTTAGGTTTAGTTATACCAGTAGTGTGTGTGTATTGTACCAGTAGTGTGTGTGTATTGTACCAGTAGTATGCGCGTATTGTACCAGCATTGTGTGCGTATTGTACCAGCACTATGTGTGTATTGTACCAGCACTATGTGCATACTGTACCAGCACAAAATCCGCGCGCTACCAGTAGTATGCGCGCGCGCGAAAAAGACACGTGTCGCCCTCCTGTGCGTCCGCAGTTCGCACAATGAGGGCAGTTTTCACGTTATCACATCCCTACATATATATAAGAGGGCTATCAAGTACAAACCTATTTTAAGGTCAGAAAATAGAACTAATCTGGACCATTGATTACTCAGATCGGATGACCACCGAAATTCAGTGGGGGGGGGGGGGTGATTGATTACACATCAATTACAAGATATGCATTAATTAAAAAGATATAAATTAAATCTGAGCCTTTAATTCTGCGATCCAAGAGCCTAGATTAAAAGTTTGTAGTTCTGACGAAAGATAAAAGTTTGTACTTGACAGTAATCCTATATATATATATAGAGTACCACGTATGGGTGGCTCTTCTATTTTGTTGAAAATATTATCAAATGTCTAGAACTTCAATTCGGAGTGTATAGGACTTCAGATGCATGTGTCCAGGATTTAAATGTCGAGGACTTCAAATACATCTGTCCAGGATCTAAAAATAATGCATGATATCCATAATTACTTGATGGGTGGGTGGTTGATTGGTTGAAGTCATTTAATGCTCAAGAGAGATAATATAGATATAGAGAATACCACATGTGGGTGACTCTTCTATTTTGTTGAAGATATTATCAATTGTCAAGAACTTCAAATCCGAGTGTCTAGGACTTCAGATGCTTGTGCCAAGGATCTAACATACTCGTGGACGAAATTTCAAATGACGATGTCCAGAATCTTAGCATACCAAACCCACCAAACCTATACATTTGATAAATCAAACTCTCTAATCTACGTGTTCATTTAGCAATACCTCGAATCAAAAACTATTGAATAATGCATAAATCCAAAACATTGTCGCTTGCGATTTAAGAAATCTTCAATCTCACCTAAACTTAGCAATTTCAAAAAATCTAAAAAATATTACAAGACTCAGAAGCACAACATCTCAATTGGCGCGGTGTTATATTTAATGAAAAACCAAATTTACCCTCACAAAGCCATGAATTCAAAACCACTCAACGCCACGCGCGATATTCACGACCCGTACCACCGAGTCTTGATATATAATCTCAGTCATCATATCAACGCATCGCACGATCACGATAGAGTCGTACAATCGCACTGTAGCAATCGAGTTGCACTTGAAACCGATATATATATATATATATATATAGGAGAGCAATCAGGTGCGAACCACCTGATTTGGTGCGAACCTGCGCACTGCGTGATGGCCGTCCGATGTGAATTTCGCGATGGCACAGATTTGAACGCGTCATCAGTGGCACGCGTCGTAAATAAGTCGCGCGTGGGATTCATTTCAACTGATTTGCTATGGTTCGGGGGTATAAACGTACTTTTATCTACCTGTTCGCGCAGAAACGTTTCGTGCTCACCAAAACACTTGCAGAATCGAGTTTTTAGCAAAACGAACATTTCAAAATCTGATTTTTGAGCTTCCATTGCCTTGATTTTCGTCTTCTGCGCGATTTCGAAGTGAATTTCAATAGTTCATTGTGGCGAGTTACATTTTTTGGTGTTTTAGGGTTTTGATTCAATCTTGTTCGTTTGTAGAGAATGAAGAACAAGGTTGTTGAATCTACAACATTATGCAACAGGGACACCGAATCAGGTAATTTGAGAATATAGTGTTTGTAGTTTGCGGATTTTTTATAGTTGCTATGTTTTCAGAGTGGTTGTGTTTTGCTTTTAGTGTACACCATTTCAACTCAATAATGAAACTACCATGAAATTATTCAACTATGAGATGATTTTGATCTACTTTTGAGGAAAACCAAGTTGTTGGTTGAGGTTTTGGTGTGTCTGTGTTGTTTTGCGGACATTGTTTTTCTGTTTTGCGAATAATGGATTTTTGTTTTGCGAGTATTCTTTACCTAATTTGCGGATAAAGAATTTATGTTTTGCGAGTGTGCGCACTCTGGTTTGAGAAACAGTTTTGAATAATCCTGCATTTGATATGTGCGTAGGTTTATTGTATGCAAATATGCACATTTTGGTTTGCAGATGTGTTTTGTAGTTGATGCATACCCTGTTATTGTTTGACTTGTTTTGATAATATGGTTTACCTTGTTTGCGGATAGTGAATATATGTTTTGCGAATTAGCTTTATGTAGTTGCGGATAGTGAATTTATGTTTTGCGAATATATAGTATCTTATTTGCGGGCACTGTTTTTCTTTCTCGCGAATATTCAATGTTTTTGTATATTGTCTGTTTTGCTGAAATGCTAACCCTTGTTTGCGAATTATAGATAAAACTCCGGATATAGTGCTACCTCTTCTTTTAATGGATAGGCCATCGACAGAGGCTGATGTTGGTGAAGGAAATACGACTCTTGCTAATATGTTGAAGGAGCAGAAGTCTATTAAGAATAAAAATAAACGAAGACTTTCAATTAAGAAGAAGAAGGTAGCTGAGGTTCGTGAATGTCTCGATGTAGCTGTCCGACCTGCTAAAGCCGGAAAGAAGAGAGGTGGACAATTAGCTGTTGAGAAGAAGAATGTTAAGCGCACCAAGGGTTGTGAGTCTGATAGAGTTGTTCCGTTATCTGATAAGGTTGGCGTGGATGCTATTTTGAAGACCAGGTCATCTCCAAAGAGATTGGTTGAGTTGGTGGAGAGTTTGAATAAACACCAACAAGAAGCAGTGCGGGAAATTGGGTTTGGGCACATTCTTCATTTGGCTGTGAAGATCATTCCAAGCAAGATTGGATACTACCTGGTGTCTAAGTATAACCACCTTAGCTCATCATTGGAATTGCCAGATGCCAAATTGCGTATCACAGAGAATGAAGTGCATGAAACTTTGGGCATTCCAAATGGTGTGCGCGACGTCATAGTAGATAAGTGGGCCACCCTGTGCACTGATGAACTTAAACTATGGCAGCGGCAGTTCGATACAATAGACAAAGGCGAGATCAAGCGTCTTATCACCAGTAAGCAGTTGGTTGATCAGATGAAGACGCAACTTCAAGGGGGAGATGATTTCAAAAGAAACTTCATGATGTTGTTTGTGACTTGCATGATCGATTCGGGGAATGAGGGTTATGTGAATCAGTCATGCTTCCATTCTATTGTTGATGTATCTCACATACAAGATTTTAATTGGTGCAAGTTTTTAGTCAAGAAACTTGTGGATACAAAAAAAAACCTGGATAAATCAACCCGAAGGTTCAAAGAGTTTTTCTGGATCAATAACTTTCTTATTGGTAATGTCACGCCCCAATTTCAGCGAACCGAACTCAGGACGCGAACTTTAAAAACATGAATACTTAAAACCTGTTTTCAATAAAAGCTTTGACACTTCGATTTACTTCTCAAAAATAAAAATAGTATTTACAATACAAAAACGTCCTAACAAGTGGACAAGGTACAATATCCGTCACTAGACTCAACGAAATAAAGACTAGACTCCGCTCCAAGCTCCACAAGCTTCAAGAGCTAACCTAGTCCGTCCGGTGATCAGTACCTGTAGGAAAAGCAGCTAGGGGTGAGCGTTCGCTCACCTCCACGGATAACAGACTGACTATGGCATAATTAGTAGATAAAGCCAGTAACACCAACGCTAAAACCAACGCCAGAACCAACACCAAAACCAACACCAACTCAAGTACTCAACTTAACCACAACCCGTTACCTTCCACAACAAACTCAACCTCAAACTCACAAAGTAAACCAACACAGCCAACAATGACCTTCCCCAAAGACAAGAACAAGGATCAGGCTAGCCGAAGAATGCTCAGAACCTGCCGAGCCTCGTACGCGGTCAGGCCAGCCGAAGAATGCTCGTAACCTGCCGGGACCCGGTCACAGATCAGGCTAGCCGAAGAATGCTCATAACATCTCGGGATCCGGACACGGAACAGGCTAGCCGAAGAATGCTCAGAACCTGCCGAGGCTCGAGTTTGGTCAGGCCAGCCCAAGAATGCTCGTAACCTGCCAAAATCCACACCACTCCCCGACACACAGTCGGTTCGGGCAAACGCACCCACAACACAAGCAAGTTCAACAAACAGGCACTCAAGGCCACTCAAGACACCTCAACAGTCAAGACTCGGGTTCAACAACCTCACGGGCCGTCATGGCCTCCCAAGACACAACCACTTAACTCACGGCTCAATAACCCCAAGACGCCAAATAATAACACACGGGCTCTCAAGGCCACCCAAACTCAACAATAAATAACACGGGCTCTCAAGGCCACCCAAACTCAACAATAAATAACACGGGCTCTCATGGCCACCCAAGACAGAAATTAAACAGTCAACCTCCGGGCATGGTCATATGCCTCCAGTAATTCAATTATCGCTAAGTTCTCTATTCCTACGACACTACTAAGTGTCACATGCCTTTCCAATAAATACTAAGTTCCCGTAACATGCTTTTCTAATATTTAAATAAACCTAAACAACCCACGACACCCCGGTGTCACATGCAGTTCTACTGTTAACTTTCCCTAATCAGGGCCGAGATTCGGCTACTTTTCCCTACCTCGTATATAAATCCAAAAGCGCTCCAACAACACCCGAAGTACACCCATTGACTCGCCGAGCTTCCCTTTGCCCCGATCCGTAGCACGATCTAAAAGAACACAAATTCAAAGTACTTTTAAACTAGTACGAATAAACCGAAAATTAACATTCTTAACGCTCAAACGTAATCCCGACAATGCCGATCACTCCCAAACTCCCCAACTACTCGATATTGTCGATAAAGGACCCGTAAAGGCCAGATTCGCCCGACATGGCGAATCTGCCCGGGTTTTGGTTAATTGCCTTCCGGGGCTCCAAAAGTCCCCGTTTTCGTTTCTACGGTCTTAGAATAATTCAAGGAACCCAACGCACTTGACGGAATCGAATTCCGACTTCTAAATCAATTTATTAACGTTTAAAGTTCCTAAAACCCATTAATTACAACTTCTCCAATTTAATTCCAATTTTCGATTCGGTTTAGGGTAAATGGTCCGGGGAACGTTTTAAACTACCCGAACATTAAAACCCGAGCAACCGAGCACGTGGGCCCCACCCAAAAGGCTTGGCCGAGACTCTAGGGTTTGAGGGGGGGCTCGGCCACCATGTGGTGGCTGCTGCCAGCTCCGACCAGCCACCTCATGGCCGGCCGGCCACCACCCACGGTGGACGGAGCTCCTCCCGAGTCTCCGGTCACCGGAAAACGTCCAATAACCCCTCCAAACACCTCAAAAATGTCTCCAACACCACCCCAACCTCCATACAACCCTAACCCATAGTTTATAACCAAACCCTAGCTTTTGAGAAATAATCGAAACGACGATCGGTTTAGGTTTTACCGACGAGGAAGACGAGGGGAGAACGTTTCCTTCTTGCTTTGAATCGATCCAATGGTTGAATAATTCCCAAACCCTAGCTTTTAATTCTTCTTTCTTCTTCTCCTTCTTCTTCTCTCTCTAACTCTCTTCTTCTCTCTAATTTAAAACAACTAACAACTAACAACTAATTAAATTCTATTTTTTTTCTCTTTTAAAACCCCATTTTCGGCAATCACTCTCCTCCACACCTTTTCCCTCCAAAACTAACAACACCAATTAGTTGACAAGTGTCAAGGTGGGTCCCACACCTTTTGGAAAATATCTAGTAGATATTTTTCAATCAATTTCGCGAAAAAACGGACGTTTCGGGCCTCGAACGGGCACTTTTCCCAAGAAATTACGAAACTTGACGGGCTACAAGGAAACGGCTCAACTAAGATTGCTGTGACGACGGTTAAGCTTTTTGGATCTCAAACGGTCCTCGGATGGACCAAAACGTCGCTCGGTTGACTTTTCCACCGAAAAGTCAACATTTCCCAAATTGATCAGAAAGTTGCCCTGAGTCCCCCGGAACTCACTTTGGTGAATAACGGGGTCAACTTAAGTCCGGTATGACCCTCGGGGTCAATTTAGGTTAAGTTAAGTGTTTGTCTTAAAAAATTTAAATTTTCCTGTTTTTCGCAGGTTTGACTAACGTTGACCAGAAGTGGTTATTACAGGTAAGTTTATTTTTCATTTTAATGCGTTGTATTTTATATTTAATAAACTCTTTGTGTTATAGTCATGTGACATGTGTTTTTCTTTGAATGATGCAGTTGTTTTATCTTGATCGTGTTGAAGTCAGCACGTGTGAGGTTCCTAGGGCGTGGCCGTCTTTGATTGGATGGAATACTGCATTGGTGAACAGAAGAGTCGGTGATGAAATACAGTGTGATGCATTTGGAATGGGTCACATACGGAGGGAGGGTCTTCCACATGTTAGGGAGGAAGAGAATGTTGCTCAGCATCCACCCCCTAACGTAAATAGGGATAATGAAAGGGGTGATAGAAATGGTGGAGATCCGCCGGCCCCGAATACGCCCCCTTTTCATAGTGAAAGGGGTTCTGTAGAGGTATTCTATTATTTAATTAATTTTTTTTTGGGGGGGGGGGGGATTATGTTTTTCAAATATACAGTGAGGTTTATTGATTGACTTGTTTCTTTGCGGATAGTGAATATATGTTCTGCGAATATGCTTTAACTAGTTTACGGATAGTGAATATATGTTCTGCGAACAGTGAATATATGTTCTGCGAATAGTGAATATATGTTCTGCGAATAGTGAAATTGTTTTTGCGGATAGTGAATATGTGTTTTGCGAATATGCTTTACCTAGTTTGCGGATAGTAAATTTTTGTTTCGCTAGCATGGTTTAACAAGTTTGCGGATAGTGATTATATGTTTTGCGAGAGTGTGCACTCTGGTAGGAACAGTTTTAAGTATATCCTGCATGTGATATGTGCGTAGGTTTATTGTATTAAAATATGCACATTTTGGTCTGCAGATGTGTGTTTTAGTTGATGCATACCCTGTTATTGATTGACTTTTTTGCTAATATGCTTTACCTAGTCTGCGGATAGTGAATATATGTTTTGCGAATATGCTTACCTTGTTTGCGGATAGTGAATTTATGTTTTGCGTGTGTGCTTTACCTTGTTTGCGGATAGTGATTCTTTGTTTTGCGAGTATGCGCACTTTGGTTTGCGAAACAGTTTTGAGTATTTGCTGCATGTGATATGTGCGTAGGTTTATTGTGTGCAAATATGCACATTTTGGTTTGAAGATGTGTTTTGTAGTTGATGCATACCCTGTGTTTTATTTGTTTGCATTTAATCACATTAACATGCTTCTTTTTATCGTATTCAGAGGATTGCAGAAAGGTTTCGATTAGCGGGGAATAAGGTTGCAGAAGGTTTTTTGGAATGGCATCAGTTGTTGGTTGAAGGGCATATCGCCGATCCCAATACCGAGTGTTTCAAGACAATGTCAACCCTCTTTGATGGTTTGACCGGGAAAAAAAATCACGAAGATGCCATGCCTGACACACAAAGTGTGTTGCTGTCACAAGACTCATGGTTTAATCTACCCGAGGTTATTGAGACTATTGAGAAATTTATTGAAGCAGCAACACGCGTTGGGGAAGGGTACAAAGGAGGAGAGAAGCCACCTGCTCGTGCCGTTACTCCACCATCGTTCAGACTTCTTTCACCATCCCAAAAATCGCTTGCCAATGTTCTTTCACCATGCCCTGCTGGATCCACTACATTGTCAAGCCCTGAATGCGATAATGTGGTTCGGAAATTGTTCGCAAGTAATGATGCAGCCCCTGTGGATACTATTATTGCAGAACAAACTGAGCCAGAAAAGAATAACAGTGTTGGCGATGAGTTTGACGCTATTTTTTTTGCTTATGGTATTGGGAAGGAAGCTTGTGACATGGTTGTTGATAATCCAATCGCGGAATGTGAAGCTCCCGATGTTGTTAACAAAGATGATTGTTGGGATCTTGTAGTGGAATCAGACCCACTTACTATAGAAGGCAGTCAAGGAAATGTCAACGGGTCTCCGTCTGTCAATGACTTTTGTCAGACACTTCAAGAGCAACCCGAGCCACTCAATATAATTGTTGTCGAAAAAAATGTCAACAATGATCCACCTGTTAATCAAGCTTGCAAGACTCAACCCCCGCCACTTGTTACTGCACGGGTTGACCAAAATATCAATCGTGCTATTGGTGGGAAAGAGGTCTCTGAGACAATTGACCAGAATCCTGAACTTGCAATGGCAAGATTTCGTGAATCCATAGTCCAACGCCCTGCTGGCATACCTCTTCCTGATAAAAAAAGGGCCCATGCATCCTCCTAAGAAGTCGACTGATGGTGTTGGTCATGTGGAGTCTGGCTCAATTATTGATCCACCGAAGAAGAGAGGTCCCGCTCGTGCACCTGGTAAGAAAGGCCCCGCTGCTGTCCCCGAGAAGAAATTACCCCGTACTGTTGCATCAAAAAAAGCTCAAGGTGGTGTTAAGAAAAATCCCCTTGTTGTTAAGAAACCTGCTGCAAGTGGCAATAGTTTTACGTCAATTGGGTGTAGCAAGGCATCTATATTATGGGAAACCCCAGTCAAACAACCTTTACCTCGTTTGATTGCACCGTCTAAATTTCTGTGCTCTCCGTACGTTGATCGTCAAACAGATTATTGGTCTGATCTTCAAGAGGTTGAGGGTTGTGTTGCTGATTGGGTGCTGAATATAAGCAAAAACGAGGATTGGTAAGTAAAATATGTTTTTCCCCTCATCCTGTGTGTTATAGTTGTTTTGCAAAGACATTGAATAGGCTTTTCTCTCTGTGAATGCAGTGATTTTATGTTTGAGTGCTCTGATAATTATATTACTAAGGGGGGCTTTAATTCTTTCAATACCGATGCATGGATTGAAGTGGAAACCATTAATGGGTGGTGTCACTATCTGAATCATCTGGAAACTATCAAGAGTGATTCGTCACCTAACTAGTTCTTCTTTTCAACTAATCTTAGTGTAAGCATAGTTTGCGCAATTTTTTTGTTGATTACGTTTATAGTTTGAATTATTTTAATATGTTTTTGTTATTAATATTTTTATTTTGTAGGCTACGCTTTCGGAACATAAAAAAGATGTAGATTTTGACGATATTTTCAAGCTTGAAACTAAGGAGTTCCCTTCTTTTTCATGGAAGAAGTTGGACTTGGTAAGTATAATACATGGTTGGTTTTAGAATATGCAATATGTTGGTTGCGGTTAAGGTTTCTATATTTTGCGGCTATACGCCTCCTTGTTTGAGAAATAACGTTTACCTGTTTGGGAATATGCAATATCTGGTTTGAGGTTATGGATTTTCTTGTTTGCGAATATACTCTATCAAGTTTGCGGATAATGAATATATGTTTTGCTGATATGGGCACCCTAGTTTGGGAAACAGTTTCCCTGGGTTGCTGATAATGAAAATGTAGTTTGCGGATAATGAATATCTGTTTTGCTGATATTGTAGTGAATGCTTGTATTATATAAACCAATTTATCCATTATATTAATATGCTGATGTATTTTATATATTTTCTACAGGTTTTCATAGTTTCTTTTAAGAGCAATCACTACACACTCTTATGCCTCGACATGAAGAACGGAAATTCAGATATTATTGACAACGTGAAAGGAACGGTTGATGACGATGTTCGTTATGAAAAAATTCACTATACATTAGTACATATTCTTCTCTCATTGACTATGTGTTTGATTACTGTCTATCTATTCATTTCTGTTTTTATTTATTTTTCTTTGGTGTTTTTGTGTTGTGTAGAGGTCTAAAATTTGCAAGGTCATATATAAAACTGATAAACCTCTAGCTCAGAAAATTTTCAAAGGTAAGATTGAAAGGTTCCATGTACCATGGGAATCTAACGACAATCATATGGATTGTGGGGTGTATGCTATGTGGCACATGGAATCGTATCTTGGTAATTGGAATTGGGCAGGAGAATTGGCCGTTAATGATGTAAGTTAAACCAACAATTATTTCTTTGTCAGTATATAACAATGAGTATAGATTTGATCTTTAAATTTTGATTTTGTAGGCTGCACAAATCGAATTATTGAGGAAAAGATTCCTCTTTAAGTTGGTCACTGTCACGCCCCAATTTCAGTAAACCGAACTCAGGACGCGAACGTTTTAAAATAATAAACATTCTTGAAACCATTTTTATAGATCACTTTAAAATCATCACTTGTTCAACAAAAAAAATAATAATTACAGTTTAAAACACGTCCCAACAAGTGGACAAAAGTACAAGGTATAATTAGCAGACTGACTATGGCATAATTAGCAGACAAAGCAAATAACACCACCAACAACTCAACACCGGGGAACACCATCCCCAACCCAAGTACTCTAACTGAACATACACCCACTGTTGCCTTCCCTGACCAACTCGACATCCTGACACGTAAAGTAGACCCGACACAACCATTGACGACCTCTTCCAAGGACTCCAAAGAAGGTTACGCAACACCAAACAACATCACAAGGGATCACACACCAACCAAGATCACAAAGGATCGCACACCAAACAAGATCACAAAGGATCGCAAACCAGCTGCCAAGAACGCCCTCCCGGGACTCTAACCCGGTCAGGCCAACCCAAGAATGCTGCAACTTACCGGGACTCTAACCCATAAGCCAGCCGGAAAATGCTGCAACTTACTGGGACTCTAACCCATAAGCCAGCCGGAAACTGCTGCAACTTACTGGGACTCTAACCCATAAGCCAGCCAAGGTATGCTCCCAAACCCAAACCACACACGCGCGACCAGGACCTCTTTATTGGCGGGCGGGCCCCCTACCCCGTCTGAACATGCAGACGCGTGTGCTCGTGGACCCCCGTTTTAGGAAGCGGGCCCCCAACCTCCGGTAACCACAATCACAATCACAATCACAAACACAATCACAAGCAAAATCAACAACCAGTAACAACACAGGTTCAACACCCACAGGCACTCATGGCCACCAAGACACTAACCGTAAAACTCGGACTCAACAGCCCCACAGGCACTCACGGCCTCCCAAGACACACCGACAGTAAGACACGGACTCAACAGCCCCACAGGCACTCACGGCCTCCCAAGACACCAACCATAAAACACGCTTGCAACTTACCGAGACTCTAACTCGTAAGCCAGCTAAAACACCAACAGTAAAGTACGGGCTCTCATGGCCACCCAAAACACCAACAATTAACTACGGGCTCTCATGGCCACCCAAGACACCAATTTAAATACACGGGCTCTCAAGGCCACCCAAACTCAATCAATAAATAATACGGCTCTCAAGGCCACTCAAAACTCGATAATAAATAACACGGGCTCTCAAGGCCACCCAACTCAACAATAAATAATACGGGCTCTCAAGGCCACCCCAGACACCAAATAAGCAATCAACCTCCGGCTAAACCAAGCCTCCAACAGTCCTAATATCAACAGTTTCTCAATCAACCTCCGGGCATGGTCATATGCCTCCAGTACTCCTAATATCGATACGTTCACAAACAACCTCCGGGCATGGTCATATGCCTCCAGTAAATCAATTATCGCTAAGTTCTCTGCTCCTACGACACTACTAAGTGTCACATGCATTTCCAGTATTCTCTACGTTCCCGTATCATGCATTTCTAATATTCGATAAACTACTTAACCCACGACACCCGTATCATGCATTTCTACAGTTAACTTTCCCTAGTCAGGGCTGAGATCCGGCTACTTTTCCCTACCTCGTGCGTGTTCTCCCAAAAGCCAACCACGAGCTCCGGCGATGATTTCAGTCACTCACCCAACTTTCCCTTGCCTCGGTCCGTGGCACGATCTAAAAGAGCACAATTTTAAACTAGTACGAATAAGCCGAAAATCAACAAACTTAACGCCCAAACGTAACCCCGATAATGTCGATCACTCCCAAACTTCCCAATTACTCGACATTGTCGATAAAGGACCCGTAAAGGCCCGATTCGCCCGACATGGCGAATCTGCCCGGGTTTTGTTAATTGCCTTCTGGGGCTCCAAAAGCCCCCGTTTTCGTTTCTACGGTTTTAGAATATTTCAAGGAACCCAATGTACTTGCCCGAATCGAATTCCGATTCCCGAGTCAATTACATGACGTTTAAAGTTTCTAAACCCGATAAATTACAACTTCTCCAATTTAATTCCAATTTTTGATTCGGTTAAGGATAAATGGTCCGGGGAACGTTTTAAACCACCCGAAACACAAAACCCGAACACCCGAGCACGTGGGCCCCACCAACCCACTTGGCCGAGAGCTCCTAGGGCTCAAGGGGGGTTCGGCCATCATGGTTGTGGTGGTACCACCTCCGGCCAGCCACCCCATGGCCGGCCGGCCACCACCCACGGTGGCCGGAGTTCCTCCCGAGCCTCTGGTCACCGGAAAACGTGCAATTAAACCTCCAACACCTCTAAAACGTCTCCAACAATTTCCCCAACACCAAAACCACCCTAAACTAATAGTTTCACCCAAACCTTAACAGTTGAAAACTATCAAAATGACGATCGGTTCGGTGCTTACCCAAGAGGAGAACGAGGGGAAGACAATTGCTCCTTGCTTTGAATCGATCCAAGGGTTGAATACTCTTCAAACCCTAGCTTTCCCTCTCTTCCTTCTTCTCCTTCTTCAACTTCTCTCTGTAAACTCTCTCTTCTTTTCTAATTTAATCAACTAACTAAAATTCTAATTTTTGTCTTCTTTTAACCCTTAATTTCGGCCAGCCATGCCCACCACACAAATTCCCCCCCAAACTAACACCACCACAAAGAGGACATGTGTCAAGGTGGGTCCCACACCTTTTGGAAAATATCTACTTGATATTTTCCAATCAGATTCGCGAAAAACGGACGTTTCGGGCCCCGAACGGGCACTTTTCCCAAGAAATTATGAAACCTGGCGGGCTACAAGGAAACGGCTCAACTAAGACCGTTGCGTCGACGGCTAAGCTTTTCGGATCCAGAACGGTCCTCGAATGGACCAAAACGTCGCTCGGTTGAATTTTCCAGCGAAAAGTCAACATTTCCCAAATTGCTCAGAAAGTTGCCCTGAGTCCCCCGGAACTCACTTTGGTCAATAACGGGGTCAACTTAAGTCCGGTATGACACTCGAGGTCATTTTAGGTTCACTTAACTGTTAGTCTTGAAAAAATTTAAATTTTCCTGTTTTTCGCAGGTTTGACTGGCGTTGACCGGGAGTGGTTATTACAGTCACATTCGAGAAGAACAGCCTGTGGCTAGGAATTGAGGAGGATATCAAAGATTATTTCAAAAAGAAGAAGGCCACATTCAAATTTAGTGTCAAGTATAAAGCTTTATTACCATGCGAACGTCATAAAGCTTAGTGAATTATTTCTTTTTGATTACTGGTGTTTGTTTTCAGAAACGACAATTTTTTTTGTTTGAGAATTTACGATATACTGTTTGAGAATAATCTGTGTACTTTTTTGAGAATTTATAAGATCTTTTGTTTCTGAATATGCTGTATTTTAGGATAAACAAGTTGTTGGTTGAGGTTATGTGTTTTCTGTTTTGCGAATGTATAGTGTCTAGTTTGCGGGTACTATTTTTCTGTTTTGCGAAGAGGCAATCCATGGTTTGCGAAATTGGGGTTCCTCTGCTGGTTAAGGTAATGTTTTTTCTGTTTTGCGAATATATAGTGTCTAGTTTGCGTGTACTATTTTTCTGTTTTGCGAATAGTTAATCCTTGGTTTGAGAAACTGGTTTCCTTGTTGGTTGAGGACATGCGTTTACTGTTTTGCGAATATATAGTGTCTAGTTTGCGGAACTATTTTTCTGTTTTGCGAATAGTCAATCCTTGGTTTGAGAAAGTGGGTTTCCTTGTTTCAGATTATGCAATATGTTGGTTGAGTTTCAGTATTGTATGTTCTGCGGGATATACGTAACGTGGTTTGCGGAATAACGTTTATATATTTGAGATATGCAATGTTTGGGGTTGAGGTTTTGGATTGTCTTGTACAAAGAATACACTATAGTTTTGTTTGATTTAACAATGATAAGATATGCCTTAATATGTTAGTAACTTGAGTAATTTTTGTTCTGAGAATAATCATGTCTTTGTTAACGAATATAACCATACGTGTTTGAGAATACAGAACATGTCGTTTGCTAATTAAATATAGGTGACTATCCCAGTGAAAAGCAGATATTAGTCATACATTCACTAAGAAACCAAGTTTTCAAAAGACAACACAAAAATATCAAAAGACGATTGACATGATAATAGGGAAAATATAACTACATCCTTCTTGTGTCGGATGTGCGCTAGTCCAGTTCTACCTCAATTGTTTTGAAGAAGTCCTAAATCTTTTCCAGTGTCGCCATCATCTTGTCCCTATCTTCCTTGTGTTTTTCAGTCGAGTTGCTCATGTCAAGCACTTGCAGTTCATTGGCAAGGCTTTCCACCTTCTCCTGCATCAGCAAAAAGTGGATCTGGCATAGTGCGAATACATAATACGTCTTCGAGAATACATAATATGTCTTTTGCGAATTTATATAGATTACTTTAACAGTAGAATAGGTAGATACTAATCATCATTTCATTGAAAAAACAAGTGTTCAAAACACAAAACAAAAACATCAAAAGACGATTGACATGATAATAGTGAAAATATAACTACATCCTTCATGGGCCGGATGTGCCTTCGTCTTCTGCTATCGCCATGCTTTTGAAGAAATCCTGAATGTGTTTCAGTGCCGTCATCATCTTGTCTCTATCTTCGTTAAGCTTTGCAGTCCCGTTCCTCATGTCAAGCACTTCCAGATCATGGATAAGGTTTACCACCTTCTCCTCCATCAGAAAAAAGTGGCAATGGATTAGTGCCAACTTTACTTTGCGAATCTCCATTGTCGTATCCATAGCCGCTTGCTCCATCTCACGCATCTTCTTAGAACGTTCCTCTATGGTACGTTCCATAGCTTCTTCGGTGCAAACGTTACCTTGAGCTCTGGTGCGTTTCCTGTTGGAGGTCATCTCTTTTGCAGATCTGGTGGTTTGAAGTTATTAGAGAAGAGGTTTTGAAATTGAAGGAGAGTTCTAGGGTTAAGTATTATAGGGGTGTGGGTATTTATAGTTGAAATCTTGCGGTGGCATTATCGTTATTTTGTTTAAAATAGAGTTCTAATTATATATAGATTAGTTAACTAATAAGGATTCCGCAAAACATATATTTTATTTTCGCAATCCATAACTCATAATTCTCAAATTAAATGCGGATTTACGTGTATCGACGTGTGATACGATAAGATATTGCAGAGGACACGTGTCAGTCGTTACCCAAAATCAGATGGTATGATTTCAAAATATGACGGTTAAGTTTTCACGGTTATATTTCATCATTACTAAAATCCCCCTCGAATACACGAAGATCTTATCGCATTTAATGCGTTGGTGAGTCTTTTCACCGTCGTTTGGTTTATTTTAAATTAATATTTACCCCCACAAATCATGTTAGCATGGAGCTTTTTTCAAGCACGCACGTAATGTGATGAAAGCACATTTCTGCAAACAGAATGTCCATTATTCGCAAAACGTCATTCTAATTTCCGCAAACTGGTAAACCATTTTCCGTAAAACAGAATGATTATTTCCGCAAACTAGAATTTTGTATTTTCAGAATATTAATTTCCGAAATTCAACAGGTTAGAACACGTGTCAAGCATGTAGTAAAAAGTAAGGTAATCATGATTTTAATTTTTGATGTGAATACACGCAACCGTCGTTTCATTTTTGATATGACTACAACCGCCCTTTTATTTCGCCCTTTCATTTCAATATCTTCTGTCATCATTACAAAAATCTCTTCGCGCCAAACGAAAAGCTTCCCAAATTAATGGCGTCGTTCCATTTCCCCAAATTTTCCGATACCCTTTTGATATCTTTATATTTAAGCAAAAATCAACTATTTCCTCATCATCCCTATCGTAGTAGGTAGCCATGTCATCATCTCCCAAGTCTCCATCTATTCTGTATTCTAACAGTGATGGAGACAAATGGCAATCTTTCGAATGCAAGTCTCCACCATCACAAATCTTCAGTAGTGATGATGACGACGACGACGTCTGTTCAAAGAGGCGCAGGCTGAATCCTTCCTCCTCCTCCTCCTCCTCCTCCTCTGATGATGATTACCCTCTCATCAATGAGTACGACATTCCTCAACCGGGGGATCCTGATTATGAATCACCGCCGGATGAATATGAAGATGAAGAGGACAATGAGAAAGAAGATGAAGAAGAAGAGGAGAATGAGGAAGAAAAGGAGGAGAATGAGGATGAAGAAGAAGAGGAGAATGAGGAAGAAAATGAGGAGAATGAGGATGAAGAAGAAGAGGATAATGAGGAAGACGAAGAACCTCCAACCGCACCTGCTCGCGCACCTGCTCCCGAACCTGCTCCCGCACCTGCTCCCGCAAAGGATGATGAAGAAGACAGTTGTTATGTTGATGAAGATTGGCTGGATGATGATGAAGAAGACAGTTGTTATGTTGATGAAGATTGGCTGGATGATGATGAAGAAGATGTCCATGCAGAGGATGATGAAGAAGAGCAAGAGGGGGAAGAGGAAGAAGAAGACAACATAGACCCATATGGGGAGGATCCTGAGGAAGGAGTTGTTGAAGATAAAGAAGATTTATGGGATGATGATGATGATGATGCTTAATTACTGTAGTTTTTTAATTTTTTTTTGTGGAAAGTAAATATTTTCAACTTATGAAATCAATCATGTTTAAGCTTATTTTTGGTTTGTGGATACAATTGTTTTCGTTTGCAAATATAAGAACCCCAGTTTGCGTAGATAATCATTCCAATTTGCAAAAAAGTAAACCAAATTGAAAGCCTTTTGCGGATATCGACATAATAGTTTGCGGATGAAGAACAAATCGTTTGCAGAAAAGCTAAATAGAGCAAATGACATTTATAGGAAATCTTTTCATTCATAACACAGGTTGAACAAAAGAGCACCATACAAAAAAGAGTAGAAGAAAACCATCTTCTTCTAGGTCGTTCATTGACGCTTTGGTACCCAACTATAACATATATATAGCATGATCCAGTGCCCTGTTAACTTCTGTCACTCTGGACAAGAGGTCTTTGGCTATAGTTATGCAGTCACCTGACATGTCGTTATCGGCGATTTTGGCGGTTTCAAACACAAGAAGATTGATATCAAGTTTTTCCTCCAACATCATCACCTTTAAGTTCTTGTGCTTCATTGTGACCTTCTCAACATTGAGAAGAACGTTGTATTTTGCGAATATGGCATCTCCCCTCTTCAGCACCTCTTCCTTTGTTAGAAGATTGATGTTCGTGCTCTTACCCTTCTCTGTGTTGCAAGCATTCATGGTTTATAATTGGGAGAGAGTTGAGGTTTGCTAAGAGTTGATGTTGAGTTTATGTTTTGTTTGCGTAGTTTTTCTGTATATATAGGCAAAATGTAGGGTTTAGTTGTATTGGTGGGTCCCTAAAGATGTTTAATCTTTAATTGTTTCATCTGAATCTCATATGAGGATACAGTTTTTCTCGTTTGCGGATAACGATATAATCTTCTGCGGATGACTAACAAATCGTTAGCGGATAAGCTAAAGAGGACAAATCCGTTTTTGATATTTAGTTTGCAGAATTGTTTTATGAGGATACAGTTAATGTCGTTTGCGAATACAGTAATCCCAGTTTGCGAAAGCTGACAGAATACCAAGAAAAACATTTTCCTTCGTAACATAGGTTGAAAAAAAGAGGAGCGTACATAGGGTGTTTTTTGAGATTTTATTTTTTATTGTTTGAGAATATAATGGAATCAAAACCAACTAAACCAAAATGTGGGTTTAGTTGGATTTGTGGGTCCCTAAACATGTTTAATCTTTAATTGTTTCATTTGTATCTCATATGAGGATACAGTTATTCTCGTTTGCGTATAACGATATAATCTTCTGCGGAAGACTAACAAATCGTTTGCGGATAAGATAAAGAGAACAAATCCGTTGTTGATATTTAGTTTGCAAAATTGGTTTATGAGGATACAGTTAATGTCGTTTGCGAATAGAGGAATCCCAGTTTGCGAAAGTTGACAGAATACCAAGAAAAACATTTTCTTTCGTAACATAGGTTGAACAAAAGAGGAGCATACATAGGGTGTTTTTTGAGGTTTTATTTTTTATTGTTTGAGAATATAATGGAATCAAAACCAACTAAGCCAAAATGTGGGTTTAGTTGGATTTGTGGGTCCCTAAACATGTTTAATCTTTAATTGTTTCATCTGTATCTCATATGAGGATACAGTTATTCTCGTTTGCGTATAACGATATAATCTTCTGCGGAAGACTAACAAATCGTTTGCGGATAAGATAAAGAGAACAAATCCGTTTTTGATATTTAGTTTGCAAAATTGGTTTATGAGGATACAGTTAATGTCGTTTGCGAATAGAGGAATCCCAGTTTGCGAAAGTTGACAGAATACCAAGAAAAACATTTTCTTTCGTAACATAGGTTGAACAAAAGAGGAGCATACATAGGGTGTTTTTTGAGGTTTTATTTTTTATTGTTTGAGAATATAATGGAATCTAAACCAACTAAACCAAAATGAAATCTGTTTGCTGATATTGATATATCCGTTTGCGGATAAATAACAAATTGTTTGCAGTTACACTAAAGAGGTCAAATTTTAGGCAAGGAAAGCAGACATAATTTTTTTTTATTATACTGCTATTATTTTTTGCATATATAGAAGAATTTGTTTGAGGATCAGAATTTTTTAATTTTTTTCCAGTTTAAAACGACAAGCATTGTGTTTATCAGTTTTTATTTATGACAATCTGATCTAAATTAAAATTTCAGAAGAACAAGCTTAGATTGCGGATATTATTATTCTGTTTTGCGAGAGAATCTGGGCCGCGCGCGTAATTAAAAATGGTAAATTCCATTTTTGCCCCTGAGAAGAGGCGCGTGGCCCAGAATTGGTTCCAATTCGCGCGCTTAGCTCTGAGCCGTAGATCGCGTGCGCTGCTGATAGATAGACGGTCCTGATACAGTTCGCAGGTTCTCATATTACAGGTGGTTCGCACCTGATAGCGTCCATATATATATATATATATATATATATATATATATATAGGTTGGTATCAGGTACAAACCACCCCTTACAAAGAACTCACCAGGTGCTGACACGTGGGCGCGCGCGCTGCTGGTGCGCGCGCACAGTGCTGACACGTGGCGCGCATAGTTCTAATAGTTTGGGCGCACAGTGCTGATAGTTTGACACTGTGCTAAACTATCAACACTGTGCGTCCAAACTATTAGCATTGTGCGCGCGTGGTCAACACGCTCACGCGCGCGGGCAGAGGCGCGCGCGAAGCGGCCACGTGTCAGCATCGCCCGCGCTCTGCTGATGTCACTTTGACCGCATCCTGTGGCTTAGATTGGTTCGTAGTTTGCACAATAAGGATGGTTTTTTCTGGATAGCTACCCTATATATATAACTATCCAGTAAAAACCACCATTATTGTGCAAACTACGAACCAATCTAAGCCACAGGATGCAGTCAAAGTGACGTCAGCAGAGCGCGCGCGATGCTGACACGTGGCCGCTTCGCGCGCGCCTCTGCCCGCGCGCGTGCGCGTGTTGACCACGCGCGCGCAGTTGCTGATCGTTTACAAGCACGGTGCTGATAGTTTAGCACAAATGCAAACTATCAGTTGCTGATCGTTTACAAGCACGGTGCTGATATTGAGCTCGTGTGGAGACGCCGCTGTAGATTCCGGTGAGCTCGAGGCACGTTGTGCTCAGCCCAGATTCCTCGCCTCCCTCAGTATACAGATATGTCGAGTATTTTCCGGATAACGTGCTGGAGTTGCCGTCGTTGCCGTCGTTGCAGAGCCTCCATCGGAGCAGTTGAACTATGTGATCGGTCGCTGCTTGTCCGTCGGTTCTCTCGCCGGAAAGCAAACCAAGCACCACAAATGGTAGTGCTGGAGTAGACTCGCGATGATATCGCCGAGCTCTGAACAACCACGACGTCGAGTAGACTGGCGATGGTCTCACCAAGCTCCTCCCATTCCAGATCTGTCGTCATGTCCGTCGTGCCTCGCTGCGCCACCGGAGAAGTTTGTAAACTTTAGTGTATCATTTCGTAAAACTTTTATGTAAGTTTTAAACTTTAGTGTATTTTTTGCTACACTTATAAACGTAAGTGTAATTTTTTTAGAAGTTTGTAAACTTAAGTGTAATTTTGTGTAGATTTTTTTATAACTCTTGTATAGTTATCTGTAATTTCCAATGTGTAAATCTTTCAGGATACAAATTTATAACTATCAAGGTATAAATCTATAACTTGCAGGGTATAAATGTATAATTTTCAGGGTATAATTATGTAACTTTAGCGTATAATTATGTAACTTCAAGGTATATTTCTGTAATTTATTATATTCTGGCAACTCAAAGTGTACAAATTTGTAAAGTTTTGTAAAACCATATATAAAGTTTTTCATTCGATATAAATTGATGTATTTTCTGATTTAAAATCTGTAATACTCGATTTAAGAAATGTAACATCCGATATAAATTTCTACAATATTGTACATAATATTGTGTAATCTTGAAATTTGAAATTAAAATATAATTTAGTTTTTTAAAATAAAATATTTAAAAATCAGATTGGAATAAGGATCTATAATTACCAAACTAGCCTTATAGTGACTTTTATATTTAATTTGTGGATAATTGTGGTTGAAAATCTATAACCATTGGATTTTAATATTCAATGGTCCAAATTTATGTAACGAGTAACAAAATAAGGGTTGATAACACATGAAAGTGCCCATATATATATATATATATATATATATATATTACTGGGTATCATGTTAAAACAACCCCTTATTGTGCAAATTACAAACAAATCTGGGTCATAGGATCCTCCCAAAGTGATGTCACCAGAGCGCACCAGATGTTGACACGCGGACAATTAAATAAAAAAACGCACCTTATTGTGCAAACTACAAACGCACCAGATGCTGACACGTGGGCGCGCGCGCTGCTGGTGCGCGCACCTAGTGCTGATCGTTTACATAGCATGGTGCTGGTAGTTTACATAACACAATGCTAATACTTTATAGTGATGATACCTCACATGAAATTGTACTACGCGCCTAGTGCTGATAGTTTACATAGCACGATATTGTTAGTTTACAAAGCACAATGATAATACCTTATATGCAAAATAGTGATGATACTTTACGTGTAATTGTACTAATAGTTTACATACAGGTGCTGATAGGTTATATACGAGTGCTGATACCTTAAAATCACAGGATGTTAATGTCTTTCGCGCTGCGCGCGTGGTCAACATGTGCTACTGTGCAGGCAGAGGCGCGCGCGAAGTGGCCACGTGTCAGCATCTGGTGCGCTCTACTGACGTCACTTTGACCGCATCTTATGGCCCAGATTTGTTTGTAGTTAGCACAATAAGGCCCGTTTTTATAGGATACCCACCATATATATATATAGGGTAGCTATCCAGTAAAAACCACCCTTATCGTGCAAACTACGAACCAATCTAAGCCATAGGATGCGGTCAAAGTAACATCAGCAGAACGCCCCAGATGCGGACACGTGGCGCGCGCGCTGCTTGTGCGCGCGTGCACCAGCAGCGCGCGCACACACAATGCTGGTGCACGCGCGCACCGTGCTGATAGTTTACAAAACACAGTGCTGATAGTTTACATAGCACAATGCTGATAGTTTAGTACAAATGTTACCTTTCAGCACTTTTGTACTAAACTATCAGCACCATGCTATGCAAACTATCAGCACTTTGCACGCGCGCGCCCACGTGTCAGCATTTGGTGAGTTCGTAGTTTGCACAATAAGGTGCGATGTTTTATATATTTAATTTCCCACGTGTCAGCATCTGGTGCGCTCTGCTGACAGCGCTTTGGGGGGATCCTATAGGTATCAGGTACAAACCACTCCTTATTGTGTAAACTACGAACCAATCCGAGCCATAGGATCCCCCCAAAGTGATGTCAGTAGAGCGCACCAGTTGCTGACACGTGGGAAATTAAATATATAAAGCACCGCACCTTATTGTGGAAACTACAAACTCACCAAATGCTGACACGTGGGCGTGCGCGTTACTGGTGTGTGCGCGCAAAGTGCTGATAGTTTGCATAGCATGGTGCTGCTAGTTAGCACCAAAAGTGCTTATAGTTTACATTTGTACTAAACTATCAGCACTGAGCTATGTAAACTATCAGCACTCGCGCTGCGCGCGTGGTCAACACGCGTTACTGTGCGAGCAAAGGCGCGCGCGAAGTGGCCACGTGTCAGCATCGTGCGCGCTCTAATGACGTCACTTTGACCGCATCCTGTGGCTTAAATTGGTTTGTAGTTTGCACGATAAGGGTGGTTTTTACTGGATAGCTACCATATATATATTTAATTGCCCATGTGTCAGCATCAGGTGCGCTCTGCTGAAATCACTTTGGGGGGATCCTATAGGTATTAGGTACAAGCCACCCCTTATTGTGCAAACTACGAACCAATCTGAGCCATCTGATCCCCCCAAAGTGATGTCAGTAGAGCGCACCAAATGATGACACGTGGGAAATTAAATATATAAAACACTGCACCTAATTGTGCAAACTACGAACTCATCAGATGCTGACATGTGGGCGCGCGCGCTGCTGGGGCACGCACGCACAGTTTTCATAGCACCGTGCTGATAGTTTACATTTGTACTAAACTATCAGCACCGTGCTATGTAAACTATCAGCACTCGCGCTGCGCGTGTGGTCAACACGCGCTACTGTGCGGGTAGAGGCGCGCACGAAGTGGCCAAGTGTCAGCATCACGCGCGCTCTGATGACGTCATCTTGGTTGCTCTTGTGGCTTAAATTGGTTTGTAGTTTGCACGATAAATGATGGTTTTTACTGGATACCCACCCTATATATATATATATATATGACTGGTATCATGTACAAACAAACCCTTATTGTGCAGACTGCAAACGCACGAGAGCCATAGGATCCGCCCAAAGTGACGTCAGCAGAGCGCCTCAGATGCTAACACGTGGGCGCGCGTCGCTGGTGCTGACATGTGGGCGCGCGCGCAAAGTGCGAATAGTTTATATAGCACGGTGCTGATAGGTTAATACAAAAAGTGGTGATAGGTTACATTTGTACTAAACTATCGACACCGCGCTATGTAAACTATCATCACCCGCGCTGCGCGAGTGGTCAACACGCGCTACTGTGCGGGCAGAGGCGTGCGCCAAAGTGGCCATGTCTCAGCACCGCGCGCGCTCTACTGACGTCACTTTGAGCGCATCCTGTGGCTCTCGTGCGTTCGTAGTTTGCACAATAAGAGGCGTCTGTACTGGATAACTACCCTATATATATATATATATATATATATATATATATATATATATATATATATATATATATATATAGATTCGGTATCATATGCGAACCAGGCCTTATTGTGCGAACTGCGAACTCACAAGAGAGCGACACGTGGCCTTTTGACGCGCGCACGCACATCTGCTCTTCAGGCGTCCGATTGGTGGGTCAAACTTGGCCGATCGATTGGTTAGTCTCGCCGATTAGTGGGTTAAACCAGGCCGATCAGATGGTTAGTCTCGCCGCTTATTAGGTTAAGCCTGGTCGATCAGCTGGTTAGTCTCGCCGAATAGTGGGTTAAACCTGGCCGATCAGCGGTTAGTCATATACATGTGGTACCAACAACCATATATATGACGTACCAGCACTATGTGCTTATTGTACCAACACTGTGTATGTATTGAATCAACATAATTGCATCGGCAGAATTGAACCAGAGCTAGAGCCAGTGTCAGAATTTTACAAAACCCTAGCATTTTTTTGGGTTGAAATGGCCTAGGGAGCAAATTCGTACTTTTAGATTCTGGATATTCTTTTTTGGTTTTCTGATTTCCTTTATTCATATTAGGACTTTAGGATTACTTTTCTTAGGGTTTAGGGTCAAGTTTTAGGGGTTTGGTTTAGTTGTACCAGTATTGTGTGCGTATTGTACCAGTACTGTGCGCGTATTGCACCGTATTGTACCAGCACTATGTGCGTATTATACCAGCACTGTGTGCGTATTGTACCTGCACTATGTGCGTATTGTACCAGCACTGTGTGCGTATTGTACCAGCACTATATGCGTATTGTACCAGCACTATATGCGTATTGTACCAGCGTTGTGTGCGTATTGTACCAGCACCACCACGGCCGATAGGCCAACAAAATCTGTGCGCTACCAGCAGCATGAGCGTGCGCGAAAACGACACGTGTCACCCTCTTGTGCGTCCGCAGTTCGCTCAATAAAGGCAGTTCTCACGTTATCCCGTCCATATATATATATATATATAGGAGTGCAATCAGGTGCGAACCAGGTGTTACAGTGTGAACCTGCGAATTCGCGTGTGTAATGTATCTGGTTTGAGGAAACATCATCCTCGGTTTGAGGTGAATATTCTCAGACAAAAATTTCTCAAACCAGAAACGCTATTTTCTCAAAGAAAAATATTGTTTTCTCAAACTTTTTTTTCATCAAACTGGGATGCTATTTTCTCAAACCATGTTCGCAATTTTCTCTAACCAGATTTGAGGTTCGTAGGCTCACACCGTAAAGAAGTTTTGCACGTGATTGTCTCCTTATATATATATATATATATATAAATTACCTAATATAACTCCAAATACGTACCATCCTTCAACTAAATTAATTGTATATTTCATTTGTTCACAAAATATACTCACACTATCTTTATTATCAATAAGAAACGATTGTCGTTAAATCTTTGTAAAATCTAACGATCAACTTTGTTTTTTAAGGGATAGTTTTTGAGAAAAGTTCTATAAACATAACACTTCCTTTTTTTTATATAAAATTTGACATAAATCATTTAGATTTAACGGAATTCATTGTTTAAAGGTAGTGTGCCAATGTGTTTTATGAACGAATGACCTTTACATGTATCGATCGTTAGAAAAGGCCGTACGAGAGTGCATATTTGAGGTTTACCTTATAATAAAGTGTAAACTAAGAATCACTATGAGATATATCATTAGAATAAATGGAAGGAAAACATATTCCCTCGCCTCCTTTTTCTATCCAGAAACGATGGACGCCCGAGAGTTTTCTTTTGCACGAAAGGTGTTAACGGCTCATCTTCCTTTCATCTCTCTCCCGCTTCCATATTGCCACGCTGCCTCCTCTATCCCCTTTGTATCTTGTAGAGATAACTTGGCCTCCCTCCAATGCCGCCTCAGAGCGGCCACCCTTGAAGAGGATAATGGGGATGTTAACTTGATTCTGGCTAAAACAACCCTAAAACCCAACGACGAGCCTTTCTAGTATGCTTAGGCAGGACATCTCCTGATTCATATGCATTTTAAAATCTAGTTTATATGTTTTAGCCTATGTTTAGTACTTTTTTAGTCCCGTTTTAATAAGAAATACTTAACTTTTCATATGTGATGAAACTCGTCCTGTTAGTGATAATTAACACCTAACCTTTCTATTTAAGCCCGTTTTGATTCTAGAAAAGCACATAAAGGCGCACTTATTTTTCCTTTTCAGTTTTGACACATGTGTGCTTTGCTTACGTTTTTTGGCTAGGAAATGGAGCTAAGCATGGACCTTGGAGCTTTCGGCACATTGAAAATGGAGTAGAAACCTCAAGAGTGAGTGTGGAATGAAGAAAGCAGACTTTGAACTCTTAGAAGCTGAGTGGTTTTGCATTTCCATGTGGTGGAGGACTAAAAATGATATCATTCCAGATTGGTTTGGGAAAACTGGACAAACCACCTTAGATTACGTCACCACGATAAAGATAAGGCCTCTTACGATGTGGAAATCCTAGAGACCACGGTGTGGGACATAATGCTCCACGGGGTCGCAAGTACAATTCATATTTTTTTAGGGTTCATGCCCCATGGAGTAAGAATCACATACTCAAATTTGTGAGATAAAACCCTAAGGGCCGGTAGTTACTCCTTACGGTGTGGAACGATGCAAAATCTGAAATATCTAAATAGGCACATCATAATTCGAATTAAAGAGTTCCTTAAGGATGAAACACTAAGTCTTGAGAAAGGGAGCCTGGAGGGTCTTTCCAAGGAGAGAGGGGGAGTTTCTTCATCATATGTATCTTCATTTAGCCTCTGAAGACAAGAAGAAGAAGAAGAAGAAGAAGAAGAAGAAGAAGAAGAAGAAGAAGAAGAAGAAGAAGAAGAAGAAGAAGAAGAAGAAGAAGAAGGCATTAATGAACACAAACAAGCAATCTTCATAATCAAAAAGTATAGATAATCAAAATACCCATTTGGATTACAATGATGTTCTTCAATCTCCAATCTCCTCTCTTATTTACTCTTAACTCCCATTCTCTTCTAAACTAACCCAAGTACACGTTATCCCCTTTCTAAACCTAACTTTTGACTTAAAACGTGTAAAAAACGAGTCTGAAATGAAATGGGAAAAACTCTCAGTCGCGCGCCGTGGACTAAGCCACGGTCTGTTGGCAAGGGTTTATCAAAAGAATGACACAAGAGGTCCTCTCACGCGATCAGCTGGCAAACCCGATGCATCTTGGCCTACGGTCTGCCTCTGAATCCGTTGCACCGTGGAGGCCAGACCATCGACGAGTCCCCTACACCTTGGGGCCCAGACCACTGAAGAATTCACTACACCTTGGGGGCCAGACCACCGTCGAGTCCCCTACAGATTGTTTTTTGGCATTCTCCGCTCACTTTCACTTCGAATTCTCAATTTTACCGTGAAACGGACCGCCTGCACAAAATGGAGGAAAATAACATTAAAGTAGACCAACTCGGGATAGAAAAACTCAAGATGTGGGCTTAAAAACTTCGAAAACCAGATGCATTTTGCGTCCACATTAGTTAACTTGTTCTCACAATTAGACATATTTTCTAAGGTGACCTTGACTTCTTCTACTAGGCTTATTCAACTTAAGTATACAAGTGATATACAATATGTCAGAGTATCTTGTCTGACATTCTACCAGACACACTGTCCATGACATGTGCTTGGTTGTTCACTGAGATGACTCCATAGAATCAATCTGCACCCTTTCTAGTGCTTGAGAGTTTGCATGACGTTGAACCTTCTTGTAGGAAATCTTCAACAGTTTATCAACATGACAGTTTCCACCGGTTTTTTTTAGTATTGAGCCTTGGAACTCCTATAACTTCCTTTTCTATAGATAACCTATGCACACTCTTTTGGTTCAAAAGTTCATGCCCTTGGCACCACAGTTTATGCGACTCTTGGTTACAAGTGTGTTGAAAATCTTTTATTTAACTATACACTTGTTGTTATTGAACTCCAAAATAAGATTTAAGTCACATATTTGACTTATACTGTGCAAATTTTCAGTGAGGCCATCAACTAGCAGGGCTTCAGTTAAACAATTGACTCCAGGGAACTTATTTTGGCCTTTATCTATTACTCAAGCTCTGACTCTATCACCATAGGTAACATATCCAACAGCTCCACTATCGAAGTACCAAACCTGATTGGTTGATGCTTAACGAGTGGAGTAGGCAATGTTGGCATGATAGGTGTTTCCCTTGATCTTACATTTCTTCATTTCCTTTTGAAATTCTGATCGCTTGACACTATTTAAGAAAGATGTCACTTTAAATATTACATCATATAAACTGACATCTTTTCTTAAATAGTTTGGTTGAAGACTGAGCTAACATGAATGCTTATTTGTATGATGACGATGAGATGTCAAACTTGATTTTCTGACTTGTCTGATGACATCTCACTACTCGGAGTATGAACGGTACAATAAGAATAAAGAAATCAAACACAGAGACACTGAATTGTTTATCTTTTCTTCATCTTATTTCTTGTATATCGCGTTGAAACTTCTGGATGTATGAATTTATTATGTTTTTATCGAGTTTTTTCTGTTCTTGTATGAAGATGAATAATTGTTGAAGGTTTTTGCAAAGACTTCTAGCCTATTTTTATTTTATGTACTAAAGTTTCCACCTTTGTGTTATGGGGTCATAAAACTCAAAGGCGAACTTAATAATGATTATTAGATTGTTTATGTGGTTTAGTCATTAATAGATCAATTACATGTTTTGGTTGTAAAATCAAAGCTTTTTAAAAACCAATTTCATGAGAGCGGGTTGGTTTTGCTAGAAAGACCTACTCAGATGATTCGATCGGCTAACTCTATAGTTGGACGGGTGGATCACTTGGAAGAAAAATGCTAGTGGGGGTCAAGTGTGACTCATGGAGCGAGATATGTTTAACCTTATAGTAAAGGACTAATCAATTCAAGCAATAGTCATGGATCCATCCATGGAAGAAACTGGCGAAATATTTGTGAATGGTGTGCTAGCTACCATGGACAATATGAGATGACGAGTTGCAGAAGGGAGATGACAACCCTAACCTCCAATGCATAGCCTAAAAAACTCGTAGTTCGTTGCTAGGTATTGAATCATAGTTCTTTCAAGATGAAGTCGTAACTATTTTCCTTTAACGCCGATGGGAATTATCATGCTTTAGCTCTTCAAAAAAATTTAGAAAGAAAGAAAAGTATTTTTAAATCGATTATTGATTCTAACCTCTATCTAGGGAAGACATACATAACACATAACATGACCAACCTTAAAGTTTTAAACTTTCTTTACTCCCACTTGATTGTGGTATTCTTGGATTTTTGGCGCTTCAAAAACTTAGGTAACTTGGTTCTCAAGAAAGGTTTAGAGACTAAGCTCCGCTGAAACTAAGTTCGGGGATTTATAAGCTTGCCTTTTATACGGGTTTATTCGGCGAATACTATCAACAAAGGTAGAGATCCTCATGATATTATCCAAGGTGGTTCATGTGACTTGCCACATGAATTTGATAGCGAGGATTAGTGATCCTAGAAGGATACCAAAGCACTTCCCAACAAGTTATGTAAACAAAACATAACACCACAAGCACATGACTTTTCATTACTCATATTGCATGAGTATAGCATACATACAATTATATCTTGTCTCTACATGTACCAAATTCTCACCCATAATCTCATTGCTCCTCTTCGATCTCCATCAAGGGTGTTCTCAAACATTTGGAGCCACTCAACCTTACACAAGACATTCTAGCATGTGAATTGCACTTGTATATATGTACATATATGAATAGGGAAAAGATAACTACATTAGGGTAATGACAACTTTAGTTTAGGTGAACACTAGGAATTAAGTTACCAAACACTTCCATGTGGGATCAACCGGTACTTTCATGTTAAACTATACTAAGCTTTCGGTAGTCATACACATGTACATATATTGAGTCTTTTTGAGAATGGCCATTGTAACAAGGTATAAACTTGTTGGGCGAGATGAATAATTGGAAACTAGCATGTGGTAAATAAAGAGATCATATGGAGGGTTTGGTCGTGTGATCACTCTCTCGGTATGACCCGACATTGCAAGTATCGCAAGGATGACTCGGGACATGTGCATGAACCGATGACAGGAGGCGAGACAACGACCACAACTCAATTTGTAAAATGAAATCTTGTCATGATGACGCCGCTACTGGGGATATCAAATCGGTTGGTCATTCTTGGTAAATGGTATCTCATCTTGGTAGAGCTACATCTATCCCTGATATTTGAGCTCAAAACTATGTTTTTGGTATGTCCCCTCTCGCTAAGAATTTGTAAATTTTGGAGCAAAAAAGAGACAAAAATAAAGCGAGAGGAAGCTAAATGCCTCAATACCTTAGTCGACTACCCGTCGTATACCAAAATCGTGTACTAACTAGTACCCGGTATGCGTACCCACCGTATATTTGAAATGAATACTACCATGTACTGGGCCCGTGTATCCACCAACTACTAGCACCAAGTACTACCTAAAATCAATCATTGTACTCTCTGATTATGACCACAGATGTAAGAACCATTCCCGGTCAACGCCAGTCAAACCGACGAAAAACAAGAAAATTTAAAAAAATTGGACACACTTAAATTTTACCCCGAGGGTCATAGCGGATTTAATTTGACCCCGATATCGACCAAAGTGAGTTCTGGGGGACTCGGGGCAACTTTCTGACCAATTTGGGAAAGGTTGACTTTTTGTTGGAAAAGTCAATCGAGCGACGTTTTGGTCCGTTCGAGGCTCGTTTTGGATCCAAAAAGCTTAGTCGTCGTTACAGCGGTCTTAGTTGAGCCGTTTCCTTGTAGCCCGTGAAGTTTCGTAATTTCTTGGAAAATGAGCCCGAGACGGCCGAATTTCGCGAATCTGATTGAAAAATATCTACAAAGATATTTTTCTAACTCATGGGACCCACAAGACACTTGTCATAAAGATGGTGGTAGTTGGTTTTTAAAATAAAGAAAAAGAAAGGGTGTGTGTTAGTTTTGTAATTAAATGGTAGTTGGTTGTTTTTGAACAAAACAAAAGGAAGACTAAGGGGGAAGTGTCGGCCATTTTAGAAAAAGGGAGAGAAGTAGAGAGAGAAAGAAAAGAGAGAAGAAAAGAGAGAAAGTGTTGGAGTTTTGTGATTTCCCGACAATTCGACCGACGGATCGTCTCAACGGTTGAAGAATCGAGCTCACATCGTCATTCCCTACGGTGAGAACCTATTCGATTCTCGTTTTGGTACGTTTGAATTTTGGGGTTTGAGTTTAAACGATTCAAATATGGTTGGGTTTTGGTTAAAATTACTTTAAAGATGAATGGTTGAAGTTTAGGGTTCGTTAGGAACGTTTTGGGGCGAAAAGGAAATTTTCCCATTATGGTCGTGTGGGGCCCACGTGTTCGGGTCTCGGGTTTTCATGTTCGGGTGGTTTTGGACGAACCGTAAGTCGTTAATTCACACCCGGAACGAATTTTGGAATTAAATTGTGAAAGTTGGGAATTTCGGGTTTAGAAACTTTAAACGCGAATTAAATCGCTCGGAAGTCGGAAATTGATTCCGTCGATTGCATTGGAACCCTTGAATTATTCTACGATCGTAGAAATGAAAACGGGAATTTTCGGAGCCCCGGAAGGGCGTTTTCAAAACCCGGGCAGATTCGCCGAGCCGGGCGAATCAGGCCTTTCCGTGCCCATTATTGACAATGTCGAGTAATTGGGAAGTTTGGGAGTGATCGACATTGTCGGGGTTGAGTTTGGGCGTCAAATTCATTAAAATTCATCTTTGTCTGCAAACTTAAAAGGTGTTTTAATTGTGATCTTGTTAGATCGTGCCGAGGACCGCGGCAAGGGAAAGCTAGGCGAGTGATCGCGAGCACGCCGGAGCTTGGGCGTGGACTTTTGGGAAAGCGTTACGAGGTAGGGAAAAGTAGCCGGATATCGGCCCTGACTAGGGAAAGTTAACAATAGAAATGCATGTGACACTTGGGTGTCGTGGGTTAAGTAAGTTTATCGAACAATAGAAAGGCAGGCGACACCGGGTGGTGTCGTATGATACGGGATCGTATCGAACAATAGAAATGCATGTGACACTTAGTAGTGTCGTAGGAGCAGTGAACGTATTGATATTAGAAATACTTGAGGCATTTGGTTATCCCCGGAGGTTGATTGTATTGTCTTGGGTGGCCATGAGTGCCCGTGGGGTTCTTGAGCCCGTGTTTTATTGTTGGTGTCTTGGGTGGCCATGAGTGCCCGTGGGGTTGTTAAACCCGTATTTTACTGTTGGTGTGTCTTGGGTGGCAATGAGTGCCCGTGGGGTTATTAAACCCGTATTTTACTGTTGGTGTGTCTTGGGTGGCCATGAGTGCCCCTGTTGTTATTAAACCCGTATTAGACTGTTGGTGTGTCTTGGGTGGCCATGAGTGCCCGTGGGGTTGTTAAACCCGTATTTTACTTTTGGTGTGTCTTAGGTGGCCATGAGTGCCCGTGGGATTGTTAAACCCGTATTTTACTGTTGGTGTGTCTTGGGTGGCCATGAGTGCCCGTGGGGTTGTTGAAACCGTGTTTTACTGTTGGTATCTTGGGTGGCCATGAGTGCCTGTGGGGTTGTTGAACCTGTGCTTTACTGTTGGTGTCTTGGGTGGCCATGAGTGCATGTGGAGTGTTAAACCGGTGTTGTTGCTGTTTGTTGAACTTTGCTTGTGATTGTGATTGTGGTTGCCTGAGGATGGGGTGTGATAGGTCGACCGCCTGATCCGACCGCGTGTCGGGAAAAGTGCGACAGGTCGACCGCCTGATCCGACTGCGTGTCGGGAAAAGTGCGACAGGTCGACCGCCTGATCCGACTGCGTGTCGGGAAAAGCTGTGTGGGTATTGGCTAGACAGGCCGACCGCCTGATCCGACTGCGTGTCGGGAAAAGTTGCGTGGGCACTGAGCAGTTGGAGTGCGATCCTTTGTGATCTTCTTTGGTGTGCGATCCTTTGTGATCTTGGGTGTTGTGTGGTTATCTTTTGAGTCTTTGGTGGAAGTCGTAACCGCTTTGTTGGGTCTACATTACGTATCCGGGTGTTGAGTCGGTTGGGGAAGGTAACAGTTGTGTGTCAGTCGGGTTACTTGAGTTGGGGATATTAGTCCCCGGTGTTGGGTTTGTTGTTGGTGTTTCCGGCATTGTCTGCTAGTATGCCGTAGTCAGTCTGGTATCCGTGGTGGTGAGCGAACGCTCACCCCTAGCTGCTTTTCCTACAGGTACTGGTCGCGGGGCGGACTAGGTGAGCTCTCGAAGCTTGAAGAGCTGGGAGCGGGAGTCCGGGTTTACTTTTGAGTGTAGCGACGTACGCCTTGTCTTTTGTCCACTTGTTTTGGACGTGCTTTTGAGTTGTAAATTATTATTTTTTGATTAACTAAATGGTGATTTTAAGCGATTTATTTAAAAGGTCTGAAAATGGTTTTATTGTTTTACCGTTCGCGTTCCGGGTTCGGTTCTACTGAATTTGGGGCGTGACAGCTTGGTATCAGAGCTCGAGGTTTCACACCTCGGACTGTACGTCAATTAGGTGGGAGGGTCGAGTCTGTAAAAGTCCCGTCGTGCGTTGGGTACGCAAGTCGGAAACCGTGTGTGGACCCGTAGGGACTTGAGTCCTGTTTGTGATTGTGTGTATGTGAATTATTATAATTACTGGCATACTGATTGTGTGTTGCTGCGTGAAACGTTTTTAAGTTGTCGCGACTCGACTCAGGAGCGCTCCTGTAGTCGAACGTGACGGTGTTGACGTCAAATGGGTACAATGTAGTTCGGGGACGCCTGGACCGGGTTGTAACTACCTGATGTCAAGAAATGAGGTTTTATAATGAAAAGGAGAAAGTTTTAAAATTGGTTGGCCCTGTGGGCGTGTGTTGAATTGGTTGGTCCGGTGGGCGTGTTCTGAAATTTGTTGGCCCGGTGGGCGTGTTTTGATTTTTGGTTGGCCTTGTTTGCTTGTGTTTGACGTTGGGTTACTTGAATTTGTCTGTGAGTCGTTGTACGTGTGGTCGGTAATTTGGTGATCGAGCGTGTGTGACGCTTAAAACTATTTTTGGGGTTAAAAAGGGGTAAAAAAAACCGAGTCTGAAACAATTTTGGGAAATAGGCCTGCGCGAGCGTCACGGACCCGTGACGGAGCAGCGCGTTTTGGCGAGTTTTAGGCCTTCGTCACGGCTCCGTGACCCCAACCGTGACGGGGTCTGTCACGGATCAGTGATTCCTGTCTCGTTCCACCGTCTTGGTTGCGCAGTTTGAGTGTTGGTTTTGCGTGGCTGTGTTCACGGTTGTGTTGGTTGTAGAGGTCGTAAGTTCGGTATTAAAGGGTGAGGTCTTAGGATCGAGATGTTAGTCTTAGTGCCCGTAGTTCAATCCTAAATGTCCAAATGTATATATCATCGTTAGCAATAAAATTAAAGCGGCTTTATATTACTTATGTGTTGGAGTAATATATCGATGTGTGCTCTGATCTATGCCCACCATGCGAATAGAACCATAGATCGAGATAGATCACACTCGATGGGTCCCTAGTCAACAAAGCTTCACTAGAAGCGACTAGTATGAAAGATGGCTCTTTATGGCTTACGTTCTGTTAGTCATTGGAATGAGATTCCGGAGTCTGATCATAAATATCATGTGGGACATGATATTGGACGACCCGCCCTGAATATGTGCCATAGATTAAGTCATGAACATATTCAGTGTTGTAGCTTGTCATGTATCCTTAGACCAAGGAGTCTTTGTGATCGCTATGTAGTCAACAACTGAGTTTGACCTGAGCCTAACGTTGTCCGTAACAGGGCTTCCATAACGGCCAGGATTGGCTTGGGGACGGGCTACATGAGTGACACGAAAGGCGGCTAAGGGATTTATCCCTCATACTGAGGTATGGGAAAGATATCGGTTCTCGGCCGCTTGATCGAGAGTGACTGAAAGAATAGCATGGCCATGCACATGATACTGGGTATCATATCTTCAGTCATCTCACATATCAAGGAACGGTGATTGAGAATAATAAGGATGACGGCTCTATGCCTTATCTCAATCAGGATATCGGAGATAAAAGGATAATGACAGGGATGACGGAAAGGTTAGAATCGACAGGGTCGATTCGTTATGCAATGTCAGGCAATACTAAAGTCTCGTTAGTTGCCACTTAAATAGGATCAAGTAAAATGGGATTTTACGTTGATCTATTGACATGCATAAACCTAAGGGTCACACCGGAGGATGAAACTCATTGACACATTTATGGAGAATGGCCAAAAGGGAGTTGTCTCGGGACATGACCAAAACTGGGTTTTGGGTCATGTGCTCGTACGTGAATAGGACTTTACGGATCGAGACAAGGCTTGGAGTCTTGGGATTGATCGCGTCGGATAATGTTGGACATTTCCGGTATGGAAGGCTTGGAGGCGATGAGCGAATCACGGGACCTCGTTCGAAATGGCCACGGGCCATGTTCCAAGAGGCCCATGAAAGGCCCATGCAACCAAGGCCCATGGAACTAATTAATCAAGTCTTGATTAATTAGTACTAAGTAAGCAAGACAAAGATTAAGGTGTTGGTGATTCACCACCTAACCCAATCTTGTCTTGCCATACTTGTCCTATTTACACCTTACTTGACACCATACTTGTCCCATGCCTTTAGTTGGACAAGTATGGGTTTTGTTATGTTTAAGTCATCTTTTTTCAACATAACAAACACAAGACAAGAATAGGAAACACATTTTCTCTCCCTCTTCCATGGCCATTTCGGGTTTGGCTAGTTTCCTCCTCCATTTTTGTGTTCTTGAGTCCTCAAAGAGAAGAACTACGTGGCTTTGATTCCCATGTGGATACGTAGGCGTCTTGGAGACTCAAGCCAATCATTCGTTAACCGGTGTTCTTGTTTTGGTAAGAACTAGTGCTGAATTTTTCTCTTGTTAATCCATTCTTTGTTAGTTGTTTCATGGTTCTAATTGTCTCTTGGTTTTCATTGATTTTCCGCTGCGAGTTGGTTCATCTCCAACCTTACCTCGAGACCCAACAGTGGTATCAGAGCCGTGCTACCTTCGGGATTCACAAGACGGTGTTCAAAGTTTCGGTTTTGCTTGAAAGTTTCGTTTTTGGCATGTTATTTTGCTAAATTGTTTGATAACATGTTTTAAATTATTGTTTATGGATTTAATGCATGTAAAATGAAATTTTGAAAATTATTTCAAATCTGGAAATTTTGAAAAAAAATTTGATTTTTCGGGTCTCGGGAGCGGGACTCTCGGGGAGCCGAAACCGGGACCGAACGGGGCTCCGTTGGACGGAGCTAGGCCAAGCATGACCATTGGATGGTTGATATGCCAAGGCTAAACCGTTTTGTTAGTTATGACGAGTTTGGAACCATCATGACGAACTCGAAGATCAAATGTTCAAAAGTTTCATTTTTGAACGGTTTCGATAAACCGAGCATCAAAAATTTTCGAAACTTGGCTATTAATTAAAACCGGAAAATCACATGATGTTTGATAACATTCTTGTTTGATAACACGATGTGTGATGTGATGTTGGCATGGTGCACATAATAGCCCCGAGCTCAATTTAATTATTTATCGCTTTTCACGGCCTGCGAGCCGTTAGAGGTAACGTGTAATTATTCTTTCAAGGTGTGGTCGTCGAACCACTTGTTTGTAATATTTATTTATTCCCGACCTGCGAGTCGTGTATTAAATTGTAATATTTTACTCAAGATGAAGAAAGGGCGAAAAGGTCATTTGGTGGCTTTTCGGGTGTTGGCATCGGCTTGGAGTCGGTGGAGCTCAAGAAGCTAGTGGGAGTTAGTTTAGGGGGCTATTATGTGCACATTTATCGCTTTATACTTGGTTTAGTTTATGCATGATTAATTCTATGTGCTTTAGAATTGCATGCCTAACTTTATTTACCGAGCATATCACCTCACATGCAAAGATAAAATTGGAATTTTAATCCTTGTGTGTGAGCCCTTAGAATCGTCATTACATTGGATGTAGTTGATGGGTTCGAAGGAAGAATTACATTGGATGTAATTTGAGGCATCATTGCATTTGGAATGTAGTTGATGTGCTCATCGCATCTAGGATGTGTCAAAGTTTTAAACACAACCGGACAAGTAAAAACGGGTCATGTCCGATACCTCCCAATTATCAACACCTTACTACCTCCCCGTCCTATGGGTGTCGTGCGCATTAGCGGAGCATCCATGGGAAAGCGGGGTAGTAGGTTTGGACGACATATGTGGGTGTCGTGCGCATTAGCGGAGCACCTACATAGTGACGGGCCATAGTTGAAAATTGGTGGACCCGACTACGATTCTCAGCCTGAGGTTGAGCTAGGGTAACAGATAGGGTAAGCCGTGTACATAAGTGCATACCCTAGCCAAGAGTCACATTGGATGTGATTGGATGGAGTCCTACCTACATAGCTCGATTAAGTGGTGAGCATTAGTTCAGCTTAATCGAGTGAATCAAGGATCTTGGTTTCAGATTCTAAAGGTTTAGAATTGATTGTTGGTGTTTAAGCTTGATCTTCATAAAATTTATTCAGTTTACTGATTGAATTTTATCTGTTGTAGATCAAATGGCAAATTCAGCGAACATTAATAGTTTGTCATTAAAAACCATTCTTGACAGGGTCAAGCTAAATGGGACAAACTATTTGGACTGGTACAGAATTTTGAGGATAGTCCTCAAGTCTGAACGCAAAGAATATGTCCTTGACAAGGCTGTCTCTAAGACCATATCAGAGTTACATGAAGTGTCATTAACTGCTGAGAAGAATATCTCAGGGATCTGGGATCCAAGGATATTCTGATGGTCAACAAGGGAATTGGAAGTGGCAAGGGCTGGGCCCATGCGCACTTGGCATGAAAGATGAGACACCTGAGAATGTCTGCTTCTACTGCCAACAGCCTGATCATTGGAACCGGGATTACAGGAAGTTCACGGCTGATCTGAAGAAGGGCAGTGGGACTGCGCCTTCATCAAATAGCCTGGATGATCTGAAGAAGGGCAGTAGGACTGCGCCTTCATCAGGAAACCTGGATGATCTAAGGAAGGGCGGTGGGATCGTGCCTTCATTCGGTATTAACTCTATAGAGCTACATCTCTCTACTTCCAAAGATTCATGGGTATTAGATACCATGACTGAATCTCACACATGCACTAATATATGGTGGCTGAAAGTAGGAGAGATTTGGAAAGCACGAAATGGACCTCAGAGTTGTGGCAACTGCTGTAGGATCCATGAGTCTTGCTTTGCCAAGAGGTCTTGTCTTAGTATTGTATAATGTATATTGCATACCTACTTTTAGTAGGAATATTATATCTGTATCCGTGTTTGACAAGGAAGGATATAATGTTAATATTGGAAATGGAGTTTTCAATGTTCTATGCAATGATATGTTTTATACCAGTACTGACATGGTTGGAGGATTGTACATATTAGATATGGGTAACAATGCCTCAAGTTCTATATATTCCGTTAATACCAAGAGGTCTAAATCCAACAATTTAAACCTAACTCTGTTATGGTACTGTCATTTGGGTCGCATAAACAAGAAGCGCCTATCAGCACTTCAGAAGTGCGGGCTTTCAGGTTCATTCGAATTCCATTCGATCGATAGGTGCAAGGTTTGTTTGATGGGCAAAATGACTAAAGTGCCCTTTATCGATCGCGATGAAAGGGCGGGTGAATTATTGGGGCTGATACACTCGAATGTGTGTAGACCAATAAGTTCACTTGCCAGGAGGGGTTTTAGCTACTTTATCACATTTACTGATGATTACAGTAAATATGGTTATGTCTATTCGGTGAGACATAAGTCTGAAGCTTTTGATAAATTCAAAGAGTTTAAGACTATAGTAGAAAACCAGCTCGACAAAGGTATTAAGGCACTTCGATTGGATCGAGGTGGAAAATACTTGACCACAGAGTTATTAGATCATCTAAAAGAGAATGGGATCCTTTTGGAATGGACTCCTCCTAGGTCACTGTAGTTGAAAGGTGTAGCCAAACGGAGAAATCGGACATTGTTAGACAATGGTCTGTTCCATGATTAGTTGGACTGATCTCCCAATCTCTTTTAGGGGTTTTGCTCTAGAGACGACCGCATTCATAGTGAATCGGGCTTCGACGAATGGTGTGGAAGGGACACCATTTTAAAAATGGTACGGGATGATGCCCGCTTTGTCCTTCCTAAAGATTTGTGGTTGCGAGGCTTATGTGAAACATTTGGTTTCGACTAAGCTCGAACCAAGATCTGAGATATGCACCTTCGTGTGGTATCCCAAAGCAACAAGGGGATACTATTTCTACAATCCCAGTGAGAACATGGTGTTCGTCGCTTGGGGTGGGGTCTTTATGGAAAAAAAGTTTTGTTTCCAAAGACGTCATTGGGAGGACTGTGCATCTCGAAGAAATTCAGGATGGTACAGATCTGTCTAAACCAATTAGCAACCCTGTAGAAAGGAGCCAGAGATTGTCGTAGAGTAAGAACCAATTCCTGTTACAATTCCGGAAGGTCCAAGGCGATTTGAAAGGATCAATCTTCCACCTCCAAGATATGGTATCCGGAGGTGACAATGAAGTCATGGTGGATCACGATGATCCAGCCACCTTTCAGGAAGTCGTGGATGGGCCCAACTCCGAGTTATGGCTGGGAGCCATGAGGGAGGAAATGCAATCCATGTCGGACAACCGAGTCTGGGAACCGGTTGATCCCATCAATGGTGTGAGGACCATAGGATGCAAATGGATCTTCAAGGTGAAGATGGACATGGACGGCAACCCTCTGACCTACAAAGCTCAACTGGTGGCGAAAGGTTATAGGCAGATCCAATGGATTGACTATGAGGAAACCTTCTCCTTAGTGGCTATGGTCAAAATCGATCCAAATTCTTCTTGACATAACTGCGTATCATAATTACGAGATATGGCAAGTGGATGTCAAAACCGCTTTCCTAAATGGAAATTTGACTGAGTACGTTTTTATGTCTCGGCCCAAAGGTTTTGACGATCCGAAGAATAAAGGAAAGATTTATAAGTTGTTGAAATCCATTTATGGATTGAAACGAACTTCTCGGAGTTGGATCCTTCGTTTTGATGAAGCTGTAATTGGATTTGGCTTAATCAAGAACGAGGATGAATCTTGCGTTTATAAGAAGGCTAGTGGGAGCAATATTACCTTTCTGGTTCTCATTGAAAACGACATCCCAACCTTGCACGAGACTAAAGCTTGGTTGAGGAAGTGTTTTTCAATAAAGGACTTAGGCGATGCTTCTCATATCTTAAGGATTAAGATATGTAGAGATCGCACCAAGAGGGTCTTGGATTTAAGTCAGGGAACCCATGTGAACAAGGCATTGAGTAGGTTCTTAATGCTCGATTCAAAGAAAGGACTCTTACCCACTAGTCATGGCATTCATCTCAGCAAGACTCAGTGTCCTAAGACACCTGATGAGCTGAAAAGGATGATGAGAATCCTATGCGCCTGGGGGCAGGATCGATCATATATGCCATGACATGTATGAGACCAGACGTCTCGTAAGCCTTATGTTGTACCAGTAGACATCATTCTAACCCGGGGGAAAGATGATGCTGAACTAGTCGTCGAAGGATGAGTAGACGCTAGTTTTCCAAGACAAATCCAGATGACTTTAGAAGTCAATCAGGATATGTGTTTACGCTGAATGGCAGAGCTTTAGCTGGGAAAGCGTAAAGCAAGATACCATTGCCGAATCTACGACAGAGGCCAAGTACATGGATGCTGCAGAGGCAGCTAAGGAGGCTATGTGGATTTGGAAATTCATGGCAGGGCTGGGTGTAATTAAAAACCCATCCAGTCCGGTGAATCCATTTTGCGACAACACAAGGGCCATTGCGCAAGCTAAAAGCCTAGATCGCATAACAAATCCAAACATGTACTGCGGCGTATCCACCTCATCAGATAAATACTGAACTGAGGTGAAGTGAAGATAACCGATATTGCAACAGATGATAACATAGCCAACCCTTTGACTAAGGCAGTGTCACTGCCTGAACATGTTAGACATGTAAAGTCGATGGGGACATGTTGGAGTTTAGATTGGAACTAGGGCAAGTGGGAGATTGTTAGTCTTAGTGCCCGTAGTTCAATCCTAAATGTCCAAATGTATATATCATCGTTAGCAATAAAATTAAAGCGGCTTTATATTACTTATGTGTTGGAGTAATATATCGATGTGTGCTCTGATCTATGCCCACCATGCGAATAGAACCATAGATCGAGATAGATCACACTCGATGGGTCCCTAGTCAACAAAGCTTCACTAGAAGCGACTAGTATGAAAGATGGCTCTTTATGGCTTACGTTCTGTTAGTCATTGGAATGAGATTCCGGAGTCTGATCATAAATATCATGTGGGACATGATATTGGACGACCCGCCCTGAATATGTGCCATAGATTAAGTCATGAACATATTCAGTGTTGTAGCTTGTCATGTATCCTTAGACCAAGGAGTCTTTGTGATCGCTATGTAGTCAACAACTGAGTTTGACCTGAGCCTAACGTTGTCCGTAACAGGGCTTCCATAACGGCCAGGATTGGCTTGGGGACGGGCTACATGAGTGACACGAAAGGCGGCTAAGGGATTTATCCCTCATACTGAGGTATGGGAAAGATATCGGTTCTCGGCCGCTTGATCGAGAGTGACTGAAAGAATAGCATGGCCATGCACATGATACTGGGTATCATATCTTCAGTCATCTCACATATCAAGGAACGGTGATTGAGAATAATAAGGATGACGGCTCTATGCCTTATCTCAATCAGGATATCGGAGATAAAAGGATAATGACAGGGATGACGGAAAGGTTAGAATCGACAGGGTCGATTCGTTATGCAATGTCAGGCAATACTAAAGTCTCGTTAGTTGCCACTTAAATAGGATCAAGTAAAATGGGATTTTACGTTGATCTATTGACATGCATAAACCTAAGGGTCACACCGGAGGATGAAACTCATTGACACATTTATGGAGAATGGCCAAAAGGGAGTTGTCTCGGGACATGACCAAAACTGGGTTTTGGGTCATGTGCTCGTACGTGAATAGGACTTTACGGATCGAGACAAGGCTTGGAGTCTTGGGATTGATCGCGTCGGATAATGTTGGACATTTCCGGTATGGAAGGCTTGGAGGCGATGAGCGAATCACGGGACCTCGTTCGAAATGGCCACGGGCCATGTTCCAAGAGGCCCATGAAAGGCCCATGCAACCAAGGCCCATGGAACTAATTAATCAAGTCTTGATTAATTAGTACTAAGTAAGCAAGACAAAGATTAAGGTGTTGGTGATTCACCACCTAACCCAATCTTGTCTTGCCATACTTGTCCTATTTACACCTTACTTGACACCATACTTGTCCCATGCCTTTAGTTGGACAAGTATGGGTTTTGTTATGTTTAAGTCATCTTTTTTCAACATAACAAACACAAGACAAGAATAGGAAACACATTTTCTCTCCCTCTTCCATGGCCATTTCGGGTTTGGCTAGTTTCCTCCTCCATTTTTGTGTTCTTGAGTCCTCAAAGAGAAGAACTACGTGGCTTTGATTCCCATGTGGATACGTAGGCGTCTTGGAGACTCAAGCCAATCATTCGTTAACCGGTGTTCTTGTTTTGGTAAGAACTAGTGCTGAATTTTTCTCTTGTTAATCCATTCTTTGTTAGTTGTTTCATGGTTCTAATTGTCTCTTGGTTTTCATTGATTTTCCGCTGCGAGTTGGTTCATCTCCAACCTTACCTCGAGACCCAACACGAGACTCATCAATAACCTACGGTAGTGATACAGCGCCTCGGTGTGAGAGTCTCACCACGGAGAGGGGCTAGGGTTGGTGCGCTACGGCGCCATACGAACTAGGTTTCCCCTACGTGAACAGGTGGTTCGAGGTTTCCTTCACGTGAGTGGGTTATTCGAGGTCTCCCTCGCGTGAACGGGTGGTTTGAGGTTTCCTTCACGTTAGTGGGTTATTTGAGGTTCCCTACATGATCGAGTAACTAGGGTATCGAGGTTGTGAGCAATAGTGGCTTGCGGAATTGAGAATAGGATCTCCGTTGAGGTTTCCCTACGTGATCGAGTAATTGGGATATTGAGGTTGTGAGCAATAGTGGCTTGCGGAGTTGAGAACATGGTCCCCGTTTGAGGTTTCCCTACGTGATGGGGTAATTGGGGTATTGAGGTTGTGAGCAATAGTGGCTTGCGGAGTTGAGAACATGATCCCCGTTTGAGGTTTCCCTATGTGATCGGGTAATTAGGATATTGAGGTTGTGAGCAATAGTGGCTTGAGGAGTTGAGAATATGATCCTCATTCGAGGTTTCCCTTACGTGAGCGAGTATTTGAGGTATTGATAGCGTGAGCAGTGTGACGTTTTGGTATCATGGTTTGAGGTACTGGTTTGCCCTGGTTAGATTGGTAAGTCGTTAGTGCTTCACTAGTATGCCATAATCGAACGGGTGTCCGTGGAGGTGAGCAGAACGCTCATCCCCTTTACTACTTTTCCCGCAGGGGACGAGTAGCGAATACTGGTTTGGTTGCGGAAAGTTATAAGTAAATGCATAGAGGATTGTGTGACGGTTGTGCTATACCTTATCGGTGTGACTAATGGAGTGGTTGTTCGGTCTCTGATTTGGGCGTCATTTTTATTGGATATCGGGGCATCACACTCGTTTGCTTCCTCGAGTTGTGCTGAGATGTTGGGGCTGAGTTTAGAGCCGTTGAGTCCACCCCTGCGTCTGGATACGCCGGTTGGGGTGTTGTGGTGTTGACTATGGTCTGTCGTGCCTGCGGAGTTAGAGAAGCGAACCGATACAAGAGGTTCGAGAGAGGGCTCAAGAGCCCTGATGCTGGATTGAGTCCTCACCCCGAGGATTCGGGCATGTTCGGAGTTGGTAGGCACGACGACGGTAGAGGAGCAAGGTCTTAGAGAGACCGCGAGGTTCGGTGAGGTTCGGCAGCGACTGAGCTTGTGCGTGTATCCGTGGGAAGGATACTTACGAAATGACAGCCTTTAACGTGATCCTGAGAATGGATTGGCGGGCGAAGTACCAAGTCAAATATCGACTGTTACAGGCGACGAGTGACGGTGTCAGCAGGCAACACGGAGGTTTCGTGTATTCTGGGCAGTAAGAGCAGGGTTCTCTTGTCGGCGTTGTCCGCAGTGGAGGAAGCATCAGTCGTGCAGAGCCGAGAGTTACATCGAGTGGTGTGCGAATTCCCCGAGGTCTTTCTTGAGGAGTTGAGCGGGTTGCCACCAGTTTGTGCGGTGGAGTTCGGAATAGACCTGGTGCCGGGAACGACACCGATATCGATGGCACCTTACAGGTTTGCGCCAGTAGAGTTGACCGAGCTGAACCGTCGGCTCGAGGAGCTTCGGGAGAAGGGGTTTATCCGGCCGAGCACATCGTCGTGGAGAGCGACAACACTCTTCGTGGAGAAGAAGATTGGGGAGCTTCGGATGTGCATCGACTACCGGAGGCTGAACAGGGTTACGGTGAAGAACCAATACCCGATGCCGAGAATTGACGACTTGTTCGACCAGTTGAGAGGGTCGACATGCTTCTCGAAGATTGATCTGCAATCCGGATATTACCAATTGCGAGTCCGGAAGGAGGACGTTGCATAGACTGCATTCCGGACACGCTAGGGGGCATTACGAGTTCTTGGTGATGCCATTTGGACTGACGAACGCACCTGCAGCGTTCATGGATCTGATGAACAGTATATTCCGGCCGTTCTTAGATCGATTTTTGGTGGGGTTTGTGAACGACATCTTGAACTACTCGCAGAACGAGGCGGCGCATGAGGAACATCTAATGGGTGTTCAGACCCTGTTGCGCACACGTCAGCTATACGCCAACCGGGAGAAGAACGAGTTTTGGCTCGCTGAGGTGAGACGCCTCGGTCACGTTGTGTCCCGTGACGGTATGTTGGTCGATCCGGCGAAGATCGGCGCGGTTTTGAAGTGGGCGCGGCCCATGAGCGTCTTCGAGATCCGTAGCTTCTTGGGGCTTGCGGGATATTATCGGCGGTTCGTCCAAGACCTTGCGCGTCTAGCCGCGCATATGTTTTTTTCACGCAAGGGAGTCGGGTTTGTGTGGACGGAGGATTGTGAACGTGCGTTCACGGAGTTGAAGACTCGTCTGACTACCGCTCCAGAGTTGATAGTGCCACAGCGAGGGGTCGGATACGAGGTATATTGTGACGCGTTCGGGGAAGGACTGGCAGCGTGCTAATGCAGTTAGGTAAGGTGGTTGCCTATGGCTCCAGGTAGTTGGAGACGCGCGAGCGCAACTGCCCTACCCATGACCTGGAATTAGCAGCGATAGTGTTCGCGCTGAAAGGCTAGCGGTATTAACTGTATGGCGAGAGATTTCAGGTGTTCTCGGATCACAAGAGCCTGAAGTACATCTTTTCCCAACGAGACCTGAACATGCACCAGCGGCGATGGATGGAACTACTTGAGGAGTACGACTTTGAGGTACACTACCATCCGGGTAAGGCGAACGTGGTTGCCGGCGCGTAGGAAGTCGGTCCCGAGTCTTGCTAGCATATCAGTCCGAGAGTGGGACATGATATGGGAACTGGGCACGTTCGGGCTTTAACTAGAGGAGGTTACCGGTGGCGTGGCCATGTGCTCATTGGTGGCCCAACCCTCATTGCTTGGCCGGGGGATAGAGGCACAGTCGGTGGATGTCGAGACAACAGATATCCGGGAGAGAGTTGCCAGTGGTGTTGACGCCGAGGGCTGGGATCGTCGTGCTAATTGGGATTTACGGTATCGTGGAGGTTTGTTCATACCGCGTAACGTTGGAGGCGACAAGTTGCGAGAGTCGTACTATTCGCGTCTGACAGTGCACGTGGGTAGCACTAAGAGGAGCGCGACATCAGGCGGCATATCTAGTGGAGCGGGATGCGGAGAGCGGTCGCGGAGTTAGTATCGGAGTGCCTCACTTGTCAGCAGGTGAGAGCCAAACAACAGCGTCCCGCTGGATTGTTGCAACCACTACGGGTTGCACAGTGGAAATGGGGGCACGTCACGATGGCTTTCGTGAGCGGTTAGCCGAGTTCGCCTACAACAACAACTTTCAGGCCAGTATCAGGATGGCACCGTTCGGAGCGTTGTATGGTAGGCCGTGTCGGTCGCCCGTGTGCGGGGCGGAAGTGAGAGATGAGGGTTTACTAGGGCTAGAACTGGACCGAGAGACAGCTGAATCGGTCATACCGAAGCGTGAGCGGTTGAAGACCGTGCAGAGTCGGCAGTAGCTATGTTGACAAACGGCGCAGACCTCTCGAGTCAGCAGTCGGTGACCATGTATCCTTGGAGGTGAGTCCGAAAGGTGGACTGGTGCGTTTCAACCGCGGCGGAGGCATGTTAGCCCCGCGGTGTATCGGGCCTTTCGAGGTCTTGAGTAGAGTAGGAGCAGTTGCATACCGACGTGCACTGCCACCGCAGCTTGGGAATATCCACGTTTCCTAGTTGCGGAAGTATCTGCGGACCCCTCGCACGTCATTGAGTGGGCAGATGTTGAGATAACAGGTGATGTCTCGTATAAGGAGACACCGGTTTGGGAAATGGATCCACGGGAGCAGGTCCTGCGCGGAAAGGTTATCCGCTCGGAACGGGTGCAGTGGCGGCACCACGAGGTCGAGTCGACTTGGGAGCGCGAGGACGAGGCTCGCGCGAAGTACCCTGATCTGTTCGACTCCGGAGGTACGTTTGTTTTCAATTTCGTGGACGAAATTCATTTAAGGGGGTAGATTGTAAGAACCACTCCCGGTCAACGCCAGTCAAACCGGCGAAAAACAGGAAAATTTAAAAAATTTGGACAGACACTTAAATGAACCTAAATTTGACCCCGAGGGTCATACCGGATTTAAGTTGACCCCGATATCGACCAAAGTGAGTTATGGGGGACTCGGGGCAACTTTTTGACCAATTTGGGAAAGGTTGACTTTTTGTTGGAAAAGTCAACCGAGCGACGTTTTGGTCCGTTCGAGGCTCGTTTTGGATCCAAAAATCTTAGTCGTCGTTACAGCGGTCTTAGTTGAGCCGTTTCCTTGTAGCCCGTGAAGTTTCGTAATTTCTTGGAAAATGGGCCCGTTCGGGGCCCGAGACGGCCGAATTTCGCGAATCTGATTGAAAAATATCTACAAAGATATTTCTCTAACTCATGGGACCCACAAGACACTTGTCATAAAGATGGTGGTAGTTGGTTTTTAAAATAAAGAAAAAGAAAGGGTGTGTGTTAGTTTTGTAATTAAATGGTAGTTGGTTGTTTTTGAACAAAACAAAAGGAAGACTAAGGGGGAAGTGTCGGCCATTTTAGAAAAAGGGAGAGAAGTAGAGAGAGAAAGAAAAGAGAGAAGAAAAGAGAGAAAGTGTTGGAGTTTTGTGATTTCCCGACAATTCGACCGACGGATCGTCTCAACGGTTGAAGAATCGAGCTCACATCGTCATTCCCTACGGTGAGAACCTATTCGATTCTCGTTTTGGTACGTTTGAATTTTGGGGTTTGAGTTTAAACGATTCAAATATGGTTGGGTTTTGGTTAAAATTACTTTAAAGATGAATGGTTGAAGTTTAGGGTTCGTTAGGAACGTTTTGGGGCGAAAAGGAAATTTTCCCATTATGGTCGTGTGGGGCCCACGTGTTCGGGTCTCGGTTTTTCGTGTTCGGGTGGTTTTGGACGAACCGTAAGTCGTTAATTCACACCCGGAACGAATTTTGGAATTAAATTGTGAAAGTTGGGAATTTCGGGTTTAGAAACTTTAAACGCGAATTAAATCGCTCGGAAGTCGGAAATTGATTCTGTCGATTGCATTGGAACCCTTGAATTATTCTACGATCGTAGAAATGAAAACGGGAATTTTCGGAGCCCCGGAAGGGCGTTTTCAAAACCCGGGCAGATTCGCCGAGCCGGGCGAATCAGGCCTTTCCGTGCCCATTATTGACAATGTCGAGTAATTGGGAAGTTTGGGAGTGATCGACATTGTCGGGGTTGAGTTTGGGCGTCAAATTCATTAAAATTCATCTTTGTCTGCAAACTTAAAAGGTGTTTTAACTGTGATCTTGTTAGATCGTGCCGAGGACCGCGGCAAGGGAAAGCTAGGCGAGTGATCGCGAGCACGCCGGAGCTTGGGCGTGGACTTTTGGGAAAGCGTTACGAGGTAAGGAAAAGTAGCCGGATATCGGCCCTGACTAGGGAAAGTTAACAATAGAAATGCATGTGACACTTGGGTGTCGTGGGTTAAGTAAGTTTATCGAACAATAGAAAGGCAGGCGACACCGGGTGGTGTCGTATGATACGGGATCGTATCGAACAATAGAAATGCATGTGACACTTAGTAGTGTCGTAGGAGCAGTGAACGTATTGATATTAGAAATACTTGAGGCATTTGGTTATCCCCGGAGGTTGATTGTATTGTCTTGGGTGGCCATGAGTGCCCGTGGGGTTCTTGAGCCCGTGTTTTATTGTTGGTGTCTTGGGTGGCCATGAGTGCCCATGGGGTTGTTAAACCCGTATTTTACTGTTGGTGTGTCTTGGGTGGCAATGAGTGCCCGTGGGGTTATTAAACCCGTATTTTACTGTTGGTGTGTCTTGGGTGGCCATGAGTGCCCCTGTTGTTATTAAACCCGTATTAGACTGTTGGTGTGTCTTGGGTGGCCATGAGTGCCCGTGGGGTTGTTAAACCCGTATTTTACTTTTGGTGTGTCTTGGGTGGCCATGAGTGCCCGTGGGATTGTTAAACCCGTATTTTACTGTTGGTGTGTCTTGGGTGGCCATGAGTGCCCGTGGGGTTGTTGAAACCGTGTTTTACTGTTGGTATCTTGGGTGGCCATGAGTGCCCGTGGGGTTGTTGAACCTGTGCTTTACTGTTGGTGTCTTGGGTGGCCATGAGTGCATGTGGAGTGTTAAACCGGTGTTGTTGCTGTTTGTTGAATTTTGCTTGTGATTGTGATTGTGGTTGCCTGAGGATGGGGTGTGACAGGTCGACCGCCTGATCCGACCGCGTCGGGAAAAGTGCGACAGGTCGACCGCCTGATCCGACTGCGTGTGGGAAAAGTGCGACAGGTCGACCGCCTGATCTGACTGCATGTCGGGAAAAGCTGTGTGGGTATTGGCTAGACAGGTCGACCGCCTGATCCGACTGCGTGTCGGGAAAAGTTGTGTGGGCACTGAGCAGCTGGAGTGCGATCCTTTGTGATCTTCTTTGGTGTGTGATCCTTTGTGATCTTGGGTGTTGTGTGGTTACCTTTTGAGTCTTTGGTGGAAGTCGTAACCGCTGTGTTGGGTCTACATTACGTGTCCGGGTGTTGAGTCGGTTGGGGAAGGTAACAATTGTGTGTCAGTCGGGTTACTTGAGTTGGGGATAGTAGTCCCTGGTGTTGGGTTTGTTGTTGGTGTTTCCGGCATTGTCTGCTAGTGTGTCTTAGTCAGTCTGGTATCCGTGGTGGTGAGCGAACGCTCACCCCTAGCTGCTTTTCCTACAAGTACTGGTCGCGGGACGGACTAGGTGAGCTCTCGAAGCTTGAAGAGCTGGGAGCGGGAGTCCGGGTTTCCTTTTGAGTTTAGCGACGTACGCCTTGTCTTTTGTCCACTTGTTTTGGACGTGCTTTTAAGTTGTAAATTATTATTTTTTGATTAACTAAATGGTGATTTTAAGCGATTTATTTAAAAGGTCTGAAAATGGTTTTATTGTTTTACCGTTCGCGTTCTGGGTTCGGTTCTACTGAATTTGGGGCGTGACAGCTTGGTATCAGAGCTCGAGGTTTCACACCTCGGACTGTACGTCAATTAGGTGGGAGGGTCGAGTCAGCAAAAGCCCCGTCGTGCGTTGGGTACGCAAGTCGGAAACCGTGTGTAGACCCGTAGGGACTTGAGTCTTGTTTGTGATTGTGTGTATGTGCAGTATAATTATTACTGGCATACTGATTATGTGTTGCTGCGTGAAACGTTTTTAAGCTGTAGCGACTCGACTCAGGAGCGCTCCTGTATTCGAACGTGACGGTGTTGACATCAAATGGGTACAATGTAGTTCGGGGACGCCTGGACCGGTTGTAACTACCTGATGTCAAGAAATGAGGTTTTATAATGAAAAGGAGAAAGTTTTAAAATTGGTTGGCCCTGTGGGCGTGTGTTGAATTGGTTGGTCCGGTGGGTGTGTTTTGAAATTTGTTGGCCCGGTGGACGTGTTTTGATTTTGGTTGGCCTTGTCGGCTTGTGTTTGAGGTTGGGTGACTTGAATTTGTCTGTGAGTCGTTGTGCGTGTGGTCGGTAATTTGGTGATCGAGCGTGTGTGACGCTTAAAACTGTTTTTGGGGTTAAAAAGGGGTAAAAAAAATCGAGTCTGAAACAATTTTGGGAAATAGGCATGCGCGAGCGTCACGGACCCGTGACGGAGTAGCGCGTTTTGGCGAGTTTTGGGCCTTCGTCACGACTCCGTGACCCCAACCGTGACGGGGTCTGTCACGGATCCGTGATTCCTGTCTCGTTCCACCGTCTTGGTTGTGCAGTTTGAGTGTTGGTTTTGCGTGGCTGTGTTCACGGTTGTGTTGGTTGTAGAGGTCGTAAGTTCGGTATTAAAGGGTGAGGTCTGAGGTTCGAGACTCATCAATAACATACGGTAGTGATATAGCGCCTCGGTGTGAGAGTCTCACCACGGAGAGGGGTTAGGGTTGGTGCGCTGCGGCGCCATACGAACTAGGTTTCCCCTACGTGAACAGGTGGTTCGAGGTTTCCTTCACGTGAGTGGGTTATTCGAGGTCTCCCTCGCGTGAACGGGTTATTCGAGGTCTCCCTCGCGTGAACGGTGCCATACAACAAAGACTTGACGACGTGAAAGTGTAATTGGTCAAGGTTTCAAATATCACTTGTTTGTAGTTGCCCACAAATGAATATGGTCTTGTAGGTGAAACTTAGATAACAACTTTGTTGGGATAGTCGTTGTTGTTGTTACATCTAGATTAGCTATTTAGTAGTCAAGCAAGATGTCGTTTTTGTTGTCTGTCAACAAAGATAGAAAAGATGTTAGATCACATGCTGATGGACATCTTGTGCGTATCCGTATTTGAAAATACTTTTGCTACAAGTATCTTATCGGTTTGGTATTGTTATAATAAATGGAAACTTAAAGATGAGCTAACGATCGTGACGCTAGGGGTTAAGGAAACCCTAGGGTGACAAGATTCAAATAAAGAAGAGGTATGAAAAGTCAAGTGAACACCCTTATCTACACTTCGATCGACATTGTTATTTTTACTATTGCACTTTGTTTAAAGCTTCAGAGCTCCTAAGAGTATTGGACTAGCGTGTTAGGAGGCTAAAAGTGTTGAAAAAAGAATAACATAAGGGTTAATATCATAAAGCACCACACAAGTATACGTCATTTTCAAATAACACACTAAGTTACGATTTTTTCATCTGGCACACCTATGTATCACAAAATTATCATCGTCAGAATTTCTATTACTTCTTCTGTTAAATCTTTGTTAAAAAGACGCAAATGCCCCTCACTATTCGATCAAACTACAACAATACCATTAATAAATAAATAAATAATCAATAAATAAGATTTTATTTCTAAAAATTAGAAAAAATAATTAAATAAATCAAATTCAAATCCTTTCCCAAAATAAAATTCAATCATTTCTCTCCCCCGAAACCATAACGAGACCATTTCCCCCTTGGTGCCGCCATTGTTTGGCCGGAGCTCGGGCGGTGAGGGAGGAGAGCGTGTGTCGCCGTTGTTCAGCCAAAGCTCGGGAGAGGGGAGAGATGCGTTTTCGGAATTCCAAAAAAATAATAATAGAAAAAGTCAGATATGAAATTAATAGAAAAAGTAAGATATGAAATTAGGCTTTAAGAAGCGAGGGCGTTTTTGGAATTTCAAAAAAAAAGTAATAGAAATTCTGACGATGATAATTTTGTGATACATAGGTGTGCCAGATGAAAAAAGTTGTAACTTAGTGTGTTATTTGCATAATTTTGTGATACATAGGTGTGCTATATGAAAAAAATCGTAACTTAGTGTGTTATTTGGAAATGACGTATACTTGTGTGGTACTTTATGATATTAACCCATAGCATAATTGTTCTCAAACACTATTCTTCACAGAATGAGTGATTGGGTTGGTTGGGTTGTGATTATATGATTGAAGACTCACGAAGAACCTCTACAAAACAAAAGGTTGAACCGAGACAGGCGAGTGCTCGAAGAGTGGAATCAAGAGAGGATCTCGGATTCAGGGGGAGTCCCTGAGATAGGTTTTTACTTGTAATAATAGCATAAGGTTTGATCTAGGATGATCTTAAACTTGTATGTTCTGATTGATGACAAAATAATGAAACCTTTTCACTAGTAGAGTGCCCCCAGATGTTGGTGATGTTGCACCGAACTGGGTAACAAACTTGTGTGTCTTTTTTTATTCTTGTTTGTGATTATTGTTGATTCCATATTATTTTAAGCAAGGTGTCTGTCACCATCTGAACATCTGAACATTGTGAAATACATCTTATTGTTGCACCTAACCAGAATTTTAGTTGCCTTCTAGATTTACCTATATTGCTACATCACTAATATTTATTGTTATGAAATACACAATTATGAACATATAGTAATTGATTGCTTTTCCTTGATATTTAAATCTATAATCTCTATGTATTTGTTTCTTGCAAGTGTTTTACACATAAATCTAATCAAACAACTCATACCGAAACAACTGAATAATGAACGAGATAAAGAGTATATCCCTATTATCTTTTATGGGTACGATATTCGGACTTAACCCCGATTACTACTTAGGACAAGTGCACTTACCGTGCCCAATTCCATGTGTAAAACCGCGTGGCTTCAAGTTTTTAGCGTTGATCTGAGGAGAAACTATATGCATCAATCACTTATCTCATTTGTATTGAGACTGTTCAAATTTTTATTTTTTAAGTTTTAGTTATTTTTTAAGTTTTTTTGGATCAACTAATTGCTTTAGTTGATTTATGATAACATGTTCTAAGTCTTCCTTTACTCAATTATTTGGTGATTTATATTTGAGGGAAGATAAAAAAACGTAAGAGATGGCCACTAAAGAAGACAACTAGAAAAGCAAGGAAAGAAGCTGAACAAACAAGGCCCATTCTAATGTAGTTTCTAAATGGAAATGACAAGGAACGGAGCACTTCGGCTAAACTACAGATCTTCCAAGAAAATCACGATATGGTAAAAAGAACAAGTAGATTATTGAGTGACTTTGGAAACACACATACCAATATCCTCCATTCAAGCATCCGAGCACTAGTTGTAGTCGCAAATTTGTCGAATAATAAGTATGTTTAGATAGGTAAAAATAATTCGCATGTTGTTATTGTACCATCTAACTTATCTAAGAGCAGGGAAAAAGAAGTGTTGACTATCATCCGAAAAAAGAAGAGAGTTTTCAGTGAAACACTCACTCATCTTTAAGGGTGTAATCCAATAGGCTGTAAGATTCGAGTCCCTACTAAGGACAACTCTAATATGATAATCGAACTTTGATACAAGTCTAAGCCAATTGGTACATCTAGGTTGAAGGTCATGTGATTGATCATCCTCATGAACCAGACATAAAAATCAAACTGATGTTATTATCCTTACCGAATAATGTAAGATATATTTCTTTAAATGATTTACCATATATTATTTTATCATCTAACATATCTCAAGAAATATTCAACGAAGTGATATAAATAGTATGAGAAAAGAGGAAGGCGTTGAGTGAAGAATTCATGCAAGATCGCTCTTCGTCTCACAATCACATGATATTCCTCACCAGAGGAGAGACGACCTTGGTCATAGACCGTTGGGAGGACCCTAAACGCGTAGGTAAATGAGTATGGGCTGAGGGTCACCTTAGTGATATTTCAGATGGGCTCTTATAGGCCTATTTTCGTTGAGCCAACAACGTTAAGTGTGCTTCTTGGTTGGCAGCCCAAGATTGTCAATATTTTTACTTTGTTTAATAAAGTAAAATTTTGAACTATGTTGGAATCGCAATGGGATGGAGCCACAAATTTAGAGAAACAAGAAAAATAAGATCAAGAAATTGGGATACTTGGCCAGGGTATTCATCAAGTATTGTTATCGGTTATATATAAGTATTAGGTCTCCCTGTCAGATAAGTATGGGCATCGAGTATCAACGAGCATTGTATCTCTTAGTTGTAGCTTGCAGTCGTTGTCATTAGAGTTACTAGTGGCGAGAATGACCATGATATGTTTTTTTTGGATAAGCGCAAAAACTTTATTAAAAGAAACTTTCCAAAATGGAAAATAGACAAAGATTACAGAAGAGCTCGATCAACGGGAGCTTACACGGGTGAATCCTGTAACCATAAGACTAAAAAGTCCTAAAAAGAGTTCTTGGACCTGAGACCAAAAACTGGCAAAACTGGGCCTATGCTTCTTCGTACCACTTACTATCAGAAGACTGGTTATCCGTCTTGAGAGCCCGGGTCTTAGACCTAGTATTGTGAATACGAGGGACTCGATCCCTAGTGGCCTGTTGCTTGAGGGTTGCGTCCAACCACCCATCGATAGACTGCAGTTGGTCTATCACTCCTTGAGACACGAGCGGAAGATCCTTAATCACTACAACAAAAATCTTGGATTCTTTCTTCAGAGGACAACCCTTTTTTTTTATCAGCAATAGCAAATTTACATTAAAGCCTCTTATGAGAGGTAAGAGGGTTAACATGGAGGAGGTGCAATACAAATGAGACTCACAATAACCTAAGCCAACACCCAACCACTAACAACAAGGGTCTAAACCAACTAACCAAGACAACAAGGGATTGACAAGTAACCAAGAGAAACACATGAATGAAACAAACACTACCAATTTCTACTGCAGAAGCCAACAGTTCAGAAGAAATAGAATACTTGCGCCTCAAGTAAGTGCGGTTCAGCAATGCTCTTGAAGAAATTGAGAGTTGATGTAAATCACAAGCCTCGAAATAGATATGAGGGCTAAGATCTTACAACCCCTGAGGCAATTAGATGTAATAGATGATCAATAATCCTAATAGAGCCTGCAAATGAGGAAGATCAGGCCGAGGAAGCCTGCATAATTGGTGAATGATCCTTGAGCATGATTGCTAGAGGCGCTCTGCAAAAACTCAACAACCAACCAAGCCAAAGGATGGCCACAAAAAGGAACCAAAACACTCATCCTAAAGGAAAGAGTACCCACACACAAAAGGAGTAGAACTAATCAACACAAACTACCCACACACATACAAAAGCAGCCTAAAAACAAACCAAATGAACCTTACCAAACTCACCCTGCCCCTCCCAAAACCACCCCAAAACCCCAACCATAATATGATAACTGAGAAAGAACCTTAATGAAGAGGGGGGAGAGCAGCCTTTGCATTTTTAAACAACCTGCAATAGGAAGAGGGGGAGGATAACCAACTTTGAAAAGAGAAGTAAATCCATTTATCCTGGAATTTTGCCCACTGGATATTATAAGACTGATGAGCCACTTTGATGAAAATTTCCTCAGTAGAAAAGGATTCCCCTTTGAAGTAGTCAGCATTACTTGCCAACAACAAACCTGAATAATGCTATTCCAGATTTTCTTTGCTATACCATGAAGAATATAGGGCCAACATGAGAATAAATCCTTTAGTGAACTAGGAGCTACCCATTAAACTCCCCACCAAGCCATAACCAGCCCCCAGACCAACCAAGCTTTTGGGCAATGAATCAAAGCATGAACACTATCTTCAAACTTCCAATTACAGATGTGACAGGTACTTTCTTCTAAATACAAATGTAACCCTCTCTTTTCTAGGAAACACTTAAAGGGTATTGAATCTAAACAAGCCAACCAGCAAAAGGCTGTAATTTTTGGGGGGATAGAAGTAGACCAAAGAATAGAAGTCCAGGGAAGAGCTTGAGGCATTGCAATGCCTTGCTGATGAAGTAAGCTATATAATCTTTTAACTGTAAAACCTTTTGCATCTCAAACCGAACACAGAGTGTCTTTTTTTTTTTGCAGTGAGATGGACTCCATTTAGCATGACTGAGAAAGCATGCCACTCATCCTCAGTCAACCCTTACGACCGGGGCTAAAGAGAGCTTCATTTTTAAAAAAATGAACTGTTGTTGATCTGACGACTGATTCGCACTAGTGAATTAGCCAGCCAGGCTTAATAGAAATTGGGCCGTTTAGATCAAATTGTCAAACCCTAGGGGCTGCGCTCTCTCTGCGCAGCCTCCTCCCCTCCCACCTCCCCCCCCCCCCCCCCCCCTTTTCCACCATGGAAACTCTTGAAGCTCCTAACTCAAAGAACTCTTCTACCCTAGCCACCAGGGTCCATTCTACCCTAACCACAAGGGTCCATTCTACCCATTTATGGGTGTTATTTTTTGTTTTTGTCTTTTTTTGCAGCCGGTCTACCCCCACAGGTCATCGTCCATCGTCCAATCCGTTCCACAATCTCTCCCTCGTCTCGCGCTACCGTTCCTGCATCGCCGGACCGGCCTCGCCTTCGATCCAATAGCCACTGTGGCCTATGAAGACCGCCTCGGTAAAAAGTTTTAACTTTTTTAAGTTATCGTTTAAGACGTCGTGGTTGAAAACCGGATCGAGCGTGAAAGAAAGCTGTAAAAAAAAAAAAAAAAAAAAAAATTGGACCGGTCTGACCCGAAGGCCCAGCCAGGCCAGGCCTGACCCAGCTAAAGGCTGCTGGGCCCAGAGGCCCAAAACCTCAGACCTGTGCTATTTAAGCACGAAAATTAGGGCTAAACCCTAATTTCCCATTCGCGCAGCCTTCCCCTTCCCGAAACCTCTCCCTCCTCTACTTTGAAACCTCCACCCACGACCACGCCGCCCTCGCTGGATCCTCACGCCATCGCCGGCGACATCTCCGACCAGCTACTCCCACCCTCGTCCCCACGCAGTCTCCGACCTCCCAACCCCGTCCTCCCTCACTCCTTCCTCTTCATCTTCTTCGAACCCCTTCCGACCCACTCCTCTCACCCTCGTCGGAAATCGGCGTCTCCGACCTCTCCCTTCCCTCTCCGTCCAGCCACCACCGAGCCGCCGCCTCTTCTCCGTCCAGATTCGGTCTCCCTCTCCCGAACCGATCCCCACCTCCCCAGCTCGCGTCGTCGCCGCCGCTATTGGCGACCCTTCGACCCCTCACCTCCCCCGTTCAATCGAAGCCACCACCGTCCAGTTTCCCGTCGCCGAGCCACGTCATCGTCCCGAGCCACTCGCCGGCCACGCCACCGTCCCTTTCTCTACGGTTAGGCCCCGGCCGACGCCGCCCTCGCCGGCGGCCGACCGGTTCGAAATCGACCCTTTATTTCCCGTTTTCGATTTTCTGTTGAATCTGGGTTTTTTTGTTGAAACCGTTTGTTTTAGAGTGAACTGAGTACTGTATGTAACAAAAGGGTAAAGAAATAAAACCTTTTTCGAGTTAAGTGTGGAAGTTTCAAAATCAGTTTGGATCTGGTTCGTTTGGAAGCAAAGTGGCGTAAAAGAAAATAGGTATTAAAATGAAAAATCAGTCTTAAGAAAAGGAAAAGAAAACGGTTTTAAATGGAAAAGATAGGGTGTTAAAATGGAGAGAATTTAAAATCAATTTGGGTTTAAAAACGAGAATCAATTTTGGAAATAAAATAGTTTTAATCAAAAAGGAAAACGAAACCAGAGTCGAGCAAAAGGTTTTCTTGTTAAGATTATTGGATCGAAACTGGATTGAGATTGGGAACCTGAACGTTTAAACTAGACGTTAAACGGATTTAAAACGGAATTTTGAGCAGTTGAACGAATCTGGAACTCTCGTTAAAATGGACTGCTAATTGGGTTTAGAAAGGAACAAAAGCGGACCGCTGAATCGGACCTCGTGCATTGGGACCGTGCCTCGCATGCACCGGTTCGGTGCTCGGGTACTCAAACCCGATTCGCCGTGACCCCGCTTTTATCCCGCTCGAATTTAAAGGACAACTGTCGGTTTTAAACTGGATTAATTGTGACCTTTAAATTAACCTGGGAACCGACTCTAATTATGGCTTTCGTGTTATCTTTAGCGTCCGGCTTCAATCGAAGTGAAGCCCGGAGGTAGCGAGCCAGAACGTCAGCAGCTAGGAAGCGTAACGGGTGCTCTTCGGTTGAGGTAGGGAAAAGTAGCTGGATATCGGCCCTGACTAGGGAAAGTTAACAGTAGAATTGCATGTGACACCGGGGTGTCGTGGGTTAAGTAGATTTATCGAATATTAGAACGACATGATACGGGATTGTAGCGTTAATTAGAAAAGCATGTTACGGGAACTTAGTAACTATGAGAAAAGCATGTGACACTTAGTAGTGTCGTAGGATCAGAGAACTTAGCGATGATTGAATTACTGGAGGCATATGACCATGCCCGGAGGTTGTTTGTGAAACTAGTGATCTTAGGACTGTTGGAGGCATCGATTATGTCAGAGTTTGTTGTGTGTTATTTATTGTCGAGTTTGGGTGGCCTTGAGAGCCCGTGCTATTTATTGTTGAGTCTTGGGTGGCCTTGAGAGCCGTGTTATTTATCGTCGAGTTTGTGTGGCCCTGAGAGCCGTGTTATTTATTGTTGAGTCTTGGGTGGCCTTGAGAGCCGTGTTATTTATCGTCGAGTTTGGGTGGCCTTGAGAGCCGTGTTATTTATTGTTGAGTTGGGTGGCCTTGAGAGCCCGTGTTATTTATTGTTGAGTTGGGTGGCCTTGAGAGCCCGTGTTATTTATTGTTGAGTTTGGGTGGCCATGAGAGCCCTTGTGTTTGTTGTTGAGTTTGGGTGGCCATGAGAGCCTTTGTGTTTGCTGTTGAGTTTGGGTGGCCATGAGAGCCCGTGTGTTATTATTGGTGTCTTGGGGTTGTTGAGCCCGTGAGTTAAGTGGTTGTGTTTTGGGAGGCCATGATGGCCCGTGGGGTTGTTGAACCCGAGTCTTGACTGTTGAGGTGTCTTGAGTGGCCTTGAGTGCCTGTTGGTTGAACTTGCTTGTGTTTGTGGTTGTGTTTGCCCGAACCGACTGTGTGTCGGGGAGTGGTGTGGATTTTGGCAGGTTACGAGCATTCTTCGGCTGGCCTGACCAAACTCGAGCCTCGACAGGTTCTGAGCATTCTTTGGCTAGCCTGTTCCGTGTCCGGATCCCGAAAGGTTATAAGCATTCTTTGGCTAGCCTAATCCGTGACCGGGTCCCGGCAGGTTACGAGCATTCTTCGGCTGTCCTGATCCGTGTACGAGGCTCGGCAGGTTCTGAGCATTCTTCGGCTAGCCTGATCCGTGTTCGTGTCTTTGGGGAACGTCGTCATTGTTTGTTGTGTCGGTTTTACTTTACGAGTTTGAGGTTGAGTCTGGTGAGGGAGGTTACCGAGCAGCTGGTTTGCGATCCTTTGTGATCTTGGTTGGTTTGCGATCCTTTGTGATCTTGTTTGGTGTTGCGTAGTTCCTTTTGAGTCCTTGGAAGAGGTCGTGATCGTTGTGTCGGGTCTACTTACGTGTTTGAGTGTTGAGTCGTTCGAGGAAGGTCACCGTGAGTGTTTTTCAATCAGAGTACTTGAGTTGGGGACAGTGATCCCCGGAGTTGAGTTTGTTGTTGGTGTTACCGGCATTGTCTGCTAATTATGCTGTAGTCAGTCTGTTATCCGTGGTGGTGAGCGAACGCTCACCCCTAGCTGCTTTTCCTACAGGTACTTGTCGCGGGTCGGACTAGGTGAGCTTCCGAAGCTGGAAGAGCTAGGGGCGGGATGTTGGGTCTCGAGGTAGGGTTGGAGATGAACCAACTCGCAGCGGAAAATCAATAAAAACCAAGAGACGATTAAAACCATGAAACAACTAACAAAGAATGGATTCACAAGAGAAAAAATTCAGCACTATCTCTTACCAAAACAAGAACACCGGTTAGCGAATGATTGGCTTGAGTCTCCAAGACGCCTACGTATCCACATGGGAATCAAAGCCACGTAGTTCTTCTCTTTGAGGACTCAAGAACACAAAAATGGAAGAGGAAACTAGCCAAACCCGAAATGGCCATGGAAGAGGGAGAGAAAATGTGTTTCCTATTCTTGTCTTGTTTTTGTTATGTTGAAAAAAGATGACTTAAACATAACAAAACCCATACTTGTCCAACTAAAGGCATGAGACAAGTATGGTGTCAAGTAAGGTGTAAATAGGACAAAGTATGGCAAGACAAGATTGGGTTAGGTGGTGAATCACCAACACCTTAATCCTTGTCTTGCTTACTTAGTACTAATTAATCAAGACTTGATTAATTAGTTCCATGGGCCTTGGTTGCATGGGCCTTTCATGGGCCTCTTGGAACATGGCCCGTGGCCATTTCCAACGAGGTCCCGTGATTCGCTCATCGCCTCCATGCCTTCCATACCGGAAATGTCCAACATTATCCGACGCGATCAATCCCAAGACTCCAAGCCTTGTCTCGATCCGTAAAGTCCTATTCACTTACGGGCACATGACCCAAAACCCAGTTTTGGTCATGTCCCGAGACAACTCCCTTTTGGCCATTCTCCATAAATGTGTCAATGAGTTTCATCCTCCGGTGTGACCCTTAGGTTTATGCATGTCAATAGATCAACGTAAAATCCCATTTTACTTGATCCTATTTAAGTGGCAACTTACGAGACTTTAGTATTGCCTGACACTACATAACGAATCGACCCTGTCGATTCTAACCTTTCCGTCGTCCCTGTCATTATCCTTTTATCTCTGATATCCTGATTGAGATAAGGCATAGAGCCGTCATCCTTATTATTCTCAATCACCGTTCCTTGATATGTGAGATGACTGAAGATATGATACCCAGTATCATGTGCATGGCCATGCTATTCTTCCAGTCACTCTCGATCAAGCGGCCGAGAACCGATATCTTTCCCATACCTCAGTATGAGGGATAAATCCCTTAGCCGTCTTTCGTGTCACTCATGTAGCCCGTCCCCAAGCCAATCCTGGCCGTTATGGAAGCCCTGTTACGGACAACGTTAGGCTCAGGTCAAACTCAGTTGTTGACTACATATCGATCACAAAGACTCCTTGGTCTAAGGATACATAACAAGCTACAACACTGAATATGTTCATGACTTAATCTATGGCACATATTCAGGGCGGGTCGTCCAATATCATGTCCCACATGATATCTATGATCAGACTCCGGAATCCCATTCCAATGACTAACAGAACGTAAGCCATAAAGAGCCATCTTTCATACTAGTCGCTTCTAGTGAAGCTTTGTTGACTAGGGACCCATCGAGTGTGATCTATCTCGATCTATGGTTCTATTCGCATGGTGGGCATAGATCAGAGCACACATCGATATATTACTCCAACACATAAGTAATATAAAGCCGCTTTAATTTTATTGCTAACGATGATATATACATTTGGACATTTAGGATTGAACTACGGGCACTAAGACTAACACGGGAGTCCGGGTTACTTTTAGTCTAGCGACGGATACCTCGTTTTACTTTTGTCCACTTGTTGGGACGTGGTTTAAGTTGTAATTATTATTTTGTTGAACTAAACTGGTATTTTAAAGTGATTTAATGAAAACAGGTTTCAAGTGTTTTTATGTTTTTAAAACGTTCGCGTCCCGAGTTCGGGTTACTGAAATTGGGGCGTGACCCCCATGCCGTTCTCCGGAATACGGGCTCCACGCATTGTCTTCCATCTGCAGCGGCCTACCGCCCCAGTGTCACGCCTCGCCGGCATGGGCCTGCTCCCTAGATGGATCTGTGACCCGGGAGGAGGGACGGTAGGCTGGGGCCTATTTCACCGGCACCTGAATTCGAGAATCTCAACCTCGAACAAGTTTTTGCAACAGGGAGGTCTCGGGGAATCTGCACTAAAGGCTATTTCTCTAGTAGTTTTCACTGTTTTAGATCGAATAATCGTTTGGCTCAATAAGTTTAGGACTTTGGTTTATTATTTTTTTGTAACGTTGGATCGAGGATCTCCTGAGTTCGGATCTGCGAATCAAAGCAGACTATATGTATGGAACCATGTGCGCCCGACGGGCTACGGCAGGTTGGGAGAAAAAGCTGTATCCGGAACTGTTATATCTCTCACTGTAAACATGATATGCAATCGTAATATAACTATCTCTTTCCCGTTTCAAAAGAAAAAAGAAATTCGACAGTTTATCAGAGGAAAAAAAAAAGAAATTGGGTCGGAGTTGTCGTGAAAGTAAATTCAAAATTCAAAAGCAAAGAGAAATTGAAAGCGAAATGACCATCTGGGCCCCCAAACACATGATGAGGTGGAACGTTGATAGCGAAACTACCGTCAAGGACACGCAAACATCTCACCAACCTCGTTCGGTAAAGGGGTGTCCTTTTTCGTCTTTTCGGGAATTATTATTTTTTTATCATGTCGTTTTGGTCTCATCCGAGCCCCACAAATAATTGAAGGTCCAGCGGAGCCGAAACATAGAAATTACAATTACAAGCACAAGACCTGTAAAGCTATGGTTTTTACGGTTCAATTATACATGTTGACTAATCATCTCTCCGACCCAATACGCTTTCGGCTCATTTTTGACGATCCCATCGTCATTCTGATACAGATGAGATCAGGAACCAGAGCCTCCCTCCATTAGTTTTTTCAACGGTAACGTGATAGTTGAGTTGACCTTTTGCTTCCTGGTCTGTTTTGAAGACCCATTTCCCAGACTTGAGGTACTTGGTTAATCTCTTCACCCCTCAGCCTTTCAATTTTCTTTTTCGCTGGAATTGGGGTTTTGGAATCTTGCTCTATTTAGGCAACTTTGTTCAACTTTAGATGGAGATGATTGTATATTTGTGGTTTTACTTGGTTTCTTGTGTGGGTTGTGTTGTGATTTTGTGGATATCTTTGACTGTTAATGTCTTTACAAGGGTATGGAACTCAATTGAGGTACTTGCTTGACTCAAATCTTAGTGGGATTGGGGACTTTGTTAATGAGCTTGAATTTGATCTGGGCTTGTGTTAATTGTAAAATTCAGTGTGGGTTAATTCGGGTTATATCATGTTCTAGCCCATTTGCCCTGGTTTGTTAAATGGTTATGGTTTGGTTGTTCTAGGAATGAAGTATTTGTATAAGTTGTGTGTACTTGTTATTGTATATTACCTGCCTTTTATGCATAACCATTTCAGTATATTTTCAGTGCATGTACCTTCTTCCAATTGGTTTGCTGATTGAAGAACTGAGGTGTGGGAATGGATGAATATATTGTAGAGGGTGTGTGTATTGGCAATCCTGAGCTGGAGAGTGCCATGACCGACTTAACCAGATTAGACCTGACCTTGGCGTATTCCTCTGAGAAATTAATAAATCTGCACGTACTCTCAATGCGACTGTTGGCTTGGGATCCTGATCCTGATGTAATGACCAGCGAGAGTGACTCTATCTCTGCTGAGTTCCTCGAGAGGGCTTTGATATACGATCTCCTATCTGGTTTGGTAGATTCTGAGGTAAGAGAGGTGGAAGGTTTCATGGCTTCTCTCCAAATGGAGGTTGTTGATGCTCGTAATAAAATATCTTCATGCAGTGACTCGAGAGAACCAATAACTATGATAGAAGAGAAGTTGCATAGTTTTGAAGAGTCTTTGAATCGGGCCAGGGAGCAACTCCTAGGGCTGAAGTTGCAGTCCGCAGAGTTGCAAAGACGTTTTTCGGTTTCTGGACACGAGAATTGTAAGTCATAAACTCAACTTAAGCTCCTGATCAATGCACAATTCGTTGCGTTAGATTTACACTCTAAGACACGCATGTTACTGTCAACAGGGAGCTATGGCGAGGCTCTAGAGTTAAACATGAACTTGAAAGCAAAAGTTCCGAGAGCTGACCAACAACGAAATGCTATGAGGACACTGGAGAAGTCATTTGCAAGAGAGGTAGAGCTTGAGAAGAAATTGGTGGAAGTAAGGCAGAAGGAAGAAGACCTGAAAGTAAAGCTACACTACACTGAGCAAGTAACTTTTCACATGGAAGAGGCATCACAAGTTGTTTGGGGGCGATTCTTGGAAGCAGAAAATTCTTCGGTGGTGCTTATGGGAATGTCAAAGGAACTGCTCGGTAAACTACAGATTCTACAGTTTAACCTGAATGGCTCAATCAAAAGAGAAAACGAAGCAAAGTCTAAACTGCAAGATTGCGTAGAGCTTCTCAAGACCAAAGATTCGGCTTTGCAAAAGCTTGAAATCAGGCATTCAGAACATGTTATCAAGTACTCTAAAGCGACTGCTTTAGAAGAAAAAGTGGAACTACTCGAGAAACAACTAGAAGAATCCGAACTACGGGTCCAGAAAATCACAGCGTTCTTTGAAGAAAGTCAAAACCACCTTAGTGAAATGGAACAGGTTGTTGAATCTCTGGAAGAAAGCAATTCAATGGCTGAAACACGGGCCGAAACTGCAGAGGCGAAGGTTACACAGCTGACAGATACAAACTTGGAACTTACTGAGGAGCTAAATTTTCTTAAAGGAAGTAGCAACACAGATAAGGTGAGCTTGCTCGAGAAGCAGTTGAGGGATTCAGAGATCCAATTACAGCATGCAAAAGCTTCCTCCGAAGCAAGTCAGGAGCAACAGAACATGCTGTATTCTGCAATCTGGGATATGGAAACTTTAATCGAAGATCTTAAGTCAAAGGTTGCGAAAGCCGAGAATAAGACTGACAATGTGGAGGACCAATGCATTGTGTTGTCTGAAACTAACTTTGAACTCAATAAGGAAATAGAGTTCCTTAGGTCTAGAACTGAGTACTTGGAGAGTTCTTTGGACAAAGCTAACAATGCAAAAGTTGCTAGTGCGAAGGAGATTGATTTGAGGATGAAGCTTATTATGGATATGGTTCGGCAGCTAGCTACCGAAAGGGAGCGCATACACAAGCAGGTACATAATTTCCAGCAGTTGCCATTTTGAAGCTTAACATTGTTGCTAGATTATAGTACAATAATGTGTTTTTTCTCTCCTAAACTCCTCTGGTACACCATGATCCATTCAGTTACATTCATCGAGAAAGGATAATGAAACTTTGATGGGGAAGCTACGGAAAATGCAAAATGCAGCCTTCAGAGCTGTGGATCTTAAGGGTGCTGTTGATCACAAAGAGGTTCTGTTCCCCGAGCATGATTTGGATTATGCAACGTGCGCAGAAACTGAAGAAGCGGCATCTTTATCAAAATGTTTCGAGGCAGGTACTCTTTTGAATCCCCTCAGATAAATGATTCTAGATTGCGGCACAAAGCTGAAAGTACAACAAAACTGTGTCTTTATGATTTCAATGTCGTTTTTATAACCAGGCGGATGAATCATCTGAAGATGCGCCTATAGACATGAGTGAGACAGAGCATTCATTTTCTGCAAACAATGACTATGACACGGTTATGGATCCCGAGACCATTAAGACAGCATTGAAGGGTGGAAGGAATCTTAGCAGAACCTTGATTCTTATGGCTATTTTTGTGGCGTTAGTTTCAGCATCTGCTTTATATTGGGTCGAGTTGCACAACAAAACCTGGATTCTTTGATGAACCATTTCATTGCATGTCAGCTGTACATTATGTCCGGTGACAAGTTTTTTCCACTTGAGATTCATCAGTGTGTATTATTCTTTAAATTTTATGTACATCATGAATTGTTATTTCTCTGAACATCCTCGGAATATCTTTTTCCATTGAAGGTGTAATTATGTAAACTGCTTGATTTGTCACTCTAGTTTAGTCTTGTTTTGATATGGCTTGATCTCTCAAATATTTAAAACATTTCTCACTTGGCCCTTGATTTTTATAGTTGAAAGACTGAATGGAAGCAAAACAAAGTTGAAAAGTTAAAATAGAATAATACAACAAGTCTAAAGACTTGGAGAGTCCATCCCGCGTAAACAGATATAGAGATGGTCTTCCAAGTAGCGGCAATTGCAATCGAAAAAAGATCCAATCTGTAAGACCCCGATCGAGGAAGCCTCGAGCGAAGGAGGCAGCTCCGACTATCCTGAAAATGAAAACCACAAGGGCGGTGTGATAGAAGAACCATAGACATGGTTGTCCTTCCACCTTCCCCCACGACGGAGCAATCTAAGTCCAGAGGAGTCGGGGGTAAGGCCCATCTCGTCGGCCTTGGTTCCATGTTAGCTCTGCCACTACGACGATTGAAGGGGTCGATGAATTAATGATTCTGGACGACGATGCCTAGGGCATGGATTCTCCCTTCAGGTTCACACTGGCAAACACCCTCATTACGGATTGGAAGTACAACGTGACAGAAGTTGAAAGCCTCATGCGTGATGTTTGGAAAATTTCGGACATCTAAGTGCACTCGATAGAAGATATGGTCATCTTCTTATTTTTCAAGAAGGTGGAAGACCTGGAGCGGGTTTGAGAAGTATAACCTTGAGATTTAAACACACATTACTCATCATGTGCCGAGTAGACCCACCAACACCATGTTCTGTCACCTATACATCTCTATGGGTCAAGATTCATACTCTCCCGGTAGGGGCCCGTATAGAAGCAACTGGAGATCGCATCGACAATACACTGGATACGTTCATTAGGGTCGATTTAGGAAAAATAGTATGATGATAGGACAGACCTTTGAGGATCAGAATTCGAGTCAACCTGACTAGGTCCTTAATCTGACAGCTCCTTCTCCATCTGGCATCCAAGGGTGACATGAAATAACTTACTTCACTTAAGAGCATTTATATGAACATTGTGGTCGATATGGCAATGGTAAAAGGATTACAACTTGTGGCATCAACGTCCTTCAATATAATCGGAGGGTGATCGTCGGGGGGATAAACTTCCAAAACAAGCAACGACGACCACTCGAGTTGAAGGAAACCCACATGTATTCAGAGTGATAAAAATGCATGACAAATATGATGATTTTTGTCACCTCTGTACATTTGTTTTTATCATCCCATTACATCTTTTTATCACCGTACATATGTTTTATCACTCCATACAACATTTTTATTATCACATTATTTTTTATCACCTCAATACATGTGTTTTATTACCCTATCAACTGTTTCTATCATCGTAGTACTAGTTTTTTATCACACGATTACATGATTTTTATCACCTCAATACATGTTTTTTTATCACACTATCATAACATGAATTATTATCACATAATCAAGTGTTTTTTTATCACTTATCTCATGTGTTTTATCAACAATAAACACTAGGTTTATCACTCCGATATAAAATATTAATCAATGAAGATTTATCATCACTGAACACTAGTTTTATCAACGATACATTTTTTCTATGCTTAAAAATATATCAATCATTAGGCTTGATAGATGAATTTTTTGCTGAAGTCTGGGCGCTGGTACGTTATTTTAAGGATGAACATTTTGATTTGAAAGTTAATATGGAGTTGGGGTTAGGCAGCTTCGATATTACATTAAGTCCTGTTAGGGACGGTAGTTTTTACAATGCTCTGGGCAGAGTTGACCGTGGTTCCTCGCCTGTGCACATACCTTCAGTTGTTCCGGTACCAGAGTCGGGCGCAAGAAATTCGAATTTTGAAAGTCCAGGGTCGCAAGTTACAACTCAGACGCAGGATATTAAAGGTGATTCGGTGGTTGGTAAACTCGTAGAATTGTTTTCAAAACAGGATGTTGTTTTGGGCTCAAATTTGGATAAGAGCCTTGTGGTTTCGAATTCAAACTCGCAGCTAGATATTGTGCCGGTTCAGGACTTTGTTACTCCATCTTATACCTCGGTCACTCGTGTCATCTAGACGAGATCTAGGACACAATGTTTGGATAGAGAACGCACTAAGGAGGCTACCCCGTCCTATTTTCAACCGTTGGAAAATTCCACTAAGTACAAATATATCAAACATGTTAGTACAAAGGCAATTAACCAAAAACAAAGATGTGTTAGATCAACTGGAGAACCTTGACCTCGAAGTTCCTGAGTAGAAGCTATTTGATGAACTGTCGCCAACATCTGAAGGAGAGGACTGACTCGAGGATTTGGGAGACGAAGGCAGCAGTGGGGTGGCTGCCAAGAATCTCAATTGATACATGAGAGTCCTCTTATGGAATGTGAGAGGACTCAACTCCTCTCAGAAGCAAAGGTGTCTGAGAGACGTTGTTGAAAAATAAAAACCCTTGTTTATAATGTTGCAGGAGATGAAAATTACATCATCAGTTATGATTTTCTAAGGGCTATCGGACTACACGGTGGCTGGAGTTTTAAGTTGATTCCTGCGGTTGGCAGCGTAGGTAGTGTATTGAGTCTATGGCAAGACAGTTCGTTCTCTGTAAGTAACATTATAACTCATGAAACACTCTTTGATGGATAGGTCATTTTTCTATAGTTATTCCGGTTTCATTTTGCAATGTATATGCCTCGAGTACAGTTACTGAGAGGCGAGTGTTGTGGAATGATTTATGCTCCTTAACTCCTCAGTTGGCCGAAGCAAAATTATGGGCCGGAGATTTCAATTGTGTTTTAGAACCTATAGAATGATGGAATACCAATTTCAACAGGCCGGCGAGCAGGTTCTTTCAGACCTTTTTGTCCAACTTGGGGCTAATTGATATGCCATTAGTTGGTTCTTTGGTTACTTGGTATTGTGGATTGAAATCTCCCCGTCTTGATCGTGGCTTGATTACTGATACTTTTCTGAGTTGTTTTGGGCCTCTTGTTCAATCAAGCTTACCAAGATTTTTGTCTGGTTATTGGCCTCTCTTAGTGAATGTTGAGAAACTTAATTGGGGACCTCGTCCTATAAAATTTCTAAATGCATGGTTAAAACATGTGATCTTTTTTTCTACTGTTCGCATGCTTTAAGAGTCTTATCCCAATGGTGTTTTTGCTAGTTATTCTTTATGGAACAAGTTTAAGTTGTTAAGATATGATTTACAGACTTGGAACTCGGATGTTTTAGGTAATGCTGAGGAAAAGGTCCCCGTCTTGATCGTGGCTTGATTACTGATACTTTTCTGAGTTGTTTTGGGCCTCTTGTTCAATCAAGCTTACCAAGATTTTTGTTTGGTTATTGGCCTCTCTTAGTGAATGTTGAGAAACTTAATTGGGGACCTCGGCCTATAAAATTTCTAAATGCATGGTTAAAACATGTGATCTTTTTTCCTACTGTTCGCAGGCTTTAAGAGTCTTATCCCAATGGTGTTTCTGCTAGTTATTCTTTATGGAACAAGTTTAAGTTGTTAAGATATGATTTACAGACTTGGAACTCGGATGTTTTTGGTAATGCTGAGGAAAAGGTCCCCGTCTTGGTCGTGGCTTGATTACTGATACTTTTTGTCACGCCTCAAATCCGGTTTTGACCGGACTCGAGACGTGAACTAGGAATAATAAATAAATAATAAATAAAAAGAGGTTTAATAAAGCAATTTCTGAGTGAAATATAATTCAATCTCAAAGTTAAGAGTCAAACGCTCGTTCCAACAGAATAACGGAAAATAAAGTTTGATAACAAAGGGCAGTACTCTCTAATACATAAAATCACTCAAATCCTCAAGGAGCTCCCGAGCCCTGAGACCACCTCTAGGTCTACTCATCAATGAAACATGTAACAATCAGTAAACACGAAGGGGGTGAGCTTACGCTCAGTAGGAAAAAATAGTAAAGTAACAAGAACCCCCGGTTGACAACAAAAACCCGATTAGTAAAAACCCGTATCGGATGAGGATCGCTCGCCCCTATCCAACCAAGGATTCAACGAGTACGAAGACTCCTTCCTTGGGTCTGGCTCTCTAGAGATTGTTCCTGATTCGGTGGGCCTTGTCGTTGTCCCAATTGCTGCCCAGAAGCCCGATGAGGGTAGTTCATCTAAGTTGCGTGGGCCTCAAGCAACTACCCCTGTTTCGAATTCGGCCAAGCGTCGTTCCCGTGCGCAACCTTTCCGTGTCACAGGGCCGTTCAAACAACCTGCTTCGATCCCAATCTCCTGGAATCACGTCAAGAAGATTGGATTCAAAGCACTAGCTTCTGGGGCAGATGTACGCGAGCAGTTTGAAAATATAGAAGCTGAAGTCGCAGGCTATCCTCTGTTGGAAGGCTCCGATTCTTCCCGGTGCTACTGTTGGCGTCTCCGGCGCCTCTTCTCCCTCAGCTTGATTCATGCGGCTCCTCTCATGGAACGTGAGAGGAGCGAACTCTCCTCATAAGAGGAGAGACATCCAGAGGGTTCTTTTGGGGCTTCGCCCGAATTTGGTTTTGCTTCAGGAGACCAAAATTGGCGACGTTACTGCAGGTTTTCTCCGGGATTGTGGGTTGTTCTCGGACTGGGAATTTATAAGTTTGCCTTCTTCTGGTGCATCCAGGGGTCTGTTAACGGCTTGGCGACACTCTGTTTTGCGATTTGATTCCTCTCGCCCCCTCCTATCGACTCTGCTGTGGACATGTTCTGTTATTGTTTTTGGCATTGTTTTTTCCATTCTGAATGTTTATGGCTCGACTACTTCTCCTGCTCGTGGTCTTCTCTGGGATTTGTTATTGCAGGAGCGACATGTTATGGGCGACAACCTGATCGTAGGGGGGGGGGGGTTTCAATTCTGTCCTCTTCTCCAAAGAACGCCAGAATTCGCATACTTCTTTATCGGACTGTATCTTGTTCGCTGATTTCTTACAGGGTATGGAGCTGCTGGATTTGAATCTTGTTGGTGCTTCGTTCACTTGGTATGGAGGGGGATCGAAGGCTTCGAGACTAGATCGATTTCTTGTATCGCCTTCGGTGCTTGACAGTTTTGGGGGTTTGATACATCGTGGTCACCCCCGTTCTCTATCTGACCACCGGCCATTGACACTTTCCTCTACTGATACTAATTGGGGACCCAAGCCATTACGTTTTCTCAACGTATGGACGGAGCATAAGCGTTTCAAATCAGATGTCCATCATTTTTGGGCTTCATACTCTTGCCAGGGTTTGGCGAGTTATTGCCTCTGGTATAAGATGAAGTGCTTGCGATCTGACCTTAGCCGCTGGAACAGGGAGGTTTTTGGACGCACTGATCGTCACATTGAAGCTATTGAAGCTGAGTTGAATGATATTGATGGAGCTCTTGACGATCGGGATTTTTCGGGACCCGAATGCATTGCTCGTTCTTTGCTTAGGGTTCGCCTTATCCGTTTGCAGAAAGTCTTTGCACGAATCTGGAGCCAAAAGGCCCGTTTGAAGTGGAACAAACATGGCGATGTCTGCTCACGCTTCTATCATCGGATTGCGAATGTCAGAGCCTCGAGAAACAAGATTTCTCAAATATTGGTTGATTCGATTCCTTACACTGATCCTATCGATATTAAGCGGTTAGCTGCAGCCCATTTCAGTTCCCGTTTCATTAGGCCGGCCTATAGGGTCCCCCTCTCTCCGCTCCCCTTTGCTCGTCTGACAGCCTTTCAGGTCTCAGCGCTTGAGGAACCTTTTTCATCTGAGGAAATTTTTTCTGCCATCTCTGCTTGTGGTTCAGACAAGGCTCCGGGACCGGATGGTTTTTCTCTCTTGTTCTACAGAGTTTGTTGGGACTCGATCAAGGATGACATTTTGAGATTCTTCTTGGATTTCTATGCTTCTGGTAACTTGGGTAAGGGGCTCAATTCCACCTTTCTTACTTTGATTCCCAAGCACCGGAATGCTGCTTCATTTCATGACTATAGACCGATTAGTCTCATTACGGGACCTTATAAGATCTTGGCTAAGGTTTTATCGCTTCGACTCCGGCAAGTACTTGATGATGTTATCAGTGACTCCCAATCGGGTTTTGTAGCCGGTAGGCAACTTGTTGATGGGGTATTGATCGCCTCTGAGGTCATGGACATGGTTCATAGATCGAATGAAGAGGTTGTGGTTCTCAATCTAGACTTTGAGAAGGCTTTCGATAAGGTGCATTGGGACTATGTGGAAGAGGTAATAACTGCCATGAATTTTGGTCCTAAATGGCGTGCTTGGATGGCTTCCTGTTTCAGAGCATTTGTAGTTGTGCTTGTGAATGGCTCCCCCAGCCAAGATTTTCCCCTCTTGAATGACATTCGTCAGGGCTGTCCTCATTCCCCTTTCATTTTCCTACTAGCAGCCGAAGGCCTTCACCAGGTGCTGGAAAAGGGTATCTCTTTGGGTGACTTTCCTGGTATTCAGATAGGCCCCTCTGGACCAGTCATTTCTCATCTGCAGTTTGCAGATGATACTCTGCTCTTTGTGAAAGGCTCTCTGAAGGATCTATTGAGCCTCAAGTCCACTCTTCTTACTTTGAAGCTGAGTTCGGGCCTGAAGATTAATTTTGATAAATCTATTGCCATCCTCCTGAACGCCAGATCATGCACGCCAGAGTTGGTCACCACTTATTTAGGTTGTCTGGTAGGCACTTTGCCTATCAAATATCTTGGTTTCAGCCTTGGCACGAATCCCAAACGCGTCTCCTTTTGGGCCCCTGTGATTCAGAAGTTCAAGGACTCTCTTGCCTTGTGGAAAACAAAGAACCTCTCCATGCCAGGTAGATTGGTTTTGATCAAATCTACTTTATCATCTTTGCATGTTTTCTTTATGTCCCTGTTCAGGGCCCTAAAAGGGGTTATTCGGGAATTAGAGGCTTGGAGGCGGAGATTCTTGTGGCATAATGGGGCTCACTCTCGTGTCTTTTGCAAAGTGCGTTGGTCCACTGTTTGTAAACCCAAACGTGATGGGGGTTTGGGTATCCGGGGGTTGGAGAAGATAAACCAGAGTTTGTTGGCCAAATGGTTCTAGCGCTTTGCTGCTGCAAAAGACTCTCTTTGGAAGCGGGTCCTTTGTTCTAAGTTTGGTTGGAACTTATCTGAATGGGACCTCACAGCTCTTGATAAGCCGGGGTCCTCTTTGTTTTTTGGACATATCATGAGTCTATCAGAGTCCCCGACTTTCAGAGGATTGTTTGGTAGCCAAAGCCTGCATTGGCGTGTTAGAGGGGGTGACCGGATCCGGTTCTGCCAAGATGTGTGGGTTGGTCCTACTGCTTTTTGCTTCCGATTCCCTCGGTTATATAGCATCTGTTTTGGGAAGTGGTCCCATATTTGTGACATTTGGCAGAATGGTACTTGGAACATTGATTATTGTCGCTCTCTCATCTTCTCTTACGAGTGGGACGACTCTTCCGCAATCATGGACATCCTCTCTTCGGTCTGCATCCGGCCTGCTATTTTTGACTCGGTTGTTTGGTCTCAGTGTGATCGTGGTTTCTCTTTGGCAGCTACATACCTTCTGCTTGATGATTCGGCTCCACACCTATGCCTTGGGCGGGGTTCTTGTGGATCAAAAACCTCCCTCCAAAGTATAGCTCTCTTGTCTGGTTACTAGCTCACGATGCGGTCTCTACCAAGACTTTTCTGGAAGAGCGAGGTATGCGTATTTCCCTCAATGACATGTTCTGTTGTCTATGCGGTGATGTTTTTTAGGATACCTCGCACCTCTTCTTGCATTGTTCTTTCGCTTGGCTTTTGTGCTCGCGGCTTTATTCTTGTGGTCGATACTTTGGGTATCTCCTGGAGGTTGTGTGTCATTGATCGATGCTTGGAGAGGCCTAGGCAGCAGGAGGTGGTGGAGAGTTTGGGTGAAGGTTGGGTATCTTTGTTTCTGGCATATTTGGTTACAGAGGAACTCTGGCGTTTTCAGGCAGCAGTTTGATCCAGTGGAGGTCGTTTTCAGCAAGCTCCAGTTGCACAGCTTCAGTATTTGCAGGATGGATGGCGACCTTATCTTCCACTCTTCCTCTTTGGTTGTCATCCCCATCTTTATGTCTCAGTTTTCCTGTTAGGAGTTGAGCTCCTTTTTCTGTTCTTTGAAGGTTATTTTGGGGTTTTACCTCGTGCTTTGTAATCTATTATTTCAAAGCCTTTGAATAAAAAAATCATTTATGAAAAAAAACAAAAACCCGATTAGTACGATTAACCAAAAGACACCAATAATTAAAGATCAATAGAATTGCAACACTTACTAAAATAGTAACTCAAAGGGGATCAACGAGAGACAGCTTATTCACCAATAGAACAAATAAGGAAACACACGAGTGCCGAAATAAAGATGATCAAAACCACAAGACGTGATCCACAAACAAATCAACACATCATACTGGAATGCCCCTTGATTCCGAAGGGACACATATCATTGGGGCTCCCGGAAATGTCCCTACAGGAACACATATCGTCGGGGCTCCCGGAAATGTCTCCAAAGGAACACAGATCATCGGGGTGAAGCAAGATGTCCTCCCGGAAATGTCCCCGCGGGAACACATATTATCGGGGCAAACACAAAATACAATATACCGAAATGCACCGGCGGTCTTCCCGGAACACACATCGGGGTAAACAACTAATACAATATACCGGAAACGCACATCGGTCTTCCCGGAACACACATCGGGGTAACTATTATACCGGAAACGCACCTCGGTCTTCCCGGAAACGAACATCGGGGTGAAACACAATGTAAACATATCAGACCGGCATACCCCCTCGGTTGGATATCATCCCGGAATTTCACCTCGGGGCTAGTAAACCACAATGCACACGATACCAAACAAGCACACTACACCGAACTCATATTATCAACAAAGCTTACCGGCATGACTTACCAACCACGTCCCATCGGCCTATCATTCACCCGATCATATCATTAGGCACTATCATATCTCATTCAAACATTCACTCAATCAATCATACTTCATCTAGTTTAGTATGACTCTCATATTAACTAAATAATGGAACATGCATCAACATTTGAGACAATTGAACACATTCCAACACAACCATCCTAAGGCTCGTCATGGCCATTCTACCAGCACGGCAATTTCCCAATAATTAAAAGCGGTTAAAATAGTGAATCACATCCTATATGCATACTAAGACTCTTCCGGTTATTAACATAGTCGAAAGCGGTTATTCTAGTGAATCACATCCTATATGCAAACTAGGAACTTTCCGGTTATTATTATCCTATATGCATACTATTAAAACTCTTTAAATTAAGAGTGGAGTTTGCTACTCTTCCCTACCTCGAAGTAACAAACAAATCCTAGCAGTTGGCGACCTGGCTAGCTTCCTCCCCGTCCTCTCACGCGGTCCGAAGGCCTCCTTCTCCGTCGAGCTCGGGTCCAAGGTCTTGGATCAAAAATTAGTGCTATAATTAATAACTAAACAAAGACGATTTTATAATAAACTACCTAAAAAACCCTTAACGATGAAAACTTGGGCTAAAAGGTAAATTGGGCCTAAATTAGGCCCAACTCGGACAGCCTACAGATCTGGAAAACTGGCTCGGAACCGGACCCGGACCGTGCCTCTCAGAGGGCCGGCACCGAGCCCATTCTGTGCCGCTCAGAGGGCCAGAATCAGACCTTCTCCGTGCCTCGTTCCGTGTCAGATATGGGCAGCCCCTACCCCTTCTTCTCCAACTTAATTTCTACGAAAATCTACTTCAAAAACTCCAATTTTATCCTCATCAAGATCCAAAAATTGTCATCCAAACCCCCAAACTTCAACACCCAAAATGGGTTTCCTCCAACCAACAACAAACTAGTGAAAATCAACTTAAACTTCACTATTCTTCAACAAAAAGCAACAACAAACAACCATGGAAGCAAAACCCATCTAGTTCTAGCAAAATCCATAAAAAGCCACAACCCAAATGAATTGAAAGAGTGATTTTAGAAGCTACTTACCTTGGTGATGAAAAGGGGAAGAAGAAGAAGAGATGAATTTGGAGAGGTTTGGTGAGGAATGTTGGGTCTCGAGGTAGGGTTGGAGAGGAACCAACTCGCAGCGGAAAATCAATAAAAACCAAGAGACGATTAAAACCATGAAACAACTAACAAAGAATGGATTCACAAGAGAAAAATTCAGCACTATCTCTTACCAAAACAAGAACACCGGTTAACGAATGATTGGCTTGAGTCTCCAAGACGCCTACGTATCCACATGGGAATCAAAGCCACGTAGTTCTTCTCTTTGAGGACTCAAGAACACAAAAATGGAGGAGGAAACTAGCCAAACCCGAAATGGCCATGGAAGAGGGAGAGAAAATGTGTTTCCTATTCTTGTCTTGTCTTTGTTATGTTGAAAAAAGATGACTTAAACATAACAAAACTCATACTTGTCCAACTAAAGGCATGGGACAAGTATGGTGTCAAGTAAGGTGTAAATAGGACAAAGTATGGCAAGACAAGATTGGGTTAGGTGGTGAATCACCAACACCTTAATCCTTGTCTTGCTTACTTAGTACTAATTAATCAAGACTTGATTAATTAGTTCCATGGGCCTTGGTTGCATGGGCCTTTCATGGGCCTCTTGGAACATGGCCCGTGGCCATTTCCAACGAGGTCCCGTGATTCGCTCATCGCCTCCATGCCTTCCATACCGGAAATGTCCAACATTATCCGACGCGATCAATCCCAAGACTCCAAGCCTTGTCTCGATCCGTAAAGTCCTATTCACTTACGGGCACATGACCCAAAACCCAGTTTTGGTCATGTCCCGAGACAACTCCCTTTTGGCCATTCTCCATAAATGTGTCAATGAGTTTCATCCTCTGGTGTGACCCTTAGGTTTATGCATGTCAATAGATCAACGTAAAATCCCATTTTACTTGATCCTATTTAAGTGGCAACTAACGAGACTTTAGTATTGCCTGACACTACATAACGAATCGACCCTGTCGATTCTAACCTTTCCGTCGTCCCTGTCATTATCCTTTTATCTCCGATATCCTGATTGAGATAAGGCATAGAGCCGTCATCCTTATTATTCTCAATCACCGTTCCTTGATATGTGAGATGACTGAAGATATGATACCCAGTATCATGTGCATGGCCATGCTATTCTTTCAGTCACTCTCGATCAAGCGGCCGAGAACCGATATCTTTCCCATACCTCAGTATGAGGGATAAATCCCTTAGCTGCCTTTCGTGTCACTCATGTAGCCCGTCCCCAAGCCAATCCTGGCCGTTATGGAAGCCCTGTTACGGACAACGTTAGGCTCAGGTCAAACTTAGTTGTTGACTACATAGCGATCACAAAGACTCCTTGGTCTAAGTATACATAACAAGCTACAACACTGAATATGTTCATGACTTAATCTATGGCACATATTCAGGGCAGGTCGTCCAATATCATGTCCCACATGACATCTATGATCAGACTCCGGAATCCCATTCCAATGACTAACAGAACGTAAGCCATAAAGAGTCATCTTTCATGCTAGTCGCTTCTAGTGAAGCTTTGTTGACTAGGGGCCCATCGAGTGTGATCTATCTCGATCTATGGTTCTATTCGCATGGTGGGCATAGATCAGAGCACACATCGATATATTACTCCAACACATAAGTAATATAAAGCCGCTTTAATTTTATTGCTAACGATGATATATACATTTGGACATTTATGATTGATCTACGGACATTTATGATAGAAGTAGTATCCCCTTGTTGCTTTGGGATACCACACGAAGGTGCATATCTCAGATCTTGGTTCGAGCTTAGTCGAAACCAAGTGTTTCACATAAGCCTCGCAACCACAAATCTGTAGGAAGGACAAAGCGGGCATCATCCCATATCATTTTAAAATGGTGTCCCTTCCACACCCTTCGTCGAAGCCCGATTCACTATGAATGCGGTCGTGTCTAGAGCATAATCCCAAAAAGAGATTGGGAGATCAGTCCAACTAATAATGGAACGGACCATTGTCTAACAATGTCCGATTTCTCCGTTTGGCTACACCTTTCATCTACAGTGTCCCAGGAGGAGTCCATTCCAAAAGGATCCCATTCTCTTTTAGATGATCTAATAACTCTGTGGTCAAGTATTTTCCACCTCGATCCAATCGAAGTGCCTTAATACCTTTGTCGAGCTGGTTTTCTACTTTAGTCTTAAACTCTTTGAATTTATCAAAAGCTTCAGACTTATGTCTCAGCGAATAGACATAACCATATTTACTGTAATCATCAATAAATGTGATAAAGTAGTTAAAACCCCTCCTGGCAAGTGAACTTATTGGTCTACGCACATTCGAGTGTATCAGCCCCAATAATTCACCCGCCCTTTCATCGCGATCGATAAAAGGGCACTTTAGTCATTTTGCCCATCAAACAAACCTTGCACATATCGATCGAATGGAATTCGAATGAACCTGAAAGTCCGCACTTCTAAAATGCTGATAGGTGCTTCTTGTTTATGCGACCTAAATGACAGTGCCTTAACAGAGTTAGGTTTAAATCGTTGGATTTAGACCTCTTGGTATTAACGGAATATATAGAACTTGAGGCATTGTTACCCATATCTAATATGTACAATCCTCCAACCAAGTCAGTACTGGTATAAAACATATCATTGCATAGAACATTGAAAACTCCATTTCCAATATTAACATTATATCCTTCCTTGTCAAACACGGATACAGATATAATATTCCTACTAAAAGTAGGTATGCAATATACATTATACAGTACTAAGACAAGACCTCTTGGCAAAGCAAGACTCATGGATCTTACAGCAGTTGCCACAACTCTGAGGTCCACTTCGTACTTTCCAAACCTCTCCTACTTTCAACCACCATATATAAGTGCATGTGTGAGATTCAGTCCTAGTATCTAATACCCATGAATCTTTGGAAGTAGAGAGATGTAGCTCTATAGAGTTAATACCGGATGAAGGCACGGTCCCACCGCCCTTCCTTAGATCATCCAGGTTTCCTGATGAAGGCGCAGTCCTACTGCCCTTCTTCAGATCATCCAGGCTATTTGATGAAGGCGCAGTCCCACTGCCCTTCTTCAGATCAGCCGTGAACTTCCTGTAATCCCGGTTCCAATGACCAGGCTATTGGTAGTAGAAGCAGACATTCTCATGCGTCTCATCTTTCCTGCCAAGTGCGCATGGGCCCCGCCCTTGCCACTTCCAATTCCCTTGTTGACCATCAGAATATCCTTGGATCCCAGATCCCTGATATATTCTTCTCAGCAATTAATGACACTTCATGTAACTCTGATATGGTCTTAGAGACAGCCTTGTCAAGGACATATTCTTTGCGTTCAGACTTGAGGACTATCCTCAAAATTCTGTACCAGTCCAAATAGTTTGTCCCATTTAGCTTGACCCTGTCAAGAATGGTTTTTAATGACAAACTATTAATGTTCGCTGACTTTGCCATTTGATCTACAACAGATAAAATTCAATTAGTAAACTGAATAAATTTTATGAAGATCAAGCTTAAACACCAACAATCGATTCTAAACCTTTAGAATCTGAAACCAAGATCCTTGATTCACTCGATTAAGCTGAACTAATGCTCACCACTTAATCGAGCTATGTAGGTAGGACTCCATCCAATAACATCCAATGTGACTCCTGGCTAGGGTATGTACTTATGTACACGACTTACCCTATCTGTTACCCTAGCTCAACCTCAGGCTGAGAATCGTAGTCGGGTCCACCAATTTTCAACTATGGCTCGTCACTATGTAGGTGCTCCGCTAATGCGCACGACACCCACATATGTCGTCCAAACCTACTACCCAGCTTCCCCATGGATGCTCCGCTAATGCGCACGACACCCATAGGACGGGGAGGTAGTAAGGTGTTGATGATTGGGAGGTATCGGACATGACCCGCTTTTACTTGTCCAGTTGTGTTCAAAACTTTGGCACATCCTAGATGCGATGAGCACATCAACTACATTCCAAATGCAATGATGCCTCAAATTACATCCAATGTAATTCTTCCTTTGAACCCGTCAACTAAATCGAGCTCGGGGCTATTATGTACACCATGCCAACATCACATCACACATCGTGTTATCAAACAAGCATGTTATCAAACATCATGTGATTTTCCGGTTTTAATTAATAGCCAAGTTTTGAAATTTTTTGATGCTCGGTTTATCGAAACCGTTCAAAAATGAAACTTTTGAACATTTGATCTTCGAGTTCGTCATGACGGTTCCAAACTCGTCATAACTAACAAAACGGTTTATCCTTGGCATATCAACCATCCAATGGTCATGCTTGGCCTAGCTCCGTCCAACGGAGCTAGGCCAAGCATGACCATCGAAAGGTTTGGTGAGGAAATCCCTTGAAAGATGCCTTGAAAGATGCTTCATTTCCTCGCTATCTTCTTCTCCAAGCAAAGTTGTTCTTCCTCCTCTCTCTTCCTTGCACTATTCGGTCGGCAAGGGGAAATAATGGCTGAGTTGGTTTCTTCAATTGATTTAAAAGACCTAAATTAGTTAAAGACCACAGTGCTCCCTTAGGTCCAAGTCATCCATTTTGGCTTATGTGAGGGTAAATGGGTGTTTAGACGTCCATTTCTCTTCCAAGCCACTAAGGACAAGTGTCCTAGTGGGGACCACTTAGCTCTTAGCAAAAATCCAGCAATTCCAAATTAATTCGTTTTAGTTGATAAAAAGTCTCTGAAAGGAAACGGCCCAATTAAGCTAACCGTAACGGCGGCTAAGCTTTTTTGGCCCCGGAAAGGTCCCGAATGACTCCCGGAGTCATCTGTTGACTTTTCCGGCAAAAAGTCAACTTTCGCCAGAATTCGCCGGTGCGATCGGGATTGACCGGAGGCGGTTTTTACAATCTACCCCCTTAAAAGAATTTCGTCCTCGAAATTAAAAGGAAGGTACCTCAAGGGTCGAACAGGCTGGGGTACTTCGTGCGAACCTCATCCTCGCGCTCCCAGGTCGACTCAGCTCCTTGGTGCCGCCATTGCACCCGTACTAGTCAGATAGTCTTGCCATGCAAGAACTTCTCCCGCGTATCCAAAATCCTGACTGGCTGCTCCCCATACGAAACATTATCAGCTACCTCGATGTCCGTCCACTCGATAACGTGGGAGGGGTCCGCGGTGTACTTCCGTAGTTGGGAGACGTGGAAGACGTTGTGAACGTTCCCAAGCTGCGGTGGCAAAGCAAGGCGATAGGTAACGGCTACGACTCTGGTCAAAACCTCAAAAGGTACGATAAACTATGGGGCCAACTTGCCTCCGCCGCGGTTGAACCGCAAGAGTCCCTTCTTCGGGCTCACCCTCAGGAACACGTGATCACCAACTATAAACTCAAGAGGTCAACATCGTCTATCCGTGTAACTCCTCTGTCGGCTTTGCGCGGTCTTTAACTGCTCCCGAATCAACACGACCTTCTCGGTCATCTCCTGGACAAGCTCCGGACCAAGTAGACTCTGGTCTCCTACCTCTGCCCAACACACGGGCGATCTGCACAGCCTACCATACAACGCCTCAAATGGCGCCATCCCGATACTGGCCTGGTAACTTTTGTTGTAGGCATACTCAGCTAAAGATAAATGATCCTCCCATGATCTTCGAAGTCCAACACACATGCTCGCAGCATATCCTCTAAGATCTGTATAGTGCGCTTTGACTGACCGTCGGTCTGCGGGTGATAAGTCGTACTCAGTACGATGGACTTTTGTTGCAAGCTCTCCCAAAATCTAGAGGTGAAACGGGGATCCCTGTCTGACACAACGGACACCGGAACTCCATGAAGACGGATGATCTCCCGAACGTACAACCGACTCAAAGTGTCAACCGTGTCAGTCATCCTCATGGCTAAGAAGTGTACTGACTTGGTCAGTCGGTCGACCACTACCCAAACGGCGCCGTGCCCTCTCGGCGATCTCGGTAAGCCACTCACGAAGTCCATCGTGACGTGCTCCCACTTCCACTCAACGATCGGCAGTGGCTGTAACAAACCGGCGGGACGCTGATGCTCGGCCTTCACTTGCTGACAAGTGAGGCATCTCGAGACGAACTCTGCAACTGCTCTCTGCATCCCGCTCCACCAGAACTGCCGTCTGATATCTCGATACATCTTGGTGCCACCCGGGTGCACAGCAAGGCGGGAGTGATGACACTCTCTCAAAACAACGTCTCTGCAACCCCGCGACACAAACATTCCTCCTCGGTAGCGTAGACCCTGATCGGCACCCTGCTCCCTCAGCGTCAACACCGTTGGTAATCCTCTCCCGGATCTCTGCCGTCTCGACATCCTCGGCCTGTGCCTCCAGTACCCGAGTAACTAGTATGGGCTGAGCCACCAACGAACATATAGTCACGCCATCCGTGATCTCCTCTAGTTCAAGTCTGAACGAGCTCAACTCCTCCATCATGTCCCACTCTCGGACTGATATACTAGCAATGCAGTGAGTCGACTTCCTACTTAGAGCATCGGCGACGACGTTTGCCTTGCCCGAATGATAGAGTAGCTCGAAGTCGTACTCCTCAAGTAGTTCCATCCACTCCTCTGGCGCATGTTCAAGTTGCGCTGGGAGAAGATTTACTTGAGACTCTTGTAATCAGAGAATACCCGGAATCGCTCTCCATACAAGTAGTGTCGCCAGCTCTTCAGAGCGAAGACGACTGCTGCCAACTCCAAGTCATGGGTAGGGTAGTTCCGCTCATGTATCTTCAAGTGTCTGGAGCCATAGGCAACTACCTTCCCGGACTGCATTAGCACACATCCCAGTCCCTTGCCGGACCCATCACAATACACATCATATCCGATCCCCCGCTCCGGCACGACCAACACGGGAGCGGTAGTCAAATGAGCCTTCTGCTCGGTAAAGGAATACTCACACTCATCAGTCCACAGGAACTCTGCTCCCTTGTGTGTCAATGCGGTCATCGGCGCGGACATTCGTGAGAAGTCCTGGACGAACCGTCGATACTATCCTGCCAGTCCCAGGAAGCTGCGGATCTCAAATACACTCTTGGGTCGTGCCCACTTCGAAACTGCGTCAATCTTCGCTGGATCGAGTAGGATACCCTCTCGGGACACAACATGCCCGAGGAACTTCACCTCGGCGAGCCAAAACTCGCACTTCTCCATGTTTCCGTACGACTGGTGAGTGCGCAAAAACGTCAGGACTATCCTCAGGTGCTCCTCATGCGCCTCCTCACTAGTCGAATAAATCAGAATGTTGTCTACAAACACCACGACGAACTGATCCAGGTACGGTCAGAAAATACCGTTCATCAGGTCTAGGAACGCTGCATGTGCGTTCGTCAACCCGAACGACATCACTAGGAACTCGAAGTGTCTGTACCGAGTACGGAATGCGGTCTTTTCCACATTCTCCTCCCGAACTCTCAACTGATAATACCCTGATCGTAGATCAATCTTCGAGAAGCACTTCGCTCCTCTCAACTAATCGAACAAGTCATCGATCCTCGGCATCGGGTAGCGTTTCTTCACCGTGACCCGGTTCAACTTTCGATAGTCGATGCACATCCGCAGTGCTCCACCCTTCTTCTTCACGAAGAGGGCGGGTGCTCCCTAGGGTGAGGCACTCGGACGGATGAATCCCTTCTCCTGAAGCTCCTCGATTTGTCGCTTCAGCTCGACCAACTCGGCTGGTGTAAAACGGTACGGGGCCGTGGATATCAGTGTCGTCCCCTGTGTCAAGTCAATCTTGAACTCCACCTAGCGTACAGGTGGTAATCCCAACAGCTCCTCCGGAAAAACCTCCGGGAATTCTCATACGACACGCGACAGCTCTCTGCTCCGCTCGGTCGCCACCTCATCTCCCGAGGTCAATGTTGACAAAAGGACTCTGCTCCTACTGCCCAATACACAAGTGACGATTGTGTCACCCGAGACCACTATCACCTACCGTCGATAGAAATCGATCGACGCTCGATATATCGCGAGCCAGTTCATCCCCAAGATCATGTCAAAAGGCGTCATGTCCACAACAAGTAAATCACCAACAAGAGGGCAATCAGCCACTCTAATCGCACAATCACGACACACGGTACTTAAGATCACATCTCCCGTAACCGGGGTATCAGGACATAAGGGTTGACTCAACGACTATACCCGTAACCCCAAAGAATCATCAAGAGCAGAAGAGATGAAAGAATGTGAAGCCCCAGTATCGAATAAGAAAGACGCCCAGGAATTATAAAGCAAGCACGTACCCAGAGTGGTCTCATGACCGGTGTGGCGTCCCTTCGCTCGGGAGTCAGTGACCGCATACACCCGGCCCTGTTGTGCTTGGGGTCCTCCCCTCGGGGTGGTGGAAGGGTCATCTGCGGTGGGGCCACCGCCTAGCGTGGGGCTCTTGGAGTCTGTGTCTGACGCGGGCGGACAGATGGTGCCTGGCGAGGCTGCGCCTACTGAGGTCTCGGTGCTGGCGCTACTCCAACCAGGTCAGGACACGCGGAAGAGAGGTGTCCCAGTCGACCGCACATGTAGCACGCCCTCTCATCAGCACGCGGTCTCTCCCTGAATCTCAATAGACGATTCGTCTGACGATCTGCAGGTCCGCTACTCCTCAGGCAGTCTCGGGCTAGGTGGGCCAGCTGCCTGCACAATGGGCACATCTGTGCTATCGGGGCAGGTCCAACTGACGCTACTGCTCCGACCCGGTGTATCCCACCTGACTGGGCCTGCGGCTGGAAGGATCCCGAGGTCCTCTGCCTCCTTGGGTCGCGGCCCTCACAAGGCCTCAGGAAGCCACTTGGCCTCGGCCTGCTCTCCCGCGCTCTGGCGATCTCTCGAATGTGCTGCTCCACAGCTAGTGTCTGGTCCACTAGTACAGGATACTCCTCAGTTCTGAAGGCAATGACTCGATCCGCGATCGACGGGATGAGCCTTCCCTCAAATCGCCTGTAGCGGCGCTCCTCAGTCTGCACCAACTCTGGTGCGAAGCGGGACAAGGACGTGAACCTTGCCTCATACTCTGAGACAGTCATCTCCCTCTGACGCAGTTCCAGGAACTGCTGGTGCCTGTCATCTCGGACTAATCTCGGGAAATACTGTTACAGGAACAGTCTGCCGAACAACTGGAAATCGTCTCCCACCCTGGTCTGTGCGTGCTGCCACTAGTGGTACGCATCCCCCTTCAAATGGAATGTAGCAATAGATACCCTCAGGTGACCATCAGATATCCCAGACATATCCAGATTGCGGGTAATCCGCTCCATCCATCGCTCGGCTGCATCGATGCCTAACTCCCCGGAAAAGACTGGTGTGCCCAGCCTGCGGAAATCTCTGAGAGCCTGAGCCGTGTAGCTCTCAGTCTGACTCGGCCTCTCAACAGCAGTTGTAGTAGCAACGGGCACAGTCTCTGGTGCCGGTGCCACAGTCACCCACTAGGCGCTGATCGTCGCGAGAACTGTGCGAACTACCTCCTCCATAGGGGTCGCCTGGGTCGGCTCTGCGACCGGAGGACCTCTGGGCGGTGGCCCTGACCGCCCAGCATCATCTCTCTCGTGCTCCGCAGAGGTAGCACCCTGGGCACTCGCTGCCCCTGCCTGCTCAATGGCAGGTGGCTGCCCCTGGCCCGTAGCTGGGCAACCTCTAGTACCTCTCGGAATATGGGTGCAAGCCATGTCATATACCCGCTGCACGGATAACGCACATTTTCAGTTTCTCAATTCAAAATAAAGTGGTTCTCTTAAAACAGTAATGTTCACTCACGTTTCAAAGGGGTCATACTCGGACCAACCGCATACTTGTCTTAGTATAGTCATACATAAATTCATATAATCAGAGAAGTCCGCACACTTGTGCGTCTCACAGAATCAATCACACAATTCAACCATCTCCCACAAGAGGCACAGTTTCAAGCAAGCCACGCAAACACCATACCGGACCAGCACACACCTCGGTCGGGTATCTTCCCATAGCATGGGGTACAAGTCACACTAAAAATCACTTCCATAAAGTCCCCGCACCAACTCATTTCCACAGGATCTCAGCACCTTTCTCTTTCTATCACAACATTCATGTCGATATCGCGTCGTCACAACCCGATTCAGGCGTCCCCGAATCTCGTTGTAACCACTTGACATCCCCCTATCACGTTTGACTACAGTGGCGCCCCTGAGTCAACCCGTGATAGTACAAACACTTCAGTTTTGCAGGAATTTTGGCATGACCCGTTCGAATATTCCACTAACCATCCGCTTAAGCGGGACATTCAATAAACTTAAATGTATAAGCATTCAGCACAAAATAGCATTCGACAAAACATCGCAGTTACACCCCTCGGGTCTCGGTACTTACTCGATTACTAACCAATTAAATTAACACTTCACACTTAACCAAACAATCAACGGCCGACCACGGCGGTAACCCACAAACGATCACACAAAAAACGCGTCATAAACAACATCGAGTACCATTCACTATCGCAACCTCGATCTCAACTGATCGGCTTAACAATTCAACCAAGTGCATAGCATAACACAGAGTAAGGGAAGACTCAAACAAGGCACTTCAACATCTGAGACTCTTGTCGCCTCGAATCTACGTGTAGGACATTTCCTACTTGTGTAACCGACCACAACGACTTTAACCACCTAACTCTACTCACCTAATTGGCGTACAGTCCGAGGTTTTGAAAAATAATTTCAAATGGAACATGGATCTGATACCAAATTGTCACGCCCCAACTCCGGTTTTGACCAGACTCGAGACGTGAACTAGGAGTAATAAATAAAAAGAGATTTAATAAAGCAATTTCCGAGTAAAATACAATTCAATTCCAAAGTTCAGAGTCAAACGCTCGTTGCAACAGAATAACGGAAAACAGAGTTTGATAACAAAGGGCACTACGTCTCTAATACATAAAATCACCTGAATCCTCAAGGAGCTCCCGAGCCCTGAGACCACCTCTAGGTCTACTCATCAATGAAACCTGTAACAAACAGTAAACACGAAGGGGGTGAGCTTACGCTCATTAGAAAAAAGTATTAAAGTAACAAGAACCCCTGCTTGACAACAAAAACCCGATTAGTACGATTAACCAAAAGACACCAATAATTAGAGATCAACAAAATTGCAACACTTAATAAAATAGTAACTCAAAGGGGATCAACGAGAGACAGCTTATTCACCAATAGAACAAATAAGGAAACACACAAGTACCGAAATAAAGATGATCAAAACCACAAGACTTGATCCACAAACAAACCAACACATCATACTAGAATGCCCCTCGATTTCGAAGGGACACATATCATCGGGGCTCCCGGAAATGTCCCTACATGAACACATATCGTCGGGGCTCCCGGAAATGTCTCCAAAGGAACACAGATCATCGGGGTGAAGCAAGATGTCCTCCCGGAAATGTCCCCGCAGGAACACATATCATGTAAGAACCGCCCCCGGTCGATCCCGGTCGAACCGGAGGTTTTCGGCGAGAGTTGACTTTTTGCCAGAAAAGTCAACCGATGACTTGGGGAGTCATTCGAGACCTTTCTGGGCCCCAAAAAGCTTAGCCGACATTACGATTGGCTCAGTTGGGCCGTTTCCTTTCAATCGACTGTAATTTTTTGGAAAAGTCAACTTTCGGTCTTTTTTGGTAAACCTTAGTCCTAAACGAATTAATTAAACTTGAGCTGGATTTTACTAAGAGGAGGGGTGGTCCCCACATGGACAAGTGTCCAATGTGGCTTGGATGAGGAGAAACAAGCTAACAATGACCATTATGCCCCCAAACTTAAACTTAAGGAGGCTTAGACAAAGGAGGGCAATTTGGTAATTACAAGGTGGTCTTTTAAGGGTTTTGGAGCAATAATTTCAGCACAATACACTAGTTGGCCGAATTTTAGAGAGAGAAGAAGAGAGAAGAAAAGGTTTGAAAGCTTGAGGAGGAAGAAAGGAAGGAAAGGTTGTATTTTGGACTTAGTTTCTACTCAAACCTCATCAAAAACACTTGATTCTTCATCTTCATCCCCTCTCTATTTCCAAGGTGAGCATCCCATCCTTTTTCGTTTTTGATGAATTGGGTTCATGGTTTTTGAAGAAATTGATGAACTAGAGTTGGGTTTTTGAGTTTTGTTGATGGACCATGATTTATGGAGTGAAAAGGAAATTGGATGATGTTTTTAATTTGATTTGTGGAAGTTTTGATGAAAACCCATGATGGGTATTGGATTATTGGCGAATTTAGAGCTGTTTTGGAGGTTTGGGAAGGTCAAAAATGGAGTTTTGGAGTTAATTTCGTGAAAACCCGAGGCTAGAGGAAGAAGAAGGTGAATAGTGCCAGACCCGTCACGGATCCGTGACGGGCACCGTGGCGGGAGACGTCACGGCTCCGTGAAGGAGACTGTGACGGGCCAGTCACTGCTCCGTGAGGAGAACCGTGACGGTGTGGGCCATGGATCCGTGACCAGATTCGTGGCGGAGCCCATTAAGGCTCCGTGACCAGAACCGTGGCAGACCTGTTTTGGGCCTTTGGGCCCATTTTGTTGGATTTCGACTAATTGGGACGGTTATCCATAATCGGGTCCTTTTGGGGTTAATTGGGAGTTTTTCCTCTTTGAGCCCTTTTGAATTACTCTTAATTCGGGTGTTGTTTTGTGATCCAAGACTCTAGACCCGAGCTCGGAGGAGGAGGAGACGTTTGGACTTCGTGACGAGACGGAGGGGAAGCTAGCCAGGTCGTCAGCAGCTAGGAGTTGAGAGTTGATCACTTTTGAGGTAGGGAAAGTAGCGAATATTGGTTTAATTGCGGAAAGTTACTAGTATGCTTTTAGAATAATAATAATAATAATAATAATAATAATAATAATAATTATAATAATAATAATAATAATAATAATAATAATAATAATAATAATAATAATAATAATAACCGGAAAGGTCCTAGTTCGCATATAGGATGTGATTCACTAGAATAACCGCTTTCAATTACATTAATAACTGGACGAGTCTTAGTTGGCATGTAGGATGTGATTCACTAGATTAATCGCTTTCAATTCTTGGGAAATTGTCGTGCTTGTAGAATGGCCATGTCGAGCCTTAGGTTTTGTGCTGATTGAAATGCCATGATATGTGATTGAGATGCATGATGTGTGACTTAGTGTCGATAAGATTAAGAATTATGTTATGATATACTCGGTGTAGCATGTTGCGGCTATGTGTGGGCAAGTGTGCCGTGTTTGATGTAATGTGAACCTTTGGTTGTGATATGATCGGGTGAATGATAGACCGATTTGTGTATTATGGTGAGTTAGCTCGGTTGGTATACTGTGGTCGAATTATGGCATTGTGATGCGTGTTATTCCCTTGATGCTCTGTGTTCCAAGAGGATGTGTGTCCGGATGATACCTACACTGAGAGAGTATGTCGGTGTAGAGTATCGAGGACGAGGACGGTTTAACCATTACCCCGATGTTATGTGGTCCGGGAAGGCGTACGACCGAGGTGTGTGGCAGTCCGTTATGCTTGAGGCCCCGTGTCTCCGTGACGGGAAGACATCCGACTGAATGTATTGCCGGTCAGGTATGTTACCCCGAGTCTTGGTGATGGGAAGATGTTGGGACCGATGCTTTGTGTTCTGGTACGATATAAATGGGACGGGCTGCGATAGCCGGTGTTGTTGGGAACGGTTGTACTAAGTTATGTGTTGTTCTGCTATGTGCGTGATGGTTGGCTATGTGCATTGTCTTATATGTGATTGTGTTATTGCGAGAGTGATTGATGGTTGGTACTTGTCCCGTGAACGTTGTTGATAGTTATGCTTTGCTAGTATGCTCTAATTGGACGGTTACTCGTGGTGGTGAACTGATGTTCATAACCTTAACTACTTTTTCTACTGAGCGAAATCTCACCCCTTACCTTGTTGTATTTTAGGTCTTGAGCGGGATGTGTAATAGCTGGATGCTCGATGCTTGGGAGCTAGCGAGGGTCCTAGGCTAGATTGGTTTTAGAGACGTACAGTTTATCTTTTAACTGAACTCGTTTACCATGTGTTTTTACCGAACTGTTGACTCGTGTGGTTATTGGGAGGTTTAAACTATTATTTGAGACTGTTTTGGTTTTAAATTACTTTAATTACTATTTTGTTAGTTCATGTCTCGAGTCCGGTCTAAACCTGATTTGGGGCGTGACATATCATCGGAGCAAACACAAAATACAATATACCGAAATGCACCGGCGGTCTTCCCGGAACACGCATCGGGGTAAACAACTAATACAATATACCGGAAACGCACATCGGTCTTCCCGGAACACACATCGGGGTAACTACTATATCGGAAACGCACCTCGGTCTTCCCGGAAACGCACATCGGGGTGAAACACAATGTAAACATATCGGACCGGCATACCCCCTCGGTCGGATATCATCCTGGAATTTCACCTCGGGTCTAGTAAACCACAATGCACACGATACCAAACAAGCTCACTACCCCGAACTCATATTATCAACCAAGCTTACTGGCATGACTTACCAACCACGTCTTATCGGTCTATCATTCACCCTATCATATCATTAGGCACTATCATATCACATTCAAACATTCACTCAATCAATCAGATCACATTCAAACATTCACTCAATCAATCATACTTCATCTAGTTTAGTATGACTCTTATATTAACTAAAGAATGGAACATGCATCAACATTTGAGACAATTGAACACATTCCAACACAACCACAATCAATCCTAAGGCTCGTCATGGCCATTCAACCAGCACGGAAATTTCCCAATAACTGAAAGCGGTTAAACTAGTGAATCACATCCTATATGCATACTAAGACTCTTCTGGTTATTAACATAATTGAAAGTGGTTATTCTAGTGAATCACATCCTATATGCAAACTAGGACCTTTCCGGTTATTATTATCCTATATGCATACTATTAACATTCTTTAAATTAAGAGTGGAGTTTGCTACTCTTCCCTACCTCGAAGTTGTTAGTCTTAGTGCCCGTAGTTCAATCCTAAATGTCCAAATGTATATATCATCGTTAGCGATAAAATTAAATCTGCTTTATATTACTTATGTGTTGGAGTAATATATCGATGTGTGCTCTGATCTATGCCCACCATGCGAATAGAACCATAGATCGAGATAGATCACACTCGATGGGTCCCTAGTCAACAAAGCTTCACTAGAAGTGACTAGTATGAAAGATGGCTCTTTATGGCTTACGTTCTGTTAGTCATTGGAGTGGGATTCCGGAGTCTGATCATAGATGTCATGTGGGACATGATATTAGACGACCCGCCCTGAATATGTGCCATAGATTAAGTCATGAACATATTCAGTGTTGTACCTTGTCATGTATCCTTAGACCAAGGAGTCTTTGTGATCGCTATGTAGTCAACAACTGAGTTTGACCTGAGCCTAACGTTGTCCGTAACAAGGCTTACATAACGGCCAGGATTGGCTTAGGGACGGGCTACATGAGTGACACGAAAGGCGGCTAAGGGATTTATCCCTCATACTGAGGTATGGGAAATATATCGGTTCTCGGCCGCTTGATCGAGAGTGACTGAAAGAATAGCATGGCCATGCACATGATACTGGGTATCATATCTTCAGTCATCTCACATATCAAGGAACGGTGATTGAGAATAATAAGGATGACGGCTCTATGCCTTATCTCAATCAGGATATCGGAGATAAAAGGATAATGACAGGGACGACGGAAAGGTTAGAATCGACAGGGTCGATTCGTTATGTAGTGTCAGGCAATACTAAAGTCTCGTTAGTTGCCACTTAAATAGGATCAAGTAAAATGGGATTTTACGTTGATCTATTGACATGCATAAACCTAAGGGTCACACCGGAGGATGAAACTCATTGACACATTTATGGAGAATGGCCAAAAGGGAGTTGTCTCGGGACATGACCAAAACTGGGTTTTGGGTCATGTGCCCGTAAGTGAATAGGACTTTACGGATCGAGACAAGGCTTGGAGTCTTGGGATTGATCGCGTCGGATAATGTTGGACATTTCCGGCATGGAAGGCATGGAGGCGATGAGCGAATCACGGGACCTCGTCGAAAATGGCCACGGGCCATGTTCCAAGAGGCCCATGAAAGGCCCATGCAACCAAGGCCCATGGAACTAATTAATCAAGTCTTGATTAATTAGTACTAAGTAAGCAAGACAAGGATTAAGGTGTTGGTGATTCACCACCTAACCCAATCTTGTCTTGCCATACTTTGTCCTATTTACACCTTACTTGACACCATACTTGTCCCATGCCTTTAGTTGGACAAGTATGGGTTTTGTTATGTTTAAGTCATCTTTTTTCAACATAACAAACACAAGACAAGAATAGGAAACACATTTTCTCTCCCTCTTCCATGGCCATTTCGGGTTTGGCTAGTTGCCACCTCCATTTTTGTGTTCTTGAGTCCTCAAAGAGAAGAACTACGTGGCTTTGATTCCCATGTGGATACGTAGGCGTCTTAGAGACTCAAGCCAATCATTCGTTAACCGGTGTTCTTGTTTTGGTAAGAAATAGTGCTGAATTTTTCTCATGTGAATCCATTCTTTGTTAGTTGTTTCATGGTTTAATCGTCTCTTGATTTTCATTGATTTTCCGCTGCGAGTTGGTTCATCTCCAACCCTACCTCGAGACCCAACAGTGGTATCAGAGTCGTGCTACCTTCGGGATTCACAAGACGGTGTTCAAAGTTTCGGTTTTGCTTGAAAGTTTCGTTTTTGGCATGTTGTTTTGCTAAATTGTTTGATAACCTGTTTTAAATTATTGTTTATGGATTTAATGCATGTAAAATTATTTTTCGAAAATTATTTCAAATCTGGAAATTTTGAAAAAAATTTGATTTTTCGGGTCTCGGGAGCGGGACACTCGGGGAGCCGAAACCGGGACCGAACGGGGCTCCGTTGGACGGAGCTAGGCCAAGCATGACCATTAGATGGTTGATATGCTAAGGCTAAACCGTTTTGTTAGTTATGACGAGTTTGGAACCGTCATGACGAAATCGAAGATCAAATGTTCAAAAGTTTCATTTTTGAACGGTTTCGTTAAACTGAGCATCAAAAAATTTCGAAACTTGGCAATTAATTAAAACCGGAAAATCACATGATGTTTGATAACATGCTTGTTTAATAACACGATGTGTGATGTGATGTTGGCATGCTGTACATAATAGCCCCGAGCTCAATTTAATTATTTATCGCTTTTCACGGCCTGCGAGCCGTTAGAGTTAGCGTGTAATAATTCTTTCAAGGTGTGGTCGTCGAACCACTTGTTTGTAATATTTATTTATTCCCGACCTGCGAGTCGTGTATTAAATTGTAATATTTTACTCAAGACGAAGAAAGGGCGAAAAGGTCATTTGGTGGCTTTTCGGGTGTTGGCATCGGCTTGGAGTTGGTGGAGCTCAAGAAGCTAGCGGGAGTTAGTTTAGGGGGCTATTATGTGCACATTTATCGCTTTATGCTTGGTTTAGTTTATGCATGATTAATTCTATGTGTTTTAGAATTGCATGCTTAACTTTATTTACCGAGCATATCACCTCACATGCAAAGATAAAATTGGAATTTTAATCCTTGTGTGTGATGTTGGGTCTCGAGGTAGGGTTGGAGATGAACCAACTCGCAGCGGAAAATCAATGAAAACCAAGAGACAATTAAAACCATGAAACAACTAACAAAGAATGGATTAACAAGAGAAAAATTCAGCACTAGTTCTTACCAAAACAAGAACACCGGTTACGAATGATTGGCTTGAGTCTCCAAGACGCCTACGTATCCACATGGGAATCAAAGCCACGTAGTTCTTCTCTTTGAGGACTCAAGAACACAAACATGGAGGTGGAAACTAGCCAAACCCGAAATGGCCATGGAAGAGGGAGAGAAAATGTGTTTCCTATTCTTGTCTTGTGTTTGTTATGTTGAAAAAAGATGACTTAAACATAACAAAACCCATACTTGTCCAACTAAAGGCATGGGACAAGTATGGTGTCAAGTAAGGTGTAAATAGGACAAAGTATGGCAAGACAAGATTGGGTTAGGTGGTGAATCACCAACACCTTAATCCTTGTCTTGCTTACTTAGTACTAATTAATCAAGACTTGATTAATTAGTTCCATGGGCCTTGGTTGCATGGGCCTTTCATGGGCCTCTTGGAACATGGCCCGTGGCCATTTCCAACGAGGTCCCGTGATTCGCTCATCGCCTCCATGCCTTCCATACCGGAAATGTCCAACATTATCCGACGCAATCAATCCCAAGACTCCAAGCCTTGTCTCGATCCGTAAAGTCCTATTCACTTACGGGCACATGACCCAAAACCCAGTTTTGGTCATGTCCCGAGACAACTCCCTTTTGGCCATTCTCCATAAATGTGTCAATGAGTTTCATCCTCCGGTGTGACCCTTAGGTTTATGCATGTCAATAGATCAACGTAAAATCCCATTTTACTTGATCCTATTTAAGTGGCAACTAACGAGACTTTAGTATTGCCTGACACTACATAACGAATCGACCCTGTCAATTCTAACCTTTCCGTCGTCCCTGTCATTATCCTTTTATCTCCGATATCCTGATTGAGATAAGGCATAGAGCCGTCATCCTTATTATTCTCAATCACCGTTCCTTGATATGTGAGATGACTGAAGATATGATACCCAGTATCATGTGCATGGCCATGCTATTCTTCCAGTCACTCTCGATCAAGCGGCCGAGAACCGATATCTTTCCCATACCTTAGTATGAGGGATAAATCCCTTAGCCGTCTTTCGTGTCACTCATGTAGCCCGTCCCCAAGCCAATCCTGGCCGTTATGGAAGCCCTGTTACGGACAACGTTAGGCTCAGGTCAAACTCAGTTGTTCACTACATAGCGATCACAAAGACTCTTTGGTCTAAGGATACATGACAAGCTACAACACTGAATATGTTCATGACTTAATCTATGGCACATATTCAGGGCGGGTCGTCCAATATCATGTCCCACATGATATCTATGATCAGACTCCGGAATCCCATTCCAATGACTAACAGAACGTAAGCCATAAAGAGCCATCTTTCATACTAGTCGCTTCTAGTGAAGCTTTGTTGACTAGGGACCCATCGAGTGTGATCTATCTCGATCTATGGTTCTATTCGCATGGTGGGCATAGATCAGAGCACACATCGATATATTACTCCAACACATAAGTAATATAAAGCCGCTTTAATTTTATTGCTAACGATGATATATACATTTGGACATTTAGAATTGAACTACGGGCACTAAGACTAACAATCTCCCACTTGCTCTAGTTCCAATCTAAACTCCAATATGTCCCCATCGACTTTACATGTCTAACATGTTCAGGCAGTGACACTGCCTTAGTCAAAGGGTTGGCTATGTTATCATCTGTTGCAATATCGGTTATCTTCACTTCACCTCAGTTCAGTATTTATCTGATGAGGTGGATACGCCGCAGTACATGTTTGGATTTGTTATGCGATCTAGGCTTTTAGCTTGCGCAATGGCCCTTGTGTTGTCGCAAAATGGATTCACCGGACTGGATGGGTTTTTAATTACACCCAGCCCTGCCATGAATTTCCAAATCCACATAGCCTCCTTAGCTGCCTCTGCAGCATCCATGTACTTGGCCTCTGTCGTAGATTCGGAAATGGTATCTTGCTTTACGCTTTCCCAGCTAAAGCTCTGCCATTCAGCGTAAACACATATCCTGATTGACTTCTAAAGTCATCTGGATTTGTCTTGGAAAACTAGCGTCTACTCATCCTTCGACGACTAGTTCAACATCATCTTTCCCCCGGGTTAGAATGATGTCTACTGGTACAACATAAGGCTTACGAGACGTCTGGTCTCATACATGTCATGGCATATATGATCGATCCTGCCCCCAGGCGCATAGGATTCTCATCATCCTTTTCAGCTCATCAGGTGTCTTAGGACACTGAGTCTTGCTGAGATGAATGCCATGACTAGTGGGTAAGAGTCCTTTCTTTGAATCGAGCATTAAGAACCTACTCAATGCCTTGTTCACATAGGTTCCCTGACTTAAATCCAAGACCCTCTTGGTGCGATCTCTACATATCTTAATCCTTAAGATATGAGAAGCATCGCCTAAGTCCTTTATTGAAAAACACTTCCTCAACCAAGCTTTAGTCTCGTGCAAGGTTGGGATGTCGTTTTCAATGAGAACCAGAAAGGTAATATTGCTCCCACTAGCCTTCTTATAAACGCAAGATTCATCCTCGTTCTTGATTAAGCCAAATCCAATTACAGCTTCATCAAAACGAAGGATCCAACTCCGAGAAGTTCGTTTCAATCCATAAATGGATTTCAACAACTTATAAATCTTTCCTTTATTCTTCGGATCGTCAAAACCTTTGGGCCGAGACATACAAACGTACTCAGTCAAATTTCCATTTAGGAAAGCGGTTTTGACATCCACTTGCCATATCTCGTAATTATGATACGCAGTTATGTCAAGAAGAATTTGGATCGATTTTGACCATAGCCACTAAGGAGAAGGTTTCCTCATAGTCAATCCATTGGATCTGCCTATAACCTTTCGCCACCAGTTGAGCTTTGTAGGTCAGAGGGTTGCCGTCCATGTCCATCTTCACCTTGAAGATCCATTTGCATCCTATGGTCCTCACACCATTGATAGGATCAACCGGTTCCCAGACTCGGTTGTCCGACATGGATTGCATTTCCTCCCTCATGGCTCCCAGCCATAACTCGGAGTTGGGCCCATCCACGACTTCCTGAAAGGTGGCTGGATCATCGTGATCCACCATGACTTCATTGTCACCTCCGGATACCATATCTTGGAGGTGGAAGATTGATCCTTTCAAATCGCCTTGGACCTTCCGGAATTGTAACAGGAATTGGTTCTTACTCTACGACAATCTCTGGCTCCTTTCTACTGGGTTGCCAATTGGTTTAGACAGATCTGTACCATCCTGAATTTCTTCGAGATGCACAGTCCTCCCAATGACGTCTTTGGAAACAAAACTTCTTTTCCATAAAGACCCCACCCCAAGCGACGAACACCATGTTCTCACTGGGATTGTAGAAATAGTATCCCCTTGTTGCTTTGGGATACCACACGAAGGTGCATATCTCAGATCTTGGTTCGAGCTTAGTCGAAACCAAATGTTTCACATAAGCCTCGCAACCACAAATCTTTAGGAAGGACAAAGCGGGCATCATCCCGTACCATTTTTAAAATGGTGTCCCTTCCACACCATTCGTCGAAGCCCGATTCACTATGAATGCGGTCGTCTCTAGAGCAAAACCCCTAAAAGAGATTGGGAGATCAGTCCAACTAATCATGGAACAGACCATTGTCTAACAATGTCCGATTTCTCCGTTTGGCTTCACCTTTCAACTACAGTGACCTAGGAGGAGTCCATTCCAAAAGGATCCCATTCTCTTTTAGATGATCTAATAACTCTGTGGTCAAGTATTTTCCACCTCGATCCAATCGAAGTGCCTTAATACCTTTGTCGAGCTGGTTTTCTACTATAGTCTTAAACTCTTTGAATTTATCAAAAGCTTCAGACTTATGTCTCACCGAATAGACATAACCATATTTACTGTAATCATCAGTAAATGTGATAAAGTAGCTAAAACCCCTCCTGGCAAGTGAACTTATTGGTCTACACACATTCGAGTGTATCAGCCCCAATAATTCACCCGCCCTTTCATCGCGATCGATAAAGGGCACTTTAGTCATTTTGCCCATCAAACAAACCTTGCACCTATCGATCGAATGGAATTCGAATGAACCTGAAAGCCCGCACTTCTGAAGTGCTGATAGGCGCTTCTTGTTTATGCGACCCAAATGACAGTACCATAACAGAGTTAGGTTTAAATCGTTGGATTTAGACCTCTTGGTATTAACAGAATATATAGAACTTGAGGCATTGTTACCCATATCTAATATGTACAATCCTCCAACCATGTCAGTACTGGTATAAAACATATCATTGCATAGAACATTGAAAACTCCATTTCCAATATTAACATTATATCCTTCCTTGTCAAACACGGATACAGATATAATACTCCTACTAAAAGTAGGTATGCAATATACATTATACAATACTAAGACAAGGCCTCTTGGCAAAGCAAGACTCATGGATCCTACAGCAGTTGCCACAACTCTGAGGTCCATTTCGTGCTTTCCAAATCTCTCCTACTTTCAACCACCATATATTAGTGCATGTGTGAGATTCAGTCATGGTATCTAATACCCATGAATCTTTGGAAGTAGAGAGATGTAGCTCTATAGAGTTAATACCGAATGAAGGCACGATCCCACCGCCCTTCCTTAGATCATCCAGGTTTCCTGATGAAGGCGCAGTCCTACTGCCCTTCTTCAGATCATCCAGGCTATTTGATGAAGGCGCAGTCCCACTGCACTTCTTCAGATCAGCCGTGAACTTCCTGTAATCCCGGTTCCAATGACCAGGCTGTTGGCAGTAGAAGCAGACATTCTCAGGTGTCTCATCTTTCCTGCCAAGTGCGCATGGGCCCAGCCCTTGCCACTTCCAATTCCCTTGTTGACCATCAGAATATCCTTGGATCCCAGATCCCTGAGATATTCTTCTCAGCAGCTGATGACACTTCATGTAACTCTGATATGGTCTTAGAGACAGCCTTGTCAAGGACATATTCTTTGCGTTCAGACTTGAGGACTATCCTCAAAATTCTGTACCAGTCCAAATAGTTTGTCCCATTTAGCTTGACCCTGTCAAGAATGGTTTTTAATGACAAACTATTAATGTTCGCTGAATTTGCCATTTGATCTACAACAGATAAAATTCAATCAGTAAACTGAATAAATTTTATGAAGATCAAGCTTAAACACCAACAATCAATTCTAAACCTTTAGAATCTGAAACCAAGATCCTTGATTCACTCGATTAAGCTGAACTAATGCTCACCACTTAATCGAGCTATGTAGGTAGGACTCCATCCAATCACATCCAATGTGACTCTTGGCTAGGGTATGTACTTATGTACACGACTTACCCTATCTGTTACCCTAGCTCAACCTCAGGCCGAGAATCGTAGTCGGGTCCACCAATTTTCAACTATGGCTCGTCACTATGTAGGTGCTCCGCTAATGCGCACGACACCCACATATGTCGTCCAAACCTACTACCCCGCTTCCCCATGGATGCTCCGCTAATGCGCACGACAACCATAGGACGGGGAGGTAGTAAGGTGTTGATGATTGGGAGGTATCGGACATGACCCGCTTTTACTTGTCCAGTTGTGTTCAAAACTTTGGCACATCCTAGATGCGATGAGCACATCAACTACATTCCAAATGCAATGATGCCTCAAATTACATCCAATGTAATTCTTCCTTTGAACCCGTCAACTACATCCAATGCAATGACGGTTCTAAGGGTTCACACACAAGGATTAAAAGTCCAATTTTATCTTTGCATGTGAGGTGATATGCTCGGTAAATAAAGTTAAGCATGCAATTCTAAAACACATAGAATTAATCATGCATAAACTAAACCAAGCATAAAGCGATAAATGTGCACATAATAGCCCCCTAAACTAACTCCCACTAGCTTCTTGAGCTCCACCGACTCCAAGCCGATGCCAACACCCGAAAAGCCCTTTTCGCCCTTTCTTCGTCTTGAGTAAAATATTACAATTTAATACACGACTCGCAGGTCGGGAATAAATAAATATTACAAACAAGTGGTTCGACGACCACACCTTGAAAGAATAATTACACGCTAACTCTAACGGCTCGCAGGCCGTGAAAAGCGATAAATAATTAAATCGAGCTCGGGGCTATTATGTACACCATGCCAACATCACATCACACATCGTGTTATCAAACAAGCATGTTATCAAACATCATGTGATTTTCCGGTTTTAATTAATAGCCAAGTTTCGAAATTTTTTGATGCTCGGTTTATCGAAACCGTTCAAAAATGAAACTTTTGAACATTTGATCTTCGAGTTCATCATGACGGTTCCAAACTCGTCATAACTAACAAAACGGTTTAGCCTTGGCATATCAACCATCCAATGGTCATGCTTGGCCTAGCTCCGTCCAACGGAGCCCCGTTCGGTCCCGGTTTCGGCTCCCCGAGAGTCCCGCTCCCGAGACCCGAAAAATCAAATTTTTTTCAAAATTTCCAGATTTGAAATAATTTTCAAAAAATCATTTTACATGTATTAAATCCATAAACAATAATTTAAAACATGTTATCAAACAATTTAGCAAAACAACATGCCAAAAACGAAACTTTCAAGCAAAACCGAAACTTTGAACACCGTCTTGTGAATCCCGAAGGTAGCACGGCTCTGATACCACTGTTGGGTCTCGAGGTAGGGTTGGAGATGAACCAACTCGCAGCGGAAAATCAATGAAAACCAAGAGACAATTAAAACCATGAAACAACTAACAAAGAATGGATTAACAAGAGAAAAATTCAGCACTAGTTCTTACCAAAACAAGAACACCGGTTACGAATGATTGGCTTGAGTCTCCAAGACGCCTACGTATCCACATGGGAATCAAAGCCACGTAGTTCTTCTCTTTGAGGACTCAAGAACACAAACATGGAGGTGGAAACTAGCCAAACCCGAAATGGCCATGGAAGAGGGAGAGAAAATGTGTTTCCTATTCTTGTCTTGTGTTTGTTATGTTGAAAAAAGATGACTTAAACATAACAAAACCCATACTTGTCCAACTAAAGGCATGGGACAAGTATGGTGTCAAGTAAGGTGTAAATAGGACAAAGTATGGCAAGACAAGATTGGGTTAGGTGGTGAATCACCAACACCTTAATCCTTGTCTTGCTTACTTAGTACTAATTAATCAAGACTTGATTAATTAGTTCCATGGGCCTTGGTTGCATGGGCCTTTCATGGGCCTCTTGGAACATGGCCCGTGGCCATTTCCAACGAGGTCCCGTGATTCGCTCATCGCCTCCATGCCTTCCATACCGGAAATGTCCAACATTATCCGACGCAATCAATCCCAAGACTCCAAGCCTTGTCTCGATCCGTAAAGTCCTATTCACTTACGGGCACATGACCCAAAACCCAGTTTTGGTCATGTCCCGAGACAACTCCCTTTTGGCCATTCTCCATAAATGTGTCAATGAGTTTCATCCTCCGGTGTGACCCTTAGGTTTATGCATGTCAATAGATCAACGTAAAATCCCATTTTACTTGATCCTATTTAAGTGGCAACTAACGAGACTTTAGTATTGCCTGACACTACATAACGAATCGACCCTGTCAATTCTAACCTTTCCGTCGTCCCTGTCATTATCCTTTTATCTCCGATATCCTGATTGAGATAAGGCATAGAGCCGTCATCCTTATTATTCTCAATCACCGTTCCTTGATATGTGAGATGACTGAAGATATGATACCCAGTATCATGTGCATGGCCATGCTATTCTTCCAGTCACTCTCGATCAAGCGGCCGAGAACCGATATCTTTCCCATACCTTAGTATGAGGGATAAATCCCTTAGCCGTCTTTCGTGTCACTCATGTAGCCCGTCCCCAAGCCAATCCTGGCCGTTATGGAAGCCCTGTTACGGACAACGTTAGGCTCAGGTCAAACTCAGTTGTTCACTACATAGCGATCACAAAGACTCTTTGGTCTAAGGATACATGACAAGCTACAACACTGAATATGTTCATGACTTAATCTATGGCACATATTCAGGGCGGGTCGTCCAATATCATGTCCCACATGATATCTATGATCAGACTCCGGAATCCCATTCCAATGACTAACAGAACGTAAGCCATAAAGAGCCATCTTTCATACTAGTCGCTTCTAGTGAAGCTTTGTTGACTAGGGACCCATCGAGTGTGATCTATCTCGATCTATGGTTCTATTCGCATGGTGGGCATAGATCAGAGCACACATCGATATATTACTCCAACACATAAGTAATATAAAGCCGCTTTAATTTTATTGCTAACGATGATATATACATTTGGACATTTAGAATTGAACTACGGGCACTAAGACTAACATGTGAACCCTTAGAACCGTCATTGCATTGGATGTAGTTGACGGGTTCAAAGGAAGAATTACATTGGATGTAATTTGAGGCATCATTGCATTTGGAATGTAGTTGATGTGCTCATCGCATCTAGGATGTGCCAAAGTTTTGAACACAACTGGACAAGTAAAAGCGGGTCATGTCCGATACCTCCCAATCATCAACACCTTACTACCTCCCCGTCCTATGGGTGTCGTGCGCATTAGCGGAGCATCCATGGGGAAGCTGGGTAGTAGGTTTGGACGACATATGTGGGTGTCGTGCGCATTAGCGGAGCACCTACATAGTGACGAGCCATAGTTGAAAATTGGTGGACCCGACTACGATTCTCAGCCTGAGGTTGAGCTAGGGTAACAGATAGGGTAAGTCGTGTACATAAGTACATACCCTAGCCAGGAGTCACATTGGATGTTATTGGATGGAGTCCTACCTACATAGCTCGATTAAGTGGTGAGCATTAGTTCAGCTTAATCGAGTGAATCAAGGATCTTGGTTTCAGATTCTAAAGGTTTAGAATCGATTGTTGGTGTTTAAGCTTGATCTTCATAAAATTTATTCAGTTTACTAATTGAATTTTATCTGTTGTAGATCAAATGGCAAAGTCAGCGAACATTAATAGTTTGTCATTAAAAACCATTCTTGACAGGGTCAAGCTAAATGGGACAAACTATTTGGACTGGTACAGAATTTTGAGGATAGTCCTCAAGTCTGAACGCAAAGAATATGTCCTTGACAAGGCTGTCTCTAAGACCATATCAGAGTTACATGAAGTGTCATTAATTGCTGAGAAGAATATATCAGTGATCTGGGATCCAAGGATATTCTGATGGTCAACAAGGGAATTGGAAGTGGCAAGGGCGGGGCCCATGCGCACTTGGCAGGAAAGATGAGACTCCTGAGAATGTCTGCTTCTACTGCCAACAGCCTGGTCATTGGAACCGGGATTACAGGAAGTTCACGGCTGATCTGAAGAAGGGCAGTGAGACTGCGCCTTCATCAAATAGCCTGGATGATCTGAAGAAGGGCAGTAGGACTGCGCCTTCATCAGGAAACCTGGATGATCTAAGGAAGGGCGGTGGGACCGTGCCTTCATCCGGTATTAACTCTATAGAGCTACATCTCTCTACTTCCAAAGATTCATGGGTATTAGATACCAGGACTGAATCTCACACATGCACTTATATATGGTGGCTGAAAGTAGGAGAGGTTTGAAAGCACGAAGTAGACCTCAGAGTTGTGGCAACTGCTGTAGGATCCATGAGTCTTGCTTTGCCAAGAGGCCTTGTCTTAGTATTGTATAATGTATATTGCATACCTACTTTTAGTAGGAATATTATATCTGTATCCGTGTTTGACAAGGAAGGATAAAATGTTAATATTGGAAATGGAGTTTTCAATGTTCTATGCAATGATATGTTTTATACCAATACTGACTTGGTTGGAGGATTGTACATATTAGATATGGGTAACAATGCCTCAAGTTCTATATATTCCGTTAATACCAAGAGGTCTAAATCCAACGATTTAAACCTAACTCTGTTATGACACTGTCATTAATGTCGCATAAACAAGAAGCACCTATCAGCACTTCAGAAGTGCGGACTTTCAGGTTCATTCGAATTCCATTCGATCGATAGGTGCAAGGTTTGTTTGATGGGAAAAATGACTAAAGTGCCCTTTTATCGATCGCGATGAAAGGGCGGGTGAATTATTGGGGCTGATACACTCGAATGTGTGTAGACCAATAACTTCACTTGCCAGTAGGGGTTTTAACTATTTTATCACATTTACTGATTATTACAGTAAATATGGTTATGTCTATTCGCTGAGACATAAGTCTGATGCTTTTGATAAATTCAAAGAGTTTAAGACTAAAGTAGAAAACCAGCTCGACAAAGGTATTAAGGCACTTCGATTGGATCGAGGTGGAAAATACTTTACCACAGAGTTATTAGATCATCTAAAAGAGAATGGGATCCTTTTGGAATGGACTCCTTTTGGATTGGAAGGCATGGAGGCGATGAGCGAATCACGGGACCTCGTCGAAAATGGCCACGGGCCATGTTCCAAGAGGCCCATGAAAGGCCCATGCAACCAAGGCCCATGGAACTAATTAATCAAGTCTTGATTAATTAGTACTAAGTAAGCAAGACAAGGATTAAGGTGTTGGTGATTCACCACCTAACCCAATCTTGTCTTGCCATACTTTGTCCTATTTACACCTTACTTGACGCCATACTTGTCCCATGCCTTTAGTTGGACAAGTGTGGGTTTTGTTATGTTTAAGTCATCTTTTTTCAACATAACAAACACAAGACAAGAATAGGAAACACATTTTCTCTCCCTCTTCCATGGCCATTTCGGGTTTGGCTAGTTGCTACCTCCATTTTTGTGTTCTTGAGTCCTCAAAGAGAAGAACTACGTGGCTTTGATTCCCATGTGGATAAGTAGGCGTCTTGGAGACTCAAGCCAATCATTCGTTAACCGGTGTTCTTGTTTTGGTAAGAAATAGTGCTGAATTTTTCTAATGTGAATCCATTTTTTGTTAGTTGTTTCATGGTTTAATCGTCTCTTGGTTTTCATTGATTTTCTGCTGCGAGTTGGTTCATCTCCAACCCTACCTCGGGACCCAACAGAAGTAACAAACAAATCCTAGCAGCTGACGACCTGGCTAGCTTCCTCCTCGTCCTCTCACGCTGTTCGAAGGCCTCCTTCTCCATCAAGTTCGGGTCCAAGGTCTTGGATCACAAATTAGTGCTATAATTAATAACTAAACCAAGACTGTTTTATAGTAAACTACCTAAAAAACCCTTAACGATGAAAACTTGGGCTAAAAGGTAAATTGGGCCCAAACTAGGCCCAACTCGGACAGCCCACAGATCTGGAAAACCGGCCTGGAACCGGACCCGGACCGTGCCGCTCAGAGGGCCGGTACCGAGCCCGAACCGTGCCGCTCAGAGGGCTGGCACCGAGCCAGTTCCGTGCCGCTCAGAGGGTCGGAATCAGACCCTCTCCGTGCCTCGTTCCGTGTCAGATCTGGGCAGCCCCAACTCTTCTTCTCCAACTTCGTTTCTACGAAAATCTACTTCAAAAACTCCAAATTGATCCTTAACAAGCTCCAAAAACAGTCATCCAAACCCCCAAACTTCAACACCCACAATGGGTTTCCTCCAACCAACAACAAACTAATGAAAATCAACCTAAACTTAACTATTCTTCAACAAAAAGCAACAACAAACAACCATGGAAGCAAAACCCATCTAGTTCTAGCAAAATCCATAAAAACCCACAACCCAAATGAATTGAAAGAGTGATTTTAGAAGCTACTTACCTTGGTGATGAAAAGGGGAAGAAGAAGAGATGAATTTGGAGAGGTTTGGTGAAGAAATCCCTTGATGCTTCCTTTCCTCACTATCTTCTTCTCCAAGCAAAGTTGTTCTTCCTCCTCTCTCTTCCTTGCACTATTCGGCCACCAAGGGGAAATAATGGCTGAGTTGGTTGCTTCAATTGCTTTAAAAGACCTACATTAGTTAAAGACCATAGTGCCCCTTAGGTCCAAGTCCTCCATTTTTGGCTTATGTGAGGGTAAATGGGTCTTTAGAGGCCCATTTCTTCTCCTCCAAACCACTAAGGACAAGTGTCCTAGTGGAGACCACTTAGCTCTTAGGAAAAACCCAGCAATTCCAAATTAATTCGTTTTAGTCGATAAAAATTCTCCGTTTGACCGAATGTTGACTTTTCCAAACTTACAGTCATTTGAAAGGAAACGGCCCAATTAAGCTAACCGTAACGACGGATAAGCTTTTTGGGCCCCGGAAAGGTCCCGAATGACTCCCGGAGTCATCGGTTGACTTTTCGGGCAAAAAGTCAACTTTCGCTAGAGTTCGCTGGTTCGACCGGGATTGACCGGAGGCGGTTCTTACACTTTTCTGAGTTTTTTTGGGCCTCTTGTTCAATCAAGCTTACCAAGATTATTGGCGGGTCATTGCCCTCTCTTAGTGAATGTTGAGAAACTTAATTGGGAACCTCGACCTATAAAATTTCTAAAGTCATGGTTAAAACATGTGATCTTTTTTCCTACTGTTCGCAGGCTTTAAGAGTCTAATCCCAATGGTGTTTCTGCTAGTTACTCTTTATGGAACAAGTTTAAGTTGTTAAGATATGATTTACAAACTTGGAACTCGGATGTTTTTGGTAATGCTGAGGAAAGGTCCGCTTATTGGTTGTTGAAATTAATTCGTTAGACTTGATGCAGGAGTCTCGTGATTTGACAGGTTCGGAAATTCCTCACAGATCATGGTTGTGTGCAGTGTTAATCCTGCAACAGAAAATCCTTTTTAGAATATGGAGACAAAAATCTCGGTTATATTGGTTTAGAAATGGGGATAGATGCACTCGTTATTTTCATAAAGTTGTTAATTTTCATGCTTTGCGTAACAGGCTTTCAGTTTTGAGAACAAGTCCTGGTGTTATTTCTAATCCCACTGATATCAAAGAGGCGGCTGCAGCTCACTTTAAGGAACGGTTTCGTGTGTGTTTGCCACACCGTGTTCATATTCCTATACTGCCTTTTAAGACTCTTTCTCCGGACCAAAGGTTAGACATCGAAAAACCTTTTACTTTGGAAGAAATTGAGTCTGTTAGTGCTGCCTATGGGGGGTCCGGATGGTTTTACTCTGAAATTTTATTCGGTTGCTTGGGATATTATAAAAGTGGATGTGTTGAGATTTTTCACTGAGTTTTATGATTCCTGTTTGTTGGGGAAAGGGATAAATTCAACTTTTTTTAACTTTAATCCCAAATCACCCGCGAGTTGATTGCCTGAATGATTTTTGTCCCATTAGCCTTATTTCTAGCCCTTACAAGATTTTTTTTTAAGTTTTTGTTGATCGACTTAAAGGGGGGATTGGTGACTTGATTAGTGACAACCAAAGTGGTTTTGTTGCGAGTAGGCAATTGGTTGATAGTGTTTTAGTTGCCTCGAAAATTATTCATTATGTTAAAAGAGCTAAGGTTGAAGCAGTCTTGTTAGAATTGGATTTCGAGAAGGCCTATGATATGGTGCAATGGGATTATTTAGATGAGGTTTTCATTCAAATGAGTTTTGGAGACAAGTGGAGAAGAAGGATGCGTAGTTGTTTTCATGCTTTCTTATCTGTTTTGGTTAATGGTGTACTTAGCAGAGATTTTGTTATGATGAATGAGATTTGACAGGGTTGTCCTATGTCTCCCTTTTTGTTTCTTATTGCGGTTGAGGGTTTGCATCTTTTTTTCGAAGTAGGCAAGTCAGCCGGACTATACCAGGGTATAGGTATTCGTGAGTCAGGTTTTGCTATTTTTCACCTATAGTTTGCTGACGATACCTTGTTGTTTCTTCGTGGTGCTTTAGATGATTTGTTTAATGTCAAAGGAACTTTGTTGGAGTTTGAGTCTACTTCTGGACTTAAGGTTAATTTCAATAAGTCTAAGGTTCTTGATTAATGTGGAGTCTTTTTAAGATATGGAGGTGGAAGAGGCTTTAGGTTGCGAGGTCGTTGATTTGACCATTTCTTATCTGGGGTATTCTCTCGGTGCCTCTTCGAAGAGATTATCCACTTGGGATCCGGTTCTTTGCAGATACAAATCAGCTTTAGCATTATGGCATGCTAAGTATTTGTCGTTGGCTGGTAGAATAATTCTTATTCAGTCTACTCTTTCTGGTTTATCGTTGTTTTATATGTACCTGATGCAGGCCCCTAAAGGTGTTATTAAGGTCTTGGAAGTTATGTAAAGGCGTTTCGTATGGCGTAATGGGGTTTATGGAAGAGTGTTGAATAAAGTAAAGCGGTCAATCGTTTTTAATCCAAAGATGTTGGGCGGTTTGGGGTTACGGAGGTTGGAGGAGATGAACTTGGCACTTTTGGATAAGTGTTGGTGGTGGTTTGCTACATCTACTAACTCTCTCTTGAATGAGCTGCTTTGTGTGAAGATGAGGAATGGGACCTTACTCGGGTGGATAGGAGGGGTAACTGTTACTTATTTTATCATATCGTTAGCCTTTCCTCTGACCCGAGATTTTGTGGATTATTTGGTAATCAAGGTATTCGGTGGAATTTGGGAAGAGGAGACAGAATCTCGTTCTGGGAAGATGTGTGGTTAGGGGAGGCATCTCTTCGCGAGAGATTTCCGGCAATATTTACTTTGGCAGTGTCTAGACAAGGAAATGTTGCTGATTTTTGGAATGGTTCGGGGTGGTCAGTGGAGTTACGTAGGTCTGGGTGGGACTGAGACTGGGACGAGATAGATGCCTTTGAGTAAATACTCTTGCAGCATGTGATTTATCTGGGCTTGGAAGATTGTATGTTATGGAGGAAGCAGAACTCCAATTTCAGGGTCTCCTCTACTTATTCTGTTCTTATGGGTGAGGAGAGTGTTTCCCCGCATCCTTGGGCGTCGATGTTGTGGATCAGTGGTATCCCGCCCAATCACTGTGTTTTAGACTGGCTAGTTGTTCAGGGGGCTCTACCTACTGCGTTTTTTTAGAAGCTCGTGGGGTACCTGCGACTCTTAATCAGATGTACTGCCCTTTGTGTAAGACACGTTTGGAAACCTCAGACCACCTGTTACTACATTGTGTGCTTTCTTGGTAGATTTGGGGTCGCGTGTCTTCGTGGTGGGGATTTGTGTTGACTACGCCTCGGGCTTTTGGTGATGTTGTGTGTTTATGGAAAGGATTAGGTTCTAGTCATTGATGGAAGTCTTGGATTAGGGTGTGCTTTATTGTGGTTTGGCATATCTGGCTCTTACGGAATGGTTTAGTTTTCAACTCGGTGATGGAGTGCGGAGCTGTAGTGTTCGGTAAAATCCTGAATCATTCGTTATGTATCTTGTGGAAACTCGGGTCACTTCGTGCGATTTATTTCTCGGATTGGCAACGCCGTCCTAGATGGTGTTTACATCCGAGGAAGCGGGGGGGAGGTCGCTGAGGCATGGTTGAGGTTGATTTGGGTTTGAGATCTGTTTTAGTCGTGTGGGTTCGATGAGTGCTTGTTTAGGAGCCAAGCCAGGTATCGCCTGTTCCCATCAGGATCCGGTGAGTACTATCCGGGGGGACAATATGGGGCCGATATGCTATGGAGGGGAGGGGCATGAATTACTTAGTTCCTTTTGGACCAGAGGATTCACCATGTTCACCCCGAGGTACCGTTAATTGGATCGGGTGGGGCACCTAGTTTTTGGTCTCCTAAGTCACTGTTGATCGGCCTATGGGGTTTTTTCCTTGTTTTTTCCCTTTTTTTTCTTTTTTGGTTCGCTCTTTTTCGCAGTTTGTTCCCACAGCTCCAGATGAGAGCTCCTCTGTTTTGGTTGCGTTGTAGTGTTATCCTTCTTGGATCCTTCGTTTTCTTAATAAAAAAATGTCGAGCTTATTTTAAAAAAAAGTTGACCGCAGTTGAAACGAAGCAGGATTAACTACATTAGTCAATTGGTCAAGAAAAAAATGAACATTTTCTCACGTGACACACTGTATTACAATTATGCCCTTACTTGTATAAGTGAGGATAAGTTGTGAGGTGTTTGATGCGGTACTTCATTTTAGCGAAAGTGAAAACTTTTATTACTTGAAATATGATAGAAACATGAGAAGAATAGTGAGGTAGTAGACTGTCCTGAGATAGATTACCACTAATCTTATAAAATAACCCGAGGCATAGATAGGTTTTTGAAGGCACATCCAACTGATCAAAGTAACTAAAACGAAAAAAAACATATCCAACTCAACTTGAGGCCAACCATAACAGCCTGAAAGCTTGTGAATCCTCCAGGAGGGACCTCTAACATGATGGGAATCCTCCAGGAGGGACCTCTAACATGATGGGTGACACGCTTGGTTCGCGGAGGGAGCAGATGACACGGTGGAGGGGGCCCATAATAGCCTGGGTTGCCAATCCTTCAAGGCAGTCCATGACGGGATATTATCATGGCTCCAAATAGGGCTGTTTCCCAGCCCTCACCTGCACTCCTTCAACCCGTCCTCCCCAGCTTTCTTGTGGGAGAGGATCGTCTTCCTATCTTCTCCACACGGGAAATCTCATGGATACCCTCATAGAGAACCCGTTGTTATAATATTTCCTAAACTAGGATTAGGCAAGATTGTGGTCGTCACAAAACCCTCCTCTAGTTTCCCATAAGGAACGGATAATAGGTTAAGTTGGAAGTCCCAACTAGTTCTGGTAACTTAGGCAAGATGGTGGACCTCATTTTGGTTTATGACAAATGTCCCTACCATCAACGCGATGGCGCAAGCAGGGTAGGAAATGGATCTTTTTCAAGGAGGTGGCCGAACACGGTAGTCATACCAACGCTAGAGAAGTGGTCGAACCCTGATAACACACAGGGGAAGGCTTCCATGATCGACGTAACTACCACTTTGGCAGAAAAAAAATAGGGATAGGTCTTGGCTCGGATTAGCCCTGAGATCGGGTTGACATCAACTGGAGGGGGTCACAAGCGACCATGGATGGATCGGCGGTAACCCTAACCCTAACATGACCCTATTAGTAGGCTTCGCCGGCGTTGGCCCCAGATTGCAGAGAACTCATTAGGGCGGACAACCAAAACGTTGTGGAATGGATTTGGTGGGGGAACTAGGGCAGAGACCGGCGATGGGACGATGGATTCCATCGGCGGAGGAAGGACGGATGAGAGAAAACTCTTTTCTTATCGACTTCCTTCCGCGTGTCGGTTTCACGAAGTCTGTGATAAGGCACAAAGGGAGGCAATGGAGAGGCCGAGAATGGTAGACGCACCAGAGTGGTGGGAGCCGACGAAAATGGAGCAGTGGTAGAGGAGATTGGTGGACAAGCCATTACGTAACGTCCAAGAATGCTCCAACTTTTTCTTTCCGGTGCGTTACCCTCGTGCAGTGTCGAAGCCCTAGCCGAGTCCAACCATAGCCACAAGCCAACGGCGTCGGCACTCGCTAGCGTCCGAGGTTCCTTACGCGTGCGCCTTCGTTTGTGTAAGAATCCCATCCGGACCGCCAATCCGGACACCAAACCTACCGCATGCTTTTAGTCCGCTCACCCACAACGGCCCATCCGAGAGGAGCTCGGATCTGCCACCCCGCGATGGATTCAGTCCAGCCCTAGTCAAGCCCGCTTGTCCAAAGTCATGACGACAGGGCTCGATACCAACATCAAACTTAGGTCTTGTGGATTCCTAGAGTGATTCAAACTAGGACTTTCCCATGTACATGAATAGAACCTAAAGATGATCATTTGTACTCGTTCGGAGATCTCGTACTCCAAGTAAAATCTAGGTTGCACTATTGGATCCTAGGTAGAACCTTTTATTGACTAAGTAGAAGTCTGTTATACAAATCTCCGTTCTCTTTTTTATCGCTTTACTTAGCACAGGCTTGGCGTAGTTTACTTAGTTACGTTGTCGAACGGGTCGAGGTACCTCGGTCCGTTACAATTAGGACGACAAAGGGTGCAAACTAGAGTTCTGCAGATCTTTTCTATCTTTTGATGATACGGTATATAGATCTACAGATTGAATATCTTAGATGAGTTTTTATGATTTTTAGAATACAAAGATTTCCAACAGATATTTGGTGCTTAGCCCTAATACTTGAATGACAAAGTTTACATAGTAATCCTATGAGATGACCTCAATCAGCGGTAACATCTGAAAACCATGTTCGGTCACTCATGTTGACGAAAGGTTCGATTCAACGTTAGAACATCCCAATCAAATGGTCAAAAAAAAAGAGAAGCTGTTATTTATTCCTGTTACGATCACATTGAATGTTACACGCATAGTCTGAATCGAAACACATGATGTCGACAACATAATACAAGATCGTAGCAACGAATGATCATTCTCTGTTCTCGTTCCAAAGCTCAGCCTCATCAGCGAGCATGACCACGTTCTGCAACAAAACGGCCACCTCGGCCGGAGCTTTCTGGAGGGTGGAAACAGCCTCCGGCGGCATATTGACGTCTTTTCCGTCCAAGAGCACCGTGCACTCTGCGTTCAACTCGATCAGCCCCGCGCTAGCCTGCTCGCTCACGGCGGCGAGCTCGTTCGGGATGGGCTTGTTGAGCCCTATCGCCAGATCCGTGTACGCCACCTTGCACTTCCGGATGAGCTTGTCGTTGGGCCTCTCGTTGAGGTGCTGCTCCACAAAGGCCGACACTTGGTTCAGCTTCACCTGCGCCGCCGTGGCCGCCGCTTTCGCCGCCCAATTCGGGTTCATGTCCTCGTCCTTGATGTCTTTCGGCAGGTTCTCTTTCAGGATCTTGCTGCATAGCTCCATGTCGTTGGCCGCCTTGCACAGCTCTTTTATTTTCTCGTCTTTGTTGCTGGCCGAGAATAGCTTGCGGTCTAAGAAGGACGACGATGCATGGAGTGAAGAGCTCAAGAGGATCACGAGGATAACCAAGATGTTTTGATTATTCTTTACTCTGGTCACTTCCATATTTGTTTAATCGTTCTAGTTTTAGTTTTAGTTTTTAACAAGCTTCGGTTTTAGTTGATGTATGTATGGCATTTGAGGACAAAATTGGTAACCGATCCGTTTCCGTAGCATTAGTTCTTGAATCGATTTGTAACCAATGTTCTCTCGCTTCTATTTTTAGCACTTTTAAGTTGAAAACAATCAAAATATTATGATCCGTTCTGAAAAAATGTATTTCAAGATATTTTTGTATTCTCCTACATGCTGATATATTTAGCAATAATAGAATAACCTCATTTACCTCCAAATGGAACTATTTAAACAATTTTGTGTACGTTATGGCTATAACTCAAGGAATTGATTAGCAGAACAAATTGAGATACGTATGGAGAATGTTCCTCGCAAGACGATCTCTCCAATCCTTATCATGTCTTTGATCACAACATGTAATTAAGCTCGTCATTGTCGTTTTCCTACATATATGTATTAGTAATTTTTGTATTTGTTTGAATGTATGTTGTATTATGCAGGCGTATCGATTACTAGTGTGAACGGGGCTCAGAATCACATCCATCGTTGCACAAGTAATAAAGATTGCATGTGTAACGTTTGTTTGCGGGGCGTGTGTCATTGTAACCCTCCCATGAGCCCATCCTATACGCTTCCGATGACGGGATCTGGGCAACTTCCTTGTTCCGTGACTTACGATTGCGAGAAACGGTGCCGTTTTGGTGGCGTTTGCTTGGACGGACATTGCAAATGTTGGTCCTCCAATCCCAAGGATAATCATTGACCAATGATTCAGAAGTGCATTTTCCATGTATTTTACTGTTTTTTTTTTTGTTTGAGCAAAAGGAACTGTAGTAAGATTGTTTAGTTTCCTACGGAATTGATGTCATCACCGCCTGAAATGTAAGATGGTATGTTATTTGTATCTATACCTGACTGACCAGATTTTTTTTGGCAAATTTATTAATAATAATGGAAAATGTGATTTATGAGCTGTAACATAAGTCCGGATAACGAGGAGTGTTTTTACCGACCAAACTAAAGACATTTTCTGTTAAAGTTGAGGCTCTCAAATCTAATCGTCACACACCGTCATCTTAAGTCGTCATTCAAGATACTATCACCGTGAGATTGCTCGCGAGTCTCTTGAATGACGTCTTTCGTGTCACTCATGCAGTCCGTCCGCAAGCCAACCTTGCACGTTATGGAAGCCCTGTCACGGACAACGTTAGGCTCCGGTCAAACTCAGTTGTTGACTACATAGAGATCACAAAGACTCATTGGTCTATGGATACATGACAAGCTACGACACTGAATATGTTCATGACTTAATCTATGACACATATTCAGGGTGGGTCGTCCAATATCATATTTTACATGATATCTATGATCATACTCCACAATCTCATTCCAATGATTAACAGAACATAAGCCATAAAGATTCATCTTTCATACTAGTCGCTTCTACTGAGGTGTGTGAAAGATATCGGTTCTCGGCCTCTTGATCGAGAGTGACTGAAAAAATAGTATGGTCATGCACATGATACTAGGTATCATATATTCAGTCACCTCACATATCAAGGAACAGTGATTGAGAATAATAAGGATGATGACTCTATGCTTTATCTCAATCAGGATATCGAAGATAAAAGTATAGTGACATAGATGACGAAAAGATTAGAATCGATAGGGTCGATTCGTTATGCATTATCAAGCAATACTAAAGTCTCGTTAGTTGCCACTTATATAGGATCAAGTAAATGGTATTTTACGTTGATCTATTGACATGCATAAACCTAAGGGTCACACCAGAGTATGAAACTCATTGACACATTTATAGAGAATGGCCAAAAGGGAGTTGTCTCGGGACATGACCAAAACTGGGTTTTGGGTCATGTGCCAGTAAGTGAATAGGACTTTACGGATCAAGACAAGGCTTGGAGTCTTAGGATTGATTACGGCAGATGATGTTGGACATTTTTGGTATGGAAGGCTTGGAGGCGATGAGCGGGTCACGGGACCTCGTTAGGAATGGTCACGGGCCACGTTCCAAGAGGCCCATGGAACTAATTAATAAAGTCTTGATTAATTAGTTCTACGTAAACAAGACAAGGATTAAGGTGTTGATATTTCACCACCTACCTCATCTTGTCTAGTCATACTTAACATCATATTTGTCCTATTTACACCATGCTCCACACTATTCTTGTCCTATACTATATTTTATCATGTTTATTGGATATAATTGGTTTAAGTCATCCTTTTCCAACATAACAAACACAAGACACAAATATGAAACAACATTTTCTCTCCCTCCTCACATCAATTTCAGCCAAAACTTGGTGTTTCTCCATTTTTGGTGTTCTTGACTCTTCATAAGAAGAACTACATGGCTTTGATTTCCAAGTGGATACGTAGGCGTCTTGGAGACTCAAGCCAAATCATTTATTACCCGGTGTTCTTGTTTTGCTATGAAAATGCTGATTTTTTCTTGTGATTCCAATCTTTGGTAGTTGATTCATGGTTTTAATGGTCTCTTGATTTTATTTTCCGCTGAGAGTTTGTTCATCTCCTACCCTACCTCGAGACCCAACAGTGGTATCAGAGTCGTGCTACCTTCGGGATTCATAAGATGGTGTTGAGAAATTTCGGTTTTGCTAGAAAGTTTAGATTTTAGCATATTATTTTGCTAAATTGTTTGATAACATGTTTTAAATTCTTGTTTATGGATTTAATGCATGAAACAATTATTTTTTTGAAAATTATATAAAATCTGGAATTTTTGAAAAAAGTTTGACTTTTCGGGTCTGGGGAGTGGGGACTCTCGGGAGCCGAAATCGGGACAGAACGGAGCTCCGTTGAACGGAGCTAGGCCAAGCATGACCATTGGATGGTCAATATGCCAAGCCAAACCATTTTTTTAGTCATGAAGAGTTTGGAACCGTCTTGACGAACTCAAAAATCAAATGTTCAAAAGTTTCAATTTTGATCGGTTTCAATAAACCGAGCATCAAAAAATTTCGAAACTTGCCTTTTAATTAAAACCGGAAAATCACATGATGTTTGATAACATGCTTGTTTGATAACAAGATGTGTGATGTGATGTTGACATGGTGTACATAATAGCCCCGAGCTCGATTTAATCATTTATCGATTTTCACAGCCTACGAGCCGTTAAAGTTAGCGTGTAATTATTTTTCGAGGTGTGGTCGTCGAACCACTTATTTGTAATATTTATTAATTCCCGACCTGCAAGTCGTGTATTAAATTGTAATATTTTTCTCAAGAGGAAGAAAGAGCAAAAAGGTCTTTTGGTGGCTCTCGTGTATTGACATCGGCTTGGAGTCGGTGGTGCTCAAGAAGCTAGTGGGAGTTAGATTAAGGGGCTATTATGTTCACATTTATCGCTTTATTTTTAGTTTAGTTTTGGTATGATTAATTATATATTTTTTAGAATTGCATGCTTAACTTAATTTACCGAGCATATCACCTCACATGCAAATATAAAATTGAAATTTAATCCTTGTTTACGAGCTCTTAGAATCGTCATTACATTGGATGTAGTTGACGGGTTCGAAGGAAAAATTACATTGGATGTAATTGGAGGCATCATTACATTTGGAATGTAAATGATGTGCTCATCGCATCTAGGATGTGCCAAAAGTTTTAAACACAACCAGACAAGTAAAAGCGGGTCATGTCTGATACCTCCCAATTATCAACACCTTACTACCTCCCCTTCCTATGGGTTTCGTGCGCATTAGCGGAGCATCCATGGGAAAGCGTGGTAGTAGGTTTGGACGACCTTTGTGGGTGTCGTGCGTATTAGCGGAGCACCTACATAGTGACAGGCCATAATTGAAAATTGGTGGACCCGACTACGATTCTCAACCTGAGGTTGAGCTAGGGAATCAGATAAGGTAAGCCGTGTACATGAGTACATACCCTAGCCAAGTGTCAACACTTCATAGTGTCATTCACATACCTAGATTAAAAGTTTAGAAGCAAGTTTGTATTTGAAACAAATACCACTAATTTTCAAATACGTGCCAGTCTTCTTCTTTTTTTGTAATAAATAGAGATTATTTGTTTAGTATTGAACTAGTTTGAATTTATGTGTTTCCTCTTCAATCAAGTTTTTTGCCGATATTTAATCTTGTGTTTCACTGTATGTTTCGATCGACAACATTTCTTAGACGAACGACACGCATTCCTTAGAGATATGGTCATTTGTAAGTCGATCATCTGAGTTGCATAGACGATCAAAAAGAAATGTAATGGAACTGGTCTCGATTGAAACTACTTTCAAGACAATCGATAACAATTAGTTTGTATTCTTATATGTTTTATGTATCATAGGCCTGAAGACTGGCTTGAGTATTTCACTATGCGTCTCGATCGTCAAAGTATGATGGACATTGGGCCCAAATTTCCTTCCTAATATAGTCACTATGTATCTCGATCATATATATTTACGAGACGATCAGAATTACTTTGTTGAATGTCTCGATCTACCATGTTTCTTGTCGATAGAGTTTGTTGTTTCTAAATATAAATGACACTACATTCATTAACCTAAATAACAAAAGCATTCATTAACCATATTATGCCAGTAATTACTATTTCTTTTTATTATCTTTCTTGTCATATATGGGCTATTGCATTGAAAGTCGAGTATGGCTCATCACCGATTTCGACTTCTTCCTCGTCCTCTTTGCTATCTCCTTTCACGGAATAATAGATAAACGATGGACCTTCTTCTTCCGGAGGCTCTTCATCTCGTGGTTCTTCATCTTCAGGGGTTTCTAGAACTAGAGATATGTAATCTTTTTCTAGGTCTCTTGATGGTGAATTGGGTACCATCGGGTTCCTTGCATATCCATATCAATACCAAGTATCACTCTCTTCAGATGAGGAGTCTATGGAAGGGTAGTAATCATTTCACGACATCGATGGATTATGGGAGTAGATGGAAGAAGATAATTAGATGAAAGATGGGAACCCTACATCCTATTTATAGAAGATGAGAAACAATATAGGAATATATTCCTTCAAACTTTATGTCATATATCAACTATGTTATGTCATATCAAACTCAATTATAGATACATACTACAAACCAAACACTTGAAAACTAATTACTTCAAACTTCAAATATTACATACTTGAAACTAAATTAATTTTCATACAACAAGCAAAATTATAGAATACATCATACATTAGAAAGTATATTTGAAAACATGCTCAGGGCATGATTTTTTTTATTATGACCGACAACCTAAAAATTTCCATATTTTCTTGGATGTTTATCTCCACGCACAACGTCATCTTTGAGGTAAACAAAACTTAATTTTTCTACACTTGGGGATGATCCTTCTACCGATCGATCTATAAACGGTTTGGCAACCGCACCACATGTAGCTTTATTAACTAGTTGTACATGCAATCCTCGTGTTCTAGAATGAAACCTTCAAGACTTTTGTCGTCTTCTATCTTAGTTAGACAGATTACATCGTCAACAGTGCCAGACATGAAAGGTAAGAGTCACATGCCCTTCTTCCACCGCTACCCTCTGTTCACCGGAGGCCACTCATATCCATCTCGGATGACTTGGCCCAGCCGGGTATTAGATGTGAGTCCCGTAGCTTGCAGCGACCTCGCCAGCCCCGACGTGGCCTGAAAGTGATCGATTTTGTTGTGCCACGAACTAGCCGAATTGGTTGAGGACGAGGGGGGATTGGTCGCCTACGTTACGAAACGGATTTTTCCTCCTTCTTCATCGCCGTCGACAACTTGGAAGTACATGAGCTCTCCCGAAGCAACTGATTATGTTTTCAGGTACAAGTTCCGGTCTGACTCATGCTCGTTACAATCAGACCCATCAAATTTGGACAACTATATATCCCTCATCACAAAGGTACTCGAAGTCTTCTTGGATTACCATTACTAGCTAACCTCGGTGTGGTAGACTTCAAATTTTCCCTCTTATACCTACCCATGCCGTAAGCCTCAAGGTGTCTCTGGTTATCGTTGTATGTTTTACCAGATCGATGAGAACCCTAACCGGGTCCCTTAGAAGCAGGGGTATAATAGAGGAAGGAAGTATATTGGGCCCAGAAACGAGCGAATCCTACTGGTGCCTCAACCCTCCGGTGGTCCTATCTAGAAGGGGCATGCCCCTTGTGGCGATAATGTTGTACCCCCGTGAACCAGGACAATCACCGTCATTGGTATTTAGCTCCCTGGAATCGTTTTAGTGTGCGTGTCATTGATTACCGTTTCATTCTACGCATGTTCCATATAACTATTTTAGTTTCATTCATGAGCGTCGGGACACCTTTCTGTTTTATAAAATGAGACTCTTGTCTATTTTCGGATTGCTTTAATATTTATCCTTAAAGTTTGAGTTTATATGGAATTACCGTATGTTTTTTATATTATCTGACTAATTGAATCCATAGCTTATTGACAAAAAAGAAAATACTGTATCACAAGTTGGAGCATGTGTTTGTGATTTTGAAATTCTCAAATTTAGTGAGATAGATAGGAGTATTAGATTTGCTAACACGTGTCCTATAACTAGTTTGAATGAAGTCATAAATAAGTGGTTGATGTGTAGTCTTGGAATACATGCTAATAACACGGATCACCATGTTATCAACCTGAATTTACGAAAAGTTGTTGCTTAACGAGTATAAATAAACCCATTCTAGTTGATGAATGACAAAAGCAAAAGATAATAAACATAGAATAAAATAAAATCCAATAATGGGGATCGTCAGAATTAATAACCGGAACATCCTAGTTTTGTTCCTAGCTTGTTTTGTTTTGTCGACATCCTTGTTAATCACAAGGGCAAGGACAGAGCCGGATGCAGCCGCAGCAGGCGGCGGGGACGCGAAGAAGGAGGCGCCATCGGTAGAGCCAGAACCCACACCAGACGCAGAGCCAGCTCAGAACTCCGACGGGGACGCGGCTGACGGGAAGGCGCCGGCACCGGGGGAAGAAGAAGCAGCTCAGGGCAGCGCGTCGGAGGAAGAGGGTGATCAAAAAGAGCCTAAAACAGCAGAATCGGAACCAGAGCAAGACCAGGGCGAGACTACCGAACAAAAGGAAGCGAGGGAGGAGCAGGAAATGGCCGAACAAGACGAGGAGAAAAAAGATCCCAAGAAAACAGAAGAAAAAGAAAAAGAAGAGGTGGAGGGCAGGGAAACCATAGAGGAGGAAGAGAAAAAAGACGACGGGGGAGATGACGACGACGATGACGACCCGAAAGGAGACGAGCAACAAGCAGGCGAGGACAAGAAAGCAGACCAGCAGAAGGTGGACGAGAAGATCGAGCAGCTGTGCAAGGCCGCCAAGGACCCGAACCTGTGCTTCAACTCCATCTTGGCCATCATTGGCAACAAGAAATTCCCCACAGAAGAAATAAACCCAGATTGGGTGTTGAAGATGCAAGTGAACGCGACGATAGCGCAGCTGGTGCACATTCAGACGTTCATCCGCGACATGCTGAAGCAGAGGCCCCAGGACCAGATCCTGATCAAGTGCAAGGACGCCTACTTCAACTTCGCCAACGAGCTGGGGAACAAGGCCAATGCAGGGGACAGGGCGGGGCTCAAGACGCTCGCCACCAGCGGCCCTAAAACGCTGGACACCGACTGCACCTCTCTGGTGGACGCGCAGCCTCAGGCCACCACGCCCGACATAGCCAACACGCTCAAAGATGTTCCCACCACGTCTGCTCCTTATTTGCTCAACATCGCACAACTCGCTGATACACCCAAGAGGAAGCGCAAATGATCAACCATGGCAGACGGACCAGAGATCCTTCTTTCTTTTTCTTGGTTATGTATACATAAAAACGTTATATATGTGCAATCCTCCCTCTCGAACTAATTGCTGGAGAGATTTACTGTTATATGTTATATGTTTTGTCATAATAATTTAAGTTTTATTTCTCTATGTCCTCGTCTTGGAATTCTTTCTTGTTGCACAAATTTAAATAGATATTATCCCTCTTACCACACACTTAATTACTAACAATACTGTTATGATCTTCTTTCTTGTTTCTTTTAACTTACGCTTATGGGAGACGAATACAAGAGGTCGATTGTGTTGGATGCACTTCCTAAGAATATTTGGTTTTATCTATCAAGTATTTATAAAGATGCTCTCCTTACCAAGACCCACCCAAAATACAGTGACTCTTGGACAGAAAAAAACTGGTCGCCAGATGATGCGTGTTCTTCCCTAAAGAATAGTCTAGTCAACCACTATAAGTATGTTACAGAAATAAAGGATAATTTAGAATTTTATGCTTGGAGGTAATAAAATATTGCATGTATTATAATCTGTGACGAGGATTTTGTTGGGTCGAACAGTGCGACTAGCCTTTGCGAGCATGGTTGTAAATAGCCGGCGCCTAGGCGCCAAAAACGAGCAAAACGCCACGACTAGGCCAAATCGGGCGGGATGAGGCGGATATCCTGTGAGTCGCGATTTTCGGCGATTAGGCGGCGACTTTCCGACGAGTCTACGACTTCCAGCAAAAGTTTTTTTTGGGTTTTGTGTCCACGTCCTGAGTTACAACTCACGTCCTTGCTTGCGTTGCTCTTCTTCAGACACGACCACACGAGCAATGATTGGCCTTTGATCTGTACTGGCCGAGTAGAACTTACTATGGAGAGAGATTAGATTGAAGATGAAGAAGCACAGAATAAAGAAAGAGAGAAGAGAGTTTAGCCGTGTATAAAATGTGTTATGTTGGGAAGATAAAAGGGTAAATATATTGTATCGTATTGGGAAGGTAAAGAGATAATTACTTGTGAGTGTTTTTTTTTTAATATTATAATTAATATATGTGATATAAGTATATAATATCTAATACCATTATCATGTAATATTCTACAAAATAGTTTGATCGGTTAGAAATCAACTAATCCAGATAGGGTTAATAAAGGGAAATTTCACAAAATATGCCTCATAATGGTATAAATTTGTTTTCTATGCTAGCATAGTTCAAAATTTGAAAAATATGCTTTTCAATTGTTTTAGGACAATAATACCCTCATTCTAATTTAAATAAGATAATTCATAGTTTATTAATTCATTTAAATCTATATTCAAAATAAATATTTAGTTTTTAAATAAAATATTTTAAAATTATTAAAATAACATTTTATTTTCTTAAAAAATCAAATATTTTTGATAAATATTTTTAACAAGATAATTCAACGATAACTTTTCAAACAAAAATATTATACTTCATTATTTTTTTCAGTTTTATTAATTATTAAATTTCTATTTTTTAAAATCAGATTATTTTGATAAATATAATTTGAAAGATAATTAAGTTTTATAAAAAGAAAATTTATTAGTTACTAAATTCATATTTTACTTATAGAATAATTTGAAAAATAAATTAAAATCTGTTTTTCATAATTAATAAAATATGAATGTAGTAACTAATAAAATTGAACAAAATATTATTTTTATAAATAAATTTTATTAGTTAATAAATTATTATTTTAATTTTAAAATAATTTTAAAAATAAATTAAAATCTGAATTTTATAATTGATAAAATATATTTTAAATTTAATTATCTTTCTAAAATTATTATCAGTGTATTCCCTTTTTTTAAAATAAATTAAAATATGGTTTTTATAATTAATAATACTAAAAAATATATTTTCTGATATATGAATATATAACGGAAAAGAATAATTTTTATATATTTTATTCTATATTATTAATTCTTAAAATCAGATCTGAATTTATTTTTATATAAAAAAACAGGTTACTTTGATAAATAATTTTTAAAGATAATTAAATTTGTAATATATTTGATTAATTATGAAAATAAGATTTTAATTTTTAATTTATTTTTCAAATTAAATTTTAAAAAATAAAATACGAATTTAATAACAAATAAAATTGTATAAAATATATTTTATTATAAAATCAAAATTATTTTTCAAAAGTTACCATTATAAAATTTAATTATCTTTCAAATTATATAGTTATCAAAATAATTCGATTTTAAAAATAATAATTATAATAGGAATTTAATAATTAATAAAAATGAAAAAAAAATAATGAAGTATAATATTTTTGTTTGAAAAATTATCGTTGAATTATATTTGTATATATATTTATCAAAATAATTTTATTTAAAAAAATAAAATATAATTTATAAAATTTAAAAATTATTTTATTTAAAAACTGAATATTTATTTTGAAAATAGATTTAAATGAATTAATAAACTATGAATTATATTTTTAAATTAGAATGAGGGTATTATTGTCCTAAAACAATTGAAAAGCATATTTTTCAAATTTTGAACTATACTAACATAGAAAACAAATATATACCATTATGAAGCATATTTTATGAAATTTCCCTTTTTATAATTAATAATACTAAAAAATATATTTTCTGATATATGAATATATAACGGAAAAGAATAATTTTTATATATTTTATTCTATATTATTAATTCTTAAAATCAGATCTGAATTTATTTTTATATAAAAAAACAGGTTACTTTGATAAATAATTTTTAAAGATAATTAAATTTGTAATATATTTGATTAATTATGAAAATAAGATTTTAATTTTTAATTTATTTTTCAAATTAAATTTTAAAAAATAAAATACGAATTTAATAACAAATAAAATTGTATAAAATATATTTTATTATAAAATCAAAATTATTTTTCAAAAGTTACCATTATAAAATTTAATTATCTTTCAAATTATATAGTTATCAAAATAATTCGATTTTAAAAATAATAATTATAATAGGAATTTAATAATTAATAAAAATGAAAAAAAAATAATGAAGTATAATATTTTTGTTTGAAAAATTATCGTTGAATTATATTTGTATATATATTTATCAAAATAATTTTATTTAAAAAAATAAAATATAATTTATAAAATTTAAAAATTATTTTATTTAAAAACTGAATATTTATTTTGAAAATAGATTTAAATGAATTAATAAACTATGAATTATATTTTTAAATTAGAATGAGGGTATTATTGTCCTAAAACAATTGAAAAGCATATTTTTCAAATTTTGAACTATACTAACATAGAAAACAAATATATACCATTATGAAGCATATTTTATGAAATTTCCCTTTTTATAATTAATAATACTAAAAAATATATTTTCTGATATATGAATATATAACGGAAAAGAATAATTTTTATATATTTTATTCTATATTATTAATTCTTAAAATCAGATCTGAATTTATTTTTATATAAAAAAACAGGTTACTTTGATAAATAATTTTTAAAGATAATTAAATTTGTAATATATTTGATTAATTATGAAAATAAGATTTTAATTTTTAATTTATTTTTCAAATTAAATTTTAAAAAATAAAATACGAATTTAATAACAAATAAAATTGTATAAAATATATTTTATTATAAAATCAAAATTATTTTTCAAAAGTTACCATTATAAAATTTAATTATCTTTCAAATTATATAGTTATCAAAATAATTCGATTTTAAAAATAATAATTATAATAGGAATTTAATAATTAATAAAAATGAAAAAAAAATAATGAAGTATAATATTTTTGTTTGAAAAATTATCGTTGAATTATATTTGTATATATATTTATCAAAATAATTTTATTTAAAAAAATAAAATATAATTTATAAAATTTAAAAATTATTTTATTTAAAAACTGAATATTTATTTTGAAAATAGATTTAAATGAATTAATAAACTATGAATTATATTTTTAAATTAGAATGAGGGTATTATTGTCCTAAAACAATTGAAAAGCATATTTTTCAAATTTTGAACTATACTAACATAGAAAACAAATATATACCATTATGAAGCATATTTTATGAAATTTCCCGTTAATAAATATATATTAGTTTTATATTTATATAAGATAACTATTATACTTACATAATATAATTATCACATTTATAGGATATATATTTTATTTTTATTATATATCATGAAATATATATTAATTTATAATTAAAATAATCAAATCCGCCTAGGCCCCGCCTAATCCCCGACTAGTCCCCGCCTAACGCCTAGGGGTCCTTGCCGCCTGACTAGCGCCTAGCGCCATTTACAACCATGTTTGCGAGTCTACTTCATGATTCTTAAGAAGATCTATGAGGAATATCATTTAGGTTCGACATCAAAGTTTACGCTACTAAACAAAAATAAATCGCCGACTATGAGCTGTCTAGTAAGTCGTGGTTCTCGAATCGGGATGACTTAATTCACACATTATTTTTAGCCCGGAGTTACCCTTGTTAATTAAGGAGTCTATGGATATTATAACTAGTTCTAAAAAAAATCTCTCTTCTAACCTTAGGGTTTCCTTCCACCGTCACCCTCACCGAAGTCGGTTTACGTCTGTTGCTGCTGCTCTCCTCGTTCGCCTGACACGAGCGTCCTCGTCGTTGCTATGGCCTGCTCCATTTGGTCCGGCACGTTCGTCCCTCAGTTCTCTCTCCCGATCCTCGACTGTTCCGGCTGCGATTCCCCCTCCCCGAGACGTCGGCGCGGTGTGAGGGATCCGAACCACCGGACGATTTGTGTGGTGATTCTGTCGTGTTGCTTGCCGCCTTTCTGATGTCTAGGACGTCCTCAGGTATCTCTCCCGATCTGCTTTTGTTAGGGTAGCCTTGTTTGTGTGTTGAATGCCGATTTTGTTAGCCTGGAATTGTCGGGGTTTGGGAACGGACCATAACCGACGCCAATTGAAGGACTTGGTAACCTGCTTCAAACCAGACCTGATGTTTCTTACCGAAACCCGTCATGTCGTTGCTCGGAACTCTAGGTCAAGATTGGCTATTCTCCGTCGGACGTTAGGGTTTCATGGCGGCACTGGGATTTCGGGTATTGCCCCACAGGTAGCACCGGGTATTCGCCCCCCGTCGAACAAAGGGGGGGTTATGCTCTTGTGGTCTGAGAAATGTAACGTGGACGTCCTATCGGTCCAACAATCCCATATAGATGTAGTGGTCCGTATTGGCTAGGAGCCACCCTTACGATTTACAGGTATTTATGGGGAACCAACATGGGAGAACAGAAACAAGACTTGGGATAATCTACGGCAGTTGGCCACGATCCCGGCCCCGGTGGATTGGGTTCTTATGGGGGACTTCAACGGTATTCTTCGGCCTTCAGAAAAAAAAAAAAGGGGTCAAGTGTATCCTTTAGGTATCATGCAGGGGTTTCAACATGATATCTCGGACATTGGAGTAGAGGAACTAGCATAACAGGGCTACCAGTTCACGTGGTCCCGTGGACATGACCCAGAGACACAGGTGGAAAGTCAACTGGACTGGGCCTTTATTCCCCCCCAGGCTCGACTCCGCTTCTGGGATGTGTCCCTACAGAATTTGTGAGTGTTAACCTCGGACCATATGCCCATTCTACTCCAGATCCAAAAGGAACCAGTGGAACGCCGACCTCGACAATTCCGCTTCGAAAACATTTGGTTAGAGCATCCTGAGTGTGGTACCTTGGTCCAAGCTGAATGGGGCCAGCCGGGAAACCGTCATATAAAGAATCATATCAAGGATATTGGTAACTCGTTGGATGACTGGGGACAAACATTTTATCGTGATAACATCAATCACATCAGGTATCTTTAGAGGAGGTTGGCTGAGCTAAATGGCTGGACTGATAGACAGGGAATCAAGCTCCGCCTGGCGCTTTAGAGACAATATAATAGGGCCCTGGAAAAACAAGAGCAATTCTGGCGCCAGAGAGCAAAACAACACTGGCTCGGGGAAGGGGACAGAAACACGAAATTCTTTCAGAGATCGGCTACGAAACGACAGGCTATAAACAAGCTGAAATCTCTGGTTAACGATGCAGGGGTGGAATTACAATGGCACACGGGAATGAGTGAGTTGATACACTCATATTTTGCCGACATCTTTAAGGCAGGTGATATCGAGGATTATGATCTCCCCATGCCAGTCCCCCTTATGACCAATCCGGCTCAAAATCTAAAGCTGACCAAAAGAGTAACGGATGCGGAAGTGTGACATGCAGTGTTTCAGATGGGACCATCGAAGTCTCCAGGCCCCGATGGCCTCAATCCAAAATTATTCCAGCATTTCTGGGACACGTTGGCCCCGGAAGTTGTCGGTTTTGTCCGCACTGCAGTAGCTACGTGCACCATTGACCAGGACGTCAACAAGACCACTCTGGTCTTGACTCTAAAGATTCCAGGGGCGAAGAAGATCACAGAGCTGCGCCCGATAGCCCTCTACAACGTCATCTTTAGAATTTTGTCTAAAGTGTTGGCAAACCGGTTAAAACCACTCCTGGATCCGATTATCTCCACGAATCAAGGAGCGTTCATGCCAGGACGGCATATTCAGGATGATGTAATTATCTCGTATGAAATTATACATACTCTCAGGCGCATAACGCAAGGACAAAGGGGATTTATGGCCTTGAAACTGGACATGAGTAAGGCTTATGACAGAGTGGAATGGTCCTTTCTGCTATCTATGATGGGGGCTTTTGGCTTTGATATGAGGTGGCGGGCTCTGGTCTTAGCTTGCATGCGCTCTATCCAATATATAGTGAGTTCATATGGGAAGCATACGTCGCCGTTCACAGCAGGGAGGGGAATTCGACAAGGCGACCCTTTATCCCCATACCTCTTCTTATTTTGTATGGAGGGTCTGTCCCGTATGCTCAATCAAGAACAGAGGGCCGGGAAGCTTCACGGGGTCTTGGTGGCCAGAGGAGCACCGCTAGTCTCTCACATCTTTTTTTGCGGGTGACTGGTACATATTTTGCAGGGCTGACCCAGAGGAGGCGACCCAACTGAACCAGATCCTTCATACTTTCGGTCGCCTTTCGGGTCAGGTCATCAACAAAGGAAAATCGTTTATCTTCTTCAGCACCAATACGTCTATGACAAATAGATCAGCCTGCTGTGGTATCTTAGGGATACAGGAAATTTCAGGCTCGACAAAGTATCTGGGGGTCCCCAATATGTTGGGACGATGAAAAGGATAGAGTCTTCAGTTTCTGTGTGACCGAATTGTAGGCAAGATTGGAACCTGGGACGGTCAAATGCTATCTGCAGGGGGGAAGGAGGTAATGATCGCTCAGTCCTCCAAGCTACGCCGATTTATGCGATGAGTGTTTTCTTGTTACCAAGGGAATCCATCAATAAGATACATGTCGCGCTAGCTCGGTATTGGTTGACGGGTACTCCCAGAGGCACAAAACCGATTATATGGCAAGACTGGGCGAAATTATGCAGGCCAAAGGAGGATGGCGGAATAAGTTTCCGGGATATGAGAGATGAACATTGCAATGCTAGCAAAAATGGGGTGGAAATTACTAACCCAGCCGGAATGCTTGGTTGCCCGCATCCTCAAGGCAAGGTATTTTCCGAAGGGTGACTTCCTCTCAGTGGAAGGTGGAAATGGCCCCAGTCAGATCTGGATGGGGCTCTGTGCAACACAGGGATTACTTCGGCATGGGTTGATTCGGACTCTTGGTGACGGCTGCTCAACTATGGTAGAGGGCTCCCCATGGCTACTGGGGAATAACCCGGTCATCCCACTCCATACATGTATCACTCCGGCTCTGAGGGTGTCGCATCTGGCCACGGATAATCACCAATGGGACGTTCCGAAACTGCAACAAAACCTCCCTCCGGCCATTATAGAAGATATTTTACAGGTTCCCCCACCCCTCCCCCGGCATGTAGATAAATGGTCTTGGAAGTTCAATATTCGGGGGGTGTATTTGGTTAAGGAAGGATACAGGGCGTTATCCCGGGAGAATGGCCGTTGGCACGTTTCGTCGGGAACGACAGTTTGGACGGGAATATGGGACCTGGACATTCAACCTCGAATCAAAGTGTTCCTTTGGCGAGCTCTCTCTGGCACCCTACAGGTCGCGGTCAACCTTCGGACAAAATTTGTCCCGATTCCGGATATATGCCAGATCTGTCAGCACGCACAGGAGTCTACGGATCGTATCCTCCTCAATTGCCCTTTCGCACGGTCTATCTGGGATATAGCAGGTATACCGATTCTTATCCCCCCGTCCGCTACGCTGCATGACTGGTTATCTGCCCTGTTACTTTTACCTGATATGCTGGTAAAGAGTAAAGCATGTCTATTTCTGTGGGAGATATGGAAAGCGAGGAATGTTATGGTCTGGGATCAGACTATATCCAGACCACAAGATGTAATTGCCACGGTCCTCAGTAACCAGTGTAGCTGGTCAGAAGCACAGAATGGTCGCTCGAAACCCACCGTTGCTCCCCACTACAGGAAAACAAGTTGGAGCCCACCACCCCTAATTGGTTTATTATCAATGTGGATGGAGCGACTTTTTCGGATTCAGGGCAGTTTGGTTGGAGTTGGATTTGCCGAACAGAAACGGGTGGGGTCCGGGAAGGGAGAAATGGTTGTGGGAGTGGTTCGCTAAGTCCTGAATACTCTGAGGCCATGGCGATTTGGCAAGCCCTGGAATGGATTCAAGCATCACACTCCTCCAGGGTCATTATACAGAGCGATGCCCAGTATCTGGTGCACCTGATCCAAGGGTCACACCAGGTCTTCTCCCCATTGGGTCGGCTGGTAGACGACTACCAGACCCTTTTAGCTACTCTCGAGGATGTTAAACTCGAGTATATCTCTAGGCCAGCGAATGGTGCAACCCACTGGCTAGCCCGGGAAGCCCGTTCTTCGCCTGTCCTTGCGTGGTCCGGATTTACTATTCCAGATGCACTTATGTCTATCTTATTACAGTTCAAATAATAAAATTACGATCTTCCGTTTCAAAAAAAAATGAGTCTATGAGAGCCTTACATATAGACACTTATAATCGGGACACATTAGATTCTCCAACCTGACATATTTTCAATGATCTAACAACTAATCGTTTGTCTTTCAATTTTAAAGTTTATCAGTAAAATTAATGACGGATTAAACTTTATGGTCTCATCCTTTGTCGAGCACTATCTATTCTAGGATGTTTCGATGGAGATGATTATTAGAAAAAGACATGAATAGAAAGACTTCAACATCTTCTTATTCTTTTCTGATGAATAATGATTTATTGATAGACTTTGTAATAAAAAGAAAATTACAAAACCTGAGGTAAAAACCCAATAACCTCCAAAAACAGAAAACAAAAGTAAAATTAATTCAGGTGAGAAGGTAAAATACAGCTAACAGGAGAAGCCAACCAAGTAGAGAAAGAAACATCCTCCTAAAGATCTCCTACTAGCCTGCAGATACTGAAAGAGTGAAGATGTAATTTGGAGAAAACAGAGTCCAAAAAAGCCATAGAATTCTGAAACACCGCTGAATTATGATGGATCCATATATGCCAGAAACAAAGATAACCAATCTTCACCCAGACAGTCCAAAGGGGTCTTCTCAGGTCTCTCCAAGCATAGATCATAGCTACACAATCTCCAGGAATCACCCAATAAACAGACCACCACGAGAAGACTCTTGCCTACAACGACCAAGCAAAAGTGCAATGAAGAAACAAGTGAGAGGAATACTCAAACACCCTAGAACAAAAGCAACATAACATGTCCTGCAAAGAAATATGAAAGCCTCGTTCCTCCAAAAAAGATTTGGTTGGAATGGCATTGTGAACCATTAACCAAATAAGAGAACTATACTTTGGAGGAAGGTTCTTGATCCAAAGGAAACCGGCCTAGGGCTCCAAAACAGGAGAAGAAGAATCTTGCAAAAGAAGATAAACTGAAGCAGAGGAGAAACCCCGCTCTCTTTGAGACTAAGAAAGCCTATCAGGTGAACCAGGACTGACAAGCACAGTGGCTAGAAGAGCCATGAGAGCCTCTGATTCCTCATGTTCCTGTACAAACAAGAAGGGGCGGCGATACTCAAAATTCCACATACCATCAGTTTAAAACTCGGATACAAGAGCCCATTTGGTGTCACAAATAGTGTACAGTCGAGGAAATCGAAAACGGAGAGTCGATTATTCAATTCAAACGTCTTGCCAATAGCGAATCTGATCCCCTTCACCAAGACACCAATGTAGACTCTGATCCCCAAATATGGCTCTAAAACTTGGATCATCAGCTAAAGACAGAACATGCTTGAAGAAAAAAGAGGATCCAGGCATGTCAAGTGCTATGAGGTCCCATTCAGAAAGGCGTCAACCATGCTTAGCACACAAAACTCACTTCCACATAGAGTTATTATCGTAGGCAAAACGCCAAAACCACTTGGCCAAGAGGCTCCTATTAACATTATCCAAGCCTCGAGTACCCAAACCACCCTCACATTTGGGTTTGCAAACAATGGACCAACGAACCTTGCATAAAACTCTAGAGTGAGCCTGATTGAGACGAGCAAAAGGCAAGTGTTGCAGAGGTAAACGAGTACCCTCGGGCCTGGAGAACCGTTGCTTAAAATGTTTAGCAGCCTGCAACTTAATTGCCTTCGGATCAGTGAATGTAACCTCTCCAACCTGTACCTGAACCAACCTGTTTCTGGCTGCTCGTAAGTTGGCAATCCGGTGATAAAATCTCGAGCAAACATCACCCTGTTTGTTCCATTTCATTCGAGCCTTTTGGCTCCAGATATAGGCCAAGGAATGTTGTTTGCAAATTAAAGTCACACGCAACAAAGAACGTTCCATAGATTCAGCATCAGAGATGTCACGCCCCAAATCCGGTTCTTGCCCGGACTCGAGGCATGACTAGAAAAATACGAACAAAGGAGATAACCAATTAAATCAAAATCCATAAAACTCCAATACTATAACTCGAATCCATCAAAACGTAGTTCAAAACATGAAATAACCCTCAAGGGGTGTAATAATAATAATCCTTCACAGTTTGGTTCAAAACATAAAAAGTAAAGTACGAAGTCTCTATCAAGTACCCCGCCGAGAAGCGCCCAAGCTTCTACTCCTCAATCAAGCCTGTAGACACAACAGTGAAACATAGGGGTGAGCTCACGCTCCGTAGGGAAAACACATAACATAGTGAACCGTAAAACCCAAAGAATCAACGGCAATGCCCACAAGGTCCATAATTCACCGACACAGTCCACAAGGTAGTTCATAACATTACAAGTAAATTCATTGATAAAGTTAACATGTAGCTCTTAACAATCGGAGACAATAGATAAACCAAACAATGTCGTGGCACATGAGGTCACCACCCTCCGATCCACATCTTACGTGTCCTCTCGGATTTTCCCTCCAATCCAGAGGAGACGCATATCATTGAGACTACCGGAAACACCCTTCAGGGCACATATCGTCGGAAGTCTCAGAAACGTCTCCAAGGGATTTTAGATCATCGGGACCCAGGGCCATACTCCCATAGGAAGCGCACACGTGGGCAATTTAATGATAAGCAGTTAATAATTGAATAACGCACTCAACCGAAATATGAAGTAATACAAGCTCAACAACCACCAATCCAAGTCCACACACGGCTCAACCATCACCAATTCACCACAACACATAGTACACGAATCACGCAACCATAGCACACCAAATACCCAATTCCAACTTACCGTTCACTTACCAGTTTCGAACCACCGGGGCATCGATCACCTGATTGCACCGCTCGGTACAACCAGTCATACTCGATACCCCCAACAACCAATCAAGTAAATCAAGTAATCATTCGAATACAATCAACGAGAAAATACGTGTATGATCAACTAAATCATAAGGCCTTCAAAAGAGCATTCAAGCATGCAATTTCGCTAGTTTCATTAGACTCTTTAGCCTATCCACTAAGCAATCAACAACCAAGCATGTGATCCTATCACGCAACTAATCCGAGGGCTTTGCCAAGGCTCCTCTACCAGACAATCATATCCCAAGTATTGAAAGCGAATTACACTAGTGATTGGCATCCTAATCGGTCACCACTAGACTCTTCCGGTTATTAGCAAATGAAAGACGATTAAGCTAGTTATTCGCATCCTATATGCATATCTAGGACCTTTTTCCAATTTTATTAACCTCGCATGCATACTAGCATCATAAACGAGAGGTTAAGGCTTTCCCTACCTCAAGGTCCTCCTCTTCAACGCTTTGATGAAGCCCGGTGATCACCACTTCGCTCTTCCCTCGGGTCTTGGCGTGATCCTTGCTCCTCTAGCTCGATCCCCAAAGTCTTGGACACAAGGAAACAATAATTAGACTCCACTTAAACAGCAAGAAAGACCCCCAAAACCCTTCCAAAGTTCAGCTCAAAACCAAGATGTAACACCGTCGAAAAACCCCCAAGAAACCCTCACCCTGGTGGGTCACGGACCTGATCACGGATCCGTGATGGCAACCCTCACGGTCACCGTCACGGAGCCGTGACGAGTGCCGTCACGGACTCCCTCACGGAGCCGTGACGTCGCCCGTCACGGGATCCGTCACGGATCCGTGGCGCACCAGGGCAGTTTCGCCCTTCTTCAACCTCCAGCTCCAAAACTCCGAAAAATCACCATCAAACCCAGAAATTCACCCTTTCCAACCCCCAAAACAGTCCAAATCCTTCAATACTCCTGTACCCATGGTAGGAATCAATACACAAACAAGTTTTCCAATGATTCATCAAATCAAACCCACTTCAAAATCTCCAACAACTAATGATTTCTCAACAAAAACTTCACCAAGCTCTTCATCAACACCATCTCCCATCATTTCTACTCAAACCCAACATCATCTAGCAACTTTCACCCAAAACCCAAGAAAATAGATGAAGAGGAATGAGGATTAGAGAGTTCCATTACCTCTAGGATGTGGAGATGAAGAAGATGCTAGTGTTTTTGAGGGTGGAAGGCTAGAGGAAGACTCCAAATGGCTCCTTCTTATTTGATTTTCCTTCAAGCTTCCATGAGAGCTCTCCTTCCTTGCTTCCCCTCTAAGTTTCGGCTACCACAAGCAAAAATGAAATGATTTTGCTTCTCCAATCCAATATAATACCTAGATGTAGTAAATGACCAAAAGCCCTTGAGCTAGAAATCCATGCAAAAGCTTTTGGGAGGGTAAAAGGGACAATGACTATTCTTTTTCTCTCCTTCAACCACAAAGAGACATGTGTCCACCTAGGTCATTTAAATTTCCAAAATAATTTCCAGCACTTTTAAAATCGAAGTTTTGCTCGATATAAAGTCTCGTTTTGACCAAAAATGACTTTATCCAAAATTATACTCAAACGAAAGGGTTTTCTCCCCTGAAGCCAACTGTGATAATGGTTACTTCGTTTGGTTTCCGGAAAAGTCCCGAGTGACTTCCGGAGTCACCGGTTCGACCGGAAGCGGGTCTTACAAGAGAGATCTCGATCTTCCAACGTTCCATCCAACTTATCAATCTCAGCAACCAAGTGATCAATCTCCCTATCAGTCCGGCCAAAAACCTCAAGCTTCCAACTCTGAAGATCAATTCTCAGCTTCTTAAACTTATACCAAAGACAGTAGGCAGCTGAACCTTGACAAGAATAAGAATTCCATAGAGCATGCACATCAGATTTAAAGAATTTATGCTCTGTCCAAGCATTGATAAAACGAGATGGTGTTGGACCCCAATTTGTTGTGACTAAATGCAGCATAATAGGGCGATGGTCCGATAATGAGCGCGTAAGGCTTTGCTGCACAATTGAATCTAATGTAGCCAGCACCTTAGGAGAAACAAGAAAACGATCCAAGCGTGAAGCCTTGGAACCTCCACCATACCAGGTATAACTCGCTCCCACTAGATTCAGATCGATCACACCCATATCCTGCAGACATTCTCAGAAACAGAGCAGTCCAAGCTACTGGTTGAGCAATTACATGTCTCCTCTTCATTCAAAATCGAGTTAAAGTCACCCCCCAATATCAAAATATCAGAGAGAAGGGGATGCTCAGAAACGATCAATTCCCAAAGAGCACGACGACTAGCCAAAGAACAAGTTCCATAAATATTGACAATGGATCTATTCAAAGAAGAGCGGAGAAACGTACCCGACCAAACCAACGCATTGCCAATGGGTTTGGAAGATACCAAAGAGAAAAACGACTCTTTCCAGGTAGAGATGACACCTCCAGAAGCACCATCAGAATGAATAAAGCAATAACCCCAAACAGAGAACAAGCCGCATTCTCAAAGAAATGTGAGGTAACGTCCATAATTTTTGATTCTTGGAGCAAGACAAACGCAGGCTTATAAGAAAACAGCATGCGCTTAAAATCTCTCCTCTTCTGCGATTAGTTGGCTCCTCTCAAATTCCATGAGAGGAGCCTCATGATTCAGGCAAGTTGAGGTGAAGAAGATGGGAGGAGAAGCAAAGTACCTCCACCTGGATCCAACGCAGGATCAGAAAACTCAGCCACCTCTAAACGAAGCTTTCCTGAGATTTCATCATCAAGGTTTTCGAACTGCTCCCTGACATTGTCTCCCTTCTCCAAATATTTATTCCCTACTTTCTTAACATAAGGCCAAACATCATCCTTTCGTTTCTTGAGACTGACCGGCGAGGGTTGCTTTGAACGACCAGAGACCCTGAAGACACGTTTCGTAGCCCGAGAACGTCCAGAAACGAGAGGCGATGAAGCTGCTTGCGGCTCACGCAATGAGAGGACCTACGAGGGAATGGGCTCCTTCGCGACTTGGATTGGGGAGAGGACCAAAGAGGAGTCCGGAACAGGGGAGGGAGAAGGAGATCCCAAGAAGGAGTCCTCAAAATCTGCAAAGCCTTGACCGGATAAGGGAGATTTATCGATCCCTCAAAGATCGCCATTTTAATTTTCAAACCGAACCGGACTTGCTGAGAATTCAGGCGAGCTGGGAGTCGCCGGAGAATCACTCTGCGATGGAACAAGAGAGGAGGAAGGATCCGGAATCAAACGAGGTACTGCATCAACCGAAATCGGATCGATCCAAATCGGAAAAATAACCCCTTCTAGACGCAAGGACCGCTGCTTGGGTGAGAGGCGATCTAAACTGTGAAATAGGAAGAATAATTTCTCATAATCAGCTCTGATGATTTGCAAACTGCGCCCAAAGCAGCTCCAATGGCCTCGAAAGTATCTGAGGTTCATCCATGGAAGGGAAGACCTGAAACCGAGCACCATTGGAAGAGACCAGGCTCAGTAAAGAGGCTACCAGAGGAACGAATCACATCAAACCAAGGTGACAAAGTAGTCCAATCATCACCCTCAACAGAAGAAGAGACTATAAATACTATGTTCCCAAAATTCTTGATACTATAATGGTTCAAACCAGCTTGCACAAGCTCATCGCTAATGGAAGAAAGAGAGGATGAGGAGTGGGAGATACCAATAACACTACTTAGGGCCTGCGATTTCATAGAGTCATCAATAGCACCTTCAATCGTCCTATCAGAGGATCTCAAAGAAGAAGGAACCGCAACAATGGGGGAGGAGGGCTTCAAAGACGACTTAGTGGTCTTTCTCGAGTCCTTTAACCAAGCATGAACTACAAATAGACGCTTACCCGAAAAGCGTTTCCCATTCAAAGCCTCAATCATCTTCTGAGAGTGTTCCGGAGTGGTGTGAATGAAACCAAAAGGGCGAGCCGAGGAAGTAGATCGTTTGCTCAGAAAAATCCCAGAAACATCACCAAACTCAGAGAAGACTCGATATAACCAAGGTTCCTTGATAGAGGAAAGAAAATTACAGACAAATAACTTACAAGGATCAACGTCCTTAGAGGCTTTAGGGGACGAGGCTTTGCGCTCTGAGTGTGCAGAATTGGAGGGTTCTGAATGTGTTGAATCAGAGATAACCGGCGGGACCTGTGATTTATCAAATCTGCGGATCAGAGAAGCCACCGAGGGAGCCGGAGTGACCAAATATTTGTCGGAGACAGTCGGGACTGCAGATGAAACTCCTGAGGTAGACATAGGCCAGCGATCAGGAATGTCCATGGCCTACTTCAAAATAGATCTCTCTTTCTTAGAACCAGCAATCCACATAGGAGAAGAGACGGTATTCGAATTCAGAATCATTCAACTCCGATCAAAAAAACAGGAACTGAGCATCGCCGGTGACTTTGTAGAAACCAGAGTTCTTCTACCCTTCAACATCTTCGATATCCAAAGATCGATGTCAGCAGGAATTGCTTGTTTCTTTGACTCTATGTGAAGCTTATTCTTATTTCGTTGCCCATCTCTCCATATTTTGAAGCATCTTTATCCAATTCGAAAAGGTGCAATCTTTACATTGTGAAGTTTTATAGACTATCATTGCAAATTCAAACGGATCTTAACATTTGGAGGACATTAAACCACTAGAAGAATATGTCCATTCCATCCATTCGCCGAACAAATTTGATGCACATTCACCGCCAGACGTGTTTCCGCATGACCCTTGATTATAAATATTTTTTGGTGCTTCGGAGTATATTCATTATTGGGATTTACAGATAGCTCTCGGCCGCAATAATAGTCAATCGGAGTTCAAGAAATGAATAGGAATGGAAAAAATAGTAAGGGAGATCAAAATGGAAAGGTTTTACCAGATTTGGACATGTAGCGCTTTGTTACGCGTCAGATCTACATACTTTAGTGTGTTGACCATGGGCTCACGTAAGGTAAACCACAGTGGAACGGAGGCAAGGTATTGCAGGGTTACATCAGCGGCAATACACACACGTCAATCAACTGCTTCACATACACCCAGACTTATGTCTTCTAAGACCATAAGGAAAGCATTTATTGACTTTACTCATTATTAATAATACCACGTGTTAATTTAATTTCATGTTTATTTATTCGGTACATCGTTTCTTGAGGAGGACAATCTTGGAACGAATTATATCCGTACACGGGATCCAAAAAGGGAGTCTATTGTCCCTGTACTTTTTTCTCTTATGTGTAGAAGGATTATTGACACTCCAACAATTAACTCTCAGAATGACACGACAAGCATACCGGTCGTCAAGTAGTATTCAGGGTTTAGTCCGAGTTATAATACCCAAGGGAGCAATCAAACAAGCACTTTAATTAGTTAATTCGTTCGTCAGGCTATTCATACACTGATGATTGGTTTTTATTTCAGAAATATTGATTAGATGTAATTATGAAGTAAATGATCCGAGAATGAGAGAACACAATATCAAAAGAAAGTTTAAAATCAGAGATTTAATGTCACGCCCCAAATCCGGTTTTGACCGGACTTGAGATGTGAACTAAAATAATAAATAAATAAAGCAATTTAAAAGGAAATAATTTCTAAATTAATAAATCTGATAAAGTGAGTCAACATCTCATAAATCCAGGAATAAATGTTTAGTTCAAAATAGAGGGTACTTCTCTAGACCAGACTAGCCTAATACCCTCGTTAGCTCCCTAGCTCCGAGAATCCCGCTAGACCACATCCCGCTCAAAACCTGTAAAACAATGAAGTAAAGGGGTGAGTTTTCGCTCAGTAGGAAAAAGTAGTTAAGGTGATGAGTGTTCGCTCGTCACCACGAGTAACCGTCCAATTAGGGCATACTAGCAAGGCACAACACTAATGACACCCACGGAGAGCACATAACCACAAACACACTTACATGACCACTCACACCCTGTACTAGACCATATCGTACCGAACCACACAGCATCGGCCTAGATATCTTCCCGGAACCACATCGGGGCACAACACGATACATCATACCGGACCACACAGCATCGGCCTAGATGTCTTCCCTAGATACCCTACACCAGCGTAACCGTCGGCCTAGATACCCTACACCAGCATACCCCCTCGATGTAGGTATCGTACCGGAACCACACCCCGGGGGACCGTGCATACGTGGGACCACACTTTCGGCCTAGGTACTACCCTACACCAGCGTACCCCCTCAGTGTAGGTACCATACCGGAATACAACTTCTCTTGGAACATGCATCAAGAAAGTCTCACGCATCACAATGCCATAGTTCGACCACGGTATACCAACCGAGCCAACTTACCACAACACATCACATCGGCCTATCAATCACCCGACCATATCACAAACATTGGTTCACGTCATATCAAACATGGCACACTTGCCCAAACATAGCAACATACTACACTGAGTATACCATATCATGATTCTCAATCTAACACCCGATAAACCACACATCAAGCGTCACAATCATATATCATGGCATCACAATCAACACACAAACCTAAGGGCTTGACATGGCCCACATGCATTTCTACAGCACGACAATTCCCAAACTTACGGCTCGACATGGCTCGTAAGCTATCCCTCATTTCACTCGTTCCTCACATCCTAATCATGCAAATTCTAACAATTAAATTAAGTATTCGCAACCTATATGCATACTAGTAACTTTCCGCAATTAAACCGGTATTCGCTACTTTCCCTACCTCGATCGCTTTCCGAACGCTTAGTCACTTCGCGAGGTCCAAAAGTCTCCTCCTCCGCCAAGCTCGAGTCCAAAGTCTAGGATCACAATTAAATACTAGAATCAAGAGTAATTCACAATTGGTCTAAAGAGGAAAACATCCCCAATTAACCCCAAAAGAGCTCGGTTCTAAGTAACCGTCCCAATTACTCGAAATCCAACAAAATAGGCCCAAAAGGCCCAACTCTGGTCTGTCACGGTTTGGGTCACGGACCCGTGGTCTGCACCGTCACGGTTCTCCTCACGGAGCCGTGACTGGCGCTGTCACGGTCTCCCTCACGGAGCCGTGACGTCCTCCGTCACGGTCCTCGTCACGGATCCGTGACGGGTCTGGACAGTTTCGTCCTTCTTCTTCCTCCAGCTCCGATTTCACGAAAATAAGCCCCGAAACCTCCTTTTTTAACCTTACCAACCTCCAAATCAGTCCTAAAAACATCTCTACTTCAATACCCATGATGAGTCCTCATCAAAACCACAACAATCCAATTAAAATCTATCCCCCAACACCCTTTTCTCTCCATAAATCAACATCTAACACCAAAACCTCAAAACCCAACCATGTTTATGTCTTCTTCCTCAATACCCATGAACTAAAATCAACCAAAACGAAAAAAGGATTAGAGATTTACCTTGGGAATGGAAAATAGAAGAAGAAATTAGTGTTTTTGATGAGATTTGGGTAGAAACTATGTCAAGACCAGTCTTTTTCCTCCTTTCTTCCTCCTCAAGCTTTCATACCCTTTTCTCTCCCTTCTCTCTCTCCAAAGTTTCTGCCAAGGTGATATTTTGGGCTGAAATGTGTCCAAAAATGCCTTAAAACCTAACCTTGGAAAGTCTAGAATGCCCATTTAGGTTTCCTCCCTTTTCTTGGCTCAAGTGGGGGCAAAATGGTCAAATCTCACTCATTTCTTCCGTTCCAAGCCAACATGGACAAGTTTCCATGTGGGGACCACCTCTACTCAATTTAAATCTCAGCAACATTTAATTTAATTAATTTTAGTCTCTAATTTGACCGAGTTTAACCGACAGTTGACTTTTTCACACTTGCAGCCGTTTGAAAGGAAACGGCCCAATTAAGCTAACCGTAACGACGACTAAGCTTTTTGGGCCCCGGAAAGGTCCCGAATGACTCCCGGAGTTATCGGTTGACTTTTCCGGCAAAAAGTCAACTTTCGCCAGATTTCACCGGTTTGACCGGGATCGACCGGAGGCGGTTCTTACATTTGAAGCGATCTAGGACATTTACGGGTTCTAATATGATGAATAATTGACCCGGGATTTAGTCTACACTTGTAACTAGTACTATTCTAAAGACAACGGGAATTCTCTATCACTAGTCATAACCAATGCAATGTATGACTCAACTACATGATGCATGCAGAAATTCACGAAATGTAGGTAATTTATGAGCTTAAGCACACATTGATCAAAAGGGGTTTTCTCAAAGTTGACACTTGCCAAAAATTCTTACACAGCTCAAAAGAATGAATAAACCGATGAACATACTACATGTGAAGCAACTTGCACTAAAGTGTACTCAATTTAGTTTACAAACCTTCTGTCAACTTTGATAGGCGTTCCTCTTTTCCCTATACATGATTCTTAGAGATTCATAAGCCAATATTTTCAATCCCCTCTCCACTAATTATAAGGAATTTAAGCGATCATGAATCACACAAGGCTTTATTAGGCTTATAATGGTAAGCTAGGCATAAGGTGTGGTATGGAACATGAAAAGAAGATCGATAAATACATCTTGGTAAACATGCTTCGACTCACAATACCAAAACTATATCTCACGACCCATAACCCCCATTTGTGCACTACCACCTCTTTCACTTCTCTACACCCTTTTGTTTCTTTGTGTGCATCAATAAGATCATATTTTTTTCACAAGGATTTATAATGCTTTTTCTTTCTAAATGCTCTTATTTTCAGCCTTACCCCACACTTTTCTTTTTGCATAGAAGAGATTCTTATATTTTCTCTTTTCTTATCTTTTAGGGGAAGGCTGAAAGCAGCAATTATTGCAATAAATCCGGCACATCAATAAGTACATATTTCTCTCATTATTTAATACCCCATTCCAACCTCCAACCACACTCAAGAAGCACCTAAGCCAAGAAGTATGGGTTCAACTAAAACAAATGGAATTAAATGAAATGAAAGGGATATAGGGTTATAGTATAAAGGTTAGAAATGAAAGACCAGAGCTCAACATGGGTGAGTAGTAGATAATCATATATGTATAGGTAGGAAATTTAGCACAAACGGTCCAAGAATGGTATATGATTATTTTCTTAATCACCTAATTCCTTATTTTTATTTCGCCTCGAGGGGATATGTATGAAGTTCTAGACTCAGGTTTCGATGCATATGATTTAGATGACTCAAGCACACATCAAAGTAACTATCCAGAATGCAAACAAACGAACATGCCTCAGTACATGTGCTTACACAAGTCAATTCATTCATACCTAATCGATGAACTCTTGTGAATTATGCAAAAAAAATGAGCATGTTTAACATTCCAATTATCGAATCCTTGAAATCATGTGCACTAAGCTCAGTAAAACACCAGAAAATATTTTTTTTGATTTTTTTTGAAATATCGGAAACACAATGATGCATGAAGCACATAATGAAAACACACTAAGATCTACGATCTCCCACCCCACACTTAAAACCTTGCACTGTCCCCAGTGCGACTCAGTCCTAAACATGCTCCTAGCCACATACATGGAACCCCACACTTATGTAGAACAATCAAGCAATTCAGAGAACTAAGATGCATAACCTATCAGCACAGCAAGTCGGGTGCTCATCACCCACCAGGAAAACATCAAAGTTCATAAGTAGATACTAAACATAATAAACAACAGATGGATAGAGATACCGCACCTTCACCGGTGCTACTTTTTCCTGAATATTGGAAATTTCCTTTGTGCATGGTAGATAGAATGCTACTTCGCCCAAGTGAGTTCTCGAGAACTCAGCGCCAACAAATATAACTTTAACCCTCAAGCTTCCATCATGTATCAACAACTTGCACAAATACTCAGAAAGAGAGCAAGATTAAACATATACAAACGAAGAGGGGTAGGGATATTGGGTTGCCTCCCAACAAGCGCATGTCTTTAGCGTCGTTAGCTCGACGGGAAGGAGGCTCAATCAGAAGGCCTCCTACAAATTATCATACTTCCATTGCATCCTTCTCTTTAAATATGAGTACGAACGCGAGAAAATAAATGTAATGTAGCACAAGATTATTTTCCTTGAATTTTGTAAAACTTCCAAACTCAATGCTAACTTCATCAAGCTTGCCTTAACTGAATAATTATGATTTTGCTCATCTTGACATAACTTGATAGGGATATGCATCCCATGAAGCGGAAAATGCTCACGACAACAAGGCTCAAGAGCATCTACCACAATAGAGTAAAAGCTCAGAAACGGGGAATGATGAATAGAAAATATATCAAGAAATTCATGCATAATATTAACAACTCTATGCTCAACATTTAATTTAAAAATCAATGGGACGGGTTGAACATATAAAGTTGATTTGCTAGAACCAAAAAATGAATCTCTCACACTAAATGGAATTTCGACATCATTCTCGATGTCTAGTAAAATAAAATTAATGGGACATCCAAGTATAACCCTTATCTGGAGAGCATTTTCCATAGTACCCCTAGGATGTCGAATAGATCTTCCAACCAACTCTATGGATACTATGGGAGTATTTGGCTCAACAAGGGTTTTTGAACTACTTTCTACAACTATACAATAATTATTTACATCTACCAAATTCAAAGCATCAACAATACATGGAAATGGCAAAGATATTATATAAGAGGGATTAAAACTTGGTACCTCACATTCCGCACTTACCTCTAAACTCATGGTGGGATAATGAGTTTCTTGTTTTGTTGTGTCACATAAGTGCTCAGAAAGATCTTCCTCAATATGGATTGCTTGATTGTGTATAGCCCTTTCACTCACCGCTTGTATCAGAGGATTTATTTGATCTTCAAGCTTTTGAAACCGCTCATTCATGTTTTCATTTGTTTTTCTCATAGTTTCAATCAGTCTTGTTCTCAATTCTTTGTCTTCCTTATTCATCTCCATCATTTGGTTCATGAGAGAAAAACACATTATCTCGAGTGACCATTCCGACTTCACGTTCAACCCATTGCATGACGATAAGACGACGACGACGAACCGGTGAGAACAAATCTCAGTTTGTTCATATATGTTGCAGAAGAGTCTTTATGGTTCGATGGAGCGTGCGATGGAGGAAGGATCTAGATCTGTTGCAGGTTTAACCTTCGATCCTCACCGGAGAACGGGGACGACCCATCTCCCCCACCCTTCTTCCTCACCTCATGCCTCACCAGACCCCATCTCGTGTAGATATTATGTAAGCCTGATGGGTTCCACTTCCAGTTAGATCCGACGCAAGTGGTCCATTGCTCTTCTTCCTCCCGGGGAGACAAGCGGACTAAAATCGGAGACACATTTCTTCTTAACTGCATATCTGATACTTTAAAGGTGTAGGCCGAGTTCGGTGTTGTGGCGTGTTGCTTCATCGGAGACCCTGCATATCTGAAACCCAACTCTAGTCGTCGGCCACAGTTCCATTCCGGCTGTTCATCTTTGTTTCACCACACAATCCCTAAATCTGTTCATGCTTCACGTGATCCCTAAATCCACTCATCCCAGATCTTAACCTCACATGTTCACGAGATCCATGTTCGTATTGATGCAGGCCAAGTGAAGACAAGCTGCAGATTCTCTTCTCTAGATTGTTCATCTTGATTTTTTAAATCATTCATACAAATTGTTTGGTATATATTTGTTGATTCATCTGATTTTTTGGTTGTTCTGTTCTCGATTCAAATTTCAATTGAAATTTAGGTTTTTTTTTCAATTATTTTGTTCTTTGGAAAAAAAAAATCAGAAAAAGAAAAAAAAACAGTAATAAAAAAGAAAAAAAACATATTTAAGTAATTTAATTATAAAATAATTATTATTTTTAAAATATTTAAATAAATAAAATTAAAAAAAATAAAATAATATTAAAATTAAAGAAAAAAGGGTATTATTATCAATTAATAGAACTTAATAATGACTTATTAAAGAATAATGATGAGAGGGGTAAAATAGTCTTTTAACTCATAAAATAACTTAATTTGAAATTAAAAGGGTAAAATAGTCATTTAACACTAATCTGTTAGATTTTAACCTAATTTGCGAAAAAGGTCCATGGAGCGAACAAAACGGTACCAAATTGGTCGTTCCCAAACATGTGGGACCTTAATGTCCATGGACCGAACATAAGGGTACCAAAATGTATTTAGGGTGAACTACAAATGTATACCTTGAAGTTGGCACGTTTAACTGATGTTTACCCTAAAGTTCAAAAACTACTGATGCATACCCTGAAGTTACAACTTGTAACTAGAAACCCCTTTCGCAGCTAAAATGACGAAAATACCCTCAACTACACTTCAATAATTATTTTAAAAAATTATTTAAAAATCAAGTTGGTTATATATATATATATATATATATTTACTTATTAAATGACTCCATGTTTATTTTAAAAAAACACTTCACTTTTATTTATTTTTTAAATTTTAAAATAAATCACTGAGAGTATTTTCGTCATTTTAGCTAACGGAAGGGGTTTCTAGTTACAAGTTGTAACTCCAAGGTATGCATCAGTAGTTTTTGAACTTCAAGGTAAACATCGGTTAAACGTGCCAACTTTAGGGTATGCATTTGTAGTTTTTGAACCCTTCGATTTATTACCTATTACCTGCATTTTTGTTAATAGATTTGTTGAAGAATAGATGTTTGATTTTATTAGATTTGCAAGGTTTAGAATGTGATAGATCTCATTCCTTCTGTTATTGTTTTTGTATATAATATATTCATGTACTTCAAAAATTGAGTAAAAGATGTGTAGAATAAATTAAAGTATAATTAAAATGAGTAAAAAGGATTAAGAATTTAACAAAAATACCAAAAGTATGGATGGGATAAAGTTAACTTATTAAACAAGAACGAGAAAAAAAGTAGATTTCTACTAGGGTTCCATCACCGCTGGCAAAAAAAGGGGCCGCCCCTCGTGGTCGACCCCAATCCTCTCAGCCTAGGTCCGGCGAAGCTTCTCCGCCGTCATGTCATCCATCCACTTCCTCTACATCGGGGAGAAAAACCCTTGTTTCTTCGTAGGTCTCATCGCAACCCCACGCACCGTTGTTGTCAATTATAACCTCTGGGTCCCCAAGAGTACCATCCCATAATCCATCTACTCCGTCCCGAATTCCACAATCGCCGCTTCAATCCCTCCCATCACCGCCCCAAATTCCATCGCCGTAGAGAGTACCAATATCTTCGACCAATACTGGCTCGCTACTGGTCTCTAGTGATCAGTATGGAGGATCTCCTGTGACTCTAGAGCTTTCTCAACCAACTTCTGGGCCTCAATGTCAGAGGAGGCTGGATCTGGGTTCTGGGACAATCCCAAATCATAACCCTTTCTTGAGAGGCCGGATCTTCGAATCATGGCTTGGAACTACCAAGGTATGAATTTGGGCTACACAAACAACAATTGCGACACCTCCTCAAAGATCACCAACCACACATCATCTTCCTATCGAGACGATTCTATCAGTCCAACAGTGTTTGCTCCTGTCTCTCTCATTGGGTTTTACAGGCCACAATTGTGAACCCATAGATGTTACTCAGGGCCTGGCTATGTTATGGGTTAGGGGGTATCACAGTTTCTTTGTGAGGTAAAGATGGACATTACATTGATGTGGAAGTATCAGCCTCGGGATATGATGATATACGTATTACATGTATTTACTGTGAAGCTTATCGGAATAATGCCTACACACAAACTCAAGACCAAATTGGATATTATCAGTAAATGCTGAGTGGGGATGATAGAGGGAGAGGATGTGTAAGGATCGCCTCCAGTCAACACCGGTCAAACTGGTGGAAATTGGGAAGAGTTGACTTTTCGTCGAAAAATTCAACTGACGACTCCGGGAGTCATTCGGGATTTATCCGGGACCCAAAAGTCTTAGTCGTCATTACGGTTAGCTTAGTTGGGTCATTTCCTTTCGAATAAGTATTTTTGCAAATAAAGTCAAATTCGGGTCAAACAGGGTCAAATTAGGGTTGTATCGGGTTAATTAATTTGGGCTGAGATATTTGTGAGTGGAGATGGACCCCACATAGACACTTGGCATTAACTAGGTGGAGGAGAGAAAAGAAGAGTGAAAAAGACACCCTTGATGTAAAACCCGCTTCGTTTCTTTAAGGTATTAATTTGAAAACGAAAACCTTAGGGTAAGTTTTTGAAACGAGTGCAAAAAAAAAAATATTGAAGGGAGCAGGTCTGGACCAGGCCAAGCGCGCAGGCCCAACCCAGCCCAGCCACTCTCGGCCCGGTTGTCCCCTGAGGCCCAAAAGGGGCTGGCCCAAAAACCCACCCCCTTTATAAGACTGAAACTCTAGGGTTTCAGTCTCATTTTCTCTCCACAGCCTCCATTCACCCTCTCCTCTCTCTCTCTACCCGATCCGACCTCTCTCTCTCTCTTCGTCTTCCTCGCCGGACCGGCACCGGCCGCCATCGCTCCGGCCGCTCTCCCATCGCCACCACACGCCGCCACGTCCCAGCCGAACCCCGACCTCCCTCTCCTCCAGCCACCACGCCGTCTCCCTTCCATCTCCGTCCGACCACGCCCAGCTCCGACCACGTCCCAGCCGTCCCGTCCTCTTCTCCTCCGTCCCGACGCCGTCACCGCTCCGGTCAGCCACACGACTCCGCCCCCGAGCTCCCTGCCTCACCCTCCTCCTTCGTCTTCCTCACCAGCTCCGGCCACCGGTCTCATCCCGAGCTCCGACCGTCCACCGCCGCCTCCGATCTCTCCGTCCCGAGCCGTCCGGACCCGAGCTCCCGCCGTCGCCGGCGAGCTCGTCAGATCCGGAACGGGACGAGCCGTCCGGACCCGAGCTGTACGCCGCCCCCACCGCCGATCTCCACCGCCCGCCACCGTCCCCTTTACGGTGAGTTCTCGGTCCGTGGAATCTCGGCCGACCGGCGCCGGTGGTCGGCCGCACCTAACCGACCCCGTTCTTCTTCGTCTTTGCTTTCCCGTTCCCGAGTTCGTTCAGATCCGGCCGGGATGGAACGGAGCTCCCGAAATGGAAGGGAACAGAACAGAAAAACGTAGATCCGGTGTTGTTTAAAGGACTTTTGTAAAATGATGAAATCGGAGTTTGTAAAGCTGAACAAAATTATGTTATTGTTGTTATTTTCGAACAAATCTCAGATCTGGTTAACGATGAAGAAGAAAGGGTTTAATTTGAGCGTTACGTTGAAAAAAAAATCAGATTTAGGTTAAAGGTTCGTTTTCGCTTTTCGAACGTAAATTAGTTATCGTTAAAACTAGATCGGTTGGATTATTTGGGTCTTAAAACGAAGGTCGGTCGTTAAACGAAATTGAGTTAAGTTAAATCAAGAAGGAGGGAAAACGAAATCAAATCGGTTTTAGAAGGGTTTCGGACCAAAAATATCGAGTTTGGAAACGAACGGAAGGAAACCGTTTTGTCTTAAAATCAAAAACGGAATTAATTAAAGTAAGGGAGTTCAACGACGGTTTTAAGTTAAAAAGGGGTTTAAACTGGGTTTAGATCAAACCTGGGTTCGGTGCGCGGGTGCTCGAACCCGATCCGTTGTAACCCGACTTTTATCCCGCTCGAGTGTAAACGACAACTGTCAAGTTTAAAATGGACAAATCGTAGCCGTTAACTTAACGGCGGAACCGTTATTAACTTGGGCGTTGAGTTATTTATTTCAACCGGTTCGTACTAGTTTAAAGTGAGTTAAATCTGTGTTCTTTTAGATCGTGCTGCGGACCGAGGCAAAGGGAGGCTCGGCGAGTGACTGCGATTCATCTCGGGTTTAGTGGAGCGCTTCTGGAGTTGCTTTCGAGGTAGGGAAAAGTAGCCGGATCTCGGCCCTGACTAGGGAAAGTTAACAGTAGAATTGCATGTGACACCGGGGTGTCGTGGGTTGAATAGGTTTATTTAATTGTTAGAAAAGCATGATACGAGAGCGTAGCAATTATTAGAAAAGCATGTTACGGGAACTTAGGAATGATTAGAAAAGGCATGTGACACTTAGTAGTATCGTAGGAGTAGAGAACTTAGCGATAATTGATTTACTGGAGGCATATGACCATGTCCGGAGGTTGATTGCGAACTTATCGATATTAGGACTGTTGGAGGCATCGATTTATGCCGGAGGTTGTTGTGTGTTATTTGTTGTTGAGTTTGGGTGGCCTTGAGAGCCCGTGTTATTTGTTGTTGAGTTTGGGTGGCCTTGAGAGCCCGTGTTATTTATTGCTGAGTCTTGGGTGGCCATGAGAGCCCGTGTTGTCGTTTCGGTGTTTTGGGTGGCCGTGAGTGCCCGTGGGGTTGTGAATCCGTACTTTATCGTTGGTGTCTTGGGTGGCCATGAGGGCCCGTAGGGTTGTTGAACCTGTGTTTGGTTGTCGGTGTTTTGTTGGCCTTGAGTGCCTGTGGAGTTGTCACCGGTGTCGTTACTGTCTGTTTGAACTTGTTTGTGATTGTGATTGGTTACTGGTTACTGGTGGAGGTTGTGTGGTGTAGCTAGCCTCCCGACTGGGATCGGGAGAAGTGGAGGGGTTATGGGCTAGCTCCCCGACTGGGATCGGGGGAAGGACGCGCGGGTGTGGCTAACCACCCGATTGGGATCGGGTGAAGCGGAGAGGTTGTGGGTTAGCCTCCCGATTGGGATCGGGAGAAGTTGCGCGACAGGTCGACCGCCTGACCACGTCTATGATCGGTAAAGGGCGAGAGACAAAGATTGGTTACTGAGCAGCCGGTTTGCGATCCTTTGTGATCTTGTTTGGTATTGTGTGGTCAATCGTGTCTTGGAGGAGGTCGTCGATCGTAGTGTGGGGTCTACATAACGTGTCCGAGTGTTGAGTCAGTTGAGGAAAAGACTGTTCGTGTGTGTGTCTTTGAGTCGTTGTTAGTGTCATCGGCTTTGTCTACTAATTATGCCGTATTCAGTATGTTATTTGTGGTGGTGAGCGAACGCTCACCCCTAGCTGCTTTTCCTACAGGTACCGTTCGTAGTCTGGACTAGGTGAGCTTCTGAAGCTTGAAGAGCTTGAAGCGGGTTGCTGGGTGTTTGAGTCTAGAGACGTGTATCTCGTTTTGTCCAAGTGTGGGACTTTTATTTTGAGATGTAAATATTTTTCTTTTGTGGAACTAAACTGACTCTTTAGGTGATTTATCGAAAACAGGTTTCAGTTTTGTAACTTTTTAAACGTTCGCGTCCCTAGTTTCGGTTCGCTGAAATTGGGGCGTGACACTTGACCTTACTTTTTCCCAAAATGGTGAGATAAGGAGAAAGGGGCTTTTGGACCTTTTCTCTTTAGGTTAAAGGCCACATGTGACACTAAAATTCAGCATTCTTCTTGCCTTGGCTGAATTTTTAGAGAGAGAAAAGAGAGTGAGCCTCCATTGTTGAAGAAGAAAGAGAAGAAGAAGAAGAAGAAGAAGAAGAAGAAGAAGAAGAAGAAGAAGAAGAAGAAGAAGAAGAAGAAGAAGAAGAAGAAGAAGAAGAAGAAGAAGAAGAAGAAGAAGAAGAAGAAGAAGAAGAAGAAGAAGAAGAAGACCATTTCCCTTTGATTCTACCATCAAAACTCCTCAATTTCTCCATATTCCTCTTCATCTCTTCATTTCCTACGGTAAGAACCCATTTCTTTTCACTTTTGAAGAACTTAAGATTTTGGGTCTTGTTGGATTTAGATGAAATTGGATTGGGTCTTGTTGGAAATGATCAAACCTTGGTAGAATCAAGTAGTAATGGAAGAAAATGGGTGAAAGTAGAAGAATTTGGTGAAACCCTAACTTTTGGAATTGGGGAAAATGTGAAATTGGAGCAAATTGGTGATGTTTTTGGTTATAACTTGATGGATTGAGGACCTAGAACTCGTTTAGGACGTTTTGGGAGGAAGTTGGAATTTTCTGCCGACCGGAGGCTCACCAGAGCTCCGGTCCGGCACACCCACGGCCAAGTGGCGCCCACTTGGCCGGGTGCCGTTGTACGTATCGCCCGGTTAATTTAATACTTTTCCAAATCATTGTCCCGGAACCGTTTTAATTATTTAGGCGTCTTGGCGGGGGTTATTTTGGGTGTTGTCCGTTTAAATTGACGGTGGACTTGTATTAAGTGTTGTGTTACTTGTTATCTAAGACGTTGTTCCTGATCGCGGTGGAGGATGCTATTAGGCGGTTCGTGGTTGTTCGAGTTGGATCGCATTTGAGGTAAGGAAAAGGAGCGGTTACTTGTTCAATTAAGGAAAGTTACTAGAATTGCATATAGGATATGAATAACCGGAATAATGGTAGAATCACATGTAGGAGGTGAATAACTAGCGTAGTCGTTCAAAATGTGGAATTACTTGCGGGCCATGTCGTGCCCATAGGTTTGGGACTTGCCGTGCTGTAGAATTGCATGTGGGCCATATCGTGCCCTAGGTTGTGTGATGATTGCACTTTGTTTGTGATTAGTACTGTTGGAATGATTGATTTGTGGTATGTTCCGTCAGTAAATTAATGGTCATGATAAGCTACGAGAATGTGGTGTTTTAGTTAATTAACGGTGATGATTTGGTGATATTGTGGTATTGTTGGTTGTTTGTGTTTGGTGGTAACTGTGAGTGAATGTACTGCTTATTGGTGTGTATATATATAGTTGGGTGCTACTTATTGATACAAAGGACCCCCTCCTTCCGACACGTGAGCGGTAAAGTGTGGTTATTGTTGTGTGCTCCTTATAGCTGTGTGCTCCTTAGTAGAATATATATATATATATTGATAGCGACCTAAGGTCGGTAATGTTAGTCTTAGTGCCCGTAGTTCAATCCTAAATGTCCAAATGTATATATCATCGTTAGCAATAAAATTAAAGCGGCTTTATATTACTTATGTGTTGGAGTAATATATCGATGTGTGCTCTGATCTATGCCCACCATGCGAATAGAACCATAGATCGAGATAGATCACACTCGATGGGTCCCTAGTCAACAAAGCTTCACTAGAAGCGACTAGTATGAAAGATGGCTCTTTATGGCTTACGTTCTGTTAGTCATTGGAATGGGATTCCGGAGTCTGATCATAGATATCATGTGGGACATGATATTGGACGACCCGCCCTGAATATGTGCCATAGATTAAGTCATGAACATATTCAGTGTTGTAGCTTGTCATGTATCCTTAGACCAAGGAGTCTTTGTGATCGCTATGTAGTCAACAACTGAGTTTGACCTGAGCCTAACGTTGTCCGTAACAGGGCTTGCATAACGGCCAGGATTGGCTTGGGGACGGGCTACATGAGTGACACGAAAGACGGCTAAGGGATTTATCCCTCATACTAAGGTATGGGAAAGATATCGGTTCTTGGCCACTTGATCGAGAGTGACTGGAAGAATAGCATGGCCATGCACATGATACTGGGTATCATATCTTCAGTCATCTCACATATCAAGGAACGGTGATTGAGAATAATAAGGATGACGGCTCTATGCCTTATCTCAATCAGGATATCGGAGATAAAAGGATAATGACAGGGACGACGGAAAGGTTAGAATCGACAGGGTCGATTCGTTATGTAGTGTCAGGCAATACTAAAGTCTCGTTAGTTGCCACTTAAATAGGATCAAGTAAAATGGGATTTTACGTTGATCTATTGACATGCATAAACCTAAGGGTCACACCGGAGGATGAAACTCATTGACACATTTATGGAGAATGGCCAAAAGGGAGTTGTCTCGGGACATGACCAAAACTGGGTTTTGGGTCATGTGCCCGTACGTGAATAGGACTTTACGGATCGAGACAAGGCTTGGAGTCTTGGGATTGATCGCGTCGGATAATGTTGGACATTTTCGGTATGGAAGGCTTGGAGGCGATGAGCGAATCACGGGACCTCGTTAGAAATGGCCACGGGCCATGTTCCAAGAGGCCCATGAAAGGCCCATGCAACCAAGGCTCATGGAACTAATTAATCAAGTCTTGATTAATTAGTACTAAGTAAGCAAGACAAGGATTAAGGTGTTGGTGATTCACCACCTAACCCAATCTTGTCTTGCCATACTTGTCCTATTTACACCTTACTTGACACCATACTTGTCCCATGCCTTTAGTTGGACAAGTATGGGTTTTGTTATGTTTAAGTCATCTTTTTTCAACATAACAAACACAAGACAAGAATAGGAAACACATTTTCTCTCCCTCTTCCATGGCCATTTCGGGTTTGGCTAGTTTCCTCCTCCATTTTTGTGTTCTTGAGTCCTCAAAGAGAAGAACTACGTGGCTTTGATTCCCATGTGGATACGTAGGCGTCTTGGAGACTCAAGCCAATCATTCGTTACCCGGTGTTCTTGTTTTGGTAAGAACTAGTGCTGAATTTTTCTCTTGTTAATCCATTCTTTGTTAGTTGTTTCATGGTTCTAATGGTCTCTTGGTTTTCATTGATTTTCCGCTGCGAGTTGGTTCATCTCCAACCCTACCTCGAGACCCAACAGTGGTATCAGAGCCGTGCTACCTTCGGGATTCACAAGACGGTGTTCAAAGTTTCGGTTTTGCTTGAAAGTTTCGTTTTTGGCATGTTGTTTTGCTAAATTGTTTGATAACATGTTTTAAATTATTGTTTATGGATTTAATGCATGTAAAATGAATTTTTGAAAATTATTTCAAATCTGGAAATTTTGAAAAAAATTTGATTTTTCGTGTCTCGGGAGCGGGACTCTCGGGGAGCCGAAACCGGGACCGAACGGGGCTCCGTTGGACGGAGCTAGGCCAAGCATGACCATTGGATGGTTGATATGCCAAGGCTAAACCGTTTTGTTAGTTATGACGAGTTTGGAACCGTCATGATGAACTCGAAGATCAAATGTTCAAAAGTTTCATTTTTGAACGGTTTCGATAAACCGAGCATCAAAAAATTTCGAAACTTGGCTATTAATTAAAACCGGAAAATCACATGATGTTTGATAACATTCTTGTTTGATAACACGATGTGTGATGTGATGTTGGCATGGTGTACATAATAGCCCCGAGCTCAATTTAATTATTTATCGCTTTTCACGGCCTGCGAGCCGTTAGAGTTAACGTGTAATTATTCTTTCAAGGTGTGGTCGTCGAACCACTTGTTTGTAATATTTATTTATTCCCGACCTGCGAGTCGTGTATTAAATTGTAATATTTTACTCAAGACGAAGAAAGGGCGAAAAGGTCATTTGGTGGCTTTTCGGGTGTTGGCATCGGCTTGGAGTCGGTGGAGCTCAAGAAGCTAGTGGGAGTTAGTTTAGGAGGCTATTATGTGCACATTTATCGCTTTATGCTTGGTTTAGTTTATGCATGATTAATTCTATGTGTTTTAGAATTGCATGCTTAACTTTATTTACCGAGCATATCACCTCACATGCAAAGATAAAATAGGAATTTTAATCCTTGTGTGTGAACCCTTAGAACCGTCATTGCATTGGATGTAGTTGACGGGTTCAAAGGAAGAATTACATTGGATGTAATTTGAGGCATCATTGCATTTGGAATGTAGTTGATGTGCTCATCGCATCTAGGATGTGCCAAAGTTTTGAACACAACTGGACAAGTAAAAGCGGGTCATGTCCGATACCTCCCAATCATCAACACCTTACTACCTCCCCGTCCTATGGTTGTCGTGCGCATTAGCGGAGCATCCATGGGGAAGCGGGGTAGTAGGTTTGGACGACATATGTGGGTGTCGTGCGCATTAGCGGAGCACCTACATAGTGACGAGCCATAGTTGAAAATTGGTGGACCCGACTACGATTCTCGGCCTGAGGTTGAGCTAGGGTAACAGATAGGGTAAGTCGTGTACATAAGTACATACCCTAGCCAAGAGTCACATTGGATGTGATTGGATGGAGTCCTACCTACATAGCTCGATTAAGTGGTGAGCATTAGTTCAGCTTAATCGAGTGAATCAAGGATCTTGGTTTCAGATTCTAAAGGTTTAGAATTGATTGTTGGTGTTTAAGCTTGATCTTCATAAAATTTATTCAGTTTACTGATTGAATTTTATCTGTTGTAGATCAAATGGCAAATTCAGCGAACATTGATAGTTTGTCATTAAAAACCATTCTTGACAGGGTCAAGCTAAATGGGACAAACTATTTGGACTGGTACAGAATTTTGAGGATAGTCCTCAAGTCTGAACGCAAAGAATATGTCCTTGACAAGGCTGTCTCTAAGACCATATCAGAGTTACATGAAGTGTCATCAGCTGCTGAGAAGAATATCTCAGGGATCTGGGATCCAAGGATATTCTGATGGTCAACAAGGGAATTGGAAGTGGCAAGGGCTGGGCCCATGCGCACTTGGCAGGAAAGATGAGACACCTGAGAATGTCTGCTTCTACTGCCAACAGCCTGGTCATTGGAACCGGGATTACAGGAAGTTCACGGCTGATCTGAAGAAGGGCAGTGGGACTGCGCCTTCATCAAATAGCCTGGATGATCTGAAGAAGGGCAGTAGGACTGCGCCTTCATCAGGAAACCTGGATGATCTAAGGAAGGGCGGTGGGATCGTGCCTTCATTCGGTATTAACTCTATAGACCTACATCTCTCTACTTCCAAAGATTCATGGGTATTAGATACCATGACTGAATCTCACACATGCACTAATATATGGTGGCTGAAAGTAGGAGAGATTTGGAAAGCACGAAATGGACCTCAGAGTTGTGGCAACTGCTGTAGGATCCATGAGTCTTGCTTTGCCAAGAGGCCTTGTCTTAGTATTGTATAATGTATATTGCATACCTACTTTTAGTAGGAATATTATATCTGTATCCGTGTTTGACAAGGAAGGATATAATGTTAATATTGGAAATGGAGTTTTCAATGTTCTATGCAATGATATGTTTTATACCAGTACTGACATGGTTGGAGGATTGTACATATTAGATATGGGTAACAATGCCTCAAGTTCTATATATTCCGTTAATACCAAGAGGTCTAAATCCAACGATTTAAACCTAACTCTGTTATGGTACTGTCATTTGGGTCGCATAAACAAGAAGCGCCTATCAGCACTTCAGAAGTGCGGGCTTTCAGGTTCATTCGAATTCCATTCGATCGATAGGTGCAAGGTTTGTTTGATGGGCAAAATGACTAAAGTGCCCTTTATCGATCGCGATGAAAGGGCGGGTGAATTATTGGGGCTGATACACTCGAATGTGTGTATACCAATAAGTTCACTTGTCGGGAGGGGTTTTAGCTACTTTATCACATTTACTGATGATTACAGTAAATATGGTTATGTCTATTCGGTGAGACATAAGTCTGAAGCTTTTGATAAATTCAAAGAGTTTAAGACTATAGTAGAAAACCAGCTTGACAAAGGTATTAAGGCACTTCGATTGGATCGAGGTGGAAAATACTTGACCACAGAGTTATTAGATCATCTAAAAGAGAATGGGATCCTTTTGGAATGGACTCCTCCTAGGTCACTGTAGTTGAAAGGTGTAGCCAAACGGAGAAATTGGACATTGTTAGACAATGGTCTGTTCCATGATTAGTTGGACTGATCTCCCAATCTCTTTTAGGGGTTTTGCTCTAGAGACGACCGCATTCATAGTGAATCGGGCTTTGACGAATGGTGTGCAAGGGACACCATTTTAAAAATGGTACGGGATGATGCCCGCTTTGTCCTTCCTAAAGATTTGTGGTTGCGAGGCTTATGTGAAACATTTGGTTTCGACTAAGCTCGAACCAAGATCTGAGATATGCACTTTCGTGTGGTATCCCAAAGCAACAAGGGGATACTATTTCTACAATCCCAGTGAGAACATGGTGTTCGTCGCTTGGGGTGGGGTCTTTATGGAAAAGAAGTTTTGTTTCCAAAGACGTCATTGGGAGGACTGTGCATCTCGAAGAAATTCAGGATGGTACAGATCTGTCTAAACCAATTGGCAACCCAGTAGAAAGGAGCCAGAGATTGTCGTAGAGTAAGAACCAATTCCTGTTACAATTCCGGAAGGTCCAAGGCGATTTGAAAGGATCAATCTTCCACCTCCAAGATATGGTATCCGGAGGTGACAATGAAGTCATGGTGGATCACGATGATCCAGCCACCTTTCAGGAAGTCGTGGATGGGCCCAACTCCGAGTTATGGCTGGGAGCCATGAGGGAGGAAATGCAATCCATGTCGGACAACCGAGTCTGGGAACCGGTTGATCCCATCAATGGTGTGAGGACCATAGGATGCAAATGGATCTTCAAGGTGAAGATGGACATGGACGGCAACCCTCTGACCTACAAAGCTCAACTGGTGGCGAAAGGTTATAGGCAGATCCAATGGATTGACTATGAGGAAACCTTCTCCTTAGTGGCTGTGGTCAAAATCGATCCAAATTCTTCTTGACATAACTGCGTATCATAATTACGAGATATGGCAAGTGGATGTCAAAACCGCTTTCCTAAATGGAAATTTGACTGAGTACGTTTGTATGTCTCGGCCCAAAGGTTTTGACGATCCGAAGAATAAAGGAAAGATTTATAAGTTGTTGAAATCCATTTATGGATTGAAACGAACTTCTCGGAGTTGGATCCTTCGTTTTGATGAAGCTGTAATTGGATTTGGCTTAATCAAGAACGAGGATGAATCTTGCGTTTATAAGAAGGCTAGTGGGAGCAATATTACCTTTCTGGTTCTCATTGAAAACGACATCCCAACCTTGCACGAGACTAAAGCTTTGTTGAGGAAGTGTTTTTCAATAAAGGACTTAGGCGATGCTTCTCATATCTTAAGGATTAAGATATGTAGAGATCGCACCAAGAGGGTCTTGGATTTAAGTCAGGGAACCTATGTGAACAAGGCATTGAGTAGGTTCTTAATGCTCGATTCAAAGAAAGGACTCTTACCCACTAGTCATGGCATTCATCTCAGCAAGACTCAGTGTCCTAAGACACCTGATGAGCTGAAAAGGATGATGAGAATCCTATGCGCTTGGGGGCAGGATCGATCATATATGCCATGACATGTATGAGACCAGACGTCTCGTAAGCCTTATGTTGTACCAGTAGACATCATTCTAACCCGGGGGAAAGATGATGCTGAACTAGTCGTCGAAGGATGAGTAGACGCTAGTTTTCCAAGACAAATCCAGATGACTTTAGAAGTCAATCAGGATATGTGTTTACGCTGAATGGCAGAGCTTTAGCTGGGAAAGCGTAAAGCAAGATACCATTGCCGAATCTACGACAGAGGCCAAGTACATGGATGCTGTAGAGGCAGCTAAGGAGGCTATGTGGATTTGTAAATTCATGGCAGGGCTGGGTGTAATTAAAAACCCATCCAGTCCGGTGAATCCATTTTGCGACAACACAAGGGCCATTGCGCAAGCTAAAAGCCTAGATCGCATAACAAATCCAAACATGTACTGCGGCGTATCCACCTCATCAGATAAATACTGAACTGAGGTGAAGTGAAGATAACCGATATTGCAACAGATGATAACATAGCCAACCCTTTGACTAAGGCAGTGTCACTACCTGAACATGTTAGACATGTAAAGTCGATGGGGACATATTGGAGTTTAGATTGGAACTAGGGCAAGTGAGAGATTGTTAGTCTTAGTGCCCGTAGTTCAATCCTAAATGTCCAAATGTATATATCATCGTTAGCAATAAAATTAAAGCGGCTTTATATTACTTATGTGTTGGAGTAATATATCGATGTGTGCTCTGATCTATGCCCACCATGCGAATAGAACCATAGATCGAGATAGATCACACTCGATGGGTCCCTAGTCAACAAAGCTTCACTAGAAGCGACTAGTATGAAAGATGGCTCTTTATGGCTTACGTTCTGTTAGTCATTGGAATGGGATTCCGGAGTCTGATCATAGATATCATGTGGGACATGATATTGGACGACCCGCCCTGAATATGTGCCATAGATTAAGTCATGAACATATTCAGTGTTGTAGCTTGTCATGTATCCTTAGACCAAGGAGTCTTTGTGATCGCTATGTAGTCAACAACTGAGTTTGACCTGAGCCTAACGTTGTCCGTAACAGGGCTTGCATAACGGCCAGGATTGGCTTGGGGACGGGCTACATGAGTGACACGAAAGACGGCTAAGGGATTTATCCCTCTTACTAAGGTATGGGAAAGATATCGGTTCTCGGCCACTTGATCGAGAGTGACTGGAAGAATAGCATGGCCATGCACATGATACTGGGTATCATATCTTCAGTCATCTCACATATCAAGGAACGGTGATTGAGAATAATAAGGATGACGGCTCTATGCCTTATCTCAATCAGGATATCGGAGATAAAAGGATAATGACAGGGACGACGGAAAGGTTAGAATCGACAGGGTCGATTCGTTATGTAGTGTCAGGCAATACTAAAGTCTCGTTAGTTGCCACTTAAATAGGATCAAGTAAAATGGGATTTTACGTTGATCTATTGACATGCATAAACCTTAGGGTCACACCGGAGGATGAAACTCATTGACACATTTATGGAGAATGGCCAAAAGGGAGTTGTCTCGGGACATGACCAAAACTGGGTTTTGGGTCATGTGCCCGTACGTGAATAGGACTTTACGGATCGAGACAAGGCTTGGAGTCTTGGGATTGATCGCGTCGGATAATGTTGGACATTTTCGGTATGGAAGGCTTGGAGGCGATGAGCGAATCACGGGACCTCGTTAGAAATGGCCACGGGCCATGTTCCAAGAGGCCCATGAAAGGCCCATGCAACCAAGGCTCATGGAACTAATTAATCAAGTCTTGATTAATTAGTACTAAGTAAGCAAGACAAGGATTAAGGTGTTGGTGATTCACCACCTAACCCAATCTTGTCTTGCCATACTTGTCCTATTTACACCTTACTTGACACCATACTTGTCCCATGCCTTTAGTTGGACAAGTATGGGTTTTGTTATGTTTAAGTCATCTTTTTTCAACATAACAAACACAAGACAAGAATAGGAAACACATTTTCTCTCCCTCTTCCATGGCCATTTCGGGTTTGGCTAGTTTCCTCCTCCATTTTTGTGTTCTTGAGTCCTCAAAGAGAAGAACTACGTGGCTTTGATTCCCATGTGGATACGTAGGCGTCTTGGAGACTCAAGCCAATCATTCGTTACCCGGTGTTCTTGTTTTGGTAAGAACTAGTGCTGAATTTTTCTCTTGTTAATCCATTCTTTGTTAGTTGTTTCATGGTTCTAATGGTCTCTTGGTTTTCATTGATTTTCCGCTGCGAGTTGGTTCATCTCCAACCCTACCTCGAGACCCAACAGGTAAACCGTGGCTAAGTTCCGGCGTTGTTTTGGATACCTGCTATGTCGAGTAACTGTGTACCGTTATCGTTGAAATATTGCCTTATGATATGTTGGTATGATTTGTACCCCGATGCTGAGTGTTCTGGGATGATATCTAGGCCGATGCTGAATGTTCTGGTATGATATGATTGGTATGATTTGTACCCCGTGCTATGGGAAGATATCTAGGCCGATGTTGAGTTTTCCGGTATGATATGATTGGTATGATTTGTACCCCGTGCTACGGGAAGATATCAAGACCGATGTTGAGTGTTCCGGTATGATATGTTTGGTATGATTTGTACCCCGATGCTGAGTGTTTTGGTATGATATGTTTAGGTCGTGTTGTGTGATCCGGCGTATTATCGAATACTTACTGTGTGTATGTTTGCAACTGTTTTACTGTGTGTGTCGACTAGTTTTGGTTCGCTGTGGTTATTTATGCATGTTATGTGTTTCTTGTGTGATTTGGGTGCTAAGGTTCCAGATTGAGCAGCAGGTATGTGATCCCTTGTGATCTTGAATACATTTATACCTGGGTTCAGGGCATTGTTGTGCGTTCGCACGCGTGGTTAGTCGTGATATAACCGTGTTTGTGCTCCAGTGTGAATTATTTGGGTGACGGGTGCTAAGTGTATAGTTGAGGAGAAGTGTCTAGGTGATGGTTCAGTATCAAGTTTGATTCGCGGACTGCTCCCGGTTCGGTTTAAGCGTTGTCATTGGGTTACTTTGTTTAAATTGCTTTGTTATTTCTTTACTAGTATGCCATAATCGGACGGGTATCCGTGGCGGTGAGCGAAATGCTCATTTCCTTTACTACTTTTTCCTACTGAGCGAAAGCTCATCCCCTTCTCTACTGTTCCTACAGGTTTTGATCGTGAGTGGGATTAGAGGACATCTCAAGGCTTGGGAGCTTAGCGAGAGTCCGGGTGTTAGTTATCATATGTAGAGACGTACCCCTGTTTTCGGATTTAACTTATGTTGGTTGAACTTGGGCGTAGGACCCGTCTTTTATCTTTTTACTGGTTTATGAGTATTCTATGGATTTAATTTGTCTTTAAAACTGCCTTTCCGTCTTTACACCGGTTCACGTCTCGAGTTCGGTCAAAACCGGATTTGGGGCGTGACAGGATGTATTGATTGCAGAAGAAACAAGCTCATGTGGGGGCTTTGAGACATTCCTTTCCATACAAAGATTTGGCTTAATTAATGAGTTTCCTGTCGAGAGAGAATGTTCAGCAATAAATTCTTTCCCGGCTATTTCTTGGTGATTTTCTAATATAAGTTGAACCAAGCTTGGAACAATAAATCCTCTTCCCTCCTTAGTTGAGCTTGTTCCTCCAATCTAAGAGGAAGAATGTTCTAAGTTTTCTTCTAAATAAGGTGGGGCTAGAGGATCAGAGTTTGTAGAGCTTTGTTCTTGAGAGGTGGAAGGTTGAGGACTTAAAATCTGAGGCAGCTCAAATAGGTTGAGAGAGCTCACCCAAATTATGAAACATTGAGACCCTAAAAACAATTTGAAGTCAGAATATAAGCCATATCAATATCCAAACTAGAGTTGGAGATAGGGTGAGAGTATACAAAGGAGCCAAAATCACTTACTGCAGCATCAAACGATTCTTCACACCAACCTTGATAAGGAATGCCATGAACTGCAACCCAAGTGAACTTCCCTCCTTGTCTGCAGAGATTTTCTTTATGAGGAATGAAAGAGAGCCAATTATTCAGCCAGACTTCCATCATCTTTCAAGACTAACAGGATCAGGGCAATAAATAAGCAAAGTTCTATTTCCTAAAGGCTTTGATTTCCAGATCACAAACTCCCTCCACAACTAAATCTCTTCTAATATCAAGTGCACTGAGCAATAACTAGATGAAAATTATTCAGGAGCTGATCTTGCCTTGTAACAACCGAGCCTTTGAGCCTTAAAGGCTAGAGATCAGCTTCCTGATTAACCATATTTTGGTGTGGTGTAGATTTCTTACGGGAGGATGAGTTTGGTTTTGAGTCTTGAGTAAGAGTGTTCCTGGCTTGAGTAACATAGAGTTAGAAACCATTGGTTGAGTAACCATTATAGAGAAAGATTGCTTTTTCCATTTGGGATTGTTGTTGGAAATAACAGAAGTCATAGCATTTCTCAAGCCCGCTTCTTCTTGCTGCTACATGAACCCTTACAATACCTACAATTTCATAGAAGAGGTTGGCAAGCCACTCTTGAGTTGCTCTGGATGGAATGTTGTGAACATAAACAACAAACTTTGTTGTGTGAGTGAACTTTCCTTTGTTTTCCAATGTTTTCTTCTTCGTGTATTGTAACTGATCCTCGTCTTGGGTATGAGCTTCTATCTGAGCATTGGGTAGTCTCCAACGTGGTTGAGGGCGCAGCTCAGATGTCTGGTGGAAAGAGTAAGTAGAATCTATATCAGAAGACACAGGCCGAAAGTATTTATCATAGTTAATTTTATGGTCGTCCAAGAGCTTTATATGCCCACCAGGGCTGTATTGCTGCGTTCTATCAGAGGAGGATGGTGGGTGTGAATTCTGGATCTTCTTCCTCTTGTTTTAAGTCTTTTCTTTTGTTCATGCTCAAATCCAGGAGGAGGACCGATTGAAGACGACAAGTCTTGCTTCTTCTCCTTTGGGATAGTGATTTCGGTCACCCAAAGCAAGTCCTGAGCCTCCACCACACAATTTCCTAACCGTCAATCTTGGTCCACCTTGCGAATCTTCAGAAGTAGCGACTTCCCGAGCAGATGTGAGAGGTTGTCTTGGTCCTTCATGATCTTCCTGTTATCGATGACCTAACTTGCCGACGAGAGTCTTAGAGAGAGTTTCTCTCATACCTTTATGTAGATTTACTCTTCTTTTTTCTCTATTTTTTCTTTCCTTTTCTGTTTTCTTCAACCTCAATTTGTTACTTAATTCTAATTATTGTTCCTGGTTCACATGTTCAGCCAGAGAACTTAGTGATTTCAAGATATACATTGCAAGTGTTTTAAATATTATAATCCATTAGTTATGCTTCTGGGGAGAAATAAGTTTTGTTTATGTTTTTTGTTCCATCTCATATCTGAAAATTGTTTTCTTTGACTTTGATAATTAATTAACCTCAAGATATCATGAATTCAAGATTGAAAATAAAATCTACAAATCTGATTTTTCCGAGTTCTTTTATAGATGGATTTTTCTTATGAAAATGAAGATCCAATGAAGAACAAATTAAAACGGAAAAAATATCGGTGTTTTGAAAATTGGAAAGTTAAGGGTATTTTTGTCATATTACTCAAACGAATGAGGTTAGTTAGGCTAATGTAATCATGTGTAATTTTAAAAGGATAACGTATGTACATGGAACCCACATATAAGTTAATGTGGGTGTGTGTAAATAACCATTTTTTATACTAGGTTCCAATTAAGTGGGGGCACCGCGCGATGCACAGTGCCAAGCATTAAAGATACATTTTATATTTAATACAACTTAGTCTAATACCATGTGATGAGCGGTGGATGGTGAACGAAAATGGTAAACATATTGTTCTTCTTTGTTTTGTGGGATAATAATTGAAAAAAGTTTGTATGTGGGTAGTGTCAATAATGGAAAACCGTGTTATTGGCATCCTGATAAAATATGTGTAAATAACAAAAGGCATGTAACATGATGATGAATGAACGGAAGATTGATTGAAATTTTTGGGACACCTTATAAATGGGTTGGAGTGGCACAATTGTATAGTACGACTAAAAAATACGGTGGGAATCTTAATGTCCGCGTGTTTTTGTCGGGAAGAGGAAGAGGGTCGAGGTGAAAGCCGTAGTGTGTGGACATAAACAGAGTTTCGAAAACGGAGAATTTCTAGCTGAGCATGACGGGTGTGAGGGGGAAACGGTCCAGGCATAGGAAGGCGCCGATGGTGGGATGATTAGTTGGCTCAGGTCAGAATGCATCACAGATGGCACGAAGAAGTGAAACAACGACAAAGAAAAAGTTTGGTATGAGGTGCGGTGATCTGATAATCGACCTCAACGCCCAGGATCAGACAGAAAGTGAAGGAACGATAGAGTCAGAGTTGTGGTTAGTTGGCAAAGAAAGTGACTCGGACCCTGGGTATTCCATATACGTCCCTCCTCGGTTTGACAACAGTGGCAAGGTCAGTTGGGGATGTAATTGTGGTTGTTGTGTTGAAAAAGTCATTGTTATTGAGGATTCAGACACATATACATTTGAGAAAGGAAGCAAATTAAGCCCATGCATTTGTTGATCTATGAGGTTAGCATGTAAGGAACGATGTATCCCTCGGTGTTTGGTCTGCCCAAGCGACTATTGCAGTGCATAAATGCTTATACAAAAATGAATAAAGGGCGAAAGATAAAGAAGGGTTATGCAATGCAATAGCACATTCATGTCATTTCCTTTATTTGTGAGTTCGGTGGGTGTTTGATATTTGGTGCAGTAATTTGTTTTTTATTGAGTCACACGTTGATGCAAAAAAATTGCAAGTCCTGATTTATGTGGAATATGTGGTTCATGGTAATTGTTTTGTAGAACCAAAATCTAATGAAGTTAGTTTTCTTTTGATTCGTTTGAGCGAAAGGTGCAATTGTATTAAATTTATATCAGGACATTGATGTGCGCCAGGAAACATGCTCCCGGGCCATTAAGGTCAGACAGAAAGAGCAATGGCTCGCTGAACCTTTTACAACTATAACCGTCGCAGACGGTATTTGAAAGCCATATAGGCAAGGACAGAATACGAAGAGGGGGAAGGGGTGCCGGAAATCTAGGATCTCAACAAGAGTGATGGTGGGAGGCAAAGCATCTACATGAGACCCCTCCCAGGGCTAGTCCCCGATGCTCCTCCTCCCTCTCATTCCTCCTGGCGGGGCTGCTTCCCCGCCCTGACCTACGCCTCCTGAGGTGCTCCAGCAGCTGACCTCTTGATTGCTCCAGTTCTCTCTCCATTTACCGCAGGGGGTGCCGGGACTACAACCTTCTTTCTCCCCAGACCTCAACACGTTTCACCACCTACCTTACCAGAGGACGATGGTGGGGCCCCCAAGATCGTGCCAGCGTGGGACTAAACGGCTTCTAGTTGGGTCATACCCCGAGTCCCTAGACCAGGAGGCACGGAGCTTGAAGTAACCCGGGGGGGCTATCTAGGGTCAAGGTGCCCTTAGGGGTTACGCCATTGAGATTAGGTGACCGATCAACCTCTCCCCAATCTGTCGCATAGGCCTTGATCTTCTTATCCCTCTGGTAGTCCAACATAGAGGAGCCAAATCGCGTGCGGGGGGGGGGGGGGGGGGGGGGGTGGGGCTTTGACTGCATATGTGCACTCCTTCAAGTCATGGCTGAGTCTACCATAATTGTAGCATAAGCTCCAAAAGCTCATAAACTTGGAATAGATGAGAAGAATGTGGATTGGCTCTAAAAATTCCTTGAACCTAAGTATCAGTCCTCTCCGGGGCGGCCTCTCAGGGCCCATAGGTGCAGCCCGATCCACCTCCTCAATGTCTTCGTCGCTCGGAACCCTCATGGGTTCTTTGGCCTTGTGTCGCCTCCATGTCTTGGCCGCCGTGTAGGGGTGGGCATCTGCCGGGGCCCGGCAATATTTTCATTATCCGTAACCCAAACCGGGAGGACCGGTTACTTGTAATCCATAACCGTCACTGCACCGGGTTCCAATAGAAAACCTAAAAACAGACCTTCATAGAGTCGGATGGTTATGATTTTTAACCGGCCCATTGGGCTTTCTTTTGGGCCTTCAATTAAAGCCCAAAATATAAAATAATAAAAAACATCAATTTATGAAACATCCAGAACAATACAACTAATTTACAAGAAAAACACAATCAGTTATTACTAGTAATTTGCTATTAAGTTATTACATCAAGAAAAAATATTTTAAAAAAAGTCTTTAATAGTCTCTAAAAACAAAAACATTCAAGTTAAATACATGCAACAAATAATAAATAAATGATTAAAATGTATGTTTATTCAAGTACAAAGATCAAAGTCACAAATTTTCTTCGTATCCAACACCAGTAAGAACAACTAGGACAGTATGAAACGCTCTCAAAAGCGCCCTCATATAGTTGGCCGGAAGTTCACCTCCGGCGAGAGTAAGGTGGATCTGGTGCCATTCTTCTCCTTCTGTTCAAATCTCCTATCCTTGTATTATGAGTACCATGCCATCTGCAGTCCCTGTGACAGATAGGTGGACATTAATCCAGCCAGATCAAAGCAGGGAGGTCGCGGAGGAAAAGAAGATCTAACAGCACGAGCTCAGGTACAGAAACGGTCTGTCAAAGCTACCCGGGTAGATGACGGCGTCGACCAGAGCACTGCAGCAACTTTGGGAATAGTGGAGGGGAACCAGCATCAAACTGTGACTGGTCCTCCTTATGTCCTTGTGATGCCTGCAGATCCAAAGGAGGGCGCCGATGTGCATCGGGGCCGCGTTGCAGATCGCCGGAGACGGAACAGAGCACATTTTGTGGTGAGTGAAACGGAGGTCTACGTGCGCAATTTTCCATTTGCTGCAACAGAGGAGTCTTTCAAGGGCATGTTCATGCCTTTTGGCGTCATCGAATCCCTTTCCTTGCTGAAGCGTCCGAACAAGAAAGGTTATTTTTTCGGGTTCGTTCGTTTCTCTTCGCCTTCTACTGCTTCACAGGCAATAGAATCATTGAATGGGTTCAAGCTGAATGGCCACATCCTCTTCTTGGCTTTTTCCCGGCGTCGTTTGAGTTCTCCGGCGATTGATTCAGACGGAGTCGTAAAACAGAGCATTGGCTCTGTTTTACGCGTTGATCCGGAAAATCGATCCGGGGAGTTGCTTCCGACAAGTTGCGAGGGACATGAGCGTCTTCGCGAGTCCAGCGTTCAGGTACAATCCTCTCCGTCGGCGCCGGCGAGCCCTATCCCGCCTCAGCACGCCGTTGAAATCAATTCTGGCATTGATTCTGGTGATTCCGCAATCAATGTTGGCGTTGTTTCCTTGAATAAAGGGATGGGATTCTCGAAGGAGTTGCCTTTTTCAAATTCAAATCGTGCTGAATCGGGATTAATCTCACCGAAGTTCACGGCTCCAGTAGAGTTGATCCCGTGTGCGACTCAGAAGCATGGAATTGGGCGTGCAGGTGGGCTTGCAAATCAGAGTGGGTCGGGGGATGCTGTCCATGACGGGCCTGGGGCTAAGTCAGGTTTTAGTATTGGAACGGGCTTAGATCAGGTTGTTGGGCCTTTTTTGGATGGGTCAATGTTACGCCCATCTGAAAAATCACTTTTGCCGACCCGTGTTGATCCAAGTCTGACTACGGTTTTTAATTGTATTGGGACTGATATTGGCTCGTTGAGTTCGGAATTCGTGGTAAAGGATAATTTGCCTAGGGTTGGTGAACCGAGCTTAGAAGACAGATTTAAAGGAAGCTCTTAAAAAGAGGCCTTGGAGAAACCGGTATCTAAGGCTGAGCCAAAGAAACGTGGACGTCCAAAGAAGGGTCACTCGATGGTTATTGCACAACCCATCGTTGTTTATCAGACAAGAGCCAGGACCTCTGCTGATAGAGGGGTTAAAATGCGACGCTTCACGGTGGATGTTGCCAAAAAGGATAGCACGGGCATGTGGAGCTACAGTTCGAAATTTGGGCATAAAGCTGTTGACCTTTGTGCCTTGGCGCTTGAAAAGGATGCCGAAAGTAGGAAGGTCACGGAACCGACTTCAGCTTTAACTCCTGGTCCGGTTTCTAACCGGTTTTTTTGTTTGAATCCGGATAGAAAGTAGGCAAGTTGTATTTTTGCTTTTTCCTTTCCTCTGTTTTGCTCTTCGGAGCTGTAATCGTCTGAGGAAAATATCTTTTTTGGATCCTTTCCTGCTTTGTTCTATAACCTTATAGAACATTTGCTTAATAAAAAATTTAGCCTATAAAAAAACAAGATTTAAATTCAAGTTCATTACAATCAAATAAATTCATTAATACTAGTGTCAACATTTAATTTATTTTAACTTGAATAACCAACTTACTACACGATTGTTTATAGGAAAATTTATGATTAGAAGTAAACTAATCTCTTGTATTTTACGTCTGTTCCACTGTTAATCAAATACTAATGTCAACATTTAATTTAAACCTCTTGTAATACTATAACCAATAAATTAGTAAAACAAAACATAAGCATTTTTATATACACACCTAAAGTCGGTCGGTCGGTTTTTTACCGGTTTGGAAAATAAAAATACCTTACCCACCCAAAATAATATCGGGTTGGTATTTTTTTAACCGTAACCATCGTCGGTGACACCGGTTCGGGTGATTTCGGTGATGGGGACGGCTGGTGATGGTAGGTTTTCGGTGATGACCGGATATTTGCCCAGCCCTACGACGTCGTGTGGTCCACCTGAGGTTCGCCAGCCAAAACCTGAGCATTCATTGATTCCGGAAGGTGACCTCCGACCCCCATTACCAGGTCTGTGTCCCCCTCTTCCTCCGATTTCATTTCCTCCACCGGCCTCACTTGCACTGGATCTTTTCCGTCCACAAGGACATCAACCCCTGTAGAATGATCGGAGAAGACTGAGTGTTGTCTCCCCGACCAATACCCTGCGGTACCAATGCCCCTTTTCTCAAGCGTGGCCGTGGTCCCATCACTGGGGTTCTCCTCACGATGTCGTATGGTTTCTCGAGGAGGATCCCCTGTGATCTTCGACGCCTGACATCCTTCCTCCATTCAAACCTCCTTTCTCTGCCCCTTTACGTGTAGAGAACACCATTGTCGGCCCTCCCTGGAGCTCTCCATCATCATGCACCAGTGACAGAGAGGCAGGGGACCTCAAACTTTCACGAGACGGCGAGGGTGGAGACCACGGGCGAGAGAGACTCACTGTCTGGGTTACACCATCACCGCTCAGAGAATGGGTACTGCCGGAATCCAAGGAACGGTTCCTTGCCGCCGCCTCCATGAGTCGCAAAAGTTGTACTTCCTTGAGAGAGAAAGAAGGCTACGTGTATGTTTTTTTTTTTGGTTTTTTTTCTTGTTCTATCATATCCGGTGTGACTTTCATTATTAATACGAAAATCGCGATTTTTTTTAATTTAACTAATGTCATCAAGCTGAGAGTGTAAATGACGATGATGCCCTTTATGATTTGAATCTAATTATCGGTTTGGACTAAGAACGTACTAAAAGTTCTACTATTAAGAAACAACGCCCCAATACCTCATGAAGAGTAGTGTACTTATATTGTTCACATTACTTTGAATGATAATAAAAACTATTATCATTTTAATAATCACAAAGATGATGTAATACACTAATATGGATTTTCCTAGGACACAAAACTCAATAGACTCCCACTTACACTATCCCCAATTTACGTTAGGTTAAATACCTTTTAGTACCCTTATGTTCGATCCACGGACTTTAAGGTGCCCTTATGTTTATAAAATACCTTTTGGTACCCTTATGTTCAGTCCACGAAGCTTTTGTGCATTCAGGTTTAAAAACACAGTAATGGAATATTTTATTCCGTTAGTCATGTGATACCATGTATAGTTAAGTACATAATGAAATATAATATATATATAGAAAGATGCGTGCAGCCACCCCCCCCCCCCCAACCCCCCTCCATTGCAGCCACCATTGAAACCCCTGCTTCCAAGCGCTCCGCTACCCCTCGGGGTCACCCATAACCCTTCAGGGTCGATTCTCACCGTCGCGATTTCTGATCGACGTAGGTTCTCTTCTTTGAATCAAGCTGGTCACTCATCACCTTTCCTGAGTCACGGCCTGCTCCATGTCCCATCATAGTCATCAAACCGATCACCAAGACCCTAACCCTACTAGGGCACCGTCGTCACCGACGGATCGCCCCCGGGTCCCTACTCCCCCTCCGGCTCGGTACTGCAGCACACCAGCGCAGAGCAGCGTTGCCGTCCCTGGATCACGGAAGGACGGTTGCAGCAACCCTCGTTGTCGTGGCGTCACCCTCTTCACGTTCACTTGGTCAACATGCATCAACGGGGTGCCGGTGCTCAGCCACTAGGGTTGTGCCATGGACCTGCCCCCGTGCAGCACCTCGGCCGGTATCCACGACCTGCACCGGGTCGCCAGTTAGGGCTTGCTACCCGGAATCGGCTTGGCATGTAAAGACCGCTCGAGTTAAAAAGATTTATTTTATTAAATTTAATCGTTCGGATCGTTGAGGTTGAGATGTGGGTCGGTTTTTGGTGACGGCAAGTGTTAAACCCGCTTCGTTTAAAAGTGTAGTAAAGTGCAATTTGAAACATCGAGGTGTGAATTTGCAACAATTAAATTTTGAGAAGAAAAAATCAAAAAAAAAAGAGTGGCAGCAGTTTGGGCCGAGCTCGGGTTTGGGCCAGCTCTGGCCTATTCTGCATCAGCTGTGCAGCCCAGCCTACAAGCCCAACCCACTCGCGCAGCTCCTCTATAAATAGGGGCCGAAACCCTAAAATGGGTACTGTTCACACCTCTCTCGCCCCTTCGTCTCCCCTCTCACCAGATCGACGCCGGCGACCTGTGAGCTCGCCCTCCCTCTCCGGCCACGCCATCGACCGCGCCGAGTCCTCACCCTTCACCTCCGAGCTTCAATCGAACCTCCCGCTGCCGGAATCGGAGCGAGCTCGCCGGAGAACGTGCGACGTCTCCGAGCTCGACCTCGCCCGATACCCTCGCCGTACTCCTCTTCTCCGTGAGCCACCGCCAGACAACCGGCCTGACGAGCTGGGTAGAGACGAGCACCGCCGTCAGAAACCCGATCTCCGTCGAACTCCACTCGCCGGAGAAGACGAGCCCTCGCCAGATCCGAACGAGAGGCGAGCGTGGGTTCTCACCTGAGCCACCGCCGCCACGACCTCGGGTTTGCCGTGGATATGCCGCCTTCCTCCGTTTCTTTCCCTCGTCGGCGTACCTCACCTGTCACCGTGCTCACCGGCGTCATGCCCAGTTCAGGCCGACCTCACCAGGCCAGCTTGGGCCAGAAAGGAACTGGGCCAAGAGGCCTTGGGCCTGTAGGAAGGATCGGGCCAGCCAGACCAGAATACGGGCCTTGGCCCATTGTGGACTCGGGCCTTGAGCCCAGTTGGACTTCAAGACCGGGTCTGGACCGGGTTCAGGTTCGGATCCGGGTCAACCGGACTTTAATGGAAACCATTTTAAAATCAGATTTAATTAACCGGTTTAACAAACTCAAGGTGAGACTGTGAACGGGAAATTTGTGGTTAAATCAAAGGACCATTGGACTTTTATCATTACTGATGTGGACATTTTATGTGTCAAACCTAGACGGGACTTCGCCCGAGAGCGAAGATTCTAGACCCGAGCGAGAAGAGCAAAGATCACGCCGGGACCCGAGTGAAGAACGAAGTGGTGACTACCGGGGTTATCATCAGAGTGTTGAGAGGAAGACCTCGAGGTAGGGAAAGCCTTAACCTCTCGTTTACGATGCTTAGTATGCATGTTAGGCTAATAAAATTGGAAAGGTCCTAGAAATGCCTATAGGATGCGAATAACTAGCATAATCGTCTTTCAATTACTAATAACCGGAAGTGTCTAGTTGTGAACGATTAGGATGCCAATCACTAGTGTAATTCGCTTTCAATACTTAGGATTTGATTGTCTGGTAGAGGAGTCTTGGCAAAGCCCTCGGATTAGTTGCGTGATAGGATCACATGCTTGGTTGTTGGTTGCTGAGTGGATAGGCTAAAGAGTCTAACGGAACTAGTTGAATTGCATGTGTGAATGCTCGTTGAAGGTTTATATGATTAGTTGATTACACTCGTACTTGCTCGTTGATTGTATTCGAATGATTACTTGATTTACTTGAATGGTGGTTTGGAGCATCGAGTATGACTGGTTGTACCGAGCGGTGCAATCAGGTGATCGATGCCCCGGTGGTTCGAAACTGGTAAGTGAACGGTAAGTTGGGATTGTGTGATTGATGTGCTATGTTTACGTGATTCGTGTACTGCGTGTTGTGTGAATTGGTGATGTGTGAGCTATGGTTTATAATGAGTTGGTGGTTGTTGGAATTGGATTGTTTTGTGTTTCTGGTTGAGTGCGTTATTCAATTATTAACTATTTATCATCGAATTGCCCAAGTGTGCGCTTCCTATGGGAGTAATGCCCTGGGTTCCCGAGGATCTAAAATCCCTTGGAGACGTTTCTGAGACTTCCGACGATATGTGCCCGGAAGGGTGTTTCCGATAGTCTCAATGATATGCGTCTCCTCTGGATTAGAGGGAAAATCCGAGAGGACACATAAGATGTGGATCGGAGGGTGGTGACTCCATGTGCCACGGCATTGATCGGTTTATCTATTGCCTGTGATTGTTAAGAGCTTTATGTTAACCTTACTGATGAGTCTATTGAGTCTAAGGTCCACTTTGTTATGCGTTTTCCCTACTGAGCGCAAGCTCACCCCTATGAATTTACAGTTGTGTTTACAGGCTTGATTGAGGAGTAGAAGCTCGGGAGCTTCTCGGTGTGGGTGCATTATAGAGACTTTGTACTTTTCACTTTTATGTTTTGAACAAAACTTGTGGAGGATTATTATTACACCCCTGGAGGGTTGTTGTGTTTTGAACTCAGTTTTGCGGATTTGTTTTTATTATTGGAGATTTTCAGGAACTAGCTGTTGAATTATTATCTTTTAATCATTGATTACTAGTCATGCCTCGGGTCCGGGCAAGAACTAGATTTGGGGCGTGACAGCAAGGTTAAATTTCGGTTTACATTTTAAGTCGTTTAAAAAAAAGGGTTTAAGCTGGACCGGACGGACCATACCCGGCCAGACGACCCGACCCGAGCCAGGCCCGCCCCAAGCTCAGCCCTTCGTTGGGCCGTGCGGCCCAGTCTGAGGCCCGTTTATCTTTCAGCCCGTGCTATATAAGCACGACTGAGAGCTCTGAAACCCGAATATCTTCATCGTCTTCACGCACAGCCTCTAAACCCCGACGCTCTCCCGTTTTCTTCGATCCGGTCGCATCTCCCTCTCGTCTCTCCCGAGTTCTCACCGACCTCATCGCCGACCAGCTCAGGTCCGACGGCCACGCCCTCTCTCCCTCTTTCCCCACCGCCTCTCTCGCCTCTCCTTCTCTGTTCAGACGCGCCGCCGCCACCGACCTCCCTCATCCCGTCTCCTCCCCGTGTTCAACCCCGACGACCGCCACCGTTCACCGCGTCCCTATAGCCGGTAGCCCGTCTCTTCCCCTCGCCGTCCGAGCCTCCAAACTCGCTCACGCCTCCGGATCTGAGACAGAACCGTACTGTCAGATCTGAGGCGGAATCACCGCCTTGGGAATTGTCGTGCTGGTAGAATCGGGCCATGTCTTCCCCTTAGGGTTGTTTGCTGTGTGTATCTGTTATTGCTTTGTGTTGTTTGAACGGATAATAAATAACGAATATGAAAAGAATAGAATTGAACTAGTGATGCATGTTGATGACCTGAGTGGTTATTTCCTATTTATTTGATATGTTGAACTGTGGGATGGTTGGGGATTTGATATCGGTTACGCCGGTGGGGTTACCACGTTGAGCGTGGTGTCGGTAAGTGATGGTAAGAGCGCGACGGTTATGAGCGTGGTTAAGAGTCTAATAAGATCGATTCGTTATTGTATGATGCGACTGTGTGTGGGAAAGTGTGCCATGTTTGATGATGTGAACCCTTGGTTGTGATATGACCGGGTGAGTGATAGACCGGCTGCGTGCTATGTTGAGATGGTCCGGTTGGTATACCGAGACCATCAGTGGATTGTGTTGTGTGTCAGACCCTATTGGGGTGTTCCAAGAGATGGTGTAGCCGGAGTAGTACCTACACTGAGGGATAGTTCCTGTGTAGGGTCCTGAGGCCAAGGATGGCGTGATCAGTGCCCTGATGACTCGTAGTCCGGGACGATGTTTGACCGAGGCGTGTGCCGATATTGTACGTGTTGTGCGAGGATGCCCACGTCTGTGTGCGAGGATGTCCCCATCTGTGTGCGAGGATGCCCACGTCTGTGTGCGAGGATGCACCCGTCTATGTGCGAGGATGCCCCACGTCTGTGTGCGAGGATGCCCACGTTTGTGTGCGAGGATGCCCCCGTCTGTGTGTGAGGATGCCCACGTCTGTGTGCGAGGATGCCCACGTCTGTGTGCGAGGTTGCCCACGTCTGTGTGCGTGGAAGACGTCCGACTGATGGTAATACCGGTTCGGTACGTATGATGAGTAGTGTCGTGTCTGTGTGCGCGGAAAACATCGGGACTGATGTTGTATGATCCAGTACGATATAAGTGAATGTGTGCATCCGGTGGTATGGCTTATGCCGTTTTGCGACATCTGTGTGTGTCTCGCTTGTGCCTTATTCTGGCTGTTTGGTTGTGTGTTGTCCTACAACATCTGCGTGTGTCTTACTATGTGCTTATTTCTCACTGGTTGGTTGTGTGCATTTTATGAGTATGTTGTGTTCCGGTACGATATACGCGGATCGGGCTGTGATAGTCGTAGGCGTTGAAAATGATTATACCGCGATTAGGGTAGGTCTGCTGGGTGAGCTATGCGTATTGTCTAGCTTTGTGCATTGGGTTAAGGGTGACTTTGGTCTTGTGAGAGTGGTTGGTCACTCGAGATGGTTGTACCTGAATTCCTGCGTTACAGTGCGAGTCGAACGTGTGGTCGGTTGTGAGATAACCGTAGGTGTTGTTCATTGAGAATTGTTAAGTGATGGGTGTCAAGAGCGAGTTGTGGAAAGTGGTATAAGTTTGGTTTGTTGTGAGTTTGTGTTTCGGGTTCTGCCTGATGGAAGGCTAAGGGTTGACGTGGAGTAATTGCTTTAATTCGACTTTTCATAGTTGTGCTTTACTAGTATGCCCTAATTGGACGGTTAACCGTGGTGATGAACTGTTGTTCATAACCTTAACTACTTTTCCTACTGAGCGTAAGTTCACCCCCTTACTTTGTTGTATTTCAGGTGTTGAGCGGAATCTGTACTAGCAGGATTCTCGGAGCTTAGGAGCTAGTGAGGGTTTAGCTAGTGTCTAGCGACGTACTGTTAACTATTGAAATAGTTTGTTACCGTTGTTTTCATCGAGCTGTGACTCGCAGTATTGTTTACAGTTTTAAAATTACGAATTGAGACGTGTTGGCTTTATTTTCGATTAAAATTTATTATTGTTTTAGTTCACGTCTCGAATTCGGTCAAAACCGGATTTGGGGCGTGACATGGCCCCCGTTCGAACCATACCGAGGCGATCATCCCTCTTGGCTGAGTCGACGACGGGGCGAAGCTCGCCGCCAGCACCCCAGGCGAAGGGATCGTCCACGGGACGTCGAAATGATGCAACATGAGGACCTCGGCATATTTCATGTCGTCGTCACAGGCGGAGGCGTCTCAGCCTCCTTCGGAAGAATGAGAAGACCCAGCGGGGGTGGGAGGGTCTGTCTACGGACTATACCCATAGACCCTGGACCACCAGTGTTGGGGAGTCTCGGGAAATCCGCATTCAAGGCACTATGTTCAATTGTTAAGTCTGCTTTGTATTTTTTTTAAGATCGAATAAGTCTTTGGTTAGGTTGGTTTAGGACTTTGTTTTTCTTTATGTCTCGCTGTTTTGAGACGTTGGTAAGGAGATGTCTTGAGTTTTTGCCTACGATTTCAAGTAGGCTATTGTTATGCGTCCATGAGAGTTGGGCCTGCTACGGTCGGCCCGGACATACATCTGTAACCCTGGGCGGTCACGCCCTATCTTGTTTGAATACCTTTGGGTATAAATGCAATTCTCCGGTTACCCGTTTCAAAAAAAAAGTATATAATGAAATGACGATCTTGCCCTTATTTATTTGCACCTTATTAATTTTTTAGGAAAAATTACAATTTCACCCTCATTTAATAACAAATAAAAATAATAATAAATTAAATTAAAAATAATATGAATTAAATTAAAAATATAATTAGTTAAATTAAAAATATAATCTAATACATTTTAAACCTCATCCTCATTATTGATTCATTCTAAACCTAATCCTCATGGTGTTTAATCTCTATCAAAACCATCGTTTCACATCCTTTTCACAAAATCACTGTTTCATCACATAATAGTCGTTTCACATCCTTTTCCCAGAATCTCAAAACCATCGTTGAGATCGGGCATCCAGGAACTTGTTTACGAGCGCATATCTTCCGAGATATGCGCAACGTCGGCGATGGACACGTTCTAGGCTCTGCGGAAGTTCATGATGATGCTTCATGGAGGCACGCCACCGTCTAGGAGGCGAGTTCAAATCTGGTAGAGGAATCTTTGTATTGTATCGTCGTCATCTACTTCTTCATGTCTCCAAAGCTACTAGTTCTCCGATGTTCAAGCTATGCATGGTAGCGACCTTCCTTCTGTTTCCCATATTTCGGCTCAGCATCGTTAGAAATGAAGGGGCGGCGGTGGCTTGCTAGAAAGAGATGGTGTTCAAAAAACGTCGCCACACCGGAGTCTTTGAGGCCGAGATCAGAAGAACACGAACAGTTGTTGCCTCTGTCCGGAACTCTTCGTCGGTCGTTGAGCATCTCATATATATGTCACGATCCTTATCAATGGTAAAAATGAAATGTTGGGAAATCAAATTGTGGGGAAGAGTAGTGTTCTGCCTTAAGAAAGAAATAGATTATTTGGGATATGAAATAGATAAATATGGCCTAAAATTACAGAACTATATAGTAAAAAAGATATGTAATTTTAAAGTGATCCTAGACAATAAGAAAGAGGTACAACAATTCTTAGGAATAATAAACTATATTGCAGATCATATAAAAGACTTACCAAAGTTAGAAAAACCCTTACAAGAATTAACAAAAAACAAACCCTTTGCTTGGGAAAAGAAACATGAAGAGTGCATAAGACTACTAAAAGAAGGAGTAAAAGACTTATCAAACCATAGAATTCCTTCCTAAAAAAACATATAATTCCTATAAATTCAAACCAACTAGAACTATACACATATCCTAGCTATGTATAAAAGGAAGCAGTCCTCATAGCCTATGCAAAAGAAGATATAGATAAAGAAAAAATTCTCATATGTGGATATGGAGGAGGAACTTGGAAACCCAATGAAAGTAACTACAATATAAATGAGAAAAAAATTGTTAACTAAGTAAAATATGGAATTAAAAAGTTTCATTATCATTTGCTACCGATAAAGTTTATAGTTAGAACAAATAACACCCAAGTCAAAGTTTTTATTAGGGATAACTTTGTTTCCTAACCTTTACAAACGTTTCATTATCAGTTCCTAACCCAGGCCAACGTTTGGTCTCAATTCCTAACATAATAGGTTTGGAATTTCTCAGAAACTATAAAAAGTCGTCTAAACTCACGATTCCGTCAACTCATCCAAGCGTTGTCGTTGTTGGCGTACATTACCCATGGTGCCTTCCTCGACGTTGAACTTATCCTTGTTCTCAAGCAACCGAACCCAATGCTTAACGAGTTGACGGAATCGTGAGTTTGGATGACTTTTTATAGATTCTGAGAAATTTCAAACCTATTATGTTAGGAATTGAGACCAAACGTTGGCCTGTGTTAGGATCTGATAATGAAACGTTTGTAAAGGTTAGGAAATAGAGTTTTCTCTTTTTATTACAAACAAAATAAACTTGTTAGCAGAACTAAACAAAACAAGAAAATGACAATCATTTTTCTATTGTTATAATTTTATTGTGAAAAATATATCAGGTGCTGAGAATATATTAGCTGATTTTTTGACCAGGTACAATCATAGTAAGTAAGGATAAAGAATTTGAGATCTACATCAAAAGAGCAATAAATTTCATGAAAGAAAATAAAGAACATATAGAAGAACTACACCTAAAAAATATTACCCTCAAAGGAAAATAGCATAAAACAATAAGATCATCTAAGAACAAGAAGATGAAAATATAAAACTATTAGAAGTTTAAGAAGCCTTTAAGGAAAAGAAAATTGAGATATCCCTCAAGGTTCTTGCAGTAAAACCTCAAGAATTCGTATCCAGACTTATAACTAAACCAATTCCTCCCATCACTCCTATGACATAACCCACAACTATGTGTGATAAAATAAAATACCCTAGAGAAATACCCTACAACTATGTCTGAACCTCTAAGATTGGTAATGAGGATAGCTTTGTACGGGAAGTGTGATAAAAAAGCTATTTCTGATATTTATGGTGTTGTTTGGGACTGCAAATACAAAAGGCGAGTGTAGTTACTTATTTCAAGAGAATTTCCAAAGACAAAGTTTACTTGATTTTTCGATGATCTAATACAAGAACTGAGGCTCCTTATATAGAGCTCCTCAACCAGTCTACATCTTACAAGTGGATTCTACATTTTTCTTCTTTTCTTTTGAACCGTTGCTTTCTCTTCGTTGGTGTCTTCTCATCACATGGGTCTACATATCTTATATAACCTTTGTCGGGCATGTTTTCTTTATGTCTTCTCATCTTTATCTTTTTTCTTCTAGTTTTTGTTATTGTTTTCCACGAATTTGTTGGGCTTTTGCTTCTGGACTATTGAATTGGGTTTGAGTCTATATCTCTAAATTGGACTTCAATCTATATCTTTGAATTTAGGATTTCACCCCTACAATTTTTTATTTCCGAATTTGAACTTTCGCTTCTACAGTTTTGTATCTCCGAGTTTGAGCTTTCGCCTCTTGTAAGATCCCTAAATTTGGACTTTCGCCTCTATATTTTATAATTTGCACTTCTGCCTCTACATTTTGCATATCTGAGTTTTACATTTTTTTTTTGTTGATAAAACATAATCCGAACAGAACATGTTGGTGGCAATATATTATATCGCGCATAATATAAATGCAATGATATAATTTTGCAATTATAACCGAATCTTTATAAGTCCATTTTTGGCGTAGAATGTCATTACTCGCGACGAGAGAGAAGCGATCTATCCCGCTTTGGTGATAAAAAAAGACTATTTTGAACTTACTCTCAATCTTAATCTACACTATGTCAACTACATGATCTCGATGATATAGCTATATGGATTAAGATTGCTCTTAGTTTGTCCAAAATGAGCCCAATATGCGATTGAACTAAATCATATATAACAGTAGCTATCACAAAAAAACTAAATAAGACATAATATATACAAAAGTACACCACCAAACGCTCTTGTAATTTTCTAGTCTCTTCGAGAAGCAAAAAAGAAAAAAGAGTCATCAGCTCTTCAGTTCCTCTTGAACCCATATTGAGGAGCAAAAACAAAAGAAAAAACACAAATGGAAACATAAGAAAGGTTGCATGAGTCAAGGCAATTCACTAGTGTCTTGAGTGTAGATGTAGTCCGTATGAGCAACCAAAGACCTGCGGATCAACCACTCTTCACACTCTCTCCCCTCATTGCTTCCTGATTCTTCCTACAATTATCACAAAATCAAATTAAACCCTATGTGCTAACACTCACAAGTCCCGAAAATTTCTTTTTTTTTATATTTAAAATCCAACCTTTTTAAAGTGAAGCCGAAAGACAAAGGTTACAAACAAGAATATTGGTTATATACTCCTGTTTATATAGACATAGTCTTGGACCAAAAGATTCCCACGAAGAATAAAAACCGAAACAGGTATCAAAAACAGGTCTGAAATTTTTTTGAGAGATCAAATCTAGACAAGACAAAGAATGAAAGAACTTACACTAGGAAGTGGGGCAGGCTTTGAGAAATCAGTCATGGTGTGCCTTGACATTGATGTTAAGGGTCTTGCTTGAGCATATGTATTGCAAATTGATGGAAGAATCAGGAGAGCCAAGAACAAAGGAGTGATCATCAAGTTCTTTGCCATGATGTTTCTTATTGATCTTGGAGAGCTATGTAATGTTGGTATAGATCTCTGTTTGTTAGGTTCCATTCCATTAATGAAAACCATACAAAGTCAAAGGATTGAGCCAAGAAAAAGATCGATGTACCCATTATGCTCAATGCCCTAGGGAACATCACCCTTTTAGGGACATGTATCATTGTTGTTTAAAGCTTAGCTGTACTTTTGCAGGTGCAGTGTGGGCACATGCTCTCTCACACATAATCATATAAGTAGGGGTATTTTGGGTATGTAGATGTTGATAAAGAATCTATTACCTTGGTTCTTCATGCTAATCGAGGATCAAGGGTTAGTAAACAGTTACTTTGATGGTTGTGTTTTGACTAAATTGAGTGTGTTGACCTTTTAGTGCTCTTTTTCTTGGGATTCCTTTGCATCATAGGATATTGGCCTCACAAGTCACAAGCATCCATAATCGTGATTTTGGACAACTCTAAATGTCTCCATCTTGTCTATCTTATTAATTACATCTTGTCTGTGAGCTTAATTGCATACCATAATGGTCTTGAAAAGTCAAAATGTTGTTCTTCCCTATGCATCATAGGAATTTGGATCAAGAGTTGAATTCACAATGCAAATAATATCATTCTTAAGATACTGAAATGGGATGCATAGGTGTGTAAGAGTAAGAACAACGGATCGGCTCTCGCCCTCGACTCTTGCTCTCGCGGTCTGTGGGCTTCAATTTACGCGGTCTGCGACCCTGAAACACGCGGTCCGGGCCTCGCCCCTCGTTCGCGGGCCGGGCTCGCGCCCCTCGGCCCTGTCTCGCTCCCCTCCTCTCGTGCGGCGACATGTGGCAAGTCCGACCGTTAGACAACGGTCGGCAACGGCTAATTTTTTTTAATTAAATCTAAACATTTTAAACCATATAAATACTCCAACCTCATTTTTTACACACCCATTCTCCAATTTCACTCTCCCATTCCCACATTCTACTCTCTAATTTCCAAAATGTCTGACGATGAGGTTATGTCCGACGTTGAGGTTCCGACATATGAGGAGATGGCTGCCCGAATGCCGACGTATGAGGAGATGGCAGCCCAACTGCCGACATATGAGGAGATGGCAGCCCAAATGCGGCCAGTTGAGCAACGACTCCGACAGAGGATTGAGAGGAGCATGCGGAGAGCAATGCCAAAGATCGAGAGGGTCGTCCGTGGGGAACCAATGCGACGAGAGATTAACAGAGGTCGTGCTGAAGCCCACAACCAATTAATGAGGAACTATTTTGTCGATCAACCCATATATGGCCCTGATATGTTTAGGCGTCGGTTCCGTATGTGCAGACCACTTTTTCAACGGATTATGGACAAGGTAAAGGAACACGACTATTACTTCGTTCAGAAGCCCGACGCGGCCTCACGGCCAGGCTTATCAACGGAACAGAAGTGCACCGCCGCGACACGGATGCTTGCGTATGGGTGCTCGGCCGATTCATTGGATGAAAATCTGTACATTAGGGTAAGCACCATACTTGAATGTTTACGTAAGTTTTGCAAGGCCATCATCGAGGTATTCGGAGCCGAGTATGAGCGAACACCCACACCGGCTGACATGGACCGCTTACTCCGAGAAGGGTACAGCCGAGGGTTTCCCGGAATGGCGGGGAGTCTTGACTACATGCATTGGAAGTGGAAGAACTGCCCAACCGAAGACCAGGGAGCCCATAGACGGGGAAGTCACCACGGGGAGAAGACGGTTATGCTTGAAGCTGTAGCGTCCTGTGATTTATGGATTTGGCATGCGTTTTTCGGGATGGTTGGCTCGAACAATGACATCAACGTCCTCAACAACAGCCACTTATTCCAAGACGCTTAATACGGTCGTGAGCTAGCTGTGGAGTACGTTATCAACGGACATCGGTACGACCGACCTTATTACTTGGTGGACGGCATTTACCCAACATGGGCACGGTTCGTGAAGACTATTCGGCATCCCTACGAGCCCAAAGAGAAGTTGTTTGCTAAATGCCAAGAAGGTGCTCGGAAAGATATTGAAAGGGCTTTTGGAGTACTTCAAGCAAGGTGGCACATCATTTCCCGTCCCGCTCTACTTGGAGCCCATACACTTTGGCTGATATCATGCACAATTGCATAATTTTACACAACATGATTGTAGAGAATGAGCGCGGCCGATACGAGTATGGGGATGAGGAGTTGTTGTACGAGCAACCTCCAGAAATGCCGAATTGGACACCACCGGAACGATGGCACCACGGAGGACCATTGGCATACCTGCAACGAGTGGATTGTCAAAAAAGTGTCATAAATCCTGAGACCCACAGGTAGCTACGAAATGATCTTACGGAGCACTTATGGGGTCTATATGGAGCTGGTTTCCGTGACGACGAGTAGTCGTTTGTACTCTTTGAGCTGGTTTTTTATGGGTTGTATTAAAAGGGGATCAATAAAAGTTCAAGTTTATTTTTATTCGTGTTAAATATATTTATTATTTTTTTATTGTCATTAATTATTTTTTTCACAGTTGTTTATATTTTAAATAATTTAAACGGTTTCTGATAAAGAATTAAATAAAATAGCAAAATATCAATTAATAATAACTCAGCATCCAGTCAGCACAAGGGCCTCACCTAGGACCTCTCATTGCAAAACACCCACTATTCTGAGGCCCTAGGGCCTCACTTTTGTCCAGTCAGCACAAGGGCCTCAGGGCCAAGGGCTCACTCAGGGCCTTTCTATTATACATTAGGGGTGTAACCGGACCGGATACCCGGTCCGTAGCCCATTAAAATGTCCGGTCCGGATCATCCGGATCTCAAATATTGATGTCCATAACCGGTCCGCATTAAGTCTAAAATTCTGGGTTTTTAAGCTTCCGGATTCGGATCGGTCTGGACTGGGTCCGGATTTTATCCGGACCTCAATGGGCTCACTGTTTTGAGCCCATTTTCCAGTGCAGTTACAGGTTTTACAAGATTATATCATCCAATTGCTACCTAATTCTTATACCAGTATATTTCAGTTATCATGTCAACATTTAAAACTTATATACATCTAGACAATGTTATTTTCTTACATTTAAAATTAAAATAGAATTATAAAATTATAAGTAGACATCCATTTCTTCTCATATGATGTTCGGAATGCCTTCATCTACATGTCAAAAATCAAAGTTGTAGAGAGGAGAACTTACTCCGGTTTCTCCTCAATACGCAGTCCTTTGTGTGGCTCGTGTTCGTGACCTCTCTAGGGTTTGGACATGGATCCTATTTGTGAGACAGTAGAAAGGAAACTGGGGAAATCTAAATAATAAGGAGATGAAGCGAGATAAAAGGGAAAAGTATCCCTAAAAAATCGACGAAGAAGATTGGTGAAACGAAGAGGCGTGTTAGGTTTAAGGATTGCCAATTCCACGATTTTAGTTTATACGAATGGACTTGATGCAGTTGTTGGGCTTCACCATATAGATGAGACTGCTCTTGAATTGGACCGGTCCGGATTTTATCCGGAATCCAGCGGATTTTAAGTAATGGATCCGTATCCGTATCCGTTTCATCCGGATTTCTTAATTCCGGACCGGATTTTGTCCGATTATATCCGGATTGGTTAATTTCCGGACCCGATTTGTCCGGATTCGGTTATTTTTCCGGATTTCGGATTTTTCGACACACCCCTATTATACATGATCTAAGGGTAACACCTCCTTACTCTAGGTATATCAAAATGTGTGTAGTATAATCAAGAGATTTTATTAATGAACTTGAAAATAATCAAAAGACAACCTACAACAAGTTTGTAAAAAGAGAGAATTATTGTATTTATTGCTTATGTTTTCACTGATCAAATTAACTATTTATGCAAGACATCATAGGACAAGAAAGAAACCAAAAAATGTAACACAGAATTGTTTCTAGGGAGAGATGCTCCGTCTTTTCTCTAAAAAATCGTAGAGCGCCTCACTTTTTTTGTCGCCACGTTTTTCTCGTCTTTCGTCGGTGGTCTCTTAGTCCTCTCGACCACGGAGGTCGTCGACAGGGATAGTCTCCTTCCGTTTCTCTTTACTTTCCTTTCCTTTTCCCCCTCAGAATCGCATATCATTCGTCGACAACCGATTCTTCTCAGATCTGAAGTGCGACAACCTTCTACGCCTACATGGGTGTGGATATTTGAGGTTTTAAGTTAGACTTCTTCTATTTGTTCAATGGTTCGTGTCTCTATCGCCCTCTTCTCTCATTTTCCACTTGTGTCGTGATCGGAGCTTTTCAGATCTGGTCGTCAGTCGATATTCCTCTTCGCCTCCGGAGAGGATAATCGCGGATGTCACGCCCCAAATCCGTTTTTGGCCGGACTCGAGACGTGAACTAAAAGTAATAAATAATAATAAAAATAAAACTTTAATAATGTAAAACTCCGAGTAAAACATAATTCAAATCCGATGCTATGAGTCAAAAGTTCAAAATATAACAACGTAAGACAAAGTCAAATACGAAAAGAGAAAGTAGACGGTACGTCTCTACTACATAAACCACCCAGATCCTCAAAGCTCCCGAGCCCCGAGACAACCTCTAGGTCTACTCATCAACGAAACCTGTAAAGACAGTAAACACAAAGGGGGTGAGCTTATGCTCAGTAGGAAAAAGTAGTAAAGGAAAAAGGACCCCCGCTTCGTCAACAAAGTTTCCGATTAGTACGATTACCCAATAGACAACATAATTAGAGATCAACAGGAATTGCAACGCTTAATAAAATAACCACTCAAAAGGAGACCAACGGGGAGGCAACTTAGTCACCAAAAGAAACCAACCAAAGAAACACGCGAGTACCGAAATATAGATAATTAAACCACAAGACTCATATCCACACACCAACACACATATCGTACCGGAACACACATCGGCCTAGATATCTTCCCGAAACTCACATCATCGGGGTGAAACAAGTCTTCTAAGAACACGTAGCATTGGGTTAAGACAACAATATACCATACCGGAATGTCGCTCAGCCTTGGTCTTCCCGGAACACATACATCGGGGTGAAACAAGTCTTTCCGGAACACGAAGCATCGGATAAGACGACAATATACCATACCGGAATATCCCTCGGCCTAGGTCTTCCCGGAACACATAGCATCGGGGTGAAACAACAATGTAAACATATCGGACCGGCATACCCCCTCGGTCGGATATCTTCCCGGAAACACCCTCGGGCAAGTAAACAACAAAGACACACAATACCAAACAAATCAAAATACAACAAACTCATGTTATCAACTAATATTACCGGCATGACTTACCAAACATGTCCCAACGGTCTATCACTCACCCGATCATATCACAAGGCACAATCATATAATCATTCAACACAATCACTCAACCAATCATGTCGCCAAGTAATCATTCATATCATGCTCATCATAAATCAATTAGTTTAATAAGACTCTTACATTAATCAAAGCGTGGAACATGCATCGACATTTGAGGACTATAGATCACAATCCAACACACGTGCTCGCAGCATATCCTCTAGAATCCGTATTGTGCGCTCTGACTGACCGTCGGTCTACGGATGATACGCCGTGCTGAGCAAGACCTCGGTCCCCAATGCTCTCTGCAAGCTCTCCCATAATCTGGAGGTGAATCGGGGATCCCTGTCGGACACAACAGACACCGGTACCCCGTGAAGTCGGATAATATCTCGAACGTACAAACGGCTCAGGGTATCAACCGTGTCGGTCATCCACATGGCCAAGAAGTGTGCCGACTTGGTCAGTCGGTCGACCACCACCCAAACTGCGTCGTGCCCTCTAGGCGACCTCGGTAAGCCACTCATGAAGTCCATCGTGACGTGCTCCCACTTCAACTCTGCGATCGGCAAAGGTTGTAATAAAATGGCGGGACGCTGATGCTCGACCTTTACCTGCTGATAGGTGAGGCATCTCGAGATGAACTCTACAACTGCTCTTCGCATCCCGCTCCACCAAAACTACCGTCGAATGTCCCGGTACATCGTGGTGCCACCCGGGTGCACAGCAAGACGGGAGTGATGACACTCTCTCAACACAACGTCTCTACAACCCCGCGGCACAAACAGCCCTCCTCGATAATGTAGACCTGATCAGCACCCTGCTCCTAGTCCTCGATGTCAATACCGCTGATCATCCTCTCCCGGATCTCTGCCGTCTCGGCATCCTCGACATGTGCCTCCAACACACGAGCAACTAGTGTGGGCTGAGCCACCAATGAACACATAGTCACGCCATCCGTGATCTCATCTAGCTCAAGTCTGAACGAGCTCAACTCATCCATCATGTCCCACTCTCGGACTGATATACCGGCCAGGCAGTGGACCGACTTCCTACTCAGGGCATCGGCGACAACGTTCGCCTTGCCCGAGTGGTAGAGTAGCTCAAAGTCGTACTCCTCAGGCAGCTCCATCCACCGCCTCTAGTGCATGTTCAAGTCGCGCTGGGAGAAGATGTACTTGAGACTCTTGTGATCCGGGAATACCCGGAATCGCTCTCCATACAAGTAGTGTCGCCAGCTCTTCAGAGCGAAGACGAATGATGCCAACTCTAATTCGTGGGTAGTGTAGTTGCGCTCATGTATCTTCAACTGTCTGGAGCCATAGGCAAGCACCTTCCCGGAATGCATCAGCATACATCCCAGTCCCTCACCGGACGCATCACAATACACATCGTATCCAATTCCCCGTTCTGACACGATCAACACGGGAGCGGTAGTCAAACGAACCTTCAGCTCAGTAAAGGAATGCTCACACTCATCAGTTCATAGGAACTCTGCTCCCTTGCGTGTTAGTGCGGTCATCGGCGCGGCCAGTCAGGGAAGTCTTAGACGAACCGTCGATAGTATCCTACCAAACCCAGGAAGTTGCGGATCTCAAATACACTCTTGGGCCGTGCCCACTTTGAAACTGCGTCGATCTTCGCCAGTTCAACTAGGATACCCTCTCGGGACACGACATGCCCGAGGAACTTCACCTCGGCGAGCCAAAACTCGCGCTTCTCCAGGTTGCTGTACAATTGGTGAGTGCGCAACAACGTCAAGACTGTCCTCAGGTGCTCCTCATGCGTCTCCTCACTCGACGAATAAATCAGAATATCATCTACGAACACCACGACGAATTGATCCAAGTAAGGTCGGAAGATTCTGTTCATTATATCCATGAACGCTGTAGGCGCATTCGTCAGCCCGAACGGCATCACCAGGAACTCGTAGTGCCCATACCGAGTCTTAAATGGGGTCTTCGCCACATCCTCCTCCCGAACCCTCAACTGATAATACCCTGTTCGTAGATCAATCTTCGAGAAGCACTTCGCTCCTCTCAGCTGATCGAACAGGTCATCGATCCTAGGCATCGGGTAGCGGTTCTTCACCGTGACCCGGTTCAACTTCCGGTAATCGATGCACATCCTCAACGCTCCACTCTTCTTCTTCACGAAGAGGGCAGGTGCTCCCCATGGTGAAGCACTCGGACGGATGAATCCCTTCTCTCGAAGCTCCTCGACTAGTCACTTCAGCTCGACCAACTCGGCTGGTGCAAACCGGTACGGGGCCATGGATATCGGCGCCTTACCCGGTATCAAGTCGATCCTAAACTCCACCTCGCGCGCCGACGGTAATCCTGATAGCTCCTCCAGGAACATCTCCGGATAACTCGCACACTACCCTCGGCAGCTCTCTGCTCTGAACGGTCGTCAACTCATCTCCCACAGTCAATGTTGACAGGAGAACTCCGCTCCTACTACCCAAGACACAAGTAACGATCCTGTCGCCCGACACCACTGTCACCTGCCGTCAATAGCAATCGATCGATGCTCGATACCTCGCGAGGCAGTCCATCCCCAATATCACGTCGAATGTCATCATGCCCAAAACAAGTAAACCACCAACAAAAAGGCAATCAGCCACTCTAATCTCACATGCACGACATACGGTACTTAAGACCACATCTCCCGTAACCGGGGTATCAAGACATAAGGGTCGACTCAACGTCTCTACCCTTAACCCAAAAGAATCAGAAAAAGTAGAAGAGATGAAAGAATGTGAAGCCCCAGTATCACATAAGAGAGACGCCCAGGAATTGTAAAGTAAGCACGTACCCTGAATGGTCTCATGACCGGAGTGGCGTACCTCTGCTCGCGAGTCAGTGACAGCATACACCCGAACCTGCTGAGCTTGAGGCCCTCCTCTCGGGGGTGGTGGAAGAGTCGGCTGATGTGGAGTCCTCTGTTGATGCCTCTGTGCTGGCGCACATGTTGCCTGTTGTGGGGCTCTCGAAGCCTGAGCCTGGCGTGGGCGAAACGAAGGTGCCTGGATGGGCTGCGTATGATGTGGTCACTGTACTGGTCCTCCTCCAACCTGGTCGGGACACACGACGGAGATGTGTCCAAGTCTGTCGTAGTGATAGCATGTCCTCTCAACGGGACGCGGCCTCTCCTCGATCCTCGTCGGAAGACCTGCTAGGCAGTCTGTAGGTCCCCTACTCATCGGGCAATCTCGGCCCAGATGCCCCAACTGCCTGCACGAGGGACAAAACTGTGCTGACGGGGCAGGTTCGACGGACGCTACTGCTCCGTCTCGGCACATCCCACCAGACTGGGCATGTGGCTGGAATGATCCTGAGGTCCTATGCCTCCTCGGATCGCGGCCCTCAGACGGTCTCAGGAAGCCACTCGGCCTCGGCCTGCTCTCGCGAGCTCCGGCGGTCTCTCAAAAGTGCCGCTCCACAGCTAGTGCATGGTCCACCAGTGCAGAGTACTCCTCAGTCCTGAAGGCAATGACTGGATCCACGATCGACGGGATGAGTCTTCTCTCAAATCTCCTGCAGCGACGCTCCTCGGTCTGTACCATCTTTGGTGCGAAACGAGATAAGGATGTGAACCTCGCCTCATACTCCGATACAGACATCCCTCTATGTCGCAGCTCCAGCAACTGCTGGTGTCGGTCATCTCGGACTTATCTAGGGAAATACTGCTCTAGGAACAGTCTTCCGAACAACTGGAAGTCGTCTCCAACCCTGCGCTGCTCGCGCTGCCACTAGAATTATGCCTCATCCCTCAGCTGGAATGCTGCAAATGATACTCTCATTTGCTCGTCGACGATCCCCGACGTATCCAAGTTGCTGGTGATCTGTCCCAGCCACCTCTCGGCTGCCTCGGGGTCTGGCTCCCCGGAAAAGATAGGAGTACCCAACCTGAGGAAGTCCCTCAGCGCCTGGGCTGTGAAGTTGTCGTTCTGACTCTGTAAGAACCGCCATCGGCCGATCCCGGTCGAACCGGTGGATTTCGGCGAAGTTTGACTTTTGGCCGGAAAAGTCAATCGATGACTCCGGAAGTCATTTGGGACATTTCTGGGCCCCAAAAAGCTTAGCCACCATCACGTTTAGCTTAGTTGGTCCAATTCCTTTCGTTTGACTATAATATTGTAACAGTCAACTTTTGGTCAAACTCGAGCTTTTTATCGACTTTTTCCGATCAAATTTGAACTGCTGGAATTTCATTAAAAGAAAGTGGCTCCCACAATGACACATGGCATTGGATAATTGGATGAGAATAAAATGAGTTTAAATGACCTTTTACCCCTCCTTAAAGACTTTAAGTGGATAGAACTTGAAAGGGGCTTTTGGTCTTTTAGCTTTTTAGGTCATTTAAGGCAATGGATTGATACAATTCAGCAAACTTGAGCAAGAAGAAAGAGAGGAAAGAGAGGAAACTTTTGGTCTTTTTAGGTTATTTTGTCTAAGGAGAGAAGGAGAGAGAGCTCCATAACTTGAGCAAGAAGAAAGAGAGGAAAGGGAAGAGCTTTAGCTCATTTCTTCATCATTTCTCCTCCTAAAGCTTGCTAGCTTCACCATCTCTTCATCCTAAAGGTATGGATGCTCTTAACTTCTCATTTCATCCACTTTCTAGTTTGGGTTTTTGTGGGTTTTGGCTTAAACTTGAAGAACTAGCTTCCTTGGTTGTTGTTTGGAGAAGAATTAGTGAAGTTAGGTTGTTTTGTTTGTGTTGGTTGAAGTTTTGATGAAACCTATTGAGGGTGTTGAGGTTTGGAGGTTTTTGATGGTTATTTTGGAGTTGAGAGAAGCTGGAAATGGAGGGTTTGGTCTGATTTTCGTGGAATCCGAGTTGGGGAAGAAACGGGAAAGTTCTGGGCTGGTTCGGTACGAAATGGGACCCGGAACGGGCCATGTGCCGGCACGGCAGGCGGTACGGAACGGGCCAGGTACCAGCACGGTACGCGGCGTGGAACGGACCTGACTTCGGCACGGTACCTCACACGGTCCGTGTCTGACTCCGGGCCGGTGCGTCGCGCGGTCCGTGTCTGGTTCCGGCACGGCCTGTGACACGTTCCGGATCGGATTCCGGGCCGGACGGTGATACGGGACGGGCCATATTCCGGTCCTGAGTTCCAGAACCAAAACCCTTCATTTTTTAGTCTAATTTGATTCCAAGCTCATTCCTTTGGCTTTATTTCTGTTCGTAGAGGATTGTTCTGTGATTTAAGTTGAGGAACGCTCTGTTGAGTTACTATTTTTGGTATTGTTTGTGATCCAAGACCGTGAGACCGAGCTCGAAGGAATACGAGGACTTGGACCCGTGAGAGGACGAAGAGGACACTAGCTCGAACATCGGCAACAAGGAGCTTTGTTAGAGGAAGACCTTGAGGTAGGGAAAGTACTAAACCCCTCGTGTAATTTAATACTTTAGTATGCATATTAGGTTAATAAAATCGGAAAGGTCCTAGAGATGCATATAGGATGCGAATAACTAGAATAATCGTCGTTCAATTACTAATAATCGGACGTGTCTCGTATGCATGCATAGGATGTGAATAACTAGTTTAACTCGCTTTCAATACTTGGGAAATTGCTTTACTGGTAGAAAGGTGGAGATGAGCCATAGGATTGTTTGTGGTTGCCTCACATGCTTGGCTTGCTTAGTGTTCAGGATAAATAAAGAGTCTAACAAAACTAGATAACTTATATGTTTGCATGATTGAATGATTATTTGATTGAACGGATACTTGAATGATTGAATGAATGAATGATTGAGTGTAATTGTTTGTGCCAAGTGGTATGATCGGGTGAGTAACAGACCGATGGAACGTGGTTGGTAAGTATACCGGTAAGTGTAATTGTGAGTATGAATTCCTTGTGATGTGTATTGATGAACCTATGGATTTCTAATGTTTGGTTGCATGATGTGTTGGCATGTTATTCTCTTGTGTGCGTTTTAAATGATTATTGGTGATCCGGTATGGTACCTACACCGTGGAGGTGATCCGGTGTGGGTAGTATCATAGCCGAGAAATTGGTTGACCCTGCGAGGTATTGATTGGTTGACCCTGTGGGGCATTGGTTGGTAGATCCTGCGGGATATTGATTGGTTGACCCTGCGAGGCATTGATTGGTTGACCCTGCGGGGCATTGGTTGGTTGATCCTGCGGGATATTGGTTGGTTGACCCTGCGGGGCATTGGTTGGTTGATCATGCGGGATATTGGTTGGTTGACCCTGCGGGGCATTGATTGGTTGACCCTGTGGGGCATTGGTTGGTTGATCATGCGGGATATTGGTTGGTTGACCCTGCGGGGCATTGGTTGGTAGATCCTGCGGGATATTGATTGGTTAACCCTGTGGGGCATTGGTTGGTTGACCCTGCGGGGCATTGGACGGTTTACCCTGCGGGGAATGGTTATTTATGATTCACCCGAGAGTATGCGTCCTGCGGGAGCACTCCGGGAAGGTTACCCGGTTTCACCCCGATAACCTATGGTCCTTTGGGGGCATTTCCGAGAATCCCGATGATATGCGTCCCTTCAGGGATGTTTCCGGTAGCCCCGATGTATGTGCCTCCCCTGGACCGAGGGGCAATCCGACATAGCACAAGGACTATTGTGGATCGGAGTATGGGATCCGATATGACACAAGAACCTAGTGTGATTCGGAGTATTGGAATTTAAGTTATTAGCGTGATATTTACTTGCTCTCATTTTAGTATTTATCAAAGATTTACAACACTTTTCACTTAATCTCTTAAAACTACAGTTATCCTCAAGAATGTGACATTATTTTATCTTTATCTTCTCCATGGCATATTATTGATTAATGGTATTAATGGCAAATTGCGTCGTCGTGCTAAAGCACTTTTATTACTATATTTAAGGTTAAATTGTTTATGATTTTCCCTACTGAGCGTAAGCTCACCCCTGTTGTTTTATTTACTGTTTGTACAGGTTCGCTTGGTGAGTAGTGGACTTGAGGCTCGGGAGCTTCTGGAGAGTCTGGGTTTTATTAGAGACGTCTTTTGGTCACTGTATTGAACCGTACATTTTACGTACTCTATTTATGGTCTTGATTTTGAACCACTATTTTATGGAGTTATTTGATTGAAACTAAACTTAGAGACTTATTTTTGTTGAAAGTTACTTTTTATGTTGTTATTTTATTGTCAACTCAAGTCTCGTCTCGAGTCCGGCCAAAACCGGATTTGGGGCGTGACAGACTCGGCCTGACAGCAGCAGATGCAGTGAAAGCAAGCACGGTCTCAGGTGTCGGTGCTGCAGTCTCCCTCTAGGCGCTGATCGCCGTGAGAACTGTGCGAACCACCTCCTCCAGAGGAGTCGCCTCTGCGACCGGAGGAACTCTGGGCGGTAACCCTGACGGTCCAGCCTCATCTCTCTCGTGCTCCGCAGAAGTAGCACCATGGGCACTCGCTGCCCCTGCCTACTCAATGGCAGGTGGCTGCCCCCAGCCCCCCGCTGGGCGACCTCTAGTGCCTCTCGGAATGTAGGTACGAGCAATGTCGCTTGTATCCGCTGCACGGATAAACGCACATGCTCAGTTTCTCAAATTCGAATAAAGAGGCTCTCTTAAAACAGTAACGTTCACACGTTTCACAAGGGTCATACTCGGACCAACAGTAAACTTAGTCTTTGTATTGTCATAGATAATTTCATATAATCAGAGAAGTATGCACACTTGTGCGTCTCACAAAATCAATCACACAATTCAACCATCTCCCACAGGAGTCACAGTTTCAAACAAGTCACACGGTATACAGTTCACATCACACAACAATTTCACATAGTCTCCGCACTAGCTCATTTCCACAGGTTCTCAACACCTTTCTCTTTCTATCACAACATTCATGTCGATATCTCGTCGTTACAACGGCGTCCCCGAATCTCGTTGTAACCACTTGACATCCCCCTATCACGTTCGACTACAGTGGCGCCACTGAGTCAACCCGTGATAGTACAAACACTTCAGTTTTGCAGAAATTTGGGCATGACCCATTCGAAAATTCCACTAACCATCCGCTTAAGCGGGACCTTCAATAAACAAACTGCACAATGCATTCAGCACACATAGCACACAACAAAACATCGTAATTGCACACCTTGGGTTTCGGTAATTCCTCGATTACCACCTGGCCAAGTCAACATTTCGATTTAACCAATCAATCAACGGCCGACCAAGGCGGCAACCCACATAACGATCACTTAACAACCACTTCATCAACAACATCGAGCCTCGCTCGCTACACCAACCTCGATCATCACCGATCGGCATAACAGTTCAACCAAGGCACACAACATAGCACAAAGTAGGCAATACAACAAACAAGGCACTTCGCCATCTGAGACTCTCGCCATCTCGGATCTACGCGTAGGACATTTCCGACTTTCATAACAACACTAGATCCTTAACAACCTAACTCTACCCACCTAATTGACGTACCGTCCGAGTTTTTAAAAACAATTTCAATGAAACCAGACTCTGATACCAAATTGTCACGCCCCAAATCCGGCTTTGGCCAGACTCGAGACGTGAACTACAAGTAATAAATAATAATAAAAATAAAACTTTAATAATGTAAAACTCCTAGTAAAACATAATTCAAATCCGATGCTATGAGTCAAAAGCTCCAAATATAACAACGTAAGACAAAGTCAAATACGAAACGAGAAAGTAGACGGTACGTCTCTACTACATAAACCACCCGGATCCTCAAAGCTCACGAACCCCGAGACAACCTCTAGGTCTACTCATCAACAAAACCTGTAAAGACAGTAAACACAAAGGGGGTGAGCTTACGCTCAATAGGAAAAAGTAGTAAAGGAAAAAGGACCCCCGCTTCGTCAACAAAGTTTCTGATTAGTACGATTACCCAATAGAGAACATAATTAGAGATCAACAGGAATTGCAACGCTTAATAAAATAACCACTCAAAAGGAGATCAACGGGGAGGCAACTTAGTCACCAAAAGAAACCAACCAAAGAAACACGCGAGTACCGAAATATAGATAATTAAACCACAAGACTCCTACCCACAAACCAACACACATATCGTATCGGAACACACATCGGCCTAGATATCTTCCCGGAACTCACATCATCGGGGTGAAACAAGTCTTCCCGGAACACGTAGCATCGGGTTAAGACAACAATATACCATACCAGAATGTCCCTCGGCCTTAATCTTCCCGGAACAAGTAGCATCAGGGTGAAACAAGTCTTTCCGGAGCACGTAGCATCGGATAAGACGACAATATACCATGCCGGAATATCCCTCAGCCTAGGTCTTCCCGGAACACGTAGCATCGGGGTGAAACAACAATGTAAACATATCGGATCGGCATACCCCCTCGGTCGGATATCTTCCCGGAAACACCCTCGGGCAAGTAAACAACAAAGACACACAATACCAAACAAATCACAATACAAAAAACTCATGTTATCAACCAAGCTTACCGGCATGACTTACCAAACACGTCCCATTGGTCTATCACTCACCCGATCATATCACAAGGCACAATCATACAATCATTCAACACAATCACTCAACCAATCATGTCGCCAAGTAATCATTCATACCATGCTCATCATAAATCAATTAGTTTAATAAGACTCTTACATTAATCAAAGCATGGAACATGCATCGACGTTTGAGGACTATAGATCACAATCCAACACAACCACAATCAATCCTAAAGCTCGACATGACCATTCTACCAGCACGACAATTCCCATAATTCAAAGCGGTTAATCTAGTGAATCACATCCTATATGCAAACTAAGACTCTTCCGGTTATTATCGTAATTGAAAGCGGTTATTCTAGTGAATCATATCCTATATGCAAACTAGGACCTTTCCGATTATTATAATCCTATATGCATACTATTAACATTCAATAATTAAAAGCATAAATTTACTACTCTTCCCTACCTTAAAAGCTTTCCAAAGCTCACTCACACAACCGGTGTGTAGTCCCCTCCTCCGAGCTCGAGATCAAGGTCTAGGAACATAAATTAACACTAGAATTAAAGACTAAACAAGGGTGGTTTAAGAGGCAAACGTCTAAGTTAAAACCCCCAAACATTCGGTTCAAGATAACCTTTCAAATTAAACGAAAAACACCCAAAGAGGACTAAAAAGGGCCAATACTGGTCTGCCACGGTTCGGGTCACGGAGTCATGAGACTCCCCCGTCACGGATGACGTCACGGACCCGTGACGTGTGCCGTCACGGTCTCCCTCACAGAGCCGTGACGTCTCCCGTCACGGTGCCCATCACGGATCCGTGACGGCCCAGACCTGTTTCGTCCTTCTTCTTCCTCCAGCCTCCTTTCCTCGAAATTAACACCAAAAACTCCATTTTTAACCACCCAAAACCTCCACAACACTCATATAACTTCAATCCTTCACTACCCAAAGTGGGATTCATCAAAACTACAATTAATCAAGATATTTCCAACTCAACAACAACCAAAAACCATTGATTTCTACATAAATCAATCATCTACTTCTCTAAAAACATCATCTAACCACATAAAACTCAAAACCTAGCTAGTTCAAGCAATTTCCATGAAAACCCATAACTTGAAATGAATTGAAATGACATTGTGAGGGTTTACTTACCTTTAGAATGATGAGATGATGAACTTTTGAGAAGATTTTGGTGAAGAAAAGGCTTGAAAGGGGCTTCTTTTCCTTTGCTTCTTCTTCAAGCTTCAATGGAAGCTCCTCTTCTTCCTCTCTCTTTTAAATTTCGGCCACCACACTAACAATGAGGAGAAATGGTCCAAAAATGAGTCATATAACCTAAGGGTGGAATTCCTAAATTGCCCCATTACTCTTATCCACTCAAGGCCAACTCATGAGGGCAAAAAGGGTCCTTTTAGACTCCTTTCTTCCCTTCCAATCTAACATGGACAAGTGTCCATGTAGGGACCACTTTGTTCTTAATTATTTCCAGCATCACTGACTTAATTAAATTTAGTCGATAATTAGTCTCCGTCTGGCCGAAAGTTGATTTTTTCACAATTACAATCAATTGAAAAGAAACGACCCAATTAAGCGAACCGTGATGAAGACTAAGCTTTTTGGGTCCCAGAAAGGTCCCGAATGACTCCCGGAGTCATCATTTGACTTTTCCGGCCGAAAGTCAAACTTCGCCAAAAAATCACCGGTTCGACTGGGATCGACTGGGGGCGGTTCTTACAACTGTTCAAGAGTTCAGCCTTTCTCTCTCGGTGGCTCCACCCCTAGCTGTACCTCATACGGCCAAATCTAGGGCTCCACAGGTTTGTTCTGACTCTTCACCCCTTCTCCGACCTTATTTAGCTTCCTTCTCCTGCCCTGTCCTCTCTGTTTTACTTTGTGTCTTCTAGAGTTCCCGTTCACATCAGTGAATCAAGCTGGTCGGTTCTCGGTATTGGCCGCCGACCAGTTCATTGGGCTCCTCGGCCTATTGAAGCCCTCGATAAAATAGTTAGGTCCTTAAGGGTTTCGGTATATTTATACTGGAATTTCTCAACCGTCTGCAGTACTGGTCGCTGGCATTGAAAGACCGTCGTTCTCTTTTCCAAGGATATTGTTTGTTTTGAGCTTGGGGAAGGTTTAATTCCTGATTTGGTTAAGAGTAGGGGTGTCTTTGGTTGTTGTAGGCTACCGGTCCTTAGTGTGCTTAATGATGGAATAATCTGGTATTTTAGGCATGTTTTCAAAACTGTACTTCATGTTGCTTAAATCCGGTTTAAAGATCGTATTCTCTTTATTCTGTTCAGTTTCAGCACCCTTGGTTGGGTTGGCTGGTTGTATTGTTGGTTTTCTATTGTTTCTCTGGTAGTATGGCGGGTTGTATTTGGTTGGTCTTGTGTTTCATCTTCTTCCTTGGTGTATGGCTTCTTGAGGTTCGTATGAGGAATGTTCTTAGATTGTATTTATTGCTCCATCCACGTGTTCTTTACCTCAAAGAGTCGGTTTTTAATATATGCTTGACTGATAAAAAAAAAAGAAACCAAAATTGTTAGTAATAAGCAAGGAAATAAATCTTATGATTTGGAATGGGGTTGATTCCATTTTAAAAAAATTGTCAATACTCCCCCTTATGCTAGAACATGAATGTTGACAATGTCCAACTTGCAAAGAAACTCATGAAAGTAGTCGCGACTCAAGCCATTGGCAAGATGGTGCCAATTAGGGATTGGTTGAGGTTGCAAGAATCTTGCATGGAGTTATTGGCGCACAAAATGACAGACAATCTCGATATGATTTGTCCGCTCGTGGAAGAGTGGATTGGAAGCAATGACAGATACATGTCGTATGATCGGGGCCGGAGTGACCTGCCTCGCCAAGTGGTGCCAGTGCAAGTTGGACCTGTCGGAGGGGGTCAAACTTTTCAATGGAGATCGGTAACACCGGAGATGGCGTCGGAGGACCACGATATCGAGCTGTTGGTCACCATTGGGGGTCGTTTCCCAGTGATGACGGATGAACCTGGGAGGGGACAATAAACAGTGGAGGTGGATCGACCGGACGTGGAGAGGATGGCCGGAGGCTGGAAGAGGCTGCTGGGCAAGGGGGTGGTTAGGGTTTATGATGAATTGGGTCCGCATCTGGTAGGCCTCCCTCACAGGCCTTCAAGTTTGGGTCTGGTGGTCGATGGGCCTCGGGCCCAAGCCCATATAGATGGGAGGCGGGTTAGACAGGGCGTGAGGCTGGTGGGCCGACGAGAGTTTACAATCCGGTCGGGACCAGCAAGGATCGGACAAATGTCAATCTGGGCAGAGGTTTAGAGGGCTCGGGCAGAAGACATGCTGGGGAGATGGGGGATCAGGGATCTAGATTGAGGGACCTTAGGATTAAGGGGGTGATTGTCCCTCCCTCGGAGAACTGTGGTAGGGGGGAGAATTTCGCTTACGCCCTAATTGCAAAGGTTCTCTCCTACCAGATGTTCTTTTGGAAGACTTTGCTAGATTGGATGGAGGACATGTGGTACATGAGAAAGGTGGAGGGGCGAACACTTGAAGATGGTGTGGTTGCTTTATTTTTCAAGTAAGCGAGGGAACACGCGAAAGTACTGGCATGAGAGCCATGGTCGTTCAAGAACTCCCTGGTCCTGTTTGCGGACCTAAGAGCATGTACAACGGGTCGCACCCGCGCCCCACTCCGCGCGCGCCCGGACTGCGGCACGCGGGCCGACCTGTTTTGGAGGCCAAAAAACGCGCCCCGCGCCCCAATTTTGCTCCCCCGCCCCCCGATACGCGTGCCGCGTGCCCCGTCTGCTTCCCGCTGGCCGGTCCCGCTCCCTGCGCGCCGTAGCTGGCGTGGCAGCCTGTGGCTGCGCCACGTGGCCAGACCGTTGGCAACGGTCATGTTGCTAACGGCTGTTTTTTTTTTAAATTCAAAAATCAACTAAAACTAACCCTATAAATACCCATCTTCACTCTCATTTTTTCCACACCACTCTATACTTTCACTCTTTCATAATCAATTTCTACTTGCTATTTTTTGAAAATGTCCGATGACGAGGTTATGTCCGACGCTGAGGAGATGACGTACGAGGAGCTGGCTCCCCGGATGCCGACGCATGTAGAGATGGCAGCCCAACTGCCGACATATGAGGAGATGGCAGCCCAAATGCGGCCAGTTGAGCGACGATTCCGGCGGATGATGGAGAGGCAGATCCAAAGAGTAATTCCAAGGGTCCATAGGGCCATGCGTGGGGAACCAATGCGCCGAGAGATTAACAGAAATCGTGCGGAAGCCCACATGCAGTTGATGGCGAACTATTTTGACGAACAACCCCTATATGGCCCTGAAATGTTCAGGCGTCGGTTCCGTATGTGCAGACCACTTTTCCAACGGATTATGAACGCGGTGAAGGCTCACGACCCTTACTTCGTTTCATGGAGGCTCGACGCTGCCTCACGGCCGGGCTTATCAACGGAGCAGAAGTGCACCGCCGCTATACGGATGCTTGCGTATGGGTCCTCGGCCGATTCATTGGACGAAACTCTGCACATTGGGGTAAGCACCATACTTGAATGTTTACGTAAGTTTTGCAAGGTCGTCATTCAGGTATTCAGAGCCGAGTACGAGCGTACCCTGACACCGGCGGACATGGAACGCTTACTCCGAGAAGGGTATAGCCAAGGGTTTCCCGGAATGGCGGGGAGTCTTGACTGTATGCATTGGAAGTGGAAGAAATGCCCAACCGAAGAGTAGGGAGCCCATGGACGGGGAGATCACCACGGGGACAAGACGATTCTGCTTGAAGCTGTAGCGTTCCGTGATTTATGGATTTGGCATGCATTTTTCGGGATGGCTGGATCGAACAACGACATCAACGTCCTCAACCACAGCCACCTATTCCTAGACGCTTACTACGGCCATGATCTAGTTGTGGAGTACGAGATCAACGGGCATCGGTACAACCGACCTTATTACTTGGTGGACGGCATTTACCCAACATGGGCACGGTTCGTGAAGACTATTCGGCATCCCTTTGAGCCCAAAGAGAAGTTGTTTGCTAAATGTCAAGAAGGTGCTCGAAAAGATATTGAAAGGGCTTTTGGAGTACTTCAAGCAAGGTGGCACATCATTTCCCGTCCCGCTCGGTCTTGGAGCGCAGACTTTTTGGCTGATATCATGCACACTTGCATAATTCTACACAACATGATTGTAGAGGATGAGCGCGACCGGTACGAGTATGGGGAGGAGGAGTTGTTGTGGGCGCAACCTCCAGAAATGCCGAATTGGACACCATCGGAACGATGGCACCACGGAGGGCCATTGGAATACCAGGGACTTGTGGATGCTTAACAAAGTGTCATAGATCCTGAGATCTACCATCAACTACAACAAGATCTTATGGAGCATTTATGGGATCGATTTGGAGCTGGTTTCCATGACGACGAGTAGTCGTTTGTGCTCTTGGAGTTGGTTTTTTTGGTGTTGTATTAAAACGGGGTTGAATAAAATTAGAAGTTCATTTATATTCGTGTTGAATTTATTTATTCATTATTGATTGTCAATACTTATTTTTGTTCCAAAATTGTTTAAAATATGACTAAATTAAACGGTTTCTGATAACGAATTAAATAAAACAGGAAAATATCAAATAATAATCCAGTCAGCACTGTTCTGCACTCTCAGGGCCTCAGAGGTCCTTTCTGTTGTAGAACACCCCCTTTTCTGCACTCCCACTCCCTGACTTTTGTCCAGTCAGCACAAGGGCCTCAGGGCCAGGGCCTCACGCAGGGCCGACCTGTTGTACATGCTCTAAGGGCACACATGAGGCCGAGCGACATCCTCTTTACTTATTTCTCGGTGTGGGCCCGAGTATCTAACCTCTCGGTCGGGGCATGGAGTAAGGGAGTGGGGTTCCAATTGGGAAATGTGCTGGGAGTCTTCTTGGGCATGGATGACGATGCTGACGAAATGTGCTGGGGTGAATTCATGCGCATCAGGATCCGTGTGGATATCTGGATCCCTCTCTAGAGCCATCTTTGGTTCCGTCTTACGGAATTACAGGTACACACTATGCTCCATGTTTCTTACGAGCGATTACCAGATCACTGCTTTAGATGCAGTTGTATGGGTCACCTCTTTCCGGCCTGCCTTTGGATGGTGGGAATAAGGGCCCATCTTTGAGATCTCCGGATGATCCACGAACGGTCCTGATGGCGATCTCGGGGACGAATAGGGCCTACTTGGGATGGTCATTGGGTAAACCGACCCGCTTGTTCGCTCGTGTGGCACCAGGCCAGGAAGCATACCAGTGGACAACATACCAGTATGCGACCCGTGGTACTCCACTCGGGCAACCTCGAGTGGCTCGCTCCTTCCAAGAACGTCGACCGGTTATCAAGAGCCTCTGACGAGGCAAATGGAAACTACCTCAGTTTCAGCGTGGAAGATGTGTTTGGACAGGGAAGTTGGGGAGGAGGAAGCAGAAGGCTCCAATCACTCGGATGAGACATCACATGTAGCGGAGGGGGGCTCTAAGCACCCGCGCCTCGCGGAATGAGTCCGAAGTGGTCCAGAGGGGTGTCGGCCGGTTGTACCGCCCCATCTGGATCTAAGGTGGCAGAAGTTCCACCAAAAGTCGGCACGGTACTTCCCTACTAGCTCGAAGGTCAGCAATCCCAAGTTTTGGAACCCTACCATTATCAGTAAAAGAAGGATGACGCACGCTGTCAACCCGGAGGAGTACCTTGTCCACCAGTATTCTTATCTGGTAAGGGTCTGCTCTATCCTAGCTTCCGCAGTCTGGATTCGCTGTTTTGATGTCATTAAACGCTACCACAATCTCACCTTCCAAGCGCTTTTAGGATGTAGTCGGTGCCTTGAGCTTTATAAGTTATTGTCTGAATATCCTCTGTTGTCGAAGCTCGTTTTATTTCTGTTATATAATTTTCAGTGTTTTTTTTTTCTTGGTAAACACTCGATATTTATAATATACAACGATTTCTTATCAAAAAAAATTAACTCTCGCACCATCTATAAATTAAACTGAACATATGATTTGTTACTACAATAGGTCTCTACAAAGGTTTCGATGTCATACCGCCGCCATGGATCGTCCCATTCCTTCCGGCACAGTTTCGGACCTCCTCTACCGTTCCCGGGTCAGGAGTCTCCTTCCCTATCGTCGCCACTTCTATTTTTCCCTGGTGTGGATGAGATCCCGTCTCAGGCATGATTTGCCTCTGACAGTCACCGCCGATATAGGATTCGATCTGCCTCGCGAGGTTCGGCCTCGGGAAGTCCTGGTACGATGTCCCCGTTGTGGCTATCTCGGGATCCGCTAACCGGCTCTGATTCTTCGTCCTCGGGATCTGTCGTCAGAGGTCGTGTTTGGGGCCACTGCAAGATTCGTTTCCGCTAGATATTTCACCCCGGTCCCCAAGGTTGAGCGTGGTCCTGGACGAGATAGCCTCGTAAGGTATATTGGGGGACCAATCCCCGACTCCACCTCCTTCGCTGCCACCATCTGCGTCCCTGTCGTCGGGTCTTTCATCTAGACAGAGGAATTGGGACCCGGATCCAAGGCCTTCGTCTCCACAGGTCAAACAGGACCTTAGGACCCTGGTATGGAACTGTCGGGGAATGGGGACAGGCCTCCATAAGCAGGAGCTCAAACACCTTCTCCGCGACCACCGTCCTCACCTACTTTTCATGTATGAATCTCTGCTGGATATCCATGGTTGCGCTATCCTATCCCATTCCCTGGGATTCTAGGAGCATCTCTGTGTTCCTTATGTTCGAGGAACTCGGGACACGTTGAGCCAAAGGGGACTGGCCTTGTTTTGGATTTTTCGGCGTCACTGTAGAGCTACGGTCGTCATCAGCCCGGTACATTGATGTGGATCTTTCGGCTCCGGGGTATGAGGACATTCGACTCACGAGAGTTTACAAGGAGCCGCGTAGGGACCGGCGACACATTACTTGGGATTTGATATGTAGTCTTCATTCCCCTTGAGACCCAACTGGATCCTGATTGGAGACTTCAATTGGATTCTGGACCCGGATAAAACTTCAGGGGAGGGGGCGGGCATACCCGATGAGCCATATGGATGAATTATGCTCGATGGTGAGTGACCTGCGCCTTGTGGATGTCGTTATGGCTGGCCATTGGTTCACCTGGTTTAGGGGGAGGCGTCACGATGCGAGGATCCAATCTAGACTGGACAGGGCCTTGGTCTCGGATACCCTGTTTTCCACCCTTCCGGATCTACATTTTTGTAACACAGGGGTCACTACATCGGATCACTAGCCGGTCTTATTGTCCTTGGCTCGGCATGTATCTCGTCGTGGACCCCGGGAATTCAGGTTCCAGTCTCAGTGGATTCATGATCCGGAGTGTGGAAAACTGATTCAAGGGGCTTGGGATTAGAACCCAGGGACACCTGTTTGTGATGTGATCCATGCAGTGGGTAAGTCTCTGGATAAATGGGGTCGCTAACATTTTCAACAGAATATCAATCACATCAAATGGTGCCACATGCGAATTATAGAACTAAATGGTCGGGCAGATAGACCGGGAGTACATCGACGGGAGGCGATTCAGATACAGTATGAAAGAGCTCTGGGGGAACAAGAGGCGTTCTGGCGTTAGCGGGAGAAGCAACATTGGTTATCTGAAGGGGACAGAAATACTAAGTTTTTCCAGGGCGGCCTACTCATTTCAGCAGAAAAAAAAATATGATCTTATCCTTGAAGAATGACAGTGGGGAGTCGGTTACTTGGGACACAGGTATGCGGCAGCTAATTGTGGGGTATTTTACAACTTTATTCACTTCTTCTCTCCCCAATCTGCAAGGATTTCCCATAGACCTGCCACCATGCATTACCAAGACCTCGAATCAGGCTCTACTATCCCCTTTTGAGGCGGCAGGGGTCCGATTGACAGTGTTCCAAATGGCGCCGTATAAATCTATGGGCCCTGATGGTTTGAACCCTCGGTATTATCAACAATACTGGCCGATTGTGGCGGAAGAGGTGGTGAGATTTATCCAGGAAGTATTGACAACTCGTACGTTTGATCACACATTGAACGATACCACAATCGTTCTTATCCCAAAGAAGTCGGATCCGGATAAGGTAACTGACCTATGCCCTATCGCATTATGTAATGTTATTTTCCGAATCCTGTCGAAGGTATTAGCCAAAAAATTGTGGCCCCTACTGGGTACGTTTATCTCGGCCACGCAAGGGGATTTTATCCCCGGTCGTTGTATCCAAGATAACATACTGATAGCCTTTGAGTTCATACACTTTCTACGCCATAAACGACAAGGACCGGTCGGTTTTATGGCACTCAAACTTGATATGAGTAAAGCCTATGACAGAGTAGAGTGGGACCTTCTCCTCAGTATAATGACCCGTCTGGGATTCTCGACGGACTGGATCGACATGGTGACGTGTTGTATGAAGTCTGTCCACTATACTGTATCATCTGGGGGACGGGAAACACCGAAGCTCATGCCATCACGGGGTTTGAGACCGGGTGATCCTCTATCCCCTTATCTGTTTCTTCTCTGTATGGAAGGCTTGTCTTATCTATTGCATCAGGCACAATGTGAGGGTCGGATGGGGGGTGTTAGGGTCGCAGGGGGCCCCCGAAAATCTCCCACATGTTCTTTACCGACGACTGCTATATCTTTTGTCGTGCTACTACTGAAGATGCTCAGACGGTGAACGATATTCTGGGTCTGTTTGGTGGCCTCTCGGGTCAGGTTCTGAACCTGGAAAAATCTTCAGTCATATTTTGCAGAATTACGACTCTACTTGTGAAACAAACTTTTTCTCAGATTCTCGGAATAAGGGAGACCTCAGAGGCTTCTATGTATCTGGGGGTTCCGAATATGATCGGGATGCAGTCATGGCTTATTTGGGAGATAGGATTATCCTGCGAATTAGATCATGGGATGGAAAATTGATATCCCTTGCAGGGAGGGAAGTACTGATCCTTTTTATACTCACCTCTCTCCCAGTATATATGACCGGGTACTCAAAGCTCGATACTTCCCAGAGGTCAGCTTTTTGGAGGCAGGTACGGTGGCGAACCAAAGCTTTACATGGGTGAGTATTTTATCCGCTCAGGAGCTGCTTCGGGGTGGATTGCGTATAACTATTGGAGATGGTCGGGATACCCTCGTGTTAGGCACGCCGTTGCTGGTAGGGCCTACCCCGGAGATCACTCCGTCTAACCCTGCACTGGTGGGTGCCCGGGTTGCGGGGCTTATGGTGCCAAAGAGCCTATGATGGGATGCTCCCCGGATGGGGATGGTTTTCTCGGATGAAGAGTGTGATGCAATCCTTCAGGTCACTCTCTCAGCTCTTCGAGGGATGGATACTTGCTATTAGGCTGCTGATCGGAAGGGTTACTATACCACAAAGACAGGATATGCGATTCTGGCTTATGCCTGCCATGCAGCAAGACAACAAGCGCTCTTCAGGTTGCTACTAATCTCAATCGTAAATTTGTTCCTATTTCGCCTATATATGAAATTTATGGCCAAGCCCCGGAGACAGTAGAACATATGTTCCTCGAGTGTGGGTTTGCGAAAACATGTTGGACTCAGCTAGGGGACCTAGCCCCACAAGGTCAAGGGGAACATTTGGGCACTGGTGGACTGTAGTGGAGGCTGGGAGATCGCGTGATAAAATGGCGGAGATTCTCTCAGTTTTATGGGAAATCTGGAAGGCTAGGAATGAACTAAAATGGAGAGGGGTGCCTCCGGCAGCCCTTCACGTGATGTCGACTGCATCAGCACATCTGACCGTCTGAAGGAAGGCCAATCCTGCAGCCCCAAAACCGAGATGCACCCCACCGAATTGGCCGGCTAAATGGGTTCGCCCACCCTCCGGTACTATTTCTATTAATGTGGATGGAGTTGTATTTCAGGATACTCGGCAATCTGCATGGGGTCTGATCGCTAGGGACTCTCTTGGATCGGTTCGTTTAGCTGCAAATGGGCTCTTGTCGAGAACTTGGACTCCTATTATAGTTGAAGCCTGTGCTCCGGCAACATCACTAAAGAATGCACCGCTCGTTGGGCCCATCGTCATTATCCGGTCCGACGCTCAGGTACTTCTCAACATGATTTCGCATGGTAATCCTCCAGTCTCCCCCATTGGAACATTTATTCGAGATATCCGGGAACTTCTTTCACAACAACAAGTGACTACCCTTCAATTTGTTAAAAGAACAGCAAACAAGGCCTCTCACTGACGCGTTATATGCCCAATGTATCGTTACCTCTTATTTGCAATAAAAAATTTACACCTTTCGCTAAAACAAAACTCTCGCTCCATCTTTTTTGGGAAAAAAAATCTCTCTTACCATTGCAGACGTGTCAAAGCCACATCAACGAAGGTCACGTGTCCAAAATTGGGGTTTTTTTTCTAGGAAGGTCTCGTTTTTTCGGTGAATCACATGGTCGAATCGAATCTAGTCTGAAATTGTGGGAATTGGAAGCGGTTTTAGAGATCGATTGAGGGGAAGAAGATGGTGGTGGTGACGATGGTGATGGGGGTTAGTGTACAGTCGGTGGTAGATTTGGCGGTGGCTGGGATTTCTCTGGTAATCGGTTTGGGGTTTTTCGCTTTCATTGCTTCGATTCTCTGCTCCGCTGCTTTCTTGCACAACGCTAAGGACGCCTCTTGAATCAGCTTCTGGGTATTGTGTGAGGTAAATTTGTATGAGAACTTCATATTCATCTCAGCTTCTTTCTGGGTATTTTTTTTCTAATGTATTCTGGGTTTGTTTTGCATGGTTGATTAAGTCCTTGTACTACAATTTGGATATTTGAGAGACTAAATCGAGGGAAAGTGCATATTTTGATAAAGAAGTAAAACATTAGGAAGTGTTTGATGAGGTAGTAAAATATGTTGGATTCTTTGATAGGATAATTCAATGATTTACAGTATTGTTGATAAGTCCTGGGATGAGCTTATGTTAGAGTAGTCTGTGAAAAGAGATGATATGTTGACATCTCCCTTGACATGTTGCAGGTGTAAAATGCATAATCTCAAGCTCAAGCCTTGGAGGAAGTGTTGCAGTAGCTTATTTCATGTTATCTTTTAGTATGCAATAAAACAGCCCAAGAAAGTTTAACTTGTCCGCTGAATTTACACAGCAAAATCCAAGGGAACAAAAACAGTGTTGCTATTTCCAATTCCAAGTAATTTTCATTAACATTTCTAGTACATGCTTCATTTCTTCTTGGGCTTGGGCTTCCTAGAATAGACCATTCCCTTGATCCCATCAGGGTCGGCCACGAAACCGAGCGGCCTGTAAAAGCCCAGAACCCGGGGCTCGGAGTAGAGGGCAATGTTGCAAATCCCTTTGTGCAGCAGCTCCTGAATGAGCCTCTCCATGACAGCCTTCCCCAGCCCCAACCCCTGGAACGACGGGTCCACCACCACGTCCCATATGATGGCGTTGAACACGCCGTCCCCCGTCGCCCTCGCGAACGCCACCGCGCTTCTCGTCTTCTCGTGCTCTACCCACAGCAACGAGTCCGTGTTCTCCAGCGCCATCCGGATCTTCTCCGGCTCCCGCCGAGGGAACCCCACCGCCACGAATATCTTGTTCAGATGCTCCAGGTTCAGCTCCTCCACGCTCCGCCGCAGGACGAACCCTCGCGACTGGAGGGCCTCGTCGGATATGGAGTACTGCCCGCCCGAGCTCCGGATTGCCGGGTACGCGGCGGTCCGGTGGAGGGTGGCGTGTCGCCGGACCCCGGAGGATGGCAGCGGCGTGGAGATCGTGCCACGTAGCAGCATTGTGGATCGACGAAATTGGAGGTAACGGTCGGTTTTTAGCTTCTGGTTTGTGTGGTGGTTACGAATATGAAGATGAGGTTGTTTGGCGTGCAACTGAGGATATTGTGGGACCTTTTCTTTTCAACGGTCGAGATCGTAGTTGAGATCTGCATCTGGTGTAAATCAGTGGCTACTTTTCTCCCTCGTTTGGTTTTGGGCTTCTTGATCGGCCCACATTTAAATGTTCATGGGCTTCTTTTGCCCAGTTAAAATACGGCTTAGTTTTTAATGGGTTGGTCAATACTGCTTAGTTTTAATGAGTTGGTCGTAATCATTATCTTGGTCCGTTCCGTTTGACTTTAACGAGTTTTTATCAGTATTCTTATTCCATAAAGAAAGTGATTGTGAATTAAAACTTGTTGAAACAAAAAAGCGATCCACAAACCTCTCTGAGGTCCTCTCATACCCTACTAGGGTCGCCGCCGTCGCCGTCTTCCACAGTCCCTGCCGACCGTCCGTTTCCAACCTCATCACCATCTTCATACTTACAGCCTTCCTCTTTACAACCCGACGCTCCCCAACCGTGTATCTGACCTCCATCGCCACGAGTTCAGGGTTCGGCCACCTGCACCTGCGCATTCACCACCGTCACATAGGCCACCCCGACATCGCCCTCGGCCATTTCTACTCATCCAATGTCGGATCTCCCAACCCACCGCCTCCACGAGCCGGAAATGGTCATCCACGACCAGATCCACCCACATGCAGAGGTCACTCGTGACCTCGAGGTCTCCGCCCAGCGAAATGAAGGCCGCACCGTCGTCCCTCCGTCGCTGCTCGGTCTGGATCCTGCTTCTCCTCGGTTGCCGCCGCACCCTGTAGATCTGAAGGACAAGCCGGGCGCGTCTCTGTCTATCGGAGTGCCCCTGGCAGTCGGCGTGCCTCTAGACCCACCGATGCCCTTTTCCGCCTTATACCAGACACTCATCCACGACGAGGGAGGTCCATCGGGATCTGACTACTCTCCCCCGGCCAATCCCTTCTCCGGTGGTAACTCGCCGCCTCCCTCCGACGGACAGTGTACAGACTTCTAGCCCTAACTGTCCGAGTGCTAGCAGGTCATCGGGGTTGCCTTCTGAGCCCCAGGCAAGCCGTATATCCCCGATCCCGGATTGGGAGGATGAGGACGACGAACTGGTAGTGTCGGACGACGGAGTTCCACTTTTTACGTCCGGGTCGTACCAGTTCTCCCTTGCAGCGAAGGTCGCAGGGGATCGAAACTACAACCAGCACATCGTCTGTGCAATGATGCTACGGAAATGGAAGGTTACGGGGATTCGGGTGGAGTTCATGTCTCCCAACGTCACGGGCTACCACTTCCCGTTAGCCAAGGCCGTGGAAGACATTGGTCATAGGGATCCCTGGAGCTTTAAGGGATATACCCTCCTCCTTGAACCGCTTCGACAATTCGATCGGGCGGAAGAGATCAGTTTCAATCATGTGGAACTCGGGGTCCGGGCGCTGAGTATACCGGGAGGAGCCAAAAATCACTACATATGGGGTCTCGTTGCGGGCAGTATAGGCACGCAAATCATGTCGGCCCCAATCCCGACGGCCCGACGGGAGGATATGCATCTCTGGCTGAGGGTTCGGATGGAGCTGTCTCGACCCTTACGACGCAGAACCCGCCCTCCGCTTCCCAGGTACTGATTCCTCTGTTGTGATTGATATACAGTACGAAAGAGTGGTGGATTTTTGTCGTAGGTGTGGCATGTTGACACACAGGTTACCGAGCTGCCCGACCCTGTTGCCGGGGATTGACCGGGAGGAGATTCAGTATGATACTTCTATTCTGGTCCCGAGGGACTTGGATGTGTACCGGTTGCTGCAAACGGTCTGGAATGCACCCCCCAGCATCACACCCGGTGATCACGTACCTCCTGAGTGATCTAACCCTGAACTCTATGGTCCGGTCTAGGGAAATCACCATGGGCGCAGACTCGTCCACTGCAGGCACTCCAAAGCCTGACTACCTGGCTAAGGTTAACCGAGAAGGGTTGACCAATTTACTGCAGGGGGTGGCCATGAAGCACCCACACTGGCACCCAAGTCCACAAAGCCTGACTACCTGGCTAACATCCACCCTGCTGCTGACTCCATGATCCGAGCTGTCTTCGGATAAAATTCAATGATGAGGGAGGGGAAGGAGACAGATCCACGGGGATACCTGACAGACCCCCAGAGAGCCTAGGGAAAGGTGGGCCCAGTCGAGGCAAAGGCAAGATGACCACTCTGAAGACTAGAAGTGGTTCGATGTATGCACGCCCACCAGAGACAAAGAAGCAAAGGGGAGATCCGGCTACCCAGCAGAAGCCCTGGTACCCGCCCTTTCAGGGGGAGGATCGAGCAAACGAAGCGGAGGTCCAGAGGCCTCCGATGGAGGAATGATCTGCCCCAGCAGGGGTGGGTGAAGTCGGCCCCAGACTATACCTATAGACCCGGGACAACCACTGCTGGGAGGTCCCGGGCAGCCTGCATTATCAACACCATTTATTTATGTTTATTGCTATTATTTATATTCTTGTTGGGATATTTTACGTTTTGAGGATTCTAGAACTTGGTTTGTTTTGCCTCGTTATGTTGGAACGATGGTAGGGAGTTGTCTTGAGTTGTTGCCCACGATTTCAAGTGGTCTATTATTATGGGTCCATGAGCGTCGGGCTTGTTACGGTCGGCCCGGACAAATATCTGGAACCCGAGGCGGTCACGCCTCATCCTGTTTGATTACCTTTTGGTAGTAATGAAAGTCTCCGGTTACCCGTTTCAAAAAAAAAGTGATTGTGATGTACTCTTTTTTTTATTGATCAATCATTGCATCTCAAAATCAAACCCACATCGACAATTTTAGCCACAACAAAAGTGTAGTTTTCTATGTTTGGAAGACACAAATTGTTAAGCAAACTCTATGTCAATAGTAAAAGGTAGTATGATCGTTTTACCGTCTACTTTGGAGTTTTTGGATTCCGTCGATCTTGAGGAGTTCTTTGTCTTTCCGACAGTTCATTAGTGTGTGACAACACCGTGTGTAGAGGTTTATGACCCTCGCCCCTCTCCTTCTACTGACAACTTTTTTTGGGATGATTTTATTGTTAAGGGTCAGGGTCGGAAGAAGAAGAGGAAGTTTAGAGGCCAAGGGAAGAAGAAGATATCAGTAAAAGGTTTTTTTTTATCAGATTTAGCCCAGGTCTAGAAACAAGGATAGAAGGGGGTGGTTTCGATCGTTTTGGTTGGTAAGGTGGTTCATCGTGCTTTGAACTCTTATTTGGCCATGAGGTCCTTGTAAGTTTTACTTACATCATAAATCGTAATCAGTTGAATTGTAATTATTGCATAAACTTTAAAAACCTAGATCTTAGAACAATATGATTTTCACAATTAATAATAGATCGAGAGAAACATACCTTGATCCATTAGGGCAACGAAAATAGTACTTGATTAGTGAATTCGGTTTCTCCCTCTTGACCCTCTTTAGTCGGCTTGATTAGGTTTCAGAGATGGAACAACAAACAAACGTAATGGGTAGAGAGAGGACCAAATCCTAGGGTTTCGTACTTATATACCCACCATCAAGGTTATAATAGGAATTACCTTAATTGAGTTAACCAATATTATTTACCTTAATAAAACCATCATTTGGGCCACTTGATGGGCTTGGACGTAATTAAATCCAACACTTTTCTCACATGGACAAGTCCTTGAGTTTTGAGGTTGGGGTTCAAGATGAGACCAGACTATTTTGTGACGGTCCGAATTTGGTATGGTTGGTTCGGTTGGGCTCGTTCTCTAGTTTTTTTCTCCTTGTGGTGGTCGGGGTTTGATTCCCTTTGGTTTCATAGTTTTGTTTCGTTGTCTGGGTCATGCTTTCGTTGAGTTGTTTTTAGGGTGTTCTTGTTTTGTTTTGGTTGTTTCCCCCGTGTGGAAGGTGGTTGTTTTTGTGAGACTTGTTAACTCTTTTCAGTTTGTTTTGGTATTATGTATGAGACCCTTTTTCGGGTGCCTCTCTTTGCCTTGTCTTTCCATCTCAAGAGGACCTGAGCTTCATAAAATTTCGCTTTTCAAAAACGCATAATACTAATGATTTACACAATGGAAATTAGTTAACTTACTAAAAAAAGATTTAGAGTATTGGTCTTTTACAATTCACCAAGTGAAGAGTGAGTCCATAAAGTCTCGAACAATTTTCGTTGGAAGGTTCTAAACAATTTGTAACATATAGTAAGAACATCCATAGTGGAGGGTCTAATTTGTTTCGGTTGATTACAGTTTCGTCTAATGTGACTTAAAGTTGTGAAAATTAAAAATACCATTGAATAAGAAAAATAATTTATTTTATTTCGAAGTACGGTAACCCATATTTTCACAATAAAAACATGAATTGAAGTAGGAAATATTAAATTTATTTAAATACGAAATCTAAAATTTAAATCTTCAATTAAAAAAATATGAAGTCAATTAAAAATTCTTAATTCAATTGAATATTAAACTACATAATCTTAAATTTAAATTATTACATTAATTATATAAGAAATATTAAATTATCTAATCATCAATTAAAAGTATTAAATACCTTAATCATAAATTATAAAAATATTAGATTTAACATATCATAACCGAGGAAATATTAAAATAATTAAATACGAAATAAAAGTCTAATCTTTAGTTAATAAATGATAAGGTCATGTGGCCATTTGGCATAGGTGGCCATTACAAATTCGATTGGTTAGAGACGTTGACGAGTTTATTGACATCTATTTCGAACTACTCTATTTGAAATGCAGAATCAACTCGAATAATGAGTTTGGACCTACTTTTTTGGTTTTGGAGGCCAAATCGAACCAACAAATAGACCCTACTGTAAATTGTATATTGAATAATGTTTTACTTTTTTGAGAATGTTAAAATTAGGGTTTCAAAATTTCTAAAAATTAAAAGAAAAACAACAGTTATGTATGTGTTATGTTACGTTGATTTCATGGCGATGGAGACGTCTATGAAGAATGGAAGTGATCAAGGAAGTTGATAGGCTCTACTTTGCTCGGTGGGTTTCGCGGTTGTAACTTCAAGACAAGAGGTGAATCAATCCAAAAAAACCAACGAGCTCTTCTCTGTTCTACTATATAGGCTTCGTGACAGATAAATATCATGCATGATCCGTGCAACAACCTCACCGGTATCCATGATCGGTAAAGCTCATAACATTGATTTTCAATCCTCATACCCATTTCATCCAAGTACCATTACATAATCTCTCTTCTTTCATCCATACATCACCCACATAAGCTCTCTTATTCCATCCATTCACCCATCTCAAATTCTTCTTCACATTGCACCTATTTAATCGAGCAAACCCAAATCCCATAGGTCAATGGAGGAAAGAACAAGAAGATGTATGATTATGGGATGATCCAAAGGAGATTAAAGAACAAGAAAGAGACAAGAAATGGTGTCGGAGAGAAATTTTGGTATTTTTGACCAAGGTCAATTCAGATATTTTTGAAAAATCAAGATCATGTGCGGAGCACATGATGGTTTTCCGTCCAAAAATGGACAATAACGACTAAAATGAAGATAAATTTTTTGAAGGATGGCGAAAAAGAAATTCTTTTTAGAATACTCATTTGAAAAAAAAACTATTCCAAGATAGTAGGTTGTTAATTTCCCTAACATATGTAAAGGGTGGCCTCTGAAAATTACTCTAATTTTCTTACTTCAGTTTTATAAAGGGATATTTTATTAATGATCAAATTGAACAATATATTGGAGTGTGTCAGGAAGACTTTGTAAGAACCGCCCCCGGTCGATCCGGTTGAACCGGTGAAATCTGGCGAAAGTTGACTTTCTGCGGAAGTCAACCGATGACTCCGGATGTCATTCGGGACCTTTCCGGGACCCAAAAATCTTAGCCGTCGTTACGGTTAGCTTAGTTGGGTCGTTTCCTTTCAAATGTGTAATTTTGCGAAAAAGTCAAACTCGGGTCAAACTAGGTCTAATTAGAGACTAAACCGAATTAAGTTAATTGTGATGAGATATTTTTGAGTAGAAGTGTACTCCACATGAACACTTGTACATGGTGTCTTGGAGGAGAAGAAATGGGTCTAGAAAGATCCATTTGCCCTCATTTGGGCCAAATTAGAAGGAAGGGAACTAGAGGGCAAAATGGTCTTTTCAAACATAGGTTTAAGGGCCATTTGTGAGCATTTTCAGCTCATTTTCCCTTGTGTTGGCCGAAATATACAAGGAGAGAAGAGAAGGTGGAGCTCCATAACTTGAAGAAGAAGAAAGAGGAGAGAAGGAGGCTCCTTTGAGTGATTTCTTCACCAAAAACTTTAGATTCTTAAGGTAATCCTTCAATATAATCCCTTTTTGATGAAGTTTTGGTTATGAGTTTGATAGAAAAAGGCATGAAATAGGTGGGTTTCAATGGTTATTGAGTTTTTGTTGTTTAAGTAGTTGATTTGTGGATAAAAGTAGAGTTGGATGATGAAATGTCATTGGGCTTTTGTGATTTTGATGAAACCCACTGGGGTATGGAAGTATGGAGGTTTTTGGGACTGATTTTGGAGGTTGTTGAGGTTAAAATGGAGTTTTTGAGGTATAAATTCGTGGGACCGAAGTTGAGGGAAGAAGAAGAAGGGGGCTGCCCAGAATGACACGGAAAGGGTCTCTGACCAGCCCTCTGAGAGGCACGGTCCGGGCCTCAGACCGGCCCTCTGAGGGGCACGGTCCGGGCCTCAGACCGACTGTCTGAGGGGCACGGTCCGGGTCCCTGACCGGCCCTATGAGGGGCACGGTCCAGGCCTCTGGCCGGCCCTCTGAGGGGCACGGATCGGGCCGGGTGCCGGGCCTGTGGACCGCCCGGAATGGGCCTTGTTACGGACCAATTTACCTTCGGTCCATGTTTTGATTGTCGGGAGTACTTCGGTTGTTTTCTCGTTAAACCGCACTTGAATTAGCATTAATTCTCGTATTGCCTTGGGATCTTAGACGTTGTTCCCGAGCACGGTGGAGGAGGCTACTAGGCGACCCGCTTTGGCTTGCGTTTGGATAGCGATTGAGGTAGGAAAAGTAGCGAATACCGGTTTAATTGCGGAAAGTTACTAGTATGCATATAGGTTATGAACAAATGATATAATTGTAGAATTGCATGTAGGATGTGAGGAACGAGTGTGGCCGTGTAAAATGAGGGATAACTTGCGGACCATGTCGTGTCCGTAGGTTTGGGAATTGTTGTGTTGTAGTATCACATGTGGGTCCTTGGTTGGGCCCGTAGGATTGCGTGTTGGCTGTGTTGTTGTGATTGATGACTTGTAATGTTTTTTATGTGGTATATCTGTTGTTGAATTGAGGATCATGATATGGTATGCTCGGTATGATATGTCAAGTATGATATGTTTTGGTATGACGTGAACTAATGCCTTGTGATATGATCGGGTGATTGATAAACTGATGTGATATGTTTCGGTAAGATTGTTTGGTTTGGTATGCTGTTAGTTGAACTATGACCTTGTGATATGTTTGAGACATTCGTGGGTGTGATCCGATATGATACGTTCCGAGACGAGGTGTTCCGGTACGATACCTACATCGAGGGAGGATTCCGGTGTAGGATATCTAGGCCGAGGATGGTGTCCCACGTACGCGGTCCCCCGGGGCTAACGGTTCCGGCATGATGTCTATACCGATGGAGGATTCCGGTATAGGATATCTCGTCCGAGGGTGGTGTGATTTGTACCCCGATGTTCTGTGGTCCGGGAAGATATCTGACCGAGGTGTGTGCCGGTCCGGTATGTTTATTGTGAGTTGTACCCCGATGCTGTGTGGTCTGGGAAGATATCCGACCGAGGTGTGTGTCGGTCCGATATGTTTATTATGAGTTGTACCCCGATGCTGTGTGGTCCGGTAAGATATCTAGGCCGAGGATGTGTGTTCAGGTACGATATGGTTGAACCGTGTTATAGAAGCTGACGACGGGGGGGACTGCTGTACGGGACTTGTGGTCGTTTTACTGTGTGTTGTTTGTTTGCTGATTGGGTAAGTGATGTGATTAAGCGTGGTTTTAGTCATGTGAGTATGGTTTGTGATTATGTGATTCCTGTGGATGTCGTTAGTTGTTGTGCCTTACTAGTATGCCTTAATTGGACGGTTATTCGTGGTGGGGAGCGGATAGCTCATCCCCTTAACTACTTTTTGCTACTAAGCGAAAGCTCACCCCTCTCCTTTACTGTCTACAGGTTTTGAGCAGGATTTGAGCTAGAGGACGCCTCGGAGCTTGGGAGATAGCGAGAGTCTTAGTTTTATTCGGTCTAGAGACGTACATTCCTCTTGTTGTTAAACATCTTTATTACTTGGTTTCCGAGCTGTTGACTCGTATTGTCAGAACTTTTGGTTTGGATTATCATTTTGGAGTTTATTTCTTTTAAAATTACTTTTATTATTATTAATCTTAGTTCACGTCTCGAGTCCGGTCAAAACCGGATTTGGGGCGTGACAGATTTCCAGACCACTGAACAACAAGCGTACAACGAGCCGCCCTGGCTAGCCTATAGGCGGTCTTGTTCGCAATTCTTCTAAGGAATGCGAGAAAAACTCTCCTGTTTTTTGTCAATATTTGGAAGATATCGCCTACGATAGAACCCACTGGTGAAACCGGTAGGGGACCAGCATGGATCATGTGTAATAAGACTTGAGCATCCGACCGGAGACATATCGGTCCAATGCCTAAGGAGTGGATGTTTTGAAGGGATGTCCTAATGGTGTAGGCCTCCACCATTATGGGCGACCAAGTTCCCTGAAAAATCCCGTTAATTGTGAAAGTAACTTCAGAATCCGATGTTCTGGTGATAAGAACCCTCTATGCTTGATTAGTGTCTTGAAAAATAGCACCATCAACATTCACGGTTAGGTTACCAACTAGGGGGTATCCATCGGGAAGGCCATCGATAATAGGATATATGTGGGCATCGAGTGTCCGAGTGGGATTCCCGCCAAGCTCGCAGAATGGTCGATGTAGTTGATACGACGGTAATAGCTGCTGGCATTGCCCCTTTACCAAACCTGTCACGCCCCGAATTCGGCAGGACCGAACCCGGAACGCGAACGGTGAAACAATAAAATAGTTTTCAAACATTTTAATAAACCGCTTAAAATCACCACTTTGAGTTAATCAAAATAATATTTTACAACTTAAAATACGTCCAAAACAAGCGGACAAAAACCAAAGTGTACGTCGCTAAACTCCCAAAAACCCGGACTCCCGCTCCAAGCTCTTGAAGCTTCGAGAGTTCCCCTAGTCCTCCTCGCGACCAGTACCTGTATGAAAAGCAGCTAGGGGTGAGCGTTTCGCTCACCACCACGGATACCAGACTAACTACGACATACTAGCAGAAATGCCGGGAACACCAACAACAAACAAAACACCGGGGACTACTATCCCAAACTCAAATTAGACTGACGGTCACGCAAAACGACTACTAAACTTTCCCAACCAACTCAAACCCGGACGCGTAATGTAGACCCGACACAACAGTTACGACCTCAATAAAAAACGCAAATAATAACCACGCAACACCCAAGATCACAAAGGATCGCACACAACAATCAAGATCACAAAGGATCGCACACCAGCCACTCAGTTGTCGGTTGCTAACCGGCTGGGCTTGAGCCTGCCCCACGCAACTTTCCCCAACACGCAGTCGGGCCAGGCGGTTTACCTGTTCGCGACATATACAACAATACTTTTTCGATAGCTAGTTGGAAGGGGAACCGCCCTTCATCGCATAAAACTGCACACTTTACCGATGGTTAGTCGGAAGGCTAGGCAACCCTTACGCGCGCGACCCCATGGCACCCCTTTGTTGTCAGGCGGGCCCCAACCTCCATGCAATCACAGTCATCACACAAGGTTCAACAAATAGCGACAATAATATAACGACTAACTACCCCTCAACAAGTCATTCAACAACCATACAGGTTTAACACCCCACAGGCACACATGGCCACCCACGAAACACAACCAGTAACATACGGGTTCAACATCCCAAAGGCACACATGGCCACCCACGAAACACAACCAATAACATACGGGTTCAACACCCCAAAGGCACACATAGCCACAATCATAAACACAACAAGTTACTTAACCTACGGGCACAACTAAGTGCCCACATGCATTTTTATTGTTCGATAAATTCACTTATTCTACGACTGTTAGTCTTAGTGCCCGTAGTTCAATCCTAAATGTCCAAATGTATATATCATCGTTAGCAATAAAATTAAAGCGGCTTTATATTACTTATGTGTTGGAGTAATATATCGACGTGTGCTCTGATCTATGCCCACCATGCGAATAGAACCATAGATCGAGATATATCACACTTGATGGGTCCCTAGTTAACAAAGCTTCACTAGAAGCGACTAGTAAGAAAGATGACTCTTTATGGTTTACGTTCTGTTAGTCATTGGAATGGGATTCCGGAGTCTGATCATAGATATCATGTGGGACATGATATTGGACGACCCGCCCTGAATATGTGCCATAGATTAAGTCATGAACATATTCAGTGTCGTAGCTTGTCATGTATCCTTAGACCAATGAGTCTTTGTGATCGCTATGTAGTCAACAACTGAGTTTGACCTGAGCCTAACGTTGTCCGTAACAGGGCTTCCATAACGGCGAGAATTGGCTTGGGGATGGGATACATGAGTGACACGAAAGGCGGCTAAGGGATTTATCCCTCATACTGAGGTATGGGAAAGATATCGGTTCTCGGCCGCTTGATCGAGAGTGACTGAAAGAATAGCATGGCCATGCACATGATACTGGGTATCATATCTTCAGTCATCTCACATATCAAGGAACGGTGATTGAGAGAATAATAAGGATGACGGCTCTATGCCTTATCTCAATCAGGATATCGGAGATAAAAGGATAAAGACAGGGATGACGGAAAGGTTAGAATCGACAGGGTCGATTCGTTATGCAGTGTCAGGCAATACTAAAGTCTCGTTAGTTGCCACTTAAATAGGATCAAGTAAAATGGGATTTTACGTTGATCTATTGACATTCATAAACCTAAGGGTCACACCGGAGGATGAAACTCATTGACACATTTATGGAGAATGGCCAAAAGGGAGTTGTCTCGGGACATGATCAAAATTGGGTTTTGAGTCATGTGCCCGTAAGTGAATAGGACTTTACGGATCGAGACAAGGCTTGGAGTCTTGGGATTGATCGCGTCGAATAATGTTGGACATTTCCGGTATGGAAGGCTTGGAGGCGATGAGCGAATCACGGGACCTCGTTGAAAATGGCCACGGGCCATATTCCAAGAGGCCCGTGAAAGGCCCATGCAACCAAGGGCCATGGAACTAATTAATCAAGTCTTGATTAATTAGTACTAAGTAAGCAAGACAAGGATTAAGGTGTTGGTGATTCACCACCTAACCCAATCTTGTCTTGCCATACTTTGTCCTATTTGCACCTTACTTGTCACCATGCTTGTCTCATGCCTTTAGTTGGACAAGTATGAGTTTTGTTATGTTTAAGTCATCTTTTTTCAACATAACAAACACAAGACAAGAATAGGAAACACAACTTCTCTCCCCCTTCCCTTGCAATTTCGGGTTTGGCAAGTTCCCACCTCCATTTTTGTGTTCTTGAGTCCTCAAAGAGAAGAACTACGTGGCTTTGATTCCCATGTGGATACGTAGGCGTCTTGGAGACTCAAGCCAATCATTCGTTAACCGGTGTTCTTGTTTTAGTAAGAAATAGTGCTGAATTTTTCTCTTGTGAATCCATTCTTTGTTAGTTGTTTCATGGTTGAATCGTCTCTTGGTTTTTATTGATTTTCCGATGCAAGTTGGTTCATCTCCAACCATACCTCGAGACCCAACAGTGGTATCAGAGCCGTGCTACCTCCGGGATTGACAAGACGGTGTTCAAAGTTTCGGTTCTGCTTGAAAGTTTCGTTTTTGGCATGTTGTTTTGCTAAATTGTTTGATAACATGTTTTAAATTCTTGTTTATGGATTTAATGCATGTAAAATGAATTTTTGACCTACGGGCACAACTAAGTGCCCAAATGCATTTCTATTGTTCGATAAATTCACTTATCCTACGACACCATCAAGTGTCACATGCATTTCTACTAATAACTTTCCCTAATCAAGGCCGATATCCGGCTACTTTTCTCTACCTCTTGAAGCGTGTCAAATCCGATGCTCGCGCTCCGGCAATGCTCTAGATTACCCGCTTAGCCTCCTCTTTCCACGGTCGGCGACACGGTCTACAATGATCACAATTAACACACTTTTTAACTAAGTAGGTGAAACCCGAATTTGATGAACTTAACGCTCAAACGCACCGCGACAATGCCGATCACTCCCAAACTTTCCGATAACTCGATATTGTCAACAAAGGGCCCGGAAAAGCCCGATTCGCCCGGCTCGATGAATCTGCCCGGGATCGGAAAACGCCCTTTCGGGGATCCGAAAATTCCCATTTTCGTTTCTACGATCCTTAAATAATTCAAGTGTTCCAACGCAATCGACGGAATCAATTTCCGACTTCCGAGCGATTTAATTCGCGTTTAAAGTTTCTAAACCCGAAATTTCCAATTTCCACAATTTAATCCCATAATTCGTCCCAGGTGTGAATTATCGATTCGGGGATCGTCCAAAACCACCCGAACACGAAAAACCCGAGGCCCGGGCAAGTGGGCCCCACACGGCCACGACGGAAAACGTTCCTTTTCGCCCTAAAACGTTCCTAACGAACTCCAATCCTTAACCCAACCTTAATTTAACCATTTAAACTCAAACCCTAAAATTCAAACGTACCAAAACGAGAAAAAGACGGGTTCTTACCGTAGGCAACCAAGAAAAAACACGATCCAATGGCCGGATCGTCGACAATCTTCAAAAATCTCCCTTTTTTTTTTCCTTTTCTCTCCTTCCCTTTCTCTCTCTTCTTTCTCTCTCTTTTTCTCTTCCTTTTTTCTATTTTGCCGAGACTCTCTCCTCTCCATCTCTTTTATTTGTTTTAAAAATTCAAACCACACCAAAATGACCAAAATACCCCCCTCCCTTTTGTCTCTTAGTTCAAAGTCCAAGGGTAAAGTTGTCCTCTCTTTTTCCTTCCACCACATTCATGACATTTGTCATGTGGGTTCCACTTGTTAGAAAAATATATTTGTAGATATTTTTCAATGAGATTCGCGAAATTCGGCCGATTCGGGCCCCCCGCGCGCCCATTTTCCAAGAAATTACGAAATTTCATGTGCTACAAGGAAACGGCCCAACTAAGACCACGGTAATGACGGCTAAGCTTTTTGGAGCCAAAACGGGTCCCGAACGGACCAAAACGTCGCTCGGTTGACTTTTTCGGCAAAAAGTCAACTCTTCCCGAATTGGTCAAAAAGTTGCCCCGAGTCACCCAGAACTCACTTTGGTCGATATCGGGGTCAAATTAAGTCCGATATGACCCTCGGGGTCAATTTTAGGTTCATATAGGTGTATGCCCAAAATTTTTAAATTTTTCCGTTTTTTTTTCGCCGATTTGACCGGCGTTGACCGGGAGCGGTTCTTACAAAACCAGGGCATTCCGAGCCTTACAGATTTCCCAAAGAAGGGTAAGAATTTCTTCCATGCGTGGCGAGGAGATACCAGAGGAGACCGAGAGCCACCGAGTTTCAAAGTCCATAGACCGAGTACCCACTTGAACCCCGCCAAATTCCATCCAAAGAGTTTTAGAAAATCCACACGAGATAAATAGGTGGCTTACCGATTATGGAGCTTGACCACAGATGGCGCATGTCGGGTCCGCAAGGACATAACGATGAATGAGATTTGTTCCCACCTGGTGGGTGTCTGATAGACATCTCCATAAGAATACCTTATATCCAGGTGGGGTCGGTATCTCCCAGATGGAGGCCCAGAGAACCGCATTTGCATGGTGATTTGCTTGCTTCCTTAATTGTGATAGTGCTTTATACCCGGTTTTGGAAGAATAGTTACCTTGTCTATCCGCCATCAATTACTATTCATCTTTCCCCCTCCCTCTGAAAGGGGTACCTGGAGAATATTATTATAGTCCTCCTGTTGGAATAGTTGACCGATAAGAGGGGCGTCCCAACAACGAGAACTCGTTATCATAAGCGCCGCAACCGTGGCCCCTTGTAAAGGCTCCGAGGGGGACCTGAATCTCATCGTTTGGACCAATTAGCCATGGGATATGCATAATCTGGGTATCTCGTCCATCTCCGATAGCCAGTTTGAGAGCGCTTCGAAGCAATTCTTGAGTGGAGAAAATGCTATCCCATATGAAGCTTGGGTTCTAGCCTAAGGTTGCTTGGAGGAAGTCCACTTTGGGAAAATATCGAGATTTAATCACCTTAGTAACCAGCGCATGTGGTCTATGGATAAGGTTCCACGCCTGTTTCCAAGCAGTGTTGTATTGGAATCGTGAAGATGTCAGAATTCCATCCCCCCATATCCTTCTCCTGGCATAACTTTTCACACTCTTGCCATATTATCGGTTTATGGGATTTCCCTCTCCACCAGAACTTGGCTAAGGAAACATGGATACAATTTATAATGCGCCGCGGGACCCGAAACACATACATAACACAAATAGGGAGTGTTGTCAGGACTGATCGAACCATAACCTCCCAACCTGCCGGGGAAAGAAGTTTGCCGTCCCAGGATTGAATGCGGGAAATAATACGATAACCCACGTAGGCCATTGCTGTATTCCTATTCTGAACAATCACATTATGCACCCCTAAGTACATGGAAGAAGTTGAAATCTCCGCGATGGACATTATATCACATCATTCACGTCGTGCATTATGCATAGTATTGGGACTGAATAAAATGGACGACTTGTCGAGGTTCAATGTCTGGCTGGAAACATGAACAAAAACTATCAGAATGTCACGAACATGAGATGCATCTGATGTAGTGGCCCTACAAAATACATAGTAGTCATCCGTGAAGAACATGTGGGTATCTCCGGAGCTCCCTTCACTATGCGGACTCCTTGGATGTGACCCTTCTGTCGAGCCCGCTCAAGAAGAATTGACAAGCCCTCCCTATATAAGAGGAACAGGTAAGGGGATAGAGGATCCCTTTAGCGAATTCCTATGGACGGAGTAACCCGCGGCGTCTCCCGCCCCTAGATGATATCGAATAGCTAATTGTTCGCATACAACACGCCAATAGAGCAATCCAGTCATCCGAGAAACCGAATTGGTGCATAACGGTTAATAAATAGTCCCATTCTACCCTATCATACGCCTTGCTCATATCCAACTTAAGAGTCATTTACCCAATTGCCCCTTGCATCTTATGCCACATGTAGTGGATGACCTCAAACGATATGAAAATGTTGTCATGGATGCATCTCCCCGAGATGAATACGCCTTGAGCCTCCTATATAACACACTATAGAAAAGGCTTGAGCCGGCTAGCCGATACTTTAGATAGCATCTGAAATATTACATAACATTACAGAAGGCTATCGACCGTAGGTCCGTGATCCGATCCGAGTCAGGCTTCTTTTGGATAAGCATCCCAGAGGTGGCATTCAAGGTTGCATCAAAACTGCTCGTATGAATAACTACTTGAATGAACCGAATGACTTCCTCTACTACAATCGGCCAGTAGTGCTGATAGAATCGCGGGTTGAGCCCATCCGAACCTGGAGACTTGTCTGGTCCCATTTGAAAAACAGCTTCCAGAATCTCAACTTCTGACCGAGGGGCCAATAATTAAACATTTTGTGCATGTGTGATTCGAGACATCAACAGAATCGGAAAGTGCTCCAAGTTCAGAGAGCTCATAGAGAAAAGGACCCGAAAGTATTCAATGATCAGCTCTTTTATACCCATATCCCAGGTAACCGACTGACCCAGGGAATTTCGAAGAAAGACCACCACACTTATTCTTCATCGGTACGATGTGGCTGCTTGAAAAAACTTGGTGTTCCTATCACCCTCGGTTAGCCAATGTTGTTTAGCTCGTTGATACCAAAAGCCTCCTAGATACACAGTACCCGTCCATACTAGATTTGGATTGCTTCACATCGGTTAATACCTGGCCGATCCACCCGAGCATTCATCTCTGCAATACGTCGTTCCCACCGTATAATGTGATTGATGTTCTTTTTGAAATGCGATTTTCCCCAATTGTCCAGAGTTGAGCCTACGTTGTTAATAACATCCCGGATTGGGAATAAAGGGTTTTCCCCGTTTTTCTTGAACAAGTACGAAGGTTCTCGCGTCCATGGGGATTGAAATATGAATTTGGGAGGCTCCCGGTGTCTCACCTTCCGGGCTAACGATAAGAGGATAGCCCAGTGGTCGGATGTGGTCGTATTTGTATTGTAGAGATCTACGTCTGGGAGAGAGTAGTAAAACAGACCTAAAATTAGAGCTCTATCCAATCGGGATTGAATACGGGCCCCATGAGTACGTCCTCGTGACCATGTGAATTGATTCCCAAGAAGAGGAACGTCAATAAGGTTCAGGTCGTCTAGAACGACTCGGAAATCATCATCCAAGTACGAAGGTACCCTTCCCAAAGTCTCATCATTACCCAAAATTTCGTTAAAATCTCCAATCAATACCAGTTTGGGCGGGTCGCTGGATGTAGTTGTTTAAAGGGGGTTCCAAGTTTGGTGTCGAAGATCCCGACGAGCTTCCCCATAAATGCCAGTTACCCACAAATCCTCATAACCCACGGCCGTGACTTCAGCGTCAATGTAGTGGTAATCCCATGTCTGGATGCTAACATCCACCCCAACAACACAAAATAGGGCCAAGCCTCGTCCCGTCAACGACTTCGGAATGCAATAGTGTCCCTAAAACCCTAGTGACCAGGATAATAGGTGACAATCATGTCCGTCTAAAATAGTCTCAGATGGTAATAGAAGATGTGTGCAGTGGTCCCGTAGGAGATGCTGCTTGTGAGGACGGGTACCCATACCTTGATAATTCCATGATAGAATGTGGAAATCAGTCTTCTCAATGATTGGGTTTGGCAACAACCCAGGGCCCGAACCAGGATCCCCTCGCTGTTGACATTGGGGAGTAGCATGAAGCGGAGGCGGAGACCTCAGCGTGGGTAGATATAAATCGATCGGGGGGATCACTCGACAAAAAGCTTGAGGTCAAAGGTGGAGATTGAATCGGTGGTGGAGGTTGAGTGACGAATGGCTGATTGCCATTGTGGTGGAGAAGGACCAGACCTTGGTCGGGAGTGACGTCGACGCGAGGCCTGTGCTATCGGCGCGAAAACCCTAACAAAGAGAGAACTCTTTCTTCTTTAGTTCAAAAAAATGCATACGTTAAAAATTGGTTACATACAGTAAGATGAAAGCATCCCGACAACTTTTTACATAATAATAGATTAGTGTTTTACAATTTTAAGGAGAGATTAATAAAAACTAATTTTTGAAAATAAATGAAGGCTATAAGAGCGTGTACGGTAATGAGGTTCATATGAAAAGGTTTACAATGCTAATTGTACATAATTGTGAATTTGAACCCCTTACAGAGAAAGCCTTCTACAGTGTGGGTTCATAGTGTTGACTGGATGGTTGGTTGTTGTTCGTTTTCTCAATTCAAAGTGTAAATCAATGTTTTCTTCGTGATCAAAGACATTAAATAATTGTTTTAGAACAATATCAACTTAATGACTATAAATTTTTAAATTTTAGAAACCGTTTGCAAAAATAGGGTTTATTAAAGGCCACGTGGCGCCTTCTGATTGGTCTCAATTCAAGGTTAATGGTTTAGTGAATCACGAACCGCGAGTCACACGCTAGCCATACCCAATAGTGCGACTCGCGGTTCGTGAGTCACTAAACGCAAACTCTGAATCGTGTAGTAAATCGTAATGCTTTAGGCGCTCTAAATAAGGTTTGATGTTTTTATTTGATTTTTTTTAAATAAATCTAAAATATTTTCTATTAATCTTTTGGACTCATATATTTCATTTTAGTAGGTCATTTTAAAAACGATTTCAGCAGGTGTTTATTTCAATATTTATAACTATTTTATTATTTTTTAACCTTAATATTTTAGTCCGACAAAGACTAAGACCTACCATAGTAGCGTCGAAACGGTGTCGAAACGCGTCATTGAATCGTATGGGTTGCAGATTCCTATCGTCGAATCTATGCTGTAGAGTCGGGCCACCGTCGAATCTTCGAAACCCCCGAATCGACGTCGATGGATTTGTAGAATCTAAAGCTGGTCTAATCAATTGATTCATGCCTAACAAAAATCGACCCCAACGAATCTTCGGTTGACGCGTGGCGTGGAAATTGAAACCGGAATTGAATATCGGTTTTAAATATCGAACGACCAAAGCGTCTTCTTCACGAATCCTCTACGAATTAGAAGTGGTGTTTCTCTGACCTCCTTCCTCCACTCACACCCGATTCTTCCATATTGTTTTCGTCAACCTTCTGTTTCTCCTACCCACTTTCCAGCACAGGCGTAATTCCTAGTTGTCAGAAGCAGCGTCGTTTCTCCCGACCGAACTAAGTCACAGAGCTGGGATAATGGTTGGTTCCAAACATTTGACAAACCCTCCCGAATTCAACATGTTCGGTGACGTTTCACCACCACAAAGTCGTCCTGAGGATTTTCATGACGCTATCAATATAGAGGAAGTCGAGTGTGGGACTTCATGCCTAATTCGTAGCATTACTATGACGACGAGGAGATGAACTAGGTGCAGGAGCCGAAGGCATACGTCCTGTCACCACCGGAGCAACGAACATTGCCAACAACCCTTGTATTGAGCCGCTACAACGACAACTTGGGTTCAGTATCGCCATTCTTCAATGGAATGACGTACGATGACCTAAGGACTTGTGAAGCGGGAACGGGATCAGGCTATACAGAAACGGGCTCAGACTATACAAGGACGGGCTCAGGCTATACCGGGATGGAAGTCCCTACAGTCCAACATCCAAGTACCACGTCCGTGTCCCACCACTTCCTCCACTGGAGACGGAGGCCGACACATCGTCTCTTGGTCATCTGTACCGGAAATGGACACGAGTGAAGGAGATGCCATTGGTCTCAGTATGGTTGAAAAACTCCGAGAACTCGGAGCGTGAGGCTGATTAGTTGGCAACTACATTTTGGGACGTCATCCACCGTGAGTTCGTCCAAGCGACGATCCAAACACATCAACATGATCGAACAATGAAGAAATGCAAGAATCATTGGAGCGTAACTAACCGAAAAGTTAAGATGTTCTAAGTTTGTTGGTCTAAATTTAAGGACATCTACGAATCCGGTAGATCCGATGAACATGTCACGAAGGATGGAGAGAGGGACTACTTGAAGAGATACAACCACGTCTTTGCTTGGAAGCACTGGTGGAAGCTCGTGCGAGAGAAGCCATGCTAGCAACATCGTTTCGAGAACGAGTTCTCGACGACAAACGGTGACTTCATCGGGATTGAGGATCGGTGCACACAAAGAACTCCCGACCTGAGCAACCCAATGTCTCAGATGGACATGCTCGCTGCCGTTGTTGAAGATGCCGATGTTCCACGGTCAGGACCAGTCCGTAGGCGCCGCCCTATAGGTTGAAATACCGTAAAAGCTAGGAAAAGGAAGGGAAAAGAGATGTCCGATAGTCCTACCTATGTCGCACTGGACGAGAGCTGGAGGGCCATTAAGCATGAGCGGTCAGCACAACAACTGGCCTATGAGTCCCTTATGCGGGAGTCCACTTACTCCAGGAGAAGGATACCTCCAATATGGACCCCGAAGATTTGACAACCCATCTGTTTTTTCTCCACGACATGGCCAAAAGGATTTCAAGATTGGTTTGATATATTGTTCAGTGGTTTTTGATAATACCGAATTGTGCTCTTTGTACTCGGCCCATTAAATATTATTCTACGTTATTTATGTTTCAGGATGCTGGGGAGGTTTATCATTTTATCGCACAACGCTAACAACATTCCACCAGAGAACTACAACAACGCGTAAAACAGTCCACCGGATTTGTACCAAAAAATAACGACTAAATTAGGGAAGCGGGAGAAGAATTAATGAAGTTTTTTTTTTGTAATTTACATTCAAGTCGAACTATTAAACATTCAATCCGTCAACATTTCAATAAAACCAAGCATAACATTACACGTCATCTATTCAGGGTCCAATTAGGTCTAATTGTCATTGTGACCAACTGAAGATTAGACTACGCTTCAAGGTTTATTTGAGGTCTAATAAGAGGCTAATTCGAAATCTAAAAAAACGTTCAATTAAATCAGAATTAGATTGATCCGATCTAATCCCAATGTGGATGGTATAAAAGAATGTGATGCTCTAATGATCAGCTTCTCTTGCTCTAATAGCACCAAGTCCATAAAACTTGAGAGCCGCCTGTCACAAGTTTGTATGGATCTTTTTCAGCTTACTGGATTTTGTTTTTCTTATAAAAAAATTGTATTATTAGAAAAATACGAGTTGCAGCTCTCCCCTCTTCACGCAAGCTAGGGTTAGGGTTTTGTGAAAGTTTACCTTCGACAAAAAAACTCATGGCATCCACGAGTGATCTTGATGAAGGTGAGGCGTGTTTCGACGCCGAGTTGTCCGGGAACCAAGTAGCCCGAAGCGGATTGTGTAGGAGCAAGAGGTAAGCGAGGAAACGGGGACGGGTTCGCTGTCGGTTTCCAAGGAAGGTGGCACGTTTACGCCGGTAGAGGCGATGACACCGTGGGGAACAAGCACATCCCCGATGAGGTTTTCGGCCCAGAGGTCGGAGGAGAAGGTCCGGGGCGAGGGGGCTGGTTCCACTCGGCGGCGAGGGGTGTTCGACGTACCCCAGCGAAGGGGCTGCGCCCAAGGAGGCTGGGCGGTGGCCCGGCGGGGAGAACACATGATGCCGGGAGGGGTTTGAATGGCTATCGTCCCCGACGGGCACGGGCGAGTCTGTCAAGGAGGGGGAGGAGCTCTTGCTGATCGTGGTGTCATCGGATATGGGTGTCACGCCGGAGGAGTCGCCGGAGGCGCTGACGTGGAGGAGAAGTAATTGGAAGGGTTTGGCGCGAGACGACGACGCTAGGGTTTCAGAGGACGGGTTGGGCCAAGAATGTGGGGATGTGGGCCTGGGCCGGGGACTCCTTGCGGACGGGCGTTGGGCTGGGCGGACTGGACTAGAGTGGTTACCACGGGCTGGGCAAGGAATGAGCCGATGAGATCAGCCCACAGGTGTAACGGGCTGGACCCGGGGTGGGCCAGGTGATGTGGCGCACTAGGCTGCCAGGTACGGGGCCGGGGCGGGGCGCAATGGGCCTCCTCAGACTAGGGTCTGCTTGGTTGGGCCGATGGAAGGGTCGGCCGGGTCTGGGGCTGGGGCGGGGCAAACCTGAGTCAATCACAGGCGGGTTAACCCGCCTGGATCTGACTTTGACCCGATCCGATCGGGTAACAAGGGTGGGTCGGATCCGACTGTTGGGTTCGGTCTATCTAGGGTCCCGGTTTGTCCGGAAAGAGAATTTCGAGGCTCTAGGGAGCAGGTCGGGGATCTGGGGTCCAAAATGTCTTCGATGCATATCAAGGAGTTGGTGGTTCCTACCATGGAAGTCTCAGGTCGGGGTTCTCAGTATCAGTACGCACTGGCTGCAAAGGTACTAACGTCAAAGAAGTTTTTTTTGGAAGTCCTAGGTGGCTCGAATGGAGGACTTATGGGAAATGAAGGTAGAAGCAAAGTCCCTAAAAGGGGGGTTGGTTGCGTTCTTTTTCCAGTCGGCTAAGGAGAGAGCGAGGGTTCTGCTAGGGGAACTATGGGCTTACTGGGATTCTTTGGTGTTATTCACCGATCTGAGAGCCCACATGCAGGCAGAGGATCTCAGCTTCCACAACTTTTCTGTTTGGGCTAGGGTGTCTAACCTGTCGGTGGGAGCATGAAATAAAGAGGTGGGCTTCCGGATAGGGAATACACTAGGGGTCTGTCAGGCGGTGGATGTGGACAAGTCGGGGCTCTGCTGGGGAGATTTTATGAAGATCATGATTAGGGCCGACATCCGAGTTCCACTGCAGAGTCAGATCTGGTTCCGGCAGTCGGAGTTTCAGGTACACACTATCCTCCACGTGTCGTACAAGCATATTCCAGATCACTGCTTCAGTTGTAGTTGTGCGGGTCATCTTTTCCCGGTGTGTCCGATCTTGGAGGTGTTCGGGGGCCATCGCTAAGGGCCCCGGCTGATCCGCGATCGGCTTTGGAAAAGGCTAAACATGGGAAAGCTACCCCGGGGACGAATTGAGATTACCTGGGAGGAGCTGCTAGGGGAGCGCCTCGTTACTCGAAGCCGCCAACGCCCCAACAGAGCCAGGAGAAAGGGGGGCGCAGGGACCAAGAGATCCGTCGTCAAGAATTCCAGGCAGGATGACTTCCTAGGGAGCATACCACATCACTCTCCGGGAAGAAGAGGCTAGAGAGAGATGGGGAGACTGAGGAATCGGAGTGGTCGACGACATCCGATGGGGCGTCAGGCACATCAGCGGCAGGGGGCCACAAACACCCCCGCCTCCAGGAATGAGATTCTGGGGTCACAGGGAGGGGTCGATCGACGGTACTATCTCCTTGGTAGTACGGTGGCAACGGTTCCGCCAACTATCAACATGATTCTCCCTTATCAGTTCGGGGTCAGCACTCCCGCGTTTAGGAGCCCTACAAATATCAGTCAAGAGAGGACGACGCACGCTGACTTTCCGGGGGAGATATCGGTCCACCACTACACATTCTCCACTTGGTCTGCTCGATCAGTGTCTTTCGGTTGGCGCATGCTGTATCGGTGTCTTCGGATGCTACCACAGTTCCCCCACCCCCGACCGCCCTTATGCCCAGAGCAACAATTATTTTTCAGTCATTGTTTTTCAATATTACTCTAGTTATTGGTTTGTACGGTGAAAACAACTTTGCGATCATCGGAATGCTTTAACTAATAATATTTTCATTCCTTCCAAAAAATGTGATGCTCTAATAGTGGCAAAATCGGAGAATCCAGGAAAAAGATGGGCAAAATACTAAATTTGGAGTTTTAGTTTCTACTATCGTAGTTGGGATGATCTGTGGAAGGTCCACTCCTTTTCAGAGTCTGCTTTTTCTCTAATCTGGGCGAGAAAAACAGAGTCTTTTCAAGAGCTGACCCTTACGTGTGATCCAGGAACTACTGGGTATTTGTTTCCTCCGAAAATTTACTTCGATTCTTCAGGGAAAATACTAGTTAAATCTCGTTAAATCTGATATGGGTCTGGCTCAATACGTCAACTCCATCGACTGGGAGCAGGAAGCATACCCAGCCTATGAAGATTTCGCGGTGCTCCCTCTGTTTGCTCTGTTTTTCCCCACTGTTCGCTTCTTCCTCGACAGATTCGTCTTCCAGGTTCGTCGTTGTGCATTCAGTTGGGGTTTTTTTCTTTCTATTTCTTCGAATTTTTATGTATGAGTAATTATTTAAGAAAAAAATTCAATTTTTATTGGACCATTTATGAGCTGACACTCTTGAGTACTTTTAGTAAATCCAGATGGGTCCTTCACTTGTGTTTTTTTCTGTATCGGATCCTAGTTATTGCATTTTGGGTTCGACTGAACTGTAAATTGTCTATAAATTTTTGTGCATCTTACTATGAGAGTTCAGGAGGTAGGTGGGTGCTATTATGTGAATCTGTACGCTGAGTTTTTGTATCTTGATGTTGACTTTTTTCATAAACTTTTGCTGACTTACCTTATTTGCCAAATCTGATTAGAGTTTGTTTGGGTTGATATTTATCTGCATTGTGATATCATCTCACATTGTAGGCTCGTGTTTATTGCAAAGCTTGTCCACATGCTTCTTTGCAACTCTATTATGCTCATGGACATGGTCATCAAAATTTACAGTTGCTGTTAGTCTTGTTTGGCATAATGGATTCCGGTTCACTCTTTAATAGATTCAATGATATATTGTCGGCCAGCATCATTCAATCATGTTCTCATTGATGCATCTACTTCGACTAAAGTGTGTGGTTCAATGACATCTGAAATAAATTACTTAGGGAATGAAGTTTCCACAAAATGATAGATTCGTTTGGATCCCTTTCTCAAAAATGAAGTTTGAACTACCAATTGCCTTATATTAACCATCATGAACCTACAAAATGAACCTGTAGGACTTCAGATATTTGCAAGTCTGGCTAGCTTGGATCTGAAATCAACAACTGATTTGTCTAGTTAGGTAAAAAAAAATCGCGAGAACACTGAATAACTCCACTGTATAACACTTTATGGAAGGGATCTAATGTGGCCCATGGAGTTAGATGAGCTTATCATCTCATTGGAGGGTAGGGAGCAAGAAGTTGTCCTTTTGGCAAGAGACGGTAATTGGAGCCTCTTCAAGCTTACTACCCGCATTAATGATTTGAGTGAGCTTCCTTACAACATTAATTTAGGAGGTACGTATATTTATCATAATTTATAACAAAAATCAAAATAGAGCTGAACTTTTGGTTCCCTTATCTTGGAGGGTAAGGACTTAGGAGGCTGTAGGAGGTCTTCACTTTGATCAAAGTGCTTGGGATCTTAAACCAAGTAGTCACTGGTGAGCAAGTCTATATTTTGGATAGATGGAAAAAATTGTATTAGTATAATTTCCTTTTAGTACAATTGATGTATGTTGTTCTATTCTCCTCTCCCTTTGTTTCACTCAACCCACATTGATAAATATTTATTTATAGTTATGTAAAGATGTAGCTGTTTTCATGTGGATGGTGTACCTCATTTTGTTTCAGATGTTTGTCATTCCCTTGCCGTTAGATTTTTAGGTTGTCATGTTAGTCTGAAATGAACATCGGTGTTGCAGAAATTGGGGCAACGATTGATTTTTGGAAGTTGGAGTAAGATGATGGATGTTGCGCCGGATGAGAGAAATAAGAAGATAAGGAAGTTTAAGGAGTCGGCCTGGAAATTTATTTATTTTCTCTCCGGGGAGTTTCTTGTTCTATCTGTGACATACAATGAGCCGTGGTTTACAGATACAAGATACTTTTGGGTAGGACCGGGGGATCAAGTATGGCCTGACCAAAAAATTAAGTAAGATTTCCTGCAAGAGACTTGGGGTTTGGGACCTTGATTGATGAAATATAATGACTATGTGTGTTGTAAATCCAGGTTGAAGTTGAAGGCAGTGTATATGTATGCAGCAGGGTTTTACACCTACTCCATATTTGCTCTGATATTCTGGGAAACAAGGCGTTCTGATTTTGGGGTATCCATGAGCCATCATGTTGCCACAGTCATTCTCATTGTGCTGTCTTACATATTTGGGTATGTTGCATTGGACTTGTTTATTGTTGCAGGTTGCTTGGTCATGCAATAATGTGTTTCCTTGTATTGTATTGCAGGTTTTCTCGTGTTGGTTCAGTTGTTTTATCTCTTCACGATGCAAGCGATGTGTTTCTTGAGATAGGGAAGATGTCCAAATACGGTGGTGCTGAAGCAATGGCTAGCTTTTCCTTCATTCTTTTTGTTTTGTCTTGGATCTTACTGCGTCTCATTTACTACCCGTTCTGGATCCTTTGGAGCACAAGGTTTCTATAAGTCGATTCATGTCATTCATCTCATCACCCTTGACTTTATCCATCTCATGTATCTCTTCTGACAGCTATGAAGTTCTTCTTACTTTGGACAAAGAAAAGCACACGGTGGAAGGACCCATTTATTACTACACTTTCAACACGCTCCTCTATTGTTTGCTTGTTCTTCACATATATTGGTGGGTGCTGATATATCGGATGCTCGTTAAACAAATCCAGGCAAGAGGCCAGCTCAGCGACGATGTTCGATCTGGTAAGCAAGAAACATGTTAATGTAAATGCATGCTCTTACAAGCAACCTAGAAACTAAACTAACTAGACCTATGAGTTTGTTTATTCGGTTGTTCTCTTCTGCTCATCTACTTTTTGTTATGCATTACAGATTCCGAAGGTGAAGGTGATCATGAAGATTGACCGCAAACCAAAATGACTGGCTTCAAAGGTGTGTGTGAATCTCATCTATCATAGTGCATGCAATTACCTGAGTTTGTCATTCAAAACAGTGAATATAGTTAAAGTTTGATGAATAGATGCTATGCTAAGTCAACATGCTCCGATTGCTACTTAAAACACAACGAGATGACTCTGTTCTCGTCTGTAATTTCTGCTGCAGGTGAGATGGCGCAAAGGTTTAGGTATCCAAGGTGTTCTTTAGCGGAAAACTAATGGTTGTGATCCCAAAATCACCTCACAATTTGAGGGACTGTACATGGATTTTGAGATCGGGCATGGTCATGGTGGTTTACACATTTCAGAACAGACACAAGAAAAGTTTATTCTTTACAGGTTCTTACATTTCAACTGTTTTCGTCAGTTTAAACTCTTTTTTTAATTGATGCCTGTTGTAACATAAATATAAGACTAGAACAAGAACTGTGACCAAAACATGAACTGTAAAATATAAGAAAGACAAGGTATGTGTTGTGTTAAGATCCGCCCATAACAAATCTGTTAGATAGCTATTTATAGAAAGTAAAAACCATCTTTACCTAATATATATTATTAAGTACATACATTTTATATATCATCAACTAATCAAAACATTTTATAGATTTTATTAATTTTTCATTTTTTTTATTTTGTTCATTAAAAAAAAGTAAATTCGGCACAGATCCAGCTTTGACTAGTAAATCCAGAGGAATGTGATTTCACTAGAGACAACCATGAAAGGAGATCAGGACTAGATTCAACTATCAGACAAGATCGATCCTTCCTATCGTCGAATACCAGAAAAGTCATAGGGTTCTCGAATTTGATCTTGCTCCTATAGGCCGGTGGTTACATCGGTGGTTTAGGGTCCATCCATCAAAGAATCGTGTGAGTACGCTCTACAAATATTTTCACGTGCCTTAATTTACATGTTTCTGATTTCAATATGGGCACAAGCAGTGCTTTAGAATCGTAGGGTTTATGATCGAGCTACTCAATGAAATGCGTTTTTAAGATATTACGCTGTGCCAAATTTAAGTAAATGGGTTACTAGAATTTTTTGAGATTCATTGTTATGATGCTATGGCTTGCATAAGTAAATAACACATAATTATGACGTGTTGAATCATAGTCGGTGTTCTATATTTGCTATCTAAAATTTGGTTTTGGGTGCATACTTTTTAGATTTCACAGCTTTGTTTGACCTAATACATAATTCTCAAGAAAACCGAGAGTAGTAACGTTTGATTATGTTAAAACATGAATCCACACATATATGACATATGATGATTTTAAGGTTATAAGATTAAAGTATACTTTTGTAGTTGAGAGATAGATACTCATGCTCTTATTAAATGGAGTTTTCCTATAGTGGGTTATCCAATGTTAATATTCATTAACATCTGTGATGTTAACTTAGATCCTTATATGCATGATCATTAAAATGTGATCTCCTAATCAAGCATCACATTGGTTTTAACTATCGTGCTCGGAGAGATGATTACGTTGTTTCCTCTCTAGAGCTACAGTACAAGGTTCATCTGTTCATCGTTTCATAAGCCAATGCCTTCTTCTTCATCCATAATTTCTCCTCCAAGATCCAAAGCTTTCAGACAACCGAGGGGTGGAGGGTCGATTCAATCAACAAAGGTCCTAATAGGGAGTGGAGACGTCTAAAATCAGTGAACGACAGAATTGAGAGGCAAGAAAGGAAGGTAGAGTCTCAGAATGAAGATTTCAGATTGTTTGTTCACAATCTTCCCCCACAAACTTCGAGCATCTGGTTACAAAATTTGTTTTTAGAGTGTGGGGAGATCGTTAATGTGGAGACACCCTCTAACCCCAACACTAGAGGGAAGTGGTTTGGATTTGTTTCTTTTAAATTCAGAGAAGGCTTTGAGAAGGGGATCCAAATATTTAATGGTTACGTTCTTAAAGGCTTGGAGTAAAGAGAGGGGTCAAAGGAAACAATTATCCAACTTAAATTGGAGAAAGAAGAGTCATGAGGTAGCGGATACTCTCATTGTTTTTCCTAGAGGGAAAGTTGTTGAAACTCATAGAAGATGGTTGAATTAGGGACATCTAGCAATTATACACAACAACCTCTTAGTAGAGGCTATTATGGAAGACTTCAAAGTTGAAAGAGGCTATGATATAGTCATAAAATCTCTTGAAAACATGATAGTTCTTCTACATTTTTCAGAGGAAGAGGTTGAAAAGGAGGCTATGAAGGATAATGCTATTTGGCTACAAACCTGGATGTTGGTGATCAAAGATAAAGAAAAGCTTTGTAAGAATAGAGGGAAATTTACTTGGTTAGCTTTATATGGAATTCCAATACTGGATTGGTGTGTTGAAACATTCGAAGCAACTACTGCAGATATTGGGACCTTGGTCTATGTTCATCCTGCTTCAACTTTAAGTGTATACCGTGATCTTGCGTATGTTCAAATACACTATCAAGAGTATTTCAAGGTTTATAAAGAGTCAAAGTTATTGCTAGAAGATCATGAATTTAATTTCATTCAGTGGTTATTTCTGTGGTTCTTTCCTGCTCACTTCTCAATTCGTTGTCTTCTGATTCCTCTTCTTCTGAGTCAGGAAAGCTGGATAATTCTTTGTCCAGTGAATTTAATATCATTCTCACTAACGATTCAAACAAAAAGTTAACTCCTACTATAAAAGACTTCATTGCTCTAGAAGGTGGTGATTTCGTAACTCAAAAGATTGTGGTTGGAACAAGCTCTCATATTGCTATGGAGGTCGGTGAGTTATTAACTCAGAAGATTGTGGTGGAAACAAGCCCTCCGATCATCAATAACCAGTTCTTGGGGTCTAAGGAATTAGACTTTCCTTCATTGATTGTTTACAACCCAATCTTGAATAACATTATTCCTCAGCTCTTCACGAATTTTCCAGTTTTCGTTCAGAGAGGCTTTCATAGCTCTAGATACGTTTGATGAGGAAAATACTGTTAGCATTGTTACCGTTCCAACAACTATTGTGGAAGATACAATACCCTCCCTCAAATTAGTTGGAGAAGATGGGACTTTTAAGAGACAACAAGGACAAAAGGGATCATTGGAAGTTGTTACCATTGATGAGGAGGAGGTTAAAGCTCCTCTAGTTGCAGAATTAAAGCCCAATGTGTAGACTGCAGTCCTCAAAATTTTGATTTTGGAGGAAGCCATATATTCAAAATCACCTACTTGGGACTCTAATCCTTTAGGTTCTTCTTCATTAAGTAAAGGCCCCATTATTAAGAAGAAAAGAGACAACAGTTCTGTAGCATATAATACCAGGTCAAAAAAAAAATCCCTCCTTATTGAGGAGTCTTCTTCTTGTATAAGGATCATTCAGAAAAATACTCAGTCATTTAAACCTGGGGGAGCTGGTACATGAGATTATTGTAAGGTTTTGGGCTTGAAAGCTTACATTACAGATGATCTAGATGCATAGCAATTTGATAATCTAAAAAATGAAGTTAATCAGGCAGTTGGTCTAGATGCTAACTCTGATGATGATTTTTGTGATCTTGAGAATGTAGAGGAGGGCAATACTGAGGACTCCTTCATACATTCTCTCCCCACTCAAAGGTTAGCATCTCTATGAGGATTCTCTCATGGAACATGAGATGATCCTCTTCTAGACAAAAAAGAAGGGCCTTAAGAAACGCGTGTGTCAAGCAACACTTATATATGATTTTGATACAAGAATCTAAACTCTCTACTTTGCCTGATTAGTTTTTATTTATTTATCTAGTTGTGGGCTTACTCAGTCTTGGGAGGCTATTTTATACCTACAATTAGTGATTCTGGTGGAGTCATCACTCTTTGGAATAAGGAGCTATTTGAGGTTCATTTTTATATTACTGATGAGCATGCTTTGTATTAGCCTGGGAAGTTCTTGCCTTTGTATTATAACATCACTATGATAAATATTTATGAACCTTGTTCAGTGTCAGCAAGGACTTAGTTGTGGACTGATATTAGGGGTGGGCATCGGTCGGGGCCCGACAATATTTTCATTATCCGTAACTCAAACCGGGAGGACCGGTTACCTAAAATCCATAATCGGCATCGCACCGGGTTCCAACGGCCAACCTAAAAACCGACCGTCATAGAGCCATCTGGTTACGGTTTTTAACCAGTCTTTTGGGCTTTCTTTTAGGCCTTCAATTAAAACCCAACATAGAAAAAAAAACCCATTAATTTCATGATATTATTGTTCACATCAAGACAATAAATCCTAATTACCATCTCTTAGAACCAAAAATGGCAAGCATCTTTGCTACAAATCTTAACCATGTCGAAATAAATGCATTAACATAATAACGAATGAATAGTGTTTACTTCACAACAAAACATTTAATTTATTTTAAATCTTGTAATACTATAACCATCAAATTAGTAAAACAAAACATAAACATTTTTATATACGCACCTAAAGTCGGTCGGTCGGTTTTTTACCGGTTTGGAAGATAAAAAACTGTATCCACCTAAATGTTGTCGGGTTGGTATTTTTTTAACCGTAACCGTCGTTGGTGACACCGTTTCGGGTGATTCCGGTGATGGGGACGGCCAGTGACGGTTAGTTTTCGATGACGGCCGAATATTTGCACAACCCTAATTGATATTGGGTTGAAAGTTTCAATTTCATACAGTGCTTTCTTAGAGGCTGGAGATTTCAATGCCATTCTGGATCATACTAAGAAAACTGGTCCTTCATTTTCTTCTACAAGTCTCAAAGAATTCAGAAATTTCTTACACAATTTGGGGGTTGTGGATTTATAGTTCACTGGAGGTAAATATACATGGTTTGGTACATGCCTCAAGGATTGACAGATTCTTGGTGACTCCACAAATCATGACAGTTTTCAATAATCTATCACAAACTTCTCTTACCAGATGCTTGCCAAATCATAAGCCTATTCTTCTCAGCAATTCTTTTGTTGATTGGGGGCCAAGAACCTTTAAATGTACTAGTGCTTGGATATCTCATCCTCTTTTCTACTCAGACATAAATACTTTTTTGGAATTCTATTCAGGTTTCTAGCTCTTAAGCTTATGTGTTATAGTTTAAATTAAAAGCATTGAAAAATTTCTACAAAAGTTGGAATATAAATACTTTTGGCTGGTTAGATAAGGAGATAAAGTCTCTGAAGTTGGAGATCAACTCCTTGGATAAACTAATAGAATGTAGGGAGCTTACTGTTCTTGAGATTGCTCATATGGTCTTATTCAATGCAGAATTAATCCAGAAGCTTAAGCTACAAGCAAAGCTTTGGTGTCAAAAGCCTAGACACAGATGGTCTAAAGAAGAGAATAGGATTATAGGTGCACTAAATATTTTCATCTAGTGGCCAACTATACTTATTCCAAGAAGATTACTTAAATTGTTTTTTTTGATAAACGATGAATTTATTAATACTCAGACTTTCAATGTGGAAACTGAGAAAAAGATTCAAACCAAAAAATGGGGATCTAAAAACCTTTAAGAAAAACACAAACAAGTCTGTAAAGAAACTAAACAGGTAAAAAACAGAAAAAACACACAGAGCGCATGCCCTCCTTCACTGACTCCTTTCCACACGAGGATGTTATCAACAACAGAAGCTTCTTTCCAAAACGGTTAGCACACCTCCGACGCCCCATCCGAAGGAATGAAAGCCGACTTTCATCCCCACGTAAAACCGCAACCACGTCCAATTTTGTTATGTAACAACACGACATCTGGGATGTGTTTAAACATCACCACTCTAATACTCTGTCTCATTAGGACGACATTCATCCCCTTGATGTTCCGAGAGATGAATTTCACCAAATGATAATTGATCAGAGGGGAGGGAAGCGGGGAGCGACAAGCTGTCACCCTCATCTTCAGTCAAATATTCCTCTTCTGACTCGTCTCTAAAGGTTGAATCAAACGAGTCACCCACTTCAAAATCTAATGCTTTAATATGTTCATTTGTCGACCTAATTTCAGCCACTGCTTTCTGATTCAAACCTTGTAAAAATTTCCACTTGTGATCTCTCTTTGCACTTTCTCGACTTAATGACATGTCCTTTGTAGAATAAGACCTGAATACGACAGGCTGCTTAGGGTTGATCAGACACCTTCCTCTCTTAGTTTCATCACGCGTTCCTTGTGGCCCAAGTGAAGATCTAGACGGGCCCGAGCTTTGCAATTTAGCGGAGTAGGATGAGCTTCTCCAAGCCGAGTTCGCAGGCTCTTTCAATACAATTTGCTTATTTTTTGCTAGAGTAACCTTCTGGAATGGGGGAAACACAACCTGGTCTCCCAAAACACAGTTCAGGACACTGTTTTTCACCAGAATCACGAGCCAGACTTCTACGTATCTCTTTGGATTCAATCGGTTGAATTCGAATTGGGAAATTCAAACCTTTCACTTTCAGATTTATAATACGTTGCGTGGGATGGTCACAGGTTCGAATCAATAGATAATTACAATCCAAGTTTTTGAACGTTTCATCTCTTAGAGCCAGAACAAAATCTCCCACAACTTAACCAATTTCTTGAAGCAATTGCATACACCAACCCAAATGGGTACCCCCGTCACCTTAAACCACGAGACAATTCCTGCCTCATTCGACCAATCTGTAGCTCGATCCAGTAGAAGAAAATCAGATTTGCACCACTGCCACTTTGAGTTCAGAATATCGGAAGGACCACTTTATCAACTGAGAGAAGAAGAAACACACGATTGCCCGAATGTCTGATTTGGAGACCAAGCACACTTTCTTTACTGATCTTCTCTTTCAAAGAATCCACTGTAAATTCTATGTCAGCAATTCCCAAAACTCCCGATTGTGACCAAGGAGAAAGGTATTGAGAATTCATCCCTTTCACTACCGGAATTTGGTTCACTTTTGGTATCCCGATCCGGTCACAACCTCCCTTACCTGATTGGACTGTCTTAAGTCTCCATTCCTTTTCAACCACTTTTCTTCCCAATCTTTTGCTCAACTTCTCCGGCCAAGCAATGGATACAAAAAGCTTATATCCTTCAAACAACTTTCCATTCAATTTCGAAACCAAACCTAGTGCTTCCTCCTTTGAAATCAACGAAGCAAAACCAAAATAACTTCCCCCCTTATTGGCTCTCTTACTCACATAGATTATGGAAATTTCAGAATGCTTTCCCAACCAAGATCGTAAGGCTACTCGGTTTGTGTCAGGGGGAAAATTGCAAAGAAATTTTTTACAACGTTCCAATACATGTACCTTCTTGCTCGTCGAGTCCAGAATTCCCTGAGATTCAGCTGAGAGTTCTTCCTTGTGGTCGATTACTGATGGAGGCATTTCCTTGCTTACTCGACCACAAGTCCGAATTGGAGTCTGAGCTGATCCCTTTAGCCTGCAAATCACATACGTTAGTTTGGGCACTCGGAAAAGCTTCCCCTCTATCCACCTCTCCTGGTAATCCGGCTCAGAAGCAGATACAAAACCCAGAGACGCTGGTTTTTCCACCGTAGCGGTCTTCTCCACCGACATCGCCCCAAAAGTTTTTTCTTTTTCGCCGAATTGGGGATCCACAAACTCGAATCCTGAAGAATCATGCGCGACAGCCTAGTTTGGACCTTGGGTATTAACCGGACGACGAGAGCTGCTATTGAAAACACTCGCCGTAGTCGGCAAAACACGCCCTAGGTCAGTCCCAAATTCGCCTCACGCGCCGCGCGTTCACTCACATGCAACACAATTAAATGATCTTATTACTTAAATTGTTGAGGAGGGGAGGTCCTACTCTAGCCCTGGGGATAACAAAGAGGTGGAAAAACATCATTTAACCAATAGATCTAAGACACATACATCTGTTTGTATAGATCTCTCTTCTCTGCCCTTCAAATCCCTCTCATTGGTGTAGTCTTAATGGTTAGAACAACCATTCTCAGAGCTGGAAGTTTATAATGCAATTAAATCTCGCAGTGGGAAAAAATCACCTGGTCCAGGTGTATCTTGCAATGGGAAGCTCTAATTAATCTACTTCAGATCATGGGTTTTGGCTCTCTATGGATTTCCTAGATCTATGAATGTATCAAAGCTTGGTCCTCAATTCTCATCAATGGATCCCCTATGATGATTCTACCTTACAGAGAGGTTTAAGACAAGGGTTCTCCTTATGCCTTCTGCTATTTTCTCTGATTTCATAGAGTCTCCACCAACTTATGATCAAAGGGATTGAGTCAGGAATGTTCTCAGGAATTAAATGCAACAACCAGGGTCCTGAAGTTTCTCATCTTCAATTTGTAGATGACACTTTGATTTTTATTAAGGCTAGAAAGCAACAAGCTATCAACTTGAAACATACTCTCAAGTGTATGCAACGACCTATAGGTTTAAAGATCAACTTCCAAAAATCTAAAGTTCTTGTTTTAAATCCAAACCCAATCAGCTTGGAGGAGGTCACTGAAATCTTGGGTTGTAGTTCAGTTCAATTACCTTTTGAGTATTTGGGATTCCAATTAGGGGCCAATCCAAAAAGGAAGAAGACATGGTAACTAGTTGTGAATAAATTCTAAAAAAAGTTGGGACTGTGGCAAGCAAAATCTAGATCCTTTGGTGGAAGATTCACTCTCATTAAACCATCTTTTAGTTTCTGGCCTCTATATTATATGTCATTTTACAAAGCATCTAAGGGGGATATTGATGAGATGGAAAATGATAGAGAAGGTTTATTTGGAACGGGACAATCACAAAGAAGGTTCTTCATAAAGTCAGATGTAATTTGATTTGTATGCCTAAAAGTGCTGGTTGTTTTGGGATTAAGAATTTACATGTCATGAATAAGGCCCTACTAGCTAGGTGGTGGTGGAGATTTGGTCTAGAGAAGGATTCCTTATGGAAACGGTTATTATGTGCCAGGTATTGATGGGATTGCTCAACCTGGATTTGTCCAAGTTTTTGCTACATAATGGACAATGTTTTCTAAGACATACAAAAACACTTTTATCCTCTCCAAAGTTTGCTAATGCTTTTGGCATAGTAGGATTACAATGGTCAGTTGTTTCTGGTAATAAAATATTGTTTTGGGATGATGTTTGGCTCACAGACACCCCTCTCAAATTCAGGTTTCAAAGGCTATATCATCTAAGCCCATAGAAGAATGCTTTGGTCTCTCAATTCTGATTCGATGGTGATTAGATACTCTATTTTAGAAGGGATCTGAGGGGTGGAAATTTAACAATTTTATGTATTAAGACATTTGATCAATAGCGTTCATAGTCTAACAGTGGGTGATGACAAAGTTACCTGGGTATTGGATCATAAAGGGTTCACTGTACAAAAGATGTATCAAGCCTTGGATGAAACTTCAGAGTAGGAACTTGACTGGCCTACAACACTTTGGGATCCAATATTTCCTCATAAAGTTGCAGCCTTTGCTTGGCTAATATGCATGTAGGCTATATCCAAATAGTTTGTTTGAACTTCATAAACTCATAATTCAACAGGTACATAATGACTCTTATCAACTACTCTGGGCAATTTACAGCAAGTGACATTCCTTTTCCTTCTTATCTTGGATCAACGAGCCTCTTTTGTGTTACAAAAAGAAGAATTACAAGTTTCTTATGTTTTGGGAGCCTTTGCTCAAATTACTTGAGACACAAGGTGATGAGTAGGGATGACTATGCGTCAAAACCCTCTTCTAACCTGCATCAGGACACGATCATCAAGCAATATAGAGACAGTTAAGTACCGGTCGATCCCAGAGGGAGTAGAGGTATCACTAGTATTTTGCTAAAACATGAGGACGTGGGTTGTCACTTCCACATCCCCGAAAGGGAAAATAAAGAGCATAAAAGTAAATGATTTGTTTAAAGTTTGAAAATAAAGACAATTATGTACAAGCTACCACCTAAGACACACAACTTTCGATTCACACAAAGAGCCGGTCACGGGTAAAAGTAAATACGACTTCCAATTAACGCATGGTTTGGTTAACGATGGTTAAATCAAATAATTCTTTCCTTATGTTCTTAGAAAACTTAAGTTCCTATGTACACGGTATCATGAAATAAACCACATACTAGTCACGGGGAGAGGGCACAAAACCATTGCCCGGACCGAAATGCAAACAACCAATCATCGGAAAACAATAAAATAGAAATAGGGTGTAGTTCTACGATCTTGAGCGAAGCTCGGTCAATCATCGAATGAGAGATAACGACAACGAATGCATGTCACTCTCGCTACCAACTACCACAAGTAGAGATAGCTACACCACTCGACGAATCAACTCAGCTACGCCTAGTTCACTTCCTAATTCCCAAATACCATCAATAGCAATTAATACAAGAAATCAGGTAGAACTAAATAGAGGATCGACTCACGATACTCTGGTACTATACTAGCATGAGAGGACTCTAAATAAATGTCGAATCTACCCAGCTACGCCTAGTTCAATCAACCTATCGACCGAATAAATCGATCATCAATGAGAACTAAATAGAGCAATGAATCACGAAGCTTTGGTAATACAAAAGCATGAGTAAACTCTAAACCATGGACGAATCTACTTAGTTATGCCTAGTTCACTTCTCGAATATCAAACACCAACAATCAAGATGGCACCAATAATCAAGTTGAACTAAATAGAACCTCGTTCTAGTAATACACAAGCGTAAGAAAATTCTATAAAAGTGAAATCCCGTCTCACATTAGATCGAATCATGGATCGCTCCAACATTAATCTACATAGCGCACGAAACACTTAGGGAAAATCCCCAAATCGTTCGGTCGACTTGAAACACACAAGAGAATCGAGAAAACACATCCTAACATATTTCTATCTCGTCAATAGGAAATCTAGACAAAAATATCGGAAATCCTAAATAATTTCACTAAATGGCTAAAGTTTGCATTTTTATGAACTCTAACCTAGAACTTGATATACACGCAAGAGATGAAATAGCTAGCACATGAAATCGTGTTTTAAAATCATGAAAGTTTCGAACACAAAGTAAGAAAATCATGCTTGAACATCGATTAGCTAAAATATAGATAAATACTCATACAAGCAAGTGGATGCTATGAAGCTCAAAAACCCTAAATCATGTCATAAACACCACCAACATCAAATTAACCATACAACCATGCATCAATTTAAAGGAAATCATCATCTACACAACATCCATGACCAAGGATTGGAATCCAAGGTCATGGAATCCAATTCCTACTCAAGCATACAAAAAAACCAACTTTTACAACAATACTAGAGAAGGGTAGAGATTAGAACCGGGATTGGGTTGAGAAACCCAATCGAAAACTCCCCTAGCTTGCAAACTCACCATCTCCAACTTTCAAAAGCTTCAACACATGAAATTGGAGAAGTTGGAGATTGTGGGAGGCTTGTGAAGACCGCCTCGGTAAAAAAAAATTAATTTATTTAATTTTATTCGATCGGAACGTCGAGGTTGAAATTTAAATCGGTTTTGGTAAAGACGAGGTTGAAATTCGATCTAATTTTTTAATTCGTTTTTTTTATAAAAAATAATAAGAAAAAGAAGAGCAAAAAAAAGAAAGAAAGAGGTAAAAGTCGGACCAGGCCTGACAAGCAAACCCGGCCAGACCCAGCCCTCTTCTTCACGTTTGGGCCGAGCAGCCCATTCCGACTCTGAGGCCCAAGCCTGACCCGCCTTTTAATACCCTAAAATTAGGGTTTCTGATGCATTCCTCTTCTTCTTCGTTTCTTCGAACCTCGCGCAGCTCCATCACTCCCCTCCCTCTTCTCTGAAACTCGATCTCCTTCCCGGTCCCGAGCCTCGCCATCGCACAGCCGCTCCCAACCCCCTCTCACCCTCTACGACCACCACGCCGAGCCGCACCGATCTCCTCCCTCTCTTCTCTCGGTTCCGGCCGCCTTCTTTCTCTATCTCCCGTTCTCTCACTCCACCGTCCATCTTCCCCTTGGCGTCTGGCTCGCCGGCGAAGATGGAACCAAACCGCCGTCGGCGTTTCGGACCATCGCTGCTCCACCGAGACCTTCGCCTCTCGGTCCGGATCTGAGGCAATTTCACTGTACCCAGCCGCTCGCGAGACGACAACGACCCACCCCACCGTCGTCTTCTACGTTTCCTACGGTGAGATTCTCACCCACGGGGTTTGGTTGCCGGCGTCTTCGCCGGTGGCCGGCTGGTCTAAAACCCGAGCTTTCTCTCCCTTTCCTTCTTATGTTTCTGTTTCCGTGCCTTGATTGGTTTGCGCTTTCCTGGATCTGGTTTGTTTTGTTGATCGGAAGTTGTAAAGACGTTTTCGGAACCGAAAATTAAGGAAAACATTTTTGTTGAAAGAAAAAGAAAGAGGAAATTAAGAAAAGTTATCGAAAAGAGATTAAAACCAGAGATCAGTTTTAATAATAAAAATTTGGTTTTTTTGAACGGTCATATGAATTTGTCGTTTTTGGAACCGAGCGATTAACCGGTTTAGAACGGGATAAAAGTGGAACGGAAGCGGTCACCTCGGGATTCGTGCCACAAACATGTACTTCGGGATGCGTGCCACGAACCCCGTACCTCGGGAATCATGCCCGAACCCTGTACCTCGGTATCCTTGCACTGGGAATCGTGCCTCGGGAAACATGCACCGAGTTCTATGGTCGGGGTTCGGGTGCTCGAACTCGATTCGTCGCTTAATCCCGCTTTTAGCCCGTTCGAGTTTAAAAGGCAACGTGTTGTTTTTACTTGGGATTGTACCGGATCTGATTGTAAGTTTTACCTGTTAAAATCAGACTGGGACTCCGCCCGAGAAGACCAGAGTCGAACCCAGACTTGGACTTCGTAGACGTCGCCCTAGAAGACGGTGTTGGCCCGGTCGTCAGCAGCTAGGAGACGCTGCTGTGGTATCGCCTTGAGGTAGGGAAAGTAGCGGATAACGCTTTAATTACGAAAAGTTACTAGTATGCATGCTAGGATATAATAAAACCTGAAAGATCGTAGTTTGGCATGTAGGAGGCGAACAACTAGCGTAGACGTATGAACTGTGAACTTTTACGTCTTCTGTCTTGGGAATTGCCGTGCTGGTAGATTCGGGCCATGTCGCGCCCGTAGGATTGTTTGTTGTGTGCTTCTGTTAGTGTGCTTTGTGTTGTTTGAACGGATAATAAATAACGAACATGAAAAGAGTAGAATTGAACTAGTGATGCAAATTGATGACCTGTGTGAATTATTTCCTGTTTATTCGATATGTCGAATTGTGGGATGGTTGGGGATTTGATATCGGTTAAGCCGGTGGGGTTACCACGTGGAACGTGGGGTCGGTAAGTGATGGTAAGTACGTGACGGTTATGTGTGTTTAAGAGTCTAATAAGATCGAATCGTTATTGCGTGATATGATTGTGTGTGGGCAAGTGTGCCATGTTTGATGATGTGAACCTTTGGTTGTGATATGACCGGATGGGTGATAGACCGGCTGTGTGCTATGTTGAGATGGTCTGGTTGGTATGCCGAGACCATCAGTGGATTGTGCTGTGTGTTAAACCCTGTTTTTGTGTTCAAGAGACGGCGTAGCCGGGAGAGAACCGTTATCGAGTGTTTAGTTTCGGTATAGGGTGTTGAGGCCAGGATGTCGTGATCAGATGCCCTATGACTTGTAGCCCGGGACGAGGTTTAACAGAAGGGTGTACCAGTTCGATACGTATGTTGAGTTGTGCCCTTCGTCTGTGTGATGAGGAAGATATCGTGACTGATGCTGTGTGTTCCAGTCGTGACTGATGCTGTGTGTTCCGGTGCGATATACGCGCCCTTCGTCTGTGTGAGGAGGAAGATATCGTGACTGATGCTGTGTGTTCCAGTCGTGACTGATGCTGTGTGTTCTAGTGCGATATAAGTGGCTGTGTGCATTCGGTGGAATTGGCTCTCGCGTAAGACATCAGACTGAGGGATTTCCGGTCGAGGATGTTACCTTTCGTCTGGGTGAGGAGGAAGATATCGTGACTGATGCTGTGTGTTCCAGTACGATATAAGTGACTGTGTGCGATTGGCTTAGTGCATCCAACGACGTTGGAACGGTTTTACGATATCGAGGTGTAGCTGTTGTGTGCCCTTTCTTGCTGTTTGGCTTCGTGCAATTCTTTTAAGTATGTTTATGACTTTGTGAAAAGTGATCGGTAACCGGGTGTCGGGACCGAGGCTTTGTGTTCCGGTGCGACATGAGTGGAGAAGCAGTGATAGCCAGATACGTTGGAAAATGGTTATACTATGTGTAGGGTGGGTCTGCTGTGTGCGCTGTGTGCATTGTTGGGCTTTGTGCGTTGTCTGCTGTGTGTGCCGTGCGGACGGTCTAGCTGTGTGCTTGGGGTTAAGTGTGACTTTGAGCTCGTGAGAGTGTTTGGTGACTCGAGATGGTTGTACCTAATTCCTGTGTTGCAGTTCAAGTTCGCACGTGTGGTCGGTTGGGAGATAACCGTAGGCGTTGTTCATTGAGGATTGTTAGGCGATGGATGTCAAAAGCTAGTTGTGGAAAGTGGTATGAGTTTCGGTTCGTTGTGAGTTTGTGTTACGGGTTGTGCCTTATGGAAGGCTAAGGGTTGTCTTGGAATAGTTATCTTACTTTGACTTTTAATCGTTGTGCTTTACTAGTATTGCCCTAATTGGACGGTTATTCGTGGTGATGAACTGTGGTTCAGACCCTTAACTACTTTTCCTACTGAGCGTAAGCTCACCCCCGTACTTTGTTGTGTTTCAGGTGTTGATTGGTTTATGTACTAGCTTGATTCTCGGAGCTTAGGAGCTAGCGAGGGTTTCTCTAGTGTCTAGCGACGTACCGTTAACTGTTGAATTATTTTACCGTTGTTTTTTTTATCGAGCTGTGACTCGCGGTATTGTTCAAATTTTTAAAGTTTTGAATTGAGACTTGTTGGCTTTATTTCGGTGAAAGTTATATTTGTTTTAGTTCACGTCTCGAGTCCGGTCAAACCCGGATTTGGGGCGTGACAAGGCTCATGGATGCTTAAAACCTCATTGGATCGTCTTAGTTATGGTCTTTGGTGAGAAAAGAAAAAAACTTGACTTTGATTCAAAAAATTAAAAAGAATCTCATGTCCTTTTTGTTTCTCACGCATACATTATATATACATATAAAGGGAGGAGAAATCTGCTACAACCCATGTCTTAACCTAAGAGTCGTGAGAACCAATCTACGCCATCCGTTTTAAGAATGGAGGGATGAGATACAATTGAGTTGTTGACCGCAAAAAAAACAGCACTTTTTAGTAAATGGGAAGGGCTTTTTAGTAAAACTATCATATTACTTTTTTTTACCAATTCATTGATTTAATTTTTCCCGCTTCATTTGAACTCCGATTGGCTTCGAACTTGCGCCATTAGTTTTGTTTTTTCAAGGGATTTCTATCAAGATCACTCATGAATATATTTTGAAGCACAAATTTTTTTTATTTTGGGACTGATTTAAAAAAAGTTATATATGGGCAATTTATACCAACACTTTGCTTTGATTTTATCAACACTTTTACTCTGATTTTATCAACACTCTACACTGGTTTTATCATCTCATTTCCAAAACTGATCATGATTTTATCACATCATCACGTGGTTTTTATGAACACTAGTTTTATCAACACCAAACACTAGGTTTATCATTAAGTTACATGTGTTTTATCACCCCCATCACAGTTTTTTTTGAAGCACGAAAAAAGAATTATTTCGGGACTGATTTAAAAAAAAGTTATATATGGATAATTTTTATCAACGATTTGCTCTGATTTTATCAACACTTTTACTATGATTTTATCAACACTTTACACTGGTTTTGTCACCTCATTTCTAAAACTGATCATGATTTTACCACATCATCACATGCTTTTTATGAACACTAGTTTTATCAACACCAAACACTAGATTTATCATTAAATTACGTGTGTTTTATCATCCCCATCACATATTTTTTTTGAAGCACGAAAAAAAGAATTATTTCGGGGCTGATTTTTAAAAAAAAAAGTATCTGGGTAATTTTTATCAACACTTTACATTAGTTTTATCAACACTTTACACTGTTGTTATCAACACTGAACACTAGTTTTATCACCTCATTTTCCAAAACTGAACATGATTTTTATCACCTCATCACGTGTTTTTATGAACACTAGTTTTATCAACACTAAACACTATGTTTATCATTAAATTACATGTGTTTTTATCACCCCATCACATGTTTTTTATCAACGCTAAACTCTAGTTTATCACACTTATTATCAAAATTGAACATGATTTTTATCACCTCATTATTTGTTTTTTATCACCTCATTACATGTTTTTATCAACATTTAGCACTAGTTTGATACCTCCGATATAAAACATTTATTAGTGAAGATTTATCAATACTCAACATTATTTTTATCACTCCGATATACCTTTTTATTTTCGTGCTTCAAAATATATTCAGGATTGATCTTGATTTAAAGCCCTTGAAAATAAAATAAAATATTAGCGCAAGTTTGAAGCTAATCGGAGTTCAAACGAATCAGGAAATATTAACTTAGTGAATTGGTGAAGAAAAAAAAGGGACACTTGTCCACATGGCACCATGCTATTACAATTATGTCCTTGCTTCAGTGAGAAAGGATGAAAGTGGCGTGAATTTAGGTGGAATTGGGGTGATGATGTGGCATCATGGTGAATGTTGGATCTTAGGTATGTGGCGCTAGGATTGGCTTTCACGGTTATTAGGTTAAAAGTGGTTTGTAGCCGATTTCACATCTAAGGAATAAAAAAATAAAAAAATATATTTGTTCTTCTCCAATTTTTTGAGGCCAAAACCAATTCAAACGCGTCAAGGGAGCATTCACGCGTACAGGAGAGGGCCTGGATTGATATGCTGGCATTGACCAAGTCAGCGCACCACACGGCGCACTCTGGTTCGCTCCTTCATTTCTAATGAAATTTTCATTATTTCGCTCATATCTATTCCGTTTGATCTCCGATCTGTCTCGCTCTTGCGCCAATAAATTTCTTTTCTCGAGGCCTACAGAACAAGACCAATCATGAATATATTTTGAACAGTTGAAGAATATCGACCAAAAACGAGGTTTTGCGCAATTATTAGTAAACGCTAAAAATATAAAAACGAGACACAAACAAGATAAAATTGTAGAGAAAATGGTCTAATTAGGTAGGACAGATTCACGCTCATCACAAGGTATCTGGTATGTGGATCATTTGTGTATAATCTGTTTTATTTTCTTCAATGGGTTGTTGGGATGGGTTTAGGGAGTGTGGTGAGTATTGGTAAGGTCACTTTTACTTGGGTTCTTTGGGTTCCGACATCAATAGGGTTGTGTGTGGGAATTGCTTCAGTCTTCTTTTCTGAAGGTCACTCTTCTTGGTGTGTGGGTAGATCATCCTTAGGTTTAGTGATTTTTTGTACAGCCTCTCTACTTGGCTGTGCTGTCTATAGTTGGCCCTTTTGCTTCTGTACATCCTTTTTTGATATAGCTTATCTGGTTTGGCTTTTCTTCTTGATTTACTAGACTTATAGGTGTTACTTAACTACTGTTAAAGTTCAGCTTAAGGAATGCTATGTGCTTTATTGGATCTTTACTGGTTTGTAGTGTAGATTTCCTTCTTGATATGATGGAATTACAAGTGTCCCTTGCTACTTTTTGTTATCAACATTTTGTTGAGAAGATTGTTGGATATTGTAATTGAATTGCACTATTTTTTTTTGGGGGGGGGGGGGGGGGGGGTGGGTGGGTGGGTAAGTCTGGTTGGGTGTTTCAATAGGGTTTGTTTGTTCTTTTTTTTTGATCGGCAAAGCAAATTTAGATTAAAATTGTTCTTTGGAAAGAAGAACAAAGTTTGACTACAACCAAAGGAGCAATCTCAAAGGATCCTCAGACTAACCAAAGGAAATACAACCAGACATCCAGTCAGATAAGGAAATCAACAAGAACACCAAAGGATATCAAAACAAGGACTAAAACTTGAATACCAACTTGAATACCAAAGGAAGTCCAGCAACAAGAAATCACCCAACCTTATCCAAGTTTAAGCTTCCAAACTCCCAACTCAATAGTGCTTCCAATGAGGGGGAGCCACTACTACGCCGGAGGCCAACACCATACCCGACAGAGTAAAGTCCTATGGAAACCCACCAGACCCCCTTCAACAAGCAAACCTAAACCTAAAGACTTCAAAGGAGGCTGAACAAGCCCAAAGGACTCGCCGGAGAAACAACAATGCCAGCGAGCTCGATCCATAGTATGGTCGAGAAGGAGCGAACTAAAGGAAAGGAATGCTTGAAAGGGAAAGAGAAGGAAAGTCAAACAAGGAAGGGGAAGAGTGAGTACCTCAAAGGAGTAGATCGAAGAATCTACACAGTCCTTGACCCTTACTCTGCCCTCCTCACCCACTTTTGGCCTACACCGAAGAAGGGGCTAACGAGGAAAGCTAGTATTTCTACCTGAATAAGGGAGGCTGCGAAGATCCACAAATCAGCTTGTCACCAGCACAAGCCCGAGTCCTACGACCTCGGGAGCCGAAGAGTTGATCTAAGGAGGTGCAAAAGCAGCAAACCCCAGTCTCCACTCGAACAAGAATCTCCCAGCACCATAGGAATCCTCTGCGAAGAAGCCTATCCCACGACTGAAACTGAAAGACAACGAACAAAAGAAAGATCGAGCTTCACCACAAGAGCACCAATGGAGGACCCAGCACCACACACGGAGTGAAGCCGAAACCGCGATAATCCTCTCCGCAAGAAAGAGCAAAATCGTCCCACAACGGACTGCAGCACCCCGAAAAAGAGATGGTGAGAAAACCCAACCACGACCCGAACTCGAATGTGCCCGACCCGAATCCAAATGAGCCAACAGTTCGACCCGAACCACCAGTCCGACCCAGATCATCCTTTCCGATCCTAAGGAGCAGCACCCGACCAGGCCCAAACAGACCCAAGCAGGCCCAGCCCGCGAAGCAAACTGTCGGACCAACCCGGCCCGGCCGGCCAAAACCCGACCCGACCCGCAGAAGCTTCCAAGACGAGCCGTCAACCTCGACTGTTGCAGTACCCAGCAACTCCGGCGAACCTACAAACCAGCCCACGAACCAGCCACCGTCGCCGGAGCCGAGCAACCACATCTGAGCTCCGACCAAACCACCCAGAACACATGACTCCGACCAGATCTGTCAGAGGGGCGGGCTTGACGAGCAGCAACAGGCGTCGGAGCCAAGGACAGAGCTTCGGCAAGCAGCATCGGGAAATTCCGGCGAACCTCATCCGAGCAGAGCAGGAAGAGAGATATAAACCAGCCCACGAACCAGCCACCGTCGCCGGAGCCGAGCAACCACGTCTGAGCTACTCCGACCAAACCACCCAGAACACATCAAGGACTCCGACCAGGTCTGTCAGAGGGGCGTGTTTGGCGAGCAGCAACAGGTTTTTGAGCCAAGGACACGGGCTTTAGCAAACGTAAGCCGGCGAGCCAAAGGAGAGTTCCGGCAAGAAATATCGGGCTGAGGAACCTGAAGGAGCTTCAAAACGAAGGCCAGAAGTAAAGCGAGCACAGATCCGGCGAGACCAGCCCATATCTGAAGGAGGCCGGCAGCCGTAGCTATGCCGGACCACCAGAACAAAGGAAAAGGAGAATAAAGTGGAAGGGGGGAAGAAGAGGCGCCGCCGGCAACTTCCATGGTCGAAACCAAGGACGTCACCGGCGGGGCGAGGGGGTGGCGGCGCAACAAGGAGCAGTAGGGTTTACGTTTTTTTAGAGAAAGAGTTAAAAGACGATGCTAATGTTGGGATGTGGGGTAGATTATTGCAGCTAATTAGTTTAGGTTTGTCCAGTTTTGAGTGTTTTTTGCAACTAATGCTGCAAAATGTGAGTGGTTGTGAATGCAATTACACTTTCGTTGGTTACTTTCAACACAAGTTCCTTGGTTAGGGCTTTGGTAAGTCGCCTTTATTTGTATGTTCACTTTGATGGTCTCCCTTGCTCAAATCCTTTATTTCATAAGGCTTGGTTTATAAAATTGCAAAATTTGCTGATAAAAAAAATTGGTTCTAACTATCAGTTTAGACTGCATACGAATGAATAAACTCAGTCCTTTGCTCCTAAGAGTTCCACTATTGGGAAACGGCGCTCTGATACCTTAGAAAGAATAGTATATTCACATTGTTAATATTTCACCATATGATAGTGAAAACACTTGCCACTTTATTAATCACAAATAACTCTGCAAGACAGATTGTGGCTTGTCATATGCAACTTTATTAACAAATAAATTTATAATCACTAACACTTGTACCTTTATTGACGACGATCTCATGCAACTCTTCCATGAAAGTTTTCGATTAAAAAAATCTAAAAAATATGTTGGGCCTCCAAACTAGAGAAGCTTTAAACAAAGTACTTAGACAGACCCCCAAAATACTCAAACAAGCAGTCCTCATCAACATCAAACGAGATATTACTAATAAACAATTTCTTACATACCTCACCGCCATCGTTTGGGAAAATTTCCTTCATGATTCGACCCCTCCCCTTTCTCTCTTCCGCTCGGCACCTTAGGGTTGTGTGATCCACTCGATAGCTTAGAGTTGTACGAACCCCCAAGAGCCTCCGCTAGCGCATCCGAAATCGCCTTTTCCCCATTCACCATAAGCGGGATCACAGGATCATCCATTCATCGATCGATTTTACAAAATTTATGTGATACTCGATTGGGTTTCTATGTACGGTAGATCTTTTATGTATTGTATTTTACATAATCAATAAGAAAATGTAGAACAATTTCTAAGATTTTTATCTTTGAGATGTTTATATCTGAATATTTTTACTTCATTTTTCTGCACACAATGTAATGATAGAGAGTTCGATTAAGTGATAAGAGAAAATGAATAAGAAATACACTTTGATTCAAATATGAAATAAAAATTCCTAACAAGACAATCCAGATTGGATCCTTTTCTATATCTACTCTATTAGCTACTCATTAGAACTAAGATTAATATTATCACTCATCAAGTCCCCTCTCCACTACATCAACTCATACATATATACGTAATCACGATCCAGTTGTGACAAACCAATCCCCTTAAAACAAGCTTGTCCTCAAACTTAGTTGAACCTTCCACTAACAATTCAAGCACCATATGATGGCAAACCTTCAAACTTTCTCTTGACCAAGTAGTAGAAATAAGATTCAGACATTGTGTGTCAATTCCTGTAGGCCAAAGAAGCAATCCAAGACCTGTTATAACTTTATCTTCATCCTTAGCTTCATCTCTAGTGTCATCTTTTTGATTTTAATGTGAACAATACATTTTTATAAGATCTTGATGCAAACTCATCATTTTCTCCAAAATGTGTTTATACCCTTATGTAATTGTAGAAGCACTAGAAAGCTTAAATTCATGACCATGGCCCTCTATAGATGCAAGCATGACATCCACACATGAAAATCCACTCCAGATTGCTGTCTAGAAAGTAGTGGTGGCAACAAAGCTTGTAGTGGCCAAGAATATCTTGTATTGCATGCTAGTAAACTCATATAGGCATGGATGAACCTTTACTACATTGTTGAAGAAGTCCAGCCCCACACTTAGAGTATGCACCGTGCTCACATAATGAAGGACCTTGTGCAACCCAACACCCTTTCCCTTTTGAAATTCTTGGAGTTGGGCATAATATTCATTAAACTTCTTCAGCGTCAGAATAGACTCATTAAACTGCAAAAGTACCCTACACGCTCATGTTCAAATTCTCAGAAATTTCTCCACACGTTTCTCCTATCTGACACTATACATCCGAGAAATTCTTCACTCTCCCCTCTTTCTGTTTGAAATGTCGTCCAAATGTCGATGCTATCGCAGTAACCTGTTCCTTGATTGTTCTAGTAGTATCACAGGGAGTTTCAACAAAAGTCTTTTCTCTCAGAGCCAATAGAAAGCTTGACAGTTCAAGTGTAGCATCTGATAGTATTTGAAGGAGTCGTGCCCTTGATTTTCCATTGTACAGTTTATAACTCAATTCCACATTACCATTCGATACATCCAAAAAATACAATATTCCAATTCCCGAGGAAAGCACTAAAACCTTGGTTGTCTTGCTTCCCAAAAGCACGTCAAATTTAATTAGATCATCAGCAACAATTGGCATATGATCAAGAACCAGAGCTGCAGGGTCTTCAAAATCAACCCCCCTCTCAGCCAAAACCTCACAAATCAAGTAAAAAGCATATGTAGCAACATCATCAACTAGATCATGGTCATTATCAATTGAATCCAATATAGCTGCTAGGAAAAAAATATGTTGCTCCATACTTAAACCACTAGCCAACTCACTAATATTCTTGATACCCATTTGTGTCTTGCCTTCATAATTGAAATCTCCTTTCTCAATCATAGGTAGAGCCAGTGCATATACCTCGCTTGCTTGGTTTGGAGTTGATGAATACATTGTATTCACTGAAATCTGAAGCTCAATTATACCACTCATACTCATACCATTGCTCGATCCATGCATCCAGCTCTCCTTTTTAGAACCTCCCTAAGCCCTCTTCTCATTTGAATACTTCATCCCATATTCTCTAACCACATTATCTTTTTTAACACTCCCACCAAGTAGACCACAACCATTATCACCCTTTTTAATAAACATAACAACTTCACGAATCTATAATTCCTAGAGCCATTTTTCAAGTGCCAAACATAATCCCTAAAACCCCATGCTACCCAAACCACAATGCATTTCATGTTGGTAACTCAAATATCTTACTTTTCCAACCTCCTATCTTTATTATAACACGAGAAAAAGGCACCCCCACAACTCCTACCTTCACCATAAAGGTTAAGCTTACTTTTAAAAGCTCCAAACCCCATAGCACCCTCTTCAATAAACATGACATATCCTCCCGTCTATAATTTCCATAACCATGTTACCTCTCTTAATAACAAGATCCAGTTCTCAAGACACCAAACTCCAACACTATATTCAATTTCAAACATCGCAAACTCTCATATAGGCTAGTTAAAGTGTCAGTCCCAGTACGCAGCTCTACAACGCCATTGTAGTTCAACACTAGGAGATGTATAATTAAATCAGTCAATAGAGAATTTACCTCAATTTTTTTGAACCATAGTGTTTGGGATTTTCAAGGAGTATAATATGTGCACCAGAAAATGTACTCAGCTCCTCATGATCAATAGTTATAAGGTCCTTACCTTGATCTTCACTCCCACCTACAAGTTCATCCTCCTCAACCACGATTGAATCATGTTTCATCTCAGCATCCAAATCCTTTTCCTCTATAACACCATGTGCATTCAAACATGAATTTTTACCTTCACCATTTCTCAATTTCTTGACATTCATATGAACTTCTTCACCCAAATTCTCATAATTGGCTCTACAAATCTCCTCCTCTTGCTTCTCAATTTCTGCCAACTGCTCAAATATGTATTCATTCATGGATAGTTGTTGTGTTGCACAAGTTTTCTGTTCACTAAATATTCTCTCTCGAAGCTTTTCTGCCACAATAACTCGGCTATCATGGAATCATGGGCTGGTGGGTTTGGAAAAAATTGAGATGATTCATGTGAGTGTTTAGTTGGTTGTATCGTGGATGGATGTGGATGTGTGCTCATCTGGGTTCCATAGTGTTGTGTTTGGTAGTGGTTGTTGTGGATTGGTAGTGGCTATTGTGAGGTAAGGGTTGGCTCGATTGTGAGAGTTCAATGGTAAGGATTGAAGACATTGGACACGACGAGTGAATGAACACAATTTGGGGATTTTTTGGGAGAAAAATTCCAGTCATCGACCCATAACCAACCCCATAATGAAAAAATGAAGGTGAAGCAAATACATATTTACCGGGTTTCATCTAAGGTCGATGGGTTTGGAAAAAATTTCGCTTATTCTCTTCAATCCATAACCCTAGGTGCCCTAATCATGGCTCTGATACCACAATAAGTATAAAGAGTTCGATCGAAGTGATTAAGAACAAATGACTAAGAAATACAATTTGATTCAACTCTGAAATAACTATTCCCAGCGAGATAATCCAGTTTGGATCCTTTTCTATAACTACACTAATCAGCTACTCATTACAACTAAGGCTAATACTATCATTCATCAAGTCCCCTCTCCACTACATCAACTCATGTTCATATATGAGATTGGTTTTTGGAGAAGTAGCACAATACCAAAAGAAACGATATCGTATCAGCCAAACCATGCACATCCTCACTTAACCCAAACGATAACGTTTCGCACTTTCCTTCTCTTCACCCAAACGGTGGCGTATTCTCTCCTGCTTATAGTCATGATCTAATCGTGACACACAACAAATGGGACAAAAGCAAAAATAGCAGAGGGAAAGAGGCCTTTTTTTATCAGCATTTTTTTAAAACATCCAATCCTTCGAAATGAAGGGAAAGGAGAAGGTACTGATGGATCAGCTCTCAATACAAACAAGAGCACTGGCAATAAAGCACACCCTCAAAACAATCCCAACTATGGGAGAAAACCAAACAAATGGTATCATAACCAGATATAACCAACATGAAGCAAACAGAGGCCAACAAGGGCCGAGAGAACACCACAACTAAACCCTAAGAGACTACAAATTAGGGCAATAAAATGGTGAAGGTCTAAAACCATAAATTTAACAAACTTGAAGATCCAAAAAAACCAAAGGTCTGATAAACCTGGATTTGACAAACATGAAGCCCACAAATACCTCCGGACAGCAAAATCCAAGCCCTAAAACGAACAAGAAAAAAGAAAACTATCTCATCGATACCATCTACTCAACGAGTAAAATGGAAGTCGACACGCTGACAGTCAACAATACTAACCAGCAAAGATAATCTAGTGATCAAGACCACTGAAATACTTACACCCTAAAAGCTAAATCCAGTCGATTCCAAAAAAAGGCCAATGGCCCAAACCACCCGTCGGGGGCCAACACCACAACTGAGGAGCCCCACCCCAATGCAAGATGGGGAAACAATGAAATCGAACTAAATCTAGTAAAGAGATAAGTGGAAAGCTTTTCACCATAAAGATAGAGGGCCATACCAATGATCTCGCCTAAGGCTGTCAAGTAGTTGAGACACCGAGCGACGGTCGACTTCCTTTCCGATCCAGCCAGCCAAATTAAAACTTGTAAAGACCGCCCCGGTTTAAAAGAATTAAATTTATTTGTTGGAACGTCGTGTTTGAAAAACGGGTCGAAAAATTGGAATGGGTGCAAGTTAAAAAGAAAAAAAGAGAGAAAAGGAGCTTTTGGGCTGAACTAGGCCAGTCAGAGGACCAGGCCCAGCTCGATCGCACGGGCCAGGCCCAACACGCGCGCCCAGGCCCACGAGATGCGAGCCCGAGCCAAAACCCTACACATCGTCTTCTTCTTCCTCGCGTCGCACGCATCCCGAAGCAGAAACGCAGCGCTTCATTCTCCTTCTCTCTCGATCCTTCCTCCTCTCCCTCTCGATCTCCCTCTCCTTCAAACATCGCCACCACCATCGCCCTCATCTTCTTCCCTTATGAGTACAAGCCGAGCCACCCACGCACGAATCGAGACGATGCCGGAGAATTTCTCCTCTGGTTCGTCCTCTCCGAGCTCGAATCGAGCCCGCCAGCGACGGGAAACACACGGTTCGAGCTCCATCTCGCCTTTTCCCTTCTTCCCCGACCTTGCCGCGCCTGAAAACCATCGAGACGAGCTCGATTTGAGACGAGTTCAGCCGGAGTCATCGCCGACGAACCTCCCGCTCGCCAGATCTGAGACGGGAGTGAGGGTTGAGTCACGCTCGAGCCACGGCCGCAACGGCCACGGCCTCGCCGTGATTCTGACGCCCTTCGCCGCCCTCTTTTTTCTCTTTTAGAGCGCCCCTGACGCCGTCGACGGCGGCCGGAGCAAACCTTAGGTCGCCGGAGTTATAACCAGCTCAGATTCGAGCCAGTACGGCTTGGGTCAGGAAGGGATTGGGCCAGCCTGAGTTGGGCCGGGAGATGAGCCCTGGCAAGAGACGGGACTTGTGCCAGAGAGGCCTTTGGGCCAGGATGAGTGGACCAGGAGACAGACCTTGGGCCAGGCCCTAGTCTCTGGATCCGGGTCTGACTCGGGTTCTAGACTCGGGTCTAGAGTCGGGTCCGGGTCGGTTCTGGTTCTGGAACATGTCGGATCCGGGTCGGACATTTTTAATAATCTAATTAATTAGTTTAATTAATCTAAAAATGGACTTTTAAAGGATTAATTGGACAATCAGAGGACTTTTGGACTACCGGGACTGATTGGAAACTTTACCTGTTGACCTCAGACTTGGACTTTTCCCGAGAAGACCGGAGATAGGCCTGGACGTCAGCAGCTAGGAGACGCAGCTGTTGTGATCATCTTGAGGTAGGGAACGTAGCGAATACCGGTTCAATGACGGAAAGTTACTAGCATGCATGATTAGGAGTTAATAATAAACGGAAAGGTCCTAGGTGGCATATAGGATGTGATTCACTAGAATAGCCGCTTTCGATTATTAAATAATCGGACGAGTCTTAGTAACATGTAGGATGTGATTCACTAGAATTCTTGCTTTCAATACTTGGGAAAGTGCCGTGCTGGTAGAATGGCCATGTCGAGCCTTAGGGTTGCGTGCTGATTGAGATGCATGATATGTATTATAACCGCTGTGTGAGAGTCTAAATAAGATTATACTCAGTGAAGCATGTTGTGACTGTGTGTGGGCAAGTGTGTCGTGTTTGATATGAAGTAATTCTTTGGTTGTGATATGATCGGGTGAGTGATAAACCGATTGTGTGTTTTGGTGAGTTGGCCGGTTGGTATACCGAGGTCAACTATAGCATTGTGATGCGTGGTATACTCTTGATGTGTGTTCCAAGAGGAGGCGTAACCTGTGCGATGCCTCCACCGAGGGATAGTTCCCGTGCATGTCATTGAGGCCAAGGATGGCGTGGTAGATACCCCGATTTTCCGTGGCGGGAAGGTGTACGACCGAGGTATGTGCCGGTCCAGTATGCGTGAGGCCCTGATTCTACGTGACAGGAAGACGTACGACTGAGGGATTTCCGGTCTGGGATGTTATCCCCATTCTACGTGACGGGAAGATGTCGGGACTGAGGCTTCGTGTTCCGGTACGACATAAATGGAACGGGCTGTGATAGCTGGAGATGTTGGAATGGTTGTACTACATTTTGTGTGGGTCTACTGTGTGTGTTGTGCGTGCTGTTTGGCTTTGTACGTCGTCTGCTATGTGTGTTGTGCGTGCTGTTTGGCTTTGTGCGTTGTTCTAAGTGTGATTATGGTCTTGTGAGAGTGTTTGGTGACTCGATGTGCTGTTATACCTGATTTCTGTGTTGTCGTGCGAGTTCGCACGTGTGATCAGTTGCGAGATAACCGTGGGCGTTGTCCATTAAGAATTGTTAGTTGATGAGTGTCAAGAGAAAATTTGAGAAGAGTGTATGTGTTTGGTTCATTTTGAATTTGATTTACGGGTTGTGCCTGAGTGAAGGTCAGGCGTTGTCTTGGAGTAATTGTTTAGTTTGACTTTTAATTGTTATGCTTACTAGTATGCCCTAATTGGACGGTTAATCGTGGTAGTGAATTGATGTTCATAACCTTAACTACTTTTGCTACTGAGCGAAAGCTGACCCCCTTACTTTGTTGTGTTTCAGGTCTTGAGCGGGATTTGTACTAGCTGGATGCTCGATGCTTGGGAGCTAACGAGGGTCCTAGGCTAGCTTGTCTAGAGACGTACTGTGTTCTTGAATTAAACTTTAACTTTGGATTTATGGACTGTTGAATATTTTATCGGATTGTGGTGATAATTTATTATTACTTTAAACCTTATTCATTTAAAGTTGTTTTAATTATTATCAGTTTAAGTTCACATCTCGAGTCCGGTCAAAACCGGATTTGGGGCGTGACAATTTGGTATCGGAGCTGGTTGCATTTTGAAGTCGTTTTTCAAAACCTCGGACCGTACATCAATTAGGTGGGTAAAGTTGGGTCGTTAGGTTACTGTGTGTCGGTTACGCAAGTCAGAGATGTCCTATGGGTAGAAGCGAGACGGAAAGAGTCTCGGGTTGGCGGTTGTCCGGCCTAAGAGCCGTGGACTTTTGGTGAACCTGTGTGGTTGAGGTCATGATTTGACTTAACTGTTGGTCCAAGAGTGGACTTAGTCGGGCGGTAAGAGTGAAATTACCAAGACCCGAAGGGTGGTGTGTTGGAGTTGAGTGCTGTGTGTAGGTGGTAATTGGTTGTCCCGCATAAGCGATGGTTGACTTAATTTATGAACGGGTTATGCCCGATTTTCTGCAGAAACTGAAGTGTATGTACCATCACGACGTGAATGGGGGGATACCAAGTGGTTACAACGTAATTCGGGGACGCCTGAACCGGGTTGTAGCGACGCGGTGTCAACATGAACGTTATGTTAGAAAGAGAACGTGTTAAGAAATTGAAACTAAGTATATGTTGTAAATTGTGAAATTGCTTTGGAGCATAAGTGGTAGTCTGTGTGACTTAAGTGTGAAATTGTTGTGAAAGTGAAACTATGTGTAACCCCGCTAGGTTTATTTATGATTTGTGTGACTCACTAGTGTGCTGAATTCTCTGCTGTGTGCTATTGGGTGACTATTACTATATTAAGTATATTATTACTATGAGTGGTACTGTGTGTGGCGTTATTTATTCTAAGCGCATTGTCCTTTTGAGTTAAGAGTCTGAAACCGTGTGCGTCATCCGTGCAGAGGATTTACGATATGGCGCCGAGTTATGCTCCGCGAGGTATAAGGAGACGGCCAGCTACGGGCCAAGGACAGCCGTCGACTGCTGAGTCGGTAGGGGCGACTAGGGCCCAGGGTGCACCCGCTGAGGGGCACGAGAGGGCTGAGACAGCCCAGGCGGCAGTTCTGGAGGAGCTGACCCGCACTGTTCAGGGACTGGCAGCAGCCTTTGCCCGTAGAGAGGCTGCAACTCTGACACCGGAGGTTGTACCTGCTGCCACTGCAGCGACCACTGAGGGACCTACGCAGGTCGACAGCTACACTGCGCAGGCACTGCGAGATTTCTGCAGGTTAGGCACACTTGTGTTTACCGGGGAGCCAGACCACGAGGTAGCCGAGAGGTGGCTGGAGCGGATCACCCGCAACCTGGATACGTCTGGGGTATTGAGTGGCAGGCTCCGAGTCTCTTTCTCAGCCTTCCATCTGGAGGGAGAGGCCTACCACTGGTGGCGGCATGAGCAGGCGCAAGTGGGGGACGACTTTGTGCTATTCGGACAGCGTTATCTCGAGTAGTATTTTCCACAGGCTGTTTTGGATGACATGCGTCAGCAGTTCCTGGAGCTGCGACAAGAGGGTCTGTCGGTGTCTGAGTACGAGGCGAGGTTCACCTCCTTGTCTCGCTTCGCTCAGGAGATGGTGCAGACAGAGGTTCTCAGGTGCCGGCGTTTTGAGGGAGGACTTCGCCCCGCGATCGCGGACCGGGTCGCTGCTTTGAGGACCCAGGTATTTACTGACTTGGTGGATCAGGCCTTGGCTGTGGAGCGACGCTTCCGTGAGATAGCCAGAGTGAGAGAGGTCAGGCCGAGGCCGAGCACCTTTCTGAGGCCATCCGAGACTCAGGATCCGAGGAGGCAGAGGACCTCAGGATCGTTTTAGACTCAGACCTAGTCGAGAGAACCGCGACAGGTTGGGTCGGTGGCTTCAGTTAGACCTTCCATGAGAGGGCGCACGTGCTACGGATGTGGGCGACCAGGTCACATGGCTCGAGACTGTCCGGGGAGCAGTAGATCAGTGGACCGTCCAGCGGGTAGACCTAAGGAGAGGTCGAGTGTCGGGCCACCGCTTTGTCATCAGTGTGGTCAGTTAGGACACTTCATCTCAAGGTGCCCCGATCGACTTTTGGAGGTGTCGGCCCTGCGACCACAGCAGTCGCAGACTGGGCAGCCACCGCAGTTTCAGTAGCGTCAGGCTCAGACGCAGAGAGCTTCGAGACAGGCAGCGAGCGCGCCAGCGCCGAGGCAGCGAGCAGCGCAGCAGGTGACACTTCCACTCTCTCCGAGAGGCAGACCCCCGGCATGGAAGGGTCGGGTGTATGCTGTCACAGAGTCACGGGCGGAGATATAGGATTCCGACCATGGGATCGCTCTTGGTTGCGAGCACGTTTTGGATTAGAGGACCTGGCGGAGCACGGGACTAGCGAGAGTCCGGGAGTTGTTTTTGTTTTGACTTCAGAGGCGTACTTTCTATTTTAAGACTTGTATTTGACTCGTATGGACTTTATTGTGTTTAATTACTGGAACAACTGTTGAACTTTTGCATCGTTTAAGTCGTTAATTTGTTGTTTCTTAGTTCACGCCCCGAGTTCGACCAAGTACGAATGTTGGGGCGGAATTTAGAACGGTGTACCTTGGCACGCTAGTTGGGGGTGCGGCGGTGCCGACTAGTGTTAGTCGTGAGTGAGGAAGTTAAGAAGCCTGAATAGTGAGGTACCAAGCGTTCTTCGATTGCTTACCAGCGATAAGTGTCCGAATGACGGAGGATCGCATAATTACCAGTACGCGGTCAGATCGACCAAGGGGGATGGCCGTGTGACGATGTGATCAGAGTGGCGCAGCGGAAGCGTGGTGGGCCCATAACCCATAGACCTCGTACTCTTCTGCTTTCTTTACACTTGAATAGACGTGGGGGCCCAAGAGTAGAACCTTGATGCGGTCCTGGTGTTTTGACATCCCAGCTACGTGCGACGTGGTTTGACAAGTTTGAGCAGTGCTTGGTAAAAGTGAGAGTACCTCATGAGGTAGCCGGAAACCAATCGCTGAGTATGACTGCCGCAACGCTTCCAGGCCAGTAACATTATGGCACCGTACGAAGGCGGGTATGGTAGGTCGGGTCAGTTGCCCAAATGGGGCACAGTTGAGGGTTAAAGAGTCGACCCTGTTGGCCCTGAGTGGTTCGGGAAACGATTGGGAGATGACGTGAATTGTGAACGACTGAGAACCGCACAGAGTCGACGCGGAAGTGCGATGATAAGGTACGCACAAGGTATACAAACCCGTTCGGTCCATGAGGAATTGGTATTCGTAGTATCTTCAATTTTGTGGTACTTTGGATGGAACAACTTGTAAATTGATTCGATTGGTAGTATGTAAGCGAATATCGACGGTAAGCGCGATATCACGGGTTGGATCACCTTCGATGATCGATCTGACGGTGTGTCACCTCTTGTAGAGTGTCTTCATAGTAAATTCTGACGAGTTGGAGTCTCGAGGTGCGCACGCTTTTCGACAAGATGTTGATAAGATGTACTGTCGCTCCGGACTGTGCAATAAGTGTGAGATCCAACATCGAGTTGTTTTGATTGCATCTAGTTCCTTGTATTATCGTGTGTGGTTGGTCGTGACATAACCACTTTGGAGTCCGGTGGCGATTGTCCGAGTAACGGGACGTGACACTTCTTTTGTTTGGTTGTGTGTGCGATACTTGGTTAAGTAAAGTAAGTAGTCGAGGAGAAGTGTCGGTGAGTTGGATCCGTTTTAAGTGCAATGTGAGAATAGTTCAGGTACGATACCTATACCGACGGACGGTTCCGGTATAGGATATCTTGACCAAACTACGTGTGTCGATGCGACGTCTCTACCGACGGAGGATTCCGGTATAGACTAACTGGTTTAAGTGTTTCCGCGTGCTTGAGGAATAATGGACTGGGAGTTTTAACCGGGCGTTCCCTGAGATAGGGTCAAGTGGGGGCGCGTCCGTTTTAAATTTCGATGACGAAATTCTTTTAAGGAGGGTAGACTGTAAAGACCGCCCCGGTTTAAAAGAATTATATAATTAAATTTATTAGTGGGAACGTCGTGGTTGGAAAACGGGTCGAAAAATTGGAACGGGTGCAAGTTAAAAAGAAAATCAACAAAAAAGAAAAAAAATGAGTTTTTGGGCTGAACAGGGCCGGTCAGAGGACCGGGCCCAGCTCGGTCGCACAGGCCAGGCCCAGCACGCGCGCCCAGGCCCACGAGACGCGAGCCCGACCCAAAACCCTACGCATCGTCTTCTTCTTCCTCGCGCCGCACGTATCCCAAAGCAGAAACGCAGCGCCTCATTCTCCTTCTCTCTCGATCCTTCATCCTCTCCCTCTCGATCTCCCTCTCCTCCAGACATCGCCACCACCATCGCCCTCATCTTCTTCCCTTCTGAGTACAAGTCGAGCCTTCCAAGCACGAATCGAGACGACGCAGGAGAATTTCTCCTCTGGTTCGTCCTCTCCTAGCTCGAATCAAGCGCGCCAGCGACGGGAAACGCACGGTTCGAGCTCCCTCTCGCCTTTTCCCTTCTTCCCGACCTCGCCGCGCCTAAAAACCATCGAGACAAGCTCAATTTGAGACGAGTTCAGCCGGAGTCATCGCCGGTGAACCTCGCGCTCGCCAGATCTGAGACGGGAGCGAGGTTTGGGTCACGCTCGAGCCACGGCCGCCATGGCCACGGCCTCGCCGTGATCCTGACGCCCTTCGTCGCCCTCGTTTCTCCCCCTTCGAGCACCCCTGACGCCGTCGACAGCGGCCGGAGCAAACCTTAGGTCGCCGGAGTTACAACCAGCTCAGACTCGAGCTAGTACGGCTTGGGTCAGGAAGGCATTGGGCCAGCCTGAGTTGGGCCGGGAGATGGGCCCTGGCAAGAGACGGGCCTTGGGCCAGAGAGGCCTTTGGGCCAGGATGACTGTACCAAGAGACAGACCCTGGGCCAGGCCCAAGTCTCTGGATCCGGATCTGACTCGGGTTCTGGACTCGGGTCTGGGTCGGATCTGGAGCCGGGTTCGGGTCGGTTCTGGGTCCGGTCGGGTCTGGTTCTGGACCGGGTCGTATTCGGGTCTGGTTCTCGGATCCGGGTCGGACAGTTTTAATAATTTAATTAACCTAAAAATGGACTTTTAAAGGATTAATTGGACAATCAGAGGACTTTTGGACTACCGGGACTGATTGGAAACTTTACCTGTTGACCTCAGACTTGGACTTTTCCCGAGAAGACCGGAGATAGGCCCGGACGTCAGCAGCTAGGAGACGCAGCTGTTGTGATCATCTTGAGGTAGGGAACGTAGCGAATACCGGTTCAATTACTGAAAGTTACTAGCATGCATGATTAGGAGTTAATAATAAACGGAAAGGTCCTAGTTGGCATATAGGATGTGATTCACTAGAATAGCCGCTTTCGATTATTAAATAACCGGACGAGTCTTAGTAACATGTAGGATGTGATTCACTAGAATTCTTGCTTTCAATACTTGGGAAATTGCCGTGCTGGTAGAATGGCCATGTCGAGCCTTAGGGTTGCGTGCTGATTGAGATGCATGATGCGTGTTATAACCGCTGTGTGAGAGTTTAAATAAGATTATACTCAGTGAAGCATGTTGTGACTGTGTGTGGAAAAGTGTGTCGTGTTTGATATGAAGTGATTCTTTTGTTGTGATATGATCAGGTGAGTGATAGACCGATTGTGTGTTTTGGTGAGTTGGATGGTTGGTATACCGAGGTGAACTATAGCATTGTGATGCGTGGTATACTCTTAATGTGTGTTCCAAGAGGAGGCGTAACCTGTGCGATGCCTCCACCGAGGGATAGTTTCCGTGCATGTCATTGAGGCCAAGGATGGCGTGGTAGATACCCCGATTCTCTATGACGAGAAGGTGTACGACCGAGGTATGTGTTGGTCCAGTATGCGTGAGGCCCTGATTCTACGTGACAGGAAGACGTCCGACTGAGGGATTTCTGGTCTTGGATGTTATCCCGATTCTACATGACGGGAAGATGTCGGGATTGAGGCTTCGTGTTCCGGTACGACATAAATGGAACGGGTTGTGATAGCCGGAGATGTATGAATGGTTGTACTACGTTTTGTGTGGGTCTGCTGTGTGTGCTGTGCGTGTTGTTTGGCTTTGTACGTCGTCTGTTGTGTGTGATGTGCGTGCTGTTTGGCTTTGTGCATTGTTCTAATTGTGATCAGGGTCTTGTGAGAGTGTTTGGTGACTCGAGGTGCTGTTATACCTGATTTCTGTGTTGCCGTGCGAGTTCGCACTTATGTTCAGGTGCGAGATAACCGTGGGCGTTGTCCATTGAGAATTGTTAGGTGATGAGTATCAAGAGCAAAGTTGAGAAGAGTGTATGTGTTTTGTAAGACCCACTTCCGGTCGAACCGGTGACTCCGGAAGTCACTCGGGACTTTTCCGGAAACCAAACGAAGTAGCCATCACCACGGTTGGCTTCAGGGGAGAAAACCCTTTCGTTTGAGTATAATATTGGGTAAAGTCAATTTTGGTCAAAACGAGACTTTATATCGACTAAAGCTTCAATTTTAAAAGTGCTGGAAATTATTTTGGAAATTCAAATGACCTAGGTGGACACATGTCTATTTGTGGTTGAAGGAGAGAAAAAGGATAGTCATTGTCCCTTTTACCCTCCCAAAAGCTTCTACATGGATTTCTAGCTCAAGGGCTTTTGGTCATTTACTACATCTAGGTATTATATTGGATTGGAGAAGCAATTTCAACTCATTTGTGTTGAGTGTAGCCGAAATTGAGAGGGGAGAGCATAGGAGAAGAGCTCCCATGGAAGCTTGAAGGAAAATCAAAGAAGAAGGAGCCATTTGGAGTCTTCCTCTAGCCTTCCACCCTCAAAAACACTAGCATCTTCTTCATCTCCACATCCTAGAGACTTTGGGGATCGAGCTAGAGGAGCAAGGATCACGCCGGGACCCAAAGGAAGGGCGAGGTGGTGATCATCGGACTTCATCAAAGCGTTGAAGAGGAGGACCTTGAGGTAGGGAAAGCCTTAACCTCTCGTTTATGATGCTTAGTATGCATGCAAGGTTAATAAAATTGGAAAAGGTCCTAGATATGCATATGGAATGCGAATAACTAGCTTAATCGTCTTTCAATTGCTAATAACCGGAAGAGTCTAGTGGTGACCGATTAGGATGCCAATCACTAGCGTAATTCGCTTTCAATACTTGAGATATGATTGTCTGGTAGAGGAGCCTTGGCAAAGCCCTCGGATTAGTTGCGTGCTAGGATCACATGCTTGGTTGTTGGGTGCGTAGTGGATAAGCTAAAGAGTCTAATGAAACTAGTGGAATTGCATGCTTGAATGCTCTTTTGAAGGCTTTATGATTAAGTTGATCATACTCGTACTTGCTCGTTGATTGTATTCGAATGATTAATTGATTTACTTGATTGGTTGTTGGGGGTATCGAGTATGACTAGTTGTGCCAAGCGGTGCAATCAGGTGATCGATGCCCCGGTGGTTCGAAACTGGTAAGTGAACGGTAAGTTGGGATTGTGTATTTGGTGTGCTATGGTTGCGTGATTCGTGTACTATGTGTTGTGGTGAATTGGTGATGGTTGAGCCGTGTGTGGATTTGGATTGGTGGTTATTGAGCTTGTATTACTTTGAATTTCTGTTGAGTGCGTTATTCAATTATTAACTGCTTATCATTAAATTGCCCACGTGTGCGCTTCCTATGGGAGTATGGCCCTGGGTTCCCGATGACCTAAAATCCCTTGGAGACGTTTCTGAGACTTCCGACGATATGTGCCCTGAAGGGTGTTTCCGATAGTCTCAATGATATGCGTCTCCTCTGGATTGGAGGGAAAATCCGAGAGGACACATGAGATGTGGATCGGAGGGTGGTGACTTCATGTGCCACGGCATTGATCGGTTTATCTACTACCTGTGATTGTTAAGAGTCTTGTGTTAACTTTACTGTTGAATCTACTCGTCGTATTATGAACTATCTTGTTGACTGTGTTGGTAAATTGTGGATCTTGTGGGCGTTGCCGTTGATTCGTTGGAGTTTAAGGTTTACATTGTTATGTGTTTTCCCTACTGAGCGTAAGCTCACCCCTGTGAGTTCATTGTTGTGTTTACAGGCTTGATTGAGGAGTAGAAGTTCGGGGTGGGTGCATGATAGAGACTTCACATTTCTTTATTTTTAATGTATTGAACCAAAACTTGTTGAGGTTTATTATTACACCCCTGGAGGGTTATCGTATTTGAACTCGGTTTAACGGATCATTTTCATCAATGGAGAATTTCAGGAAGTAAATGTTGTTTTATCACTTTGATTGTCTTCTATTACTCGTCATGCCTCGGGTCCGGGCGATAACCGGATTTGGGGCGTGACAGTTTGGTTCATTGTGAGTTTGATTTGCGGGTTATGCCTGAGTGAAGGTCAGGCGTTGTCTTGGAGTAATTGTTTAGTTTGACTTTTAATTGTTATGCTTACTAGTATGCCCTAATTGGACGGTAAATCGTGGTAGTGAACTAATGTTCATAACCTTAACTACTTTTCCTACTGAGCGAAAGCTCACCCCCTTACTTTGTTGTGTTTCTGGTCTTGAGCGGGATTTGTACTAGCTGGATGCTCGATGCTTGGGAGCTAACGAGGAACCTAGGCTAGCTTGTCTAGAAACGTACCGTGTTTTTGAATTAAACTTGAACTTTGGATTTATGGGCTGTTGAATCTTTTATCGGATTGTGGTGACAATTTATTATTACTTTAAACCTTATTCATTTAAAGTTTTTTTAATTATTATCGTTTTAAGTTCACGTCTCGAGTCCGGTCAAAACCGGATTTGGGGCGTGACAAAACTGGACCTCCATTGATTCATTCTCATTGGCCAACACTAGGAATGACAAGTCAACGGAGTCTTCCACCCGGAAACAGGATCAGATTAACCAGAGAACAACAATCGGAAGTATGGATTGGACCAAACCAGGCCAGAACCCGGCCTAGGACCCGACCCAGAACCCGACCTAGAACTAGAGCCAACCTGGTCGAAAACCCCGATCAGATCCTAGTCCAAACAAACCCAATCCGAGTACGGCGAGCCGAGCAATCGTCGACCGAACTACCTGCGTGCCACAATCCACAAGGACAGACCCAACACGAAGTCGTCTGAACCGTCGTGACAGAAGACTCCGGGAAGCCATCCCTAAGGCCTATGAACCCAGGAAGAGAAGAATCAGTCTCGACAGACAAACTTACCACGTGCCGGATGCTTTCCCAGATCTACAACATGGGCACCAAAGCGTAACACTGAAGCCACCAGAACGGACGCCGGCTAGAGACCACCAGCAACACTCCTCGCCAGCAAATGGCCGGAGCCCAAAACTCCGACTACTTCCGACAACTCTGGCTCTAGTAGAACCCCATTCCAAAGCCCCATAAAAGAGGTGAAACAATGGAAACCGTGAAGGAGGAGGTCGGCCAAGTAAACACGACCACCACTCCAACTCCGCGCCACCACCACGCCACGATCGAAAGATCTGGACACCACGTAACGACCTGTCGGAGGAACGGATCTGAAGGAAGAAGCAAACTGAGCGAAGGAAGTAGAAGCAAGGGAAAAGAGAGGAAAGAAAGGGGGAAAGGAAGTCAGGAGAAGAAGGGGAGGAGGAGCCTCCACGGGCAACAACCTTGGCCGAGGTCGGGGCCGTCGTCGGTGACGACGGAAAAAGTTGTTGTTGACGGCTAGGATTTTCAAAGTTCGAAGTCTAGAGAGGAAAAGAGACCCATTGATTTCCAAAATTTTAGTATAATTACGATAATTAATTTATATAATAGAGTGTAATTTACACTAAAAAGTAGTCTAACTTTACTTAGCAATCATCAAAATAGAGGATTATGGAACAATTAAGCAACCTGATAACAACCAGAAATACATGGTAAGCTGTCACGGTCTGGTTCATCATCCAAAACTAGACTTATATGATATGTGTAGGCTTCTTCTTACTAGGTTTACATGGACTTAGTTACAATACAATCTGTGTGTGCAATGACCGTACGAGTGTTTGTTAAGGGATTAATGAACCAGAGGGGGATGTTGGTGAACCGTGTCCACATACTCCTATTGAACATTGTCTTTTCACAGCTCGGATTTCCTTATTTCCCACAATATCTTCTGCCAAGCAACACAATTTGCATCTATGTCATCAAGTAAACATCAACCTTAGCTATCAGCTGCCAAAGAAGAAGAAGAATCATTACCGTTTTGAGGATGTTTCTGTATTTCTTGACCACCAACCAAAACTTTATGCGTGACATCTGTGATCAAGAGAAAACATAAAATTACCAAATAAGTACAAGGTGAAGTCTTATGATTGATTGCCATTGTTGTTGATCGTCTGCTACTTTTTTCTTTCTTCACAAATTGATGATACATTTGGTTGAATGGTTTTTCAAATATGTAGGAGAGAGACTTATTGAGATCAAGCTACAACCTTACATGTTGCAACCATGTTTAATTATTAAATTAAATGTAACTGTCGAGTGATGAATTCAAATACGACCATTTTGTTTTGTATGCTTTCCATTAACCGCATAAAGTCAAAAGTACACAACAGAGAATAGAAAACTATGTCTAGAGATGAAACCCGGTACAATTCACCAAAGTACCATCTGTGAAAATCAAGAAGATGATCCGACTTACATGGAAAAGGAAAATATAGTTCTACGCTAGGATGGAAACCAAAGATACGCACACTAATTCGAGACCAATGAGCTAAATACCAATAGCGGTGGTTGCCTTGGCTCACGGGGGGACTTAGGTGATCACCCCAAGGAACATGGTCCTTACAAATAGGACTCGAGACCGGTTGGGAGGTGATATAGTCAAACCCCCAACCCCGTTACCGCCTATCATAATTTCCAACGAGGTTGTTTACCAACTCTCATCGAGGAAGATGAGAGGACAGTGTTGGGTTGGTCCTGTAACGATTTGTGACGCGACGCGTGGCACTGACTGATTTTCACCAAATGTGTTGCGACACGACACCACTTATTTTCAAAACTCCGATAAATTTTCCTATAAATACAACACCACACCTACACAAAATTTACACCTATTCTCTTCTAATCCATCATTTTAAACGAGGATGAGTCGGCAGCAACCAAAAAAGAGCTAAACTCTCATCTCGAATCCTACACCTCCCTCCTCCAACCCACCCTATCCGAGTCGTAATCTCAATTCAACCAGCTCAACAATTCCAAATGGTCGTCGCCACAATTCACCAACAAACCACATTCCCATCTGCCCCAACCAATCTATCGATGAGTCGTGCAAAGAAATCAACATCTATTGCACCTCCGAGGCTGAGATGGACCATTGTGGAGGAGGAGGGGTTGGAAAAGGCATGACTTAATCATTCTATGGATAGCATCGGAGGGAAGTCCGAGAAGACCGAGAAATACTAGACGAAAGTCGGGGACGAGGTCTATCAATTGAGGAACCCAACCGGCCCATAACACTCCTGGAAGAACTAAAAGGACCACTAGCATCAGCTCAACAAAAAAGTCAGTAAATTTATGAGAAGTACATGCAATTTGCAGACGCGTACCAAAGTGGGAGGAACGATGCTCAAATCATGGCATGATTAGAAGCTTCTTACAAGAAAGAGGAGAAACACGAGTTCTCTTGGAAGCATGTTTGGGACATCGTGAAGGGGCACCCCAAGTAGGATGTGAAGATGTTCCTGGAATGTCTAGTAGACATAGACGAGTCGGAACCCAATGCAAAAAGTGAAGCAAGCAAGCGTACAAGATTGAACGACATTGCAACTACACATCAACCGACAGAACCGAGTACGAGTTGACCTCACTTGTACAAGATGAGCATCCGATCGGGAAGAAAAAAGCGAAAGCTAAAGTCATAGGCAAAGGAAAAGGGAAACAAGTGGAGACGGATAATGAAGTGGAGAACCAAGCCGACATAGCTAAGTTTCTTCAAGGTCAAGTTGCGGAGCAGCGCACAATTTCTGATACCAAATAAAGGAACCTTCAAAGTTTTCTTGATACGTTAGCAACAATGAATAGCCAAGACACCTCCAATATGACCCTAGAGGAACAACCGGCTCGTGACGTGGTTATTGAGAACATCGGGAAACAATTGGGGCAACTTTGATTTAGCATCAGATTAATAAAATTAGATGTTATTTGTTTTTTCCCGCTTTGTACACATTTTCAACGCCTTTTCATTAATAAACGAATGAATTGTCGATTTTTTATCGGTTCCTCGGTGTCTCGATTTTTGTGCACGCACACTATTCGGGGAATAATGGTTGTTGCTTGCTACCACGCCGAAGCCGAGGCCTCCCCTCCCTAAAATAAACTCCCTCCTTCAGTCATCCTCACACCTCCCACCAATTCTCTCCTCCTTCAACATCTAATTTTCTTCTTTTTTTTCTCCCAACAATGAATTCTTCAACGGGTTCTTTGGCAAGTGGTCCAGTATGGCCGCTAGAGGAGGAATTGCATTTGATGCTCACGTGGCTTAACGTTGCCGAGGTCGGCGGAAAGTATTGGCACAATCTCTAACTCAATTTCGTTGCCACTGGAGACAAAAGTTGGCCTAAACGGGCGCAGAAACAAATGAAGGATCTTTTTGGAAAGATTAGCCAAAAGTGCAGGCACTTCGATAAGATCTACCGGGGACGTCTCAACGAACCTAAAAAAGAGCAACCGATAAGAAAATCTATGTTGCGACTGTGTCCGATTACGAGGACAAGCACGAGAAATGGACAAAACATGATGTGTGGGAGTTGCTCAAAGATCAGTAGAAGCGGCGTCTGTACATTGGTGCGATTAAAAATTAGCTGAATGATCCTATGGTTTGTTTCAATGTCGTTTGTTTAATTATCGTATGTATTTTGTATTTGGTATGAATAAAATTAGTAGTTTATTTTGAGGTTATTTTGAAAATATTAAAAAAAATACAAAACCACCCAAACAACTAGTTTTTACAATTAATTAGTAGTTATTATTATAGAGCTAGTAGTAGGAACTAGTTATTTGAAGGGTTTGCTCTCTGCGAGCAGCCGCCGCCCCCACCCCCTTCCTTCATTGCAGCCACCTTTGAAGCCTTTGCTTCAACCATTGAAGCCCCCTGCTTCTAAGCGCTCTGTCCACCTCTTCTGAGGTTCTTCTCTACCCTAGGCTTAGGGTCCACGCCGCCGTTCCTGTCTCTCATACGCCATCGCCGATCAGATCAACCGGGTCACTGTCCGGCGCTAACCCTTTTACACACCACCAAGGTCATTCTTCCCACCGGGTTTCAACCCTCGCGATTCGATGCATCCTTCAGTAGCCACCGTGGCCCTCCTACCGACGTTCTCCGGGATACGGGCTCCATGCGTCGTCCTCCATCTGCAGCGGCCTCCCGCCCCAGGGCCACCCCTCGCCGGCATGGGTCCGCTCCCTCGATGGATCTGGGATCCGGGAGGAGGGACGACAGGTCGGGGCCTGACTCCACGACACCCGAAGTCGGGACCCTCGATCCCGAACAAACCATTGCGGGTCGAATCGTTGCTCCCGTCTCCCGCACTACTTCGAAAGATCTGGGCGAATGAAGATGAAGAATTGACGATATCAGAACGCTCCAATGGCACGGTGCCCAGAAGAACAGGCATCGCAGATTTGGTAGTTTGTTCTTTCGTTCGTGTGCTAATTTTTTATCATGTTTTAGGTCGAATAAATTGTTGGCTAGTCATTCTATTTCTTGTGTTGATTATGACTTTTCATTTCAAGTCTCGCTGTTTTGAGGCGTTGGTAAGGAGTTGTCTTGAGTTTGTACCTACGATATCAAGTATGTTATTATTATGGGTCCATGAGCGCTGGGCCTGCTACGGTCGACTCGGACATACATCTGGAACCCTGGACGTTCTCGTCCTCTCTTGTTTTGATTACCTTTGGGTATTAATATAATTCTCCGGTTACCCGTTTAAAAAAAAAAATTAGTTATTTGAAAAAGAGAAAGTGAAAATATATTTTTACCACCCTTCCTTCCAATTAACTAATATTTAATATTAGAGATGCTCTTATATTTAAATAGATGATTTTTTATCAATTCCGTTCTGGTTGTTGCATCTACTTCTATACATGACAAGAGTCTAATAGTTTATTTTCCTACGGTTATACAAGTTGTTTATAATTTAACAATAGTCTTCAATTTATTGTTTGATTCTTAAATATACAAGAAAGATGAATTATGAATCAATCCCTTTTACGATCTCTTTCAGCTGACATGGTCAGTTAGTCCACATTGGAGCACTTGGCCTCATCACATAAGATTTTGTTTACACAAATATCAACTGCCCAGTTATGCATCACAATCACACTTATTATAAAATACTGAAATAGTAAATTGAATATGTGAAGGGAAGATTTGACATATTTCTATCATTCAACCGTAACTCTACCTTCTTAGTATTACAACAAAAACTTAGACCAATTGAACATAATTGGTTGCACATAAAATAATTAATTAAATTTAGATACACGTATCAATTAATGTACACGGGTTTATATTCTTTGAATGGTTCGTATTCTCTTGGAAACAACTATTTTCACGTTAACGACCATGGCCGCCAGCGGATTTAGGTGAATTTGGTCGATTAATACCAATTTGATTATGTTTCGACAAGTCTTTCGGTCTCCCCGTGTAAATATGATTTGTTACAAACACATAGGATATAAATAATAACATATGAATGAATATGTGTATAGTAAAGAGAGAGAGAGAGAGTACCGTTTTGAAGAAACTTTCCATGTCCATGTGAGCTTCGTGCAGCAACAAGGTTACTATGATGGGTCGTTGATATGATAAAGAAGAGGCAGAAGAGGATATACAAAGCTTTGTAGGTTCTGACCATCCTTATTTCCTTCAATGGAACTTGTAAATGACAACTATGAGAGACGAAGCATTGCTGTTGCTCGCCTTTTATTTCCCCTCGTTGTATTTAAAAGTCAACTATTTGACCACTCAAATTCTTAAGTTTTCATGTTAATAGGGTCAGATTCAAAACTCAGTGGGGATATTTGAAAAAAAAAATAGTGGGACAATTACACCTACACAAGCTGGGTTTGAACATTTTTAGTTTTGTCGAATTATGAAATTATATTTAGCTTGAATTCAAACCACTTGAGAACAAGTCAATTCAAACATGTAATGAATCGAAGTCGATCTGGGATGGCTACGTATGACCACGAGAGTTTTGAGTAAATCTTTCTACGATGGGATTACATTCTAATCAAAGTGTTTTTCTAAATTAAATTCCATTTTCTCAACGTACTCCTTATGTCGCCATTTCTTCCTTATTTCTTTTTTATCAGCGAAGACAATATATTAAAGACCCTCTTCTGAAGTAGAAAACTGTTACAAAAAATGCAATATGTCTATAGATTGGGGGATTTAAGAGACAAAAAACATGATTGAAAGTAGAACAATAAGTAAATAATAACTGAGTAGGTATTATGCAGATAGAGAAATATGAAGTGGAAGAGGATTTGGTCCTTCATAGCTGAAGGGTTGAAGTTGTTGTCTTGAAATTGCAGCAAAGAAGGTGTTTTAAAAATTCTGCAGCATTTAAACTTTGGAGCATCATGAAGTTGAATGCAGCTAGCTTGTAGATGAGGTAACACTACATGAGATCAAGTGGATGGGGGAGGCTCAAGTTGGATCTGATCATCTAGACTTCAGTGAAGGGGTTGCGAGGATGAGGGAGCTTGAAGATGAAGATGAATGAGCAGTTTGGTGGTCGGCTCAGAAGAGCAACAAAGGAAGCCGTGTATGGAGAATTTTGTTGAGCAGGATTGCTGAGCTTTGGTAAAAGGGTATACAACTTCAAGTGGCAAGTGAGTGATGTGTTATTGAGCTGAGAAGAGATCACTTCCCATAGCACCTCAGTGCCTTACGCCCCAAGGAAACACAACACCTGCAAAAGGAAAAAAGAACTAAGAAAAGAAACACTCAAAAGAAAAAGCCCACACTCAGATCAAGAGAACCCCACACTCAGAAGGCAGAGGAGACCCCAAAAACACTCCTAAGCCTCACAAACACCTAAAGCTCACACCCCCAAACCACCCAAGACCACCCAAACCCAAACCCCGGGCAAAAGGACAGAGTAGAAGTAGGGAGGCTCGAAACCTGTAAAGACCGGCTAAATTAAAAGAAGAGAAATATTAATTTTATCGTCTGCAATGTCGCGGGGGAAAATCGAGTGGGAAAATTGGATCGACTTCAAAAGAAAAAGAAAAGAAAAAGAAATAAAAAAAAGGATAAGAGGAATTTGGGCTGACTGGGCCGGTCAGGGACGAACTGGGCCAGACCGCAAAAAATTAGGCCCAACTCGCGCGAATTGGAGACCCTAGCCCACTCAGCTTCCTTCTTCACTAGGGATGGCAATGGGCCGGGTTTGGGCCGGGTTTTGTGATACCCGTACCCGGCCCGATTTCCCTACATATGGCCCGAGCCCGTCCGGGACCCGATAATGGCCCGTTTGCTACCCGGCCCGCTTGTGGCCCGACCGGGTCGGGTATTACCCTACCCGCCCGTGACACCATAATTTTATTTCACTACTCAATTTATATTGACAAATCATGTATATATGATGCATAAAAGTTTCATATATTTATATGACACATATAATCTTATCATCTCGGATAGGTAAAACAAGTAACATCAAACCGGCTCCGAATTTGTGCTAGGGACAACATCTTCATTATTATGAATCGGTAAGTTAACCACTTGATCCCCATTCAAGGGTTCACTATTACTCACAACCACGTGAGTATAAATAAAATTGGATTGAGAATCCATATTTAATAAATTCGGAAATAAAGTAACCATACAACAAATAAGTATTCATATATAAAAAAACAATAAAATATACTACTAACATAACATGTTTTATACAGTTTATTCATGTAATTATACTTTATATGTATAAAACACCATAATTTGTACATATTTATGATTATATTCATGTAATTACATATATATATATATATATATATATATATATATAGGGGAACAATCAAGTACAAACCTTATTTCGGGTCAGAACGTAAAACTAATCTGGGCCATTAATTAACTAGATCGGATGGCCACCAAAATTCAGGGGGGTGGGGGGTTGATTGATTACGAAATCAATTACAAGATATGCATTAATTTAAAAGATATTAAAAGATATGCATTAAATCTGGGCCTTTAATTCTATGATTCAAGGGCCCAGATTGAAAGTTCTACGTTCTGACGAAAGATGTAAGTTTGTACCTGATTGTTATCCTATATATATATATTATAGTATGTATAAGACCAAACATGTGTGACATGCAACTTAATTTACTCTTTCAACTACATATACAAATAAGAAAATTAAATTTCTCTTTTATCCGCTCTTGTACAATTATATATAATAAATGTGACAACAAACCTGCGTGTATATGTATATATAAAAAATAACTATAAACCTTTAAAAATTAACAAATAAATAGACAATTGATTTTTCATTGTATATGCAGGGTAGGAACGTAAAAATTAACAAATAAATTTAGTTTTTTTTTATTTAGTAACCTATCGGGTCGGGTCTGGGCTGGGTAGTACCAATCTCGAGCCCGACCCGAGCCCGGTTAAAAGCCCGATCAAACTACCCGTACCCGGTCCGTTTGTACAATGGGCCGGGTCTGGCTCGATTTTTTCGGGTCGGGCAGGTCGGGTCCCCGTTGGGCCTGGGTATTATTGCCATCCCTATTCTTCACGCGTAGCTGCACGCACATCAAGGAGAACACGTTGCCCCCAATCCCTCATCTCTCTCTTCTCTCTCTCCGATCTCTCTCTCGCGCGCCTCGCCAAAATCAGCTCCGTTCATCCCTTACACTCTCCATCTCCACCCTCGTCCCCACTCTCTTTCCCTTCTTCTACTTCGCCCGTCCTCAAACCGAGTCACCACGCACAGATCTGAGACTAACTCGTCGGAATACAACTCAGGCTCGCGGTCCCGAGTTCAACCCATCGCCGGCGAAGATGAATAGCACGGTGGGTGCTTCTCACGCCGTCCCTCTCCTTCCCCGACCTCCTAGCACATGTTTTCCCCTCTTTCCAAGCTCGATTCGAGCATTCTAACCGGAGCAACGTCGAAGAAAACTCCACCGTCGTTAGATATGAGACGAGGTGGCGTTAAATCGCGCGTTGGCCACCGTCGTTTCTCCCTGGCGCCTCTCTCATCCTCGACCAGTCCTTCTCCGGCTTTCCCTGCCACCACGCCGCCCTGGCGACGCCGGAGTGCTCGCCGGAGACGTCGTCGGAGCTGCTTCGAAGACAACGGACCCAAGCAACGAAGGTTGGGCCTGACTTCAGTCTTGGGCCTGGGGAATTGTTGGGCTAGACGAGATCAAGGCAGGCCTTGGGCCCGGAATGTGGTTTGGGCCGGACCAGGCTTCAGGCCAGGCCCAGAGTTGAATCCGGGTTCGAATCGGGTCTGGAACCGGGTTAAGGTCTGGACTCGGGTCTGGGCTCGGGTTTGGGCTCGGATCCGGGTCAACCTAGTTTCAAAGAAAACCTTTTTAAAATCATATGAATTAACTGATTTAATTAATTTAAGGTGGGCAATTAAAGGTTTAATTAGACATCAAAGGACCTTTGGACAAATACCGGATCTGTTGGACTTTTTATCTGTCAAACCCAGACTGGACTTCGCCCGAGAACTTGGACTTCGCCCGAGAAGACGGAGTTGGCCCGATCGTCAGCAGCTAGGAGTATTATTAGAGGAATACCACAAGGTAGGGGAAATACTAAACTCCTCGTGCAATTCAATACTTAGTATGTCTATTAGGTTAATAAAATCGGAAAGGTCCTATAATTGCATATATGATGCGAATAACTAGAATAATCGTCTTTCAATTACTAATAACCGGACGTGTCTAGCATGCATGCATAGGATGTGAACAACTAGTTTAACTCGCTTTCAATACTTGGGAAATTGCTTTACTGGTAGAGAGGCCGTGATGAGCCATCGGATTAGTTGTGTTTGCCTCACATGCATTGTTTGCTTGGTTTAAGATAAATTAAGGGTCTAACGAAACTAGATAAATTGCATGCTTGATTGAATGATTGATTGGATGCTTGAATGATTGATTGGATGCTTGAGTGATTGAATGATTGAATGGATGATCGAGTATGACTGATTCTGTCAGAGGGTACGATCAGGTGATCGATGGACCAATGGAACGTGGTTGGTAAGTATAGCGGTAAGTGTAAAGGTATATACGGATATCATTGGTGTGTTGTGATGAAATTGTGATTTGTTAAGCTTGGTTGTATGATGTGTTGGCGTGTTATTCTCTTGAGTGCGTTTTGCAAGGGTTAATTGATCCTGTGGGATATTGATTGGTAGACCATGCGGGGCATTGGTTAGTTGATCCTGCGGGATATGATTGGTAGACCCTACGGGGCATTGTTTGGTTGATCCTGTGGGATATTGATTGGAGGACCCTGCGGGATATTGATTGGAGGACCCTGCGGGGCATTGTTTGGTTGATCCTGCGGGATATTGATTGGAGGACCCTGTGGGGCATTGGTTGGTTAATCCTGCGGGATATTGATTGGTAGACCCTGCAGGGCATTGTTTGGTTGATCCTGCAGGATATTGATTGGAGGACCATGCGGGACATTTTTTGGTTGATCCTGCGGGATATTGATTGGAGGACCCTACGGGGCATTGGTTGGTTAATCCTGCGGGATATTGATTGGAGGACCCTGCGGGGCATTGGTTGGTTGATCCTGCGGGACATTGATTATTGGACCCCGCGGGGCATTGGTTATTGGACCCTGCGGGGCATTTGGATGGTTTACCCTGCATGGATTGGTTACTTGAGATTCACCCGAGTGTATGCGTCCCGCGGGAGGATTACCTTGGTTCCCTATGACATATGGTCCTTTGGGGGCATTGCCGAGAATCCCGACGATAAGCGTCCCTCATGGATTGTTACCGGTAGCCCGATGTATGTGCCTCCTCTAAACCGAGGGAAAATCTGATATGACACGAACACTCTTGTGGATCGGAGTATGGGATCCGACATGACACAAATAGTATTGTGGATCAGAGGGTGGTGACTTCATGTCCCACAGAATTACTTAAACGCTCTATCTTCTATTGATTGTTAATAAATGCATTGTTTACTATATTTCTATGATTGTTACTGGCTCTTTGAACGCGTTAAATACCCGTTTTATTCCCGTGTTTCAACATCTTCTTAGTTCTCCGTATCATTGAATCCCGAACGAAATTGTGAATTTCTATTTATTAAACTTAAAGACCGTTATCCTTAAGGATGTGGTATTGTTCTTATCTTGCCTTTGTTATAACATCTTTTGGTTTAAAAGTTTTAATTGCAATATGTATTGTCATGCTAAAGCTATTTTGTTTCTAAATTGGGGGTTAAACTGTTTATCTATTTTCCCTACTGAGCGTAAGTTCACCCCTATTTGTTTTATTGACTGTTGTTTCAGGCGTGCTTGTTGAGTAGTGGACTCGAAACTCAGGAGCTTCGGTGGGTCCGGGTGCTTTTGTCTTTAGTTACAATCATGGTCCTATCTTTGGTTGCGAACCTTATGTTTAAAGAATTTATTATGGAACATTTAATTGAGATACTTTGTTGGAAACTAAATTGGAGAGTTATAGTGGATTTGAGACATTTTTTGTTGTTACTTTTTGTATTATTTTCAAATCACGTCTCGAGTCCGGTCAATACCGGATTTGGGGCGTGACAAAACCAGTTGAAGAAGAGCCAAGTAGAGGTAAGGTTGTTATTTTCTTGAGCAGGATCTTGGGGTATTGACCCAATCCATAAGGGTAAAATGATAGTTATCACTGAATGAAGACCATTCTCAGCCATAAACCTTGTTGATAATTATGTTGAAAATAGTTTCTGAGGACTCATCAATTCCATTGAATAAGAGAGTGTTTCTTGCCAGCCAAGTTTGCCAAATAGTAACTTGTAAAATGCTTCCCCAACATCTCCTTAATTTAGCAGGAACCAAAGAGAACCAAGAACAAAATAACATCTTCACATTAGCAGGACAAACCCAAATAACCCTCCTACCAACTACAAATTTTATTCCAAATTCCCCAGGCCTTTTTACAATGTAAAAGGATGTGTGCCCCATCTTCTAGATCCCAATTGCAATGGGGACAGATCAGTTGCTGTAGGGAGAGTTCCATGCCCCTCCCTTCTAGGAAACATTTGGAGGGAACAGCTTCAAGGCAAGCAAGCCAAGAGAAGGCACAAATCTTAGGAGGAACCCCAGCCAACCAAACTCTTGAAGTCCATTCAACATTTGAATTCCTTGTTGAGCAAGCAAAGTATAGATTCTACTGACAGAGAATCCTTTTTCATTCAAGTTCCAGCAAAGTTTGTCCTCCATATCTGTTAGATGTATTGAGTTTAGAATAGCTAAAAGAGCCCCCATTCTTGAGCTTCCCTTCCTAGAGGCTCTCTTCTCAAATTTAAATCCCATGAGCCATTCTCCCATATATCCTGCATAAATTTGTTTTTGGCATTTGATAGTGAGTAAATTCTGGGGAAGAGGGACTTGAGAGGTATTTCTCCCCACCAATGATCTTGCCAGAATAGGATCTTATTCCCTTTGCCAAGCACCCATGTTAGGCCTTTGTCACCAAAGTGTTGGATCACCAAAGCAATCTCCATTTCTTTGAGGACTGATTTTGGGGCTCTAAGTAATGAGAAGTAGTATAGAGGTAGAGCACTGAGGGTTGATTTAATGAGGGTGATCATTCCTCCAAAGGATAACAACTCTTCTTGCCACAGACCAAGACTCTTTTTAATGTCTGCATAATTTTGGCTATCTTCTGCTGACAAATTGAGAGGGGTCAAGGTGGATTTGCTATAATTTACCTTGAGACCTGATGCTAATCTGAATAATGAGAGAGCATTCTTCAAGTGATGAGTTCCTTGGGGAGTAGCCTGGATAAAGAATAGAGTGTCATCTGCAAATTGGAGGAGGGATATTGTTGGGCCATTTGCTCCTAAGGATATGCCTTGGAATTGGTCATGGATTAACCCATTTTTCATTATCTGATTGAGAGCCTCAGCTGCCAATGCAAAGATAAGAGGAGATAATGCACAACCTTGTCTAATGCCTGTAAAAATTTGGAAGTCTGAGGATGGGGAACCATTTATAAGTATGGAGACATGAGCTTTGAAACAAGAGATCATCCACATCCTCCATAGGGGGCCAAAGCCTATCTTGGCTAGTAATTTCATAATGAACATCCAGTGAACCTTATCAAATGCCTTTTCAAAGTTTTCTTTGAAAAAAAGAGCTTGAATTTTGGATTTCTTGATTTTGTGTAATACTTCATTAGCCACTAAAACCCCATCTAGGATCTGTCTTCCAGCTATGAAACCAGTCTGCTCAAATCCTACCAGAGAGCCAACCACTGCTTTCAACCTTGTTGATAACAGTTTAGAGAGAATCTTGTATGGACTAGAAATGAGGCTTATGGGTCTATAGTCTCCAAAAGTGAGAGGGGTATCATTTTTAGGGATCAATGTGAGGAATGAAGAGTTCAGACATTTTCCGAAGTGCCCTGACAAGTGAAAATAATGCAAAAAATTTCGCAGATCAAATTTGAGAATTGGCCAACACACCTGATAGAACTTGAGGGTGTAACCATCAATGCCTGGAGCCTTATCACCAGGGCAAGACATTAGAGCCAAGATGATCTCATCTTCAGTAAAGGGCCTTTCCAAATCATTAGCTTGGTCTTCTGAGATTGACTTGAAGTTCATATGATCTAGATTTATGTGGTTTGTTGTTGGTTCAGAGAAAATTGACCCAAAGTAGCCTGATGCAGCTTCTTTGATTGCGTGAGGATCATCCAAGATAACATCCTTAACAGTTATCTAAGTTATTTTGTTCCTAAACCCTTGAAAGTTGGCTATTAAATCAAACATCTTGTGCTTGGCCTCCCATAATCCTTCTCCCCACCTAATCACTGATTGCACAGGCCCCGCTTCACTCAAAGAGATGAATGTGTACATGTCATCAATTCAACAAGTAATATAACGCTAAGAACCCGTCGATCACACAAAGAAGCGGTGGGTACCCCAAATCCAAAAACGCTATATCTTAAAGAAGCACTACCACCAGTGTCATTAACACCAACATCGGTTTGAATTAGAAAAACCTTCTCTGACTTGAAAACCGCGCCTCTCTTTAGCTCAGTAGCACGCCGCCCCTTCTTCCTCGCAAGTGACAGCCACGGCTGTTGTCGGCAAGGAACCTTAGCTTCTGTTCCTCCCTCCCTCCCGGCTGCTCCTTCTTTTCGCCCTCCCCTGTGCCCCTTCCCTGTACTCAGCTTCCCCGCCACCGGTCTCGTTCGGGTCTCCGACGACGGGCTTCTTCTCTGGCGCCTTCAACCCGCCCTGGTCTCGACTCTTGACGGCAGATCTGAGGGGCTCTAATCAGATCTGATTCCCTCTCTCTAAAATCGTGTCGAGCTTCCCAGAGTTGCTCTGGCCGGGCTAGTCGCTGCTGCTACGTCGCCGGTGGGTGCTGGTCGTGGGGCTTGGAGTTGGTACGCTGCTGCAGGAGCGAACTAGAGTTTGGACATAGCTGCTCAAAGTCGGCCAGATCTGTCGTGTCGTGCATCCCGGAGTCGCTTAGGCCGGTCTGGTCGCTGCTGCACAGTCGCCGGTGGGTGCTGGTAGTGGAGCTTGGAGTAGGCGCTGCTGCTCGGTTGCCGGAGCAGCTTGGAGTTTGGGCGTTGCTGCACAAAACTCGGACAGATCTGGTTCTCTTCTGGCCAGTGCGGTCGCCCCTCCGGCCACCGGAGCTTGCAGCATCAATCGTTGTTCCTCTTCTTCTAGTGAGGCCCGGATCTTGGCTTTCCAGAGAGGAGGCTCCTCCCTTTGCCGGAGTACTACCGGAATGTTCTACCCGGAGTTCGGTCGCCGAAGTGGTGTGCATCTTCGTTGTGGTTTGGCTCAGATCTACGAGTTTGGCCCTTGCTCAGCCTCCTTGGTCCGCTGCCCTCTAGCCTTGACCCTCCCTGGTGGTGCGGAAGGTTATCCCGACCTACTCGGGCTTCCAAGGGCAGAATCGCGGCTCCCCTCTCTCGGCTCCGGTTTGAAGAAATTCTGGTCCTCTTCTTGCGTTCTCGGTGTTGGCCGAAGCGTCAAGCGGTCCCCCCGTGAGTTCGAAGTCGTCTGAGGCTGTTGTCGCGCAATTTCACAGACGTCCTTTACCTGCACCATGTCGGAGTGGTTTGAGATGAGGTTCTCACTAAAGGGACTCTCCGGTGAAAGTAGGGGCGCGTGAGGTCGTTTGGGGTCAGCTCGGTTCGTTGCTAGGAAAAGCACTCGGTTCTAGGGTCAGGCTTTGGGTGGATCTCGGTTATGGAGTTCTTGGCTGTGGTTGGTGTTTGACCTCAACGGTGGTAGCCGATGTCTGACAGAAAGGCAACCCTGGTGTTCGGTAGAAATACCGGGTCCCCTACAAGCGGTTCTCGGTGTTGGCCGGTTTCGTGTCGAGGGCCGACACGGGTGCATGCCATGATGGTCAGTTTTGAAGTTGCCTTCGTCCTTTCCCTTGGTAAGCTAAGCATCTCCTATTCATACATGCTCCTTTAGTAATTGGTTTCGCTTCATCTCGATCCGGTGGTGGGTCGAGCTCGTCGGTTAAAGGCGTTGACCGCCGGCGAGTTTCATGGGTGCTGTTCGCCCTTCAGAAGCCTTTTGCTAGGGTTCGTATGGTAATTCGAATCTGTCTCAGCCGATAGTGGTGTTGGCCACCGGCATTTTAGTTGATGTCCTTATTTGGGCAACTCTATTGAGATGGGAGTCGGTTTAACAAATCAAGGATAGGGCTTGGATCTTCTCCGGTGTGGTTTGTCAGTTGGATTATACTCCCCTCAGGGCTTCATGGTAGTCACATTTGGGTACTCAAGACCCGTTTTTTCAAATTCTAAGCTTTATCGTAGCTATATTCGGATTACAGATCCTTCATTGCTTTTGGGAGTTTTTAATCTGCGTTCGATATTTCAGGGCTTCATGGTAGATAAATCTAGTTTTTAGAACTTGTTCATCAGTTGTTCATCTTCAGTAGGTTGCGTCCTACCTTTCATTTAGTTTGGGTTTTTGGTTGAATCTGTAGCTGGATTCATGTTGTTATCTCTTTCTCCTCGTCAGAGGTTCTTTTAATATATGTCTTGCTGATAAAAAAAAAAGCAGCACTACCCTAGGTTAGTGTTTAGTTATTCATTTTATTATATTATACGTGTTCGCTCATGCAAACTTTCTGGTGAGCGTAGTTGGGGGTGGAGCAACCACGACCCCTAAAGAGAATTACAGTGACGAGGCAGAGATGTATTGTTACAAATTAGGAGGAGCATGCATTAAGCACATAGAACAAGAGAACAAGCAATGTAAGATGAATCGTGCATGCGAGAAAAGTATACAAATATACGTGAACTTGGTGTGATTTAACTTCCATGATGGTATAACAGTTCAAGTTGATAAGTAAAATATGACTCGAAAAAAGTATCAACCACCTTAGGAGATTTTCAATTATGAACTTAGATACAACTACTACTCGGGTCATCACACCCCCGATCACGGCGGCCATCTAAGCACTTTCCTTGACCCTACTGTTGGGTCTCGAGGTAGGGTTGGAGATGAATCAACTCGCAGCGGAAAATCAATGAAAACCAAGAGACGATTAAACCATGAACCAACTAACAAAGAATGGATTCACAAGAGAAAAATTCAGCACTATTTCTAACCAAAACAAGAACACCGGGTAACGAATGATTGGCTTGAGTCTCCAAAACGCCTACGTATCCACATGGGAATCGAAGCCACGTAGTTCTTCTCTTTGAGGACTCAAGAACACTAAAAATGGAGGTGGGAGCTTGCCAAACCTGAAATTGCAAGGGAATTGGGGGAGAAGTTGTGTTTCCTATTCTTGTCTTATGTTTGTTATGTTGAAAAAGGATGACTTAAACATAACAAACCCCATACTTGTCCAACTAAAGGCATGGGACAAGTATGGTGTCAAGTAAGGTGTAAATAGGATAAAGTATGGCTAGAAAAGATTGGGTTAGGTAGTGAATCACCAACACCTTAATCCTTGTCTTCCTTACTTAGTACTAATTAATCAAGACTTGATTAATTAGTTCCATGGACCTTGGTTGCATGGGCCTTTTATGGGCCTCTTGGAACATGGCCCGTGACCATTTCCAACGAGGTCCCGTGATTCGCTCATCGCCTCCAAACCTTCCATACCGGAAATGTCCAACATTATCCGACACGATCAATCCCAAGACTCCAAGCCTTGTCTTGATCTGTAAAGTCCTATTCACTTACGAGCACATGACCCAAAACCCAGTTTTGGTCATGTCCCGAGACAACTCCCTTTTGGCCATTCTCCATAAATGTGTCAATGAGTTTCACCCTCCGGTGTGACCCTTAGGTTTATGCATGTCAATAGATCAACGTAAAATCCCATTTTACTTGATCCTATTTAAGTGGCGACTAACGAGACTTTAGTATTGCCTGACACTGCATAACGAATCGACCCTGTCGATTCTAACCTTTCTGTCATCCCTGTCATTATCCTTTTATCTCCGATATCCTGATTGAGATAAGGCATAGAGCCGTCATCCTTATTATTCTCAATCACTGTTCCTTGATATGTGAGATGACTAAAGATATGATACCCAGTATCATGTGCATGGCCATGCTATTCTTTCATTCACTCTCGATCAAGCGGCCGAGAACCAATATCTTTCCCATACCTCAGTATGAGGGATAAATCCCTTAGCCGTCTTTCGTGCCACTCATGTAGCCCGTCCCCAAGCCAATCATGGCCGTTATGGAAGCCCTGTTACGGACAACGTTAGGCTCAATTCAAACTCAGTTGTTGACTACATAGCGATCACAAAGACTTCTTGGTCTAAGGATACAAGACAAGCTACGACACTGAATATGTTCATGACTTAATCTATGGCACATATTCAGGGTGGGTCGTTCAATATCATGTCCCACATGATATCTATGATCAGAATCCGGAATCCCATTCCAATGACTAACAGAACGTAAGCCATAAAGAGCCATCTTTCATACTAGTCGCTTCTAATGAAGCTTTATTGACTAGGGACCCATCGAGTGTGATCTATCTCAATCTATGGTTCTATTCGCATGGTGGGCATAGATCGGAGCACACATCGATATATTACTCCAACACATAAGTAATATAAAGCCGCTTTAATTTTATTGCTAACGATGATATATACATTTGGACATTTAGGATTGAACTATGGGCACTAAGACTAACACCTACATCAGTTGGTTATTTATTCAATGATAAACATCCGCAAGTCTCTTGAGAAACTGTTCATCGGCTAGGGTTTTTTGTTTTGTTTTTTTTTTCCTTTTTGGGATTTGACCCTTAGCTCTTTTTAGAGTTGTTTTGTTATCGTTGTTACTATTCATCGGCTAGGGTTTTTTGTTTTGTTTTTTCCTTTTTGGGCTTTGGCCCTTAGCTCTTTTGAGTGTTGTGTTGTTATCGTTGTTTCTCTCGTCTCGGTCCTTCTTGAACCAATATTTTTATTAATTAATTTCTTTGAGCTGATAAAAAAAACATCCACAAAATTACCATGAAAGTGGAATGACAAACTCAATCATAAATTATGGACTTGTCCCTTACTTAGATAAGGGTAGGATCTCTACCCACAATAAATGCTTTTTTTCTTAGATATCGACGTTGATTGTAGAACTCCTCCATTTTCTTATGAAATATCAGTTTTGTTCTTGGCGACCAACTGAAAATCAAGAGGGATTTGTAATATAAAATTTTCATTAAGGATGATTGTGAGGTAAGAGACCTCCCATTCAACTATTTGGGTTTCATATTAGGGGGCAACTCGAGACCTCCCATTCAACTATTTTGGTTTCATACTAAGTTCAAGCTTTCTCTGAATTTATGGCAAGCGAAACAACTAAGTTTGGCCCATTGGGTAGTGATTATTAAATCCAGCCTATCGACCTTACCTGTGTTCTTCATGTCTATATTCTGGCAAGGTTCTAAAAATCGTTAGGCGCTAGTTGGGTGGCTAGAGCCTTTTGGGGATTAATAGGGGGAAAATGAGGATTAATTGAATTAATCTGGTCAGCCAACAAGGAAATGGGCCTTGGCAGGGCCTGGTCTGGATTTTATTAGAAAGGTTATTCAAATCTTGGAACCTTGACTACGAAGAACCCTTTGGAAAAACAACGTGGCAAGAAGGGTCCTTGCACGATTAAGTGATTGGGTGTTTGTAAGTCCCCCTCGGGGGGGGGGGGGGGAGGCAGGGGGGCTTGGGTATTTGTAGATTGGAGACACGAAATCAGAATCTCATCATTATGTTATGGTGGCGATTTACAGAGGAAGAGGAAATGTTATAGGAATAAGACCGTCTGTGCGAAGTTTGGAGTTTGGGTGGAAGTTGAGAAGAAGAGGAATCCGTTTGATGTTGGCCATATCATCAGGTTGACAAAATACCCCATTTTTAGGAGCATGTCGTATATGATTGTGTTGGATTTTAGGATGTGTTACATTAACACTACAGGAAAAAAAATTATAAACTTTTGTCGATAATATATATTTTTAGCCTAGATCACATATTCATGTAATTACTAATCTATGCGAAATTGAATAGAGATTACCTTAGAAAATTCTACTTTGGAATCAACTGGCTCGAGATGGAGACCTCTGAAAGTGTTGTTGTAGTCGCTCAAGTGTTCCCCTCTAACGGTTTCTGTCACGCCCCAAATCCGGTTTTGACCGGAATCTTGGGAAATTGCTGTGCTGGTAGAATGGACATGACGAGCCTTAGGATTGATTGTGATTGTGTTCAATTGTCTCAAATGCCGATGTTTGTGTCATTCTTCGGATAATACCAGAGTCATACTAAACTAGATGAATTGTGATGAATGCAATGTGAATGTTTGTGTTGTGGTATGATTGGTTGAATGTATGAAATGAATATGATTGTGCCCTGTGGTATGATCGGGTGAGTGATAGACCGATGGGACGTGTTTGGTAAGTCATGCCGGTAAGCATGATTGGTAATATGAGTTCCGTATGACGTGTTGTGGTAAGATTGTTGGGCTTGGTAAGCCGTGTTTGAACTATGACTTTATGATGCGTGTTCTTCTCTTGTTGTGTGTTCTAAGAGGAGTTGTGTTCCATTATGGTACCTACACCGAGGGGAATGCTGGTGTAGGGTAGTACTTAGGCCGACGGTATTGTGTTTACCCCGATGAGCATTCCGGTATTGTCTTTACCCCGATGTGAATTCCGGGAAGACCGATGAGCATTCCGGTATTGTGTTTACCCCGATGTTTGTTCCGGGAAGACCGATGAGCATTCCGGTATTTGTATTATTTGTTGTCCCGATGTGTGTGTTCCGAGAAGACCTAGGCCGAGGGATATTCTGGCAGGGTTTGTTGTTGTCTCACTCTGATGTTACGTGTTCCGGAGATACTTGTTTCACCCCGATGATATGTGTCCCTTCGAGGACATTTCCGGGAGGATGTCTTGTTTCACCCCGATGATCTGTGTTCCTTTGGAGACGTTTCCGGGAGCCCTGATGATATGTGTTCCTTGTGGGAACATTTCCGGGAGCCCCGAGGATATGTGCCCCATCGTGACCGAGGGGCATTCCGGTATGGTGTGTTGGTTGGTGTGTGAATCGCAGGCTAAGGGTTTAAATTATCTATATTTCGGTAACCGCGTGTTTCCTTAGTTGGTTCTATTGGTGAATAAATCGTTTCCCCGTTAATATCCTTTGAGTTACTGTTTTATTAAGCATTGCAATTCTTGTTGATCTCTGATTTGGTGTCTTTTGGATAATTGTACTAATCGGAACTTTTTTTGTAAAAGCGGAGGTTCTTTTTACTTTACTACTTTTTCCTACTGAGCGTAAGCTCACCCCCTTCGTGTTTACTGTTTTTACAAGTTTCATTGTTGAGTAGACCTAGAGGACGTTTCAGGGCTCGGGAGCTCGTGGAGTGTCTGGGCGGTGTTTATGTTAGAGACGTACCTTATCGTTTTGTATTGAACATGTCGTATTTTGTTATATTGTGAGCTTTTGACTCATCGTTTTGACTCGAAATATGTTTTACTCGGAGATTTACTTTATCAAGGTTTATTTATTGATTACCATTTATCATTATTTTATCTCACGTTTCGAGTCCGGTCAAAACCGAATTTGGGACGTGACAGGTTTCGCTTGGTTTAGTCGGTTCCGGTGAATTTTGAAAACCCTTATCTGTAATACCTTTACTTATCAAAAAAAATGTTTGTAACAAAAATAAAAGTGACGGTTAGACTCAAATATAGGTTTGGTTCGGGTCATATTCCCAATTTTCCATGATCTTAGACAAAACGGCATCGTTTGGTTCAACTGCATAACGGCGTCGTTTGATTCAGCTGACTGTATTTTGCCAAATGCTTTCAGTTTCTGTACTGTCGCCGTTTCAGGCGAACTCATTTTCTTGGGTGAGAAGACAACCAGAGAGCTCTCAGAAGATTTCCGCTCGCTCAACAGTAAAATCTCCTTCTGCTGCTCTCTCTCTCTTTCTCATTTTCGTTCCCAGCGACGTCCCGTTTTCCGTTAGGTCGAGAAAATGAGGCATTTTTATCAGTGAGCTCTATGGGTTTTTTTCTTACGCTGTTGCGTGGGCCATTTTATGCAAGCGATTTCTCTCCTGATCCAACACTTTCTGTTATGTTTCTATTAAGATTTGAAGAAATTTTCGATTGCTCGTTTCAAGTTGTGATCTAAGTATTAGCTTTGTGTATAAATTAACCTATTTATCGTTACCAAAGAAAAAAAAACGTTTTTCGGTCATTTGATTTGGGGTTGTTAAGCCTTTAGAGATGATAGAAATGGAAATATGAATATCAATTGTATGTATGTGTTATTAGATTCATAGTTTTAGTTAGACATGGAAAATATATGATATTTACTTGGCCCGATTTAGGGTTTTAGTTTTTGGCTTAAATCTATTCTTTGAGATCATAATTGTAGATTTTATTGATTGTGGCAAATACTATTTGGTAGTGTAGAAGCCTCTGCAAGCTCGGAAACGGGTTCTTCATTTTCAGCTTTATTGTTTTTGCCAACATTCTACCAAGGCCAATAATCACTCTGTAGTGGATACCTTTTGTTTAGTTAATCTCAGTTTGGCCTTTATAGTCTGCAGTATGCACCGACGTTGTTTTTATCAGTGTCTTTGGAAGACTGAAAGTTACTTAGGGTGATACTATAATGTTTTCGTATTTTACTAAATGATCCAGCGCATAAAAATAAGACGAAATTGTTGCTGGAATGGTGCTACTAGCTTACAGGGTTCGGCGTGTTCTTAAGAATCAATGCTTACTCATATTCATAAAAACTAGAGGGGTGATGAAGGAAGATGTGTTTTTATCTTTATGACTATTGGACAATTTTACAAATTCTATGCTGGCATACTGCTTTACTGTTTTGTAACAGATTTTTGTGTACAGGTGATGTAAATTCTGGTTGCTGTAGGTTTCGGGAATCATACTATTTCTTCTGAATATGTATTCGGTTTCATGATATTACAGGTTGCAAAACTTGCATTAAGGGAGTCATGGAAGACGTCTTAACCGAGGTTCCTCCACCTTCAAGGTTCTTCCAGGAAGATCTGAACAACTTCGCATCTCAATCACCTCTTCTTCCATCTCCATTCCTCTTGCTTTCTAACCCTTATGCTGACAAACCTATCCACCCCTCTCTTGTTGTTATTTCCATGTCTTCTCCTTCTCTCTATCTGTTCCACAAAGTCTCCTCTAAAACCTTAATTGGAAGCCTCATCCTTCCTGAGACACCCTTCTATGGCAACTCTGTAACACCTTCACTTGGGGACAAATCCTGTAACGACTATGTCATCAATAATGATGGGCATTTGATACTCTTTGTCTCAGTCCAGTACTTTGTCAATGCTGATAGATGTCATGCAGTTGCAAAGTTGCAGATCGGTAATAAGATTGTTCCAGAGAGGGTTTTGATCTTGGATTCAGTTCAGAGACGGAACTTTCGAGGTAAGCTCTCACCAGATGAGGCAATCGCTCTCAAGCTGGAGACATCATTGGAAAAAAGAGACCAGAATAGTATTTCGGGACAATCATCACTGTTAAAAGGTTTAGATCACTTTCCATCAGGAAGTATGGTAGATGGCCTGGCTGCTGCTCTTTTGAGCCGATGTGAAATGAGGAACATCAAGGCCTCTCTTTGTGTGTCATGGCCTGAATTTGGCGGTTCAGTTACATCCCTGGTCAAGTCTCTGCTGCTCAAGGATGTATTGCCTGGCTTGAAATTTAGTCCAAATGTTGCTGGTGAGGATGATTACATCAAGACAAGCCAGCATAAGGACCGTGCTTTTGATTCTGAGATGTACACCTGAACTAGGATTGGAGATGTGGTGTCTATATTCTCTGATGTGTACTCTTTGATCCTCTTTTTTTCCGGTTTTGTTTCAAGTTTTAGTAATAAGTTTTCAAGAGTCTGTATGTTTCTCTTTCACACAATACTAATGTTTCCCGTAATGTTTGCAGTTCATGGAATTTATGGATTTCTACTGAGAAAATGCATGTTTTTGACTACTTATTTGTTATCGGACAGTTTCTTTGCTTGTAATATTGTAAGAACTACTCTAAATAGTATGTCTGTCTCATGACATCAAAAACTGGAGATATCATTTATTTTTGTTTTTCTATTAAGATATCTGTAAAGACCGCTCCGGTTAAAAAAGGGTTAAGTTTTAAAGTTTGTTGATTGGAACGTCGATGTTGAAAAACGGGTCGGTTTTTGGTAACGTCGTGGTTGGAAAACGGATCGAAGAGTGGTAGCTTTTGCACAAAAAAAAAGAGAAAGGGCTGAACCGGGCGGACACGACCCGAGCTAGGCCCGCCCCGACCTAGCCTCTCCTCTCGCTTGGGCCGTGTGAGCCAAGGCCCGCTTGAGGCCCAATTGCAGTCGGCCCGGGCTTTATAAAGCCAAAATTAGGGGTCGAACCCTAATTTCCTTCTCGCAGCCGACCCTCTTCTTCCTCTCAGAACCCGATCACTCTCTCCCGACCTCTCCCTCGCTGAACCTCTCTCTCCTCTCGCGTCTCCTCCTCTCCGTTCAGCCAAGCTCGCCGACCACGTCCTCTTCCCGAGCTCCCTCTCCCTCTCCTCTCAAAGCCCGAGCTCCCTCTCCCTCTCCTCTCAAAGCCCGAGCTCCCCCAAACCCAGCCTCTTTCTTCTTCTCCTCCTCGAGCCTTCTTCTCCAGCGCGTAGCCGAGCCCTCGCCGTCGCCGTGCACGTCCGGAGTCGAGGCGAGCTCGCCGGCGCGCTCACCAGATCCGGGGCGGAACCATCGAGTTCATCCAGATCTGAGGAGAGCGAGACCTCGCCGTGCTCCGCCGCTCCCACGGCTGCAACCACAACCCTTCCGTCGTCCCTTTTCCCCTACGGTGAGTGTCGCACCGTGAGGCCTCAGCCGGGGTTTGTCACCGTCGATGGTCGGTCGGAATCTGACCCGAAACCTCCCTTCTTCTTCCCTTTGTTCTTTTTTGCCCGAGCGTTTTGGATCTGGACAGTTTGGGAACAAAAAAAAATGTAAAGAAATTAAAGAAATAATAGAAAAGGATTTAAAAAGTGTTTTAAATCAAAAACTGATTTAAATTAAAAAGGGCTTAAAAAACAGATTTAATTTAAATCGGATCTTGGGCTGTTGAACGAATTTGGGACATTGGACGAATAAACCGGACGTGTTATTTCGGACTTAGAACGGGATTAAAAGCGGGAATGCTGAATCGGACACCTCGGGAACCGTGCCTCGAAACATGTGCCTCGGAAACCGTGCCTCGGAAATCGTGTATTGAGAACTATGCATCGGGAAACGTGCACTGGGTTCTATGCTCGGGGCTCGGGTACTCGAACCCGATTCGTCGTATAATTCCTTCTTTTGGCTCGTTCGAGTTTAAAAAGGCAACTGTTGATTTTAAATTGGACCGTTCGTAACTTTTAAATAAACTTTGGAACCGCTATTAATTATGGCTTTTCGTGTTAATTTAGAGTCCGACTTCGGTCGTTGAGAAGACCGGAGGTAGCGAGCCAGGACGTCAGTAGCTAGGAGACGTAGCTGTCTGTTCTACTTGAGGTAGGGAACGTAGTGGATACCGGTTCGATTGTGGAAAGTTACTAGTATGCCTATAGGTTGCGAATAGTTAATTTTGAACTGTTAAAACTGCATGATTAGGATGTGAGGAACGAGTGAATTGAGGGATAGCTTACGTTCCATGTCGAGCCGTAAGTTTGGGATTGTTGTGCTGATAGAAATGCGTGCGGGCCATGTCGAGCATTTAGGTTGTGTGTTGTTTGAATTGCCTTGACTTGATTGAAATGCTTGTTGTGTGATTTAGGTATGTTAGATCGAGAAGCATGTTGTAGTATTACTCGGTGTAGTATGTTGTGGTTATTCTGTTGGGTCTCGATGGAGGGTATGAACACATACTTGCAGCGGAAATAACTCGAGACCATGTCATAGAACACTACCAAATATTAGATACACAAGAGAATAAACAATATGGATGTTTCCTTACCAACTAGTTCAAGAAAAGGAAGAGAACACCAAAGAAACGATGATCGGCTTGAGTCTCCAAGACGCCTACGTATCCCATTGGAATCAAAGCCACGTAGTTCTTCTTTAGATGACTCAAGAACACAACAAGAGGGAAGAAAAGTGCCAAACTCGAAATTGTAGTGTGAGAGGGAGAGAAGTTGTGTTTCTATTCTTGTCTTGTGATTTGTTGTAGGAAAAAGATGACTTAAACCATCAACAACCATCAAGGACAAGTAAGGTGTGAAGCATGGTGTGAAGTAAGACAAGTATGGTGCTAAGTATGGCAAGACAAGATGGGTTAGGTGGTGAATCACCAACACCTTAATCCTTGTCTTGCTTACTTAGTACTAATTAATCAAGACTTGATTAATTAGTTCCATGGGCCTTGGTTGCATGGGCCTTTCATGGGCCTCTTGGAACATGGCCCATGGCCATTCCCAACGAGGTCCCGTGACGTGCTCATCGCCTCCAAGCCTTCCATACCGGAAATGTCCAACATTATCCAACGCGATCAATCCCAAGACTCCAAGCCTTGTCTTGATCCGTAATGTCCTATTCACTTACGGGCACATGACCCAAAACCCAGTTTTGGTCATGTCCCGAGACAACTCTCTTTTGGCCATTCTCCATAAATGTGTCAATGAGTTTCATCCTTCGGTGTGACCCTTAGGTCTATGCATGTCGATAGATCAACGTAAAATCCCATTTTACTTGATCCTATATAAGTGGAAACTAACGAGACTTTAGTATTGCCTGACACTACATAGCGAATCGAACCAATCGATTCTAACCTTTCCGTCGTCCCTGTCATTATCCTTTTATCTCCGATATCCTGATTGAGATAAGGCATAGAGCCGTCATCCTTATTATTCTCAATCACTGTTCCTTGATATGTGAGATGACTGAATATATGATACCTAGTATCATGTGCATGGCCATGCTATTCTTTCAGTCACTCTCGATCAAGCGGCCGAGAACCGATATCTTTCCCATACCTCAGTATGAGGGATAAATCCCTTAGCCGTCTTTCGTGTCACTCATGCAACCCGTCCCCAAGCCAATCCTGACCGTTATGGAAGCCCTGTTACGGACAACGTTAGGCTCAGGTCAAACTTAGTTGTTGACTGCATAGTGATCACAAAGACTCCTTGGTCTAAGGATACATGACAAGCTACGACACTGAATATGTTAATGACTCAATCTATGGCACATATTCAGGGCGGGTCGTCCAATATCATGTCCCACATGATATCTATGATCAGACTCCGGAATCCCATTCCAATGACTAACAGAACGTAAGCCATGAAGAGCCATCTTTCATACTAGTCGCTTCTAGTGAAGCTTTATTGACTAGGGACCCATCGAGTGTGATCCATCTCGATCTATGGTTCTATTCGCATGGTGGGCATAGATCAGAAATCACATCGATATATTACTCCAACACATAAGTAATAAAAAGAAGCTTTAATCTTATTGCTAATGATGATATATACATTTGGACATTTATGATTGAACTACGGGCACTAAGACTAACATATTCTTGGACAAGTGTGCCATGCGTGTTATGACGTGAATCATTACTTGTGAAATGGTCGGGTGGTTGATAGACCGACGTGATTGGTTTTGGTAAGATTGTTGGGCTTGGTAAGCCGTGTTTGAATTATAGCATTACGATGCGTGCTATTATCTTGATGTGTGTTCCAAGAGGAGTTGTATTTTGGTATGGTACCTACGACCGAGGGGGTACACCGGTGTAGGGTAGTACCTAGGCCGACGATGTGGTCCCATGTATGCACGGTCCCCCGGGTAGTGGTTCCGGTACGAAGCCTACATCGAGGGGGTATTCCGATGTGGGATATCTAGGCCGACGGTTTGTGTTGACACTTGGTGTCTTGTTTTGGCTCTAGGAGTCGTTCCCCGAAGGAGTGCCGGGAAGGTGTCTAGGCCGATGGAGATTCCTGTGTGACGTATTGTGATTGTGCCCCGATTTTTTTCCGGGAAGATATCTAGGCCGATGCTGTGTGTTCCAGTGTGATATGATAGAGTCGGGCCGTGGACAGCCGGCGGAGTAGGGGACTGCGGTACGGGACGTGTTTGTGATTTTACTATTTACTTTGTGCTTGATGACCTGTTAAGTGATGTGGTTACAATTTGTGATTGTTAGTTTGAGTATGTTTGTGAGTGTGGTTTGGTCTTGAGTTGAGGAGTGTGGTTACGAGTTCTGTTGGAAATTAGTTGTGTGTTGTACTAGTATTCCCTAATTGGACGGTTACCCGTGGTGGTGAGCGCTTGCTTATAACCTTAAATACTTTTCCTACTGAGCGAAAGCTCACCCCCTTATCTTGTTGTTTTTCAGGTCTTGAGCGGGATGTGTACTAGTCGGATATTCGAGGCTCGGGAGCTAGCGAGGGTCCTAGTCTAGCTATTCTAGAGACGTACTAGTTCTTTTGATTAAACCGTTTTACTGGTCGTTTTACCGAGCTGTTGACTCGTGGTGATTTCAGAGTTTTAAATATTTACTAAAGACTTGTTTTGGCTTCACTTTCGTTTAAAATTATTTTTTTTAGTTCACGTCTTGAGTCCGGTCGAAACAGGATTTGGGGCGTGACAATTTGGTATCAGACGGTTTCATTTGAAATTTTTTTTCAAACCTCGGACAGTATGTCGTTTAGGTGGGTAGAGTTAGGTTGTTGAGTTTCGGTGTGTCGATTACGCAATTCGGAGATGTCCTAAGCGTATAAACGAGACGAAGAGAGTCTCGGTTTGGTAGTGATTGAATTGTTGTGTGTTTTAATTTAAGTTTATGTTGTGCAGGTTGTGTTTTGAATGCCCGCTGAAGCGGATGGCTAGTGTAACTTACGAATGGGTCATGCCCGATTTTCTGCAGAAACTGAAGTGTATGTACCATCACAGTTTGGCTATAGGAGCCACTATAGCCGGACGTGAATGGGGGGAGGTCGGGTGGTTACAACGTTGTTCGGGGACGCCTGAATCAGTTTGTAACGACACAACATCGACATGAATGTTATGGTGAAAATTGATCGTGCTAAGAATTTAACTCCAAGTTGTTGCCTAATGTGAACTGTTCGTGTGATATGAACTGTGAACTGTGTGATTTATGTGTAAACTCGTTGACTGTATGGTTGAAGTGTGTGACGCACTAATGTGCGGACTTCTCTGATTGGGTGTTTTTGTGTGACTATACTACTTAGTATATTATTAGTAGGAGTTTGTCTGCTTGTTCCGTGTGTGCACGCTAGTTGTCTAAGCGCGTTTTTTTTCGAAGTTAAGAAACTGAACATGTACGTTGTCCGTGCAGAGGACATACGACATGGTACCGACTTATGTGCCTCGAGGCACCAAGAGCCGGCCAGCTATGGGCCGAGGGCAGTCCAATGCCCAGGGTCCACCTGCTGAGGAGCACGAGAGGACCGATACTGGATCATAGGGACTTCCATCTAGGGCTCCGCCTGTCTCTGAGCCTAATTAGGCGGCAACTCTGGAGGAGCTGACCCGCACAGTTTCGAGCTTAGTAGAGACCCTCGCCCTGAGGGAGGGAGAGAGAGAGACCACGGCTCCGGCACCGGAGACCGTACCTGCTGCCACTTCAGCCGCGACCTTGAGACCCGGTCAGGTCGACAGCCACACCGCTCAGATGCTGCGAGACTTCTGCAGGCTGGGCACACCAGTGTTTTCCGGGGAGCCAGACCCCGAGGCAGTCGAGAGATGGCTGGAGCGGATGACCCGCAACCTGGACACTTCAGGTATACTGGACGGACGCAGGAGAGTGTCCTTTGCATCATTTCAGCTGGAGAGTGATGCCTACCGTTGGTGGAAGCGCGAGGGGGATGACTTCTCGCTGTTTGGGCAGCGTTTCCTAGAGCAGTATTTTCCTCAGTCGGTGTTGGATGATCGACACCAGCAGTTCCTGGAGCTGCAATAGGAGGGTATGACAGTCTTCGAGTACGAGGCGAGGTTCACATCCTTGTCCCGTTTTGCCTCTGAGATGGTATAGACGGAGGTTCTTCGTTGTCGACGGTTTGAGGAAGGTCTCCTTGGCCGGGCTGGATGGGTTTTTGATTACACCCAACCCTGCCGTGAACTTCCTAATCCACACAGCCTCCTTGGCCGCCTCTGCAGCCGCTATGTACTCGGCCTCTGTCGTGGAGTCAGCGACGGTGTCTTGCTTCACGCTCTTCCAGCTGAAAGCTCCGCCATTCAGCGTGAACACATATCCTGACTGACTTCTAAAGTCATCTGGATCTGTCTGGAAACTAGCGTCTACATATCCATTAACAACTAGTTCAGAATCATCTTTTCCCCCGTACACTAGAAACGCGTCCTTAGTTCTTCTCAAATATTTGAGAATCGCTTTGACCGCTATCCAGTGTTCCTCACCAGGGTTAGACTGATGTCTGCTGGTACAACTCAAGGCATATGAGACATCCGGTCTCGTGCATATCATGGAATACATGATCGATCCTACCACCGAAGCGTATGGGATTCGCATCATCCTTTTCAGCTCATCAGGTGTCTTAGGACACTGAGTCTTGCTGAGATGAACGCCATGACGTGCGGGTAAGAGTCCTTTCTTGGAATCAAGCATTGAGAACCTACTCAATACCTTGTTCACATAGGTGCTTTGACTTAAACCCAAGACCCTCTTGGTGCGATCTCTATATATCTTAATCCCTAAGATATAAGCAGCATTGCCTAAGTCCTTCATTGAGAAACTCTTCCCTAACCAAGCTTTAGTCTCGTGCAAGGTTGGGATGTCGTTTCCAATGAGTAGTATGTCATCAACATACAACACCAGAAAGGTAATCATACCCCCATTTGCCTTCTTGTAAACGCAAGGTTCATCTTCATTCTTGATAAAGCCAAATCCAATTATAGCTTCATCAAAACGAAGGTTCCAACTCCGAGAAGCTTGTTTCAATCCATAAATGGATTTCAACAACTTACAAATCTTTCCCTTATTCTTCGGATCGACAAAACCTTCGGGTTGAGACATATAAACGTCCTCCGATAAATTTCCGTTTAGGAAAGCGGTTTTGACATCCATTTGCCATATCTCGTAATCGTGATATGCAGCTATGGCAAGAAGAATTCGGATAGATTTGACCATAGCTACTGGGGAAAAGGTTTCCTCATAGTCAATCCCTTGGATCTGCCTATAATCTTTCGCCACCAGTCGGGCTTTGTAGGTCTGAGGGTTGCCTTCCATGTCCATCTTCACCTTGAAGATCCATTTGCATCCGATGGTTCTTACACCACTGATTGGATCAACCAGTTCCCAGACTTGGTTGTCCGACATGGATTGCATTTCCTCCCTCATGGCTCCCAGCCATAACTCAGAGTCGGGTCCGTCCATAGCTTCCTGAAATGTAGCTGGATCATCGTGATCCACCACAAGCTCACCGTCACCTCCAGACACAAAGTAACCATATCTCGGAGGTGGACGACTAACCCTTTCAGATCGCCTTGGACCTTCTGGAATTGTTGCAGGAACTGGTCCTTGCTCTACGACCATCTCAGGCTCTTCTACAGGGTTGTCCAGTGGATCAGTTGGATCTGTACCATCCTGAATTTCTTCTAGATGTACAGCCCTTCCACTGACGTCTTTGGAAATAAACTCCCTTTCCATAAAGACCCCACCCCGAGCGACGAACACCGTGTTCTCGCTGGGTTTGTAGAAGTAGTACCCCATTGTTTCTTTGGGATACCCAACGAAAGTGCATTTATCAGATCTTGGTTCGAGCTTAGTCGGAACTAAACGTTTCACATAAGCCTCGCAACCCCAAATCTTCAGGAAGGACAAAACGGGCTTTCTCCCGCGCCATTTCTCAAATGGTGTCCCTTCCACAGCCTTCGTCGGAGCCCGATTCAAAATGAATGCGGCCGTCTCCAGAGCATAACCCCAGAAAGAGATTGGGAGATCAGTCCCACTAATCATGGACCGGACCATATCCAATAAAGTCCGATTTCTCCGTTCGGACACACCATTCAATTGTGGTGTTCCGGGAGGAGTCCATTCCGAAAGGATCCCACTTTCTGCTAGATGATCTAAAAACTCTGTGGTCAAGTATTCTCCACCTCGATCTGATCGAAGTGCTTTAATACTTTTCCCGAGCTGGTTTTCTACTTCAGTCTTAAACTCTTTGAATTTATCAAAAGCTTCAGACTTATGTCTCATCAAATAGACATAACCATATCTACTGAAGTCGTCAGTAAATGTGATAAAGTAGCTAAAACCCCTCCTGGCAAGTGTGCTCATTGGTCCACACACATCCGAGTATATTAGCCCCAATAAGTCACCCGCCCTTTCACCGCGACCGATGAAGGGCGCTTTAGTCAGTTTTCCCATCAAACAAGATTCGCATCTATCAATCGAATGAAATTCGAATGGACTAAGAAGTCCACACTTGTGAAGTGTTGATATGCGTTTCTCGTTTATGTGGCCTAAACGACAATGCCATAAAAGAGTTTGGTCTAAATCATTGTACTTAGACCTCTTGGTATTTACATTATATATAGAGCTTGAGGCATTGTTATCCATATCCAATATGTACAATCCTCCAACCATTTTGGCGCTAGCATAAAATATATCATTGCATAAAATATTGAAAATCTCATTTCCAACATCAAAATTGTATCCTTCCTTGTCCAACAAAGAAATAGATACAATATTCCTACTGAAAGTAGGTACACAATATACATTGTTCAAAACAAAAACTAGCCCACTTGGCAAAAGAAGACTTATGGATCCTACAGCAGTCGCCACAACTCTAGTCTTGTTGCCCACTCTGAGGTCCACCTCGTCCTTCTTCAAGCTTCTCCTACCTTCCAGCCACTGCACATTAGTACAAATGTGAGATTCAGCCCCGGTATCCAATACCCATGAATCTTTGGAAGTAGTGAGATTTAGCTCTATAAAGAAAATACCTGATGAAGGCACAGTCCTGTTGGGTCTCGAGGTAGGGTTGGAGATGAACCAACTCGCAGCGGAAAATCAATAAAAACCAAGAGACGATTAAAACCATGAAACAACTAACAAAGAATGGATTCACAAGAGAAAAATTCAGCACTATCTCTTACCAAAACAAGAACACCGGTTAACGAATGATTGGCTTGAGTCTCCAAGACGCCTACGTATCCACATGGGAATCAAAGCCACGTAGTTCTTCTCTTTGAGGACTCAAGAACACAAAAATGGAGGTGGAAACTAGCCAAACCCGAAATGGCCATGGAAGAGGGAGAGAAAATGTGTTTCCTATTCTTGTCTTGTGTTTGTTATGTTGAAAAAAGATGACTTAAACATAACAAAACCCATACTTGTCCAACTAAAGGCATGTGACAAGTATGGTGTCAAGTAAGGTGTAAATAGGACAAAGTATGGCAAGACAAGATTGGGTTAGGTGGTGAATCACCAACACCTTAATCCTTGTCTTGCTTACTTAGTACTAATTAATCAAGACTTGATTAATTAGTTCCATGGGCCTTGGTTGCATGAGCCTTTCATGGGCCTCTTGTAACATGGCCCGTGGCCATTTCCAACGAGGTCCCGTGATTCGCTCATCGCCTCCAAGCCTTCCATACCGGAAATGTCCAACATTATCCGACGCGATGAATCCCAAGACTCCAAGCCTTGTCTCGATCCGTAAAGTCCTATTCACGTACGAGCACATGACCCAAAACCCAGTTTTGGTCATGTCCCGAGACAACTCCCTTTTGGCCATTCTCCATAAATGTGTCAATGAGTTTCATCCTCCGGTGTGACCCTTAGGTTTATGCATGTCAATAGATCAACGTAAAATCCCATTTTACTTGATCCTATTTAAGTGGCAACTAACGAGACTTTAGTATTGCCTGACACTACATAACGAATCGACCCTGTCGATTCTAACCTTTCCGTCGTCCCTGTCATTATCCTTTTATCTCCGATATCCTGATTGAGATAAGGCATAGAGCCGTCATCCTTATTATTCTCAATCACCGTTCCTTGATATGTGAGATGACTGAAGATATGATACCCAGTATCATGTGCATGGCCATGCTATTCTTTCAGTCACTCTCGATCAAGCGGCCGAGAACCGATATCTTTCCCATACCTCAGTATGAGGGATAAATCCCTTAGCCGCCTTTCGTGTCACTCATGTAGCCCGTCCCCAAGCCAATCCTGGCCGTTATGGAAGCCCTGTTACGGACAACGTTAGGCTCAGGTCAAACTCAGTTGTTGACTACATAGCGATCACAAAGACTCCTTGGTCTAAGGATACATGACAAGCTACAACACTGAATATGTTCATGACTTAATCTATGGCACATATTCAGGGCGGGTCGTCCAATATCATGTCCCACATGATATCTATGATCAGACTCCGGAATCCCATTCCAATGACTAACAGAACGTAAGCCATAAAGAGCCATCTTTCATACGAGTCGCTTCTAGTGAAGCTTTGTTGACTAGGGACCCATCGAGTGTGATCTATCTCGATCTATGGTTTTATTCGCATGGTGGGCATAGATCAGAGCACACATCGATATATTACTCCAACACATAAGTAATATAAAGCCGCTTTAATTTTATTGCTAACGATGATATATACATTTGGACATTTATGATTGAGCTACGGGCACTAAGACTAACAATCTCCCACTTGCCCTAGTTCCAATCTAAACTCCAATATGTCCCCATCGACTTTACATGTCTAACATGTTCAGGTCAAAGGGTTGGCTATGTTATCATCTGTTGCAATATCGGTTATCTTCACTTCACCTCAGTTCAGTATTTATCTGATGAGGTGGATATGCCGCAGTACATGTTTGGATTTGTTATACGATCTAGGCTTTTAGCTTGCGCAATGGCCCTTGTGTTGTCGCAAGATGGATTCACCGGGCTGGATGGGTTTTTAATTACACCCAGCCCTGCCATGAATTTCCAAATCCACATAGCCTCCTTAGCTGCCTCTGCAGCATCCATGTACTTGGCCTCTATCGTAGATTCGGCAATGATATCTTGCTTTACGCTCTCCCAGCTAAAGCTCTGCCATTCAGCGTAAACACATATCCTGATTGACTTCTAAAGTCATCTGGATTTGTCTTGGAAAACTAGCGTCTACTCATCCTTCGACGACTAGTTCAGCATCATCTTTCCCCCGGGTTAGAATGATGTCTACTGGTACAACATAAGGCTTACGAGACGTCTGGTCTCATACATGTCATGGCATATATGATCGATCCTGCCCCCAGGCGCATAGGATTCTCATCATCCTTTTCAGCTCATCAGGTGTCTTAGGGCACTGAGTCTTGCTGAGATGAATGCCATGACTAGTGGGTAAGAGTCCTTTCTTTGAATCGAGCATTAAGAACCTACTCAATGCCTTTTTCACATAGGTTCCCTGACTTAAATCCAAGACCCTCTTGGTGCGATCTCTACATATCTTAATCCTTAAGATATAAGAAGCATCGCCTAAGTCCTTTATTGAAAAACACTTCCTCAACCAAGCTTTAGTCTCGTGCAAGGTTGGGATGTCGTTTTAAATGAGAACCAGAAAGGTAATCTTGCTCCCACTAGCCTTCTTATAAACGCAAGATTCATCCTCGTTCTTGATTAAGCCAAATCCAATTACAGCTTCATCAAAACGAAGGATCCAACTCCGAGAAGTTCGTTTCAATCCATATATGGATTTCAACAACTTATAAATCTTTCCTTTATTCTTCGGATCGTCAAAACCTTTGGGCCAAGACATACAAATGTACTCAGTCAAATTTCCATTTAGGAAAGCGGTTTTGACATCCACTTTCCATATCTCGTAATTATGATACGCAGTTATGTCAAGAAGAATTTGGATCGATTTTGACCATAGCCACTAGGGAGAAGGTTTCCTCATAGTCAATCCATGCCTATAACCTTTCGCCACCAGTTGAGCTTTGTAGGTCAGAGGGTTGCCGTCCATGTCCATCTTCACCTTGAAGATCCATTTGCATCCGATGGTCATTACCCCATTGATGGGATCAACCGGTTCCCAGACTCGGTTGTCCGACATGGATTGCATTTCCTCCCTCATGGCTCCCAGCCATAACTCGGAGTTGGGCCCATCCACGACTTCCTGAAAGGTGGCTGGATCATCGTGATCCACCATGACTTCATTGTCACCTCCGGATACCATATCTTGGAGGTGGAAGATTGATCCTTTCAAATCGCCTTGGACCTTCCGGAATTGTAACAGGAATTGGTTCTTACTCTACGACAATCTCTGGCTCCTTTCTACTGGGTTGCCAATTGGTTTAGACGGATCTGTACCATCCTGAATTTCTTCGAGATGCACAGTCCTCCCAATGACGTCTTTGGAAACAAAACTCCTTTTCCATAAAGACCCCGCCCCATGCGACGAACACCATGTTCTCACTGGGATTGTAGAAGTAGTATCCCCTTGTTGCTTTGGGATACCACACGAAGGTGCATATCTCAGATCTTGGTTCGAGCTTAGTCGAAACCAAATGTTTCACATAAGCCTCGTAACCACAAATCTTTAGGAAGGACAAAGCGGGCATCATCCCGTACCATTTTTAAAATGGTGTCCCTTCCACACCATTCGTCGAAGCCCGATTCACTATGAATGCGATCGTCTCTAGAGCAAAACCCCTAAAAGAGATTGGGAGATTAGTCCAACTAATCATGGAACAGACCATTGTCTAACAATGTCTGATTTCTCCGTTTGGCTACACCTTTCAACTACAGTGACCTACGAGGAGTCCATTCCAAAAGGATCCCATTCTCTTTTAGATGATCTAATAACTCTGTGGTCAAGTATTTTCCACCTCGATCCAATCGAAGTGCCTTAATACCTTTGTTGAGCTGGTTTTCTACTATAGTCTTAAACTCTTTGAATTTATCAAAAGCTTCAGACTTATGTCTCACCGAATAGACATAACCATATTTACTGTAATCATCAGTAAATGTGATAAAGTAGCTGAAACCCCTCCTGGCAAGTGAACTTATTGGTCTACACACATTCGAGTGTATCAACCCCAATAATTCACCCGCCCTTTCATCGAGATCGATAAAGGGCACTTTAGTCATTTTGTCCATCAAACAAACCTTGCACCTATCGATCGAATGGAATTCGAATGAACCTGAAAGCCCGCACTTCTGAAGTGCTGATAGGCGCTTCTTGTTTATGCGACCCAAATGACAGTACCATAACAGAGTTAGGTTTAAATCGTTGGATTTAGACCTCTTGGTATTAATGGAATATATAGAACTTGAGGCATTGTTACCCATATCTAATATGTACAATCCTCCAACCATGTCAGTACTGGTATAAAACATATCATTGCATAGAACATTGAAAACTCCATTTCCAATATTAACATTATATCCTTCCTTGTCAAACACAGATACAGATATAATATTCCTACTAAAAGTAGCTATGCAATATACATTATACAATACTAAGACAAGGCCTCTTGGCAAAGCAAGACTCATGGATCCTACAGCAGTTGCCACAACTCTGAGGTCCATTTCGTGCTTTCCAAATCTCTCCTACTTTCAGCCACCATATATTAGTGCATGTGTGAGATTCAGTCATGGTATCTAATACCCATGAATCTTTGGAAGTAGAGAGATGTAGCTCTATAGAGTTAATACCGAATGAAGGCACGGTCCCACCGCCCTTCCTTAGATCATCCAGGTTTCCTGATGAAGGCGCAGTCCTACTGCCCTTCTTCAGATCATCCAGGCTATTTGATGAAGGAGCAGTCCCACTGCCCTTCTTCAGATCAGCCGTGAACTTCCTGTAATCCCGGTTCCAATGACCAGGCTGTTGGCAGTAGAAGCAGACATTCTCAGGTGTCTCATCTTTCCTGCCAAGTGCGCATGGGCCCAGCCCTTGCCACTTCCAATTCCCTTGTTGACCATCAGAATATCTTTGGATCCCAGATCCCTGAGATATTCTTCTCAGCAGTTAATGACACTTCATGTAACTCTGATATGGTCTTAGAGACAGCCTTGTCAAGGACATATTCTTTGCGTTCAGACTTGAGGACTATCCTCAAAATTCTGTACCAGTCCAAATAGTTTGTCCCATTTAGCTTGACCCTGTCAAGAATGGTTTTTAATGACAAACTATTAATGTTCGCTGAATTTGCCATTTGATCTACAACAGATAAAATTCAATCAGTAAACTGAATAAATTTTATGAAGATCAAGCTTAAACACCAACAATCAATTCTAAACCTTTAGAATCTGAAACCAAGATCCTTGATTCACTCGATTAAGCTGAACTAATGCTCACCACTTAATCGAGCTATGTAGGTAGGACTCCATCCAATCACATCCAATGTGACTCTTGGCTAGGGTATGTACTTATGTACACGACTTACCCTATCTGTTACCCTAGCTCAACCTCAGGCTGAGAATCGTAGTCGGGTCCACCAATTTTCAACTATGGCTCGTCACTATGTAGGTGCTCCGCTAATGCGCACGACACCCACATATGTCGTCCAAACCTACTACCCCGCTTTCTCATGGATGCTCCGCTAATGCGCACGACACCCATAGGACGGGGAGGTAGTAAGGTGTTGATAATTGGGAGGTATCGGACATGACCCGTTTTTACTTGTCCGGTTGTGTTTAAAACTTTGACACATCCTAGATGCGATGAGCACATCAACTACATTCCAAATGAAATGATGCCTCAAATTACATCCAATGTAATTCTTCCTTCGAACCCGTCAACTACATCCAATGTAATGACGATTCTAAGGGCTCACACACAAGGATTAAAATTCCAATTTTATCTTTGCATGTGAGGTGATATGCTCGGTAAATAAAGTTAAGTATGCAATTCTAAAACACAGAATTAATCATGCATAAACTAAACCAAGCATAAAGCGATAATCATGCAATTTTATCTTTGCATGTGGGGCTATTATGTGCATATTTATCGCTTTATGCTTGGTTTAGTTTATGCATGATTAATTCTGTGTTTTAGAATTGCATACTTAACTTTATTTACCGAGCATATCACCTCACATGCAAAGATAAAATTGGAATTTTAATCCTTGTGTGTGAGCCCTTAGAATCGTCATTACATTGGATGTAGTTGACGGGTTCGAAGGAAGAATTACATTGGATGTAATTTGAGGCATCATTTCATTTGGAATGTAGTTGATGTGCTCATCGCATCTAGGATGTGCCAAAGTTTTGAACACAACTGGACAAGTAAAAGCGGGTCATGTCCGATACCTCCCAATCATCAACACCTTACTACCTCCCCGTCCTATGGGTGTCGTGCGCATTAGCGGAGCATCCATGGGGAAGCGGGGTAGTAGGTTTGGACGACATATGTGGGTGTCGTGCGCATTAGCGGAGCACCTACATAGTGACGAGCCATAGTTGAAAATTGGTGGACCCGACTACGATTCTCGGCCTGAGGTTGAGCTAGGGTAACAGATAGGGTAAGTCGTGTACATAAGTACATACCCTAGCCAAGAGTCACATTGGATGTGATTGGATGGAGTCCTACCTACATAGCTCGATTAAGTGGTGAGCATTAGTTCAGCTTAATCGAGTGAATCAAGGATCTTGGTTTCAGATTCTAAAGGTTTGGAATTGATTGTTGGTGTTTAAGCTTGATCTTCATAAAATTTATTCAGTTTACTGATTGAATTTTATCTGTTGTAGATCAAATGGCAAATTCAGCGAACATTAATAGTTTGTCATTAAAAACCATTCTTGACAGGGTCAAGCTAAATGGGACAAACTATTTGGACTGGTACAGAATTTTGAGGATAGTCCTCAAGTCTGAACGCAAAAAACCATTCTTGACAGCGAGTTGGTTCATCTCCAACCCTACCTCAAGACCCAACAGAGATATCCTATACCGTAACCGTCCGTCGGTATAGGTATCATACCAGAACAAAACTCACACCGCACTTAAAGCGGATCCAACCCTCCGTTACTTCTCCTCGACTACTCACTTCACTTAACCAAGTATCGCGCACACAACAAAACGAAAGAAGTCCACCACGCTTTCGCTGCGCCACTCTGCTCTCATCGACACTTAGCCACCTCCCCTAGCCGTTCTGGCTGCGTACATGTATTTCTGCGGTCCTCTTAACTTTCTCACTCACGACCGTCACTAGTCGGCACCGCCGCACCCTCAACTAGCGTGCCAAAGAACACAATTCTAATGTTTCGTCCCAACATTAGTACTTGGACGAACTCGGGGCGCGAATAAAGAAAAACAGAAAACGACTTAAAGGAAACGCAAGTTCAAAAGCAGCACCAATAACTAAAAGTAATAAAACCAAAACGAGTCAAAAAAAAGTCTCAAAATCGAAAGTACGACTCTGCAGTCAAACAAAAGTAACTTCCGGACTCTCGCTAGTCCCAAGTTCCACGACGTCCTCTACTCCAAAGCGTGCTCGAAATCATGAGCGATCCCATGATCGGAGTCTTGTCTCTCTGGCCGTGAATCGGTGACAACATACACTCGACCCTGCCACAACGGAGGTCCGCCTCTCGGAGGTGGTGGAAGTGCCACCTGCGGCGCAGCTCTCTACCTCGGCGCTGGCGCGCTCGCTGCCTGACGCGGAGCTGTCTGTGCCTGAGTCTGTCCCTGCTGGAACTAAGGCGACTGCCCAGTCTGCGACTGCTGAGGTCGCTGAGCCGACATCTCTCCAACTCGTTCGGGACATCTAGCCGCAAAGTTCCCAGACCGTCCGCACTGGTGGCATAACGATGGCCCAATACTCTGTCCTCTCCCAGGTCTGGTCGCAAGGCGATCCACTGGTCCGCTCCCCGGACACTCTCGAGCTACGTGGCACTGCTGTCTACACCGAAAACATGTGCGCCCTCTCAACCGGGTCTGAGGCTGGAACCATCCCGAGGTCCTATGCCTACTCGGATCCCGAGACTCGGATGGCATTATGAAACTGGTCGGCCTCGGCCTGACCTCTCGTACTCTGGCTAACTCATGAAAGCGCCGCTCCACAGCCAAGACCTGGTCTACCAATCCCTGAACAGTGCGGGTCAGCTCCTCTAGAGCCGCCGTCTGGGCTGTCTCTGCCCTTTCGTGCCCCTCAACGGGCGCACCCCGGGCACTAGTCGCCCCCGCCGACCTAGCGGTCGGTGATCTTCCTCGGCCTCTAGCGGGCCGTCTCCTGGTAATTCGTGGATCGTAAGTTCGTGCCATGTCACAAAATTCTGAACGGATAACGCACGAGTTCAGTTTCTTAACTCGGAAAGAACAACACACTTAGAATACTAACGCCACACACAGAACAACAGTCACACTCGTACTAATAATATACTAAGTATAGTAGTATAGTCACACAATAACACCCAAACAGAGAAGTTCGCACATTAGTGCGTCACACAATTCAACTATACAGCCAGCGAGTTTACACACAAGTCACACAATTCACAGTTTATATCACACGAATAGTTCACATTAGGCAACAATAACTTGGAGTTAAACTTTTTAGCATGATCAATTTTCACCATAACATTCAAGTCGATATCGTGTCGTTACAACCACTTGATATCCCCCCATTCACATCCGGCTATAGTGGCCCATATAGCCAAACCGTGATGGTACATACACTTTAGTTTCTGCAGAAAATCGGGCATGACCCGTTCGTAAATTGCACTAACCATCCGCTTATGCAGGACATTCAAAACCCAACCTGCACAGCATAAACATACATCAAAGCACACAACAATTCAAGCAACTACCAAACCAAGACTCTCTTCGTCTCGTTTATACGCTTAGGTCATCTCCGAATTGCGTAAGCGACACACCGAACTTGACAGCCTAGCTCTACCCACCTAATTGATGTATGGTCCGAGGTTTTAAAAACAATTTCAAATGAGACCAGGCTCTGATACCAAATTGTCACACCCCAAATCCGGTTTCCACCGGACTCGAGACGTGAACTAAAACAATAATAATTTTAAATGAAAGTAAAGCCAAAACAAGTCTCGAATAAAAGTTTAAAACTCTGAACAACATCGTGAGTCACAACTCGGTAAAAACAACGGTAAAACAGTTCAAAAGATAACGGTACATCTCTAGACTACTAGCCTAGGACCCTCGCAAGCTCCCAAGCGTCGAGCATCCAGCCAGTACACAACCCGCTCAGGACCTGAAAAACAACAAGATAAGGGGGTGAGCTTTCGCTCAACAGGAAAAGTAGTTAAGGTTATAAGCAAGCGCTCACCACCACGGGTAACCGTCCAATTAGGGCATACTAGCACAACACACAACTAATTTTCAATGGAACTCGTAACCACAATCCTCAACTCAAGACCAAACCACACTCACAAACATACTCAAACTAACAAGCACAAATTGTAACCACATCACTTAACAGGTCATCAAGCACAAAGTAAATAGTAAAATCACAAACACGTCCCGTACCGCAGTCCCCTACTCCGTCGGCTGTCCACGGCCCGACTCTATCATATCACACTGGAACACACAGCATCGGCCTAGGTATCTTCCCGGAAAACAATCGGGGCACAATCACAATACGTCACACCGGAATCTCCATCGGCCTAGACACCTTCCCGGCACTCCTTCGGGGAACGACTCCTAGAGCCAAAACACGACACCAAGTGTCAACACAAACCGTCGGTCTAGATATCCCACATCGGAATACCCCCTCGATGTAGGTATCGTACCGGAACCACTACCCGGGGGACCGTGCATACGTGGGACCACACCGTCGGCCTAGGTACTACCCTACACCGGCGTACCCCCTCGGTCGTAGGTACCATACCGAAATACAACTCCTCGTGGAACACACATCAAGATAATAACACGCATCGTAATGCCATAATTCAAACACGGCTTACCAAGCCCAACAATCTTACCAAAACCAGTCACGTCGGTCTATCAACGACCCGACCATTTCACAAGTAATGATTCACGTCATAACACGCATGGCACACTTGTCCAAGAATAACCACAACACACTACACCGAGTAATACTACAACATGCTTCTCGATCTAACATAACTACAATCACACAGCGTGCATTTCAATCAAATCAAGGCAATTCAAACAACACACAACCTAAGGGCTCGTCATGGCCCGCATGCATTTCTACCATCACGACAATCCCAAACTTACGGCTCGACATGCCACGTAAGCTATCCCTCAATTCACTCGTTCCTCGCGTCCTAATCATGTAGTTCTAACAGTTCGAATTAAATAAAAACGACCTATAGGCATACTAGTAACTTTCCGCAATTGAACCGGTATCCGCTACGTTCCCTACCTTAAGAAGAACCGACAGCTATGTCTCCTAGCTGCTGACGTCCTGGCTCGCTACCTCCGGTCTTCTCTACGATCGAAGCCAGACTCTAAATTAACACGGAAAGTCACAATTAAAAACGGTTCCAAGGTTAATTTAAAGTCACGAACGGTCCAAAAGAAGGAACTATACTACGAATCGGGTTCGAGTACCCGAGCCCCGAGTGCAAAACCCGGTGCATGTTTCCTGAGGCACGGTTCCCACTGCACGGATCCCGAGACACGGATCTCAATGCACGAGTTCTAAGGCACTGTTTCCAATGCATGGGTCCCAAGGCACGTTTCCCAATACGTGTGTTCCGATTCACGATTCCCAAATGTATGGATCCCGAGGCACGGTTCCCGAGGTGTCTAAAAACAGCGTTCCCACTTTTAATCCCGTTGTAAGTCCGTTTCAACAGTCTGGTTTATTCGTCCGTGGTTCCAAGTTCGTTCAACAGTCCAAAATCCGTCTTAATTCAAATCTGATTTTAAACCCTTTTTGATTTAATTCTGTTTTCTTTCTTTTTCTTTTAATTTCCTTAATTATTTTGTTTCCAAACGTCCAGAACCAAAAAAATGCTCCGAAAAAAAATAAAAGAAGAAAGAAAAGGGAAGAAGAAGGTGCCGGGTCAGATTCCAACCACCAGCGGTGACAAAACCGGCCGAGGCCTCACAGTGCGACGCTCACCGTAGGGAAAAACGACGGCGACGGGCGGTGGTTACAGCCGTGGGACCGGGGGAGCACGGCGTGGTCTCGCTCGCCTCAGATCTGGACGAACTCGACGGTTCCGTCCCGGATCTGGTGAGCGCGCCGGCGAGCCCGCCTCGTCTCTGGACGTGCACGGCGGCGACGAGGGCTCGGCTACGCGCGGTCGAAGGTGGTGGTGGTTGGAGTCGAACACGGGAGGGAAGAGGTGAGGTGGAGAGAGAGGTCGAGGGTCGACTTCGGTTGGTGAGAGGAAGTAGAGGGAGAGATGGTCGGGAGAGGGGATTGGGAGAGGAGGTCAGAGACGAGAACGTGGCCGGCGAACAAGAGCTGGACGGAAAGGGTCAAAGGGAGAGGGGCGGCTGAGCGAGGGAGAGAGGGGGTCGGGACTGCGCGAGAAGAAGAAGAAGAAGGCAAGAAATGAGGGTTCAAAACCCTAAAGTGGGGTATAAATAACCCATGCCGGAAATGCAAACGGGCCTCGTGGGCTTTGGCTCTCACGGCCCAAAGCGAGGAAGCTGAGACGGGTTGGCCTGACTCGAGCCGGATCTGCTGGTCGGGTTTGGTCCGCCCAGTCCAGTCCAGCCCAGCCCTTTACCCCTTTTTTTCCTTTTTTTTCAAAAGTTAACGAATTTCGATCCGTTTTCCAACCACGACATTACCAAGCGATTAAATTAAAAACTTATCCTTTTTAACCGGAATGGTCTTTACACAGATGCCCCGACCGAGTTGGAGAGATGTCGGCTCCGCGACCTCAGCAGTCGCAGACTGGGCAGTCGCCTCAGTTCCAGCAGCGACAAACTCAGGCACAGAGAGCTTCGCTTCAGGCAGCGAGCACGCCAGCGCCGAGGTAGAGAGCTACGCCGCAGGTGGCACTTCCACCACCTCCGAGAGGCGAACCTCCGTTGCGGCAGGGTCGGGTGTATGCTATCACCGATTCACGGGCAGAGAGACAGGACTCCGATCGTGGGATCGCTCATGATTTCGAGCACGTTTTGGAGTAGAGGACATCGTGGAACTTGGGACTAGCGAGAGTCCGGAAGTTACTTTTATTTGACCGTGGAGTCGTGCTTTCCTTTTATTTGAGACTTGTTTTTGACTCGTTTTGGTTTTATTACTTTTAGTTATAGGTGCTGCTTTTGAACTTGCGTTTTGTTTAAGTCGTTAATCTGTTACTTATTAGTTCGCACCACGTTTTCGGCATAGAGCCGTCATCCTTATTATTCTCAATCACTGTTCCTTGATATGTGAGATGACTGAATATATGATACCCAGTATCATGTGCATGGCCATGCTATTCTTTTAATCACTCTCGATCAAGCGACCGAGAACCGATATCTTTCCCATACCGTAGTATGAGGGATAAATCCCTTAGCCGTCTTTAGTGGCACTCATGCAATCCATCGCCAAGCCCATCTTGTCCGTTATGGAAGCCCTGTTACGAACAACGTTAGGCTCAGGTCAAACTCAGTTGTTTATTGCATATCGATCACAAAGACTCCTTGGTCTAAGGAAACATGACAAGCTACGACAATGAATATGTTCATGACTTGATCTATGGCACATATTCATGTCGGGTCGTCCAATATCATGTCCCACATGATATCTATGATCAGACTCCGGAATCACATTCCAATGACTAACAGAACGTAAGGCATAAAGAGTCATCTTTCATACTAGTCACTTCTAGTGAAGCATTGTTGACTAGGGACCCATCGTGTGTGATCTATCTCGATCTATGGTTCTATTCGCATGGTGGGCATAGATCAGAGCACACATCGATATACTACACCAACACATAAGTAATATAAAGCCCCTTTAATTTTATTGCTAACGATGATATATACATTTGGACATTTAGGATTGAACTACGAGCACTAAGAATAACACCCTCAACCTAATCATACACCTCTTGCCTGGCCAGCAAAGTGGACACACCCACCCTCAGGTACGGTTGTTATCAATGTGGATGGGGCTGTCTTTCAGGATACACAACAGTCCGCTTGGGGCCTTATTGCTAGAGACTATAGTGGTACAATCCGGCTAGCCACAAATGGTACCCTCCCGAGGATCTGGGAACCACTGATGGTAGAAGCATGTGCCCTGGCGACAGCTCTGAAAAATGCTCCGAGTATGGGGCCCAATATCATTATCCGCTCGGATGCCCAGATTCTCCTTAACATAATCGCTAAGGTAGACCCACCGGTATCACCCATTGGGACATTCATTAGGGACATTCGGGAGCTTATTTCTGAACAAGAGGGGACTACCCTTCAATTTGTAAAAAGAACCGCGAACAGGGCGTCCCACTGGCTTGCCAGAGAGGTTCGTTCAATGCTTGTTCTTCAGTGGTCATGTTTTGTACCTGACGCACTCCAGTGTATCGTGAACTCGGATTTATAATAAAATTTCGCAACTGTCGTTCAGAAAAAAAAAAACTATTTATTATTAGAGATGCTCTTACAGTTGAATAGATAATTTTTATCGATTCTGTTCTGGTTGTTGCATCTACTTTTTTTTTATCAGCAAATTATTATTGATGTATCAATTCTACAAATTGTAGAAAAGAACAAGAGAATAGTACAAGTACTAACTCTCATGAGTACCCAAACCAAAACTCATTCCAAACTAATTTAAACCCTTCTTTTGAAGGATGCTTGTGTTTCAAGACAACCCTTAAAGTACAACAATTCCACTTATAGTGTTGAAAACCAAACTAGCAAAGATGTCAAACCCATCTTCTGTGATAAACCTTCAGTGATACACCCCAACTTCCCTAGGCTTATTTAGTCCCCAAACTTACCAAACCAAACTCTCTACAAAGTCTACTAAAAAGAGCTTCGGTGCTAGTTTAAAAAACACTAGAGCTGTTGCAGTCACAAAAATAAAATCCCTCATTCTGATAATGGATCAACTGCAACAAGAGTTCCCCAACAAAATAGCTCCAGCAAATAACAATTCGGAACCTGTAATGCAGATAAAGGAGGTCTGCAGCAAAAGTTAACTCCCCAACAAATTCTTCAGCAGAGACTAGACCAAAGTAGACTCCCCAAGTTAAGGTGATCTGAACCAAAGATGCAAATGTGAAGGACAGCTCCAAGAGAGAAGGGAGTTTACCCAAACCAGAGTAACAAGTACTCAGCAACTCTAAACTGAACAAAATTACAATGACAAATAAAACCCTCAAGAGACCACCTAAATTCTACCCACAGACAAGTGAAGGATAAAGAAAAGAAAAGTTACCCCCACACACAGATGAAACACAGAACAAATGCCCCAAGATCACTCACCTACCTCACAAGGACAAACCTACTTCTATACACGACAAGAGTGTAATAGTTTATTTTCCTACGGTATTACAAGTCGTTTATAATTTAACAATAGTCATCAACTTATTGTTTGATTCTTAACACCTTCACAGTTTATGTCAACTTATATTAGACATATACAAGAAAGATGAATTATGAATCAATCCCTTTTACGATCTCTTCCAGCTGACATGGTCAATTAGTCCACACTTCCAATGAGGATTGGAGCACTTGGCCTCATCACATCAGATTTTGTTTACGCAAATATGAACTGCCCAGTTATGCATCACAATCACACTTATTATAAAATACTGAAATAGTAAATTGAATATGTGAAGGGAAGATTTGACATATTTCTATCATTCAACCGTAACTCTACCTTCTTAGTATTACAACAAAAACTTAGACCAATTGAACATAATTGGTTGCATATAAAATAATTAATTAAATTTAGATACACGTATCAATTAATGTACACGGGTTTATATTCTTTGAATGGTTCGTATTCTCTTGGAAACAACTATTTTCACGTTAACGACCATGGCCGCCAGGGGATTTAGGTGAATTTGGTCGATTAATACCGATTTTATTATGTTTCGACAAGTCTTTCGGTCTCCCCGTGTAAATATGATCTGTTACAAACACATAGGATATAAATAATTACATATGAATGAATATGTGTATAGTAAAGAGAGAGAGAGAGTACCGTTTTGAAGAAACTTTCCATGTCCATGTGAGCTTCGTGCAGCAACAAGGTTACTATGATGGGTCGTTGATATGATAAAGAAGAGGCAGAAGAGGATATACAAAGCTTTGTAGGTTCTGACCATCCTTATTTCCTTCAATGGAACTTGTAAATGACAACTATGAGAGACGAAGCATTGCTGTTGCTCGCCTTTTATTTCCCCTCGTTGTATTTAAAAGTCAACTATTTGACCACTCAAATTCTTAAGTTTTCATGTTAATAGGGTCAGATTCAAAACTCAGTGGGGATATTTGAAAAAATAAATAGTGGGACAATTACACCTACACAAGCTGGGTTTGAATGTTTTTAGTTTTGTCTAATTATGAAATTATATTTAAGTTGAATTCAAACCACTTGAGAACAAGTCAATTCAAAGAAGTAATGAATCGAAGTCGATCTGGGATGGCTACGTATGACCACGAGAGTTTTGAGTGAATCTTTCTACGATGGGATTACATTCTAATCAAAGTGTTTTTCTAAATTAAATTCCATTTTCTTAACGTACTCCTTATGTCGCCATTTCTTCCTTATTAAATTAAACATCTTGTGCTTGGCCTCCCCTAATCCTTCTCCCCCACCTAATCACTGATTGCACAAGCCCCGCTTTACTCAAAGAGATGAATATGTACATGTCATCAATTTAACAAGTAATATAACGGTAAGAACCCGCCGATCACACAAAGAAACGGTGGGTACCCCAAGTCTAAAAACGCTCTATCTTAAAGCAGCACTACCCTAGATTAGTGTTTATTTATTCCTTTTATTATATTATACATGTTCGCTCACACAAACTTTCTGGTGAGTGTAGTTGAGGGTGGAGCAACCACGACTCCTAAAGAGAATTACAGTGACGAGGCAGAGATGGATTGTCACAAATTAGGAGGAGCATGCATTAAGCACATAAAACAAGAGAACAAGCAATGTAAGATGAATCGTGCATGCGAGACAAGTATACGTGAATTTGGTGTGATTTAACTTCCATGATGGTATAACAGTTCAAGTTGATAAGTAAAATATGACTCGAAAAAAGTAGCAACCACCTTAGGAGATTTTCAGTTACAAACTTAGATGCAACTGCTACTTGGGTCATCACACCCCCGATCACGGCGGCCATCTAAGCACTTTCCTTGACCCTACATCAGTTGGTTATTTATTCAATGCTAAACATTCGTAAGTCTCTTGAGAAACTGTTCATCGACTAGGGTTTTTTGTTTTTTTTTTCCCTTTTGGGCTTTGACCCTTAGCTCTTTATAGAGTTGTTTTGTTATCGTTGTTACTATTCATCGGCTAGGGTTTTTTGTTTTGTTTTTCCTTTTTGGGCTTTGGCCCTTAGCTCTTTTGAGAGTTGTTTTGTTATCGTTGTTTCTCTCGCTCGGTCCTTCTTGAACCAAGATTTTTATTAATAAAATTTCTTTGAGCTGATAAAAAAACATCCGCAAAATTACCATGAAAGTGGAACGACAGACTCAATCATAAGTTATGACCTTGTCCCTTACTTAGATAAGGGTAGGATCTCTACCCACAATAAAGGCTTGTTTTCCTAGATATCGATGTTGATTGTAGAACTCCTCCATTTTCTTATGAAATATCAGTTTTGTTCTTGGTGACCAACTGAAAATCGAGAGGGATTTGTAATATAAGATTTTCATTAAGGATGATTGTGCAACTCGAGATCTCCCATTCAACTATTTGGGTTTCATATTAGGGGGCAACTCGAGACCTCCCATTCAACTATTTGGGTTTCATACTAAGTTCAAGCTTTCTCTGAATTTATGGCAAGCGAAACAACTAAGTTTGGCCCATTTGGTAGTGATTATTAAATATTCTGGCAAGGTTCTAAAAATCGTTAGGCGCTAGTTGGGCGGCTATAGTCTTTTGGGGATTAATAGGGGGGAAATGGGGATTAATCGAATTAATCTGGTCGACCAACAAGGAAATGGGCCTTGGTAGGGCCTGGTCTGGATTTTTTTAGAATATTGTATTCAGGACGCCTAAAAAGGTTATTCAAATCTTGGAACCTTGACAGCGAAAAACCCTTTGGCAAAGCAGCATGACAAGAAGGGTCCTTGCAAGATTAAATGGGAGGGTGTTTGTAAGTCCCCCTCGGGGGGGGGGGGTGCTTGGGTATTCGTAGATTGGAGACACTAAATCAGAATCTCATCACTATGTGGTGGTGGCGATTTACAGAGGAAGAGGAAATGTTATAGGAAAAAGGCCGTCTGTGCGAAGTTTGGAGTTTGGGTGGCAGGTTCAAGAACGGGACATTTCAAAAGTTGACAAGAAGAGGAATCTGTTTGATGTTGGCCATATCATCAGGTTGACAAAATACCCCATTTTCAGGAGCGTGTTTCGAGGGTAGAGTTTACACTGGCAAGTGGGTGATGGAGCTTGTATATGGTTATGTTGGATTATAGGATGTGTTATATAAACACTACAGGAAAAAAACTTATAAAATTTTGTCGATAACATATATTTTTAGCCTAAATCACATATTCATGTAATTACTAATCTATGCGACGTTGAATAGAGATTACCTTAGAAAACGCTACTTTGGAATCAATTGGTTCGAGATGGAGACCTTTGGAAGTGTTGTTGTAGGCGCCCAAGTGTTCCCCTCTAACGGTATCCATGCGAGAAAGCTTGACCCACAACTAGACACACTAGAAGCCCTTGAACGAAAACTCTCAATTTTTCACTATGGGTGCCCGAAAATTTCAGCTATGAAGCTCTTATTTTCGGTCAACCCTTGCCCATGTATTTATAGGTGTAGGTCTTACTTCAATCCCAAGGCAAATATGAATAAGAAACCTTCGACTAATCCAACTAGCTTTTCTTGTTTCCTAGACTTTCTAGAAATAGGGTTTCCTCTTTTAATCTTATTGAAACAAATTAAATGTTGAAAATATATCTAGTATAATGGGTTGGACGAACCCCTTTATTGGGCCATAGGGGTGTTTGGGCAAGCCCTATATATTTTATATATTTGGCTTTTTCGTCTGTTTATTTAATTAAATGTCGATTTAATTTTGCCTCATGAGTACTTTATTTAAATAAAAGTGGTACATCATATAAAATATAATCCGTACAGTATTTCATTTAATTAAAACCATTTCGTTCACTTCGTTGTGGTCTTTTTCTATGTGTGTGACCCTTTAGGCTTTATATGATCGTTGGTAGTGAAATGAAACAAAATGTTTCATCCACAAGTCGTGGGTATCTCCTAGCAAGGCACATGACCTTCTGAGCCATATGAATTGATGACCAACACTTCTTCAAATCATGTTACCTTGTGTAGTCTTATCCTCTTGTCATTTAGCGATTGTCACAACTGAATAAAGGCGTAGAACCGTCATCCTTTCTAATTTAGTCTTAACATATTCTCTTGATTGTGAGTGAAGAATGTATGTGATGAATCCCATGCATGGTCATGCTTCTGTTACAAACCTCCTACCCATCAAGCGCGGCCGTTTTAATGACATGTGACTTGTGTAACCACAAGTGACAAGTCCCTATGACCATCACCCATGTGTCTGACATGTGTGTATCATTGCCCAAACATAACCTTTATAAATTATCTGTTAGGATAAGCGGTTGATTAGCTTAAACATGAATCCACATCACATGGTCGTAGAACTAAGGACTGTACGGGTTGAGATGTACTTATGTCTTAGTTCTATGAAGTACACTTAAGGTGGGTTGTCCAAATGTCAAACTCTTTGGCACACAGGCCTTTCTCTCTCAACAAAAGACAAAACCTAAAAACCGTAGCCACCACCCTATCTACTCCCTTCTCAGCATCGGCGACAGCCACGGCTCCGGCCATGGTTGTCGCCGGTGAAGGCCTTCTCTTCCTCCCCCTTAGCCTCCTTATTTTCTCCTTTTCCCTTCTTGTTCCTTCCCCTGCTTTCTTCTCTTGTCTTCGCTTTCCGTTGTGTTCTTCGTCGGGTCGACAATGCCTTTGTCTGTTTCACCGGTGTCACACCCCAAATCTGGTTTTGACCGGACTCGAGACGTGAACTTGAAATAAAGATAAATATCAATAATTAAAATAAACTTTAAATAAAGAAGTTCCGAGAAGAGTATAATCCAAATCCAACCAACGAGTCGTAAACTCAAAATGTACTAATGAACAACAAGTTTAATACAAAATAGGGTAGTACGTCTCTAATATAACAACACCCGAACCCTCAGTGAGCTCCCCAGCCCTGAGACGTCCTATAACCTATTCAGCAAGGAAACCTGTAAAACAACAGTAAACATGAAGGGGGTGAGCTTACGCTCAGTAGGAAAAAGCAGTAAAGTAAAAGAAACCCCCGTTAAAGCATAAAATTAATTAGTATAACTATTCAGAGTTTATAATTAGAAAAATTAAACGAAAGGTGCTGTAAAAGAAGATCAATAAAAGTTCTAATGCCTTTAAGAGAGTAACATTCAAGGAAAACAACGGAAAATAAAGAATGTAAAACTTTAGGGAATATAACGCTCAAGGAGATCAATGGAAAGAGAATAAATTTATCAAGGGAATTAATTTAACGCGTACACAATACTGAAATGTTTAGTATCAAATTCCAAGACCCTGATCCGTACACTGACTAGTACATCATATCAGAATGCCCCTCGATCCGGAGGGAAACACTATCATCGGGATTTCCGGAAAAGTTCCCTAGGAACGCATGTTCTCGGAGGTCCCCGAAATGTCCTCAACGTACCATAGATCATCGGGATAAAATGAGTCTCTCCGGAACACGTAGCATCGGAATGAGACAATAAAGTACCGTGCTGGAACATCCCTCGGCCTCAGTCTTCCCGGAACACGTAGCATCGGGGTGGAATTGGTCTTTCTGGAACACGTAGTATCGGATAAGACGATAATATACCGTACCGGAATGCCTCTCGGTCTTTGTCTTCCCGGATCACATAGCATCGGATAAGACAATAATACACCATACCGGAATGTCTCTCGGTCTAGGTCTTCCCGGAACACGTAGCATCGGGGTGAAACAACAATGTAAACGTATCGGACCGGCTTATCCCCTCGGTCGGATATCAGCTCAGAAACACCCTCGGCAAGCAAACAACAAAGGCACGCAATTCCCAACAGGGCACAACACAACAACTCATACTAACCACCAAGCTTACCGGCATAACTTACCAACCACGCATCATCGGTCAATCACTCACCCGATCATAGCCTTAGGCACAACCAATTCACATTGAAACATCCATTCAACCAATCACATCGCATTCATTTCATTCATTCAACCAATCATAACACGAATCAATCATTCATATCATAATCAACTTAATTCATCTAGTTTAGTATGACTCATAAATTAACCTAAAGACGGAGCATGCATCGACCTTAAAGGCGAACAATCAACAATACATACAATCAACAAGCAGTCCTAAGGCTCGACATGGCCATTCTACCAGCACGGCAATTTCCCAAGATATTGAAAAGGGTTAACTAGTGAATCACATCCTATATGCACACTATGACTCGTCCGGTTATTATTGTAATCGAAAATGGTTATTCTAGTGAATCACATCCTATATGCAAACTAGGACCTTTCCGGTTATTATTTAACGTAAAGGCATTCTATTAGCGTTATTTAAATTATCAGATAAGTTTAGTACTTTTCACTACCTCAAGAAGAACCAACAGCTACGTCTTCTAGCTGCTGACGTCCAGGCCTAACTCTGGCCTTCTCGGGCGAAGTCCAAGTCTGGGTTTAACAGGTATGGTTCAATATTAGTCCTGGTAAAGTCCAAAGTCCTCTAATTTTCCATTAAGTCCTTTAATTAACCAATTTTAAGTCATTTAAATTTAATTAAATAATTTATTAAAATGCCCGACCCGGATCTGAACCGGATCCGAGAACCAGAACCGAATCCGACCCGGTCCAGAACCCAGACCCGACCGGACCCAGGACCGACCCGAACCCGGCTCCAGACCCGACCTAGACCCGGTCCAAGCCCGAATCTGGACTCGCCCTAACGGACCTGGGCTTGGCTCGGCCCAAGGCCCAACCAAGATCCAGTCTGGCCCAAGGCCCAACTGGCTCGAGGTTGTCCTGGCCCGGTGCCACTCTTGGCCCAAGGCCTAGTCCGCTAGGGTTCCGTCTGATCTGAGCATGGCGAGGTCAAGGGCGACGACGACGGCATGTCCTGGTCTGGCCGTGGCGGTGGACGGCGTCAGGCGGCGAGGGGAGGACGAGGGAGCGTCGCTGGAGTGAAACTCGGGCTTCTCCATCCAGATCTAGCGGCGTTAGAGGCTCGCCGGCGTGGGAATGCCAGATCTGGAGCTCGAGAACTCTGACAATCCTCTCCGGTCAAACCCAGCTCAAAATGAGCTCGAAGGTTCGCGATTTTCAGGCGAAGGGTAGCGGGGAAGGTGAAACAGCTCGGGACGAGGCTCACCGTGGCTGATTTCTACGGTTGAAGGCGCAGCGGAGCTTGGATCGAAGAGGGCGGCTAGGGTTTTGTTCGATTCGAGGGAGGAAAAGAGGGAAAGAGGGTTTCTGGTGGTGGGGTTTTGTCACGGGTGGAAGCAGAAGAAGGAGAAGAAGGAGGAGAAGGGAGAAGAAGGACGGCGGCGACGGACTAGTTCTTGTTTGCGAGAGAGAAGACGAGAGGTTGAAGACGAGCGTTGGGAATCGTGCGTGCGAATGAGGACTGAAGCGGCGCGAGCGAGGGTTACCTCGCGTAGGGTTGGGCCGTGTGAGTTATGGGCCTGACTTCGCGAAGGTGGGCTTGGCTCAGCCTGGCTTGGGTCTGGTCTCTAACCGGGCCTAGTCAGCCTGGTCCAGCCCAACTCTTCCCCTTTTCTCTTTTTTTTTCTTTTTCACTCGATCCAATTTCCAACCCAATTTTCTACCACGACGTTTCAAGTCGATAAAAATAATATTTTACTTCTTTTAATTGAGACGGTATTTACAACCGGAGTCTTTGGTGTCCGGTGACACTGTCCTCGTCTGGTGCTCCGCTTGGATCGATCCAGATCTGCTCTGTTTCGGTTGGGAGTTCGCCGGAGCTGCTGTGGTCCCTCGCCGTCGGGTTCAGACGCCGGTCCGGTGTGGTTGGGAGCTCTTCTCTCGTGGCTGGAGTGGCATCTCTTCTGGTCGGACGGGTTCTGTTCTAGTCGGAGCGGATTTGTGCTTGTTCTTCAGGCTGACTTTTGTCCCAATCCTGATGCTTCGTTCGAACTGATCTGTGTTGTGGGTAGCTGTCGGTCTCTTCCCGGCCGGAGTTGAGTTCCGGTGGAATGCTCGGTGTGGGTTGGCTAGATGATGGTCGTGGTTGCTGCCTAGGGACGCGGGTCGGCAAGAACGGTCGGCCATGGCTTCAGACGCAGTTTGACTTTGGCCGGGTCGGTAGGGTTTTTTGGGCTCGGGTCTTGGTCGGTTCGGGCCTGGGTTCGGGCCTGGACCTGGGTCTGGACCTGGGTTTGGATCTGAACCAGATTTGGGTTTGGGCATGGCTGCTGCTCTTTTGCTGGTTTCAGAGGCTTCTCTATTTGAGTCTGGATTGGATTGTGCTCGGTATCATTATAGGCCTTCCCCTTCGGATCCTTGCTGTAGTCGGTGAGGGGTTACCTGTCTCATTTTTGGAACGCTCACCACGCATTCCATCGTAGGTCTCTCTAGAGTTCTGACTTGCTGCTGCCAGTTTAGAGTTCGGAGCTCGTTCTCGGTAGAAATACCGGTCCTCCGCCTTTTTGGGCCTCTTTTCGGTGTTTACCGAATTTAGGTTTGGGTGGGCTGAGTGCGAGCTTCGTCGCCTGCCCTGTCTCTTCAGATTCGGCATTGTTGTTTCGACGGTGGACTTTCTCTCAAGTCTTTGGAGGTGACTAGTTCTAGCTCAGGTCGTGGGACGTGTTTCTACAGTCTAGCGGATGTGGATCGTCGCTGAACTACTCTAGCTGCTTCTGGGACTTCAACCTTTCGATGGTGCCTCGCTGCTTATTGATCTTTGTTTGATAATTCCTCTCCCACCCTTTCCTTTCATTTGCTTCGAATGGCTTCGCTTCTTCTCGACCCGTTGTTTGGTGATCGAGCTCACCAGTTATAGGTGTTGGTGTTTGCTGCCGGTGAGTCCTTAAGGCTGTTCCTTGGTCTGAAGCCATTCGTTTTATCTGTTGGGAGTGGTGTTTCTTAGTGATTCTTCACTGATACTGTATCTGTCGATCGTGGTCCTGGCCACCGGCGTTTTTAGTACCCTCTTTCTCGCTAGGATTGAGAGTTACTAATGATACAGGGAGTTTGGTTCAACTCTGATTAGGTTTGCAGTGCTTCTTGTGTGCCTGCTCTCCTTAGAGGCCAATTCTTGGTGGTGGCTGCTGTCTTGCCCGGATGTTCTGGGATACTTGGTCTTGTCATTCTTGTTGCCCATAGTGGCTTTTCTTGTTGGTTTTACCCTTTAGCTGTTGTTTATCCTTGTAAGTCCCTGGTTGGGCTCTGCTTTATTTGGTAGTGATTTGGTGTATTGAGGTTCCCTGAGTGGACCGTCCTTGTGTTGTTGGTTTTGAGGTTCCCCGAGTGGACCGTCCTTGGGTTGTTGTTTTCTCTGTTTGTAGAGAATGTTGGTTGAGGATCCATTGTGGATTGCTCGTGTGGTTGTATTTCAAACTCTGTTCTTCCTTCCAAAGAACAGTTTTAATTTAAATTTGCTTTGCCGATCAAAAAAAAACTGTTTGTCACTCGTGACTTTAACTCATACCCCTGTATACATGATCAGTAAAACATTACCCTCTCGTCAAACGTCACGCTAACTCAAACTATCAGTATAGGCAAATGATTCCCTGAACGCAATTTTTATAGGAGAAGGGGGTTTTGCCCAAAATGTGTAGTTTCATGTTGCTCTTGATTCAGCTGACTGCATTTCGCCCCATTTTTATAGACAAAACGGCATCGTTTCGTTCAATTGACTAACGGCGTCGTTTGATTCAGCTGACTGTATTTTGCCAAATGCTTTCAGTTTCTGTACTGTCGCCGTTTCAGGCGAACTCATTTTCTTGGGTGAGAAGACAACCAGAGAGCTCTCAGAAGATTTCCGTAAGGTTTCGTTCTGCTGCTCTCTCTCTTTCTCATTTTCGTTCCCAGCGACGTCCCGTTTTCCGTTGGTCGAGAAAATGAGGCATTTTTATCAATGAGCTGGGTTTTTTTTTCTTACGTTGTTGCGTGGGCCATTTTCTGCAAGCGATTTCTCTCCTGACCCAACATTTTCTGTTATGTTTCAATTAAGATTTGAAGAAAGTTTCGATTGCTCGTTTCAAGTTGCGATCTAAGTATCAGCTTTGTGAATAAATTAACCTATTTATTGTTACCAAAGAAAAACAACGTTTTTCGCTCATTTGATTTGGGCTTGTTAAGCCTTTGGAGATGATAGAAGTGGAAAGATGAATATCAATTTGAGCTAGGTATTATTAGATTTTTACTTTTAGTTAGGCGTGGAAAATATATGATATTTACTTGGGCCGATTTAGGGTTTTAGTTTTTGGCTTAAATCTATTCTTTGAGATCTTAATTGTAGATTTTATTGATTGTGGCAAATACTATGTGGTAGTGTAGAAGCCTTTGCAAGCTCGGAAACGGGTTTCTTCATGTTCAGCTGTATTGTTTTTGCCAACATTCTACCAAGGCCGATAATCACTCTGTAGTGGATACCTTTTGTTTAGTTAATCTCAGTTTGGCCTTTATAGTCTGCAGTACGCACCGACGTTGTTTTTATCAGTGTATTTGGAAGACAGAAAGTTACTTAGGGTGATACTATAATGTTTTCATATTTTACTAAATGTTCCAACGCATAAAAATAAGAGGAAATTGTTGTTGGAATGGTGCTACTAGCTTACAGAGTTCGGCGTGTTCTTACTCATATTCATAAAAACTAGAGGGGTGATGAAGGAAGATGTGTTTTTATCTTTATGACTATTGGACAATTTTACAAATTCTATGCTGGCATACTGCTTTACTGTTGTGTAACAGATTTTTGTGTAAAGGTGATGTAAATTCTGGTTGCTGTAGGTTTCGGGAATCATACTAGTTCTTCTGAATATGTATTCGGTTTCATGATATTACAGGTTGCAAAACTTGCATTAAGGGAGTCATGGAAGACGTCTTAACCGAGGTTCCTCCACCTTCAAGGTTCTTCCAGGAAGATCTGAACAACTTCGCATCTCAATCACCTCTTCTTCCATCTCCATTCCTCTTGCTTTCTAACCCTTATGCTGACAAACCTATCCACCCCTCTCTTGTTGTTATTGCCATGTCTTCTCCTTCTCTCTATCTGTTCCACAAAGTCTCCTCTAAAACCTTAATTGGAAGCCTCATCCTTCCTGAGACACCCTTCTATGGCAACTCTGTAACACCTTCACTTGGGGACAAATCCTGTAACGACTATGTCATCAATAATGATGGGCATTTGATACTCTTTGTCTCAGTCCAGTACTCTGTCAATGCTGATAGATGTCATGTAGTTGCAAAGTTGCAGATCGGTAATAAGATTGTTCCAGAGAGGGTTTTGATCTTGGATTCAGTTCAGAGACGGAACTTTCGAGGTAAGCTCTCACCAGATGAGGCAATCGCTCTCAAGCTGGAGACATCATTGGAAAAAAGAGACCAGAATAGTATTTCGGGACAATCATCACTGTTAAAAGGTTTAGATCACTTTCCATCAGGAAGTATGGTAGATGGCCTGGCTGCTGCTCTTTTGAGCCGATGTGAAATGAGGAACATCAAGGCCTCTCTTTGTGTGTCATGGCCTGAATTTGGCGGTTCAGTTACATCCCTGGTCAAGTCTCTGCTGCTCAAGGATGTATTGCCTGGCTTGAAATTTAGTCCAAATGTTGCTGGTGAGGATGATTACATCAAGACAAGCCAGCATAAGGACCGTGCTTTTGATTCTGAGATGTACACCTGAACTAGGATTGGAGATGTGGTGTCTATATTCTCTGATGTGTACTCTTTGATCCTCTTTTTTCCGGTTTTGTTTCTAGTAATAAGTTTTCAAGAGTCTGTATGTTTCTCTTTCACACAATACTAATGTTTCCCATAATATTTGCATTTCATGGGATTTATGGATTTCTACTGAGAAAATGCATGTTTTTGACTACTTATTTGTGATCACTAGTTTCTTTGCTTGTAATATTGTAAGAACTACTCTAAACAGTATGTCTCATGACATCAAATGCTGGAGATATCATTTTTGTTTGTTTTTCTATTAAGATATCTTCCTAGACTATAACTCTACACTTAAAGGCTGTGGGATGAGATGGACTAAAAGTCATTGGTTGGATATGTGATGCTTTTGTCCTATCTCTCAAGGCAAACCATATTTTTCCTTTCTTCATTGTGTTTTTCTACTGATTTTGGCCTTGATCAGCTTGAGTTTCCATAGCTTATGAGACAGTAGGCCCTTGTCAATTCTCATGCTGTAACAGTGAGCTGGATCCTGGAAGTAATTTATTCTTCCTCCTCTTGTGGGAACATTCAGCTGCAGCAACAAAGTCAATTTTGCAGCAGCTTGTGTGATGAGATGAAACAAGCTACATGTTTACTATTCTTGCACTGAAAGATACATGTGCACATAGACTTGGCATTTGATTTCAATCTTGCTCTTAAAGATATGCCTGTTTCTCCTTCATATATTGATTCTAGATTTTGTTGATAGAAAAGCAACCAGAATGCAAGGAAGTGAGCAACCTTGTGTGTAAAGAAAAACTGTGAAGATAGGAGCAGTAAGCTGGTCTTCAAAGTCAAATACACAATTTTGTGGTGTGTGCAAGAATGGTAAGACCTTAGACTTTCCTGGAAATTACACGAGAAAATTAAATGAATACAGAGAAAACGCGATCACGGAAACATATGCTCTGGAAAAGTAGTTCAAGCTTTGTCTGTCTGAATCCATCTTGTGAAATAAAATATTGGCTGCACAGTTTGTGATGTAACATTGCATTATGTTAAGGTACATGCATCAGCCTGCTAAGTCAAGAATTAGACCATCTAACCAGCAAAACTTCAAATGAAATCTCTCATAAATCAGTTAAGTTATGATAATTAGTTTTCTTGTAGAGTTGAGTTGTCTTAGACGCATGACAATGACCTGGACTTGTTGTCTGCAGATGCCTTTGGCACCAATTCCACGAGTTCAAAAGTAGCGATGATGCAGAAGCTGTTAAGATCAGCTTATGGTTTGGTGAGTTGCCCTCAGAAACCTCTAAAGCAATTTTCAGCCTTCAACTTTATCTAGCTTTTAGTTTTGAAGCACCTCTTACCAACCAGGCCAATATTAGTTACATCCTCTCTTGACCTTAAGCTCGTCCTATGAAATGTTCAAGATCCATACAGGAGAAAGAAACTAGTGAGCACAAGCTACATGCTTGGTAATATAATATCCTGTACATTACATATATATATACCCCCACAGTCCAAGTCCAACCAACTCTCAAGTCCCCATCCTTCACAGCAATGGCAGCTCTCAATGTTATGCAGCTTATGTTCTTTGTATCATTGATCTTTAGCTTCAGCAGCTTATTGCATGCTAGCGATGACCCTCCTCTGACTCTAGAATACTATGCATCTTCTTGCCCTTCTGTGCTTGACATTGTAAGGAAGGAAATGGAATGTGCTGTGCTGTCAGATCCCCGTAATGCTGCCTTGATTCTTCGTCTCCATTTTCATGATTGCTTCGTGCAGGTAATGGATTTTGTGTATCAACACTGGTTCTAGAACTGGAGTCTAATATGAATGGTGATGCAGGGTTGTGACGGATCAGTGTTACTAGAGGACACCGAGACATTGACAGGAGAGAAGAAAGCTCCTCCCAATGTGCACTCACTGCAAGGGTTCAGGATTGTGGACAGGATCAAGAACAAGCTTGAATCGGAGTGTCCTGGAATAGTCTCGTGCGCTGATCTTCTGACCATTGCTGCTAGAGATGCTGTCATTCTGGTAACACTTGTGTCCTATGTTGCCTTATCCTCAATCTTAGGACAGTTTTGTTTAGTCTTAATTCCCCTATTGTAGCTGTTTGTGAAGTTGCATCATATAGGTCTTAATTAGATTAGAAATTGGATAACTAATCAATCGAAACATTTGTTTAATCTAATCTTGGTGCACCAAACTGTTGATTCGTGTGATACTTGTAGGTTGGAGGACCTTATTGGCAGGTTCCTCTGGGAAGAAAGGACTCCACAACTGCAAGTTTGGAGCTCGCGACCACAAATCTTCCCACCGGAGATGAGGGCTTGCTCTCCATCATTTCCAAGTTCCTTTACCAAGGCCTATCAGTCACGGACATGGTCGCTCTCTCAGGTAAGCTCGCATACTTACAGGAATGATAATTAAGATAAAAGATTTTAAGAGCGTGCCATTTTCAGGTGCGCACACCATTGGAATGGCGCGTTGTGCCAGCTTCAGCTTCAGGGCAAGAGAGTATGGATCAACCTCGGAGAAGGATCCGGTCTTCCAGTCACGCCTCCAAGACTTGAAAGCTACGTGCCCATCTCTTCTCGGCGGAGCCAACAACGTTACAGCAATGGACTACGTAAGTCCTGAACTATTCGACAACTCATTTTACCATACACTCTTGAAAGGCCAAGGACTTCTCAATTCAGACCAACAACTCTACTCCAGCATGCTCGCTGTCCAAACCAAGGAGCTTGTCAAGAAATATGCATTCGATCAACTCGCGTTCTTCGAGCAATTCTCCCATTCGATGGTGAAATTGGGAAACATCACAAATTCAGACAGCTTCCTCACGGGACAAGTCAGGAAGATGTGCGGATTTGTTAATACATGAAGAAGATCTCTGATACGGTCAACAACGTGTTTTTTTTGTCGCGTTAAGGTTTATGCATACCTGGAAATGATGTGAACATTAAACTTGACTTTCTGTTTTTGATTCATTTGAGGTTTCTTGTTTGAAGATCTATAAATGTTGATACTTGTTCTCTTTAAAGTTCCACAAACATGTTTGACTTGTGTAACTTCCTAGTACTGATATTATCAAAATAGTTTGCTCAACTACTTTTGTCCTGTATGGTTGACTGGAATGATTGAAGTAATGGAATGATGACTTTCTTGCTTTCTCGTGTTTTTTTTTCTCACCAACCAAACAGATCATTAAAACCTAAACTGATGAAAACCTTGAATGAACTATTTTGGATTTACATCGAATTTATCTAATCAAGAGGAACATCTTCCTTGATGAAATATAATATTTGATTTCTAAGAGAACATCAACATCTACAAAGGGTCAGTTTTATTGCTTGGTCACTTTCAAACAAGGCACGATGTGCCAGTTTTAAGAGACCTGGACGCAGAAGGAGATTTGTATGTCACCGAGCAAGATTTTTTAGCATCAGATTCAGAACACGATCACGAAATCCTGAGCATATGGGACGTGTCGAGACCAAGTATAAAATGATACTTGCTCTCCTCTCATGAAACATGAGAGGAGCCTTTTCCACACAGAAGAGGAATATGATCCGGGAAGCAATTCCAAAGCATAGACCCAAGTTTGTTTTAATCCAAGAATCTAAACTTGTATAAATCCCACCTTTTTCTTCTTCGAACCTGTGAGTTAAGGGGGATAGGGAGATGGCTTCAGTAGAGGAACAAGAAAAATCTTGAGGATTGTTATCAATTTGGAACATTAACTTTTTTTAAGGTAAAAAAGTGGAAGAATGCACTGTTTTAGTGGGGTTGGATGCTACCGTCCCGTTTTTATGTGTGTGGTGAATATTACGCACCATGTAATTTACGAGATAAAGCAGAATTGTGGGATTTTAATACTACGTTGGAATAGGCGGAGAAGAGAGGGGTTGTGACCCTCTGAACGGATTCGATTGTTTTTGAGAATTCAGTGCATATTGTTGAACTGATTGATATTCCTATGGTGGGTGCTGAGTTTACATGGTACGGGTAGGCGCAACAAGCTTCGAAAATAGATAGATTCTTGATATACGTTGAGATTTTGACAGAGTTTGGCTCTTTAACTCAAAGAATTTGCCTTAGAGGTTTTCAGACCATACGCCTGTTTGGATGTATAAAGAGGATGTAGAATAAGGATCGCGACCGTTCAAAATTTTGAACGTTTGGTTGGAGAATGATAGATTCTAGGTTTTGGTAGAGAATTTTTGGAAGGATTGGGGCACCAGAGTTTATTTTATGGAGAAAAAAAAAGACTTCAAATATGTGTGCAAGGATTGAAATATATCTATTTTGAGGAGATTGGATAAGGAAATGGAGAGATTAGTCGGGGAAGTGGAGGGGTGGGACTTCTTATGGAGGACCGATATTTGACGGTAGACAAATAGTGTAGTCGTGGATTAGTGAATGCTTTATTATTCAAAAATCAAAACTTTTAGCGCTTTTGTGGTGTCAGAAGGCTTGACTATTGTGGGTAAAGGAAAGAGATCGTTGTTCAAGAGTTTTTCATCTAGTGACTAATTATGGAGAAATGAGAAGAGTTAAATACATTATGATACCATTATGTTCGGTCCACAGACCTTTTGGTACCTTTATATTTTTTTTATACATTTGGGTGCCATAATGTTCAGTCCACGAACGTTTTGAGTCATTGAGGTTAAAAAAATGATAGATGAAAGTTAAATGACCATTTTACCCTTTGTCAATTTAGTTGACTTTTGACTTAAGAGTAAAATGACTATTATATCCCCCAGTTTTAATTTACTATTTTACCCATCTTAATTATTAATTTTTTTAAATAATGCATTAATGTATTATTTTATTTTTTTTGAATATATACATATAGAGTGTGTTTCTATTGCAAACTCCCAATTGGAGTGCGAACTGCCAACTCCCATTGGGAGAATGACACATGGCAGAATTTTTGATGGATCATTTATTTATTTTTCCAAGTTCGCTCATTTAATCATTCCCGTTTTGTTTTAACTTCGATTTTTGTTTATTCTTGCACCATTATTTTTATTTTTCCAAGATCTATATATAGAGATGCATATTGAATATATTTGGAGCACGGGAAATCAAAATATGAAAACTGTGACGTAATGTGAATCGGATGAACATAGAAAATGTAAATTTATGGAAATAAAATATAAATATGCGGAATTAAAATGTAATTACATTTTATTTCTGTAAAATTGCATTTTGTTTGTATAGTTACGCCATACTTTTCCTATTTTGTTTTTCCATGCTCCAAATATATTTAATATGCATCTCTATATATAGATCTTGGAAAAATAAAAATAATGGTGCACGAATAAAAAAATCGGAGTTAAAACGAAGAGGGAATGATTAAATTAGCGAACTTGGAAAAAAATAAATGTTTCATCCAAATTTCTGCCATGTGTCATTCTCCCAATTGGAGTTTACAGTTCTCACCCCAGTTTGGGTTCGTAGCCAAAACCTTCCATATATATATAGGGTAGCTATCCAGTAAAAACCATGTTTATTGTGCAAACTACGAATCAATCTAAGCCACAGGATGCGGTCAAAGTGACGTCAGCAGAGCGCGCGCGATGTTGACACGTGGCAGAGTCGCGCGCGCCTCTGCCCGCGCGCGCACGATGCTAATAGTTTGGCGCGCACAGTGCTAATAGTTTAGCACAGTGCCAAACTATTAGCACTGTGCGCCCAAACTATTAGCACTATGCGCGCCACGTGTCAGCACTATGCGCGCGCACCAGCAGCGCGCACGCCCACGTGTCAGCACCTGGTGAGTTCGTAGTTTGCACAATAAGGGGTGATTTGTATTTGATACCAACCCTATATATATATATATATATATATATATAAGGACACTATCTACTAAAAACCAATGATTTAATAGAAACTAAGGACTAATTGTGGCCATAAGATTAGAATAAGTGAGTGGATGAGATTACAAGATCTCATTAATGGTATATGTGTAAATAAAAATAATTTTAAATATATTTTAGACATTTTAAATGGAAAGATTGAATCTGATTTTTTTTACTGTATGGTTACTGTAGCGTTACTGTAGCATTAAAATTGTTTCATTTGGTGGAACTGAATGTATCATTTGCTCAGTTCTTCCAACTTCGACCACTTTCCGGTGAGATCCGACTACCATTACGAAGCTCTTACTTGCCTCTAAATGTTTCATATGATAGAATTGAATGTTTTACATGGTATTCAATTTCATTCGCTTGAATACAATGTTTCATCGTGATGAATTCAGTGTTTCATTTGGCATAAGTCATTGTTTCATATAGTTACACTGAATGTTTCATTTGATATTCATTTTCGTTCGTTTTAACCCCTTATTTCATCTTGCTAAATCCCGTGTTTCATTTGATATAACTCATCAAAACACAATATTTCATTTGGCAGAATTTACTGTTTCATCTAGCTAAAAATCATGTTTCATCTAGCAGAACTCATTCGTTATATTTATTTTGAACCAACTTTTAGTTCTAAATATAATATTTCATGTCCATTTACTTGATGTTTCATTTTTATGAATCTTATTGTATCATTTCGAAACCATAACTATTTAACATAACCCACAACATTTAAACTAAAAAATTGAAACAAATATGGAACTTTGGCTCCATCCGGACTAGAATAAAACAAATCTCCATCTTCTGAGTTTGATGTTCTTGAATCATCTCACGCTAGAATAACAGAAATCTCCATCTCATGAGGGTGATGTTCCTGAAAAATCAATCAATTTCCAGTGGTTACATATTGTTTATTTGTCAATAGATTGTCCAATTCCATTATTTCATTGTCCAATTCAAACTAAAAATAATACATATCAACAAAACAACCTACAAATGAAAATTAACATCAAATTAATATCAAAAGAACACAACAACTAAACCAAACCATTGAAGATACATTCATGTGTCATTTATATATTACCTCCAGAGATGAATCAATTTGCGGTACTGAGATTGAAAATCAGAACTGGTGCGTTCAGCTTATGTTACGTTGAATCGCTTTCCACGACATGAGCGACGCTTCACCGCCAGGCACGGGAGATCGGACACGGGTGACGCTCCACGGTAGCGATCCAAACGCGGCGATCTGGGTCCACAACGCGACCTCCTATTCCCCAACAACAGCTTTGATGGTGGCGAGGCGAGTCATAGTGATGGCGAGGCGGCGGTGCTTTCCGTGCCACTGGCTTGACTGTCAAGGACTAGAACCCTGTCGATTTGGAAGGTTGCGGCGAGAAAGAACCTGCATGACCTATGGGGGAAGATTTCATCTAGAGAGGATTTGAGGTTTTGGATGAAGATGTGTATGGAATTTTTGTGGCTGTGATATGGAAGAACGGAAATCAGATTAGGTTAAAATAAGGTACTGAAATGACTAATATATGCCTTATTGATTTTGAAAAGTCAAAACAGAAAATGAAATTTAATAAAATTACAATACATGCCATTTTTGATGAGTTTAAATCTCATCCATTCAAATTTTCTCATCCAACGTCCTTAATTAGTCCTTAGTTTGTATTGAGCCATGTAGTTTTTAGTGGATAGTAAGTCTATATATATATATATATAGGATAACAATCAGGTACAAACTTGTATCTTTCGCCAGAACGTAGAACTTTCAATCTGGGCCCTTGGAATGTAGAATTAATGGCACAGATTTAATGCATATCTTTTAATATCTTTTTAATTAATGCATATCTTGTAATTGATTTCGTAATCAATCACCACCCCCCTGAATTTCGGTGACCATCCGATCTAGTTAATCAATGACCGAGATTAGTTCGACGTTCTGACCCGAAATAAGGTTTGTACTTGATTGTTCCCCTATATATATATATATATATATATATATATATATATATATATGATAGCTTTCAGGTACACATTTCCTTAAAATACAAACGGTGCGAACCATGTAAATCTGCGGAAATAAAATGTAATTACAAATTATTTCTGTAGATTTACATTTCCAATTTACATTTACGTTAGGCTATCCTAATTTTGATTTACATAAAAAAAATATAATATCTCTAACATAAAATGTAATTACATTTTATTTTCGCAGATTTACAAGGTGTTCGCATATTTGTATCCTAAGAGTGGTGTGTACCTGAAAGCTTCCCTATATATATATATATATATATATATATATATATATATATATATATATGGTAGCTATCCAATAAAAATCACCCTTATTGTGCAAACTACGAACCAATCTAAGCAACAGGATGCGGTCAAAGTGACATCAGCAGAGCGCGCGCGATGCTGACACGTGGCCGCTTCGCGCGCGCCTTTGCCCGCGCGCGTGAGCGTGTTGACCACGCGCGCGCACAGTGCTGATCGTTTGCGCGCGCGGGTGCTGATAGTTTGGTATAAATGCAAACTATCAGCATTGTGCGTGCAAACAATCAGCACTGTGCGCGCAAAACGATCAGCACTGTGTGCGCGCGCGCCCACGTGTCAGCACCTGGTGAGTTTGTAGTTTGCACAATAAGGTGCGGTGTTTTATATATTTATTGCCCACGTGTCAGCATCTGGTGCGCTCTGCTGACATCACTTTGGGGGGATCCTATGCCTCAGATTGGTTCGTAGTTTGCACAATAAGGGGTGGTTTGTACCTGATACCAACTCTATATATATATAATTATAATTATTTGTATTAAAACTATTTTATTTATCTTGAAATATTTTTTTACAAATCATTTGTTTAATCAAAATCAGAATTTTATATATTTTAATTAATTTATTATTTTTCAATTAAATTATTAAAAAAAACTGAAATTGATTATCTTTCGAGCAAACACAAACAACCAAACTGAGGGTAACTTCGTGTAATCGTTCCTCTCATCCAAATTAGATTTGATCAACCAGATCTAAACAAACACGAACAATTAAGGGAAACTTTGAACAACATGAAAAATCAAGGGATACTAAGGCGTTGAACAACAACGAGGGCATTGAGCTCTTGGAGCAAGAGGTGAACGGATTGTTCGCCGTTGTAGACGAATAGGCGAGGCATAACCTTTCGAGCTCCCAAGTATGCAAGTTAGGGAAGAAGATGGGTCTGAGTCGGGGAGAGGTCGTAGAAGGTTGATCTGGTGAGATTGCAAGAAGCTTGAGTCAAAAATAGTGAGCTCCGGTGAGATTGCAGGAGGATTGAGTCAGAAATTACAAGCTCCAGAGCGGTGACAGAGGGCTGAAGCCATCGTCGAGATCGTGTGTCCGAGGATCTGGCTCGACAAAGCAGAAATTTGCTCTAGATCTAGCTCGAAGGTCGGTAGAAGCCATGGTTTCGTGGGTCTAGTTCGTCAGATCTGTAAAACAACGTCCTCATATATGTGAACGGGGAAGACATGAATGGTCGTCGAAGAACTCACTCTCGGAGAGTGTTTCCCTCAAACCCATCGCTGGTGAAATCAGGCTTAGAGACCGCCGCCCTCAACCCCATCTCCGGTGAAATCACTCCCAAAGATCGTCGCCCTCAACCCTATCACCCTCCCATGAGAATGACACGCACGAGATCCAGATCGAGGACGAAGAGGTATGTATCAGCCGTGAACGGCGAGGTATGTTGTCACGCCCCAAATCTGGTTTTGACCGGACTCGAGACGTGAACTTAAAACAATAATTAATAAAGCAGCTAAAGATGTAAAAAGGGTCTCAAATAACAATTTAAAGCTCCGAAAATCCACACGAGTCAACAGCTCGGTAAAAACACGTAGTAAAAGAGTTCAAAACAACAGTACGTCTCTAGACAAGCTAGATTAGGACCCTCGGAAGCTCCCAAGCATCGAGCATCCAGCTAGTACGAATCTCGCTCAAGACCTGAAACACAACAAGGTAAGGGGTGAGCTTTCGCTCAGTAGGAAAAGTAGTTAAGGCTATGAACATCAGTTCAATACCACGAGTAACCGTCCTATTAGGGCATACTAGCAAAGCATAACTGTCAACAACGCCCATGGAACGAGTACTAACCACTAATCACCCTCGTAAGATCAAAATCGCAACTAAATACAACGCACAAAGCCAATCAGCACACACAGCAGTACTATACATAACTTAGTACAACCAATCCCAACATCTCTGGCTATCGCAGCCCGTCCCATTTATATCGTACCGGAACACGAAGCATCGGTCCCGACATCTTCCCGTCACGTAGAATCGGGGTAACATCCCAGACCGGAAATCCCTCAGTCGGATGTCTTCCTGTCACGTAGAATCAGGGCCTCACGTATATCGGACCGGCACATACCTCGGTCGTACGCTTTCCCAGACCACATAGCATTGGCATACTCTCTTAGTGCAGGTATCATACCAGACACAACTCCTCTTGGAACACGCAACAAGAGAATAACACGCATCACAATACCATAATTCGACCACGGTATAACAACCGACCCAACTCACCATAACACACAAATCGGTCTATCACTCACCCGATCATATCACAACCAAAGGTTCACAACACACCAAACACGGCACACTTGTCCACACATAGTCACAACATGCTACACCGAGTATAATCTGATTAAGACTCTCAAACAACGCCTACAGCAAGTATCATGCATCTCAATCAACACGCAACCCTAAGGCTCGACATGGCCATTCTACCAGCACGACAATTTCCCAAGAGACAAAAGCGATTAAACTAGTGAATCACATTCTACATGCAACTACGACTCGTCCGGTTATTAAGTAATTGAAAGCGGTTATTCTAGTGAATCACATCCTATATGCGAACTAGAACCTTTCCGGTTATTATTATTAACAAGCATGCATACTAGTAACTCTCCACAATTGAACCGGTATTCGCTACGATCCCTACCTCGAAATTAGTCAACGATCAACTCTTAGCTGCTGACGTCCTGGCTCGCTTCCCCCTCCACTTCACTATGTCCTCGGGTCTCCTCCTCTGACGATCTCGGATCCGAAGCCTTTGTCACAATTAAAACTCAAGTCAAAACTAATTCAGTTGCGAAAAGAACGAGAATTAACTGAATTAAGCCCGAAAGTCCAACATAGGCTAAATGAGAAATGGGCCGAAACGAGGCCCAATTCAGAAGGCCCACTGGCCCGGAATCCGACCCGGCCCATGCCCCGAACCGGCCTGGTACCAGACCTGAACCGCACCACAGACCGGCCCGGAACCAGACCCGGCGCGTGCCACAGAACGGCCCAGAACCAGGCACGGTCCGCGCGGCATGCCGTGCCGGGACCAAGCTCGTTTTGTGCAGAGCTCTCGTGCCGGAACCTAGCCCTCTCCGGGCGGCGTTCCGCGCCGGAACCTGACCCTCTCCGGGCTCCGTTCCGTGCCAGACCAGAGCCTTTCTTCTCCAACTCGTTTTCTGCGAAAACCTTCTCTAAACCTCTATTGATGAACCCACAAAACTCCCAAAACAGACCCAAAGCTTCAGCAATACAATACCAACAAAGGGGTTTCAACAAAGCTACTCAAATCCCAACTAAAACCAATCATCTGACTCATTTTCTTCCTCAAAAATCACCATCCACCATTGAAGCTTCAAACCCGAACCATGTTTTTCATTTTCCCTCAAACCCATGAACCATAAATCACCAAAAACGAAAAAGAGTTTGATGATTACCTTGGAAATGGAGTGTAGAAGAAGAATCTCTTGTTTTTGAAGAGATTTGAGTGGAAACCAAGCCCAAAATGCAACATTTTCCTCCTTTCTTCCTCCTCAAGCTTCTAAGCTTTTCTCTCCCTTTTTCTCTCTCTGAAAATTCAGCCAACAATGCTCAAATGAGCTGATTTCTTCTCATTTTTGTGCTTTTAACCCAATTGTGAAAGTCCCAAAATGCCATTTGGGTTCTTAACTCCTCAAGTGCAACCATTAAGGGTAAGAAGGTCAAGACACAATCATTTCTTCCCTTCCAAGCAAGCATGGACACATATCCATGTGGGGACCACTACTACTCAGCTAATTTCCAGCACAACAACTTATCAGATTTTAGTTCTTAATCGGACTGCGGTTTGACCGAAAAGATTCTGGGTTGACTTTACCTAATATTATAGTCAATTGAAAGGAAACGGCCCAACTAAGCTAACCGTTATGACGGGTAAGCTTTTTGGGCCCCGGAAAGGTCCCGAATGACCCTCGGAGTCATCGGTTGACTTTTCCGGCTGAAAGTCAAATTTCGCCGAAAACTTCCGGTTCGACCGGGATCGACCGGGGGCTGTTCTTACAATCTACCCCCCTTAAAAGAATTCCGTCCTCGAAATTTAAAATAGACGTACCTCAAGGGTCGAATAGGCTGGGGTACTTTGCACGTACCTCATCCTCGCGCTCCCAGGTCGACTCTGCTCCATGATGCTTCCACTGCACACGTACCAGTGGGATAGTCCTGCCATGTAGGGCCTTCTCTCGCCTATCCAGAATCTTGACTAGCTGCTCCTCATATGACATATCCTCATTCACCTGATGTCCGTCCACTCAATCACGTGGGAGGGATCCGCGGTGTACTTCCGCAACTGGGATACGTGGAAGACATTATGCACGTTTCCGAGCTGTGGTGGCAATGCTAGGCGAAAGGCAACCGCTCCAACTCTGCCAAGATCTCGAAAGGTCCGATAAACCGTGGGGCCAACTTGCCTCCGCCACGGTTGAACCGCAAAAGGCCCTTCTTCGGGCTCACCCTCAGAAACACATGATCACCAACCGAAAACTCAAGAGGCCTGCACCGTCTATCTGCATAACTCTTCTGGTGACTCTGCGCGGTCCTCAACCGATCCCGAATCAATGCGACCTTTTCGGTCGTCTCCTGGACAATCTCCAGACCAAGTATACTCCGGTCTCCCACCTCTGCACAACACACGGGCGATTTGCACGGCCTACCATACAACGCCTCAAACGGTGCCATCCCAATACTGGCCTAGAAGCTGTTGTTGTAGGAAAACTCCGCTAAAGGCAGGTGGTCCTCTCATGACCCTCGAAAGTCCAACACACAGGCTCGCAGCATATCCTCCAGTCTCTGGATAGTGCGCTCTGACTAACCGTCAGACTGTGGGTGATACGTTGTACTAAGCAAGACCTCGGTCCCCAACTCTCTCTACAAGCTCTCCCAAAATCTGGAGGTAAAACGCTGATCTCTGTCGGTCACAATCGACACTGGAACCCTGTGAAGACGTATGATCTCCCGAACATACAACCGGCTCAAAATATCAACTGTATCCGTCTTCCTCATGCCTAAGAAGTGTGCCGACTTGGTCAATCGGTCGACCACCACCCAAACTGCGTCATGCCCTCTCGGCGACCTCGGCAAGCCACTCACAAAGTCCATCGTGACATGCTCCCACTTCGATTCTGTGATCGGTAACAGTTGTAGTAAGCCAGCGGGACGCTGATGCTCGGCCTTCACTTGCTGACAAGTGAGGCACCTCGAAACGAACTCTGCCACTGCTCTGTGCATCCCGCTGCACCAGAACTGCCGCCGGATATCCCGATACATCTTGGTGCCACCCGGGTGCACAACAAGACGGGAATGATGAGACTCTCTCAACACATCATCTCTACAACCACGTGGCACAAACAGCCCTCCTCGGTATCGTAGACCCAGATAAGTACCCTGCTCCCAGCCCTCGGTGTCGTCACCGCTGATTATCCTCTCTCGGATCTTTGCTGTCTCTGCATCCCCAGCATGTGCCTCCAGCACATGGGCAACAAGTGTGGGCTGCGCCACCAACGCACATGGCTACGCCATCGGTGACCTCATCGAGCTCGAGCCTGAACGTGCTCAACTCATCCATCATGTCCCACTCTCGGACAGATATACTAGAAAGGATGTGAGTCGACTTCCTACTCAGGGCATCGGCGACGACGTTCGCCTTGCCCGGGTGGTAGAGTAGCTCGAGTCGTACTCCTTCAACAGCTCCATCCATCGCTTCTGGCGCATGTTCAAGTCGCGCTGGGAGAAGATGTACTTGAAGCTCTTGTGATCCGAGAACACCCGGAATCGCTCTCCATACAAATAGTGTCGCCAGCTCTTCAGAGCAAAGACCAATGTTGCCAACTCTAGGTCATCGGTCGGGTAGTTGCGCTCATGTGTCTTCAACTGCCTCGAGCCATATGCAACTACCTTCCCGGACTGCATCAACACACATCCCAGTCCATCACCGGACGCGTCACAATACACGTCATAACCGACCTCGCGCTCAGGCACGATCAATACGGGTGCGGTGGTCAAGCGAGCCTTCAGCTCGGAAAAGGAGTGCTCACACTCATCATTCCACACCAACTCCGCTCCCTTGCGTGTCAAGGCAGTCATCGGCCCTGCCAATCGTGAAAAGTCTTGGACGAACCGTCTGTAATACCCTGCCAAGCCCAGGAAGCTACGGATCTGGAAGACACTCTTGGGCCGTGCCCACTTCGAGACCACGTCGTTCTTCGTCGGAACTTCACCTCGGCGAGCCAGAACTCGCAATTCTCCAGGTTTTCATACAGCTGGTGAGTTTGCAACAAAGTCAACACTGTCCTCAGGTGCTCCACGTGTGCCTCCTCACTAGGAGAATAAATCAGAATGTCATCCACTAACACCACGACGAACTGATCCAGGTAGTCGAAAGATCCCGTTAATCAAGTCCATGAACGCTGCAGGTGCGTTCGTCAACCCGAACGACATCACCAAGAACTCGTAGTGTCCACACCGAGTCCGAAATACGGTCTTCTCCACATCCTCCTCCCGAACCCTCAACTGATAGTATCCTGATCGAAGATCAATCTTCGAGAGGCACTTTGCTCCTCTCAGCTGATCAAACAGGTCATCGATCCTCGGCATCGGATAACGGTTATTCATCGTAATCCGGTTCAACTTCCGGTAATCAATGCACATCCTCAAGGCTCCACCCTTCTTCTTCACGAAAAGGGCGGGTGCTCCCCACGGTGAAGCACTCGGTCGGATGCAACAGCTCCTCGAGTTGTCCCTTCAGCTCGACTAACTCGGCTGGTGCAAACCGATACGGGGCCATAGAGATCGGCGCCGTACTCGGGACCAAGTCGATCCTAAACTCCACCTCGCGCGTCGGCGATAATCCTGACAGCTCCTCCGGAAAGACCTCCGGGAACTCGCATACTACTCGCGGCTGCTCTCTACTCAGCACGATCTCCGTCTCATCTCCCACGGTCAACGCAGACAGGAGTACTCCGCTCCTGCTGCCCAAAACACAAGTAACGACCGTGTCGCCCGACACTACGGTCACCTGTCGACGATAACAGTCGATCGATGCCCGATACCTCTTCATGCAGTCCATCCCCAAGATAATGTCAAACATCGTCATGTCCAGTACAAGTAAGTCACCATAAAACAGGCAATCGTCCACTCGGATCTCACAAGCCCGACACACAGTACTCAGAACTACCTCTCCCATAACCGGGGTGCCAAGACATAAAGGTCTACTCAGAAACTCCACTCTCAACCCCAACATACGAGCAAAAGAAGAAAAGATGAAAGAATGAGACGCTCCAATATCAAAAAAGAAAGATGCCCATGAATTATAAAGCAAACACGTACCATGTCTAGCCTCATGGCCGGCGTGATGTCCCTCAGCTCGGGAGTCGGTGACAGCATACACTCGGTCCTGCTGTGCAAGGGGTCCGCCTCTCGGAGGTGGTGGAAGTGCTACCTGTTGCGCAGCTCTCTGCCTCGGCGCTAGCGCGCTCGCTGCCTGCCTCGGAGCTCTCTGCGTCTGAGCTTGACGCTGCTGGAACTGTGGGGACTGCCCAGTCTGCGACTGCTGTGGTCGCGGGGCCAACACCTCCGCGGCCCGATCTGGGCACCTGGAAGCGAAGTGTCCTAGTCGATCGCATCGGTGACAAAGCGGTGGCCCGGTACTCGACCTCTACTCCGGTCTACCCGCTGGACGGTCCACTGGTCCGCTACTCCCCGTACAGTCTCGAGCCATGTGACCCAGTTTCCCACAACCGTAGCACATGCGCCCTCTCATGGAAGGTCCAACAGAGGCCACCGACCCAACCCATCGCGGTCCTCTCAACGGGGTCTGAGGCTGAAACAATCCCGATGTCCTCTGCCTCCTCGGATCCCGAGACTCAGATGGCCTTAGGGAGCTGCTCGATCTCGGTTTGACCTCCCGAGTCCTAGCTGTCTCACGGCAGCGACCATGTCCGCGATCGCAGGGCGAAGCCCTCCCTCGAAATGACGGTAGCGGAGAGCCTCCATCTGAACCATCTCCTGAGCAAAACGAGACATGGATGTGAACCTCGCCTCGTACTCGGACACTGATAGTCCCTCATGTCGCAGCTCCAGGAACTGTTGACGCCTGTTGTCCAGTACCGACTGAGGAAAGTACTGCTCAAGAAACCGCTGGCCAAACAGTGTAAAGTCATCTCCCACTCGTGTCTGCTCGCGCCGCCATCAGTGATAGCCCCCCTCCAGATGGGAAGCTGAGAAAAATAATCGCAGGCTACAACTCAGGATCCCTGATGTGTCTAGGTTGCGGGTGATCCGCTCCAACCACCTCTCGGCTGCCTCGGGGTCTGGCTCCCTGGAAAACACTGGTATGCCTAGCCTGCGGAAGTCTCGCAGCGCCTGCGTAGTATAACTGTCGACCTGAGCAGGTCCCTCGGTGGTCGCTGCAGTGGCAGCAAGTGCAGCCTCTGGTGTCGGAGCTGCAGCCTCTCTCCGGGAAAAGGCTGCTGCCAAACCCTGAACAGTGCGAGTCAGCTCCTCTAGAGCTGCCGCCTGGGCTGTCTCAGCCCTCTCGTGCCCCTCAGCGGGCGCATCCTGGGCACTAGTCGCCCCTGCCGACTCCGCAGTCGACGGTTGTCCCCGGCCCCTAGATGGTCGTCTCCTCGTGCCTCGCGAAACATAACTCGGCGCCATGTCGTAAATCCTCTACACGGATAACGCACACGTTCAGAAACTGAACTCGAAAAGAACAACGCGCTTAGAATAACTAACGCCACACACAGTCCACAGCAGTAGTACTTATAGTAATAATATACTCAGTAGTATAGTCACATAATAGCACACAACAGAGAAGTCCGCACACTAGTGCGTCACATAGATCATATACTCAAACAGCGAGATTACACATAGTTTCGCACTCAACAACAATTTCACCCACAAGTCACACAGATTACAGTTTATACCACAACACAATTCCACAAAGCAACTACCACACAACAATTACACATTAGACAACAACAACTTAGGTTTAAAAGACTTAACGCGTTCTCTTTCAAACATAACATTCATGTTGACACCATGTCGTTACAACCCGGTTCAGGCGTACCCGAATTACGTTGTAACCACTTAGCATCCCTCCATTCACGTCCAGCTATAGTGGCCCCTATAGCTAAATCGTGATGGTGCATACACTTCAGTTTCTGCAGAAAATCGGGCATGACCCGTTTGTAAATTAAGCTAACCATCCGTTTATGCGGGACATCCAAACACAACATGCACACATCACTCAAACACAATTCCAGCACACAGCAAATTATCTCAGTTACACGCTCGGGTCTCGGTAATTCCACCTTTACCGCCCGGCCAAGTCCACACTTAGAAAACAGTTTAACTCAAACAATGACACCAACCACACAGGTTCACCAACGTACACGGTACTTAGACCAGACCTTTCACCAACCTGAGACTATTCCCGTCTCGTTTCTACGCTTAGGACATCTCCGACTTGCGTGACCGACACACAGTAACTTAACGACCCAATTCTACCCACCTAGTTGACGTACGGTTTGAGGTTTTGAAAAAAAAAGTTTCAAAATGAAACCAGGCTCTGATACCAAATTGTCACGCCCCAAATCCGGTTTTGACTGGACTCGAGACGTGAACTTCAAACAATAATTAATAAACCAGTTATAGATGTAAAAAGGGTCTCTAAATAACAATTTAAAGCTCCGAAAATCCACACGAGTCAACAGCTCGGTAAAAACACGTAGTAAAAGAGTTCAAAACAACAGTACGTCTCTAGACAAGCTAGCCTAGGACCCTCGGAAGCTCCCAAGCATCGAGCATCCAGCTAGTACGAATCCCGCTCAAGACCTGAAACACAAGGTAACCGTCCAATTTAGGCATACTAGCAAAGCATAGCTGTCAAAAACGCCCATGGAACGAGTACTAACCGCTAATCACCCTCGTAAGATCAAAATCGCAACTAAATACAACACACAAAGCCAATCAGCACGCACATCACACACAACTGTGTGATGTGCTGGAACACGAAGCATCGGTCCCGACATCTTCCCGTCACGTAGAATCGGGGTAACATCCCATACCAGAAATCCCTCAGTCGGACGTCTTCCTGTCACGTAGAATCAGGGCCTCACGCATATCAGACCGGCACATACCTGGGTCGTACGCCTTCCCGGACCACATAGCATCGGCGTAATAGTTAAATCGTCCTCGTCCTCGATACTCTACACGGGCATACTCTCTCAGTGTAGGTATCATACCGGACACAACTCCTCTTGGAACACGCAACAATAGAATAACACGCATCACAATGCCATAGTTCGACCACGGTATAACAACCGAGCCAACTCACCATAACACACAAATCGGTCTATCACTCACCTGATCATATCACAACCAAAGGTTCACAGCACACCAAACACGGCACACTTGCCCACACATAGTCACAACATGCTACACCGAGTATAATCTGATTAAGACTCTCAAACAACGCCTACAACAAGTATCATGCATCTCAATCAACACGCAACCCTAAGGCTCGACATGGCCATTCTACCAGCACGACAATTTCCCAAGAGATGAAAGCGATTAAACTAGTGAATCACATCCTACATGCAACTAAGACTCGTCCGGTTATTCAGTAATTGAAAGCGGTTATTCTAGTGAATCACATCCTATATGCGAACTAGGACCTTTCCGTTTATTATTATTAACAAGCATGCATACTAGTAACTTTCCACAATTGAACCGGTATTCGCTACGATCCCTACCTCGAAATCAGTCAACGATCAACTCCTAGCTGCTGACGTCTTGGCTTGCTTCCCCCTCCACTTCACTATGTCCTCGGGTCTCCTCCACTGACGATCTCGGATCCGAAGCCTTGGATCACAATTTAAACTCAAGTCAAAACTAATTCAGTTGCGAAAAGAACAAGAATTAACTTAATTAAGCCCGAAAGTCCAACATAGGCTAAACGAGAAATGGGCCGAAACGAGGCCCAATTCAGAAGGTCCACTGGCCCGGAATCCAACCCTGCCCATGCCCCGAACCGGCCCGGTACCCGACCCGAACCGCACCACAGACCGGCCTGGAACCAGACCCGGCGCGTGCCACAGACCGGCCCGGAACTAGGCACGGTCCGCGCAGCGTACCGGCCCGGAACCAGACACGGTCCGCGCGGAGTTCCTTGCCGGGACCAAGCCCGTTCTGTTCCGAGCTCCGTGCCAGAACCTGGCCCTTTCAGGGCGGCGTTCCGCGCCAGAACCTGACCCTGTCCGGGCTCCGTTCCGTGCCAGACCAGAGCATTTCTTCTCCAACTCGTTTTCTGCGAAAACCTTCTCTAAACCTCTATTGATGAACCCACAAAACTCCCAAAACAGACCCAAAGCTTCAGCAATTCAATAAACAAAGCTACTCAAATCCCAACTAAAACCAATCATCTAACTCATTTTCTTCCTCAAAAATCATCATCCACCATTGAAGCTTCAAACCCCAACCATGTTCTTCATTTTCCCTCAAACCCATGAACCATAAATCACAAAAAACGAAAAAAGAGTAAGATGATTACCTTGGAAATGGAGTGTAGAAGAAGAATCTCTTGTTTTTGAAGAGATTTGAGTGGAAACCAAGCCCAAAATGCAACATTTTCCTCCTTTCTTCCTCCTCAAGCTTCTAAGCTTTTCTCTCTCTGAAAATTCAGCCAACAATGCTCAAATGAGCTGATTTCTTCTCATTTTTGTGCTTTTAACCCAATTGTGAAAGTCCCAAAATCCATTTGGTTCTTAACTCCTCAAGTGCAACCACTAAGGGTAAGAAGGTCAAGACACAACCATTTCTTCCCTTCCAAACAAACATGGACACATGTCCATGTGGGGACCACTACTACACAGCTAATTTCCAGCACAACAACTTATCGGATTTTAGTTCTTAATCGGACTGCGGTTTGACCGAAAGACTCTGGGTTGACTTTACCCAATATTATAGTCAATTGAAGGGAAACGGTCCAACTAAGCTAACCGTGATGGCGGCCCGGAAAGGTCCCGAATGACCCTCGGAGTCATCGGTTGACTTTTCCGTCCGAAAGTCAACTTTCGCTGAAAACTTCCGGTTTCACCGAGATCGACTGGGGGCGGTTCTTACATATGTATCGACCGTGGAGTATATCATCTCGTCGCTGCTGCTGAGATGAGAAAGAAGAACATAACCTTGATTTAGGTTTAGACCTATTTATTGTTTTGGTATATATTAGTTCATATATGAGGTCTTGTGTTGTATGTGTATTGGATCCAATCTGTTAAGGTTTATTATGTATTTTATTTATTATTATTTTTAAATTATTTTAATATTATTATATAAGGGTAAGTTGGTTATTTATTTTGTTGAATTTATAAGCTATAGAAAGAAAGGGTAAAATCGTCATTTCACACTCCCCTTAACTGCACATGGGGTCACATGACTAATTTATTTGGAATATTTCATTAGTTTTCTAACAGAATGGCTCAAAACGTTTGTGGACCGAACATTAGAGTACCCAAATGTATTAAAAATTCACAAGGTTACCTAAAGGTCGCGGAACCGAACATAAGTGTACCATAATATATTTAAACCAAATGATAAATAAGATGGTCCAAGTTGTGGTTGATGGGGTAACCTTGACAGATTCGAACAAAGTTAAAGAAGCTGAACATAAGTTTTTTGGCACACATTTCAGTAAGGAGGAGCATTTACTCTAGGTTTTACTGAGCATGCATTTTAACAAACTGGGCGAGACTCAAGTATTACGCTTGATAGGAGATCCCCAGAATAAGAGGTTCATGCAGGTTTAAAGGCTTGTGACGGGTCTAAAGCCCCGAGTCAAGACGAGTATTCTATGTTATTTTTGCAAAAGTGCTGGGGTGTACTCAAGCAGGATATTATGTCTCTTTTTTTAGGCTTTCTACAATAGAGGCAGGTTGGGCAAAGGGCTTAATTTCACGTTTTTGTCTTTAATACCGAAAGTTGACCAACCAAGTTCTTTTAATGAATACTGACCTATAAGCTTATTTTCTTCAATTTATAAGCTTTTGGCGAAGGTGTTGACCTGAAGGTGGAAATTGGTAATTGACACCAGTCGGGTTTTATTGGTGGAAGACAAATTATGGATGAGATTCTAAGAGCATGCACAACGGGCCAACCCACGGCCCCAACCCGCGCGCGCGTGGTCTGTAGACCTCGGTCCGTTCCGTTGTGGGCCTCATTTCTCGCGGTCCGCGGCCCTGAAACACGCGCCCCCGGGTTCGCTCCTCGCTCCTCGCCCCTCGACTGATGGCCGGGCGCGCGCTCCCGCTCCTCGTTCCTCCGTCTTGCGTGGCCCTCTCCCGTGCCGACACGTGGGCTCCCCAGCCGACCGTTTGACAACGGTCAGTAACGGCTAATTTTTAAAAAAAAAATTAAAAATCAACAAATTCAAACCCTGTAAATACCCAACCTCAGTCCTCGTTTTTTCCACACCATTCTCCACTTTCACACTCCCATTCCCACATTCTCTTCTCTCATTTCAATTATTCTCGTGAAAAATGTCGGGCGACGCAGGGTCCCGAGCACAGTCAGCTGGTGACGAAGTCGGATTCAACGCCGACGATCTGGCACATAATTTGCAAGACATTCTAGCGGACCATCGGGACAACTCCGCTTTCTCCCCATACTCGCAACCGGGGTCGAGCTCAGGTAAGTGCAAACTTATTATTTATGTAACGCAATTTTTTAATTAATTTATTGTATTTAGTTTATGTATTTATTGAATTTCTGTAATTACTTCATTCTATTTGTTTAATTAATGTACCTATTATAATTTTGTTAATTAATTTTTTAATTAATTTACTGTATTTAGTTAATGTATTTATTGAATTTATGTTATTACTTCATTGTATTTGTTTAATTAATGTACTTATTATAATTTTTTAATTCGTTTATTGTATTAATTTATTGTTTAGGGCAATTCTGTCCCCAACAATTTCAAATGGCGCTAGGGTTCCAGATGCCACCACAATTTGGTATGAACCCACAAGGGTTCCAGACGCTACCTTTTGGAATGAACCCACAAGGACAAGGGTTCCAGATGCCACCCCAATTCTACAACTACCCCGGGCACACACTACCCGACGTAGTCGTCCCCCAACCATCCTGTGTCGGACCTTCCCAACGACGACCCCGACCCCGAGCACCACACCCGGATGAGCGGACATTCAGCAATAATGAAGACAACCACCTCATAGACTATTGGTTGAGTACTACAAAAGACCCCATCAAGGGCAACTCTCAAGCCGGAAATACATTCTAGTGCACTGTTCAGAGGAAGTACAACTCGAAGGCAAGTCTCCAAGAACGCAACTGGCAAGCTTACAAGAAACGTTGGGGCAGAGGCTCCTCGCAGACAAGGAGGTTCCTCGAGTATTTGAAGTCCTCCAAGGACGAGTATGCGAGCGGCTACAACGACGAGGAGCACATGAGACGTGCGAAGGAGATGTGGGCGAAAGCAGGGAAAATGGGTGACCACCCATTAAAGTTCGACCTGGATCATTGGGTGAAGAAGCTCGAGGGCAACAACAAGTTCGCTGCTGAGGAAGGCACAATGGGTAATGTCCGCCAACAACAAGCACGCCAACAACGACAACGATTGGATGAGGCTGGGGCTTATAGCTCAACCCCACCCATAAGCATAGGGGACGATTACACACCTCTTAGTGGTGAGTCCCAACAACCAGAATGGGGAGCTTTCGACAACTACGAGGGAAATGAGGTCCCTCTCAGCGACACACCCCCATCCCCTGAGGTCGCCCCAAGTCCCACTCGCCGAACCAGACCACAAGGAAAGAAGGAAGTGAAGGCCTCAAACAAGGCGACCGTCCTCACGGCCCAAATGTCTGCCTTCACCGAGATGGAACGTGCACGGCTGGAGGTTGAACGTTCACGGGCGGAACGCGATGCAGAAAGGACCCGCATGATACACACATTAACCCAACAGTGGGAAGCAAACTTTGCAACCTACAGGTCCATGTTGGACAAGGATACCTCCTCCTTCACCGAAGAGGATATGGCAGAGCATAAGTGGTGCAAGGCCCGACTGCGAGAAGTCATGGCAACCCTTCAAGGTGAAATTAATGATCTTCGACGACAACACCCACCACCGGATGTCGACCCAACAGAGGATGATTCTTGAACATGTATTTTTTGGGGTTGTATTAAAAGGGGTTGAATAAAATTCAAAGTTAATTTGTATTCGTGATAAATTTATATACTAATTAATTATTTTCATTAATTATTTTTTTCCAAAGTTGTTCATATTATAAATAGTTTAAAAGGTTTCTTATAAAGAATTAAATAAAATAGCAAAATATCAATTAATAATCCAATCACCATCCAGTCAGCACAGGGCCTCAGCCCTAGGGCCTCAGAGGGCCTCTCCATTGCAAAACACTCACTATTCTGCAGTCTCAAGACCTCATTTTTGTCCAGTCAGCACAAGGGCCTCAGACCCAGGGCCTCACCAAGGACCTTTCTGTTGTTCATGCTCTAATAGCTTTAGAAATAGTACAGTATCTGAAGAAATCGAAGGAGGAAGTAGTCTTCTCCAAATTTGATTTTGGGAAGGCCTACAATTCAATCAGTTGGGAGTACTTGGATTATGTTTTCTCGTTTATGGGTTTTGGACCTACAGTCTAAAATCGATAAATTAATACTCGATTATTTAACAAACTCTTTTAAGATGATATCTTTGTCCGGTCAGACTCAGGGATAAGGTGCTAAATTAATAATTCGTTAAGATTACAAGATACTACATTTTTGATAATTTATATAAGCCCATATATAATATAAATTAATAATTTCGTATTGATACTACATATTACATGAATAATTTAGGAAGATTTCCTAATCCACTTTCTCTGAAACACCCGAAAATTTAAATTCCATATCTTGCTTTGAGCTTTCCAAGCCTACCAATAGAAAAGGTAAAGTCTGGATATCCACAAGATACATATCTTTCAAGAGCTTTTTCGCCTTCTCGATGATTATTTCACCTGTCATATTCACGTGTCCTTGATATTGAAGAATCCATTCATAGAGAGATTTTTCTAGCACATGAAGTTTTGTTGATTTGTGTCGCTTAACATCACCTTTTTTGGGTGTAAGTGAGAGATACTTTGAAGACATCTTAAATGTATTTGATACCGTTCCTTGACTCACCTGCAAACCATAATTACTAAGAACTCATTCTTGCAATTTTTTTTTAGTGATACTTGGATTATCCTTGTTGTGCTTGCATATATGATTTATTTGAGTTAGCATATTTTCATCTTGTATTTATATACACATTACTTTTGAATATCCATAAAGTGATACATTGAACACAATACAATTGAACCATTCATTTGATATATGTACATGCATTGTACATACATAGTATACTAATGAATTAAGTGACAGTTTGAAAGGAGTTTTAATTTTGTTTGAACGAAGGGTGCAATATTATTGATTTCAAGAAATTACATAAGTGTGCACCGAGGAATAAATTCCCCTACCATGAGAGAAAGGTCAGAATAGTTGAACAACGGTACTCTAAACCATTTCATATCATAACCGACGTAAGCGGTATTTTAATGCCTCATAGGCCATAACAAAAGACAGAGAGGAGGAATGGGAGACCAGAGATCCTGAGGGACCTCAACCGTAATAGTGAAGGGGGGAGACAACACATCATATAGGGACCCCTCGTAGGTCCAGTCCCTGATGCACGGCGTACCACTCATTCCTCCTGGTGGGGTTGTTTCCCCGCCCTGAACTGCTCCTCCCTAGGGACCCCAGTTGTTGACCATTTCAGTGTATTCTGGCTGTCCCCAACGTCATCTTCTCCAGGGACACCATCCTCCTGAGCTCCCAAACCCACCTAAGCTCTCCCAACCAGATGGTCCAGGCACGGTAATGGATCCTCCAACACCGGAGAGCTAGATGGTCGAAGCAGCGCCCCACTGGCAGAGCCCTGATGTCCTGAACGAGGCGACATAAGGGGCTGAGGGCCCTTATCAAAGTTCAAAGAACCCTGAGGGCCAAAGCCTGACGGACAAGACAGACGGACCAGTTCTCCCCAATATGTGGCGTACGTGAGTTCCACTTGAATCGGGTCCGGAAACTCTGGGAACCTAAGCACCAGTCCTTTCCGTAGTTGCTTTTCAAGGAGGTGCCAGAAGTGGGTTTTGACAGTCCCTCCCCAACACATCCCTCATTGGTCACATGAGACATTCACGCACATTCCCAATGCATTTCCAATGGAGATACTTGTCTCCCTTTTCTGAACCAGAGGTGGTGGCCCTCTAGCATGTACCCAAAGCTGCACCCGGTCTAGAAGAGGCAGCTCCCGAGCACATGGGTCTAAATCTCCTAGTAGCAGGACCTTACCCTCAAAGCACCAGAGTTCATTGCTTCGAACCCATGATCGAGACTCAGATGACCGGAAGTAGAAGCCGAACAAGTCCGACCCTACATTTTTAACCATCAGGCCTTCTGCTGACTTTCCTCAAGTGTTTATGATGATACGCAGGAGCATGTCCTTCCGTGGAGGCTTAAGGGCCCAGAGACGTCCCAGCAAAACCCATTATTGACGAGCGAGGGCCGCCGATGACATCGCTCGAGACGCCGAGACCATGACCTCGATTTCTTCATCTTCCTCCAAGGAACAAGATGATAACTCATCCTGTAGACCTTCCAAGGACGATTGAAGGTTCGTCGTCTTGTCAGTCGAGGATGAGGGAAACTAAGGCGTAGCCAGGTGCCGTGATCGACTCCGCATCATACCCAGCATGGTAGTTTGGGTCGCAGGGATAGTTGGTGTCGGGGCCTGATTATGGAGGCAGTTCCTAATCCCAAGGCCATCACTTCCGTCCTCGGTAGATCCTCCATAAGGGTCTTCCCTTTCACTGGGTCCCTTCGTAGTGGGGGAAGCGCACTAAGGTTAGCACCCGGGGTCTCATCAGCGGGAATGCGTACCTGTTCCCAAGTAATCTTAGGAACAGATGTCTGACCAGGAGTGGGACCTAGGGTACACTCAACCCTAGGCAGGGCTGAGGCAACATCAGTTGGCGTAGAAACGCTAGAAGCCCCGCCGCCAGGCAACAGTGCAAGAGCAAGGTGATGTCACACAAGGGAGGATCGGTGTGCTAGGGATTGAGAAATCCAGAGCGATGGTATTCGTAGGGCATGTCGGCATTCTAGGGTTCAGGGGAACCATCGTGGGATCACGGCTTGTAGGGCAGGCCGGCTTGTTAGTGTTCGGGAGAACCGGAACGACAACATGGCTTGCAAGGCAAGGCGGCCCGCTGGGGCTCAAGGGAATCAAAGCGAGGTCGCGGCTTGCTACGCAAGGCGGCACGCTAGGGTTTAAAGGCGGTAAGGCGAGAAGGCCCTTACTTGGAGAAGAAGACATCGTTGGTTGACGCAGAGGCCTCCCCCGTTTCAATTTAACCGTCTGGGTAGGAGACGCTGACCCCACGGCGAAGGAGACCTCCTATGAAATATGTCCCAAAGGCGGAGAGATCGCAGCTTGGAGGGTCGGCTTTTGCTTCTGTCGGCGACGCTCCACCTTCCCAAGTTTCGCAGTAGCGACGGGTTGATGGGGCCACTGGAGGGGGAGAAGAGAACCACCGGTGGGAACAACGGCGGTCATCGTTAGGAGAGCTCCAAAGCGATTGGCTGTTAGGACTAGAAAAAAGTCTCAAAATTGAGAGAGATTTTACCTGATTTTTTACTCAGTTTAATAATATGCCAATTTGTTTTTTTTAGCGAAAGGTGCGGATTTCATTAATTAAAATATGTAATGACAATAAAGTGCATCAGAGACTCTCTGACCACGAAGAATATGGCAAGAACATTTAAAAATGTTCGCTATCCTTTTCTCAGTAGAACCGTCATTGACGGTATTGAATTGGTGCCATATAGGCAATGATAGAATATGGGTTGAGGAAACGGGGTACCGGAGATCCGAAGGGACCTCGACGGTAATGGTGATGGTGGGAGGAAAAGCATCGTGTGGGGACCCCTCCTAGGGCCAGTCCCCGATACTCCATCGATGCCTCATTCCTCCTAGCGGGGCTTCATCCCCGCGACTGATGAGTCGTACCATGTTGCGCCAGACGCCCCCATCTTCAAATTCCCAGCAACTGTTTCCACACGAACTGGGACTGTCATAACTTGCCCAGATGACAGGGCGCAGCCCCCACCTCTAACCCCACCATGCTGGGGGGTTAGAGGGTCAACAGTCCAGGCAGCAAGCTGACCAATTCCCGACACCCTGATCTTCCCATGTACAAAAAAACATGGTGGGAGGTGGCCATGTATTGGCCGTGGACTAGTACCCCAACCCGATATCTGGAAACCCAAGTTAGGTATCGGGGCCAGTGTTATGCTGACCCCTCCCTAGGGAGATAGTGTAGCAGTAGGTATCGGTTCCAATGTCATCCCTCCTTGTGCAATGACAACTCCTTCTCCATCCCGAACCATGCCTTCTCTATATTGGGCCTCGTGAAGGCGTCGGTGTGTACATGGCCGAGGTCTCCCCACCGGGACAACACCTGGAGGGCTCATCCGGTACGCCGGTAGATGACATTGTGCGTAACGTCGTGAGGGGCCCGACCTAGTCGGCCTTCGGACCCTAGACCCACCAACTCCTGACATAGTCCCGTCGGAGGAAAGCCAAGCCCATGTCTGTCTCCACTTCCAACGCCTAGTGACCTAGTGCGATAGGGACTTCACCATGCTTCCCCGCACCCCGTGGCCATCATGAGTCCATCCCCAATACCGGGCCTTCACCGTCAGACCCTCGATGGATGCCGAGTACTTCATCACGTCCCTCACCACTCCCACCGGCAATGTTGTAAAAATCCCCGCCTAGGCGCTGAAATGGGCTCTGCCGACCCGATTTATTCTACTAGGGCGCTCCAGGCCTTTTGGGCGTAATATCACCGATTAATCCCCGATTCGGCCGGTTAATTACCGCCTGACCGATTAATTGAGCGGGTCAATCAGACGTCGGGTCGGATTCGTAGTTAAAAAAACAGTTTCTAACCTTCTACAAACCAAGTGAAACCATAAAATTATGCTAGTTGATGGTCATACTTATTGATATTCTTTTAAGAACTGTATAAAACTTTAGTTTAGTATACTATTTATGTTTTTTAATATATTTGATGTTCGATATTTATTAATATTTTTATATAGTATAATAAAAAATAATAAAATAATAATCCGATTAATCTCCGATTAATCCCCGCCTAGCGCCTAGGACCCCTTCCCGCCCGACTAGCGCCTAACGTTTTTTACAACCTTGCCCACCGGCAATTGAGAAGGCAGGAAACCCAACGGGATCGGCGTGGGATGAACCCTAGACCGTTCGGCAGAGGGCCCCGACACTAGAGCAAGGACATGGCTGGTCCTGTCCGGAGGACTCTGGTTCAGACGGGGAGGGATCCCATGGCCTAGGGTATAGGTTGGGGCCCTAGATCCACTGTCATGCCTCCCGTGCACCAGAGCCAGGTTGTGACGACGGTAGGCGTGGTGCTGGTGGTGGTGAACCCTAAGACACGAATTAGGGTTTGGTCCACGGGGAGATGACCTATAACTTGAGGCAAAAGACTGCGAACGCCGCCGCTCCCAACGGCGGCTCTCCCAGCGCTGTCGACATATAGCCGCAACAGGGGGGTTAGAGGGTAACAGTGGCGGACCAAAGGACCCGCGGTCCTAGAGAACCCGCTGAAGCCACTAACAGAGGAGACGAGCCCGAGGCATTTGGTAAGGGAGAGTAGGACGGTGGTGGGATTTTCATGCCACTCGGAACAGAGAGGGCACGTGGTATTGGTATAGAGGAAGAAGGGTTGATGGTGATCGGACAGGGAATCGACGAAGTCACCAAGGGAATAAGAGGGTGGAGAGGCTCCGATGAATGTGGGATAGTCATCCACTTCCTTCGATATTTGAACCCCGCTCCATGCGTGTTCTACGAGGAGGTCCATGGGATGGGACACTCGAACACAGGGACGTCGAAGTCAACAATTCCGGGCAGCACAATAGTGACGGCGGTAAAAGAAAGCTCCATAGCGGCGAGAACAAGCTTGGGCTAGGGAGGCTCTCAAAATGAGAAAGTATAGCTAAACCTAAAGGTGTCCTTCCATAATATGCCAATTTGTTAAAAGCGTGTTTGGTCGAGTTTGATCATGTATTTTGTAAAATTGAAAGGAGTTTTAATACTTAAGGGCTTAATTGTAAATTAATAAAATATTAATTGATATATAAATCAATAATTAATAATTTATAGATTATTATTTTTTCTTGAAGACAATTAATTACAAATTAGAGAAAACTATAAAATTTTCCGAATAAAGTATCTTTCCTCGTAAAAAAAACTACCCGCTCCTGTCGAGACCCCCTCCTCGCTTCTGTCGAGACCTAACCCTAATCCATGGCGCTAGTCCTGTCCCCGCCGCGTCAGCCAAGCAGAGCTCCACAGAGATCATATTGGCAGCGTGGTCTCCCTGGTCCTCCCGTCAATACTCATCCTCTCCTACTACCATGCTGAGCTCCCCGAAGATCGCGTCGGTTATATGATCGTCTGTAACTCTCCCGAGTGTGATAGTGATCTCCTCGGACTCGTCCTCGTCCCTCCGGTCATTCTCACCATCGCCGATGCATCGACCACACCCGCCATTTTCACCCTCACCGCCCTCTCCATGGGTGTCGCACCGCCGTCGCTTAGTTGTTCGAGAGCGATTAGGTAGGACACCCTTACCACCACGACGTGGTTTTTCGCGGGGGCGACCGTGGGAGCCTATCACCGATACTAGTGGTCTCTCTTGCAACCAGAGGCCACGGTTCAAGGATGGTGTGACCCATGACCTTGCTCTGGGTCGTCGATGGATGTAAGGCCAGCTTGGTGATCGGGCGGGTGTTTGTCGTTCTCCGGTTTTCCCTAGGGTTTTGAGGGGCCGACCCGAGGTTTCTGTCCAACTGCCTGACGGGTTCTCCTCAACCACCCGGGTATTTTGCTCTCATCGGATCTCAATCCCGTCGAGGGGGCCTTGTTCTTCTAGATTTTCGGACTCTTCGGCTAGTGTCCAGGGACAAGGTGTGGGTGTCTTTGGGCGACCTCTTCTGGTGGAGCCCCTGGCGTACTATGACCATGCATAGAACATCCAGACAGGGCTGGGGGTAGGACCTCGGTCTTGGCCGGGGCATGCATTGCCGTAAGGCCATGGTGGCATGGAGGTGCTAGGTCGGGGGGTCGGTCGATCGATCGCCTGTGTCCCTAAAGCCATTACCTATGTTTGATTTGTGTCACAGAGTGGGCGACGGTGTATCCATGGAGCCGTTACCTAACCTGTGGTCTGGTCCTCTGTGTGTTGGGTCTCGAGGTAGGGTTGGAGATGAACCAACTCGCAGCGGAAAATCAATAAAAACCAAGAGACGATTAAAACCATGAAACAACTAACAAAGAATGGATTCACAAGAGAAAAATTCAGCACTATCTCTTACCAAAACAAGAACACTGGTTAACGAATGATTGACTTGAGTCTCCAAGACGCCTACGTATCCACATGGGAATCAAAGCCACGTAGTTCTTCTCTTTGAGGACTCAAGAACACAAACATGGAGGTGGAAACTAGCCAAACCCGAAATGGCCATGGAAGAGGGAGAGAAAATGTGTTTCCTATTCTTGTCTTGTGTTTGTTATGTTGGAAAAAGATGACTTAAACATAACAAAAACCATACTTGTCCAACTAAAGGCATGGGACAAGTATGGTGTCAAGTAAGGTGTAAATAGGACAAAGTATGGCAAGACAAGATTGGGTTAGGTGGTGAATCACCAACACCTTAATCTTTGTCTTGCTTACTTAGTACTAATTAATCAAGACTTGATTAATTAGTTCCATGGGCCTTGGTTGCATGGGCCTTTCATGGGCCTCTTGGAACATGGCCCGTGGCCATTTCCAACGAGGTCCCGTGATTCGCTCATCGCCTCCAAGCCTTCCATACCGGAAATGTCCAACATTATCCGACGCGATCAATCCCAAGACTCCAAGACTTGTCTCGATCCGTAAAGTCCTATTCACTTACGAGCACATGACCCAAAACCCAGTTTTGGTCATGTCCCGAGACAACTCCCTTTTGGTCATTCTCCATAAATGTGTCAATGAGTTTCATCCTCCGGTGTGACCCTTAGGTTTATGCATGTCAATAGATCAACGTAAAATCCCATTTTACTTGATCCTATTTAAGTGGCAACTAACGAGACTTTAGTATTTCCTGACACTGCATAACGAATAGACCCTGTTGATTCTAAAATTTCCGTCATCCCTGTCATTATCCTTTTATCTCCGATATCATGATTGAGATAAGGCATAGAGCCGTCATCCTTATTATTCTCAATCACCGTTCCTTGATATGTGAGATGACTGAAGATATGATACCCAGTATCATGTGCATGGCCATGCTATTCTTTCAGTCACTCTCGATCAAGCGGCCGAGAACCGATATCTTTCCCATACCTCAGTATGAGGGATAAATCCCTTAGCCGCCTTTCGTGTCACTCATGTAGCCCGTCCCCAAGCCAATCCTGGCCGTTATGGAAGCCCTGTTACGGACAACGTTAGGCTCAGGTCAAACTCAGTTGTTGACTACATAGAGATCACAAAGACTCCTTGGTCTAAGGATACATGACAAGCTACGACACTGAATATGTTCATGACTTAATCTATGGCACATATTCAGGGCGGGTCGTCCAATATCATGTCCCACATGATATCTATGATCAGACTCCGGAATCCCATTCAAATGACTAACAGAACGTAAGCCATAAAGAGCCATCTTTCATATTAGTCGCTTCTAGTGAAGCTTTGTTGACTAGGGACCCATCGAGTGTGATCTATCTCGATCTATGGTTCTATTCGCATGGTGGGCATAGATTAGAGCACACATCGATATATTACTCCAATACATAAGTAATATAAAGCCGCTTTAATTTATTGCTAACGATGATATATACATTTGGACATTTAGGATTGAACTATGGGCACTAAGACTAACATTGTGGGCATTGGATCCTTTGGGGTGCTTTGTACACAAACGTGTCCGAGGAAGATTGGTATGGAATCTGCCGATGCATGTCCCGCTGGTTAGGGTCCCGGGACCAGGTGAAGGTGTCGGGGGTAGAGGTCGGGCACACATTGGAGCTCACCTTGCTGTAACTCCCAGGCCCACTACTAGGGTAGGCTATCTACACCAGCATGCTATGGAGGTTTAGGGGGGGTGTCAGCGAACAACTGGACAGGCAAGGGCTAGGTACCAGCCTCGCCATTACACTTGAATTCCCAGGCCAGTCCTGGAGGCAGGAAGAAGTCTCTAGGGATGGCCCATCAACCTTCCCCCACTGACGATCACAGGTTCGGTAGCACCAACGAGGAGGAGCGTCACCCTAGGGTGACCCAGCGATTTACAGATCCCACCTTGAGTAGTGATTGTCGTCGGATTTTCATTACCCTGCTTTTCATTTTATCGTTATTAGATTTGGTTGCCTATTTTTCTATTACTCTAGTTATTTCTGTTTGGTTATCACTTTTAGTCGCCAATAGGGTACATCAGCAACACGTCTATGACGTAACGGTAGTACATGGTTTCTCTGGTTACCCCAACAGGGGTTAAGCCTGTAGTGACTCTTTTAATGGAATGAAATATCAGTTTACTCAAATAAAAATATCTTTCCTCGTTGTCAAGGAATCTAATATTTGCTACTGTTTTATGAATTTTGTGTATATTCTTTTACTTTTGTGAAGTAAAACTATTTTTATACGTACTTAGATATAAATATTATATATATATGAGATGGGTCAGGCTGACACATGGGTCATAATAGCCCAACCGCTAACCTCTCTATGACCTACAGAGCGACTTGTTTGATCCATGGAAAATCCTTACATTTTACGTTTTTTTAGTAAACGCAACTTTCATTCCATTAAAAAGAGTCTGTACATGTTTGGAAGCCTTGGCGGGCCAAACACAATAACCCTATAACTATTATTACGTCTAGGATTCATTGAATCGGGGAGCCACAAAGGCCAAGTAAAGCGAAAAACCAACTAAATAAAGAAAAGGATCTAAAACCATAAAAACTAGTAGAGTACTAGCAGGCACTGCTCAAGGTAGGGCCTAAAGACTACTGTGTCACCTAAAGGCAACACTTTTTATCCGATATAAAACTGAGCACATGACCTCCAGTATCGGGGTGAGGGCAGGGTGACCTCGGGGGGAGTAACCAACTTCCCCCGAGCCCCGGCGCATGACTCTTGGTTTATGGTGGGGCTTTTTTGTATCAGCTTGCGCCTGATCTTCACGAGGCTCACCCGCTGAGCCCCTCTTTATCCCTGGAACTGCTATAGGTTCCTCAAGTATTCCCACCCACGAGGCTCCCGATGATCCACCCGATGACGACCCACTCCCATTGGCACAAGGTGCCCGAGCACCCCCTCCTCCCCGAGGTACAGTATGGAGGGGTTGGCTCGCGTATCAGTGGAGCAAATACCGGAGGCACCCTAGCAGCCTGCGTCCAAGTCGTAGCATATCCCTTCTCCGTCTGGTCCTTCCGATAGTGCTTTAATGACCTGTCAAAAGTATGAATGCCCGACATCTCTCTGTCGCAGACCGTAGGTGTATGCCCTATACACCCACAATTCTCACAGAAGCCTGGTAGCTTGACATACATAAGAGAGCAGTTGATCGGTTCCTAGAACTCGGGGAATCTGAGGCACATATTTCGACACAAAGGTCGGTCAAGGGAGTGCCAGTAGCGTACCTTCACCGTCTGCCCCCCAACATTGGCCGAATTCATCACAAGGAACGTCCACCATCCCGCCCAACGCCTCCCCAATCCTAGTGCCCGTAGTCTTGGTGCTAATTATCTGGGGGGATACCATGGGCATGTACCCAAAGTTGCATCTTATCCAGGGCAGGGAGGTCTTGGACGAACGGATCCGTCTCTACCAGCATCCAGGCAGGGGCGGAACGAGACGGGATCAGGGTGTTCCATGAAACACCCTAAACAAACGAAAGCATAGCTTAATGGCTTAAGACTTTTGTACATATACCTTGCAATCCGTGTTCGATTCAAGCATGGAAACCCCACTTTTTTTTTCTTTTTCCTGATTCTGGTTTGGACTTGGGCTGGGCCTCCTTATTTGTACATTCAATTCATATTTGTTACTTACTTCCTTTTTTCTAATTCTAGTTTGGACTTGGGCTGGGCTCTTTATTTGTAAATTCAATTTATCTTTATTACTTACTTTTGCTTTCTCAACTTTCCTTTGATTCTTTTCTAACGTTCTAATGCTACTTACTGTAAATTAAAGGGTAATTTTCACCTCAATACCCTAACTATTAATTTTTTTTCACCTCAATACCCTAACTATTTTTAGTGGCACCTCAATACCCTAGAATGCAATTTTTTTTCACTTTCATACCCACCGTCAATTTACCATCCATTTTTGGATGAAAACACTTAAAAAGTCAATAATACCCCTCACTAACAATCAAATTTTCAAAAGCATGCCATTGATTTTCAAAATTTCTTTAAAAATCAGTTTATAATGTCACAAAAATGCATTCTAGGGTAGTGAAGTGCCACAAAAAATGCATTCTAGGGTATGAAAGTGAAAATGCATTCTAGGATAGTGAGGTGCCACTAAAAATAGTTAGGATATTGAGGTGAAGAAAAATTAATAGTTAAGGTACTGAGATGAAAATAACACTAAATTAAACTATAACACATCCTTCCTCGTTTACCATTTTCAACTTCACTAATTATGTAAGAATTGAAAACCATCGTTAATATTTAATGTGTCTAGGCCGATAAAAAAAGTAAGCATATACTTAATATGAGGTGGAGGTTATGTTCAAGTTAACATATATTTGGGAAGTAGGAATATTTAATTAATGCTTAGAAAGACCTGCTAAAATGAAAAGGGACGAGTCACTTTCTTTCGCATATTCGGTCTACTAACAAATAAAACGTAGCAGAGAACCAAAGATATAAATATACTTCTTATATATTTTGAATCGTTGAGATCTTTAAAAATTTGCCATCTCTTTATTTTTTTAATTTTGAACGGGTGAAAAATGTATCATACCTTAGACCATCCATAGTAGGGGTCGAATTCAGTACCATCGATTTAGTGAAATTTGGGGTTGAATTCGGAAAGTCGTTTCCGATGAAAATGGACAGATGGCAGGAGAAGAATCATTGAGGGAGGAGAGATAAGAGAGAGAGACGAAAAAAGAGGAGAGAGATAGGGAGAGGATCGACAAGAACGAACCGTCTATAAATCTGCAGACTGTCCAAAGAAAATCGGAGAGAGAGAAACGAAAAGGTGCAAAAAAGTCACCTTTTGGTCACCATTTTGCCGATTCAGTGGACAAAACGACCGACTTAGGCCTCTGGTCTCATAATTCATTGTATGATCGATTTTGTGCAATTTTTAATTAGTTGTTGCATAATCTAATATCTATCGGATAATTTTCTGATTTACTTTTATAAATACTTTGTAAATATAATCGTAATGATGATACGTGTGAAGAATATTGATGTGCTTTTGTTGTGGACGTAAATAATTTATTATCATTGTATATATTTATGGGTCAGAAGAATTTTTTTTTATAAAATAAAAAAAATCATATAGCGAACCATGAATCAGGACCAAAAAACAAATGAATATAATTGGATGTCAGATGAAGTAATCGACGGCTACCCTTAAAAAAATTTCTGGTTCCGCCCCTGCATCCAGGGCTTGCCGTCGAAACACCATGGTTCGTTCAGCCGAACCCAATCCTGGTTCTCCTTCTTGGCGAAGTAGATCCAAAGACTCTAGGGGAGACGTCCTTGATGACCAAACTAATAGCCGATTTTCCCCATGCATTGGTGAGGATACAGAGGAGAGTATCCTTGCGAGGCTGGAAATCCGTGAGCAGGCGACCCACCATCCCATATTCTTGGCGGGAGAGCGTAGCTGGATCAAGCACCCCTTTCATGACCGTAACCTCTAAGGGTTCCTCAAACCCTAGAGAGCAGCCTGAGAAGATGTGCTGAAGGGCTTGAAGTGGGCTGCCATGATCCGGTAGCGGAGACATGAGACGAGGAGCATGGGGGGGGGGGGGGGGTGAGGGAGGACGAGGTCCTCAGCCGGCCTATTATAGATAGTTGCCCCATCTGGAGGAACCGAGGTCGGGGAATAAACGAGATGTGATCGGTGGTAGGTAAAGCGAGAGCCTTAAAACCCCACTTATTTCAAAAAGGGCAATTTTGTGGAATCATAAACATGGAGGTAGGAATTCAAAAAAATGGGGAAAGAAGAGGAATAGAGCTGTTTTGGGCTGACTTTGGGCCATCAGGAGACGAGCCCAATAGCGCGCGAGCCCGAGCCCGGTAACACTCGAAGCCCGTTCCAAAGCACGTCAAAACCGGATTCAAACCCTAGATGAAGCACTGTTCATCGTCTTCGATATCCGTCTCTCTCTTCGACTCTCTCTCTCTCCATCAGATCTACTCGTCCTCACCTCACGCCAACGCTGGAGTTCCAACTCCTCTCTCTATCTCGCCGGTTTCTTCATCCTCAACCCTCGAGTAAGGCTTCCCCGTGCCAGAAACCACGAACCCTGCTTCCTCTTCCCTCTTCTTCGATTCGACAGAAATCAGAGATGCCGCCCTTTTTCTCGAACCCCGTCGTGCCCTCACCGGACAAATCGAACGACGGTAATCCTCACCAGACCTCGATCTCTCCTCCCCACCTCGTTTTCTCTGGTTTTTGGGCGCGATTGGACTCGTATTGTCCGAGTTCTGCCGCAGAGAAACACGGCCGGAATCAGCGAAAGCTTCAAGCCCTCGGTCCCCCGCCGGCGAGCGTCGTTAGCCGGCAGATCTGGACGGGAGAAGCTCATTACACGCACTGGCGACCTCCCTCTCGCCTTCCACGAGCTACTGACGCCTCTCCGCCGTCGTGAAGGACTTCCTCGAACGCCGCCGCTCTCCTTTTCCCTGACGGCGCCGCCACCGGCGGCAGAGATCAACCGAACCCTAATCCTCCCGAGTGCGAGTCTGACAGGGCCTTGGGCCTGGGCCAAAAGCGAGACGGTTCTGGGCTTGGACTTGGGCTCGAGCTGGGCCTCGACCTGGGCTGGACGGACTTGGGTCCGGGTCCTATACCGGATCTGGATCCGGGTCCGGAGCCAGGTCTGGGTCAGGTTCGGGTCCGGGTTCCGGATCCGAGTTAACCCGGTTTCAAAGAAAATCTGTTTTTAAAATCATATTAATTAAATTATTTATTCAATGTAAGTTGGACAATTAAAGGTTTAATTAGACATCAAAGGACCTTGGGATATACCGGGACTGATATCAGACTTTGTTTTTATCCGTTAAATCCAGCACAACTTGAGTTCGCCCGAGAACGTGGGCTTCGTCGAGAAGACGGAGTTGGCCCGGTCGTTAGCAGCTGTTGATAGGAGTATTTGTTCGTAGGAAGACTATAAGGTAGGGAAAGTCCTAACTCCTCGTGTATATCGATACTAGTATGCCTATTAGGTTAATAAAATCGGAAAGGTCCTAGAAATGCTTATAGGATGCGAATAACTAGAATAATTGTCTTTCAATTACTAATAATTGGTTGTGTCTAGTAGGCATGCTTAGGATGCAAATCACTAGTTAACTCGCTTTCAATACCTGAGAATTGCTTTACTGGTAGAGAGGTCGTGATGAGCCCTCGGATTAGTTGTGTTAGGATCACTTGCTTGGTTGCCTAGTTTGAATAAGCTAAGAGTCTAATACAACTAGATTATTTGAATGTTGAACTTGACTGTTTGAATGCGCTTGAATGATTGCTTGAATCCTTAAATGTTTGAATGATTGAATGGAGCATCGAGTATGACTGATTGTGCCAAACGGTACAATCAGGTGATCGATGGATCGTGGTTGGTAAGTAACGTGTAAGTATAAGGTTATGTTGATTCTTGCGGTGTGTTGTGATAGAATTATGATTTGTTAAGCGTTGGTTGCTCCCTGATTGTTTTAGTGGGTTATCCCTTTGTGAGTCTTTAAGTGGGGTTTTATATCGGTATGGCACCCACGCTGCGGGTGGGGTAGTGTCATAAGGTACCCACACCAAAGGGGAATGCTAGTGTGGGGTAGTACCTAAGCTGATAACTTGGTATCCGATATGGTACCTACACCGAAGGAAGTGCCGGTGTGGGGTAGTATCAGAATTGGTATCCGGCATGGTACCCACATCGTTGAGGATTCCGATGTGGGGTAGTATCATAGCCGATGAGTATTGGTATCCGGCATGGTACCCACATCGTTGAGGATTCCGATGTGGGGTAGTATCATAGCCGATGAGTATTGGTATCCGGCATGGTACCCACATCGTTGAGGATTCCGAGGTGGGGTAGTATCATAGCCGATGAGCATTGGTATCCGGCATGGTACCCACATCGTTGAGGATTCCGATGTGGGGTAGTATCATAGCCGATGAGTATTGGTATCCGGTATGGTACCCACATCGTTGAGGATTCCGATGTGGGGTAGTATCATAGCCGATGGTTATTGGTGATCCGGTATGATACCCACGCCGTAGAGGATTCCGGGTGGGGTAGTATCATAACCGATGGATTGGTTGACCCTGCGGGGCATTGATTGGTGGACCCTGCGGGGCATGGTTACTTGAGATTCACCCGATGTATGTGCCTCCTCTGGACCGAGGGACAATCCGACATAACACAAGGACTATTGTGGATCGGAGTATGGGATCCGACATGACACAAGAACCTAGTGTTCCGGAGTATTGGGATTGAAGTTGTTAGCGTGATATTCACTTGCTCTCATTTTAATGGTTATCAAATACTTGTAGTACTTTCCTTTTGATTTCTCATAATACCGTTATTCTTAAGAATTGGATATTATTTCACCTTTAGTCTCTTTATTGTATATTTTTGGTTAACGGTATTAACTGCATATTGTGCGGCCGTGCTAAAGTCATTTTATTAGTAAAATGAGGTTAAATTGTTTATGGTTTTCCCTACTGAGCGTAAGCTCACCCCTATCTGTTTTATTTATTGTTTGTACAGGCGTGGTTGATGATTAGTGGATTCGAGGCTCGGGAGCTTCTGGATAGTATGGGTGTTCAATCCTAGAGACGTTGTGGGTCTTATATTGAACTTTATGTTTTGACGTACTATTTATGGAGCTTTGACTCTTCTTTACCTTTGGGGACACCTATAATTTAAGTATTTGAGATTTGAACTCGTTATTTGAAGTATTTAATTGGAGTTTATTGAGCATTTAATCGATTTTTTTTACCATCTAGTTAGTATTACTTTATTGTCAACTCAAGTCACGTCTCGAGTCCGGCCTAAACCGGATTTGGGGCGTGACATTACCAGGCGCCAACCACAACCCGTCCGCAATCTGCAGCCGATGAGCCTCCAAAACCCTAGGCGGAGGTTGAGGAGACAGTGAAATAGCCGTCTGTTTCAGGGGGCAGCCCCGCCGCGCATGAGGTGGCGCTGACATCGGATGATGATCCCCGGGTGCATAGGATGCCATTGTCAACATCAATGGAGGACCCGAGGACGGGGGCGGCAACGAGTCTCGGGGCGAAGCCGACTTCAGTGCCGACCTTCTTCGTCCGAGGTGCCCGCTTAGGCCGCACAATTTCTTGCGACGGGCAAGGGGGAGGGATGCCCACCGGTCCCGCACCCACGGTAGCGCCCAAGCCAGCGGCTGATGGGGCAGGACCCAAGGCGAGAACCTTCAGGGAGGCAGGTCGTGAGGGTGGAACAGACATGGAAGGAGACAGAGAGGGAGACGCCGATGGAGAAACAGAACGCACAACCTAGTCGGTGAAGTGCACAGAGATACGGAAACACTTGGTGAGTTTGATTGTTCATGGAGATGAAAGAAGAAGACATGGAGAAACAAACACTAAGATTCATCAAATTGTTGATACTAACTTCGGGCCCTATCAAGGGAATATGAAACCTCTCCCTTTCTCTGTTTTCTGCTCGATACTTTTATCATCATACGAGTCCTACTGTGGAATCGTTTCCGGCGATCTGCCTTGCCATGGTAAGGATCGGGCCAAGGCAAAGGTTGGTCTTGGTTCATTCCGAAGGCAGAAGGATGGTGCTCAAGCTAAGGTCCACAAAGTAAAGTCCGGGGCGGTTGGGTCTTCTGAGACGAAGACAGGACGCACTCCGGTGGTAGCTGCAAATACCGTTCAGAAAGGGAAGGAGGCTTTGCTTGTTGATCAAATTGGTTCGGGAAAATCTGGGGGAGTTGACACATCTGAACATGGGCTGCCTGGAACCAACAAGGAGGCCAGTTCAGTTCGGAAGTGCGATGCCACGTTTCCGGCGTGTTATGAGTTACAAGAGGCGGAAATTTTTGTCAGTAACCTACCCTTCGGATCATCAGAAGAGTGGGTGCGCAATGTTTTCGGATCGTTTGGTCAGATTGCATCGGCGAACGTCCTCCGGCGACCGAATCTCAAAGGGCTGTTTCATTCGTTTTGTCTCTAAGGATGTAGCTGCTCAAGCTATTGAGGGGCTGAACGGATTCAAAATTAATGGCCACATCCTCCTCGTAGCGTTCGCTCGCCGTCGGACTCAGAGGGAGGTGTCGCAGGTGTGTATTGATAGCCATAGATTTTTAGCTCAGAAGTCTCGGGTCCAGTTGATCCTTGCGAGGATTGTGTAGCTCCGGTTCGCGGCCAGAAGGGTACTCACGCCGATTCTGGGTTGCGTATGGGTCCAACAACTCAAGCCCATTTCCTTGGCAGTCCAACAAAGAAGGGTACTGGTAAGGAGCAGGCCCAAGATGAGGGTATTGTTGGGCTGCAGTTATTGGGTTCTTCTCTTGATCCAGTGGCGTCGGTTGATCAAAAGGAAGTTGAGCCATGTGTGTTTGTAGGAGGTGTTCTAGAGCAGGGTGATTCTTCTGGGGATCAGTCCGGTCCATGGAAGGATGCTCTCCTCAAACCTCCAAAACGTCTGAGTCGGGCTCCTGCTCATCTCTCAGACTACGTTACTGATAAGTTTTTTGGTAAGCTCCCACCTATTCAGAACGTGTCCCAAATAGTGATAGACCAGTTGCAATCCTTTGACAGAAGCTTGGACGAAGCTCTTGCGATTAAGGCTCGTAAGGGTCGGTCTAGATCCAATTTGGTACCTCGTACACATAATACCAGGTCCATTCCCCGGGGTCCCAACCGGAAGGATCCCAGTATTCCAAGCTCAGATAGCGAGTGGTATGAGGAAGATTAGGTCGTGCTTTCGGCCTAGATTTTTGTTAAGGGTTTTTTTCCCTATTTCTCTTTCGGAGTTTTTTGTAATCGTGGTTCCTGGCTTCTGGCTTTCTCCTCCTTGGAGATCGACCTTTAATAAAATCTTAGCGTTTATCCAAAAAAAAGGTTTAGAAGCTAGGGTCTCGACAGAAACGAGTAGTAATATTATATTTTCATTGGTTGTTAATCTGGTATATTTTACGGTTTAAAGGCTCGTAAATAAATAAAAATCGAATTTTTATTAATTTGTTTAGTGTTAATTTAAGGGAAAACTCTGGTTCCTAACCTTTTTCAACGTTTCATTTTGACGTCCTAACCCAAACCAACGTTTCGTTACAGTTCCGTACACGAAAGGTTGGAACTTTTACAAAACCTGATATGAACCGTTCAAATTAACGATTTCGTTAACATAGGAAGTGAAAATTCGAAACTACAACTCCATTCATGTTAACCTTTCAGCTCCCCATGCCCGTTAAACGTGCAATTAGAACACTTAGTATACATATCCAACAATTTTTCAACACTGAATTTCAAAATAATGCATTATTTTGGGAAAGAGAAGCTGAAAGGTTAACGTGAATGAAATTGTAGTTTCGAATTTTCACTTTCTATGTTAACAAAATCGTTAATTTGAACGGTTCATTTCAGGTTTTGTAAAAGTTCTAACCTTTCGTGTATGGAACTGTAACGAGACGTTGGTCTGAATTAGGACGCCAAAACGAAACGTTGAAAAAGGTTAGGAACAGAGTCATCCTTAATTTAATTAGTAAGTCTTTCTCTCTCCTATCTGAAGCGTGAGTCTTGAGTCGTTTCTGTCTCTGACTCTCTCTCCTGAATTCTAATTCTTTAGAAATTCGTAGTCCCAAAAAATCTCGGAAAAATCACATTTTTTCCGTCCCAGCAAAGGAAACGAAAACGAATCATCAACTGAGAAAGAAAATTCTATTGGAGAAAGTGATCTTCATTTTAGCCTCGGCAGTTATTATCTTCCTTTCCTGCTCGAGAGCAGCACAGCACAGCTTGCTCTAACTCTAACTCGGTGAGTTCTTCCTCCACCGTCCTGAAATCTGCGCATTGGGTTGGTTTTTATCGATTTGGCTTCTGGGATTTGCTCCTGTCCGCTTTTTATCATCTGGGTTGCTGTTATTTTCTCGTTTGATTCGTTCCTTTGTAAACTCGGTTGCACGGGCATGTTGGATCCGAACCAGAGCTGAGAACGGGCTCAAATCATCTTGTATTGCTGGTCTTATCTTTCACTGATGTTGAAATTAGTTTTTGTCTTTCAATTTTTCTGATTTTTTATTTGCGGATGATACTTGTGTTCTGGTAATGGTGTGATGTTGTCTGGATCATGGTTTTGTGTCATGCTTGGAAGTTTACTTGAAAAAGTTGTACTTGTTGATCCTTAAAAAAACCACATGTTTCTACTCAGTTATATGATATTATGGTGTTAGCTGTCAAGTGAGGGTTGGGCCAAAAAACTTTTGTTCATGCCTTCACTGCTATGATGTGACAGTGATGAAATTAGTCCTGTTTGATTGCTTAGTCTATTGGTTATTCTGACTGTGTATGTAGGCCAACCTTAATTATTATGTTAGATTTTATGGGAACCTAGAGGTAGTTATGCATGAAAGTATTTGTAAGATACAAATATGCTATGGCCCTGTAAAATATCTTTCAAATACAAGTGTGGGGTTCTTTACATTTCAACTTTTGGAAAACATTTCATGTGCAAGGATATGAGAAACCTGGGATAATTTCATGCTCATAGTCTCCAAACCATAGTAATTAGCTGAATGAACAGCTAGATTATTGGTTAGTATGGGTCAATTTTTGGTGTCATGAAATCGGGAATTTGTTTGTTGCCTTTTTGTTTGGTGTTTAAATCACTTATTGTTTCCTCTCGCCAGGAGCCATCATACATCAATGGCTAATGATGTGTCTGGTACTGAGGCCCATCAGAAAAAGCAGGGTCTCTTAAAAGATCAAGTTCGGTTGGTTAAGAGAAAGGACTGCAACCGTTATGAGATTGTTCCATTTCAAGATCCTTTATCATTTGAGAAGGGGTTCTTTGTTGTTATCCGGGCATGCCAGTTGTTAGCCCAAAAGAATGATGGTCTAATACTGGTGGGGTTAGCAGGTCCTTCTGGAGCTGGGAAAACTGTATTTACAGAGAAGATACTGAACTGTATGCCCAGTATCGCCGTCATATCAATGGACAACTACAATGACTCCAGTCGGATTGTAGATGGAAACTTCGATGGTAATATGCTTCTATCTTATTTGATATTTATTCTGGACTGGAGTCTTGACTTTTCTGTTCTCTTACATATCTTGAATGACGTTGGCTACTATTATGTAACACTTCAGTAAGTAGGAGTTGTCGGTAATTCAGTGATCATGTATTCAATAAACTAGTATCTTTTTAGTTATTCGTTTCAAAGTTTCTAGCCTTCATCCTTGTTCTTAGCTTTGGTAGCTTTATCCACAACTTCTGGAAGCTTTAAGTCCCCATGCCATTAGGTAGCATTTCTTAGGTGTTCAACATAGGTTTTAGAATGCTCTTTTGCAGGGTCCTCTGAATTACAAGTTCGTTTGTTAAATCTTGCTTGCACTTAAAATGATTGAATTATTTGCTTGTCTGATGCTCACGTGGTTGATATGCATGTATATCTTATATTTTCTGAGATACACGTGTCCTCCATATCGCATGTCATACATATTTTGATCCTTACATCTTAGTAGTTTAATGATCTGAAGTTGCTGTCACATAACTCCTTATCTTCATATTCATTTCCCAAACAGACCCGCGATTGACAGACTATGACACATTACTTCAGAATTTATATGATTTGAAAGCTGGGAAGCAAGTTGAGGTTCCAATCTATGATTTCAAGTCCAGCTCTCGTGTCGGATACAGGTTGAGTGCCCCTAAATTTTATTTACTTTCTTGGTTTATTTTTTATTTTTAGTTCATTGTTGATTCAACACCCAGTCAAAATTCAAATATCTACCTCTTTCTCTAAATCGAATGTGGTTTTGTGATGATGACAGGACAGTTGATGTCCCAACTTCGCGTATTGTTATCATTGAAGGTATCTATGCTTTGAGTGAAAAGTTACGACCTTTGCTGGATCTTCGAGTCTCTGTGACCGGTGGGGTTCACTTTGATCTTGTAAAACGTGTTCTGCGGGACATACAACGTGCTGGTCAAGAACCAGAAGAAATCATTCATCAGATATCTGAAACGGTTTGTTTGCTAAATGCACCTGTCTTCTTGAATATTGATTTCAAGAGCTCTTATAAATCCCCCCTTTATATCAGGTATATCCAATGTACAAGGCTTTTATTGAGCCTGATCTCAAGACAGCTCAGATTAGAATCATAAACAAATTCAACCCCTTCACCGGATTTCAGTGTCCAACTTATATTTTAAAGGTTTACTTATCTCCATGTAACAGTTTCCATATTTCCCTGGAATGGTTTACCATGTATTGGTCTCTGAGTAGTAGTTATTGTTTTGCTTGTTTCAGTCATCGAAGGATCTGACACCAGAGCAAATTAAGGCCGTTTTTACTGATGAACATACAGAAAAAACAGAACAGACGTACGACATATATCTTCTGCCACCTGGTGAAGATCCAGAATCTTGTCAATCATATCTTAGGATGCGGAATAAAGATGGAAAATACAGTCTCATGTTTGAGGTCAGTCTTTCAAGTTCATGTTACTTAAGCAGATATGTTTGACTAGCATATAGTGATTTTATATGTATTTAATGAAGAGTCGTCTTCAGTTGAACCCTGTTTCTCTTGAAAATAGTAACATTTGAAAGATAAATATGCCTATTAATCATATTTTGGTTTGGTAGTAGATGAGCAAACAATTTTTTCCACATGAAGTATCCAGTATCTTTAATTAACCTTCTTTATGTCTGTAATTTGAAGATTTATGTAGTGCTCATGTAAAATATGCCTCATTTGATTTATTTTAATATTTAGGAATGGGTTACTGATAGTCCATTTGTCATATCACCGAGAATAACTTTTGAAGTAAGTGTGCGGCTTCTTGGTGGGCTAATGGCCTTGGGATACACAATAGCAGCTATCCTCAAGCGAAACAGCCATGTATTTTCTGATGAAAGAGTGTGTGTGAAAATTGATTTGCTGGAACAGCTGAACCGTCAGTATATTCAGGTACAACTCCCATGTTCTTAATACGTGTCTGTCCTTATTGTCTGATTATTCTTTATATTGTTAGACATATCTTTTAGGATGAATAAATGAACAGATACGTCTACACATTTTCAATATCCAGAAAATATGTGTAATTACTTGTTGTTCATGATGATTCTGCAGCAAGTCTGCTGGTAACACTAACACATGTATATGATATCAGAATTTGGGTTGTTGAACGTGTTACAAATTTCTGTAACAACAAAGTATACTTACCCATGAGGTTCCATAATAAGGATTTTATATCATAATCTGTCCACCACCTAAATCAGTTGAGGCATGACCTGAATAGTTGTTGCTGATTATGTTCATACTTGTTCTCAGATGATAATCTAATTAGTAGGTTGCTTAATTTTGCCAATAGTGACTTTGCTTTAAATTGATAAAGGTTCAAGGAAGAGATCGGCTGGTGGTTAAAGAGGTTGCAGAGCAGCTGAAACTGGAAGGTTCATACACTCCTCGTACCTACATTGAACAGATTCAATTGGAAAAACTTGTAAATGAGGTTATGGTATGACAAGTTATTCTTAAGGATATGTTTTTATTTCATTTGGACATGTATTAGCAGTTGTGATATGATCACTCCACAGGCTCTGCCGGAGGATCTGAAGACAAAGCTCAGCCTGGATGAGGATCTTGTCTCAAGCCCCAAAGAGGCACTCTCTCGAGCCTCTGCAGATATGAGAAATGAATATCTCAAGAGGTACATTTATCAACCTGTATTAGTGTCCCTCCATAAATAACTGTATTAGTGTTTTCTTATTTGTGGCTGGTTAATAACAAATAGATGTTTATTTTCAGCGGCATGTCACATTCTTATTCAGGACAAGGGAACAAGAATGCGTCACCTTTTGGATTTTCATCCATTAACCAAAAGTCTAATGGCACAATTGCAGGGGGCGGATTGGGGTACCAACAGGTGACGCAATTGAAACTTGTTTCCACATTTTTTTTTTGTCTAATGGTAGCAGTATATTGAATCCAGCATTGTGTGTAGGGGGTTTTCACCCAGCTTTCGGAGCAAATCTCCTCTCTAAATGAGAGAATGGATGAATTTACATCCCGTATTGAAGAGTTGAATTTGCAGTTAGTGGTGAACAAACATTCTGCCAGTCAACAAAACATTGCAGAGGCGTGCAACGGCTCTGCGCCTACTTCTTATTTCATCTCGGGTCTGGGCAACGGGTCCTTAACTGGATCCATAATGCCTAATTCCACGTCTTCTTCGCAGCTGGCTAAGGAGTCTCCTCTGATGGATGAGGTAATGTATAAGCACTGGCCTGTTAATCTACTGTTGGGTTTGGATGTATACATTATCTATAGGTAACTAGTTTATGATAACAGTTGTCAGGAATTAACCGAGGGCAGCGGCAGATCATGCATCAATTGGACAATCTGAATACTGTTCTGAGAGAGGGGTTGGGACGGCAAGGAGCAACAGACAGAAGAGGTGGTGAAGCAGTGAAAGTGCGTGTGTTGTTGTCGGTGGCAGCGGGTGGTTTAGGCATCTTTTTGTTCAAGAGCTATTTATACAAAAGCAGGAATTGAATTTATAGCCTGTTTTTGTTTGTAGTTATTGTTGAGTGCTAGCCTAAGACTGTAGGTACCCTGACGGTCGGGAAATAGACGGTGAGAAAACATTGGAGGCGAATAAGAGCTTTCAGGTGTTGAGTTTGTTTTAGCTTAAAACGAAAAAGGGTACTTGACTCAACTAACAAGTTTTGTAACCTCAGCTTTCTTCTTCTTGTTATTTATATACCTATTTCATCTTCCAATTCGTCCTAGCACTGAACAGTATACAAATACTCTTCTGACATACAAGCCAACAATGTTTGGCTTTGGAGCAAATGTACATGCTGCTTCAATCAAGGATCCATTCCCTTAGGGTCGGTTTTGGGAACAGCAATATCTGCTCGGTCTCTTTTCCATTTCCATGTGATTTTATCAAAACTAACACTACAAAGATGAGAACTTGGAGCCTCCCAGTCGCCCCGTAAAAGTCCCTGTCTATGTCCCGCCTAGGCCCCAAGATCGGTAAAAAAACATCTAATCCGCAGACCCGTCCGATTAGTCGATATTTGAGGCTCTGATTTGTGAAATTATACTTTTGGAGAAAAGATGAAACGGTGGCCCCGACTAATCCCTACCTAGCGCCTAGAGGTGCCCGACTAGCACTTAGTCATTTTTACAATCTCTTTGAAATGGACAACTCAACTTCGGCCTCCCTCATCCCTCATTGTTGGCGGTCGGTCTCTATTCTTCCATCCATCGGATTCCGTTGCACGTCGAGCTTCTGATTTCGATGACTCACACCAATAATTGAAGACCCAGCCTCTACTTCTCAACTACTCCCTGCCCAATTCCCGGTCCAATAGAAGCAAGCCCAATAGCCAACCCGACAGCAATAACGGAAGCGGCATAAATTAATGGATTCATAATAAGTTAGTTCCTCGCACCAAAATACAGAAATGGCTAATGATACAATTAGCTAATGAATTATGATTATTATTCCATCGCTGAGATTCATCCATCCGCAGTAACTAACAACTCACAATTTACGTAATAATATTATTGAATCATCGGAACTACTCGGATATTTCCCTTTTCCCGTTCTATTCCCGAAGTTTTTTTGATGTCAATCCACGAGACTTTTCTTTCTCTATTTCTTTGTTCTGAACCGCTCTTTCCATTCTTCACTTTATTCTGTTCTTTTTCGAGACTTCATCCAAAAGCATGCCATGCGTCTGTATTTCTCAACAAAAAAAAATGATCATAGGCTTTTTCAACCATCTTATCTTTTTAAAAGAAAAATAAAATAACCAATGGTTATGTGTAGCAAATTTCATTGATATGAACGGACAAGTCCCATCCATCTTCTCTTTCCTCAATCAAGAGATTAACTCATAACAACAGTTTTAAAACAGTTGAGATTGGAGATCAAGCTGAAAGTAGAATTCATACTGAGGCACTTGGGAATGCAATTATCATATAATATAGGGTTTAATGTCATTCGACTACCCCAAAAATACTTGGTTTTCACCTGAGTACCATAACCAAACTTTGTGACACATTAGTACCCTAACGAAACATTTAGTTTCATTTTAATACCCGTCGTTAGTTTTCCATCCATTTTTGGATGGAAAATGTGAAGGATTCTAAGGTGCCAAAAACGTAGTGGAACTTATAAAATCCCTAAAACTCCTTAGGATCCATGTAATTCAGATTAAACCGACATACAAAAATTAAATGGAGATTACCTCTTATAGTTTCGAGCCTGGTTCGAGATAGGGACCAAGAGCACTCTGATTGCTTGACGAAGTTGAGACATCTTCAAAGGAATCCGTCCTCTTCAGGTATCCACACCAACAAGCTCTTCCCAAAACCCTTGTGTGCTAGCACCAAAATAGAACTCACTTCTCTCGTTTTCTTCTTTCTTTTTCTCTGGTTTTCTCTCTCGTTTTTCCACACCCACCACTCTCTAAACGTAACCACTATATCTGATTTCAAAAATCATAAGTGGGTTACGAAATCAGATACGTGGAGATATTTTTGGGAGTGGTGGAATCCAAAAATAACTTATTTGAATTTCTAAAATTCAAATAATTATTAATTTAATTATAAAACAAAATAAATAAATATAATGTATATATGTTTTTTTCCAAAGTTTAATCTGAAATAAATACTTATATATATACATTTATTTCATTTTGTCTTTCTAATATAATTTAATTATTTTAGTAATTAGAAAACGAGAAATGAATAAATTTATATTATATCAAATATAATATAATTATATTCTATAGTTCAACTCGATTTTGGGCTTGTTGTTGTGTGTGACCCTGTAGGCTCATACAACGTTGGCAGTGAGCCTGAAATCCCCGTTTCGTCCACATGTCATAATTGGCCTCTAGCAAGGCATTATGGCTTCCTAAAGTTGTATGAAGATCGTCAATCCGATTTAACCTTTTACCGTTAATATCTTAATCCCTTTGTCATCTATATCTCGTTCGAATATAAGGCATAGGATCGTCATCCTTATTTTATTCGATCGTTAGTTTCTTGATCTTAAGTAGACTGCAAGTGATAACTTATTATCCATTCGCATGGCCATGCATTTCTGCAGTCTCACTTATCAAGGGGGCTCAAACAATATCTCTCATATTTACATGAGTGACAAATCCATTATCAGTCGCTCAAATTCCTCACATAGACAATTATGTATACAACAACAATCTTTATTGTTGTCCGCTCAAAGACAACGTTGAACTGCGTTAAGACACAACCACCTATGTAGAAATTCATGACGACTATAAGGTCAAAGGACTTAAGTCATATTACGGTACTGAGAAATACTCATGACAGTTCCTATGTAGTATTCTCACAGTGGGTCATCCAATACCATTTCCCTAAATGACATCTATGATTTGACTCCATATCCAATATGCATTATCAGTAAAACGTGATCATCAACCAACATCATACTAGTCTTAGTATATCGGTAAGACCATGGATCATTGGAATAATACTCTCTCTTTTCTTCTAAGAGTTTTGCTATTAAGTCGCGTAATTGATGATCTTAGAAAGAGTCGATTATTCACGCAATTAACATTTAACAAAATGATAATGAAAGTGCCAATGTATTAATAAATAATAATGTCATACAAGAAAAAAATTGGCCTAGGGCATAAAACTAACAAAATGGTCATGAGCCTGACACATGACCCTAACTTTTTAGAAAATACCCAAAATACCCTTTTGAGTATTAAAACCTAAATCCCACTTTTCAAACCAATCCCTTCCTTCGTGTTCTTCTTGCTCACAACCGCCGCCCCCTTTTCATTTGATCCTCTTCATGTTCTTCTGCTTCCTCACAACCGAATCCATGTTCTTTATCGATTTTGCTTCGATTTGAGTTCAGGTATGTGCCTCGGCTTCGCTCGCGCTGGCCTCAACCGCATCCGCTATGGATAGTCCCGTCAAGTCTAAGGACTGGATCTACGATCTCAACATCTGATTTTGTTGTCTTTTTTTTTCACTGATTGTGTTTTTTTTTCACTGATTTTTCTGTTATTGATTTAGTTTTTGTTCAGTTTATGCGTGGATCTATGTTGTATAAGGCTTTGTTTTTTAGGAGTTGAGATCCATGTCCTGTATTTGGTTGCTGAGAAATTTGGGTGGAAACATTAGTGAGAAAGAGATTACGAGTCTTGTGGTTGGTTTTGATATGTTTTATTGGAAACAGTAGTGGAAAAGATTTGGTAGGATTATTTCGTTACAATTTCAATGAGAAATGGAACAAAAAAAATATATGGTTCCTTGTGTTTAAATGAATGAGTTGGTTACAGGAATATACGTTTGTGAAAATTGAACATGCTCAGAACTGCAATCAAGGAGTGAAAAGGAGTGAAAAGGATTACTGCAATTTGTTACAAAATTGGTTGCTCATGTTGTTCGATCTAAGATGGGGTGATGATTGGATAGCAAATTGAAATAAAAAAAATACTATTAAAAAAGAATAAGTAAATTAAATCAATATAAGTTAAAAGAATAATAATTAAAAGACAGAAAGAAAGATTTTATATATTTTTTCTAAAATAAAACTGATTTTTATATAAAAAAGGGTTTATTTTTAACATAAAAACATATTTTTAAAAAATAAAAAAGAATTTATTAAAATAAAACTGATTGTTTTTTTCAATAAAAACTGATTTTTTTAAAATAAGAATTGATTTTTAAAATAAATTTGTTTTTTATAAAATAAAATCTGATTTTTTAAAATAAAAATTGATTTTTTTTTAAATTAATTTTAATTTTTATAAATTTAAAAACTAATTTTTATAAAATAATTTTCGAAATTCAATGGCATGGGTTTGAAAATTTGACTGTTAGTGATGGGTATTTTGGACTTTTTATGTGTTTGGATGGAATAATGGATGGAAAAGAGATAGAAACTAACGACGGGTACTAAGTTGACATAAAATGTTTGGTTATGATACTGATGTGTCACAAAGTTTGGTTAGGGTACTTAGGTAAAAACCAAATATTTTTAGGGTAGTCGGATGACATTAACACTATAATTTAATTAAGAAAGACGATATAAATACACATAAGGAAATAATGAAAAAGCTAAGACAACAAGATCCTTTATACAAAGTAAAGAATGAATAATTGGATGGGATTAAAAGCAGGCGTCGAGGGCACAAAACCAACAGAGGCCAGCGCAACATCCCATCCAGAAGCCATGACCCCTCGACTTGGTCTCTATCGGGCCCTGAGTATGAGACTGAGGCTCGCCGTCTCTTGTGGGATAACCAATTGGATCAGGCGGAGAGGCCACCACATAGGCCGCAGCAGGAGCTTGGCATCCCTTAGGCTGAGCCTGATCTTGGGCCTGATAGTACCTGTATTGACTCATCTTCCAACAAATCAAAAGTTATCTTATAATTATAAGGTGGAATTGTGGAATGGAGAATGAGATGACAAGAGCCGAGGATGGGTTTCTATATATAACATGTGTATAAGAAGATTCCTGAGAAGCTGCAAGAACAGAGAGACCGTGTGAGAAGAAGTTTCTCAAGACAAGGACGCTAAGTTATTAGATTTGTTCAATCCACCAAAACTTGAAAGAAAAAGCAATCTGCGTGTTGTGTTGTGCTGTCTAGGCAAACTCTGACCTTTTTACACACTAACCAAACCCAATGGTTCAACCATTGGGGCATGGTAATACCGCTGGTTCAAGTAATAAAGGAGGTGTAATACTCTTCTGGTCGGAGAAATGTAGAGTTGAGGTGCTGCCGGAACAACAGACACACATTGATGTGATTATCTGGTTTGATCAGGAACGGGCGATACGTTTTAACCAGGTTCTATGGGGAACCGGCTAGGGAGTACCGGTATAGAAACTGGAACCTTCTGCGATAGTTGGCTACGATTCAAGCACCATCGGCATGGATCCTAATGGGTGACTTTAATGGCATCCTCAGGCCATCCCAGAAGAAGGGGGGAATCCGTACCTCTTAGACGTCATTCAAGGATTCCAAAATGCCATTACAAACATTGGGGTGGAGGAAGTACCATTGCAGGGATATCAGTTTACATGGACAAGGGGCCAGGATCTGGAATTTCGCCTGGATATATAACTTGACATATCTTTTATGTCTCCGCAAGCAGGGGCTCGTTACCCTGTGGCCTCCCTACAAAACTGATGAGCGTAAATTTGTCATATCAAATTAGACTAGTTTTCCCTATATTTTTATCTGGTTTGTGCCTCGTTTTTATGTTTTTAGTGTTTACTAATAATTGCGCAAAACCTCATTTTTGGTCGATATTTTTCAAATGTTAAAAATATATTCATGATTAGTTTTGTTTTGTAGGCCGCGAAAAAAGAAAATCATTGGCGTAAGAACGAGGTCGATCGGAGCACATACGAAGCAGGTATGAGCGTTTGAAATTTAGAGTTATTTTGGAAAATGCTACAAAAGAGCAAGCCACATGGGCCTATCACTGAGTGCCACGTGGCACTCTCATCCTCAAAATTTATACTCGCGCTCCTCCTCCCAATTTAGTCCCCTTGTGCGCGTGAATCAGAGATAATATTTGATAAGGAAAATCTCGGATCCGTACTGTGTTTTGACCTTTTTTGCATGTAATGACTGTAGTTATCTTCATGTCCTGACAATTCACCTTTTCGATATTGTCAAATAGAGACGAAATCTGTAATGGAGCTAACAGTAGTGCTGGAAAAGTCTAAATAACCTCTATTTATATTTTCATGTCCTAACATTAACTTTATGATTTTATTTTATTTTTTGATACATGAATATGAAAATATTCATATTATTTTTTAATTTTCTTTATTTTCTAAAATTCATCATTTTTATATTTGAATTTATATATCATATTTAATTTTTAACAACCACTGTGTATATTTGGTTTTATTTCTTAAATCACTGTAAAAATATTTTTTAATTAATTTTATCATATATTTTTATATGGATTTTTAAAAAATAGTTTCATTTTTTAAAATTTATTTTTATTTAAAAAAAATCATTTTTTAGAAAATCAATCTAATTTCTTAAAAAAATCATTTTAAATATTTTTTTATATCTGTTTTATTTTGAAAAATCAGTTCCTATTTCTTATAAAATCAGTTATTATTTTTTATCAAAATATGTTTTTATTTGTTAAAAAAATTAGTTTCTATTTTTAAAACTCAGTTCTAAAAAATGATTTTGAGGGTTTGTGTAGAGGAAGAAGAAAAAATAAGGGTTTGTGTATTGTATAAGAGTATGAGGGTAAAATTGGTATTTCATAAAAAAATTGACATGTGAGCTGCACATGTATTTTCCATCCAAAAAAAAATTATGTTTAACAATTTTTGTCCTTATTTGAAATGTGGTTACCCCTATTTGATATTGTTTTTTTTCTTTTTTTCCTTTAGATAATAAGTTTATTTTTATTCTTCTTTTTTATTTTCTTTTTTTGCCTTGTCTATATGTATGAGGCGTGAGAAACAGTGAGACACAACATATTTTTTAACTTTTTGAATCAAAATAAAAGTTTTATTTTTTTCTCTCTTTTCTCTCTCTTGTTCTTCAAGTGTTCTTGAGTGTTCTTCAACTTGAGAGCATTTTCTATCATCTATGGCCATAACCAAGACGGTCCAAGGAGCTCTCAAGCATCCATGGCTTCCCACCATCTCCAACTTCTCCATTTTCATGTGTTGAAGCTTTGGAGAGTTGGAGATGGTGGGTTTGCAAGCTAGAGGAGATTTTGATTGGGTTTCTCAACCCAATCCCGGTTCTTATTTCTACCCTTCTCTATTTTGTTGTAAAACTCATTTTTTTTTGTATGCTTGAGTAGGATTTGAGATCCATGACCTTGGGTTTCGATCTTTGGTCATGGGTATTGTGTAAATGTTGAGTTCCTCTAAATTTAATGCACGTGTTCATGGTTAATTTGAGTTTGGTGGTGTTTTTGGCATGATTTGGGGTTTTTGAGCTTAATAGCATCTACTTGCTTGTATGGGTATTTGTCTATATTTTAGCTAATCGATGTTCAAGCATGATTATCTTACTTTGTGTTCGAATTTTCATGTTTTTGAACCCGATTTCGTGTGCTAGCTATTTCATCTCTCGGGTGTATATTAAGTTCTAGGTTAGAGTTCGTAAAAATGCAAACTTTAGTCATTTAGTGAACTTATATAGGATTTCCAACATTTTTATGTTTTGATTTCCTATTGACGGGATAGAAATATGCTATGGTGTGTTTTCTCGATTCTCTTGCGTGTTTCAAGCCGACCGAACGATTTGGGGATTTTTCCTAATTATTGTGTGCGCTATGTAGATTGATGTTTGGAGCGATCTATGATTCGATCTAATGTGAGACGGGATTTCACTTTTATAGAATTTTCTTACACTTGTGTATTACTAGAGCTTCGTGATTCGTTGTTCTATTTAGTTCTCCTTGATGATCAATTTATTCGGTCTTCAGGTTGATTGAACTAGGCATAGCTAAGTAGATTCGACATTTATTTAGAGTCCTCTCATGCCTGGGTAGTACCAGAGTATCGCGATTCGATACTCTATTTAGTTCTACCTGAGTTCCGGTGTTCATTGCTATTGATGATACTCAGGAATTAGGAAGTGAACTATGCGTAGCTGAGTTGATTCGCCGAGTGGTGTAGCTATCTCTACTTGTGGTAGTTGGTAGCGAGCAGTGACATGCATTCGTTGTCGTTATCTCTCATTCGATGATTGATCAAGCTTCGCTCAAGATCATAGAACTACACTCTATTTCTATTTTTATTGCTTTCCAATGATAGGTGGTTCGCATTTCGGTCCGGGCAATGGTCTTGTGCTCACTCCCCGTGACTAGTATGTTGTTGATTTCATGATATTGTGTACATAGGAACTTAAGTTTTCTAAGACCATAAGGAAAGCATTATTTTATTTCACCATAGGTAACCAAACCATGCGTTAATTGGAAGTCAATTTTACTTGTACCTCTGACAGACTCTTTGTGTGAATCGAACGTTAGGTGTCTTAAGTGGTAGCGTGTACATATTTACCTTTATGCATAGACTTTAAAACAACTCTTTTACATTTATACTCTTTATTTTCCCTTTTGGGGATGTGGAAGTGACAGCCCACGTCCCTAGATTTTAGCAAAATACTAGTGATACCTCTACTCCCTATGGGATCGACCGGTACTTAATCGTTAAATCTATTGCTTGATGATCGTGTACTAATGCACGTAAAAAGAGGGTTTTGACGCATAGTCATCCCCACTCATCAAAAAATTAGGCTTCCTGACCTCAGACCATATGCCCATTCTACTCCGACACCAAAAGGAAACTAATGTACGGGGACAACGAAAGTTCTGATTTGAGAATGCATGGGTGGAACACCCGGAATGTGGAATCTTGATTGAGAATGAATGGGGTAAACCGGGTGACCGTCATATAAAACACCATCTCAAATATATTGGGAACTCACTGGACTCATGGGGCAAACGGTATTTCGGGACAACATAAATCAAATCAGATACCTCAAGCGTAAGCTGGCCGAATTAAATGGACGTACTGATAGGCAAGGGATCAAGCACTGACTGGCAATACAAAAGCTTTATAACCGAGCGCTGGCTAAGCAAGAAGAATTATGGCGCCAACATGCAAAACAACACTGGTTGGATGAAGGGGACATGAATACGAAATTCTTCCAGCGGTCGACAACGAAACGACAAAGGAGAAATAAGATCAATATACTGGAAAATGACGATGGTGTGGAAATGCAGTGGCACACGGGTATGAGTGACTTGATCTTGAATTATTTCAAACAGATATTCACTACTGGTGATATTGCACACTATGATCTTCCCATGGTGGTTCCTACCATGATCTCCCCGGAGCAGAATATATGTCTGGTAAAACGGGTCTCGGATGATGAGGTTCGGACAATAGTGTTCCAAATGGGGCCGTCAAAATCCCCACGACCAGATGGCCTCAATCCGAAATTCTTCCAGCATTATTGGGACACCCTGCGCCCGGAGGTGATTGAGTTCGTCCGAACGACGGTTGCAACGGGAATATTGACAATGATATTAACAAGACTACACTGGTACTGATCCCGAAAAAAACGGTGGCCAGGAAAATTGCAGACCTTCAACCCATTGCTTTATGTAATGTGATATTCAGAATCCTATCCAAAGTCCTTGCCAACCGTCTTAAGCCACTACTGGACCCGATCATCTCTATAAATCAAGGAGCTTTCGTCCCTGGACGGTTAATACATGACATCATTTTCATCTCTTACGAGAATATTCATTCCCCTAGACGGTGAACTCAGGGTCAGAAGGGTTTTATGGCTCTAAAACTTGATATGAGTAAGGCGTACGACCGGGTAGAATGGTCTTTTTTGTTAGCCATGATGGGAGCATTAGATTTTGGTCCAGGTTGGAGATCGCTGGTCCTAGCATGTATGCGTTCCATCCAGTATATAGATAGTTTAGACGGTAAGAACACTGCCCCTTTCACTACAGGCAAGGGAATTCTCCAAGGAGACCTATTATCCCCTTCTCTTTTCCTATTTTGTGTTGAAGGGTTATCTCGCATGTTGGCACAAGCAGAAACGAATGAGACTCTACATGGGGTCTCAGTAGCCAGGGCCCCCCAATTATATCTCACATCTTTTTCGCAGATGATTGTTATATCTTCTGTAGGGAAAATAAGAATAAGGATGAACAGGTACACCACTTACTTCAATCTTTCGGCTTGATGTCGGGACAGGTAGTCAACAAACCAAAGTCAACTATTTTCTTCAGCACCTATACATCACAGGCTGACCGAGACATTTGTTGCCATAATCTGGGAATACAGGAGATATCCCGACCATCGATGTACTTGGGGGTCCGGAATATGCTAGGTAGACGGAAATGTCAGAGCCTTCAATTTCTATGTGACCGAATAGTGGCCAAGATTAGATCATGGGATGGTCAGATGCTATCAGCGGGAGGGAAGGAGGTAATGGTCCGATCTGTGTTACAAGAAATACCGATCTACGCAATGAGTGTATTCATGTTGCCCTAGGAATCAGTAAAACAAATACACATTGCGTTAGCAAGGTACTGGTGGATGGGCACCCCCGAGGCACAAAACCGATTATCTGGAAGGACTGGAAAATTTTGTGCAAGCCTAAAGAGGACGGTGGAATGGGTTTCCGAGACATGAGGGACATGAATATAGCCATGCTGGCAAAGATGGGGTGGAAATTCGTTCAACCGGACAGCCTGGTGGCACGGGTCTTCAAAGCTCGTTACTATCCAACATGGGATTTTATAAATGCAGGCGGAAGAAATAATCCTAGCGAGATTTGGACGAGGGCCCGGGCCGCTCAGGCTCTTCTCTGATAGGGTTTGCACCGTATAATTGGGGATGGTCGTTCAACGCTAGTGGAAGGTATCCCATGGTTATTGGGGAACGACCCGATCATCCCAGTACATACATCCATTACCCCACACATGATGGTATCGCAACTAACTACAACACAAGGAATGGAATGAGACTTACCGAAACTACAACAAAACTTCCGTTCGGGAATAGTGGAGGACATCATACAGGTCTCTGCGCCTATGCCCCAACACCAAGATAAATGGTCCTGGAAATACAATATCCGGGGTGTCTACACAGTCAAAGAAGGCTATAGAGCTCTGTCCCGAGAAAATGGTCGATGGCATCTTTGTACGGGGGCCACGGTCTGGACGGGCATCTGGGACCTGGACACTCAAGCAAACATAAAAATCTTCTCGTGGCAGGCGTTATCAGGAAATCTGCAGGTAGCAGCAAATCTACGCACTAAGTACATCCCGATATTGATTTGTTGCCCGTTCTATAAGACCGAGGAGGAGACAACTTCGCACCCTCTTCTCCATTGTCAATTTGCCCAGGCCGTCTGAGAATTATCATGTGTACAGATTCCTATAAATCCCCATATTACGTTTACATGACTAATTATTTTTTGTTCTGGCTCTACCAGATATGGAGGCAAAAGGCAGGGTGGCAATGACCCTATGGGAAATATGGAAGGCACATAATGGTGTGGTATGGGACAATGCTTCATCGACGCCCCAGAGCATTATAGGTGCATTCCTAAGTAACCAATTCAATTGGATTGAAGCACATAGCGGTCGGGCTAAGCCGACAACCGTGATTCGAATCAAGAAAATTGGCTGAAGCCACCCCACCCCCCGACATGGTCGACCGTTAATGTGGACGGGGCTATCTTCACCGACTCAGGGCAGTTTGGCGGGGCTGGATTTGCAGGACTATTAAAGGAGGGATTCTAGAAGGAAGGAGTGGTACGGGTCTAAGTATTCTAGGGCCTGAATTCGTAGAGGCTATGGCGATCTGGCAGGCCTTAAAATGGATTTAGGAAAAGTCCCTCCATATAGTACTCATTCGAAGCGATGCGCAATACATAGTGCACTTGATTCAGGGGACCCACCAGGTCTTTTCCCTACTAGGTCGACTAGTTGATGACTGTTGGTCCCTTCTCACTACTCTCGAGGATGTTAAACTCGAGTATATCTCTAGAACATCGAACGGGACAGCCCATTGGTTAGCTCTAGAGGCCTGTTCCGTGTCTGTCCAACCATGGTCCGATTTTACTATCCCGGATGCACTAGGATGAAATTCATCTTATCATCTAAAAAAACTTTCTGTCCATTCTGTCTAATTTTAGACAGAAAATAATTATGTACTTAACACGTCACCATATTTTTAATTAATACCTTAACTACTATTTTATATATGTTAACCTAGTATTATTAACTTTCTTTTAGAAAAAACACAAAATTAAGCTCTGCGAGAACCCTCCCCCCAAAAAACCCTAGCCGTTGACAGCCTCCATGGCTTTGGCCATGGAGGTTGTCGATGGAGATCTATGTTCCTCTTCTTTTTTGTCTTGAGTCCCTCTCTCAACAATCGTCTTCGCCTGCAAAATAACTGTATCTTTTCTCCGCTCTCGTATTGTCGACGCCGTCATTGTCGTGTTCCTCCACCGTTGCCGGATCTACGCTTCAATCGGGTGTGCCGCTGGTGGTACCAAAAAGTCGACAAGACTATGTTGCACCTTCGGTTTATACTGAACCCTCAGGGTTATTTACGAACCGACCTCCACAGTGTATCCACTTGGAGAAGGTTGAACTTTCAGGTAAAACTGAACCCTCTGGGGTAATCACGAACCGACCTCCACTGTCTATCTACTTGGAGAAGGTTTTGAAGCATCAGTGGAATTGGGATCCGAGACCTACCCATCATGACTCGGGACTGACGTTGCTTGGCCGTCCTGGGAAGAGAAAGGAAGCGGATCGTTTTTTATGTTTTAGCTTGGAGTCAACTTTAGTTTTAATTTTGAATTGCGAGTATTGTTTTAGTTGGATTCTATGTTGCTGCCTTGCTGGTTTGTTTTCGATTTTAGGTTCAATAAGTTGAAACGTTTGGCAGGAGGATGTCCTGAGTTTATATCTACGATAAAAAGTAGTATCTTCTACAGAACCATTAGAGCTGGGTCGCCTACGGGAGGTCCGGACAAAAATTTGGTATCCGGACCCGTTAGGCTCTACTTTATAACCGTTCATTTGGTATAATACCCTCATCTATTTCCCATTTCAAATAAAAAAAGAATTATGTTAGTTAACCTACAACATAGATTTAAACTTAAACCCGAACCATCCTCATGCTTCTCCATACACAAACCCACAAATCTAAATCACTCGATTTACCAAATCTCTTCTCAATTTCAAACCCAATTGTTTTCTACCTTGGATGGTCTTGTTTCATCGCTCTTCCTTGTGCTTGTTTCACCGTTTTGGTTAATGGGTCAGAGGAGGGAGATGACTCGGAGGAGAAGATTAAGTAAGGTCATATCCACATCGGGAAAGCCAGCGGAGAGGGACCATCCCGCAAACGAGAACTTTCCTCCTTCGTCCTCCGACGCCGACCATCTCATCGTCGGCGGAGGAGATGGTGATGCTGTCGGGAGCGCACTCCATCAGGGTCTCCACTGCTCGTTCTCTGACCGCGACGGTGAGGAGTTTACGATCGTTTTCAGTCCGAGCCTTTCTTTACCCTTCGATTTCCCAATTCCAGGACCCATCGACGTTCTCTAGCAATCCCCATTTCAATAATGGAGAAGCGACACGACAAACGATTCTTTGATTCCATGTCTGGTGGTCGTTTTTTTAGGGTGTTGCTGTAGATTTGGTGGTAACAGTGGTCACGGAGCTTGTTCGTGTTGGAGACGAGCTTTTTTTGACGAATTAGTGCACATAGAAAATTAAGAATAATATTGAGGTTAATAAAAAAATTAGAAATTATTAATATGTAAAATTAGAGGTATTTTCCTGAAATTTTAAAAGTTAATGAAATTAAAGAAACTAAAATCTGATTTATATATTATTTTAAAAACAAAATCTGATTATATATATATTTTTAAATTAAAATATGTACTTTACATATTTTTAAATTAAAATCTGAATTTTATATTTTTTAAAACAAAATCTAATTTTTATGGTAAATTTTGAAAAATAAAAACTAATTTTTTGAAAAATAAACGACTCGGGTTGGGGAGTAATTTATCTCGGGGCGGCGATCTACTTCGCCAATACCCCTCGACAATCCTTCTACCGCCGGTGACTGCGCCCCATCTGCCTCTGCACTCTCCGCCGTCTTCTGATCGACCCTCTCCGTTTCTGAATCCGTCGTCGCCTCTGTCGCTTCCTTTGAATCCACCTCTGAAGTCGCCGCCACCGCCATCGCGTCCATCTCCCTGCCTCCACCACCGCACCCTCCTCGACCCCTCTCTCGATTCTGGTTCTGGCTAATCGAGGGGGTCGTTTTTATTTTAATTGATTTCGTTTTTACAGGATCAAAAACTAGCGAGCAGAGATCAGAGACTGGCAAACGGGCATTAAGGACCGCCTTGGGAGGGGTCCCGAGTTTATGCTTGGCCTCCCACCACTACTATTGAAGTTATTGGCTAGTTTTTGGAGTAGGAATTCCAGGAAAACACCTTCTCATCCCCCGTATTCTATCATTGCCAATATGGCATCTCAATACCGTCTATGATGTGACTAATACTACAAGGATAAGAGAACCATTGTTGTTTTATTCTGACCTTAGTGGTCAGGGAGCATGTTCATTGACGCACCTCGATGTTCTGATATATAATTAATAATATTGCACCTTTCGCTAAAAAAACATTTATGGTTACAAATCTAAAGTCACTTTAACACAACAATAAAACATCAAGTACTAATGTGCAAACTTGAACTTTCTTCTCTCCCATGATGTCGAGTGTCTCTTTCGAAGAAATTTTAGCCCTAACTCTGTCTATGATGTTCCCTACTGATGTCATCGCTGGCGACATCATTGTACGCCTAGCCCGGTCCTGTCCCTTTGCGCACCCTACTATGTAGTTCTCTGCGACTCCACCTTCTCGTCCCTCTTTTGAAGTCTCGCCTTCTTTAAAAGCCCGACGTAGGAGAAAGCCGAAGCAAATCCTAGCCGACCTTCCTCCAGAGTACCCTCACCGCCACCAACCACGACTTGGTGTTCTCTCTGGGACTCACTACATCACCGGCAACGCCATTGTTGAAATCACGGAGAGGTCGTCTGGTGAAGAGTCAAGTTGTAACTTCGGCTAAAAGCAATCCACCACTGGTCATCTAACCTCCTTCCACAGACGGCCCTGAGTCTCCGCCTCCGCTGCGTTAGGATCCTAGTCGAGGGAAGGCGGTCGTCGACAACGACCGGAGAACGGAGTTAAAGGCCCTACATGTTGGACTCCCGTTCCCTAATGCTGATCAGATCCCACTAATACTGTCCTTACTAACCACTCCTATAGGTATTGTTCGTTGTCGAGGGACGATGCTACTGCCAGAGGAAACCCTAGCTCCTGAGTTTCTGGTGTTGCCGGGTTTGCTCGTGTCCACCATGGAAAGCCTCTAGGATTGCCTCTCTTCTTGCTCCCTTGAGGACAAGGAGGTGGAAATGGAGGTCCTGCTTCCGTATTCATATTCCAACCCGTCAGTGATAGTGTGCCAGTAGTTTGGCATGGTGAGGAAGCTTTGGGCTCCGAGGCCTCCTAGAAGGACATCCTACTACTTATTATCACCAACACTTGGGAACGGTACGCACTGGGTCGTCCTCTTCTACTTAGGGACATGGACCCAATGGCCAGAGAACTCCTTGCTTTGGATCTTTTATAGCTTTGGGTTCATGCCTATGATCTCCAGTCACTGGTCCGGACATGGTCGATTGGGAAGACAATTGGCGCGACATTGGGGGTTTGTGTGGAGGTCCCATGCGATCAATGGGGGCTATGTTTCGGAGCGGCAATGAAGGTGCGGTTTTGGCATCTCGTGGAGCGCCCTCTTCATCGCCACCTACTGCTGCGTTTCATGGAGTTCCCAGACCTCGTATGGGTCTCAGTACCTGCACGAAGCTCACCACATTTTGCTTCAATTGTGGGAGGATCGGACATGGAGTTCGGGAGTGCGACCTGGAGTTGCGTGATACCCCACGCTTTGATGCATCCATGTTGGAGTTTCAGAAGGATCGGAAGGCCAAGCAATACGTGACTGACTAGGAGGATAAGGTGTCTCGGGATGTCCCACCAGGTTTTGGGCCTTTTCCCCTTAACATTGTACCTAAGGGCGCCTCACATCGAGGGAGAGGCCCGATAGTATCCCCAAATACTATACCTAATGATACAGAACATCGGGTGGGCATCCCAGTTGGGAGAGTTAGTCCCAGATGGAAAGACTTGGTGGTCGTCAAGCTCTCTTGTGGCAAGAAAACCGAAGTTTCAAGTTCCTTCCCAGTTGGTGTTGGAAGAGTGAAGAGGGGGTTAGTTGGAGAACCCCGAGATAATTAAGCAAGGGTTGGTAAACAGCCTCGCCATGAGGAATGTTAGGCCCCTTTAGCTTCAGGGACTAGCTTCAACTAAGGAGCTGAAGTTCGGTTGCTTTGACCCCCATATGAAGCGTTTAGGCAATACCTTGAGCGGAACTCCCAATTCCATCTTCCAACCCCATACCATTCCTTCATGCCTATATAGTGAGTTCAATACCGTTTATGACGGTTATTTTGTCTTAGAGTTATGTGTGTTGAGCCATCCAGGGACACTTTACTTGTACTGAATCTTTTATTTTTTTAAAATTCTGCACCTTTTAGAAAAAAAAATAAAACATTTCCCTCCACACGCCAAGAATAAAACTCTACTTTTGTAAGAGTTTTTTCTAAAATAAAATTTGGGATATTATTATGAAAGATCAGCTGCCACAATACCAACTAAAGGTTCCGACAAAACATTACAATCAAACATGAAATCAACCCAATCCAACGCATATTTCGCCAACTCGTGTGCTACTTTGTTTGCCTTTCTTCGGACATGCCCGACTCTGAAGCCCGAAATCTCCTGGAGAAGCCTTTTGTAGTCATAGATAACCCCTCCAACTAAAGCTAAGATAACCTCCGAACTGGATATAGCAAGCACCACATTCAGACAATCAGTCTCAATCTCACCGTCCACCCATCCTTTCTCTCGGATCCAAAGTAACGCAGTTCAGACCGAGAGAGCTTCCATCGTTCCTAGGTTGTTAATTACTGAAAAATCCAAGTAGTTACAACCCACCACTCATCCCTACCTGTCACGGCACACCATACCACCGCTTCCCCCTACCGCTGCCAAAGTGAACCCGTGTATGTTGATCTTTAGACGGTTCCTCGTTGACTTCACTCATCTGGGGCCCTCGATTAACCTCCTCCCTTGACTCGCCAGAAACGGTCCCTAAGCTTCCTTCCACCCGGTAAGAAGAGATAAAGCTACTCTATATATTGCAACCCCCGAGAGCTTATTTCTCCAAACTTTAGAGTTTCGAGCTCTCCAAATCTCCCAACAGAGAACCCTAAAAAGCTGTGCTTTGTCCTTTTTCATTCTACCCCAACAAAGGTTAAGGACTTCCATAACTGAGTTTCTCGCTCCCACTTGAGCATCAGCTACTTGGCTTCATGCCTTTAACGCTTTGAGGCGACGAAACAGACTATGGATCCTTGTTTCAGCTTCCTCACAATACACATAATATACACAACCCACATGAACCTCACCCATTCTTCCTCTCAAATTAACTACAACCGGTAATAGACATGAAGCTCCTTTCCAGAGAAAGTGCTTAATTTTGGGTGGTACTTTCAAAGCCCACAAGTCTTTCTAGAAAGGGTCCGTAACTTCATTATTCCCATCCGCTCGAATTTCTTAAAGCTCCCTATAAGCCTGATGAACTATGTACCATCCACTCTTTTCTCGATCCCAATAGCAATCATCCCTCTCCGAGCTCAAACTTAATGGAACCCTCAAAATGGCCTCGTCGTCTATGTCCGAGAAATTAGCTCGAATGAGCTAACGTTCCACTCCTTCTCTCCTGGCCTGAACAAATGGCTAAATATTCAATCCTCCATTCTTCCTAGGACCTCTTGACCCATGGTCGTCTAAAAAATAACCCAAGGTTCACTGCTCAACCAAGTCTCATCACCCAAACCAATGCTCCTCCTTAAACTTGTTTGATAAAATCCTTGGCCTTCATTATGCTCCTCCAAATCTGGCTAGCGCCTACTGGCACCTCGACATGTAGAAATTAAGATAGCGGATAATACTTGTCTTTCAATACACGCTCCACTAAACTCTCTGAGTTTTGCATAAGGCGCCACCCTTGTTTTCCCAAAACAGCTAAGTTAAAATCACTTAAGTGCATAAAACTTATACCTCCCAATATTGTATAGGCTCAAAGAGTATTCCAGTTTCTCCATCTAATACCCATCCCTATATGTGGGTTATGAACCCATTAATATAGGTTCATCTCAACTTCAATCTCACAAAATAAGTGTTTGGGGTATTAAATAAACACTTATTGTGTAAGTGGTAGAGCTTGAATTATTGATTTGAGGAGGATCTCTTTACCTGCTTTATTAAGCAGCAACTCATCCCAATTGCTCACCCTTTTTTGATGAACTTAAAAGTCTGGTATCTACATCTACCCACAACTACCAGACAACCTCAAATACATTCCAACATCATCCACACTGGCCATATCCAACACCTCCACTATACCCCCCCTGATTTCCTCTAGTGCATTAGGACTAAAGGAGACCGAGGATTTCTGAACATTAACCATCTACGCTAAAGCTTTACCATTCCTCCCAAACATCTACCTCCACTTTATAGCCTCCTCCACTAATGCTCTCCCGAACATAAAACTGTCATCAGTAAAAAAAAAGGTGAGATATTGTTTGAGCTGTTTGCACTACCCAATGGCCATGAATTAAACCTATACTCTCAAAGCTCTGAATCAGGCGTGATAAACCTTCGGAAAAAGCTATAAACAGATAAGGGGATAACATGTCCCCTTTCCTTTTTCCCATTCCCGATACTATCGATCCTACACGCCTTCCTTCTACGGTCACCCACAATTTGGGTGTCTAAACACATTCCATCACCAAGTTCACCCACCTATCATCAAATCCCATATTACGTAAGACTTTCTCCAGAAAAGTCTAATCCACTCGATCGTAGGCCTTTTCATATCTACTTTCATGACCATGAGACCTGCCCGTCCCTACCTCTTTTTCCTCTACGCATGTAAAACTTCACCAGAGATGATTATATAATCAGTAATTAAACGACTCTGTAAAAAAAACACTCTGAGAGTCTGAGATTACTTTCTGCATACATCATTTCATTCTCTACACCCTTACTTTTGTTACCACCTTATAAAACACATTACACAGTGCTATTGATCTAAATTCCTTCATCTGAACCAGTATACGAGTCTTCGGTATCAACACAAACTTGGTGTCATTGATGTTATGTGGTAGTTTACCCGACTGAAAGACCTTTCAGGGCATCACAACTACTTGGTCTCCTATAGCCGGCAAGTATCTTTGGTAAAAAAACGGGATTAAACCTGTCAGCCCCGAGTCCTTTTAAGGGAAGCATGCTAAAAATATCTCTTCTAACCTCTTCCCCACTAATCGGTCTTGTTAGAAACACATTCTGCTCAAGAGTAATAGAATTTGGAACTAAGTCATTAAACTCGTCTTGGTCTTGGTGCTCTGGGTGAACAACTCCATAAAATATGTTAGTCTTAATGCACGTAGTTCAATCGTAAACATCAAAATGTACATATCATCATTAGAAATAAAATGAAAGCGGATTTATATTACTTATGCGTTGAAGTAATATATCGATGTGTGTTATGATCTATGCCCACCATGCGAATAGTGTTAGCCTCGGTGCCCGTAGTCCGATCATAAATGTCCAATTGTAATTATCATCGTTGTCAATATAAATAAAGCGGTTTTTATATTACTTAAGTGTTGGAGTAATATGTCGTGTGTGTTTCCGATCTATGCCCACTATGCGAATAGAACCATAGATCAGGATGGATCACACTCGATGAGGTCCCTAGTCAATAGTCTTCGCTGGAAGCGACTAGTATGAGATATGACTCTTGATGGCTTACGTTCTATTAGCCATAGGAAAGGGTTCCGGAGTCTGATCATAAACATCATGTGGGACATGATGTTGGACGACCCGACCTGAATATGTTCCATAGATTAATTCATGAACATGTTCAGAGTCGTAGCTTGTCAGGTATCCTTAGACCGAGGAGTCTATATGATTGCTATGCAGTAAACAACCAAGTTTGACCTGAAAGCCCAACGTTGCACCGTCACTGGGCTTCCATAACGGCCAGGATTGGCTTGGGGAATGACTGCATGAGTGGCATGATAGACGGCTAAGGGATTTATCCCTCATGCTACGGTATGGGAAAGATATCTGGTTCACGGCCGCTTGATCGAGAATGACTGACAAGAAAGCATGGTCATGCACATGATACTGGGTATCATAAGGTCAGTCATCTCACATATCAAGGAACATGGATTGAGGATAATAAGGATGACGGCTCTATGCCTTATCTCAATCCGGATATCGGTGATAAAGGGATAATGACAAGGACGGCTGAAAGGTCAGAATCGACAGGGCGCGATTCGTTATGCAGGGTCGGGCAATACTGAGTCTCGTCAGTCGCCACTTTGGTAAGATCAAGTAAAATGGGATTTTACGTTGATCTTACCGACATGCATAGACCTAAGGGTCACACCGACAGTTTGATACTCGATAAGAACATGACGAACCTGAGTTGGAGGGAATTGTGGCGGGGATCGCCATAGTGGACCGGCTAGCATATTGGGCTTGGCATGGGCACTCTTGGAGAGGCCCATGGCCGGCCCATATAGGCTAGGCCCAACAAGGACTCAAGTCATTAGATGACTATTAGTCTTGTTGACCAAAATTGGGTGGGACCCAATTTCCACTAAACTAATAAACTAGGTTGTTTATTAGCTCCACCTAGCATCTTGGCATGGACACTTGTCTTAAGTAGAGAGTTAAGTGATTCCACTTAACCAAGCATGCAAGATGGGTTGAAGAATACAACATGCAAGTGTAGAGAATTAGAGAGAGCTTCTTCTTCTTCTTCTACCCTTGGCCGAAACCCCCTCCAAGCTTCAAGGTTGTTTTTCATGTTCTTGAGTCATCAAACTCAAGAACTACGTTGGCTTTGATTCCATCTCGGATACGTAGGCGTCCAAAGGACTCAAGCCGAAGCATAGTTGGTGTTATACTTCCATCTTCACCACCAAAACTACAAGGTGATGTTCTTGTGACCTTGCTGAATTTTCAGCTTTGTTATTCATATTTGGTAGAGTTTATTTTGCTTGATTCGTGGTTAATTTCCGCTGCAAATTCTTGTTTTCTTGTCCACGACATCAAGTTCCAACAAATAGAACCATAGATCGAGATAGATCACATTCGATAGGTCCTTAGTCAACGAAATTTCACTAGAAGCAACAAGTATGAAAGATGGCTCTTTATGGCTTACGTTCTGTTAGTCATTGGAATGGGATTCCGGAGTCTGATCATAGATATCATGTGATGATATTGGACGACCCGACATGAATATGTTTCATAGATATATTCATGAACATATTCATTGTCGTAGCCTGTCATGTATCCTTAGACCAAGGATTCTTTGTTACTACTATGAAGTAAACAACTGAGTTTGACATGAGCCCAACGTTTTTTTGTGACACAGTTTCCATAACGATTGGGATTGGCTTGGGGATGGACTGCATGAGAGACATGAAAGACGGTTGAGGGATTTATCCCCTTGAGTCCTTTCACCAAAATAAACACAAAAAAGAGAGAAAAACACCAACACTTCCTCTCTCCCCTTGAGTCCTCAAACTCTAGAACTACGTGGCTTTGATTCCTTGGAGGATACGTAGGTACCTTCGATACTCAAGCCAAATAACTCTTTACCTGGTGTTCTTGTTTTTATAAGAAATTGTTCCGAATTTTTGTCTTGTGATTCTAATCTTTGGTAGTTGTTTCATGGGTTACATGGTCTCTTGGTTTCAATTTTTATTCCGCTACGAGTTGGTTCATCTCCTACCCTACCTAGATACCCAACAAAATACTCTACAACAGTCTTCTTCAATCCTGAGTTCCACTCCCTCTGAATACCATTCATGTCTTCCAGATTCGATATTCTATTTCTCCTTCTCCTCGCAGCTGCTTTTGCCTGAAAATATCGAGTATTCCGATCTCCCTCCCTATACCAATGTTGTTTTTCTCTCTACCTCCATTGATCATCTCGCTGAAGCAAAAGCCTTGTAAGATGTCGCCGGAGTTCACACACTCGTTCCCCAATCCACCCATCCCATCTACCCTTGAGCCGATTCATCACAGAGTTGCTTGTTGATCGGGTCTAGGTTCTCAACTGTACAGTGACTTAATTTCTTAGTTGTTCTGGCCAGTCTATCCTCAATGTCTGGTCCTTCTGCCCCTCCCGACATAGAGCAGATCAATTGCTCGCATTCAACTTTCATGCACCATGTTTCCTCAAATTGAAAACATCTGTTCCACCATAAAACACTCTTCTTCCCAACACTATAATGGGGACATGATCCGAAGTAGACAATCCCCCATGTAGTAGCCTTGTGTCTAGGTGCAATTTATCCCTAATTCCTATTGATTGAGACCATATCCAGTTGAATTTCAGTACGGTTTGGTCATTTTCTCCTCATTTCCCAAGTGTATCGATAACCTTTAGTATGCAGATCTCTGTGACCCCCCTCATCTAAAGCCCTCCTCAATCCCTATAGTAAGTGTCTCGGGTATGGTCTACCACCTCTAATATCTACATCTAACAAGATATTATTGAAATACCCAAGATTTACCTTCCATACCATCCACACTAAAAGCTCATTCCATTCCCATACTAGTTTTCATTCTATCAATTAAGTCTTTTACATTTAGTCTCCGTTAAGAAAATGACCTCGGGTTTCTTTTGAGCAACTAGCTCGATGAAGAACTGTTTCGTCCAGGGGTTCCCAAGCCCCCATCAGTTCCATGCAAGCAGAATCATTGTGCTTAGCATGGTTTCTTTACAACCCTCACCAAAATTTTAGGTTGAGCTTCATGTGAATTGCGGACATATGTCCCCAACTCCATTGTCTGCTCTTTGGACTCCCCTTTTTTCTTTCCCATAATAGACACGCTCTCCAACCCCTATTTTGAATTGGCTCGGGACAAATTGGGTTGAACCTCCTTATTTATCTTAAACCTCCTCTTCCGCACATGGTACCCAGACTATCACTGTTTGTTTTTCTCACATCCCCCATTTACGTAATCCTCTAGGGGAGCCCTATTAAAATCAACTTAGGCCTTCCCTGTCAATCCCTTTACCACTTTCAAGGACTCTTGACGATGTCCTTCATCTTGGGAAGTGGGGGGCTACATACTATCCCCCACCCCTCCTTGTCCACCTCTTGATCTCCAAACCAAACAGAACTCTCGCGGCCCCTAATACTAGGGCCATGAGGCATTGTTCCCTGGCTTCCCACTCTCCAATTTCCAGCCGCTCGGGATGAAGACAAAGTTCTCCTTGAGTTGGCCTCTTCCACCACTCTCCCCCCCCCCCTTCCGAACTTGCATTCCTTATCGAGTTCGTGTTCACGTGCTTCCCCAACCTCCTAGCAATAGCACTAGTTCTCATAAAATTTTCGTAGGGTAGTACCTCCGGCTCTTTACACATTTCCACAAACTCACAATCCTTCACAGTGTTACTCATCTGCCACAACAATAGAAAAAGTCATGCATTCGTTCATATCTCAGCATAACCCATGTCGGCTCCATATTTTCACCTAAAAAAACTTTTACCCGATGTCGAAGTGGTTTACTAGCATCCCACCTGACTCTAATCCGAACATGATCATCCCATGCTCGTCCATCAACCTCTCAATCTGCCTCGATGAAGCGTCCAACTTTTTTACCTATCCTTTCCCTTACCGTTTTGGTCATTGCCTTAAAAAGAAAATTTGAGGCCTGCACCCACAACGATGTTTCAGTAAAATCAAGGAGTTTCAGGTTCTCCTCATAGGAAAACTCCTTCAGCACCTATAAGGATTTGTTGAACCACTACGGTTCCATACTCAGTATCTTTTGTCTGGATCTCTCTAAAGGAAAGAAAAATCCAAACACTGAAGGGGCTAGTATTTCAGTGAACAGTCTCGGCACATCCCAAATCCTCTTCACTACCTCTATGAAAATCGGTTTATTACTTCCCTTTATTAACATCAACTTGTCGGCCACCGTAAAATTAAACTTCTCCCCCCTCGTTTAACTCATTATCCAGTATATGAATCTCCTTCTCTTCGTCTTCAATCACAATACCTCTAATGAGTTCCTCCAACTTGTCTATTCTTGGCATCGATTGAGCCGTGATCCATCTACCAATCTAAACTGTCGCTATTGAATATCGTAAGTTGATACCTCCAATCACCGAATAATGATCCCGTCTATGTAAAGCTTTTCCCGTGCTCTAAAGAATCTGAACATAGTGACTAAATCAATGACTCCTTCACAACTTACACGAAACGTGAAACCCTAATAACTTTAGCTCCGAAAGTTTCAGAGCAAAGTGGAATAAATTTTTAATTGATTAACATTACATTCCCCTTGTGTAAGAGTTAATAATACAAAAAGATGAGAGTTTTTTTTAGTGGAAATAGTAACTATATATTAAAATGTAAAAAAAGTCCAACTCAAAGTCGACATAACACAGTTCAAACTTAAAAGTGTTGGAATAAAAGTCCAAACATCATGGGAACCAGCTGGAAAATAAACTAACAACTGAATAAAATGCTCAGGAAACCAAAGTGCTTAACTGAAATGTTTGGAAAGGGATACTGCAGTAGCGTTCGAAGACACTGATATAGTGGAGCCAAACGGGGAACTAGAACAAAGTCGCCCTATTTCCGGATTGGTGCTTAAGCGGACTGTATACTCTCCCAGGTTACCAGTGTGTGTCGTCCTCCCTGAAATAATAATATAAGGCTCTAAGAATGCGAGAGTGTTGGCCTCCGATATGGTAGGAGAGTATTGTGCCAGAACTTGGTGGAACTACTGCCACCATACGTCTAGTGAGGCGGTGTTGTTGGTCGACCCCCCACTAGACCACGAGCTTCTCATTGATCGAGGCGAGGATGCGTGCCGCCCCTCTCCGGTTGAATATACAATCCATTGGACCCCATAGGACCTTCTGAGCCAGTGCCTAGACTTCGCATCAGACTCACGACCGTCCGAGCACTGACAACAAACATGTACTTCTTATCGTAGACTACAGACTAGGCCTTTCCGGTACTTGTCCACTTCGCTCTCATTGGTCCAACAACTGTAATACGATACAGTGGACGATTGCACTCACTATCTACAAACCTACCTCCTTGCTCATCGCCTCTGATCACATGGTCGTCCTTTTCTCTCGAGTAGTTTCTGCTACCGCCCCTGATCCAATATTTGAACAGGTTCGATGAAAAGACAATGGTTGCGAAACTCTCCGCATCCCCCACACCAAGTGAAGGTAAAATGTATCGTCAATCGGTAAAATAGGTCATGGTGATCTGGCGGCCATAAGAGATGGAGGCACCGTAAACGACAAGACCATGGTAAAGTAACAATAAAAGCCTCTGCACCATTGCTTCTTCTTTCTTTCATGAAACTATATATTTATATGATATGGCGGCTGTTGTGAGAGAGGAGAGAATCATAGTAATAGCCATGAAAATGGTCACCCTCTTCATCCCAGAGGGTGGGGCTTTATTAATGCTATTTCTAGGTGAAAAGATGGGAATTATAGTATTTAGTTCTGTTTCTTTTCAAGTGTGATGGAAAGTTTGGTTGAGTATATATTTAGGAAAACTCTAGGAAAAAACTATGTTTTGACTTTGTAGTACAAGATATAACAATAGGCTTTGCTATCGTTCAAAGTACATGGTTTGACAACAAATTTTCCAAAAACTATAACTTTCTGTCCGAAAAAAAAAAGAATATTCCAAAATATTTTGTTCAAAACACGGAATATTCTATCCAAAACACAGAATATTCTGTCTTTTTTTGACAGAAAATTATAGTTTTTGGAAAATTTGTTGCCAAACCATGTACTTTGAACGATAACAAAGTCAATCGTTATATCTTGTACTACAAAGTCAAAACATAGTTGTTTTCTGGAGTTTTCCCTATATATTTTTGTTTTAAACACATGACCAATTTGATTGTGAAAATTTCAAACCTTTTGAAAGTGCAAAAATATCAATGGCATAAACTACTATAACTTCCACTTAGGTTATCTATAATGGGATTAGACTGAATCGGTCTAATCCCGGTCTAATTGGGCTATTTTTTGGGAAAAGTAATGGACCCTATGAAACAATTAGACCCTATCATTAATTGATGAATCATAATTAGTTATTAAGAAAACTTATTTATAATGAATTATTTTTTATTATTAATTAATGGATCATAATTTTTTTGGAGCGAAGGTTGCAATATTATAAATGTTTATATCAGAATATCGATGTGCGTCAGAGAACATGCTCCTGGGCCACTAAGGTCAGACAAAAAGAGCAATGGCTCGTTGAACCTTTTTTCATTAGAACCGTCACAGACAGTATTGGATGGGATGCCATAAAGGCGACATACTAAAACTTGACGAAGTTGACTACGACTGCTCGAGGTCTTGCCTTCATCCACTTCTACGGTAAAGTACAACCAAACATGTTATTATCCACTTCTTCTGGAGACAGAGCACCTCTAAGGGACCCCTCCCAAGGCCATTCCTTAGAGCACAAGTCCCTGAATCTCTTCGTGCTAGTTTTTGACCCTGCAAAAACAAAATCAGAGAAAATAAAAAAGACCCACTAGATTAGCCAGATCCAGAATCGAGAGAAGGGTCGAGGAGGGTGCGGTGGTGGAGGCCAGGGAGAAGGACTTTCCAGCGGCGGTAGCTTCAAAGGAGGTGATTGATGCGACTTTAGAGACAGTGGTGGAGGCTTCAAAGATTTTCCGCCAAGATCAATCGGTGGAGAGGCAGTAATAGACGAGACCCCCCCCCCCCAAAAAAAAAAAACAATTGGGAAAGGGACAGGCGATGTCGGCGGCGTCGTGATAGTGGTGATGGGTGATGGGGGTGAGATTAGGGGAATCGGGGATAATGGGAATTGGGTAGTGATGACCCTTGTGGGTAGTGGATGAGCATGAGAGGGTGAAGAGGATGAACGCCATATCGACGGAGCAGCATTACCGGATTGAGGTCGGGAGAAACGACAACGGCCCTGAAGAAAAGCCGCCGCCTGGGCTAGAGGTTCTAAAACCCTAACAGAGCTCATATCACTTAACTTAATAACTACTCGTTAACCTTGTTTTTTAGCAAGATGAATCATAATTAGTTATTAAGAAAACTAATATATAACGAATTATAATGAATTAATTTCTATCATTAATTAATGAATCATGATTAATTATCAAGGAAACTCATTTATAACGAACTATAATTAATCAATTAATTAATATAAAAAAAATCTCTCGACCTTCTAACCCTAGCCCTGACCCTAGCCGCTATGGAGTTTCTACCTGCCATCGTCGTCCCCGCGTCGCCTGCAACCGCTATTAGACTGGTAGTCCCCGTGTTCATGTGTCCCATCGAGTCGCACCCCTCACAGACCACGCCTGGTGTGGGGGGTATATATCGATGGGATTGGATCCCTATCCCTATCCCTCCGTCTTCTTCTTCCCTCGTCATCCCTCCCGCAGTCTCGCCGGCTTCTAGCCCGATAATTTTAGTGTCACGCCCCAAATCCGGTTCTTGCCCAGACTCGAGACGTGACTTGAGTAAAAACGGTTTTCAACACTATTTAACCATCAACAATTTTATAAATCCTTCAAATAAGTCTCAAATCAGAATAATTCAGTTTAAGACATAAATAAAACTCTCCAGGGTGTAATAATAATCCTCCAACATGGTTTGTTCAGGAACCGAAGTAAAAACATAAACGAAATCTCTAATAAGACACCCACACCAAGAAGCTCCCGAGCCTCTACTCCTCAATCAAACCTGTAATCACAACAATAAACTCATAGGGGTGAGCTTGCGCTCAGTAGGGAAAATACATAACAAGATGGACTTTATACTCAATAATTTCATCAGCAAAGTCAACAAGATAAATCTTAACAATCACGGGCAATAGGTAATGCAATCAATGTCGTGGCACATAAAGTCACCACCCTCCGATCCACATATGATGTGTCCTCTCGGATTTTCCCTCGAGTCCAGAGGAGACGCATATCATTGAGGTTACCGGAAACAACCCCCTGAGGGCGCTTATTATCGGGATTCTCAGAAACGTCTCCAAGGGACTATATGTCCTCGGGAACCAAGGTATTACTCCCATAGGAAGCATACACTTGGGCAATTCAATAGTAATCAGATATAATTGAGTAACACACTCAAGCGAAACGCGAAGCCATCCATTCCCAACGAGCATCATCCCACTATCACACATAGCTCCCAAATCACCGTTTCATCACAACACACAGCACACGAATCACATAACCACGGCACACGAATCACATAACCACAACTTACCATTTACTTACCAGTCATGACCCATCGGTCCATCGATCACCTGATTGCACCGCTCAGTACAACCAGTCATACTCGATTCTCCAATCAACCATGTAAGGAATTCAAGCAATCATTCAAATACATTTAACAGTCAAGCACGAGTTCAATCAACCAGTCAAGTAAACCTTCAAACGAGCATTCAAGCATGCAATTCAACTAGTTCTATTAGACTCTTTAGCCTATCCACTAAGCAACCAAACAACCAAGCATGTGATCCTAGCACACAACTAATCCGAGGGCTTTGCCAAGGCCGCTCTACCAGTAAAACAATTCCCAAGTATTGAAAGAGAGTTACACTAGTGATTGGCATCCTAAGCATGCATTATTAGACACTTCCGGTTATTAGTAATTGAAAGACGATTATTCTAGTTATTCGCATCCTATAGGCAATTCTAGGACCTTTCCACTTTTATTAGTCTAACATGCATACTAAGCATTTAAACGAGAAGTTAAGACTTTCTCTACCTCGAGGTCTTCCTCTAAACACTCTGATGATAAGCTCGGTGGTCACCACTCCGTTCTTCACACGGGTTCCGGCGTGATCTTCGCTCCTCTAGCTCGGTCCAAGTCTTCGCTCTCGGGCGAAGTCCCGTCTAGGTTTGACAATTAAAACGTCCAACCAGAAATTGTCCAAAGGTCCACTGATTTAACCAAAAATTATCCGTTCAAAATCTCACCTTGAATTCGTTAAACCGGTTAATTAAATCTGATTTTAAAATAGTTTCTTATACAGTCCGGTTGACCCGGATCCGAACCCGAACCCGGTCCAGACCCGGTCCTGAAGTCCAACTGGGCCCAAGGCCCGAGTCCACAATGGGCCAAGGCCCGTCTTCTGTTCTATCTGGCCCGATCTTCCCCCAGGCCCAAGGCCCGGTTTACCCTGCCCAAACTGGCCTGCTAAGCTCGGCCTGAGCTGGACACGACGCCGGCGAGCAAGGGTTGCTCCGGCCGTTGTCCAACTCAGCCCAAGTTTCTTCTCTTCTCTTTTTGTTTGATTTTTTTCTCTTTAAACAAATTACTTGCAAAAAATTTCCCCAACGTTTCAATTTGCAAAAGATTACTCTCCTTTAACTTTTCCGGTCTTTACAGTCTTCCCCCCTTAAAAGAATTTCATCCTCAAAATTTAACATGAACGTGCTCCTCTTACCCAAATCTTAGGGAACGATCGATTACGACTCACCTGCGAGGGAGCTGCGGTGTACTTCCGTAGTTCGGGAACACGTGGGAGTTGCCAGACAACGCATCTGGTTCTGTCTGAAGACTTCAAAATTTACGATAACCTGCGGGGCCAACTTGCCTCAGTCGCTGTCGATCCGCTGAGGCCCCTTTTGGGCTCCCTCTCAGAAATATCTGATCGCGTAATGAAACTCAAAAGGTCGCAGTTGTTCATCTACGTAACTCTCTTGTCGGCTCTACTCAGTCTTTAACCGTTTCCGCATTTACGCGACCCTTACCTACTCGTGCTTCACTAGATCACGCTAGTTACTCAAAAAGCCATACTTGGCGGTGAACAACAGCCTTTCTCCACAGTTCGCAGTTTTGACATGCAACCATAACTCAAGAACCACTGATGCACCCAACACGTCAAAGAACACTCAAATCGTTAAGGAATACCGGATGACGGTATAAAACATCCTATACCGGAATCCTACCTCGGTATAGACATCGTACTGAAATACTCTATATCGGTCTGGATATTCTATACCGGAATCTCCCGTCGGTCATAGATATCGTGTCGAAACACCTCGCAATGCGAACTGAAGTAGGAATTTACACGTAGACATAACCACTCAATTTCCTTCTTAGTAACTTTTACAGGGACAACTTACCCAGAAATCCAATATTCGCCATGCTAAGACCAACCACAAACGATTACCCGATCAAGTAAAACGTAACAACCACTACCTCAAGACAAAGGATCTCATGATCATTGCACGATTCAGAACAATCATTCGGTTTACCACGTCTGGTGGGCCAATAACGCGCAACTCAAAGGGTAAATCGTACCCACCTCAGATACTGAGGAATGCCAGAAACGATCTTGTCAACCCCTAACAGACTCCAATTTTAGTGTAGACGGCGGACCGTCATCAAAAACTTCGATGTAGATACTTCTTATCATGATCCTCAACTGTGCCGGTATCACACCGGATAGAACGACTTCGGTTCTGACATGCCATACCGGGATCTTCCTTCGGTATGGGTGTCTTATCGCAAAACTCCAAAAATCGGACAAGGACGGAGCCATCCGAAGGTGTAACTCCTCAATTCTCTTTAGTAACCGTCTCCCGAATAGTTCACACTAGAACGCCAAACAGGTCTTGTCACGACCTAACACACTCAGACGAGCAAGCAACACACAACAGTAATCATCCAAACAAAGGTCCTCATAACCACTGCAGGGTTTGGAACAATCGCTCGTTTCATCATATCTCATGAAAAAGGTAGGTATACCCCCGTCAAGCAACGGGTACCGCGTACCGTCATATAGTCGAAAAGCGGCATGCCTCAAACATAACTTACTCAACACCTCCCGTCATGCTAAGTCTGGCATACGGGTGCGTCACACAACTAACCCCCACGGAACTCGTAACCACACTCCTCAACTCAGGACCCCACCACACTCACAAAGCATGGTCGAACGAACCCACACCAACTGCAACCACATCAATTAACAGGTCATCACACACCCAGGGTAAACGATAAAGCACAAACGTGTCTCGCACACAACCAACATCACGCACATCTGTCACAACGGTAAAACCTGAACACGGTTCTCAACCTGGTACGGGTCAGTTACACATCACGTACCACAAACTCAACTCGCGGTAAGCAAACCACATCTCATTGTGATCAATCGAAAAGGTTATCCAACTCGCGATATTTCTCTCGACATCAATACTAGTTCTCAACATCTGATCAACCACTTCACAAGTCATCTCACCTGAATCATCATAACACGAGACAATGGTTCTCAAAACCGGTGCATGGTTCAGTACCACCATGAACTCTACCAACATTTAGTTGGACGAACGACGTACAACAACACGGACCAATAGAACCCCTCACTGGCACTTGGTCAAAAGTAGGCGTCCTTTAAGACAATAAAAATTAAACGCACGAAATTACACTCGACTGCGAACCACGATCCAAGATCGATTGCCTAAGGTTATCCCAACCGACGGTATTCCTTATACCGTTGACACCCGCTCACGAGTTACCAATAAAAACAACTTATAATCAAGTCCACCCAAGTCGCCCTTTAAGGAGTAATCAATCCGTACTGAGATCTCGATAAATTGAACGGTTCAGAAACCCGTGCGGTTCCTTTATTAGCTTCTTGACAGAATAAAACCAACAACGGTTAGCTCTTAACCTTTCCTGTGCCCACGCATCGCACAAAATTCCGATCTACCATACAATTCCTCGCTTGGTGCCATCTTGTTACTGGCCTGAAAGTCTGTGGTAGTCGCCCTCAATTATCTGTAGCTGGTATTTCAATGTGAGGTGCTCTCGCTTCTAGGACGTAACCCCATAGTTAAGCTTAGTCCTTCTGGGGATAACGTAAGAAACACACCTTAATTTTAGTTTCTCACGTACGGCACGTACTCGTGCAACCTTCGCTTGCCAACAAGGATTTTGAACCAACAGCATCTCAACGGTTCGAATCTTATAACTCAAATCTCGTAGCGGGGTTAGAAGAATCTGTAGATTACAACTGCGGTGGGTATGGGCCCACCACGCTTCCGCTGCGCTACTCTGATCTTATCGCAGCTCGGTCATCTCTTGCGATCGGCCGGACCGGTTACTGGTCAAGGTTGTCACCTTTCTCTGCTCGGCATTCCCTGCTGGTGGTACTTGATGAACGCTTGCTGTTTCAGCCATCGGTTCTTAAAATTCGATCCGCACTATCGGAGAAGGAAAAAAACCTTCAGTATGTCCAAGTCTGTTACTCCACTTTCCAACTCCCACTGACGCTGGTCGGTACTACCATACCTCTAGTCGATGTGTTTTAAGTACCTGAGGGTTGAACAGTTTTAACCTCGTTCGAACAAAAGTAAGCACGAGCCAATACAACCCAGTGTAAAGCTCAAGTGTCGGCTGACACGAATTCCAAAATGTAGATGGTAATAAGTACCCTGCGCGATCTCAAGGTCGGTATTTAGTTCTCAACTCGGGGCCTGGTAATCACGTACGCTCGGCCCTGCCGCATCGGAGGTCCTCCTCTCGATGGGGTTGGAAGAATTTGATGCTATGGCGGCAGGTTCTCTTATCGACTCTCGTAGATCGACCTGTGGGACAGTTCGTAGATCCATCACTCAACTGGCCTTCTCGGCCTAGACGTTCCAACTGTTTGCTCGAGGGAAAACTGTGCCACCGGGGCAGGTCCAACGGACACTACTTCTCCAACCCATCGTGTCTCACGGGACTGGTTTTGTGACTGAAAGAATCTTGGGTCCCCTGCCTCCTCGGATTGCGACTCTCGGACGGCCTCAAGAAGCCCCTCGGCCTTGGCCTGGTCTTCCGCGCCTTGGGGGTTTCCCAAAATCTCTCTAAAGCTAAAGTTTGTTCCACTAGTACAGAATAGTCCTCGGGTCTGACTACAATGACTTAAATTGTGCTAGACGAACTGAGTCTCTTCTCCAAAACGCATGCGGCGCTCTCCTCGGTCGGCACCATCCCAGTGTGGAACGATACGGGGACATGAACCTCGCCTAATACTCATAGACGGTCACCCCTTTCCACTGCAGATCCAAACTGCTAGTGTCGGTCATCTCGAATAGATCGAAGGAAACACTGTCCCAAGGATAGTCCGCTGAACGGCTGGAAGTCATTTCCAAATCTGGTCTGCACACGTTGCTTCCAGTATCGTGCTTCTCCCTCGGCTGGGGGGTCGTAAAACATATTCTACAATGAATATCTGAATACTCTAAACGTATTAAGGTTGTGGGTAATCCACTCTAACCATAATACAACTGCCTCGGGGTCTGAATTCCCGGATTAAACTGGTGTACTCAACTTATGAAAAAACCTGAGTGCCTGGGCCGTGTAACCGTCCACCTGGCCTGGCATCTCGGTAGTGACTGCGTCGGTGGTAGGCACAAACTCTTGTGCTGGTGTTGTAGTCTCATGCTGAGCGCAGCTAACACTGCGCGAACCACCTCATTAATCGGGCCGCTTGAGTCGGCTCTGCGACTGGAGGAACTCTAGGTGGTTACCCTACCGGTCTAACCCCAAAACTCTAGTGCTCTATGGAAGCAGCACTTTGGGCGCTTACTGCCCCTGTCAGAACAACAGCTGGTGTCTGACTCTGCCCCACAACTGAACGGCTCTTGGTACTCTCCAGGACATAAACGCGTGACATCTCGTAAGCTCACTGCATTTAGAACCTATAGGTTCATATCTCGATTTAACCCAATCGGTTCGATTCACCAAAACATGATGTTCTCGTGCGTCTCCACCGGATCCCACTTGGATCAAAAGTAAGTCGTAAAGTCAAAAGTAACACTTATAAAGACAAGAGACCCGCACCTCGTGCGTCTCACACAGAAATCAACGGTTAGATCAAGCACAAGGACGTTCACGCGCATCTCACCAGTCACCCAAAGTTTACAGCTCTTAAGCTTAGTAGGTATATATATACTCATATAAAGTCACACAAGTTCGCATCTCAATGCGTCTCACAACAACAATCAGCGATTCAATCAAACACACAACCAACTCCCATAAGAGGGTTCAATCAAGTCAAAGAAATCCACTCCCACTGGAGGATTCAATCTCAAGCACACCACACAAGGCACAAAGCAACAGGCATACCCCTTGCTCGGGCATCCTTTCACAAAGAGGGGTTTAGCATCGCAACACGATCCAATTCATTAATCACCCTAAACCTTTCCTTCCCTTCCATAGATTCCCACTTCTTAACTTTAACCAAACTGTTTCATGTCGATCTCGTGTCGTTACTTTTAGTCTTAGTGCCCATAGTTCAATCCTAAATGTCCAAATGTATATATCATCGTTAGCAATAAAATCAAAACGGCTTTATATTACTTATGTGTTGGAGTAATATATCGATGTGTGCTCTGATCTATGCCCACCATGCGAATAGAACCATAGATTTAGATAGATCATACTCGATGGGTCCCGAGTCAACAAAGCTTCATTAGAAGCGACTAGTATGAAAGATGGCTCTTTATGGCTTACGTTCTGTTAGTCATTGGAATGGGATTCCGGAGTCTGATCATAGATATCATGTGGGACATGATATTGGACGACCCGCCCTGAATATGTGCCATAGATTAAGTCATGAACATATTCAGTGTCGTAGCTTGTCATGTATCCTTAGACCAAGGAGTCTTTGTGATCGCTATGTAGTCAACAACTGAGTTTGACCTGAGCCTAACGTTTTCCGTAACAGGGCTTCCATAACGGCCAGGATTGGCTTGGGGACGGGCTACATGAGTGACACGAAAGACGGCTAAGGGATTTATCCCTCATACTGAGGTATGAGAAAGATATCGGTTCTCGGCCGCTTGATCGAGAGTGACAGAAAGAATAGCATGGTCATGCACATGATACTGGGTATCATATCTTTAGTCATCTCACATATCAAGGAACATTGATTGAGAATAATAAGGATGACGGCTCTATGCCTTATCTCAATCAGGATATCGGAGATAAAAGGATAATGACAGGGATGACGGAAAGGTTAGAATCGACAGGGTCGATTCGTTATGCAGTGTCAGGCAATACTAAAGTCTCGTTAGTTGCCACTTAAATAGGATCAAGTAAAATGGGATTTTACGTTGATCTATTGACATGCATAAACCTAAGGGTCACACCGGAGGATGAAACTCATTGACACATTTATGGAGAATGGCCAAAAGGGAGTTGTCTCGGGACATGACCAAAACTGGGTTTTGGGTCATGTGCCCGTAAGTGAATAGGACTTTACGGATCGAGACAAGGCTTGGAGTCTTGGGATTGATCGCGTCGGATAATGTTGGACATTTCCGGTATGGAAGGCTTGGAGGCGATGAGCGAATCACGGGACCTCGTTGGAAATGGCCACGGGCCATGTTCCAAGAGGCCCATGGAACTAATTAATCAAGTCTTGATTAATTAGTACTAAGCAAGCAAGACAAGGATTAAGGTGTTGGTGATTCACCACCTAACCCAATCTTGTCTTGCCATACTTTGTCCTATTTACACCTTACTTGACACCATACTTGTCCCATGCCTTTAGTTGGACAAGTATGGGTTTTGTTATGTTTAAGTCATCTTTTTTCAACGTAACAAACACAAGACAAGAATAGGAAACACAACTTCTCTCTCCCTTCCCTTGCAATTTCGGGTTTGGCAAGCTCCCACCTCCATTTTTGTGTTCTTGAGTCCTCAAAGAGAAGAATTACGTGGCTTTGATTCCCATGTGGATACGTAGGCGTCTTGGAGACTCAAGCCAATCATTCGTTACCCGATGTTCTTGTTTTGGTAAGAACTAGTGCTGAATTTTTCTCTTGTGAATCCATTCTTTGTTAGTTGTTTCATGGTTTTAATCGTCTCTTGGTTTTCCTTGATTTTCCGCTGCGAGTTGGTTCATCTCCAACCCTACCTCGAGACCCAACAGTTACAACCCGATTCAGGCGTCCCCGAACCTCATTGTAACAACTTGACACCAAACCATCACGCTCAACCGCAGTGGCGCCCCTGAGTCAGCCCGTGATAGTACAAACACTTTAGTTCTACCAAACTTTCGGCATGACCTATTCGTAATTTCCCTTAGACCTCCGCTTAAGTGGGACATTTACCAAACAATTTCACAAGACAAAAGTACGCAGAGTTCTCATGCTCGGCCAAAGACACCACACGGTCAATACATAGAGTGCTCATGCTCTTCAAGTTACACGACAAAGTCAATAACCGGAGTTCTCGTGCTCCCCCAAGTACACAACACAATCAATAAACGGAGTCCTCGTGCTCCCCACAAACTCACTATACTCGGTATGCGGAGTGCTCGTGCTCCCAAATACCACGGGGTGCTCGTGCCCCAAATTCGTCACACACGGGCACACGGGGTTCTCGTGCCCCACCAACATCCTCAACACAAACGATATACGGGGTTCTCGTGCCCCACTCAAAGTTCTTATACAACGGAATACGGGGTTCTCGCGCCCCACCCAAAACACTCAATACAAGCATACATGGAGTCGATCACTCATGCTCCAGAATAGTGGTCCATCAAACAAGTCAACAATTCAATAAGACCAAACTACAACTCGAACATTTTAGAAATGATCCACCAAAATGGCAACACCACCAACAATTGGCTCACTCTACAACGAATGCATAGCGGGTCGATCACTGCCCGTTAATCCAATTCCGATCTCAACCATTCGGCTTCACCGATCACTAGGGAGAGGATACCAATCAAGTAATGCAAACATTGTAGTGTAAAGATTTCATTTAGGACAAACATTAAAGCGATTCACGACTCATGTCGTTCCAAATCTCCGCGTCAATGTTTCCAAACAGCGTCACTGAGTATCACGACTCAGAATCCCTAACTCTACCCACCTAATTGACTTCGGTCCGAGGTTTGAAAACACCTGTTTCAAATAAAACCAAGCTCTGATACCAAATTGTCACGCCCCAAATCCGGTTCTTGCCCAGACTCGAGACGTGACTTGAGTAAAAACGGTTTTCAACACTATTTAACCATCAACAATTTCATAAATCCTTCAAATAAGTCTCAAATAAGAATAATTCAGTTTAAGACATAAATAAAACTCTTCAGGGGTGTAATAATAATCCTCCAACATGGTTTGTTCTGGAACCGAAGTAAAAACATAAACAAAATCTCTAATAAGACACCCACACCAAGAATCTCCCGAGCCTCTACTCCTCAATCAAACCTGTAATCACAACAATAAACTCATAGGGGTGAGCTTGCGCTCAGTAGGGAAAATACATAACAAGATGGACTTTATACTCAATAATTTCATCAGCAAAGTCAACAAGATAAATCTTAACAATCACGGGCAATAGGTAATCCAATCAATGCCGTGGCACATGAAGTCACCACCCTCCGATCCACATATGATGTGTCCTCTCGGATTTTCCCTCGAGTCCAGAGGAGACGCATATCATTGAGGTTACCGGAAACAACCCCCTAAGGGCGCTTATCATCGGGATTCTCAGAAACGTCTCCAAGGGACTATATGTCCTCGGGAACCAAGGTATTACTCCCATAGGAAGCATACACTTGGGCAATTCAATAGTAATCAGATATAATTGAGTAACACACTCAAGCGAAACGCGAAGCCATCCATTCCCAACGAGCACTATCCCACTATCACACATAGCTCCCAAATCACTGTTTCATCACAACACACAACACACGAATCACATAACCACGGCACACGAATCACATAACCACAACTTACCATTTACTTACCAGTCATGACCCATCGGTCCATCGATCACCTTATTGCACCGCTCAGTACAACCAGTCATACTCGATTCTCCAATCAACCATGTAAGGAATTCAAGCAATCATTCAAATACATTCAACAGTCAAGCACGAGCTCAATCAACCAGTCAAGTAAACCTTCAAACGAGCATTCAAGCATTCAATTCAACTAGTTCTATTAGACTCTTTAGCCTATCCACTAAGCAACCAAACAACCAAGCATGTGATCCTAGCACACAACTAATCCGAGGGCTTTGCCAAGGCCGCTCTACCAGTAAAACAATTCCCAAGTATTGAAAGCGAGTTACACTAGTGATTGGCATCCTAAGCATGCATTATTAGACACTTCCGGTTATTAGTAATTGAAAGACGATTATTCTAGTTATTCGCATCCTATAGGCAATTCTAGGACCTTTTCACTTTTATTAGTCTAACATGCATACTAAGCATTTAAACGAGAAGTTAAGACTTTCCCTACCTCGAGGTCTTCCTCTCAACACTCTGATGATAAGCTCGGTGGTCACCACTCCGTTCTTCACACGGGTTCCAACGTGATCTTCGCTCCTCTAGCTCGGTCCAAGTTTTCGCTCTCGGGCGAAGTCCCCTCTAGGTTTGACAATTAAAACGTCCAACCAGAAATTGTCCAAAGGTCCACTGATTTAACCAAAAATTATCCGTTCAAAATGTCACCTTGAATTCGTTAAACCGGTTAATTAAATCTGATTTTAAAACAGTTTCCTTTACAGTCTGGTTGACCCGGATCCGAACCCGAACCCGGTCCAGACCCGGTCTTGAAGTCCAACTAGGCCCAAGGCCCGAGTCCACAATGGGCCAATGCCCGTCTTCTGTTCTGTCTGGCCCGATCTTCCCCCAGGCCCAAGGCCCGGTTTACCCTGCCCAAACTGGCCTGCTAAGCTCGGGCTGAGCTGGACACGACGCCGGCAAGTAAGGGTTGCTCCGGCCGTCGTCCACGGCATCAGGGAGCTAGAGGGGAGAAGAAAGGGCGATGGAGGAGGTCGTGGGGCTTCTGGCGACGCCGAGGGTGGGTTGTGGTTGCTCGGAAGCGTTGTCCCGATCCTCCTCGCAACGGATCTGACGAGGTCGTCGCCGGACCCGTTCTGGTTCGCAAGAGAAGAAGGAGGAGACCCGAGAGAGAGAACTCGGCTCCTCGGGTTTCCTGCGTGCTTTCTGAGCAAACGAAACGGCGTTGGGCATATACATGCGTTAGGGTTGGGAGTGTATTTGGGTGTGGTTTGGGCCTGTGCTGGTCCGGCCCAAACTCGATCCTGACAGCCCAAAATCCCAACTCAGCCCAAGTTTCTTCTCTTCTCTTTTTTTTTGATTTTTTTCTCTTTAAACAAATTACTTGCAAAAACTTTCCCCAACATTTCAATTTGCAAAAGATTACTCTCCTTTAACTTTTCCGGTCTTTACATTTAGGACCCCAATTCTCTTCTCAGCCGATGTCGGATGAGTCTCCTAACTCATCCATGTCTCCGCCGCTTGGTGCAAAGGGCTCATATGCCTTCCGACTCAGGCCACGAGACAACGCAGCTTCGTCCGAACCCTAACCCCTCTCCCCGAACCCACCACGACCTTGCTCTGGTGGCTGGGTTGACTGGGCCATGGCATGGAGGTGCACTTCCGCAGGATAGTACCCCTTGTTTCATGCAGGCGGGGACGGTCAGGGAAGTGACGGAAACCTTAGCGTTCTCCTCGGTCACGGTGATGAAAGCCCAACTCCAGCGTCTGGTTTGCGATCGCTATGGGTGAGCAGGAGCAAGGTGAAAGTCTCCTCCTTGTTCGTCCGACATGGTTGAACATGGAGGCGGATGAGGGCTTGGATACCTTTTAACGGGGCCGGCCCCGATACTGCTGATGGGGATGGTGGCTCTCTACCTCTGACCTAAAGAATGGAGGCACTGGCTGTTAGTCTTAGTGCCCGTAGTTCAATCCTAAATGTCCAAATGTATATATCATCGTTAGCAATAAAATTAAAGCGGCTTTATATTACTTATGTGTTGGAGTAATATATCGATGTGTGCTCTGATCTATGCCCACCATGCGAATAGAACCATAGATCGAGATAGATCACACTCGATGAGTCCCTAGTCAACAAAGCTTCACTAGAAGCGACTAGTATGAAAGATGGCTCTTTATGGCTTACGTTCTGTTAGTCATTGGAATGGGATTCCGGAGTCTGATCATAGATATCATGTGGGACATGATATTGGACGACCCGCCCTGAATATGTGCCATAGATTAAGTCATGAACATATTCAGTGTTGTAGCTTGTCATGTATCCTTAGACCAAGGAGTCTTTGTGATCGCTATGTAGTCAACAACTGAGTTTGACCTAAGCCTAACGTTGTCCGTAACAGGGCTTCCATAACGGCCAGGATTGGCTTGGGGATGGGCTACATGAGTGACACGAAAGACGGCTAAGGGATTTATCCCTCATACTAAGGTATGGGAAAGATATCGGTTCTCGGCCGCTTGATCGAGAGTGACTGAAAGAATAGCATGGCCATGCACATGATACTGGGTATCATATCTTCAGTCATCTCACATATCAAGGAACGGTGATTGAGAATAATAAGGATGACGGCTCTATGCCTTATCTCAATCAGGATATCGGAGATAAAAGGATAATGACAGGGACGACGGAAAGGTTAGAATCGACAGGGTCAATTCGTTATGTAGTGTCAGACAATACTAAAGTCTCGTTAGTTGCCACTTAAATAGGATCAAGTAAAATGGGATTTTACGTTGATCTATTGACATGCATAAACCTAAGGGTCACACCGGAGGATGAAACTCATTGACACATTTATGGAGAATGGCCAAAAGGGAGTTGTCTCGGGACATGACCAAAACTGGGTTTTGGGTCATGTGCCCGTAAGTGAATAGGACTTTACGGATCGAGACAAGGCTTGGAGTCTTGGGATTGATCGCGTCGGATAATGTTGGACATTTCCGGTATAGAAGGCTTGGAGGCGATGAGCGAATCACGGGACCTCGTTGGAAATGGCCACGGGCCATGTTCCAAGAGGCCCATGAAAGGCCCATGGAACTAATTAATCAAGTCTTGATTAATTAGTACTAAGTAAGCAAGACAAAGATTAAGGTGTTGGTGATTCACCACCTAACCCAATCTTGTCTTGCCATACTTTGTCCTATTTACACCTTACTTGACACCATACTTGTCCCATGCCTTTAGTTGGACAAGTATGAGTTTTGTTATGTTTAAGTCATCTTTTTTCAACATAACAAATACAAGACAAGAATAGGAAACACATTTTCTCTCCCTCTTCCATGGCCATTTCGGGTTTGGCTAGTTTCCACCTCCATGTTTGTGTTCTTGAGTCCTCAAAGAGAAGAACTACGTGGCTTTGATTCCCATGTGGATACATAGGCGTCTTGGAGACTCAAGCCAATCATTCGTTAACCGGTGTTCTTGTTTTGGTAAGAACTAGTGCTGAATTTTTCTCTTGTTAATCCATTCTTTGTTAGTTGTTTCATGGTTTTAATTGTCTCTTGGTTTTCAATGATTTTCCACTGCGAGTTGGTTCATCTCCAACCCTACCTCGAGACCCAACACTGGCTACTATGGGGAACACGGCTCGGAGGAGAGCCCGGACTTCGGCGTCGATCCAATATCCTCAGAGTCATCTCCCGGCGTATCAGCGAGGACTGTTGTGCTTCAATGCGGCACGAGGGCCTCGCCCACGCGTCAGACGTCTGGTTGGGGTGATGCCGCAATCCTTTAGAGGGGCCGGTGGAGATAGTGAAGCATTGGGTTGTGAGCAGGAGCCGGAGGCCCCAACCCTGGTGACAATGGACCCGATACCTAAGGCTCGGTCATCTCGAGGGATGGGGACTGGGGTAACAATGGACCTGGTACCTAACCCGGATCCCTGAGCCCTTACCTGGGATGCCGGCCAAGTGTCCGCGATAAGCCCCCTGGGTGGTCCTACACGAGAGCCCTAACTTTTGTATATGGGAACATCCGACGAGGGGCTGGTGGAGATCAGCTCTTTACTAATTCGATTGTTGCCCTACAGTCGCGGGAGTGGGGTGGAAGTGGAGGTGGTGGCCACGCCCACCCAGGAGCGTGTGCTGTGAAGGCCCCGACGCCAATGGTTCGGAGGAACGCGGCTGCTGATGGATGGAGAGAGATGGTGCATGCGTTTGGCTGGCACGTCAACTCACAGGCGGGGTAGATGCCCCGCTGGGAGGAATGAGGCATCAGCGGAGCATCAGAGACTGGCCTTGGGAGGGGTTCCTAGATGATGCATTGTCTCCCACCACCACTACTAATGTCGAGGTCCCCCAGGATATCCAGTACCCTATTCCCCCTCCCTGCCTTCTTTCTTTTCCCATGGGGCATCAAACTACCGTTCATGACGGTTCTAGTATTATAAGGGTCAGTGAACTAGTGTTCGCTCATACTGACCTTTCATGGTCGATGAGCATGTTCCTCGAGGCACTTCGATGTAATCGTTTTTAATGATTTACAAAATTGCAATTTATTGTTCAAAAATAAATTTATAACGAATTGTAATGAATTAATTTCTATCATTAATTATTAAAGAAAATAATTTATAACGAATTATAATCAATTAATTTCTATCATTAATTAATGAATCATAATTAGTTATTAAGAAAACAAATTTATGATGTTGGTTCTGGTTGTATCTCTTCTTTTCCTTTGTTTGAGGTCTTTAACGTGACCCTTGTTTGTAATCTCTTTCTCCTTTAAAGAGGTTAATTTAAATACGTTTTCGCTGATCAAAAAAAGAAAACAAATTTATAACGAATTATAATTAATTAGTTTCTATCATTAAATTAAATAACCGTAATTGATAATTAGTGGTTTGAAACTAATTTATTAAGGAGAGTTAATAAGAAAAAAGAAATTAAATATACTTTGACAGATTCGGTTGCCACGAGGCGATTCTCCATAAGAGAATCGTAACAAAGAATAGATGCCCTCTCCGATCTACGAATATGCCGATAGTCTCATCTGGATTTTTCACTTTAGACGTAGAATCGACGGATTAGACCCACTTTTTGAGTTTTGGAGGGCCAATTCAACGTCCAAATAAACACAAAACAGCCCCATTGCAGATAGCCTTAGCAAAATGATAACCGTCCATTACTATCCACAGAACACAGAACACACATTTAAGATGACACAAGAAAGGACTAAACTTTGTAAAGAAAAATATTTATCAAATGGAGCTATTTTGCTGCATTTAACAATCTTATAAAGGTAAGATAAAAGGACATATATAGTATAGAAATGATTCATTAATTGACTTTTGGACTGAATATCCATCCCATCACATGTGTGATTCAAGTACGACATGTGTGGGTAAGTACCCCATAACTTTGGTGGGGTCCCCTCCAACCACCCAACCATCACTCCCTTGTCTTACCGTTCCTCCCATTGCTGATGAACAGACGAAACAGATGAATGGTTTAAATGAAGGATAGATTGGTGTCAAATTTTGTTCATAATGTTAGAAGGATAACGATAGTGTAATTAAAATAATATATAGAGTGGGAACACAATTTATTGAGGATCCCCATTTCACTTTATCGTGTAGCAATAGACCGTAACTGTCTATAAAAAGTAATTCATATTCTTTTTTTATTTTCTTATTTAAAAGTATTTTTCTTTACGAAAGAAGTTTGGTTGATCTTATAAATCACTTGGTGAAGACATACGAACGATCATTCACAACTTATAATTATTGATCGTATAAGCACAGCGGTAAATATTACAGACTCCAGACAAGTTAGTATTACCGACCCCTAATCAAAACCCACTACGCAACAAAGTGCGTCCAGAACGTGCAACTAAATCGTGCACGTCAAAAGTGCAACAAGGTGCACACCATAAGTGCCATATAACGGACACACCAAAGTGTAATCGGTCCACACAAACGTGCAACTATGCACACCATTCTGCAACAAAGTGCAATTTTTTGGCCCGAAAAGGCCACAACCAACCAAAACCTAACAAAAAAAGAACATAGAAAAAACAAAGCTAAAAACGTGACCATGTCTCTTGTGATCCAACCACGCTGATCATGTCGATATTCCTCCATCTGACTTTGATCATCGGTATCCGAAGAAACAACGCCGGAGGATCTAAGACCCACACATAACACTTCGACTCTCCTTCCACACTCAGAGCATAAATCCGAGGCTGCCTCAACGGACTCTCCGGCCTAACCGCAAAATACGGTGCATCAAAGAGACTGAATGAGGCGAACCTAGAGGACAAGAAAAATGCCATGTGACGAATGAACGAAAAACCGAGTAGCCATGACCAACGAAATAGAACTCCCGAGAAAATGGCAGAATCGTAAACTAAAGCTAATCGACCCAGGGCCACCGCAAACCGACCACTTGCCAGCCACTCACCGGACGCCTCCACCGAAACCATGGAGCAAGCTAGAAAGCCACTCCATCGAGGCCAACACCACCCGAGGCAAGTCACGGACACCATACTACAGAGCAAATCGTATAGCCACTCCTAACGACGCCAACACCGAGGCGAGACTTGGGAAACCACACTCACCACTGCGAGACCAGGGACCGCCGAAGCACCTACATCAGGATCATCGACCAAGCAACGAACCCGGCCACGAGCTCGATCTAGTGTAAGACACTGCTCGGACGCGAGTAGAACCACTAACAACGAGACAAGTTCGTTGAATACGGAGAGCACAAAGGGAGGAGAGGGTGAATGGGCCATCGACAACCTCCTGACCACATGAGCCAGCCAGCCAGGCCGTCGGCGGCGATGCTACTTCAAAAAAGTTGTGCTAGGTTTGGGTTTTTGGGGTGAGCGAATGACGATGTTATTTTTAATTGTACGATCGTTTTTTAACATTTACCCACAAAAAGTCGTAATTGTACTAAAAGTATACTTTTAATAGATATGGTTTAGCAATAGATCGAAAGAGTTTTAAAAGTCTCAAAGAGAAATTACACCAATACTATTCATCGGAAATAAACTTATTTAATTCGAAAAAAATAAAATAAGATCATTTATAATTTTATATATTTTTAATAACCAAAATATACATTTAGTTACACTATCAATTATTTTACGTGGTTGCATGCGTTGAATCTACCGTTTTGAGCGTCGAATTCAGCAATGGGACACTTTGTGGGGGATAAGGTGGGAGAGACGATTGAAGTGCATTGTGATGAGGATGGAAGGGCCTGGGAGAATCATATAAGGATAAGGGTTTGGTGGAGAATTGATAAACCATTAAAGAACACGGTAAAATTATGTTGGGCAAGGACACTAAACAAACAATAGTCAATTAGTAGTATGAGAGACTGCAGGAATTTTGTTTTGGGTGGGGACGGTTGAGCCATATACAGAGGGAATGTAAGGTTCAGTTGGGAGAAAAGAGATAGATTCCGAGAAGGTATGGATCTCATATGCGTACGGACGCGCCAAGATATCAAAAGCCTCAGAACGGACGCAACCAAGGGCTCAATCAAGATTGGTGGGCGAGGTCTTGGAACAATATGGGAGAGGTGGAGAGGTCGTTGGCGAAAATGGTGTCCCTACCTGGCTCACCCTCTGAATCCTGGGTGAGGAAGGGAGCAAGCATCTCATTGTAGAAAATTGAAAATCCGATTGCGAGGAAAAGCATGGTGGTGTACCATGAAGGGTTACCTAGTCGACATGATATTCAAAAGGCAAAGGGGGATAAAGAGGGGGTGTCAGCTTGATGATACGAAAGAGGTCGGAGTCGAAAGAAAGAGAGGTGAATAGCCTGGACATTGAGGATCAGGGGAGAATGGAGATGGAGCTGGTCAAATATGTGGAGAGAGATAAGCTTTTGGGGCTGGGAAGAAAACGGAAAAAGAAAGGTCCAACTTCAGTATGTATGGAAACTTTGGAGCAAGAGGGGAGGAGATGGGCTTATTGGAAAAAAAGGAAGTGCAGTAATGAAGAACGTCCAATGGAGTTTGGGCAGCAAAGCCATGCGACGAAGGAGGTGTCTCCAACTGTTTTGGTGAGGGTTGCGAAGCAACCCTGCCAGGAGAAATGATAGTTTTATCTTGGAACTACCGAGGGTTGGGAACCCTTGGGCACAACAGTTCATAACTGAATTAATAATTCGAAAGAAACCCGATTTAGTACTATTATGTGAGACGAAAGTTGAGCGGAATGTCGTGGAAGGTATTAAAAGAAACACTCGTATGGAATGGATGTCGGCTATGGATACTCGGGTGGCAAGTGGTGGGTGGCGTTATTTTGGAAGGACAAGGAGCGATGGAGTATTAAATCTTATGCCAAAAATTATATAGATTTACTGTATGCAAATGATGGGCCCAGTAGTACAGGTGACATGTATTTACAGCAAACCAATAAATTACAAAAGAAAAGAGACCTGCGGTTTGTTGAGATCTTTGGTCGGTCAGTATGAGGGACCGTGGCTGCTGATAAGGGACTTCAATAACATTATGGGGAATGAGGTCACTTAAGGGTGGAATCGTTACCCAACGTCGTTACTTTTAGGATTTCAGGAGGCTATGGATGCTTGTGGCCTAAGGGATGTGAGTCTGGAGGGCCACAGGTTTACATGGGAACGGGGTAGACACAGACACAATAGGATGGAATCTAAACTTGATAGGGCGACGGTTAATGGGGTTTGGGCGGTTCGGATGATAGACATTAGACTCGTGCATTAGGGGTTGTCTCCTTCTGTCCATGCTCCAATAATTTATTACATGGAGAGGGAAAGTTTCTCTCGTGGAAGACGTGTGTCTATATTCGAACAAGGTTGGATAATGGATGGAGGGTGTGAATGAGTAATGTAGGAGGCGTGGAACCAAACACGGTCTGAGACTCTTAGTGAAAGGTACCGAAGGGTGGCACATGAGTGAAGCTTATGGGAAAGGACCGAGAATGACGACGTGGATCGACATATTAAAAAGTGTCAGGAGGAGATGAACAATTTGTTGGGACCGTGGGATATGGGAAAGGGAACCAGAATTCAGGAGTTGAAGGGTAAATTGAGTTAGCTACTACTCCGGAAGAACATAACTCGGAGACAACGTGCGAAACAATTCTGATTAAAGGGGGGCGACACTAACACGAAGTACTTTATGGAAAAGACATCCACACGGAGGAAGAAGAAGAGGAATAACATTCAGAGGCTGTTTCCAAATGTAGGTGATTGGGTCGGGTGGGGGACAGGTTCAAAGAGTTGGTCAAAACTCATTTTACAAATGTGTTTGACATAAGTGGCATAAATGGAGACAAAATAAGTGAGCTGGTCTTGTGCTCAATTACTCAGGAGGAGAAAAATTCTATGTTGGGGGCGGTTACCCAAGAGGAGGTCACAAAAGCGATGTTTAGCGTGGAGGCCTTAAAAGCTTCGGTACCTAACGAGTTTAACCCGAGCTTTTATCAACACTACTAGAGTTTGGTGGGAAAATATGTGGGTGACATGGTGAAAAGGGTATTCAAGGAAGGCATGCTCCCAGAGGGATGAAATGACACAAATGTCGTTTTAATCCCAAAGAAGCGTCGGCTAGAAGGAATTGGTGAGTTCTGTCCGATTTCATTATGTAATGTGTAGTACAAGTTGGTCACGAAGATAATTTTCAATAGAATGAAAGTTTTAATCCAGAAGGTGATTCAGAATCTCTGAGTGTGTTTATGCAGGGACGGTTGATATGTGATAATATAGTCCTGTCAGGGGAGGTCCTTCATCATCTAAGGGGGAGAAAAAATGGCGATAAAGGCTTAATGGCTATGAAAGCAGATATGAGTAAAGCTTACGATCAAGTGGAGTAAGACTATCTTGAGAAGGTGTTGGCTCGTATGGAATTTGCAGACAAGTGGGTGAAGCTGATCATGACATGTGTTCGATCTGCTAAGCTTTAGGTAGCGGCGAAGGGTCGCGTGATTGGTCCATTGGTGATGGAAAGTGGTTTGAGGAAGGGGGACCCTCTGTCACCTTACCTATTCATCATTTGTGCATAAGGGTTATCAAGGTTGATTGACAGGGAGGAGCGGGATGGGAGAATTAAGGGGTGTAGAATTGCATGTAGAGCTCAGCCAATTTCGCATTTATTCTTCGCGAATGATAACTTTTTCTTTCCGAAAGAATTAGAGCAGGAGGATGAAGCTTGGAGATAGTTACTCCATCGTTATGAACGGGCTTTCGAACATAAGATAAACTTGGACAAGTTAGTGGTGATGTTTAGTCCAAACACACCGGATGGAATCTAGGAATAGTTGAAGGGGAAGTTGGAGATGATTGAGGTTGAGGACATGGAGCTATACCTGGGGTTACCTTCGATGATTAGCAGGAGGAAATATGACAATGTTAGGTTCTTTAAGGAGAGAGTAGTAAACAGGCTGAAAGGGTGGATGAACAATTACTAAGCAAAGCAGGAAATGAAGTGTTACTGAAGGCAGTTTTCCAAGCTTTGCCAACATATACGATAGTGTTTATAAAATTTAGAATAAACTCATTCAGGAGATTGAGGTATTGATGAATAAGTATTAGTGGAGTCATGACGTGAGGACAGGGAAATGGATAAAGTGGAAGAGCTGGGACAAACTGTGCAAACATAGATTGCAAGGGGGTTGGGGTTCAAACACCTCCATGATTTTAACACGCTGATGCTAGCTAAACAGGAAGGAGACTTCTGACTTGTCCGAATAGTCTAGTTGCACGCACTTTACAAGTAAAGTACTATCCGGATAAAGATTTTTTACGTGCTAAACCGAAATAGGGGATCAACTATATTTGGCTAAGCATTTTGTCGAGTCGAGAAGTACTTAAAGAGGGCGTTAGGTGAAGAATACGAAACTGGGAGGAAGCCTTAGTCATGGTGGATGCCTGGTTTCCAAAAAAGTCAGAGAGGGTTCCAAACTAGGGAACATGGGACGAAAGTGAGAGGTTGCGATGCTTCTTGATGGAAGACCAGCAACGATGGGATAGAGAGGAGGTCAAGGAATTTTTCAACGGGGACACTGTTGGGTCTCGAGGTAGGGTTGGAGATGAACCAACTCGCAGCGGAAAATCAATGAAAACCAAGAGACGATTAAAACCATGAAACAACTAACAAAGAATGGATTCACAAGAGAAAAATTCAGCACTAGTTCTTACCAAAACAAGAACACCGGTTAACGAATGATTGGCTTGAGTCTCCAAGACGCCTACGTATCCACATGGGAATCAAAGCCACGTAGTTCTTCTCTTTGAGGACTCAAGAACACAAACATGGAGGTGGAAACTAGCCAAACCCGAAATGGCCATGGAAGAGGGAGAGAAAATGTGTTTCCTATTCTTGTCTTGTGTTTGTTATGTTGAAAAAAGATGACTTAAACATAACAAAACTCATACTTGTCCAACTAAAGGCATGGGACAAGTATGGTGTCAAGTAAGGTGTAAATAAGACAAGTATGGCAAGACAAGATTGGGTTAGGTGGTGAATCACCAACACCTTAATCCTTGTCTTGCTTACTTAGTACTAATTAATCAAGACTTGATTAATTAGTTCCATGGGCCTTGGTTGCATGGGCCTTTCATGGGCCTCTTCGAACATGGCCCGTGGCCATTTCTAACGAGGTCCCGTGATTCGCTCATCGCCTCCAAGCCTTCCATACCGGAAATGTCCAACATTATCCGACGCGATCAATCCCAAGACTCCAAGCCTTGTCTCGATCTGTGAAGTCCTATTCACTTACGGGCACATGACCCAAAACCCAGTTTTGGTCATGTCCCGAGACAACTCCCTTTTGGCCATTCTCCATAAATGTGTCAATGAGTTTCATCCTCCGGTGTGACCCTTAGGTTTATGCATGTCAATAGATCAACGTAAAATCCCATTTTACTTGATCCTATTTAAGTGGCAACTAACGAGACTTTAGTATTGCCTGACACTACATAACGAATCGACCCTGTCGATTCTAACCTTTCCGTCGTCCCTGTCATTATCCTTTTATCTCCGATATCCTGATTGAGATAAGGCATAGAGCCGTCATCCTTATTATTCTCAATCACCGTTCCTTGATATGTGAGATGACTGAAGATATGATACCCAGTATCATGTGCATGGCCATGCTATTCTTCCAGTCACTCTCGATCAAGTGGCCGAGAACCGATATCTTTCCCATACCTTAGTATGAGGGATAAATCCCTTAGCCGTCTTTCGTGTCACTCATGTAGCCCGTCCCCAAGCCAATCCTGGCCGTTATGGAAGCCCTGTTACGGACAACGTTAGGCTCAGGTCAAACTCAGTTGTTGACTACATAGCGATCACAAAGACTCCTTGGTCTAAGGATACATGACAAGCTACAACACTGAATATGTTCATGACTTAATCTATGGCACATATTCAGGGCGGGTCGTCCAATATCATGTCCCACATGATATCTATGATCAGACTCCGGAATCCCATTCCAATGACTAACAGAACGTAAGCCATAAAGAGCCATCTTTCATACTAGTCGCTTCTAGTGGAGCTTTGTTGACTAGGGACCCATCGAGTGTGATCTATCTCGATCTATGGTTCTATTCGCATGGTGGGCATAGATCAGAGCACACATCGATATATTACTCCAACACATAAGTAATATAAAGCCGCTTTAATTTTATTGCTAACGATGATATATACATTTGGACATTTAGGATTGAACTACGGGCACTAAGACTAACAATCTCCCACTTGCCCTAGTTCCAATCTAAACTCCAATATGTCCCCATCGACTTTACATGTCTAACATGTTCAGGCAGTGACACTGCCTTAGTCAAAGGGTTGGCTATGTTATCATCTGTTGCAATATCGGTTATCTTCACTTCACCTCAGTTCAGTATTTATCTGATGAGGTGGATACGCCGCAGTACATGTTTGGATTTGTTATACGATCTAGGCTTTTAGCTTGCGCAATGGCCCTTGTGTTGTCGCAAGATGGATTCACCGGGCTGGATGGGTTTTTAATTACACCCAGCCCTGCCATGAATTTCCAAATCCACATAGCCTCCTTAGCTGCCACTGCATCATCCATGTACTTGGCCTCTGTCGTAGATTCGGCAATGATATCTTGCTTTACGCTCTCCCAGCTAAAGCTCTGCCATTCAGCGTAAACACATATCCTGATTGACTTCTAAAGTCATCTGGATTTGTCTTGGAAAACTAGCGTCTACTCATCCTTCGACGACTAGTTCAACATCATCTTTCCCCCGGGTTAGAATGATGTCTACTGGTACAACATAAGGCTTACGAGACGTCTAGTCTCATACATGTCATGGCATATATGATCGATCCTGCCCCCAGGCGCATAGGATTCTCATCATCCTTTTCAGCTCATCAGGTGTCTTAGGACACTGAGTCTTGCTGAGATGAATGCCATGACTAGTGGGTAAGAGTCCTTTCTTTGAATCGAGCATTAAGAACCTACTCAATGCCTTGTTCACATAGGTTCCCTGACTTAAATCCAAGACCCTCTTGGTGCGATCTCTACATATCTTAATCCTTAAGATATGAGAAGCATCACCTAAGTCCTTTATTGAAAAACACTTCCTCAACCAAGCTTTAGTCTCGTGCAAGGTTGGGATGTCGTTTTCAATGAGAACTAGAAAGGTAATATTGCTCCCACTAGCCTTCTTATAAACGCAAGATTCATCCTCATTCTTGATTAAGCCAAATCCAATTACAGCTTCATCAAAACGAAAGATCCAACTCCGAGAAGTTCGTTTCAATCCATAAATGGATTTCAACAACTTATAAATCTTTCCTTTATTCTTCGGATCGTCAAAACCTTTGGGCCGAGACATACAAACGTACTCAGTCAAATTTCCATTTAGGAAAGCGGTTTTGACATCCACTTGCCATATCTCGTAATTATGATACGCAGTTATGTCAAGAAGAATTTGGATCGATTTTGACCATAGCCACTAAGGAGAAGGTTTCCTCATAGTCAATCCATTGGATCTGCCTATAACCTTTCGCCACCAGTTGAGCTTTGTAGGTCAGAGGGTTGCCGTCCATGTCCATCTTCACCTTGAAGATCCATTTGCATCCTATGGTCCTCACACCATTGATGGGATCAACCGGTTCCCAGACTCGGTTGTCCGACATGGATTGCATTTCCTCCCTCATGGCTCCCAGCCATAACTCGGAGTCGGGCCCATCCACGACTTCTTGAAAGGTGGTTGGATCATCGTGATCCACCATGACTTCATTGTCACCTCCGGATACCATATCTTGGAGGTGGAAGATTGACCCTTTCAAATCGCCTTGGACCTTCCGGAATTGTAACAGGAATTGGTTCTCACTCTACGACAATCTCTGGCTCCTTTCTACTGGGTTGTCAATTGGTTTAGACAGATCTGTACCATCCTGAATTTCTTCGAGATGCACAGTCCTCCTAATGACGTCTTTGGAAACAAAACTTCTTTTCCATAAAGACCCCACCCCAAGCGACGAACACCATGTTCTCACTGGGATTGTAGAAATAGTATCCCCTTGTTGCTTTGGGATACCACACGAAGGTGCATATCTCAGATCTTGGTTCGAGCTTAGTCGAAACCAAATGTTTCACATAAGCCTCGCAACCACAAATCTTTAGGAAGGACAAAGCGGGCATCATCCCGTACCATTTTTTAAAATGGTGTCCCTTCCACACCATTCGTCGAAGCCCGATTCACTATTAATGCGGTCGTCTCTAAAGCAAAACCCCTAAAAGAGATTGGGAGATCAGTCCAACTAATCATGGAACAGACCATTGTCTAACAATGTCCGATTTCTCCGTTTGGCTACACCTTTCAACTACAGTGACCTAGGAGGAGTCCATTCCAAAAGGATCCCATTCTCTTTTAGATGATCTAATAACTCTGTGGTCAAGTATTTTCCACCTCGATCCAATCGAAGTGCCTTAATACCTTTGTCGAGCTGGTTATCTACTATAGTCTTAAACTCTTTGAATTTATCAAAAGCTTCAGACTTATGTCTCACCGAATAGACATAACCATATTTACTGTAATCATCAGTAAATGTGATAAAGTAGCTAAAACCCCTCCTGGCAAGTGAACTTATTGGTCTAAACACATTCGAGTGTATAAGCCCCAATAATTCACCCGCCCTTTCATCGCGATCGATAAAGGGCACTTTAGTCATTTTTCCCATCAAACAAACCTTGCACCTATCGATCGAATGGAATTCGAATGAACCTGAAAGCCCGCACTTCTGAAGTGCTGATAGGCGCTTCTTGTTTATGCGACCCAAATGACAGTGCCATAACAGAGTTAGGTTTAAATCGTTGGATTTAGACCTCTTGGTATTAACGGAATATATAGAACTTGAGGCATTGTTACCCATATCTAATATGTACAATCCTCCAACCATGTCAGTACTGGTATAAAACATATCATTGCATAGAACATTGAAAACTCCATTTCCAATATTAACATTATATCCTTCCTTGTCAAACACGGATACAGATATAACATTCCTACTAAAAGTAGGTATGCAATATACATTATACAATACTAAGACAAGGCCTCTTGGCAAAGCAAGACTTGTGGATCCTACAGTAGTTGCCACAACTCTGAGGTCCATTTCGTGCTTTCCAAATCTCTCCTACTTTCAGCCACCATATATTAGTGCATGTGTGAGATTCAGACATGGTATCTAATACCCATGAATCTTTGGAAGTATAGAGATGTAGCTCTATAGAGTTAATATCGATTGAAGGCACGGTCCCACCGCCCTTCCTTAGATCATCCAGGTTTCCTGATGAAGGCGCAGTCTTACTGCCCTTCTTCAGATCATCCAGGCTATTTGATGAAGGCGCAGTCCCACTGCCCTTCTTCAGATCAGCCGTGAACTTCCTGTAATCCCGGTTCCAATGACCAGGCTGTTGGCAGTAGAAGCAGACATTCTCAGGTGTCTCATCTTTCCTGCCAAGTGCGAATGGGCCCAGCCCATGCCACTTCCAATTCCCTTGTTGACCATCAGAATATCCTTGGATCCCAGTTCCCTGAGATATTCTTCTCAGCAGTTAATGACACTTCATGTAACTCTGATATGGTCTTAGAGACAGCCTTGTCAAGGACATATTCTTTGCGTTCAGACTTGAGGACTATCCTCAAAATTCTGTACCAGTCCAAATAGTTTGTCCCATTTAGCTTGACCCTGTCAAGAATGGTTTTTAATGACAAACTATTAATGTTCGCTGAATTTGCCATTTGATCTACAACAGATAAAATTCAATCAGTAAACTGAATAAATTTTATGAAGATCAAGCTTAAACACCAACAATCGATTCTAAACCTTTAGAATCTGAAACCAAGATCCTTGATTCACTCGATTAAGCTGAACTAATGCTCACCACTTAATCGAGCTATGTAGGTAGGACTCCATCCAATCACATCCAATGTGACTCTTGGCTAGGGTATGCACTTATGTACACGTCTTACCCTATCTGTTACCCTAGCTCAACCTCAGGCTGAGAATCGTAGTCGGGTCCACCAATTTTCAACTATGGCCCGTCACTATGTAGGTGCTCCGCTAATGCGCACGACACCCACATATGTCGTCCAAACCTACTACCCCGCTTTCCCATGGATGCTCCGCTAATGCGCACGACACCCATAGGACAGGGAGGTAGTAAGGTGTTGATCATTGGGAGGTATCGGACATGACCCGTTTTTACTTGTCCGGTTGTGTTTAAAACTTTGACACATCCTAGATGCGATGAGCACATCAACTACATTCCAAATGAAATGATGCCTCAAATTACATCCAATGTAATTCTTCCTTCGAACCCGTCAACTACATCCAATGTAATGACGATTCTAAGGGCTCACACACAAGGATTAAAATTCCAATTTTATCTTTGCATGTGAGGTGATACGCTCGGTAAATAAAGTTAAGCATGCAATTCTAAAACACATAGAATTAATCATGCATAAACTAAACCAAGCATAAAGCGATAAATGTGCACATAATAGCCCCCTAAACTAACTCCCACTAGCTTCTTGAGCTCCACCGACTCCAAGCCGATGCCAACACCCGAAAAGCCACCAAATGACCTTTTCGCCCTTTCTTCGTCTTGATTAAAATATTACAATTTAATACACGACTCGCAGGTCGGGAATAAATAAATATAACAAACAAGTGGTTCGACGACCACACCTTGAAAGAATAATTACACGCTAACACTAACGGCTCGCAGGCCGTGAAAAGCGATAAATAATTAAATTGAGCTCGGGGCTATTATGTACACCATGCCAACATCACATCACACATCGTGTTATCAAACAAGCATGTTATCAAACATCATGTGATTTTCCGGTTTTAATTAATAGCCAAGTTTCGAAATTTTTTTTTTTGATGCTCGGTTTATCGAAACCGTTCAAAAATGAAACTTTTGAACATTTGATCTTCGAGTTCGTCATGACGGTTCCAAACTCGTCATAACTAACAAAACGGTTTAGCCTTGGCATATCAACCATCCAATGGTCATGCTTGGCCTAGCTCCGTCCAACGGATCCCCGTTCGGTCTCGGTTTCGGCTCCCCGAGAGTCCCGCTCCCGAGACCCGAAAAATCAAACTTTTTTCAAAATTTCCAGATTTGAAATAATTTTCAAAAATTCATTTTACATGCATTAAATCCATAAACAATAATTTAAAACATGTTATCAATCAATTTAGCAAAACAACATGCCAAAAACGAAACTTTCAAGCAAAACCGAAACTTTGAACACCGTCTTGTGAATCCCGAAGGTAGCACGGCTCTGATACCACTGTTGGGTCTCGAGGTAGGGTTGGAGATGAACCAACTCGCAGCGGAAAATCAATGAAAACCAAGAGACGATTAAAACCATGAAACAACTAACAAAGAATGGATTCACAAGAGAAAAATTCAGCACTAGTTCTTACCAAAACAAGAACACCGGTTAACGAATGATTGGCTTGAGTCTCCAAGACGCCTACGTATCCACATGGGAATCAAAGCCACGTAGTTCTTCTCTTTGAGGACTCAAGAACACAAACATGGAGGTGGAAACTAGCCAAACCCGAAATGGCCATGGAAGAGGGAGAGAAAATGTGTTTCCTATTCTTGTCTTGTGTTTGTTATGTTGAAAAAAGATGACTTAAACATAACAAAACTCATACTTGTCCAACTAAAGGCATGGGACAAGTATGGTGTCAAGTAAGGTGTAAATAAGACAAGTATGGCAAGACAAGATTGGGTTAGGTGGTGAATCACCAACACCTTAATCCTTGTCTTGCTTACTTAGTACTAATTAATCAAGACTTGATTAATTAGTTCCATGGGCCTTGGTTGCATGGGCCTTTCATGGGCCTCTTCGAACATGGCCCGTGGCCATTTCTAACGAGGTCCCGTGATTCGCTCATCGCCTCCAAGCCTTCCATACCGGAAATGTCCAACATTATCCGACGCGATCAATCCCAAGACTCCAAGCCTTGTCTCGATCTGTGAAGTCCTATTCACTTACGGGCACATGACCCAAAACCCAGTTTTGGTCATGTCCCGAGACAACTCCCTTTTGGCCATTCTCCATAAATGTGTCAATGAGTTTCATCCTCCGGTGTGACCCTTAGGTTTATGCATGTCAATAGATCAACGTAAAATCCCATTTTACTTGATCCTATTTAAGTGGCAACTAACGAGACTTTAGTATTGCCTGACACTACATAACGAATCGACCCTGTCGATTCTAACCTTTCCGTCGTCCCTGTCATTATCCTTTTATCTCCGATATCCTGATTGAGATAAGGCATAGAGCCGTCATCCTTATTATTCTCAATCACCGTTCCTTGATATGTGAGATGACTGAAGATATGATACCCAGTATCATGTGCATGGCCATGCTATTCTTCCAGTCACTCTCGATCAAGTGGCCGAGAACCGATATCTTTCCCATACCTTAGTATGAGGGATAAATCCCTTAGCCGTCTTTCGTGTCACTCATGTAGCCCGTCCCCAAGCCAATCCTGGCCGTTATGGAAGCCCTGTTACGGACAACGTTAGGCTCAGGTCAAACTCAGTTGTTGACTACATAGCGATCACAAAGACTCCTTGGTCTAAGGATACATGACAAGCTACAACACTGAATATGTTCATGACTTAATCTATGGCACATATTCAGGGCGGGTCGTCCAATATCATGTCCCACATGATATCTATGATCAGACTCCGGAATCCCATTCCAATGACTAACAGAACGTAAGCCATAAAGAGCCATCTTTCATACTAGTCGCTTCTAGTGGAGCTTTGTTGACTAGGGACCCATCGAGTGTGATCTATCTCGATCTATGGTTCTATTCGCATGGTGGGCATAGATCAGAGCACACATCGATATATTACTCCAACACATAAGTAATATAAAGCCGCTTTAATTTTATTGCTAACGATGATATATACATTTGGACATTTAGGATTGAACTACGGGCACTAAGACTAACAGACACAGCAGCTATCATATTCTCCATTACACTATCGACGATGCTTATCAGGGATAGATGGTATTGGTAGGGGTGCAAAGATGAGATATTCCGGGTGAGGGTGGATTATAGACATATTCAAAGAAATAATGGGAGTTGGGTGCAGACGGATGGGAATGTTTTTTTAGAGAAGGGTATGGGCATTGGAGACCCCTATAAAGGTTAAACATCTTGCGTGGAGAATACTGACATGGTCCCTTCCTACTAATAGTAATCTCTACGCGAGATTTGTCCTGGTGAACTCGGGTTTCTCTTTGTGTGGTAGACAATAAACAGAGGAACATTTACTATTCTAATATGGTGAGGTAATCAAGTTATGGGATAAGCTTGGTTTGATGGTTCAGGGGATTGATATAACCCCGAGGAATTGTAGGAGAATGCTTGGAGCTTTGGACGGGTTGGTTTGGTTGAAAAAGTTGATACAATTTGGTGGGAGGATGGAAAGCTTGGAACGATATGGTGTGGAATAACAAAAGCTGAGGGCCAAAGGAGATTTGGACATCAACAACTCGGTTGTTGCGGGATTGGGAAAAGGCAAGGCACGACCCAAAGAAGCAGGCGGTTCAGGGAGGGGCCTCGGCTAGGGTGTCCACATGGCTAAAGCCAAGCGTGGGACAATTTAAAATTAATATAAATGGGGCGATTTTTAGTCGAGGCTGGGGTGGATGAGGAATGTTATGTCGGGGTCAATCGAGTATGGCTTCTAATGCATGATGCATCATATTCCTGGGGTAGCAGCATCTGGAGTTGATTCAGCAATTGACCCTGAACGAGGCGCTGACTTGGATCAATGAGGCAGAATGGTAGTCAGGGTGGTGGAATCGGACTGCTTGAGTGTGGTCCAGGCGATAAACAGAGTGGGTCATATGTTATCGCCTTTCGGGTTGATTGTCTCGGAGTGCAAAGCAAAGCTGAAGGTCTTATTAGGCTTTCAATTGAATCATGTTAGAAGAGAGGAAAATAAAACAGCTCACGTCTTGGTTTGTCATGCTGATAACTACAGTACCATAGACTAGCATATTACTGAAATTCCTACAGTTTTACATGATGTATTAACTGCTGATTTGTTGAATTAATACAAGTACTCCATTTTCGAAAAATATATATTACGTAAAAATGATAGTAATAATAATAATAATAATAATAATATAAATATTAATAAAATAAAATCAAATCTATTTTTAGTATTAATATTATATTCAAATCATATATTAATTTATTTCATCAATTAAGAAATCAAATTACCGATCATGAATTAAGAAATATTATATTATAATATTGTCAATTAAAATGATTGAATTAAACAAAATACAAAAGTTGTCTAAAAACCAATATCCATCGCTTTTACAATTAAAAAAATGCTCTTTCGGAAGTTGTCGGCCCTAGGGCATCCGCAAACATACCGCCGCCAACAACCACCTCAATAGTGCATCAAACGACGACTGCATCTGAACCACCACACCCCCACCGACGTCGTCCATCCCTGGTCATGTCATGTCATCCCGCGCAAGCGGACCTGCTTTCATCCGTGCATGATCTCTCCTAGGGGATGCCAACCATTGGACATCTCCAAAACCTCTAGTTCCCTCCGCTCCAACCATCATCAGGTCGAGCGTGGGTGGCCCGCTCAGGCACAAGCATACGTCGTCGAAACACCTTACAACCTGTGGTATTTTGTACTCCCCCTTTGAATGCTACTGAGCACCGCTAGGAGGAGCCGACGACATCGCCTCAACCCTTTGTCGTAAGGGATGTCATTATTATCCCTCAACCACCACACCAGAAACCCCCATATCCCTAACTTTTCCGGGCCAACGACCTATTGTTCCACATAGGACACATACCTCTTAGATTAGACACTAGGGATCCCACACAACTGCCACAAATGAAGTTGGAATCATGGATCCGGGACAACCGTATCCCCAACTTCCACTCCTCTCCGGAACCTCCCCCGTCTTTAGGATACCCATACCGAGGAGTCCCTATTCCCTATCTATCGCCAACACGCCAGGGCATGATAGACAAAGATCCCCGCGACACTCCTCTTGGCTTAGAAATGTAAAACCTACAACGACTACCAAGCACACAGAGAACATAATTGCCTGGAATTGTCAGAGAGTAGTAGTCGATATGCACCGGTAGCATCTGAAGATCCTCATTAACGCGCACCACCCACATGTCCTTTTCCTCTCAGAAACAATACTGACGACACCAGATACTGCCATCCTCAAACAAAACCTAAGCTTTTGGGATTGGATTTGGGTTCCACACCTCACGGGGCATAAGGGCGACCTGGCCCTTTTTTGAGGATCGGACGACCAAGTGGATGTTTGGGATATTGACCATCGGTACATTGATGCCTTGATCATCCTAGGGAGGGACCCTTTCCGTTTGATTGGGATATTTGGAAAGTCGAACCGGAACCAATGTCATCACATGTGGACAAAGATGCGGCACCTAGGGAAATAAGATAGGTGTCGATGGATCCTCATGGGGGATTCTAACTCCATTTTGGCACAAGAGAAAACTAGGGTGGACAGCCTTATCCACGGGATCTCATCATAGACTTCCAAAAGCTCATTGAGGTCTTGGATATGCCATTGGAAGGACACTTTTTCACATGGTTTCGAGGACGTACAAAAGGTACCAAGACAAATTGGACCGAGCCCTGATCTTGGGGGATCTGGCACGGTAAGTCCCGCCTCCTCGACTACTAAATAAGGGAACTGCTACATCAGACCATTATTCTATCCTCTTCATCCTAGCACCACAAAACCGTACACCCCGGACGGTGAAGTTCAGATTTTAGTCAAATTGGACGAAGGAACCATAATGTGGTATCCTTGCCAAAGGAGCATGAGAGGGTCCAACAACATATGATATTGGAAATACGACTACCCATGTAGGAGAGGCTATCCAAGTTTTGGGACGGGATGTAAATTGAGGTACATTACAACAAATCAAATGGTGCCAACGTCAGATTTCCACATTAAATGGACGTATGGACAGAGAAGGATTAAACCGTAAGGAGTCCTTTCAAATTCAGTATGAGACAACTTTTGCACAAAACGACGCCTTTTGCTAGAAACGTGTCAAGCATCATTGGCTCATAGAGGGAGATAGGAAAACGAAGTTCTTCCATGTAGCGGCCTCGTTTCAGCGTCAGATAAACCAATTTTTCTTCTTACAAGACGACTAAGGTCAAACGGTCACATGGGAATTGGGAATGGACGTCCTCCAATCGACATACTTCAAGCAACTTTTCACTACCTTTGAGGCCTCTCTTCGAAACATGAATCTCTGTATTTGAGCTAAGGTCACGAATTTCAAGAACCAACTGTTAACGGTGACCGTAATTGAGGATGAAGTCACCCAAGAAGTATTCCAAATGGGACCAGATAAGGCACCAGGTCCGGATGGACTAAACACAAAATTCTACGAACATTACTGGCCCACGTTGGCACCATCAGTCACGACCTTCATTTAGAAAATCATAGGGGGTGGGGACCTATAGGAGGAAATCAATGATACCATAATATTCCTCATTCCAAAAATCTTTGGCCCGAAATTGGTTACAGACTTTCGCCAATTCATATGTGTAACATTATCTTCCGCATCCACTTAGAGGTACTGGAAAATCGGCTTAAATGGTTTCTTCCAAATATAATATCCCCTACTCAAGGAGTTTTCGTCCTAGTCGGTCTATCCAAGATACCATATTTTTATCTTTCAAGGTGATCAACTACCTCCGGTAAACAAACAAGGGGTTATAGGATTCATGGCCCTCAAATTAGATATGAGTAAAGTATATGACAGTGTGGAGTTTCCATTCATCACAACAATTATGCAAAAATTAGGATTCTCTAAGCAATGGACAACGTTGATGATGGTCTGCATGAGAACGGTCTCTTATCAAATAGCGTCCAAAGGAAACACAATGGACCTTATCATTCCAACAAGGGGAATCTGACAAGAAGAACCTCTATCACCATATAGGTTCCTCTTTTGTATTGAAGGCCTATCCGCCTCATCGAATAAGCTCAAAGGGGAGGCCAACTACATAAGTGTTGGGTAGCGAGGGGAGCCCCCTTTATTACCCATATGTTTTTTTTCCAGATGATTGCTACATATTCTACAACGCGACAGCCAAGAAAGCACACAGGTACGAGGCCTGATAACCACTTTTGGTGCCTGGTCGGGCCAAGTCCTTAGCTCCCAAAAATCGTCCGTGTTCTTCAGTACCAACATGGATTTGCAGACCCACCAAGCTTTCTCTGGAATTCTCAATATTCTTGAAACTACAGAGGCATCTATTTATCTGGGCATACGCAACATGGTTGGACAAAACAAGACACGTAGCCTGGCCTACCTGTGAGAGAAAGTTATTAAGTGTGTCCGCTCATGGGATGGTAAACTCCTCTCTCTAGTAGGTAGAGAGGTTATGATATGATCCATCCTAACCTCTCTACCCACGTATGTCATGTCTATATTCAGAGTTCTCTTGTTTATAATAGACAAGATCCATTTGGCCTTATCTCGATTCTGGTGAGGAGCACCAACGGACAAGAAACGACCAATTATCTGGCAGGATTGACACAAGCTATGCCAACCAAAAGAAACTGGTGGGATGGCGTTTCGGGGTCTTCAGGATGTGAATACAGGGCTCGTTGGTAAACAGGCATGTAACCTAATTACTCAGCCTCAATCTCTAGTAACCCGTTTAATAAAAGCTTGATATATCTGTAGTGCGAGTTCTAAACGGTCGTTAGGGGATCAAACCCCACTTATATATGGACAAGTATTCGGGACACCTAGACACTGATCGGATCTGGAATGTGTCACACAATAGGAAACGCTCAAACCACCCATATAATTCATACACCTTGGATGACCACACCAGACCCGTATATCCACACATCTTCCCTAGAATTTATGGGGCTCATGGTAGAATGCCTCAATCTCGCAGCTCCCCGTAGGTGGAAGGCTCCCCCACATAATGGAAACCTTTTCTCCCGATATTGTGCGGCCATCCCACTATCTACCACTTGAGCCAAATACACATAGTATTAGGCCGATCACTCTAGAGGGAAATATTCTACACAGGTAGGATATTGAACCCTACAACCAAGGACGACTACCACTCCAGATGACCCTCGTTTTGGCCAGCTATTTGGAACCTCAAAGTCCAACCATGGATACGCATATTCATCTGGCGTGTCCTCTCAAGTACTCTACAAGTGGTGGCCAACCTATGCAGACGTTTTGTCCCAATGTCACCATTTAACCCTATTTGTTGTCAATAACTAGAGACAACGGAACATCTCTTCCTTCATTTCCAAATTGCCAAAGATTGATGAGCAAAGAGAGGTGGAAGATCATCAATACCCTAGACAACCACGTTTACTTCATGGTCGACCCAATGGGTACAACAAAACACTTCATATCGCACAATGGAAATCTTCATTGGGCTCTAGGAAATTTGGAAAGCAAGAAATAACTAGGTCTGGAACGAAGTCCAACATTCCCCAGTGACGCTGTCTATCCAAGCAAAGGGACAGACCCGTATATGGAGGCATTCGCGATCATAAATTGTTTGTGGCTTTAGCTAAACCGATGAAAATAAGGTTTGTCAAAAAACAGAGGCATGTTTGGGTTTCGAAACACCGTTCTCCACTGAAGGAGACCACATCAAAAATTGTAGTTAAAGGGGAACCGGTTGATGGTTTGAGGAACATGGCCTTGTCAAGAATTCTGGTCCTAGCTAAAGAAAATCCCAACACCATGTTTTTCCATGCCGTGATAGGCTCCCAAGGTTTAGGTGACATTACGCTTTGAGATTTTGGTAGCTGTATTTTTCTCCTAACAGTTCAGAATCCGACCCTCAAAGATGCTCGAGAACCGTCTGATTGGGAATAAGTGTTCCTTGGTTTGAGGATATTAGTAACTCAGGCGCTTTGGCTACCATTGGAGGTTTCTTTCAATGGATAGCACTAGACGATTTACCGTTTTAGGGTCAAATATCTACAAATGTCAAGAAGATTGGAGAAAAGTTGGGAATGGTCTTAAAAGTTCTTTGTGATACTGATCATCTCACAATGTCGTTCGACAAAGCTTTTGTTCCGGTTCATCGAAATTCTAAACTTGAAAGGACCAATCTGGTTTTTTCACTGGGAACTTCTTCTTTTGATATTTCGGTAGAAATAGTGAGATCGGAGCTTGTGCCGGAAGTTAGCTCGTCGACAGAAGATGTTTCAAAATCTGCTCACGAGAGGGATTGTAATCCTCCAGAAGATTAGGGAGGGAATTAAAATTTGGATCGCGATCCCGATCTCTTAGATCATAATCCAAATTTGAATTGATTTTCTCATGTAGATCCTACTCAATCCTTGGGTTCGGATTATGTTTCCTCTTCAGCATCCAAAGAGATCCTATTGGTCAAGTACTCTACTAAAAATATGGTTGTTTTGTTATCTACAGCCCCACCCTATATTGACAACAGTTTGTGTGTGAAGCAAGATTCTCCAAATTTTACTAAACTGAGAAGAAAAAAAAGGCAAAGGCAAATCATCAACATCAGTTATCTATCACACACCTGTCAAAAATGTGTCATCTCCATTCTTACAGACGGGTAAGAAGGAATGATTGGGAATATGTTAAATCATTGGGTGCAAAAGCATTGGCTTCAGTGGATCTAGTTTTGGAACAATTTAATGCTCTCGATTTATAGGTTCCGAAGAAGGTCGATTTTGGCGATGATGATTCTCATGACTACGAAGATTTGTGTGATCAAGAGGGTCTGGCCTCCATAGATGATCCCTCTCTTCTCTTAAATTGATTAATAAGACTCCTCTCACGAAATGTGAGAGGAACAAACTCCTCATAAAATAAAGAGTATCAAGGGAGTGATTCTAAACCAGCGTCTAGATTGTGTGAGTCTTCAAGAATCAAAGAGGGAGGAGGTATCTCAGGTATTTCTCAAAAGATATGGTTCTAATGGTGACTGGGATTTCGTTTTTATCCCTTCTAATGGAGCTTCAGGTGGCCTGGTCACGTTATGGAAAAGCTCTTACCTCTATTTTATTTCTATTATAAAACTTCCAAATGTTATTTTTTGGTCCAGTACTATTGGAGCTTCTCAGACTTCAATTTTGATAGTCAACGTCTATGGTCCTTCAAATTCTTCAGACATATTGGAACTATGGAACACAATTATTTCCTATATAGATCAATTAGGAGAACATTTTTTGATGTGAGGTGATTTTAATTTGGCCTTGATGCCCGAGGAGAGACGGAACTCAGATTTCTCATAACAAGATAGCTTGTGTTTTCATGACTGGTTAAAATTTCCTTGTCAGATATGTTGTGCAAATGCAGCAAGAGAATGTTTGAAGATTCCGAGCACATTTTTTACATTGTTTGGACTCTTGGCTGTTTTGGTCGAAGGTGCAAGTCTAGTGGACTACCTTTTGGACAATGTCGGCCACATTCATAGAGCTTCTTTTCCCCTGGTTCGACATGGGAAATGGGCGTTGGAGGAAGAACTGGATATACATATGTTATTTGGGTTTTTTGCTGCTTTGGTCCGGACGCAATGCTCTGGTTTTCTGTTGAAAATCTCTTCCGATTTAGGAATCATTTTTTACCCTGCAACAACATTTTTTTGGCCTGATGAGGACTGCAAGAAAGCTCAAGTCTAGTTCGACTTTCATTTAGTGGCAAGAAGATCCAAGATTATGTTTGATTTGATTCTTTTTTGCCTTGTTTTATTTGGTTTCTTGCTCGTTAAGAAACGGTTTTTATTTTTCTTTTGTATAGGATTGAGCTGTCACTCTTCTCTCTTCCTTGTATTTTCTTTTAATACTTGGAATAAAATTAAAGCTCGTCTATCAAAATAAAAATGGCTCTGGCTCTGGCTCAGGTCCGTCAATGGAATCGGGTTATCACCTGCACTGATGCACTTAGTATAGTGACCCTCAGTAAGTTGTCTACGATGCCCCTCTCCCCAATAGCCAGTATTATCCAGGACATTCATGTCCTACTTTCTTTAATCGGGGATTCTAATTTCGATTTTGTGAAAAGATCAGTTCACAAAGTCGCTCACTGGTTAGCCAAGGAGGCTCGTTCTATGTTTGTTCTTACGAGGCATTGAAGATAACTCCCAACTACCTTAAATTGTATCCACCTCAAGGACAATTAATAAAGTCTCTCTATATGCTAAAACAATAATACAAAATCTTAATTTGAAATCTTAAATTAAAAGTATCCTAAATTACCTAGTCTTTCTTAGAAAAATATTTAATTACCTATCTTTGATTAATTAATAAATAAACACGGCACATGGTGATTCTGTATAAGATGGCATGACTGAATAAACACCATGTCTACGTCAATGAAACTGTCGACGATCTATTTTAGCTCATACTTTTGGCTCATAATAAATGCGGATTAGATCCCTGATTGGAGATTTGACCTAGTTTTGGGATAAAAAAAAAAGGAATTTAAGTGTTATATACCCACATTGTATGCACTAAGAGTCCTGAGAACCCATCCAACTTCTTCATTTGACAAATAGACATATAAGATAGAAAGATGATAAAAGTTATAGTTGTTTACTTTAAATATGAAACACCGCATATATGTAAGTGAGTGGGAGTATTTTGGAAAAAGTTGTTGATAGTTTACTACTATGTGTTTTTATCACCTGGATGTACAACATATATCACCAAAATACCACAAATTTTTAACACTTGGATGTACAACATTTATCACCAAAATATATTAAATTTATCACCCGGATGCACAACATTTATCACCAAAATACATTAAGTTAATCACCCAGATGTACAACATTTTGTAGGATTACGTGTTTCGTAACACAACGAAAAAAAGTAGTAATCATATTCAAACCTAGAATCACATGCATCAGGAAAACTAATCTAAACATGTATTTAAAGTGATTGCCTGGATGATGAGCAACATATGATACTTGAGTTTACTGGTTCAAGATTAAGACCTTTGAGCTAGAAAAGAGGAAAACTTATTTTGACTAGAAAGTGAAAATAAGGTTCCTTTAGGTTTTCTAAAAATATTTCCTTATTTTAAAAGGACTTGGTTTTTGGAAAACCAAAAACCTATAAATGCAAGGTCATATGACCGAAAATCCGAAGCACTATCATAATGATATTCACCACTATATTGAGAGAAAAGTGATAATTGTTCAAAAAATCTAGCAAGCTCAAAGTTGTGGGAATTGATTTGTTCATGTGGATACCACTAGAGAGTGGACTTCGTTGAGGACGCCTTGAAATATCTGCATCAGAGTGAAGGTCCCAAAATCTCAGTATTGAAGTAAAGAGAAGATTGGTTACAAGAGGTAAACCAATCTATACTATATTTGTATTTTTCAATATACAATTTATCAAGTTAAAGATTATGTATTAAAAAAAAATTCCGCTACGATTTCGAAACCATAATCCTTCACATAGACCTCGATTCCATTGTGTAGACCAATGAAAAAACTTTGAATGTACCAAAATTTTATTATGTTCTTTTAATACACTAGGATAATACATATGGATGTTTGTAACGTTTTATGAATATTTCAGACAATATCTGTACATTTCGAGTTGTGACTAGTTGAACCCTGAAATCCGAATAAAATTTAAAATAAAATAAAAAAGTGGAACATACATGAGATAATGGTGCACTATTTTTTTTTGCAACACTATGCTCTTACTGAGGAGACACTATCTTTAAATGTAGTGTCTATCAAGTGAACTCACTTAACAGATACTACATTTAAAATTACAATTTAAACGTCATAATATCTTAAGTGAGTCCATTTGGAAGACGCTACATTAAAGGTAACGTCTCCTAAGAGGGGGCATAATCTTAAAAAAAAACATTCACCTTAGTGAGTCTAGTTAAGTGAAGTCGATTAACACCCAAACACGAGGAGAGGACAAATCTAATAGAAACCTCTCTTATCCTAAAAACGGTGAGAACTTATCCTAGCCACACACTCCTAAAATCCAACATTCACCATGATACCACATCATCACCCCAATCTCATCCTAAATACACGCTACTTTCATCTTTTCTCACACAAGTAAGGGCATAATTGTAATAGCATGGTGCCATGTGGGCAAATGACTATTTTTCTTAACAAATTCACTAATTTAATCATTCTCGATTCGTTTGAACTACGATTAGCTTCAAACTTGTATCAATATTTTTATTTTTCCTAGGGTTATCCAATAAAGTAGGATATTGAATATATTTTGAAGCACGAAAATAAAAAGTTATATTTGGAGTGATAAAAATAATGTTGATTGTTGATAAATCTTCACTAATACATTTTTTATATCAGGATGATCAAATTAGTGCTAAACGTTGATAAAAAAATGTATTGAAGTGATAAAAAAACAAGTGATGAGGTGATAAAAATCATGTTCAATTTTATTAATAAGGGTGATAAATTAGAGTTTAGTGTTGATAAATCCAGTGTTCAGTGTTGATAAAAAAAACATGTGATAGGGTGATTAAACACATGTAATATAGTGATAAGCCTATTGTTGATAAAAACTAGTGTTCATACAAACCACGTGATAAACTGATAAACATCATGTTCAGTTTTGAAAAATGAGGTGATAAAACTAGTGTTCCGTGTTGATAAAACAAGTGTAAAGTGTTGATAAAAATTACCCAAAATAATATATCTTTCCGTGCTTCAAAATATATTCTTCACTGATCTTGATAGAAAGCTCTTGAAAAAATAAGAATATTGGTGAAAGTTTGATGTCAATTGGAGTTCAAACGAAACAGAAATGATTAATTTAGTGAATTGGTAAAAACAAATATGATAGTTTTAGGGGAAACCATGGGTCCTAACTTGTTTTGAGCTTTGTTTTGGCGATCTTAACTGAGCTTAACCTTTTTTTGCACTCCCCAACTATGACCTTTCCTTTTTTTCCACGGACTAATATTTCCCGTCTGAATAAATGTTGCCGTTAGTTTTGGATGGGTAAAGCCCAAAATGCTCTTAGCAAAAAATGTTAGTCCGTGCAAAAAAACGGAAAGGTCATAGTTGGGAAGTGCAAAAAAAAAAATTTAAGCCAAACTTAAGGATATTGACTTTTGCTTAGGGCATTTTGGGCTTTTCCCATCCAAAACTAACGAGAACGTTTATTTAGACGGAAAATGTTAGTCCGTGCAAAAAATGGAAAGGTCATAGTTGGGAAGTGTAAAAAAAGGTCAAGCCCGATTAGGATCGCCAAAACAAAGATCAAAGCAAGTTAGGTCCCATGGTTACCCCATAGTTTTATTAAAAAGCTCATACCACTTACCAAAAAATGTTGTGTTTTTGCAGCCAACAAGTCAATTGCACCTCATCCATCCATTTATGAAATGAGTGGTTTGGATGGATTCACATAGTTTTAGGTTAAGGGTGAGTTTCTATTTGATTTCTTCTCTTGTATATCCAAAAACGTCTTTGTATCGTCACATGAACGATGTTATGTTCTGAGGATAAATCTAATAGAAACTCCTCTTATTCTAAACACTATGAGAACCAATGTAAGCCATACACACCTAAGATCCAATATTCACCATGATGCCACATCATCACCCCAGTCGCACCCAAAATACACGCTATTTTCATCCTTTCTCACACAAGCAAGGGCATAATTGTAATAGAATGGTACAATGTGGACAAGTGCCCATTTTTTTCTTGGCCGATTCATTAATTTAATCATTCCTGATTCGTTTGAACTCTGATTAGCTTTAAACTTGCGCCAATATTTTTCTTTTTCCAATGGCTATCTATCAAGTAGTATATTGAATATATTTTGAAGCACAAAAATAAAAGGTCATATCAGAGTGATAAAAATAATGTGAGTGTTGATAAATCTTCACTAATAAATATTTTATATCGGAGTGATCAAATTAGAGCTAAATGTTGATAAATAAAACATGTACTGAGGTGATAAAACAACACGTGATGAGGTGATAAAAATATTGTTCACTTTTTGATAATAAGAGTGATGAACTAGAGTTTAGTGTTGCTAAAAAACATATGATAGGGAGATGAAAAACACAATTAATTTAGTGATAAACCGAGTGTTTAGTGTTGATAGATCTAGTGTTCAGTGTTCATAAAAAAAATGTGATGTGGTGTTAAAATGAAGTTCAATTTTGGAAAAATGAGGTGATAAAACTAGTGTTCAATGTTGATAAAACCAGTGTAAAGTGTTGATAAAAATTACCCCAGATGTAATATTTTTTTAAAAATATCAGCCACGAAATAATTTTGTTCTTTATTTCTTCAAAGTATATTCATGACTGATCTTAATCGAAAGCCCTTAAAAAAATAAAAATGTTGGCGCAAGTTTGAAGCCAATCGGAGTTCAAACGAAGCGGGAAAGATTAAATTTGTGAATGGGTAAAAAAAAGTAAGGGAAAACTACCAATACCTACCCAAAATCATGTCTATTTAACTGATGTTTACCCTGAAGTTTAAAGTTAACTGATGCATACCCTTAAGTTTCGAAAATGTAACTCAAAACCCCTATGTCAGCTAAAATGACGAAAATACCCTCAACTACACTTCAATAATTATGTTAAAAAATTATTTAAAAATTACTTTTGTTACATATATATATATATATATATTTACTTATTAAATGACTTCATTTTTATTTAAATCATTTATATTTTAAAAAAAGTTATTTAAAAAATTCACTAAGGGTATTTTCGTCATTTTAGCTGACATAGGGGTTTTGAGTTACATTTTCGAAACTTAAGGGTATGCATCAGTTAACTTTAAACTTCAGGGTAAACATCAGTTAAATGGGCATGGTTTTTGGTAGGTATTAGTAGTTTTCCCAAAAAGTAACGTGATAGTTTAACTAAAAAAACCCTACAACCTAACAAAGAGTGCTGTTATTTTGCAGTCAACAACTCAATTGCATCTCATCCATCCACCCACATAGGTACCCTAAAACTTTTATTTTTCATTTACAGTACCCGAACTCTTTTTTATGCCACCTCAGTACCCTAAATCTTCATTTTTTTTTAGTACCCACCGTTAACTTTCCATCCAATTTTGGACAGAAAGTCGTCATGTGCTTGGCACATGACCATGCTTTTTATAAATATACCCAAACTACCCTTATATACAATCTATATCAAACTCCTTCTTATATCCAGTTTTGCATCTGCATCCATCACAAACCCTAACCCCTCTCCACACCGTGTTCACCCTCTTCGGTCCTAATCCGTTGTCTCTCATCTCCGACGACGAGCTTCTATGACCAATCTTACCCATCTCCAGCCCTAATTCGTCTATCACTCATCTCCGACAACGAGCTCTCAGATCTCTCAGCTCCCACACATAAGATTCTCTCAGATCTTAGCACGCCCCTTCATCTTTCCCCACAGACCACATCTCTGAGCATTTGGAGAAACAGAGCGATAGATGGTGGTGGAGGAGCTCGGGCGGTGGATCTGGTCACGACGTCATGGTATTCGTTCCCGTTCGTGTTGTCAGATCCGACGCTGACGAGCTTCTGCTTTTGGTCTTCAACGTCGTGGACGATGGCTCACAGATTCCGTAGATGGAGTTCGTGGCTGGGTTGGGATTTTGACACAAGCTCTTCTTCTGCTACCTTGACTTCAAGGAGTCTCATAGTTTTGCACATCTGGGTTGAAAACTTAGGGAAAAAACTCGTCCCTTTTTCGAGTTAAATATGCAAAACCAATACAATATGCAGAATTTGATTGAGAAGAAATGTTGAAATTGTGTTGTTTTTGATTTTGTTCCTAATTTTCTTTTTTGCCTTTTCTAATAAATTAGTGGATGAGTTGGTGCTAAAGTTCTCATATTCTGGGTATGATGGTGTGTTGATTGTGAATGTCCAAATCTCACCGGAAAAGACGAACAAATTTTGTTTTCCTTATTTAAATCTCAATCTTTAAAATAAATAAAAATTGATTTCTAAAAAAATAAAAATAGAATTCTAAAAAAATAAACTTGTTTTTCAAAATTAAATTTGATTTTTTAAAAAAAATAACGTGTTTATTAAAATAAAAAGTAAATTTTAAGAAAATTAAAACTGAACTTTAAATAAAAATTGAATTTTAAAAAAATAAACATATTTTTTTATAAATAAAATATTTTTTTAAAACAATAATTAAATAAAACTGAATTTTTTAGAAAGAAATTGATATTTTAAAATTTAAAAGTGATTTTTATTATAAAAAATTGATTTTTATAAAATAAATATAATTTTTGAAAATGAATGACATGGGTTTGAAAATTTGATTGTTAACGAGGGATATTATGGTCATTTTACCTGTCATGGATGAAAAATCAGATGAAAAGTTAACTGCGGTACTAAAATGAAATAAATAAAGATTTAGTGTATTGAGGTGGCACAAAAAAGAGTTAGGGTACTTTAAATGAAAAATGAAAGTTTTAGGGTACTGATGTGGAATTATCCTTTTATAACATGGATGACTTGAATGGGTTCACACAGTTTTTAAGTTAAGGGTGAGTTTTTATTTGATTTATCCTCGCTATATTCTATCTAGCGTTTTGTAAGGCTTAAAACACAGTGTCTTTAGGGACACTCTTATGACAACTCTACCCTCGTGCAACAACTTCTCCCAAATTCTTAGAACTAGGCATTATATTTTTACCGAGGGAGATACCATAATAATGCCTCCCAAACTGTTTTCTACGACAATGTATGTTAAAAGTACGGTTACAATTATGATAGATTTTTGGGTAAATTACGTTGACATACCTTGTACTATACGAGTTTAACAGATAAATACCTCAAAGTTATTTTGTAACGAAAACATACCCCGAACTAACACTTAGTAACAACATCCCTCTTCCATCCATTTTTTCATCTATTTTTAGGGTTAGATTTAGGTTTGGAGAGAAATTTAGTTTTAGATTTAGGGTTGAAGTTTGTTTCGAAATTTCTGGAAAAAAAAAACAATAAATGGACGAAAAAATGGATGAAATGGGGGATGATGTTCCTAAGTATTTGTTTGGGGTATATTTTCGTTACAAAATAGCTTCAAGATATTTATATGTAAAAGACGTATAATACGAGTTACGTCAAAGTAATTTATCTTACATTTTTCACATGGTGTATATTGAAATTGTTGTTACAACTACAATAAATTTTTCAGTTGGAACAATTTAATACGTTTGAGAGATTTCCATGACGGGTAATAACTGCGTAGATAGACATATGGATACAACCAATCTATTTAGTCCTTTTTTGTTCAAAATTGAAATTATTTTAACCTCTAATCACATACATACTTTATTCATGTTAATCAATAAGTTATCAAACGCAAACTATTTGTAGTTAAGTTGTCACAGCAATATTAGACGAACACTTGCAGTTGGAAAAGATGGTCACAGTTATGTCATTAATTTGACATTTTAATCTAATGTTACTTAAGCATGTATGATAGAAGAGCTTGGCTCAGGGGTTTGGATGTTTACTATATAAGATAGTGGGACTCCAGAGAACACGTGTCGAGCAATGGGCGGGACGTGGGACGCTAGCCATGACATGTCCCGTGTTTTTGCGGGACGCGAAAAATCTATCCACAACGGGACGGCTCGCGTCCTGTATCCCGCAAACTGCAAAGACACGAGCCGGGACGCACCGTTGTTCCTGCTTTTATAGTTTTATATTTATTTGTTTAGAAGAGGTTTTTACCCGAACCTTTAATTATCCCTATTTATTAACTATATATATGTACATTATAGAATCTTCACTCTTGCGAAGAAACCAAAACACTATCAGTTGGCAAAGATGGTTACAGCTGAAGGTCAATCTGTCCCGTCGCCGGTGGTACCGTGGAAGACAAGGGTGGCGCTGTTCCTGGGGTCCACAATCACTGACTCCGTCCAGCGCAGTGACGGCACCGTGAACCGCCGCCTCCTCAACCTCCTCGACTTCAAAGCCTACCCGAACCCCAAACCCATCCACGGCGTCACCACCTCCGACGTCACCGTCGACCCCTCCCGCAACCTCTCGTTCCGCATCTTCACCCCCACCGACTCAACCGCCGCCACCCTCCCCGTCGTCGTCTTCTTCCACGGCGGAGGGTTCACCTTCCTCAGCGCCGCCTCCTACACCTACGACGCCGTCTGCCGCCGCCTCGCCAGGAGGCTCGGCGCGGTGGTCGTGTCGGTGGACTACCGCCTCACCCCGGAACACGGCTACCCTTGCCAATACGACGACGGGTTCGACGTCCTCAAGTTCCTGGACGGCAACGACGGCGCCCTCCCGGGGAAGGCGGATCTATCGCGGTGCTTCCTGGCCGGAGACAGCGCGGGCGCGAACATCGGGCACCACGTGACGGTGAGGGCGTGTAGGGGGGCGCTCCGGCGGGTGAGGATCCTGGGGCTGGTGTCGATCCAGCCGTTCTTCGGCGGGGAGGAGAGGACGGAGGCGGAGGTGAGGCTGGCGGGAGCGCCGCTGGTGTCGACGAAGAGGACGGATTGGCTGTGGAGGGTGTTTCTGCCGGAGGGGTCGAGCCGGGACCACGGGGCGGCGAATGTGAGCGGCCCCAATGCGGAGGACTTGTCGGCTGTGGAGTTTCCGGCGACGCTTGTGTTCGTGGGAGGATTCGACCCGTTACGGGATTGGCAGGTCCGGTACGCAGACTGGCTCAGGAAATCCGGGAAAAGGGTAGAGCTAATCGAGTATCCAAACATGGTCCATGCATTCTATGTGTTCCCCGAAATCCCAGAGTCTTCCCAATTAATCGGACAAGTTAAGGATTTTCTTGCCAAACAAATCTCTAATCTATGATTATTGTAAGCTATCCTTTTGATTCTATTTTAGTTGTACCGAGTTATGACAATAAAGTTCATTATTATTCCACGATTCAGCTCAACTAACATTATTATCTTAAATGTTTACAAAAGTAAGCTAAATGACCGATATGAAAATGAGTTTCCAACAATAAAACACTTAGGATAGGGTAGACAGATTGTCGGAAAAGTATTATGATGGACCGAATACTCTTTCAGGTTGCCCGAGTGCATCCTCCTCACATGAATGATAATGGTAGGGCTTCAAAACGCAAAATTGTTGACCTCCGAGCAAGTATGGAAGTACCTTGCTAGTTCTTGGTGGAACCTCTACCACCTTATGTCCAGAGAGGCGTTGAATCCGGCCGACCACCTCAGCTTCATTCAGCGAGACGAGGGTGCTTAAAGCCCCCCCACCACTTCAACTAACTTCCCTCTTGTTCGTGTGGAAATCAGATTTTATCATATGGGTCCCACCCGATCCGATTTCCTTCTTGGGTTCCCCCTTTACCCGGCCCGTCCCGGGTCAACCCACCCTCTATTTCAGATCGGGTATGGGCCTCCCCGCCCTACTTCGGGTCGGGTGGTAAGCTGTAGGAGTTGGACGACCCGCTGCCCATAGGCCTCGGCTCATTGAGTGTTGCTAAGGGCCCAATCCAAGAAGCCTTGTTTCCGTAGCCCTAGACAGACTTGTACCCTCACGCCGCCACCAAGGCTTCCTTCCCTTTAGTTCCTCTCATGTTCTGCCCAGAACACCAGAGGATTCCGACACCGACTTTGTGGCCACCTCTGGAAGATTACCCACATACACTATCAAAACCATCGGCAGAGTTCGACGTACAAACCTGCCCTTTTTTGACCTCCTTTCCCTCTAAAGAACGCTGGGATTCCTTGCTACATCGCCCTGGTGACGGAAAGCACTCGATCTTGCCGCTCCTACTCTATCGGAGATCGATGGCAGTTGATAGGGAGATCGATGACAGTGGATCTGGAGATCGACTTGTAGCCCGAGACAACAAGAGTAGAGATACCAGAGATGACGTCCTGAGCGACCTTGATCCCTGTCCATCGTTGCTCACGAATGGTGACGGCTGAAATTAGATGAAAGAGTTGCGGCCATATCTGCCGCCATTTTCACGAAACCCTAATTTTACGCTACTCTGAGTACTAGTATAGTCTAACAGATACAACTAATCATTAAAGTAACTGGTTAAAGTTTATAATATAAAACACATTTATTTAATGTATACAACAAGAGTGCGACTGTGTGGGTGGGTAGTGGCTTAATGGCATGTTGGAGTTTTGCTGTATAGCCTTTGATTAGCAGCAGTAGAGCAGTAATTGAGTTGGTGACAGGTTGAGGTTGAGCATTGCTAGCTCCGAATTCAACATAGCTACTTCATTGGTAAGAACGCAACCATAAGCCCCACTTCTGCTCGCAATTTCGTTTTTCTCATGCCTAGGACTAGGACAAAACCACCTACGATGAAAACAATAATACAACGGGGTCCTAGGCTAGCTACATGTATGAATTGGAATCATACTTCCCAAATAAGATTTGATATCGAATATTAATCAATTTTCATACTAAAACCGCCGTTAAGATTTTATTCCAGTTTAATACCCGTCATTAATTTTTCATCCATTTTAGGATGGAAAAACGTCATGTGCCTTGCACATGACCCTATCTTTTATAATAATACCAAAACTACCCTTAGGTAGTTTAAAAAAATTGAATTTTTGAAAAATAAAAATGATTTTTTATAAATAAAAACTGACTTTTAATTTTTATTTTCATATATAAATTAATTTTTAAATAAAAACTTTTTTTAAAACAATAAATTGATTTGTTTTTAAATTAAAATATAATTTTTATTAAAAAAACCTGATTTGTATATATATAAAAAATTAAATTCAATGGCAAATTTTTGAAAATTTGATGTAACATGAGGGGTATTTTGGACATTTTATGTTCATTGGATGGAAAGTTAACATCATTGGATGGAAAATCAGACGTTGGGTACTAAACTGGAATAAACAAAGATTTAGGGTACTAAAGTGGCACAAAAAACATTTAGGGTACTAAAAACGAAATCCGAAAGTTTTAGGGTACTAAAATGGAATTATCCCAAAATAAAATGTTGAAGGTAAAAAAAATTTGGCCACCGACTTTTGTTAGTAAAAACTAACAACAAAATACAAAATGCTCATCTTGTTCTTTTACATTTAAATGAGTAAAAAAAAATCGTCATTTCACTCTCCACTTAATAATCAAATGAGTCACATGACTTATACAATAAAATATTATGTCCATTTTTACTAACAAAAAAGCAATGTTCTAAAATCCCGATTAGACTCTGTTAGACGGGTTAGTCCATAAACGATAATAAACAGATAAAACTGAATCCAATATTATTAATGAACAGTTGAATCACATAAGTAACAATAATGTAAAAGCAATAATGTAAACACGATACGTAATCGATACAGTAACCTCAGTCGATACTCGAAAAGGTACTGGTATGTCGAGGCCTGCGAACCAGTTTCCTTAAGACTTTTTGTAGCCCCGTATGAGCAAGTCTCCCAAGATACAACTTAAACGAACTCGAAACTGTGTATGAGAAGTAGCGCCGAGTAGAAAGAAATTAGTTGTTTTGTTCTTGGAGAAGGAGAGAAATTGTGTAGGTAAATTTCGTATCTAGTTCGTCTCTACTACATGTCTAATTTTTTCCACTACGAATAGTGAACTAGAACAGAGCTTATATAGAAAAAGGGGAGAGAGCTTTTGGAAACAAGTTTATGGAAACACAATTTTCGGAACTATCAAATATTGGAAATATATATTTCCAGTAATTAATTATTAATTTTGAAATATTATAATATTAGGAAATTAAATAAATTTCTTAAATATTAAAAAAATCAAAATAATAAAAAAATTAGGAAATAATAAATTCTGAAATTTCCTTATTACATATCAATTTCCAAAACTGAAAAAGATATCAATTTCAGATTTTCTTAATTTGCATATTCTGAAATTGGAAATTAATTGTTGAGATTTCAATGCGGGCCGAAGCAAAACAAAGCTGACGCTACGGGCCCAATTCCGCTGCAGCATTCGTGTCTCGCACAAAGCCTTTCATCCAAGCAATTCAAACATGCTAGGAAGACAACACTATATAAACCCAATGAAAGTTTGGTAATCTTTCAATGTGGGACAACACAAGAATGATGTATTTTTCATTTGCAATTTTCTCAACCACTAAGTTCAACGGGTGATCTTTGAGGTTCAATTTCTCATTCACCTCTTGTCTGTTTAGACCTCATAATATCTCGTTGGAAATGTCTCACTTCCTAGAACACAAACTAATATTTCCATAATTCTAGGGTGAGCCAATCATATATATAATTGAGCGTCAAGTTGACCATTTCCATTTGTCTAAACTCACTTTTGTCCAACAGACTCCGCCCAGACGTCATTTCTTTTTGGCCGACCCGATTAATATCCGATTAATTTGATAAATCCCTGATTAATCCCCCTTTAGTCTCTGATTAATCCCTAAAGGCCCTAATCGCCCAACTAGCGCCTAGCGATTTTTAGAACCTTGCAAATGAGTCAAAGAAAAATCGTCATTTCACTCTCCACTTAATATTCAAATGAGTCACATGACTTACAAAATGAAATATTTTGTCCATTTTTACTAACAAATGTCAGTGACTAATACTTTAGGTATTGTATTTGATACTTTTAAACAATGGGTTGCTTATTGTTCGTGACCAAAACAAAAAGATAGATTTCTACCTTTTCCCCAAAATGAATACTTATTGAGTCAAACCCGAACATGAAAGGCGGGTGTTGAAAATTGAGGTTTGTGATGTCTCTCCGAAATTTTTATTTGTAATACAATACATTAAGGCCTCATATTGAATTCATGTCTACAAAAAAAACAAGTTGTAGTAAGAACTCGTACAACATGTGGTTTTGAAGGTTGTGATTCATATTAATAAAAATTAAGTTCAATATTTACACGTTTGTAATGGATGGGAACGGGACATCCGAACACGTTCAGAGGCATCAAAAATCAGAACCATGTGATTTGGTTTTTCTGATAGAACCACAAGAATTCGGCTCCTAAATTTTAAGTGGCCAGTCGAGGATTGGTTGCACCGTGGCACTAAAGGTAAAAAAAAATTGTTGGTAGTGTCCAACTAGTTTTTTTTTTGAAAAACTAATAAGATCTTCCACAGTGGTATTAGACCGAATCGGTCTAATCCCGATCTAATTGGATCAAATTTTAGAAAAAAAATGTGGAAAATAGACCCAATAAAGACCACCTTGTTTTAAAAGAGTAATAAGTTTCTTTTTGGAACGATGGGGTAGGTTTTTGAAACAAGTGTTTTTGTGAAAAGAAAAAAAAAGAGAAGAGGAGAATTCTCCAACGCTGGACTTTGGGCCAGACTGGGCCCAACTCAAGAGAGAGCCAAGCCCAATAGCACGCGCGGCCCAACCCTACGCACGCGATTAACCCTCAGAATGCGCCGCTTTAGTTCGCATTTTCGGGCATGCAAAACGAGGCTTCGTCTTCAACCTCGAGTTTTCTCTCTCGCGAGCCCAAACCAGATCCCGCCGCCATCCCTTTTCTACGACCTCCTCCACGTCCTTCGCCTTCCTCCTTTTCTTCTATTACCACCGCGACTCAACCTCATCACATAAACCCCTCCCTCTCTCTCTTCTTCCTCTCTTCGTCTTCCTCGTCGAACCCAGAGCACGAACCCTAGCCGCCGTTTCCATCTACGACCTCACCTTCGCCACCGTCGAATCGATCTCCACCGTGCCAGATTCAGGCACGACCAGCAACGGTGAGCTCATTTCCTCACCAGATCCGTCGTCCCCGTCGCCTCTCGCCGGAGAATAGCGAACTTCTGACCGGTTTTGGGGTCGGGCGTGGCTGGAGAACGTCGCTGGAGCTCTCGAGCTCTAGATCTGGAGTTCTAGCTCCAGAAAGCGTCTCTGGTGGTCGGATCTGGACGGAGAAGCTCGTCTAGTGTCCTGACGCCGCCTCCCATTCGCCCTGATTTCCTAACACCGTCACCGGCGACGAGAAACAACTCCGAAGCTTCCCGCCGTCGACCTCGCCCCGCCGGATGCCTACCGGCCTCGACGCCGTCACAGTCCAGGCCAGAGATCCAGGCCTTGGGCCTGACCAGAGACACAGGACCAAGACGGGCCTAAGCTAGACGGGCCTTGGGCCGGGGAACGGACCTTGGGCCAGACCAAGATCTAAGGTCCAGGTTTTGACTCGGACCTGGTTCTCGGGTCTGACTCGGGTCTGGTCCTCGGGTCCGGGTCGGTCCTGGGTCTGGACCAGGTCTGGTTCGGATCCGGGTTTCGGACTCGGGCCGGGTTTCGGGTCAGACTCGGGTTGGCCGGGTAGGGCAGAAAGATTATTTAATTTAAATTATATTTTGACTTAAAATCAGTTAATTTAAAAGACTGATCTGAAAAATCAGAGAACCTTTGGATAATACCAGGACTGATTGGACATTAACTGTTAAAACCCAGGCTTGGACTTTGCGTGAGAACTTGGACTTTGCCCAAGAAGACGGAGTAGGCCAGGACGTCAGCAGCTAGGAGACGTAGCTGTTGTGATCTTCTTGAGGTAGGGAAAGTACTAAACTCCTCGTTTAAAATAACGCCTTAGTATGCTTTTAGGTTAATAATAACTGGAAAGGTCCTAGATGGCATATAGGATGTGATTCACTAGAATAATCGTTTTTCAATTATTATAATAAGCGGACGTGTCTAGTATGCATGTAGGACGTGATTCACTAGTTTAAATCGCTTTCAATACTTGGGAAATTGTCGTGCTGGTAGTTTGGTCGTGCTGAGCCTCAGGATTGTTTGTGTTTGCCTCACATGTCGTGCTTGCTTAGCATTTAGGTCAAGATAAGAGTCTAACTAAACTAGATCAATTGTGATGCTTGTGATTGAATGCTTGAATGAATGCTTGCTTAAATGCTTGAATGAATGTTGAGTGTAATTGATTGTGGCAAATGGTATGATCGGGTGAGTGATAGACCGATGGATCGTGGTTGGTAAGTATGCCGGTAAGCTTGGTTGATAGTATGAGTTGTGTGTTGTGCCCTGTCGGGAATTGAGTGCCTTTGCTGTTTACTTACCGAATGGTATGTCGGTCCGTTTTGTTTATATTGTTGTCCATCCCGATGCTACGTGATCCGAGAAGACCTAGACCGAAAGATATTTCGGTGTGGTGAATTACCGTCTTATCCGATGCTTCGTGTTCCGGAAAGACTGGTTCCACCCCGATGCTACGTGATATTATTGTCCTATCCGATGCTTCGTGTTCCGGAATGACTGGTTCCACCCCGATGCTTCGAGTTCCGGGAAGACTGAGGCCGACGGATGTTCCGACATTATACTTTATTGTCTTATTCTGATGCTACGTGTTCCGGAGAAACTCATTTGTCCCGATGAATTATGATCATTTGGGGACATTTTCAGGGACTTTCGAGAACGTGCGTTCCTAGGAAACTTTTTCGGGAATCCCGATGATAGTGTCCCCCCCCCCCCCCCCCCCCCGAATCGAGGGGCTTCCTGATATGATGTACTAGTCTGTGTACTGATCAAAGTCTTGGAATTTGATATTAAGCATTTCAGTATTGTGTACTTCTTAAATTATGTCATTTGACAAATTTGTTTCTTCCTATTGATATCCTCGAGCTTTATCTTCGTTAAAGTATCACATTCGTTATCTTCCGTTGTTTTCCTTGAGGGTTATCTTCTTTAAGGCTTGTACTTTTATTGATCCATATTTAAAGCATCTTTCGACAATCGTTCTAGCTTTTAACTCTGTTTACTTGCACTAAATGATTTTATACTTTAACGGGGTTATTTTACTTTACTGTCTTTTCCCTACTGAGCGTAAGCTCACCCCTCTGCTTGTTTACTGTTTGTACAGGTTTCCTTCTTGAGTAGTTCTAAAGGTGATCTCAAGGCTCGGGAGCTCTTTGGGATTTGGGACTTGAGTTAGAGACGTATCGATTGTTCAATTACTTTTGTTATTAATTGTCAAACTGAGCTATTGGCTTTCGTTTTCGGTGTTATTCAATTTACAACTTTTCGTATTGATTGTTCCTTTTAAATTGCTAATTATTCTTTACTTTTAGTTCACGTCTCGAGTCCAGTCAAAACCGGATTTGGGGCGTGACAGACCCGATTAGTGGGTCTAATTCAAATCACTCTACATTGAGAATAGACCCTATTCGTCTTTTCCGAGTCTAATATAAAAAAAATTAAAAAAAATATAAATTTAAAAACAATGGAAAAAATACGAAAGACGATGGAAACATGTTATTATTTCCGAGAGCCACCAAAAAAAGAAAGAAAGACGATGGAAACATTCAAAGCGCTTAATATTAATAAAGCAAAAAATGAAGGGATTTTTTATTATAAATAAAATGATGTAAATTTTAAAAAAAACTTATTCAACATATCGATTGTATTATTAATTAATCTTAAAATATAAATTGTATTATTAAATTATAAATAATAAATTAATATTATTTTAATTAGGAAATATTAAATTAGAAATTAGAAATTAATATAATCTTAATTAGGTAATATAAATTATTAAATTATGAAAACATTAAATAACGTGATATGATTTATTAAGGAAATTATTGAATCTATTATTAAGGAAATTTATTTATTATTAAGGAAACATATCAAAGAAAGTTATTTACGAATCGGTTTATTTAGGAAATTTAATATATCATTATTTTATTGGATACCACGTGGCGATTCTCCATAGGAGAATCGTGACATTAGACGATCTATTCTCTCTCCTCCAGATTCTACGATTCTATCGACTATCTACTCTCTCTCCTCCTCCTTAGACGAAGAATCGACAAACAGATTCGAATTAGACCGAATTTTTGGGCTTTTTAGGCCGATTTGACGCTAGATTGGATGAAGAAACGCCTCCACTGTGGATAGCCTAAAAGAATCATAAGAAATTTCTATTAATACCCCCAACAACATTTTGTGTTTTCCACACTTCATACTTCATACCCACAAGCCTAATTGTATACTTTCTCTTCCATTTTTGTGATCGAGTTATGAATGATTTTAAAGTTAGGGTCCATAAAATGGAGGCACAAGTTCGACGAGGGTTTCCAAGCATGATTGGGAGTCTTGACTACATGTATTGTGAGTGGAAGAGTTTCCTGAACGCGTGGCAAGGAACCTACATGTGGGGAGATAATCATGGCCGTCCAACGATAATGCTACAAGTTGTAGAGTCTCGTGAATTGTGGATTTGAGATAAGTATTTCGGTGCGGTTGGTTCAAACAACGACATCAACATTCTCAACGATAGACACTTATTACATGGAACTCTTGTCGACCGTGACTATGCCTTGGACTACGAGGTCAATGAGAATTGATACAACCAACCTTATTATTTGGTTGACGATATGTTTCCAAATTGGTGTCGGTTCGTGAAAACAATTCGACCTCATGCCCAAAGAAAACACAAATTGTTTTCTAAACTCTAAGAAGGTGCTCAGATGGATGTTGAACAAAATTTTGAAATTCTTCAAGCACGGTGGCACATAATTTCCCGTCCTAGTTGTGTGTGGGACATGTATACGTTGTTAGATATCACGCAAACTTGTATCATTCTACACAATATAATAATAAAGGAGGAATGTGACAGGTACGAAAAAGGAACTTAAGACTCCTATGATGAGAACCCTCCAGACAGATCTGACTGAACACCACCAAAACAATGACACCACATAGTCCCATTATCCTACCAACAATACATTGATATTCGAGAGCACATGAATAGTGATAACATTCGCCAACAACTTTAAGTTGACCTTGTTGAATACATATGAAATCGTTTTAAAGGGGACTATGAATCAAAATAGAGATTTACATTTCGTTGAATTTGTTGTACAATTGGTGTTTAAATTTAGAATAAAGTTATTTCAAATTTTTTTCATTTCATTATTTACTAAATTCAGAATTAAAAATTAATTATCCAGTTAGCATGCATGAACTGTAAGATCCAAACATTGTGAAAAATAAAATTTTCAAACATCGTATATAGGTATTAATTCTCGTTTTTCAAATTCGAGTACAATAAATGAGATTGAGAACCTCTGGTAACATCCCGTCGCTATACATAAGAGTCAGAAGATCTATCTATCTCATTTAAATCCTAAAGCCTAAATAAACAACTATCAACATTGTTGTAAAGGGGAGTAACGTTGAAGCAACTATAGTAAATCTTTTAATAACCACTCCCGGTCAACGCCAGTCAAATCTGCGAAAAACAGGAAAATTTAAATTTTTTAAGACAGACACTTAATTGAACCTAAAGTTGACCCCGAGGGTCATAACGGACTTAAGTTGACCCCAATATCGACCAAAGTGAGTTCCGGTGGACTCAGGGCAACTTTCTGACCAATTTGGAAAATGTTGACTTTTTGCTGGAAAAGTCAACCGAGCGACGTTTTGGTCCATTCGAGGACCGTTTTGGATCCAAAAATCTTAGCCGTCATCGCAGCGGTCTTAGTTGAGCCGTTTCCTTGTAACCCATAAAGTTTCGTAATTTCTTGGAAAAAGTGCCCGTTCGGGGCCAGAGACGGTCGAATTTCGCGAATCTGATAGGACAATATCTAGAAGATATTTCCCAAAAGGCGTGGGACCCACTTGCCACATGTCAAATATGTGGTGGTGTTAGGTATTTTTGAAACAATAAAAGGATGAGTGGATGGAGGGGGTTCGGCCATAGTGTAAGAAATGGGGTTTTTGGAGAGAGAAAGGGAGCTAGAAGAAGAGAGAAAAGGGGAGAAAAAAGAGAAGGTGTTTGCTAGGGTTTTGCCTCTCCTCGATCATCAAACCGTTGGATCGTCTCAACGATAGAAGAATCGAACTCCCATCGACATTCTCTACGGTGAGCATCTAACCAAATTTCGATTTGCTTAAGTTTGAAAGTTAGGGTTTGAGTAAAACTAGTAGTTTATGGTGGTATTGAGGTGTGGGGTTTGTTGGAGACGTTTTGGAGGTGTTTGGAGCGAAGAGATGAGCGTTTTCCGGTGACCGGAGGCTCGGGGGGAGCTCCAGCCGTCGTGGGTGGTGGCTGGCCGGAGCTAGGACCGGCCACCACCATGGTGAACCGGCCCCAAATGGCCCTAGCCACCCACGGCCAAGGTTGGCCGGGTGGGGCCCATGTGATCGGGTGTTCGGGTTTCGTGTTCGTGTGGTTTAGGACGTTCCCCGAGTCATTAATCTACACCCGGATCGAAATTGGGAATTAAATTGTGAAAGTTGTAATTGAATAGTTTAGAAACTTTAAATGCGAATTAAATTACTCGGAAGTCGAAATCCGATTCCGTCGAGTGCCTAGGAACCCTTGAATTATTCTAAGACCGTAGAAACGAAAACGGGAATTTTTGGAGCCCCGGAAGGACGTTTTCCAAACACGAAAGGGAGTCGGGTTTGTGTGGACTGACGTTTGTGAACGTGCGTTCACGGAGCTGAAGGCTCGTCTGACTACCGCTCCAGTGTGATAGTGCCAGAGCGCGGGTTGGAGTATGAGGTCTGTTGTGATGCGTCCGAGGAAGGTTGTTGCTTGTGGCTCCAGGCGGCGGAAGACGCACGAGCGCAACTATCCTACCCATGACCCGGAATTAGCAGCAGTGGTGTTCGTGCGGAAAGGCTTGAGGTATTATCTGTATGGTGAGCGATTTCAGGTGTTCTCGGATCATAAGAGCCTTAAGTACATCTCTTCCCAACGAGACCTGAATACGCGCCATCGACGATGGATGGAACTACTCAAGGAGTACGACTTTGAGCCACACTACCATCCGGGTAAGGCGAACGTGGTTGCCGACGCCCTGAGTAGGAAGTCGGTCCCGAGTCTTGCTAGCATATCAGTCCGAGAGTGGGACATGATATGGGAACTAGGCACGCTCGGGTTGGAGCTAGAAGAGGTTACTGGTGGCGTGGCCATGTACTTCTTGGTGACTCAGCCCACCCGGCTTGGCCGGGGAATAAAGGCGCAGTCAGTGGATGTCGAGACGACAGAAATCCGGGAGAGAGTTGCCGGCAGTGTTGACGCCGAGGGTTGTGATCGTCGTGCTAATTGGGAGTTACGGTATCGCGAAGGTTTATTCATACCGCGTAACGGTGGAGGCGACGAGCTGCGAGAGTCGTCGCATTCGCGTCTGACAGTGCACGTGGGTAGCACTAAGAGGAGCGCGACATCTGGTGGTTTGTCTAGTGGAGCGGGATGCGGAGAGCGGTCGCGGAGTTAGTATCGCGGTGCCTCACTCGTCGGCAGGTGAGAGCCGAACAACAACGTCCCGCTGGATTATTACAGCCACTGCGGGTTGCACAGTGGAAATGGGGGCACGTCACGATGGACTTCGTGAGCGGTTAGCCGATTTTGCCTACAACAACAGCTTTCAGGCCAGTATCAGGATGGCACCGCTCGGAGCATTGTACGGTAGGCCGTGTCGATCGCACGTGTGCCGGGCAAAAGTGAGGAATAAGAGTTTACTGTGTCTAGAACTGGTCCGTGAGACAGCTGAGTTGGTCGTGCCGAAGCGTGAGCGGTTGAAGACCGCGCAGAGTCAGCAAGAGCTATGCTGACAGACAGCGCCGACCTCTCGAGTCAGCAGTCAGTGATCATGTATCCCTAGAGGTGAGTCCGAAAGGTGGACTGGTGCGTTTCAACCGCGACGCAGGCGGGTTAGCCCCGCGGTGTATCGAGCCTTTCGAGGGTTGAGTAGAGGGGGAGCAGTTGCATACCGACATGCACTGCTGCCGCAACATGGAAATATCCACGTTTCCCAGTTGCAGAAGTATGTGCGGACCCCTCGCACGTCATTGAGTGGGCAGATGTCGAGGTAGCTGATGATGTCTCGTATGAGGAGGAACTGGTTTGGGAAATGGATCCGCGGGAGCAGGTCCTGCGCGGAAAGGTTATCCGCTTAGAATGGGTGCAGTGGCGGCACCACAAGGCAGAGTCGACTTAGGAACGCGAGGACGAGGTTCGCGCGAAGTACCCTGATCTGTTCGACTCCAGAGGTATGTCTGTTTTAAATTTCGCGGACGAAATTCCTTTAAGGGGGGTAGACTGTAATAACCACTCCCGGTCAACGCTAGTCAAATCTGCGAAAAACAAGAAAATTTAAAAAATTTAAGACAAACACTTAATTGAACCTAAAGTTGACCCCGAGGGTCATACCGGACTTAAGTTGACCCCAATATCGACCAAAGTGAGTTCCGGGGGACTCAGGGCAACTTTCTGACCAATTTGGGAAATGTTGATTTTTTAATAGAAAAGTCAACCGAGCGACGTTTTGGTCCATTCGAGTACCGTTTTGGATCCAAAAAGCTTAGCCGTCATCGCAGCGGTCTTAGTTGAGCCATTTCCTTGTAGCCCGTAAATTTTCGTAATTTCTTGGAAAAAGTGCCCGTTCGGGGCCCGAGACGGCCGAATTTTGCGAATCTGATAGGACAATAACTAGAAGATATTTTCCCAAAAGGCGTGGGACCCACTTGCCACATGTCAAATATGTGGTGGTGTAAGGTATTTTTGAAACAAGACAAGGATGAGTGGATGGAGGGGGTTCGGCCATAGTGTAAGAAATGGGGTTTTTTGGAGAGAGAGGGAGCTAGAAGAAGAGAGAAAAGGGGAGAAAAAAGAGAAGGTGCTTGCTAGGGTTTTGCCTCTCCTCGATCATCAAACCGTTGGATCGTCTCAACGATAGAAGAATCGAACTCCCATCGACATTCTCTACAGTGAGCATCTAACCAAATTTCGATTTGCTTAAGTTTGAAAGTTAGGGTTTGAGTAAAACTAGTAGTTTATGGTGGTATTGAGGTGTGGGGTTTGTTGGAGATGTTTTGGAGGTGTTTGGAGCGAAGAGATGAGCGTTTTCCGGTGACCGAAGGCTCGGGGGGAGCTCCGGCCACCGTGGGTGGTGGCTGGCCGGCCATGGGGTGGATGGCCGGAGCTAGGACCGGCCACTACCATGGTGGAACGGCCCCAAATGGCCCTAGCCACCCACGGACAAGGTTGTCCGGGTGGGGCCCACGTGCTTGGGTGTTTGGGTTTCGTGTTCGTGTGGTTTAGGACGTTCCCCGAGTCATTAATCTACACCCGGATCGAAATTGGGAATTAAATTGTGAAAGTGGTAATTGACGGGTTTAGAAAATTTAAACGCGAATTAAATTACTCGGAAGTCGGAATCCGATTCTGTCGAGTGCCTAGGAACCCTTGAATTATTCTAAGACCGTAGAAATGAAAACGGGAATTTTTGGAGCCCCGGAAGGACGTTTTCCAAACCCGGGCAGATTCGCCATGTCGGGCGAATCGGGCCTTTCCGGGTCCATTAGTGACAATGTCGAGTAATTGGGAAGTTTGGGAGTGATCGACATTGTCGGGATTGCATTGGGGCGTTTAATTCTTTAAATTTGGGTTTCGCATGCTTACTTAAAAAGTGTGTTAATTGTAATGATTGTAGACCGTGTCGCCTACCGTGGAAATAGGAGGCTAAGCGGGAATTATGGAGCTTTGCCGGAGTAAGAGTATCGGGTTTGACAGGCTTCAAGAGGTAGGGAAAAGTAGCCGGATCTCGGCCCTGACTAGGGAAAGTTAACAGTAAAAATGCATGTGACACTTGGGTGTCATGGGTTAAGTAGGTTTATCGAATATTAGAAAGGCAGGCGACACCGGGTGGTGTCGTATGATACGGGAACGTATCGAACAATAGAAATGCATGTGACACTTAGTAGTGTCGTAGGAGCAGTGAACTTTCGATATTAGAATTACTGGAGGCATTGGTTATGCCCGGAGGTTGATTGTTTAATTTGTGTCTTGGGTGGCCATGAGAGCCCGTACTTTAATGTTTGTGTGTTGGGTGGCCATGAGAGCCCGTACTTTAATGTTTGTGTCTTGGGTGGCCATGACACCCCGTATTTTACTGATGTGTCTTGGGTGGCCATGAGAGCTCGTGTCTTTACTGTTGGTGTCTTGGGTGGCCATGAGTGCCCGTGGGGTTGTTGAACCCGTGTCTTTACTTTTGGTGTTTGGGTGGCCTTGAGTGCCCGTGGGGTTGTTGAACCCGTGTTTTACCGTTGGTGTTTTGGGTGGCCGTGAGTGCCCGTGGGGTTGTTGAGCCCGTGTCTTTACTGTTGGTGTGTCTTGGGTGGCCATGAGTGCCTGTGGAGTGTTGGACCGGTGTTGTTGCTATTTGTTGAACTTTGGTTGTGATTGTGATTGTGATTGTGGTTACCTGAGGTTGGGGGCCCGCTTCATGAAACGGGGGTCCTGTGATCGCACGCGTCTGCATGTTCAGCCAGGGTAGGGGGCCCGCCCGTGAGGAAAGGGGTCCTGGCCGCGCGTGCGTGGTTAGAGGTGACAGGTCGACAGCCTGATCCGACTTTGTGTCGGGAAAAGTGCGACAGGTCGACCGCCTGGCCTGACAGGGATTAGTAAAGGGCGTGGGGGTTACTGAGCAGTTGGAGTGCGATCCTTTGTGATCTTGTTTGGTGTGCGATCCTTAGTGATCTTGGGTGTTGCGTGGTTATCTGTCGTGTCTTTGGAGAAAGTCGTCAATCGTTGTGTCGGGTCTATATCACGTGTCCGAGTGTTGAGTCTGTTGAGGAAAGTAACATTTTGTGTGTCAGTCGGGTTACTTGAGTTTGGGGATGGTAGTCCCCGGTGTCTGGGTTGTTGTTGGTGTTACCGGCATTGTCTGCTAAGTATGCCGTAGTCAGTCTGTTATCCGTGGTGGTGAGCGAACACTCACCCCTAGCTGCTTTTCCTACAGGTACTGGTCGCGGGATGGACTAGGTGAGCTCCCGAAGCTTGAGGAGCTAGGAGCGGGAGTCCGGGTTTACTTTTGAGTCTAGCGACGTATACCTTGTATTTTGTCCGCTTGTTGGGACGTACTTTGAGTTGTAAATTATTATTTTGTTAAACAAATTGATGGTTTTAAGCGATTTATTCAAAAGGTTTGAAAATGTTTTATTAAATTAAACGTTCGCGGTTCGGTTTTACTGAATTTGGGGCGTGACAAATCTAGTACCCAAAAACCGAATAAAAGATTCACCCCGAATATCAATTGGATTCAGAGAAATGAACTGATTCGATTTCTAACAAACGTCTAATCTCCTGATTTCCAACCTCCGATCTCAAGACCCAGTTAATAAAATCGCGAATGTCTTATAAGTGGAAAATACAGAACAATAATTAAAGTACAAAAAATAAAGAGAGAACCCAATATTTTCCGTAGTTCGGAAGTATTCTTATATTCACGGAACAACGACGAGCTTCTTGTAATAACAACAAAACAATCTAAAAATTCTAAACCTAACTCTTTACCTCTCAATACAAATTCCCAAACTAATCATGTTTTGCTGTGATTTCTCAAGTCCAGCCCAAAGCTCATATGTTAGTTTTCAATATTGGACTTGAACTACCATACAATGGCACTGTTTCTCCATGGAAATGTTAGTCTTAATGTTCGTAGTTCAATTCTAAATGTCTAAATGTATATATCATCATCAACAATAAAATTAAAGCGACTTTATATTACTTATGTGTTGGTCTAATATATCGATGTGTGTTCTGATCTATGCCCACAATGCGAATAGAACAATAAATAGAGATAGATCACACTCGATGGGTCCCTAGTCAACAATGCTTCACTAGAAGCGACTAGTATGAAAGATGGCTCTTTATGGCTTACCATCTGTTAGTCATTGGAATGAGATTCCGGAGTCTGATCATAGATATCATGTGGGACATGATATTGGACGACCCGACATGAATATGTGCCATAGATTAAGTCATGAACATATTCATTGTCGTAGCTTGTCATGTATCCTTAGATTAAGGATTTTTGTGATCGCTATGCAGTAAAAAACTGAGTTTGACCTGAGCCTAACGTTGTCCGTAACAAGGCTTCCATAACGGCCAAGATTGGCTTGGGGACGGCCTGCATGAGTGACACAAAAGACGGCTAAGGGATCTATACCTCATACTACGATATGGGAAGATATCGGTTCTCGGCCGCTAGATCGAGAGTGACTGAAAGAATAGCATGACCATGCACATGATACTAAGTATCATATATTCAGTCATCTCACATATCAATGAACAGTGATTGAGAATAATAAGGATGACGACTCTTTGCCTTATCTCAATCAGGATATCAGAGATAAAAGGATAATGACAGGGACGACGGAAATGTTAGAATTGACAGGGTCGATTCGTTATGCAGTGTCAGGCAATACTAAAGTCTCGTTAGTTGCCACTAAAATAGGATCAAATAAAATGGGATTTTACATTGATCTATTGACATGCATAAACCTAAGAGTCACACCAGAGGTTGAAACTCATTGACACGTTTATGGAGAATGTCCAAAAGGGAATTGTCTCGGGACATGACCAAAACTGGGTTTTGGGTCATGTGCCCGTAAGTGAATAGGACTTTACGGATCAAGACAAGGCTTGGAGTCTTGGGATTGATCGCGCAGGATAATGTTGGACATTTCCGGTATGGAAGGCTTGGAGGCGATGAGCGAATCATGAGACCTCGTTGGAAATGGCCACGAGACATGTTCCAAGAGGCCCATGAAAGGCCCATGCAACCAAGACCCATGGAACTAATTAATCAAGTCTTGATTAATTAGTACTAAGTAAGCAAGACAATGATTAAAGTGTTGGTGATTCACCAACTAACCCCATCTTGTCTAGGCATACTTTGTCCTATTTACACCTTACTTGTTACCATACTTGTCCCATTCTTTTAGTTTGACAAGTATGAGGTTTGTTATGTTTAAGTCATCTTTTTTCAACATAACAAACACAAGACAAGAATACGAACAACAATTTTCTCTCCCTCCCCTCCCCAATTTCGGCCAAGGCAAGTTTTCATCTCCATTTTGTGATCTTGAGTCCTCAAAGAGAAGAACTATATGGCTTTGATTCCCAAGTGGATACGTAGGCGTCTTAGAGACTCAAGCCAAATCATTCATTACCCGGTGTTCTTGTTTTGGTAAGAAATAATGCTGAATTTTTCTCTTGTGAATCCATTCTTTGTTAGTTGTTTCATGGTTTTAATCGTCTCTTGGTTTTCATTGATTTTCCGCTGCGAGTTGGTTCATCTCCAACCTTACCTCGAGACCCAACAGAAAAATGGTAAGCATTTAATGCTTCATTAGGCTATCCACAATGGCGTCGAAACGGTGAGTCGTTTAGGCGTCGAATCCGACGTGGCATTGGAAATCTGCGTCAAATATGAGAAAGTGAGTCGGGTATGCGTCGAATCTGCAAAAGCACAGATTCGACGTCGAGGGTCTTGTAGACTTAGGGACTCTCGAATCGACGGATTCGGGGCCCAGCCGTATCGTGACCAACGAACCAGAGTGTGCCACGTGGCACGTTTCAAGCTTAAATGGACTCAACGCTTCGTCTTCCTTACACTTCTTCTGCACCCATTTCTTTGTCTTCCTCACTACTTCTTCTGCACCTGTTTCTCTACCTCAAGTTTCCACGACTCTGGCATTTATGCCACCACAATTACCCCCGTAACGTCGACACCATATCTCCACCAAAGTTGCGCCACCACTGTTTCCCCACTAGCCTTACCTTGCCACTACTTCTTTTCCACTTTCCGTGTAATTGTCGTCCGAATCTCCTTTAATGGCCCACAACAATCCTCTCCAAGGCTCTTCCACGGAGCAGGGGTCGAGCTCCACCACCCATACGACGGCCAGCTGGAACCGAGAACTCAAATCTTTTCGATGGTCTGGTACGCACCAATGAACGTCAACCCGCCGAGAATGCTACGCTTGTACCGGAAATGGAGACGGCCTAATGAGTCCACATTAGTGTATGCATGGCTCAAACAGTTGGAGCAAGGTGGTGACCAATCCGACGATGCGTTTTGTGATTCCATACGGGGGGAGCTCGCCCACGTGACCCATCAATCCCTCATGACTGAGCGGTCCGTCGAGAACTACAACTATAATTGGATAGTCGTCAACTAGAAGGTGAAGAGCTTCAATGAGGGCTGGATGCAGATGAAGCGCACTTACCAACCCCGTTGGTCCGATGCGTAGGTGGTGGACATTGTTGAGGAGGTGTATGCCGACAGATATGGACACGAGTTCGTCTAGCGGCATTGGTGGATTCTTGTCTGGGACCATCCAAGTTGGATGTAGTCGTAGACACAACCATAATCAAAGATAGCAAGTGAGCCGCTGAAGAGTTGAAAAGAATAAGGTAGTCATCGCTATACAAGACGGCCAAACCTTTTGCAATAGAGGATCGCGGACACAAGGATGGCGGAGGAACTGAAATTATGGTTGGAGTTGTGGAAACAATAGTCATCCCGGGCAATAGCCGAAGGCTTCCCATCGCACTAAACAAGAGGTCAACCTTTGGCAATAAAGGATGGCTGAGCAAGGGAGGGCGGAGGACCAGTAATTGTTTTTGGAGGAGTAACGTGTAGGAAGACTTTAAATTGTACCTTAGTTGTCCATAATAAAAAAATGACGAGTGACGTTGGTTACCTGATGGCATTGCTACAAAACACAACTAGTTTTGTCCCATGACCGTCTCTACATGGTCCCGCGACAGGAGTTGGTGTGCTATTGTATGAATGACATTATCGAATCCACACCACTTTCCATCTTTGATTATGAAATACCGAGAAAACAATTGGAAGTCGTCCCTCATATTCACCCCACACCCATTACTCAACGTCCAAGAGGCCTACATAGAGATCGTATTGCGTTGTACTCCTATTTAAGCTTACGAGAAATATTAATAAATGTATTTTGGTCGGGTCGGGACCTCTTGCGTTTTGATAAACACATCGATTTGAACGTATTTTCAAGTTTTATTCTACACAATACACTCGGAATAGACCGAATCGGTCTATTTCCACTACAACACTAAAAACAATAGACCCACGAATCCGATCGAATCGAATCTCCATCACTTTTTCAAAATCTGACCTAATTAGACCGAAACGGTCTAATTCCATTGTAGATAGTCTTAAGATAAACAAATAATGTTCCTTTACAACAACCATAAAATAAAATAAAAAATACACATTTTTTGCTCAATTTCCCTTTTTTTCTTCGTTGACTACACGCTCCCTCAAAGACAAGGATCTTGATGTATTAATGCAAGTAGCACCCAATATCAGCCAAAAACCAACGTCTCTTGATCCACAAAAATAAACCCAAAAATAAAGGAGGGGTAATCAAGAACCACACTGTTTTTTTCTTCTAGCTTCGATAAATGAGCCGATGCCATTGAAGGAACAAAACCTTAGAACATGTACATTAAGGGACTCACATATATGGGACCAGGATTCGAGATTCATGTAGCGATTAGAATAAATTGTGATGCGAACCCCTGAAACTGAACATACACCACATCAAGAGGTTCATGTATGTGGATCATGGTTTGTAGAATTGCTGAGTGGATAATTAATTATTCTTTTAATGAATTTATGAAATTTATATTTAAAATAGTAAATACTGAATAAAATTGAAAAAATATATATGATAAAATTAATTATTAAATAAATTAACTAAAATACAAAACTAATTAATAAATAAAATTAATTAACTAAAATGGATAATTAAACTTAAAATTTCATTACTCTCCAAATAATACATCAATCTACAAATACTTTTAATACATCAATTTTATTAACTCATCTCAATACTCGTCGTCGTCGTCTGAGCCATGGTAATTTGCGCCAAACCGACCCAATCTATGCTGAATAAGGTCATGTTGGAGGTTCTGATGGGTCTCATCATTTGTTACACTGATTCGAGTACGCAACCGATCTCAGTTGGACAAGGCCCTCCTTGATGCCATCGTTAAGGTGGTGTCCAACCTGGTATTCCTAAGGGTGCTCGAAATATAATTCGTCATCCCCGTCTTCATACCGTCCGCGTTCATCATCCACAATCATATATGCGTAGAATGATACAAGCATGCATCAAATCAGTCAGAGTCGTCGGGTTCCAAATACGAGCTGGCCTTGAAATTACGTGCCACTATGCTTGGAGGACTCCAAAAGCCCGTTCAATATCTTTCCCAACACCTTCTTGGACTTTAGCAAACAATTTCTCTTTGCGAGTATAGGGATGACGAATCGACTTCACGAACCGACTCCATGAGGGGTAAATACCGTCAACGAAATAATATGGGTCGTCGTACCGATGTCCGTTGATCTCGTATTTCACGGCGGGGTGACGGCCACGAAAAGCGCATGCTAAATCCAAAAATCACGGGACGCTACCGCTTCCAGCATAATGGTTGGATCCCCGTGGTGGTCTCCCCGACCGAAGGCTCCTTTCATTGCGATTGGGAAATTCTTCCACTCCCAATGCATGTAGTCAAGACTTCCAATCATACCAGGGGACCCTCAGTTGTACACTGATTCGAGTAATCGCTGCATGTCCACCGGTGTTGGCTTCCGCTCGTATTCCTTCATGAAAATCTCAATAACGGCCTCACACAATTTTTTTACACATTTAAGTATAGTACTTACCCCCATACGTAGGGTTTCATCCAATGAATCGACCGAGCACCCATACGCTAGCATTCGTATCGTGGTGGTGCATTTCTGGTGCGTCGATAAACCAAAGCGTCCTGCACCGTCCGACTTCTGGACGAAGTAATAGTCATGCTTCACTACCGTACCCATAACCCGTTGAAAGAGTGGTCGGGACATACGAAATCGACGCCTGAACATATCAGACCCATAGGTTGAGTGCTCGACAAAATAATCCCGCATCAGTCGGTTGTGGCCTTCGAGACGATCTTTGTGAATCTCTCGCCGGGAAGATTCCCCATTTTCGATCTGTTGCCTCAATGTGTTCATTTCTGGCATTGCTCTCTATATCATTCTGGCGGTCCTATGTCGGAGTCGTTTCTCCCAAGCACAAAGTTCTTTCCTTGTTTGAGCCTCGTCGTCGGACATTTTTGATCGATATAAATTGGAGAATTGGAGAGAAAAGAAGAGAGAATTTTGAGAGAAATATTGGTTGTTTGATGAATAGGTGAGAGGTATTTTATGTGGAGAAAAATGTTTTTTTTTTGTATTTAAAATTAATTATTTTAATTTTTTTTAATAATTTGGCCACTGGGAATCGGACCGTTGGCCAACGGTCCGATTTTTTTCCGCTTCATGGGCCACGTGGCAGCCCCTGATTGGGCTCCTTCGACTCGCGAAGCCGCGAACCATGTTTCTGGTTTACGGTGCATGATTACGCGGTTCGCGATTCGTGAATAGTGAACCACAAAATCGTGAATCGCAATTCCCGACTCAGGGTCTGGTACGCACGACGTGCATGCTCTTACTATTCACCATGAGCTTAAATTGTTGTAAATGGGCTTAATATCATGGGAGCCAAATATTACAGCAGCAACAACAATGGTAAGTGAATGAAAGGTTGGTATAAATTTGCATTTTACCAATGTAAATCAAGGCTAAAAAACAACACATCTAGGTACTTGCTCATTCTAATTTCAAAACCCAGCTTATCAACAACAAGTAGAGAATTTCCCTAATTCAGCTCCCACATTCCAGATCTTCGCTTTTATTTTCCTTTACCCAACGCCACTCACATTTAGTTTAATCTTTGCTCTAAGCTATAGGATTTGGGTTTAATCTTCTACCTTGAGAGGAAGAAGAAGACACCATGATGACCAAGATGGAGTTTACACTGTAGTGTGTTTTTTCGTTGAAATCAGAAAAAAGTAAGGATAAAAGCGTAAATTCTGGAGTGCTATGCCACGTGGCAAACGGCGAAAGGCACGTAATTCCCATCCTCACCGACCGTTCTGGTCTTTATTCAAGTCGAAAATAACCGAACGATTTTTGGTTGTTTCGATCGATTTGGAAATATGGCGGCCAACCCATCGACCCACCACGCGCCTCCGCTGAGCCGCTTCCTGTCTCCGCGCCGCCGTGTCGCCTCCCTCAATCGGATACCTGTTTCGTCGCCCATCCCCAGGCTCCTCTCCTTCTCGGTTCGCTCCCAAAAGCCCGCTTCCGAAGGGTTCAGATCCAAGGAATCGATCGACTTGGACCCGCCCCAACGTCCGATCGGATCCTCCACCTCTTCGTCTTGCTCCTCCGTCATCGATTTCCTCACATTGTGCCATAGTCTCAAGGTACTGTCCCCAGAAAACAAAATTATATGTCTCTGGGTTAAATTAAAATATGTTGTGCCTATTTTTGTTATTGTGTTTTGGCTTATTCTCTTAGGTAACAATTGGAATTTTGACTAGCTCATTTCTTCATATCAATAATTGACTCCACATATTTGCAAGTAATGACAGCATGGGTAGTTGTTAGTTCCGAGACCCAGAAATGTAGTGCAAATTGGAGCTGTAAAAAGCATTTTCTTTTTACTCCTTTGTGTTGGTTGGATGTTTTGGAGTTTATGCCTAGGATCGCTATTCAGACTATGTCATTCATGGCTTTTGGAAAGTTTTTTCTTTCTTTTAGGATGGTCTGTGATGCTGAGGAATGGGAAATCTATAATCAAGAACTTGTATGTTTGTTGGGGCAAATTTCTTTTTCCACTTCTTGTCATTGTTATGAAATTTCTTTTAGAAAGATATGACTGACACTGCCTTGATTTTAGTAATGGGATATTGATTTGAGGCAAAATATGTATATCTCATCTCACTTATTTGATAGACAACAAAAAGGAAGGGATGGATCAATCATGGGATTAAGGGTCCTGAGTCGATTGCTGATCACATGTACCGCATGTCTTTGATGGCGTTGATTGCTAACGACCTTCCTGGTGTTGATAGAGAAAGGTGACTTTTATTTTCCATGTAAAATGCCAATTTATGTTGCTCCCACTTCTGGGATGCTTATCTATTCCTCATAGATATTGATACTAAAATTATGTTGGTTAAATGTCTTTAAAAATATCAGCTGGTGCGATGAGAATAGTCGCTGGGTGATATGTAATGAATCAGGAGTCAGTCACCTTTATAAATTGGTTTTAGGCATCTCAGATTAGTCGCCAGCTAGGTGTCCTTAAGATCTCTGTTGGCATAGCCGATGGTGATGGCTTTCTTTCTTGTGCAATTGCTATGTATCCAGTTCAAGTCTATCAATATTGTTTGCTCACTTTCTCTCTCAGCCAATTATTAATTGAGTTTTCATGGTGTCCTTTCATAAACAGATGTATCAAGATAGCTATTGTGCATGATATTGCAGAAGGTATATTTTCAACTCAGTTATATGTTCATTCATATCTCATTTGATATTTATATCATATTATAATTTAGTCAATCCGTAATAACATGAATCTTATAACCTTGGAAGTGTAGATTTGTACTGATGGCTTTGATTAGGGCATATGCGCCTCAATCAGTCATCGATTATAAACATCATACATTCATACGTATGAATTGACATCAGTCATTTTTCTATGGTGGAGAGGCATAAATCATCTCTATAGATTCTGGAGGGTGCGGTAATTGTGTCTTGATAGACCATAACAAATATATTTTGGGCTACATATCTTAGGTTGGTTGAGAGAAGTGGTTTGTTCAGCATCCATCTTTTTTTTTGAGATAGTCTTGCAATCAGTCATATATTACTAATTCTTACAGGCAGTGAAAATGTGGTGCTTCTCAATGTCAGTCTCTTACTTACCTTATATTTGTTGGATATTTGAAGTTTGATTTGGATTTTGGACTTTGATAGCGATTGTTGGAGATATAACACCATCTGATGGCGTACCTAAAGTTGAAAAGAGCAGGCTGGAGCAGGAAGCTTTGAATGAAATGTGCAAAGTTCTTGGAGGAGGCATGAGGGGTACACTCTCTAACTATTTTGTCCCGGAAACCCTGGATTGGATTGTTTCAAGTTCACTAATCAAGTATCTTTTTTCTGCAGCTGAAGAGATACAGGAACTTTGGAGAGAATATGAAAACAATGCTTCGGTAGAGGCTAATCTCGTGAAAGATTTTGATAAAGTATGTATGCACTGTAACTCATAACATTTCAGTACGTCAGAAGTATATTTGATAAGGTCAAACTCATTGTTCATTTCTATGTTCATAAACTGATCTGCTCCATGATTGGTAACTAGTGAGAGTGATAACTTATTCAATCTTAGGTTCTCTTAAGCATATGTCAGTTGGTTCAAGCAAATAATAGTATGTCACTATTTCTTATAGTATATTTGAGGTCTCGTAATATAAAACGTGAAAAATTGCTCAAGGTCAATGATGTTCGTTTCTAGTCTTTCTGATATCTATTTCCTAAGCTTGTTTCTTTGCTTTATTTACAACGACTATGAGATGCTGTTTTACAGGTCGAAATGATTCTGCAAGCATTGGAGTATGAAATGGGTAAGGCTTTAACCAACTTGAATTGCTTTTAATGCATCATATCATGTAGCTATATCACCCAAGCCCTCTCATTTAATGTTGTGCCAGAACATGGGAAGGTGCTGGACGAGTTTTTCCTTTCCACAGCTGGTAAATCAGAAACACGAGCCAATGCTAGTTTTAATGAGCTTGCATGTATTCATTTTGTTGTTTCACATATTAATTTGCAGGCAAGTTCCAAACTGAGATCGGGAAGAGTTGGGCAGCGGAGATCAATTCACGAAGAAAAACTATGTTAGCCAAAAGGCGAAACTGAGGTCACAATTTTCAAGTCACAAGGCAACCTTATGAATGAATGGATGTTATATGGCGGCACAAATTATGTACTAACATTACAGGACATTTCACGGGTCACTGAACATCTGTTCATACTTGTGGATATTTTTGTCCTCTCAGCCAATTCACTATTAAGAATGTGATTTTACGTCTGACAATCCTCTGATTGTGTCTTGTCTTATTCATATTAGATCCGTTTGTCCGATCAATTAATATTGGTCATTTGTACTCTGCTTAAGATTTTTTTTTATATATATAAATCACAAGATATGGTTGTTTTTACTGGCTAGATCATTTAGTTAAGTGAATAAGATCAGAGGCTGTTAGATAAATTTTATTCAAGGCATGATTTCAAATCTGATTCTCTTGAAAATATTATTTTACGTTAGTTTACAGTACTTAGATCTAATTGAGTCCATGTTGGCAGACAAATACTAATAAATTAGATTATTTTTGATAATTTAAGCAAACAAAATCCCCATTTGGGGTTGGGAGGGTTAGTATTTAATTCATCATTCAAGGGCTTTGGCATTCTTGCTTGTTACGTTATAAGTTTTTATTTATTGAGATAGTCTGAACGTTTGACCAAAACATTATATTTTATGCGATTATAATGTTCATGCTAATGCAAAAATTGGTGCAAATTGTGAAAAAATAAAATAAAACTGTAGTGGTTGAATTGAAGTGTGATTGGTGCAAAATTAAAGGTAGTGATTTTAGGGAACTTGGGGCTAATTTCGATTTAGTGATCTCGGTTTAACTCGGAACACGATTCAGTGAGCTTTGGCTTGAAAAGTGACAGTTTGGTGGATTGGGTTTATTTTTTAAGTTTCCCTAAAGGAATGATCTACTTGTTTCCATATTTGCATAATGATTGGATTTTGTTCCAAGTTACGAAAGATGTAGAATTTGGATGTCTTGAACATTCCCGTCACCGGATTCTCCTCTTTCCGCTGACCATTCTCCATTGATGGTACTAGTGCTCCACCACCCTTCTCTGATACTCTCCTCCTGCCCAAACATCTGAGTCCAATGCATTTCCGCCGCCGCCCCTTGGGCCGCCATTGCCTGGACCTCTTTTTCCTCAACCTCATGTTTCACCTCCACAAAGCTTACCTACATCACCATCTAAACCACCAGAAAATTTCATATTTGTTGGTTGGAATTTAGGCCTTGAAGAGATAGTAAGAGTTTTGAACTTGTTTTCAGATTCATCCTCTACCAAGTCCCATTCTTCAGCCCCCATGGAGGGATTTAGGGACTAGTGATTTTGTGGATTCAAGGCCATTATTTACTTATGCTTGTAGGAAAAGATAGACCTGTTCTGGAGTGGGAAAGATAGCTTATCTTCATCAAGACTGTAACTACTCATACTCCTCTCTTTTTTCACTTTGTTTGGTTATGTTTTCTTGCTCGAGCCTGCTTACATGTCTCTCTCTGTCCTCTTATTATCCACACAGATATTAAGGCCCCGGATGAGACAGGTAATCAGCAAATTAACAGTCTAACTAACTTCATGTACATTAGTACAACACAAACTTGGTAAACACTGTCTTATGCCTATCAGGTTGCAAGAGCTTTTGATAGTTTAGGTGGTTCTGATTTAACCAATGGAATGAAACCTTGACAGAGCCAGGTCTTTGACTCTGCACAAATCAGTTTCTTTTGGAGGATGGCCTTCGGTAGTCAAAATTATACTACTGATTTCTTCAGCCTCAATGCTTAAGAGGATTCGCATCAGGCAAGCATAAACCGCATTAGGCATGGCACTGAATTTTCTCCAATCCTTGATTCTCATAAGTAAGCTCCCATTTTTGCTTCCATGTAACTACAATTTCTGTTAAAAACCATCTACAAAGTGAGCCCTCATCTGCAAGTTAGCGGTGAATAAAGCAGGTTCTTAGCTTTAACGAACAATACTTTCTAGTCTTTTACCTTACTTGCAAGGGCTGCACAAACATTTGATTCTTTTCTTGATTCCACCTCCAATGACATGAACCTAAGTGTGAACAAATTGTTTGCATAGAGATCCTATATTTATATGTTTACGCTTTAGGTGGGCGACAAGACTTCAAGTTAGGCTAGAAAGTTCTCAAAGTCTCTTAGAGGAGTGGAGCCTAAGTAACTAGGCAATCAGACAGCTCTTCATGTTTCCTTGACCTTACCATAACTCTATTATTATCAAAAGCTCCAATCTTTTTTTGCAGATACTTCGTTTTCAGGGTGTGCAATGACCAAGTTGTGTCCCTAAATCCACCCAACAGGACAAGAAACCTTAAAATTCCTTAACGACATGATCAAGTCATGACCTGCACGCTTCAATGGTGTCTGCTACGGATTTTCGCTTCTCTTCTTTATCTGATCCTTCCATTGTTTTTTTTCTTGATCAGCAGCAAGGCATGGAAGATCTGAACATGCTTGCTGCGGATTGCGTAGTGATATCATGCTGCTGCGAGTGCTTGGTTCTGCAGATAGTCATCTTCCTGCTGCTGAAGCTTCCTTGCAAGATGATCCGGAAGACAAAGGCGTACGCCAGGAAGAGATTCAAGTGTAGAAAGAAGAGAGCATGGTCAGAAAGATACAATTGTGGAGATGACCCCTCTCCTCCGAGAGCTGAAGTAGAAGAGTTCTTGAAAGACGTAGGAGTTGCGGGTTTTGGTGATGAGGATGATGACCAGTTCTGTTCCATGGAAGAGGTCGAGAAGGTCTTGGAGGGTCTGTCTGAAAAGGGTCGATTTGGGTTTGGGAGCTTTTGGGGTAGAGAAGAAGCATCAACATGCACTTGTTCTTCCATGGAATTGGATGGACTCGATTTGCAGTTGAGTTGAGATTTAGGAGCTTCTTTTAGGTATTAGAGAACACAAAAATGTAAATGCTTGGAAATTCTTTTGGTCATTATGGAGATGAAACAGAGTTCTACATGAATGATCAGATTTACTGAAATGTAAATAATAGATCATGACATTTTAACAACCAGTTGCGGACACTCTGCCCTCTAACCCACTGACATTGCCAATCAGTGGACCCATAACCAAAATCAATCCACTTTTCACACGGTTTTAGGAAGGACACCGTGAGCCAACAATAACTAGAAAATATTACTTGGGAATTAAATACACCAAAATACATACGGATTAATAATTAGCACTTCCGATATGTATTTGTCTCATTGGTTGTTGAAATGAAATTAATATATAAGAAAACAAAAATATTAGATGCTTGAGAAAAGCTATATACAGCTCACTGTCAATTCCATGATTGTGCATCTTCGGGGAACATCCATGGTGCAATTTTCAATCATAATTCAATGTATGACTACTTTGAGTTTAGCCAATTATATATTTTATCAACACTAAATGGATGATTTGTAATACTAATATTTCATTATCTAATTTTGTTTTTGAGAAGAACATGTACTAATATTACTGAAATATAAAGTAGGGCGATGAGCACATAATTGTACTCATCTTACAAGGCCTAAACCTACTAGTGAACCTAAAGCAATAACAGGAAAGTAAACTTTGCTCTTGACATAGGGGCGGTTGAAGGGGATATCTGCGGTAGCATCCTGAGATACCAATACAGCATACTTCTACCAAAAGGCACTGGTCGAGCCAACCAAGTGAGAGGGGAATACTGGTGGACTGCCATCTCCCCCGGTGAGTCAGCGTGTGTCGTCCTCCCTTGACTGATAATTTTAGGGCTCCTGAACGCGGGATTGCTGACGCCGGACTGGTAGGGGAGACATTTGTCGACTGGAGATGGAACCCTCGCCATCTAACAGCCAAGAAGGGGTTACAGTCGACCACCCCCTTCCTGGCCCTCCTCAGATTCATTCCTGGAGGCAGGGGTGCTTGTGCCCCCCCCCCCCCACCGTTGCTACGTGTGAACCTCCATCTGACGCCGTTGAACCCTCTGATTCCTCCGGCTCCTCCTCTCTGTCCTGTCTTTTCTTCCCAGATAGAGACGACCCCGCTTCCTTTGCCAGCCACTCCGAAGGGATGTCCTCAGTCCCTGTCTCATAGGACTTAGTTCCCCCTTGTCCTAGCTCCTGGTGGGAGGGAGGGGGGGCGTTCGCGGTTCCCAGGGACCCCGCTTGCTCCTCCCCATTCAGGTAGGCCCAGTTAGTCCCTGTCGCCGTCTTCCCATGTTTCGCCTTCTCCAAGGCTGACCTCGGGTCACCCGGGGCACGTAGGGAATGTCCACTGGTCCCTCCAGCTATAGGACAATCCGGAAACAAGTGTCCCGCACATCTGCACCCAAAGCAATGATCTGGCAGGTGTTCATATGAGACCTGAAGAAGAGTTCGTACCTGTGATTCCGGCAGTCGGAACCATATCTGACTCTGAAGAGGGACACGGATGTCAGCCCGGATCCTAACCTTCATGAAATCTCCCCAGCAGCAGCCCGACCTATCCACATCGACGCCTGACATACCCCAAGAGCATTGCCCACTCTGAAGCCCACCTCCTTGTTCTACGCGCCCACCGGTAGGTTAGACACTCTTGCCCACACTGAAAAGTGGTGGAAGCTAAGGTCTCCCACCTGCATGTGGGCCCTGAGATCTGTAAAGAGCACAATAGACTCCCAAAATGCCCATGGCTCTCCTGCCAGCACTCTCGCCCTTTCCTTGGCTGATCTGAAGAAGAATGCCACCAAACCTCCTTCCAGTGGTTTTGCTTCCACTTTCATACCCCACAGATCTTCCATTCTAGCCACCAGCGACATCCAGAAGAATTTCTTCGATGTCAGTACCTTAGCCGCCATTGCAAACCGAAATTGCCCCCCAGCTCTGACAATATCCCCCGTAGGGACGACCACCTCCTTGATGCAGAGGGACGATAGCCTAGACCCAAGCTCCCCCACATGAGGCTCCGATCCCCGAATACCCTCAAAATCCGGAATCACCGGGACCTCCGACCCGAGTACCCCCGAGCTCCGCTATCGGCTCCACTGGGTCACCTCGCGGTATAGTCTGACCCAGCTCCGACCCTGCGGGTTCGGCCCGAGACCGGAACCCAGCCCGGTTCCTATCAGCCCCCGCCCCATATCGGGCCGCCCAGGTGGCTATATCTCCCGGCCCACCTCGGGTCCACCCTGGGTGGCCCACCTCTTCACACACAGCCCGACCCATCCCCGCTCTATGGACCCAGCCGGCCCGTCTAGCATCCAGCATCAGCCCATCCCCCCGGCCCACCGCTCCACTACCTTGGCCTAGGCCCGGTTCAGCAACCCTAGATGGCTCCCGCGCCACCTTCTTCCCCTTACTTCTCTTCCACGCCAGCGCCGCTGGCGACTCCGGAGGTGTGGCCTCTATGTCCGATGAAACAAGCACGGGCATCGTGCTCTTCTCCCCCATAGCCAGCGCCCCGACCTGCTCCTGTGACTTACCCCAGCCTTCGGCGATCCTCGCTGCGCGCGAACCACCTTTGGCCGTGGGCCCCTCGTCGGCGTCCGGCGCACTCGATTGGCCGCCGAGTTCATCCACCCCCCACCCACAGGATTTCCCCCAGAGGGTCTCTGAGCCGAAAACCTCATCGGTGACCCAGCTTCGTCCCACGATGATAGGGGTTCCGGGACCGTGAACCCAGCGCCGTCCCCCATCGCCCCGACCGCCGCCGCCTCCTGCAGCTCCTCCCCCGCATCCGTCTCCTGCGGTTCGAGTTCTACGTCTCCCTCCACCCACGAGACCCGTTCCTCCACTTCCCTTCCTTCCATGTCGCCTCCGCTCCCCTCCACGCCCGGCTCTGCGAGCCATGCCGAAGGATCGCCGAAAATACTAGACAGTGTGGCCGCCGAATATGCCATAGACTGCCCAGAAAAGCACAAAACCTAACCCTAGCAGAGAGAGAGGCTGTGACTAGCCTATTTCATTATCTAATTATATTGACTTTATTATATATATTTTACCGATAATAATAGATAAATAAAATATAACCTAGTCTTCAATCACCTTTTCTCATCTCCGTTTACATCACTAGGTTTTTTATTTACTAAAATGTGTAATTTCATTAAATAAAATTCAAACGAAAATAGAGGAGCATTTGAGAAACCCCTAACCACAATAAAAGAGTTATTACATGATATTGAGTCTCAAAGGTCTGTCTACACATAACTCTATGACAAATGAACCGACACATGCATTTTTTTAAAAAACCATAAAGGCCAACTGAAATGAAAAAAAACTACAATGAAACTGATGTCTACTGCTCAAGGTAGTGCTTAGCTGCTGCATACTTTGTAGAGTGTGACCAAACCTGCTGTCATCAGCATCAAAGGGAGGCAGATCTCTTCCTAGGGACCCCTCCTAGGACCAGTCCCCAGAGCACAGAATTCCTTTCATTCCTCCATATGAGGTTGTTTCCCCGCTCGGTCCTGATCATCTCGGGGCTCCCTAGCGGAACCCCGTTTCACTCCCCCACCTCATGCTCCACAACTAGAATCAGCTCCAACTCCAAATTCAGTTCTATCTCCGTGCCCATGAAGGTGTGGGGGATCGGCTCTACTGCCACCAAAGGGTTGGCCAATCATCAAGTTCTTCCAACCCGGATCAACCAACCGAGTTTGGAAGACGCTCTGAGGGATCACACCCTGAGGTGTAGTAGCCGAGGATACTATTGGGCCCCTGCCTCGAGACAAGGGGCCATGAGGTACAGAAGTCGAGGATACTGATCGGCGAGATATCTAACCGTCCTAGTCCGTTGCATACGTCTTAGGCTGGCAGTCCCTCTGATACTCCAAGATGGAGGAGTCGAACCTGGGCATACCTACCATCGCCTGATCACATTCAATCACCATGTGACGAATCATGCCACAATTACAACAAACACAAGGAGTTTTGTATAGGTAAGAGTGACACAATCCGGATCAGAAAATTTTCGAAAACGAAGCAGAATCTGACGGCGAAGAGGGCACTCCACAAGGTGCCAAAATCTGACCTTCACTGTACCGCCCCAACAGATGCCCCATTGGTCACATGGGACCTCGACACACAGTCCTAGTGTCGACCCGATTGTCTCTCCCATGGTTTTAGTGCGCACTACTGGAGGGAGACCATGGGCATGCACCCAGAGTTGCAGTCGATCTAGTGTAGGAGGCTGCCTAGCCATTGGGTCCAAATCAGCCAGTAGGAGGGGTCGTACATTAAAGCACCACATCTCTTTCCCACGAACCTATGAGTGTGCCGCTGTTGTCTCGAAGTAAAACCCGAACACCCCAGACCCGATGCCATTGACGACCAAACCTTCGGCCGACTTCCGTCATGCCTTAGTGATAATCCTGAGAAGGGCCTCCTTACGGGGTAGCTTGGAGGTCCATGCTGGGTCTTGAGGTAGGGTTGGAGATGAACCAACTCGCAGCGGAAAATCAATGAAAACCAAGATACGATTAAAACCATAAAACAACTAACAAAGAATGGATTCACAAGAGAAAAATTCAGCACTAGTTCTTACCAAAACAAGAACACCGGGTAACAAATGATTGGCTTGAGTCTCCAAGACGCCTACGTATCCACATGGGAATCAAAGCCACGTAGTTCTTCTCTTTGAGGACTCAAGAACACAAAAATGGAGGTGGGAACTAGCCAAACTCGAAATTGCCATGGAGAGGAGGGAGAAGTTGTGTTTCCTATTCTTGTCTTGTGTTTGTTATGTTGAAAAAAGATGACTTAAACATAACAAACCCCATACTTGTCCAACTAAAGGCATGGGACAAGCATGGTGACAAGTAAGGTGTAAATAGGACAAAGTATGGCAAGACAAGATTGGGTTAGGTGGTGAATCACCAACAACTTAATCCTTGTCTTGCTTACTTAGTACTAATTAATCAAGACTTGATTAATAAGTTCCATGGGCCTTGGTTGCATGTGCCTTTCATGGGCCTCTTGGAACATGGCCCGTGGCCATTTCCAACGAGGTCCTGTGATTCACTCATCGCCTCCAAGCCTTCCATACCGGAAATGTCCAACAATATCCGACGCGATCAATCCCAAGACTCCAAGCCTTGTCATGATCCGTAAAGTCCTATTCATTTACGGGCACATGACCCAAACCCAGTTTTGGTCATGTCCCGAGACAACTCCCTTTTGGCCATTCTCCATAAATGTGTCAATGAGTTTCATCCTCCGGTGTGACCCTTAGGTTTATGCATGTCAATAGATCAACGTAAAATCCCATTTTACTTGATCCTATTTAAGTGGCAACTAAAGAGACTTTAGTATTTCCTGACACTGCATAACGAATCGACCCTGTCGATTCTAACCTTTCCGTCGTCCCTGTCATTATCCTTTTATCTCCGATATCCTGACTGAGATAAGGCATAGAGCCGTCATCCTTATTATTCTCAATCACTATTCCTTGATATGTGAGATGACTGAATATATGATACCCAGTATCATGTGCATGGCCATGCTATTCTTTCAGTCACTCTCGATCAAGCGGCCGAGAAGCGATATCTTTCTCATACCTCAGTATGAGGGATAAATCCCTTAGCCGTCTTTCGTGTCACTCATGTAGCCCGTCCCCAAGCCAATCCTGGCCGTTATGGAAGCCCTGTTACGGACAACGTTAGGCTCAGGTCAAACTCAGTTGTTGACTACATAGAGATCACAAAGACTCCTTGGTCCAAGGATACATGACAAGCTACGACAATGAATATGTTCATCACTTGATCTATGACACATATTCATGTCGGGTCGTCCAATATCATGTCCCACATGATATCTATGATCAGACTCCGGAATCTCATTCCAGTGACTAACAGAATGTAAGCCATAAAGAGTATTCTTTCATACTAGTCGCTTCTAGTGAAACTTTGTTGACTAGGGACTCATCGAGTGTGATCTATCTCGATCTATGGTTCTATTCGCATGGTGGGCATAGATCAGAGCACACATCGATATATTACTCCAACACGTAAGTAATATAAAGTCGCTTTAATTTTATTGCTAACGATGATATATACATTTGGACATTTAGGATTGAACTACGGGCACTAAGACTAACAGTCCATAGTTTGCCCAGCATGGCAAACTGTTGACGTGCTATAACCGATGGGCTCCACAGGTTGGTACAGGACTTCCGCCACCTTATCTTCAACCCCTCTAAGGAGCAAGCTGAGAGGCCATCCTGGAAATTGATCAGATGAGACTCCAGTGACACCGGCAGGTCCTACAACTTCAAGGCGGTCCCGGGCTCCTTGAGTTTGAAAAATCTACGGCGGTAGACCATTCCCGGCGGAGGAGAGAGAAATGTCGGGATCATCGACACCCGATCAACGTTGGGGACGAAGATCCCCTCACAGAGGGCCTCCAACTCCTTCCGCCCTGGTTCCTCCCTCACTAGGTCAATCATAGGAGCCTTACCCCGAGAGGGGTCCCTAACTAGTGGAGGCGGTAGAGTAGATACAGAAACCTCCGATGATGGCTGCGAAGCGTTGGGTGGAGAAGGTTCCGATGACGGCTTGGGAATAGATCTAGTTCCAAGCGGTAGAGGAGTCGTCGAGTCGTCGATGATGAGCGGGGGTAGAGGTAACGCCAAAACCCTACCGTAACTTGCGATTGAAGCTAGGGTTCTGGTCTTGGAAGGACGACCCCGACGAGGTTTGTTCACCAGTTCAGAGGATCCTAAAGAGAAGACGACAGCCCCCGTCGGTGGAACAGAATGGGTGATTGTCGTGGGGTAGAGAGAGACAGGGACTAAAGCAGATTGCTTCGTCGGCCTTCGTCGTCTCGGTTTATAAGGAGGCACCACCACCGAGGAGGGGCGCGGTGGGGGCACATGTGGTAGGTGCTGCTCCAGATGGGACTGCGATAGAACAATACCGGCGGTGAGTACAACGATCATATCGACATCAGGGATAAAAAGCTCCATAGAAGCCTAGGGTTTTGCTTCGAAAAGAAGGAGAACTCAACTTCCGAGAGAGAATTGCAATTCCGATTTATTTACCTCACTAGTTTGTTTCAAACCAATGATCTCTTAAAGTTTAATTATAAAGATTGAACCAACTATTCGAAATAATTAATTTTAACGTCACCACAAATGTGTTGACAAAGTAAATCGCATGCACGTGGTTGACAATAATTTGCTTCTCCAGTTGTATATATAATTGTTGGGTCACATTCATTGACTTGAACAAAACATCCTCAGTTTTCTCAAACTTATTACAAAATGTGTGCTCTGACAAGAACTCAATCCAGCTCCGGCCAGCTCGATCAACTACGAGAGATCTTCACGCGCTTCGACCTGGACGCCGACGGCAGCCTGACCCACCTGGAGCTGGCCGCCCTCCTCCGCTCCATCGGCCTCAAGCCCACCGGCGACCAGCTCCATTCCCTCCTCTCCGACATGGACCGAAACGGCAACGGATCCATCGAGTTTGAGGAGCTCGCCGGCGCCATCCTCCCCGACATGGACGAGGAGGTGCTGCTCAACCAGGAGCAGCTCTTGGAGATCTTCCGCTGCTTTGACCGCGATGGCAACGGCTACATCACCGCCGCCGAGCTCGCCGGCTCCATGGCCAAGATGGGCCAGAGGATGACGTTTCGGGAGCTCGCCGACACCATGAGAGAGGCCGATACCGACGGTGATGGCGTCATCAGCTTCTCCGAGTTCTCCACCGTCATAGCTAGATCCGCCGCCGATTTTCTTGGCCTCTCCGTCTCTTAAGGCTTTAGCTTTCGTTAATCCGAGTACCATTAATTGATTTGTCACATCGTACCCACACTTTTTTTTGTTCGATCTCTTCGTTTCTAATATCAAACTAACTTCAACCTCTCGTTTTACTATCTTGCATTTTTGATACGTTGGGGGGACGAGACAAAGTAAAAAAATAAGTTAGGTGTAGTAATATGAAATTTACGACTAGAGAGACGATTTTACCCGCATACCACTCATTGGCCTCGTAGTTCACCACTGGTCGAGGCGAGGGTGTTTGCCGCCCTCTCCATTGTTCGTGAAGAGTGTGTGGAGTTCTTTAATCTTGTGTCCAGGAAGTCTCCCGTCGAACGTTTTCCCCGTCCCGGGAAAGACCCTATAACCGGGCGTGGATGTCCATCTGGCCGCTCCTCCGAACATCTTGCCAGCGCTCGAGTCTGCTCATGGTTTATGGTTTCACTTTTTGATCTGTAGCTAGACCATCTTGTACTCCTCTTTTACCTCATAAGAGGTTTTAATTTAAATTTGCAATCGATGATAAAAAAAAATGAAATTAGCCAAATTTTAAGTATAGCTAAGTGATACTTTTATTGTTATTTTTGTCAACTCACTATTTATAGTTTTCTGAGTATGCCTCGCTCCATGTCGTGTGACCTAATCTCCACGTCGTGGAGCTTCGCCTTACTGCATGGTCTCTTGTGTTTTACATGCCGTGAGACAAATGTGAGAAAATATCTTTGTGTATTATCTACCTCGTGGGAAAACAACATTCCCATACCGTGAGATTGTATGGTTTGGTGTGGAAAGTACACTTCAGGCCATGGTGACGCGAGATAAGACGGTTTGTCTCGTGCTCCCAAAACCCTAGTTGAAATGACATAGCTTGATCCTACATGTCGTGGGGGCAACTCGTCCACGCCGTGGGAAAGCAGTAGTAGTCAACAACTTGAAGTCCATCTTTAGTTTCTTTATTACATCGAAGCTCGCTATTGAAGACTTTGCTCCTTTTTTGCTATGCTCAAGCTTGAACTTCACGCTTAGATTTAATACCTCGCCACAAAACACAAGGAAAAGCTCGAGTAGATTAAAACTAGAAAGGAAAATAAATGCGTCTTCATATACTTTTCTAATGTTAAAACATGCTTGAATAGTGAGCTTAGGTGTTAATTTACACCGACAAGACATGTCTCATACCCGGTACTATCATTTGAAGAAGGGTTTGACTCATTCCTTGACAAATCATGGCCGCATCAGCAACAATCAATTTTTTTTTCTTCTGAATTATAAGGGACCGGTATTTCAGAACAACATCCATAATTTTTCGATACATGAATGTTCATTTCTACCCATCACCGACCCATTTTTGTTTGGCAGGAGCCCATTTTAAGGGGATCCCTTTCTTCCTCGCATGAGCATTGACTTTCCGATTTTTATACAAGTCGTGGTCGCTGGTGTCGAAAACGCACACACAAACGCATACACAATCGGTGTGTAGTGGAACCGGGCATTCAGGATTGTCGTCCTTCACGCAAGACAGTACACACACGATTAATGGGGCATGTTGCAATCCCAACTGTAATCGAATGCGGTGGACGAAACCGTGGTAGTGGTGGTGGTGGAGGAGGAGATAAAGGTGGAGGTGGCCATGTTGAACGCACCCTTGTTGGTGGAGGTGGAGGTAGAGGTGGCCAAGGTGTGGTTGGAGGATGCGTTGGACGATCGAAGAAGATTTATGTTTAGTTTTTTGTTGCTTACACATGTCACTTTATTCATTCCGAGGAAATAACAAGATTGAACACGTTTTTGGAAACAAATAGCATGCGAATATAATGACGCATAAGTTTTGCAATACCGTTATGACAAGCAGTTAAAGGACCGTTGGTCCAAAGAAAAAGGAAGATGAAGGGGTTTAATGGTTATTTCAAGCAAGTGAGTAGATTATACGCAAGTAGGCGGCCGGACAACCAACTATACGACAATACATTGATTCTTTACACACGAAGTGAGAAAAACACTACCTTTGACGAACAACATTTGTGAAAAGGGGTTCGACATCAGCCTAGGTGGTGCGAGATGCATGATGATGAACAATCACCAAGAGGACACAAATTGATGAAGGTGGAAGATACACAACATTCAAGACCTCGTTATCGAGGGAGAGAAGATTGCGTTTAGGATGAGGGATGATGGATTGGGCATTTGACCCCTAGGGAGGGTCTTTGTCTGTGTGTCATAATTGGTCAGCACAATCCTCAGGCGGATCGCCACAAAAAACCGGTAACGCGAGCTCTTATATTGAGAAATGCATGGTAATTAGATATCAGGTAGTCGCCACAACAAGGATAGGGGTCAATGGATTCAGTTTTTGATAGGAATTGGTCTTCTGAACCCCGTGATTCACTGTCACCACAACCACCAACTCCTTAACAATGTTAATGTGTCAGAAGGCCATCAAGAATAAAGGGAAGATAAAAGTGGTGAATCCTGACTATTCCTAAGTGGAAATGGTGGAAGAGAACAAGGAATAGTTGGAGAGAACGAAGATTATGAATGCACGAGAATAGGCAGCCTAAACGAGTTGGACAAGGTTGACCTTACTGGACTTCTACCACTTGAAGTGCAACGACACATTGCCAAAGTGAAATGTCTCGAGTTCCTCATCGCATAGACCTTCCTGAAGTAAGACACCTCGAGTTCTTCCTCGCTTGAACCTTCCTATAGTCGGCTTCTGTGCTTGTGTTGTTTTGTTGTTACCATGGTTATGTTGTTGTCTTTTTGCGGGTATGTTGCTTATGTTTGCAAGATTTTTAGATAATGGTGTAATGGAATAAGACCAACCTTTTCCAATTTTTTTCATCATATGTAACTCGACTTTGGTGTTCGTATTAGCACCAGGCTCGGCTATGACCTACATACTCGAAATTGGCACCAGGCTTACCTCGGAAGAGGATCTGAGGCTCATAGTCAACTTGAGGGCCCTTTGCACGGACAAGGGGATCCATGGGTTTCTTGGAGAGGGAGCCACACAGGTGATCGTGCATCACCCGAGTGCCAAAGTTTGGCAGATGCGGCGGGGCCGAGCAAAAGTCCACCTAGATGCGGACCCTGGGAAGAAGCTCCTAGTCTCGAAGGTCCAGTCGGCGCCTGGAAAAACCTTGTGGGGCATTATTGAGTGCTAACGTCGATAACCCTATCAACGAAATGGGCGCCACTACCATCAGCCAGTTGGCAGATAGCTGCATGCGCGAGGGTTTTCAAGATGTAGAATAGGGAACTTGCTCCCTTTAATGATAGCCAAGGGCTTGGACCCAAGGGTTGGCCGTGATCCAAGGTTCACCCTGTCGGAGAAGGAGGGCTAAGCCTCCCGTCAATGCACAAATACCGGGTGTTGCTGAGGAAATGACGACCAAGCAGTCTAGGATGCCCATGGAGTCTACCCAACCCAGGGCAGCCAGGCCTTCCTATTCAAGTATTCGGATTCTCTCCTTCCTCGACTCTTGAGGGAACGTCATCAAGAAGATAGGTAGGAGATCCCGTGGTGCATGATGCATGTCCAGCCAATACCCTAATGAGTTCTGGTGGATCAATTGGGAAAGGTGTCGCTTCCATAGGGCCATCCAAGGGACACCATTGTATCGAGCGGGGATTAGTAGGACGACGGAATGGGCGCCGAGCAAAGAGGAAGGGCGTCAGCGTCAGAGTCGTCTGCGAAATGCTTCGACGCTCTACTGCTAAACAAAATGCAAACTCTGACCGTGTGTGCAACAGTAACACTGATGGGCGTTGATAACAGAAACGTCGAGCTCAGCGTTTAATGCTATTCAGCGACGCACCGCTGCACATGCTCTTAGAACACTTTTACTAACAAACACAAGGACACGAAAATAAATTAGAGCATACCATATAAAGAACAGAGCGACTCTTTCACAATTCTTATTCCAAGAAAACAGAACTATCCTATGATTCTACAACAATGCTTTTTCAGTATTACTCACAAACAAATCATGTGATATTCTATAAGACTGTGCCTCATATAAGCAAAAAAATTATACCTACGAGGACTTACATACACTCGCGAATCAAATCTGTACAAGACGGGTCGTGCTAGCTTCTATCTAAAACCTCAGAACATTGCCCAGATTCAACCGCCATTGTGACAACTATTTGAGGAGAATTTGAATCTTTCTGGAGGCAGCACGCGCTGTGGAGCCGACGGTGTCGTGCCTGAGAGATCGCTGGCGCACCATGTGGCAATACTCAGGGTCATTGGTCTTCCCTTCGTGTCTTATCCACTGAATCATGCCGTGGTACATCGGGAAGAACCTCATTTGGACAAAGGAGTAGGAGAAGTAAGGGATGAGGGCGGTGACGACCACGAAGAGGGTGAGGAGCCAGAAGGAAGGTGTCGGGGCCAGGGTCTCCGGGAAAACCTCGTAAGCAGAGGAGGCGATGGTAGGAGAGCTGGTGCCGTATGACACAAGGAACAGGTACCAAATAGCGATGGAGCCCCAGATGCAGATATGGTGAACCAAGGTGAAGTAGCTGAGGGCTAGTGCCATCTGGCAGTTGACGACCCAAACAATGCAGGTGTACATTGTGGCTCCAAGGATGTCTCTACCGGCGATCTGGCCCCCAGAATTGAAGGCCTGGTACTCCATGGCCCTCGTGCATATGAAGAACACTATGATGGCACTTAAAAACCCGTTGATCATCCACCCCAAGATTCTCCCCCAGCTGAAGAGCACGTTTTGTACCCCTTCTTGGTATAACAACGGAAACTGCAAAATGTGAAACCAAAATCTCCTATGACTTTTGACCCAAATGTTACTAAATGGAGTGATTGCACATACCTTGAGACAGAATCGGGCAGATACATCCTGGTCAAACACCCCCAAAGCAATTGCTGGAAGTGAGGTGAAGAGGACGTTGTATAGCGACAAGAACCAATCGTTGTATGCAGGTTGGGCCGAGAACGATGTGTATACCTCGTACAAGAATAGAGAGAAACCAAATGCGATGTTCTTGTAGAAAAAGTAGCATATCTGCCAAGGAATATATATGGTAACCACTTGATTAACCATTAGGAAATATATTGCATAGTAATCATTTTTACTTTACCATTGTTGAAATTCTTCTATAACACCAATGTCCGTGCACCAGCAGTAGACGTTCAAGAAATCGAAACTGAGCAATTGCTATGTCACTTGACATTACTGCCTGAGTAATATATATAAATAAAAGACGAGTCTGGTAAGCAATGAGAAGCAAAAGCATAGAGTTTTTCCAGATGTATGTACTTGAGTACAACACCTGCATCCCTTCAACTCCACTGATTCCAATCCCGATATCAGCTTCTTGAAGCATCCCCACATCATTGGCCCCGTCTCCAATTGCTAGTGTGGTTTTCCTGGTTCCAATTTTGACCAGTTTCGCAACCTGTATATCATTTAGATGGAAAAACCTTTTACCAAACCCGGAAAATGAAGAATAAACACTGAAGAGAAGTGTAAGAGGATATCACAAGACTGTTAGGATGTCAACATACCAAAGCCTTCTGTTTTGGGGAAGAACGACAACAGATAACTGATGCACAACCAATTGCAAGCTCTAGAAAGATGTGTTTCATACTATCTTCTAAAGCATAAGCTAGCGATTTCCCATCAATAATCAGAGCGAAAGCCTCAGCACGTCCTGTTAAGAATTCGAGTTGGGCCCTTCCTTCAGTTATCTGACTGTGCACACTTTCCCTCGACGCCTAAAGGACAAACGGTTTTTATTACAACAGGTCATGAATGAAATATGGGAAGAAAAAACCATATTTCTATTTTTTTAATTAAGTAAATGATCACATGATTCAAGGTTTAGTTTGAAAATGATGAAGGATAATCGCACTTTGCTGATGACAATTTTTTCTCCCGCCCTTTCCAATGTTTGAATTTCTGGAGTATCCAAGTTAATTATGATCTGCTTCATTCCTTGTCTGAGCAAGCTACAAGCAAAACTGCAAATATATATTGTGAAGTGAGTCAGAGATAGGCAGAAATAACAAAAAATTATGAAGAAAGTGAATTGTACCCAATATTGATGGCGGTCTCCATCTTATCTCCTGTCAAAACCCAAATCTTAATTCCTGCTTGGGCAAGCCTATCAATGCAATCGGGGACCCCGTTTTGGAGTTTGTCCTCGACAGCAGTCGCACCTAGTAGAATTAAATCCCTTTCAATAGTCTCTGTTGCTTCGTCAATCAACGCCTCCCGATCTGCACTAACTGAATTCTTGGCCTCGATAAAGCTGTCATTGAAGTCACTGTATTCACTTTCCTCTAGTTCACGATAGGCAAGAATCAAGGTCCTCAGGCCTGCATCAGCATACTCGTTTACATGGTCCCTAGTATTCTCTTCAAATTCCCCTCCGTTCTTTGCAAGCCTTGCAAACATGACGCTAAAAAGGAGTGTGTGACAATTTCAAAATATAAAATTTTGAAAGGAATGAAAGATAATGCATACTTGTTTACACAAACCTGTCAGCGCCTTTACAGAGTAGTAGTAGCTTCCCCTCCTCATTTCTTACTATCACAGACATCCGCTTTCGAGTACTATTGAACTCTAGAACATTAAGAAGATTATACAACCTACACACAAACATGCAATATATGATATGATATTCCAGTAAAAGATAAACAAGAAAATATATACATGCATGACAACGACAAGTAAATAGTAGAGATACTGACCTTTCAACTCTCTTGCCTGATAGTGGATCCAACTCGTAGACTGAAATACTAGTTTGTGTCCTCCTGAAGAATTCAAACCCAAGTTCTCTTGCAGCATTGACAAATGCCAATTCATCTGGTGATTCAGCCTCATATGAGATCTCCCCTGACTTCTCATCAACCTCTGGAATTGCCGTGTGACAGACTGCCAATAAATTTAGAAACTTCTGGATGACATCAGCACGAGGCTCATGCACCCAGTTTCCATCTGTAACCCTATCATCCTGAAAGTTAAACCCCTTAATGGCCGGTTTTGTGTTACTACCATTCACCTCTTTATGACGCAATGGTGAACCATGTTTTCTTTCCATTGCCCTCTCAACTTCTGTAACACCTGTTCCATAAGCTGTTCCCGCCATAGAGCATTTGATGAACTCCATTGAATTGCATGTCAAAGTCCCGGTCTTGTCAGAAAGTATCGTATTGACTTGGCCAAGTTCCTCATTCAAGTTTGAGGTGCGAGCATGCGCTGGCTTGTCAGATTCCTCATAGTACATGGCTATATCTCGATTGATGAAGATGCTCTGGAGAACTTTGACTATTTCTACAGACACATACAAGGAGATTGGAATGAAATATGCGTATAACATTAGAGCCGTGAAGAAGTGAAAAACTGCAGCAACTATTGCTCTTTCAGGATCAAAGAAAACTGGAGAAGCATCCGGCCTGAGATACCACCTTTTCATCTTCCCATTCTCCAAGTCTATTTTTGTTATAATGCCAAAGATAATAGACCCAATCAAGGACATCCCGGATACTATAAAAAACAATAAGTAAATAATTTTATCCATTTTCTTCTCAACTTTACTTCTCTTTGAAGGAGAGTCGGTAGAGTTTTGCTTAACCTTTGTGTCATGACCAGTGAAAATGGTCACCCCATATATATAATCCGTGTTTCTCAGCTTTGAGGCTCTGAGGAGAAGTTGTTGAGGACTAAGCGCATGTTGCTGCTCACCAAACTCCATATTTCCAACAAATGAGTACAAATTTGCATTGGGATCTTCACATTTAAGAAGAGCCTTAAAATCCAGGAAGCTAGAGCCTTCTTGTAAGGATGAAGTGACCTCTAGTCCTTGCTTTAATTTCAAATTAGTCTCCCCATCAAGGTTCATGGTCTCAACATAGCAAACTCCATCCTCATAACTAGACGAAAGCAAGAGCAAGTCTACTGGAAAGATTTCATCCTTCTCCACCTTCACTATATCTCCCACTCTTAGATTCCTCCACTCTGTACCATTAAAAACTCCATTACCTTGATGCACTAGCACCTTCCTATTATTTACCTCACTATCCTGAAACATTAAATCCACACACCAAATCACAAACTACAAACTATGTTTTACAAAAATATCTTGTAAAAAATTCAGACACAACAAGTAGTAAACATCTCCCATGAGAGTATATAAGTAACATATCATTTTGAGCTAACAAATATAATGCAACTTGATATTCAAAAGGAGAGTAGAGTATCCTGCGTCAATCTTGTGTGCATAACTATTTTAACGTATCACATATGGCAAATTTGTTTCTAGAATTTATGCAGACAATCTATTGTTCTCCCTTTTCACATTATGTTGTAAGATCAAACACAACAGTACTTCTAGAACAATAATACTTAATGACTAAAGATTGTGATTGTGACCAGGGTGGATAGCATTTTTACTTTGGTGCATATCCTCCTTTGCGCCTTAGAAAACTATGCATTTTGAGTATTTTCTACATAACCATCCATCGATAGTAAAAATAGTGAAGTTCCTAAAAATTCTTAAATTGTTATCTGAGTAAAAAACAGATTGTACCTGCTGTTTCCGCCTCCAATCTTCAACCCCTTCTTTGGCCATAGTTGCTCCAATCACAACAATTAGGGGAATGATGGCGCTGACAGCTGAATAAGGAGCAAGCTGGGTGAATGACAATATGCCGGTAACCAAGAAGTAAAAGTTAGCTACCCTCCGGAACTGCTCAAACAACGATTTAGGCAAGAAGCTAAGAAAAGTATACTTTGTAGACTGCACATAATTATCACTGTAACCATGGATTTGAGCCTCGGCACAATTGGGCTCATTGCAGTAAACCACCCTTGAAAAACCAGGTCCCCCAATCCGGGAATGGTCATCATCCCCCTCAACATTGAAAGGTGTTTTGCAACAAGCGAATGAGTAGATACTGCTGAAACGCAACTTTCTCCTCCTCCCACCAGGCATTTGCTCCTCAACTCCAACACACAACCCACTAATAAGCACAAAGCTCACTCCACCCAACAGCAACAATTCTGATAAATGCAACTCCAAACCAATATTACACACAAATCACTCAACAACATCACAACTCCTAACTACACAATGAAGGAACCACCCTCCTAAACCCTGAAGGCTTCAACTTTCAAGCCATTAACACACAGAAGAAGAATAAAAGAAAAGGAAAAAACAAAAGATTGATGGTTTTGAGAGGGAGAAAGGATGGCAAAGCAGCCTAGTCTGACCCTTAAACCCAGCTCAAATGTTGATCTCTTCTTAACTTCCAATTAAGCACCCACAAGTCTCAAAATCTTTCCAATAATAAAAACAACCCAGAAAAGGAAATTCCTTACGTCACACACAACACACTCAAGACAATACTTTCCTCTGATTCGAGCTTGTTAAAAGCCTATAAAATACCAAGAAAATTCATTAATTGTGAATATGCGAACATTTGATTTTTTACCGTACCGGTGATGACTCAATCGAGAGTTCGAGACCCACAAGCTTTGAACGAAAAATTGGATTGGATCTCGCCTTTTGATTTCATTGGTTCCTCCAATGTGTACATGCATTAGGCTCCCAAATTTTGCAAACGACAATGTAGAATTCCAAGTCTTGCCCAGGAAATGAAATGCCCAGGAGAATAATTTTCCCAAGAAAAAAAACAAAAATTTCTAGGAAATCAATATCTAAAAGATCCAGAAACGAAATGGGTTCCAGATAAAATAATCGAAATGAATAGAAATTTCGTGGGAAAGATTGTTAATTCATCAATGACGACTGTTTTGGTGTCGTGTGTTGATGTTCGTTTCTGTGTGTGAGAATGGTTCAATGAGGAGAAAAGACAAGAACTTGTAATTTTCAATTGTACTACCTTAATTATAAGATAATTAAATTAATGGTTACAAAATAAATCAGTTAATATAGGCGACAAACCTGTAATAAGTATAAAATAAATACTGTTAATTCTAATGGAACAATTGCATTGATATTAGGAAATGTCAATATTGTTCTCGACTCAACTATTCGTCAAAATCATACCCAAACTCCCCTCTGACCTTTTGTTTCAATTCACATTCCTAACTTTTGATTTTTTTTTTAAAAAAAACTAACAATTAGTATTTATTTTGACGGAACACTTACTTAAGCCCCATGTGCACAACATGGGACTCCATTTTTCTTACTTAATACTAATATTACCCTTCTCTCCTTCCTTGCAAAACTATGCCCTGTGAAATAATAAATTTTGGTGTTTTTTTTTCCGGCCAAATCCTCGTTCCCCCCTGTTTATTTGTTTCTTAGACCGATTCACATATGACCATGAGAGAGAGAGAGAGAGAGAGAGAGAGAGAGAGAGAGAGAGAGAGAGAGAGATTGCACGAGTATAATTGGACAGAAAAGTAAACTATGTTATTATTATTATAGCGTGCTTACAAATTCCCATCCATGACTTTCGATTTTTTTAAAAAAACTAACAATTATTTTTTATTTTGACGGAACAATTACATTGACACGATGATTATTCTCCTCCTTCTCATACATGGCGTCCACTCCTTCTGCCTCCTTGACGTCGCTCCCGAGGACTTACAAAAGGTCTACTCTCTAGATATATAAGACTCGTATGTAGTTCATAGATAAACCCGTAGGTAGTTCATAGATAGACTCATACACATGTACACATACATATCCATATCTTTAAAGATCAAGCCTTGACGTATCCATAGAACTATCGAAATTAATTTTGTAAGCACGCCATAATAATAAAATAGTTTGCTTTTATGTCCAATTATACTCGTGCAATCTTTCTCTCTTTCTCTGTCTCTCTCTCTCTCACACACACTCTCTCTCTCATGGTCATATGTGAATCGATCTAAAAAACAAACGAGGAAAGTGGAGCGAGGATTTGACAGACAAAAAAGGACATATTTTTTTTATTTCACAGTGCTTAGGTTTGCAAGGAATGAGAGAAAGGTAATATTGATATTAAGTTAGAAAAATGGAGTCACATGCTGTGTACATGAGGCTTAATGTAAGTGTTCCGTCAAAATAAATAGTAATTGTTAGTTTAAAAAAAATAATCAAAATTCATGGGTGAGAATTGAAACAAAAGGCTAGAGGGGGGTTGGGATATGATTTTGACGAATAGTTGACTCGAGGGCAATATTGACATTTCCTAATGTTAATGTAACTGTTTCGTCGGAATAAACAGTAATTGTAAGTTTTTTTTATAAAAAAAAATCAAAATTTAAGATGAGATTTGAAGCAAAAGGTAAGGAGGGGATATGATATGATTTTAACTTACTTCCAGTCTCTATTAGGTCTGCTTTATATTTCTTTCTAGGTCGAATAATTCTTTGGTTAGTTTGGTTTAGGACTTTGAGTTTTATTAATATTGAAATGTCGGTAAGGGGAACTCCTGAGTTCGGATCTACGATTGAAAGCAGACTATTTCTATGGATTCATGAGCGCCTGGTGGACTACGGTCGACCGGGACAAATATATGAAATTCTGGACAGTTATACCCTAATCTGTAAGATTGCTATTTTACAGTAATACAATACCTCTCTACTCGTTTCAAAAAAAAAAACTTATGGTTGGAGGGTTATGAATGAAATTTATCCCTAAAATGAACAAAACCTTTAAACAAGTAGAGTGAATTGCTTCATTTCTGTGGGCTGGTATTAAGCCCAAACCTAATGTTTGATAGGCTATAATTTCAACAGTATGGGTCTAAGTTAGAGACCGAGTTAGCTCGGCAAGCCGGGTCGACTGAACTGATCCTAACTCATCCACAACCCGTTCCCTAACAGGTTGTTCATTTTCTCAGTGGAGAAGAAAGCTCAGCAATCTGATCCGTACAGACCCTTATGGATGATTAGCTCGAAAACCAAAACTTTCGCAGCCCCGCAAGCTCTCCAATTCAAGGTAACTCTTCTCTACCTCGCCCAGGACAGTCCGAATCTCAGAAAATGCATACTACATATTTTAGCTCCACTGTGGTGTCGCTTGGAGGTAGAGGGTATGTCTCTTTCTCCTCCAATGATTGCTCTCACTTCTTGAACGAGAGCTTTCAGAGACACCCATTGTTGGGTTCTTCATCGTCAGCTTGTTGTTCTTTCTGTTCATGCTGCGCATGTTCAACTCCTAGGGTGCCCATAAACCCTAGCTATTTGTATGGGTGGAGACAATCCAATCTCATTCAATGGTCTTGCTCTAGGAGGTTGGTTTTGGGTGGTAGAAGAAGGTACTCTAATGGGTTAGATCCAGGTATTTATGATGTTTCTTGTACTGTGAAGAGGAGGAGTGGTGATGGAAGGATTGGAAAAACTAGGTATATGGCTTTGGAGGATGAGAGTGAGAGGTGTGGGCTTGGTGATGTGGAAGCTATGATCAGCTTGTTGAGTGAGGAAGTTGATGAGGAGTGTTTCGGGGGTAGAGAGAGAAGCCAGATGGGCTCAATTCGGAGAGTGGAGATGGAGAGTAGAGAGAATTATGGCAGGGAAGGTTACGCAAGGAAGAAGAAAAACATAGGGTTGAGTTCTTTGGAGAATGATTCAAAGTGTAAGATTGAGTTGAAGGAACGAAGTAATAGACAGAGGGAGGAGAGGAAATCTTTATCTATAGGTCAGAGTAACAAGGGGAGGAAGAAAATTGCGGGGTTGACCGCTATAGAGAGTGAATCGAAAGGTAGATTTGAGTCAGTCAACACTGCACTGGGGGAGGAAGATTTCTCGAAATATGAGAATAGGAAGATGAGGAAAGAGGGCTCAGCTTCATCTTATTACTCATTATCATCTTCTAGTGAGTTTGAGAGTGACGTGGAAGCTCAGGCTGAGCACGGAGGGCTTATGAAAGAATTGTCAAGCGAGTTTCGTAAGGATTCCAGGACTGAAGAGGGTAGATTTAGTGAAGAAGTAGAAGAAATGCACGTGGATGATTCGGTGGAGGAGGCATCTAGACAGAAACACACAGCAGTGGTTAGTGGTGCTGAGTGGGATTGGAGAAAGAACTCAGAGAAAAAGCTTGCTCAAGTGTCTGTTGAAGAAGACCAATCTAGAAAGGAATCATTTCAAATGGATTCAAGGATGACAAGAATCAAGGAATGCGATTATGGAAAGACTTCCAGTTCTCGAGAGCAGGTCAAAGATGCGGAAGAGACCTTGACTATGGTAGGGAGCTCAAAGAATGGGAAACACAAGCAATATAGTCAGTCTGAATCAAGAATCAAGTACAAAGAAGGCGGCATTGATAAAAGTTCCCGAACCCAGAATCAGTTCAGTGATAGGGAAGAAAAGGAAAGTGCTATGATAACAAGGGGTAAGCAGAACAAGATAGTAGGTACTATTGCTCAAAAATATGATTCAAGGTCCGAACAACTTACTAGAATATCTGAACAGCAAACTCTTACTGAAAGAGCCAGCAATTTGCGCAGACAGTATGCAACTAGAATGAAGAACTGGGAGGGAACTACAACTTCAGTTCTGAGTTCAGGCAGGAAGACAGAGGAGCAACATCACATGACAGGTGAAAGAACCACTGGACAAGGTGACTTGAGAAAAAACTTTAATCAGGGCTTCACTGTAATGTCAGAAACATGCGATAGTAATACTGAAAAGACCTCCATTTTGCAATCTGGTTCTAGAATGAAGAGTCAGTCACAAAATTCTGGAGTTGCTTCAAGTTCAGGACCAGGAGCTGGAAGGCAACATTCCCAGACAGATGAAGGTGTTGTACGGAGAAGTCAGTCCCAAAAAGGATTTCAAGATGCCACTACATCATCAGCTCATTCTGGTGACAGTGTAACTATTCCAAGTTCTCGAAGTAGTTCTGAAAAGAGAGTCACTGATCAGGAGATTAATTTGACATCAACAGTGAGGCGAGTTGTGGAAACAAGAGAAAAACATTCTGAAACTGATGAAAGAGTCATGCGGGAAGAATCTAGAAAATGGAGCGGAAAACCTAAAGTATCGAGTTTTCATGAAAATGACTTAAAAGAGGCCACTAGTTCAGGAGCATCTTTGACTTTGGTTTCTCCATTCAGGTCACAGAAGATAGATATGGGAGAGGACAATCAGAGAAGCTCGCCTGCGAGAATGGTCCCTCCTTCAGCCCAATTAGTTAGTAGAGGGTCATTTCATATCGAGCCAACTAGCGGGATTACGAGTTCAGGACGGGTAACTCCAGATTTGGATATTGAACCATATGGTGGAGTTAGAAGGGATGATACTTATCAGGAGCCTTCAATTTTCGTTACCAATGTGGATGCCCTGGGTTCTGCTTATCGATCACAAAAGTTCTCCACACAGTATGTTGGAGACTTTGTTGAGCAAGCAAGGTATGAAATTTCAACTTCTGAAATCGAAAAGGAAAAGAAAGTGTCTGAGACAATACTGGTTCATGAAGATGAGAATCATGGACGGAAGGCTTTGGGCAAGTTTGATTCTGGAGACTCTCAGTTGAAGGAGCATGAGTCGAAGCGCACATCAGGGGTTTCTGGAACAAAGGGGCCTTCTGATGAAATGTGGGATGTTACAGACCCATCTTTTCGGGAGCCTTCCAATGCAGAAGACCCAGAGGTCACTATCCCAACTGAGAATGCTTCTGAGAATGCCATTGTCAGGAAATCAGGTAGGTCCCTGTGGAATATTATTGGCGATATAGCTCGAATACGATGGGGTTCACATACTGATTCCCCTGGATCAGCTGTAAGGTCAGGGTCAAAAAGTTCACCAGATGAGTCAGTTGGAACTGAGGCATGGTTTTCTGGACGTGAGCATGAGGGGAGTTCTGATGACAAAGCAGAAAAGAAAATAATTGTGCCACAAGAACCCACATCTTATGAGCAGCAACTTGGGAAATCCTCTCCAAGTGAGGGAGAGGCGTCTGATACAATGAGATCAAAGGATAAGGAAAGAGATACTGAAACCTATGTATCAGATCCTCTAAGTATGATCGGAACTGGTTCAGCAGCAATCTCCTTAACTTCTGATGGCGAAAATCTTGGTTCTAATGAGGACAGAAGGAGTTTTCCTGGTACCCCTTCTGGCAGGACATTAGTAGAATCTTCATTACCATTGAGTGCTAGAGACAGCAAAAGATCTTCCAGTACAGACGAAATTTCAGAGACGGGTAAAATTGATGTGTCTCGACATGGTTCTGTAGAGAAGATGGAACAACCCGGTAATATAAGGCGGACTGAAATATTGGGAAGTGAGGGGAAAGACAGAGAATTAAAACGAAGGAGGCTTCAACGAGACAAGCAAATCATGAAAGATAATTTTGATGATTGGGAAGAAGCATATAAACATGAAAGTGAGCAACGAAAGATTGATGAAATGTTTATGAGGGAAGCACTATTGGAATCCAAAAAGGCTGCTGATGCTTGGGAGGTTCCTGTTGGGGCTGTATTAGTACAAAATGGGACTATTATAGCTCGTGGGTATAACCTGTAAGTTGTACTGGCATATGACTGTTGCTAGTTGGATATTGCATTCTTTGTGTTTGATAAGTATGACATACATGTATATTTCAGTGTGGAAGAATTACGGGACTCTACTGCTCACGCAGAAATGATTTGTATACGCGAGGCTTCAAACCAACTTAAAACATGGAGGCTTGCGGTAATTCCCCTTCTGTCAAAAACCCACTTTATTTTATTTGGTAATCTGCTTGCTCACCTAATTTGGTCACACATCTTTTCATTCTTTCAAGGTTCTGTTACTTCCTTACACTCAATGTATATGTTTTTGGTGCATGGAAGTTATTAATTTATTCTAGTTAACCCTGCGGTGGTATTTATTTGACGTAGCATTTCAACTTATTCCTTGGCAGAATACTACCCTTTATGTAACACTTGAACCATGTCCCATGTGTGCTGGAGCAATACTTCAAGCTAGAATCGATACTCTTGTATGGGGAGCTCCCAATAAGCTTCTTGGAGCAGATGGCAGCTGGGTTAGGTACGCTTTCCTTTTGCTGATGTTCTTATTATCCTTCGAATTTGCAAAGCAATACCTTAAAAGCTGTTCTTGCAGCATCAGTTTTTTAACCTATGATTCGAGTACCATGATTTTTCTGATGTGTGGACCATTGATCACTTAAAGTATCTAGATGGCATAATAACCTGTAGAATCGGACCTGGATCTATGCATTGTGCTTTTGTTCATTTCGTGATGTGATTTCTCAGACAGTGAGAATGTCATAGTTAAAGGTTCCTTAGGCGTTGACTTGTGATAAATCCTTTCCAGGCTATTTCCTAACAGTGAAAGTCAGAAAGATTCAGAAGTGGGGGAAAAGCCAGCTGGCCCAGTCCACCCGTTCCATCCAAACATGAAAATCCGGAGAGGAGTGTTGGCAGGAGAGTGTGCAGATGCAATGCAGCAATTCTTCCAGTTGAGGAGAAAGAAGAAAACGAAAAATTCAGATCTCCCAACATCATCAACTCTTGCAGCTCGTCGCCATCCTTCAAAATTCATTTCCAAAATGCAACAAATGTTCCACATCATGTTTTGTTTGTAAGAGTAGTCAAAACTCAAAAGGCTTGAATTGTGTCTCTCTAACCTATGCCCAGCTCCGTGTGATCTTCAACTGGCTTGTGTTTCATTAGACACTAAACAATAAAAACAAAATCAATTATGTGACTGCATTGTAGTTGATTTTTGCAACCAAAGATTTAGTTATGCAGTCTTTCTTCTGTTTGTGATTGAACCATATTAGGCTCTTTTCAACATTAGTGAAACAAACTTGTTTTTTTTTCTCTTTCCAATCTTTCTTGCATTCTATGATTTTTTTTTGGTTGGCAAGATTTATATATTTCTCTTCCTCAAAAATAAGGAAAAAGGAAAAGGGGCTGAAAAAAATCAGCAAACCTCTATTAAAACAAACAATACAAAAAGGGCATTTTGCTACCACAGTATGAAACCCCAAATTACAATTCATAAACCAATAAGCGACTAATGATTTGAGACAGAATTAAGAAAAAGGCAAATACCAAGGACTGCAAAATTTTGCAGCAACAAAACCAAGAATAATCGAGCATAGTTCCCCTTCAGACTCCTATTGAGCAAACCAAGCTTGATAAAAAGAACCATTAGAAAAGATACAGGCACTGCTCCTGAACTTCCAATGCATCAACCAGAAAACCAACCACAGCCAAACAACAAGCTTCCGCAACCATATAAGAACCTCAACCATAACCGAGACACCATCAGACCATCTTGAAGAACGCAAAGAGGGGCTTCTAAATCACTATCAGGACCCTCGACGACTTCCGTTTATAACAGAGGATCCACGAGAGGATCTTTAAGGTCTTAATTTAGAGACGGAACACTGCCAGTGGGTAGTAGCTTCCCACCTGGCCAAATCCGAATCAGCTTCATCACCAAAGTCAGAGTATTCATCAGAATCCACTTCAAAATCAAGCTTCTGATTTAATCATGCATTCCATGATTAAGGATGATTACTTCATATATTTCACATATACAGCACAGCAATAAAAAAAACACGGTCATATGAAAACTACCTCATCAGATGAACAAAAGCTTGAAACATATTTGTATTTCAATTCTTGAAACATACTTGTATTTCAATTCATTCTTGAAATCAACATTTGATGTCTATAGATCCAAAATTAAAACTATAATAGCATTACAAACAAAAAAATGGTAACACATAATATTGTCACATATCAAACTTCATCTGCATTTAGGTTTCCTGCCATCTCTTCTCGAAAGTCATATTCAACCACAAGGCCAAGATTGTCTACTAATTGGTGATGCTGGAGACACCCTGCACACTGATGAGAAGCAGAGGGAGTTGGTTTGATGAACAGAACACTTTTCATATTAAAAAAAACCTTCCACGGGAGAGAAAAGGAAGAAAACCCACCGAAGACTACGCAATTAAACAAGATTTTTCATAATAATATGGAAGACGAAGAACTAACTTTGATTCTAAACATTTTTTTTTTCTCAAATACACACCAAATAGAAATAATACTTCAAAGGCGATAAGAGTGTGCTTGGGGAAAGAACAATGGTAACAACCAACTCAATTGATCAATCTTGTGGTAGAAGATGCACCTATCGTTTCTAGGACATGATATTTTCCACCCAAATCAGGAGTCCACAATGGAATCGCAGATTTAAAATCCAGAGACACCGTCCCTTTCCTACTTTTGGTTCAGTTATTACAGTGGTGGATATTGCTATGCAACATTCTAGGTGAAGTCATACTAAAGATAGACACCAAGGCTAAAACTTTCCCAACGAGTTCAGAATGTAAACACACGGCTACAGAATGCAAATACCACAATGTAGCATAAGATGAATAGACCAGAGCTTGCTTGTCCAACTAGTAAAGCACATGAACTTGGGTCCTGGCACCAGGGCACAAGTCCCAGCAGCGGTACCCACTCCCACCTTTATCATCTATTTCTCCAACTCTTGTTGGGACTCTATCCACCAATTCTTGTTGGACATCTTTCTATCTCTACGAACTTCTGTTGGGCCTCTCTTCCTCAAGGTGGGACTTCTTGTGGAAATACTAAAACTCCTTTCTAGTTTAAAGGATGTCATGAGCTCATAATACATCAATCTTAAATAAGTCAAATAATCAAAAGTTAGGTGTTCCTTGTTTCAACACAAGCAAGTGAGCGCAAATCTTGGGGCACATTGCTGATAAAAAAGAGCGTAGGATGGATAGCGAAAATCTCTGTTACCAATGAAGATATTACTTGAATCCCACATGATTGCAATTAACAAATAGATACATACCTGCACAAAAACAGTCCCTCGCTCATAGGCTAATCGATTTACTAGCCTCTTTGTTCTTTCTCCACAAGAATTGCAGGTAAATGCAACAAGCAAACGCCTTCTAGGGAGTTCCAAGTCAATAGTTGCGCCCTGCAGGACATGGAGATATGAAGAACAAAGCATAGAAGAAAGAGAAACTTATGGGCATCACAAACCAACAAGATACTAAGGACGGGGAAATAAACTTCATTTGTAGCTTCAACACATCGCTTACACACAACACGCATCTGTGCTATTTTCTTTAATAGCACACTTACCGGAACTTCAATTCAAGCCATATGCTGCAAAACCAGATGAACTAGAAAATTACAAATGCAGGTTATTTCTAACAAATTCACATGATTCACCAATACAATCGAAGGAAAATAACTACCAAACATCGTATACAGAGTCAAATCCAAGTTTTTCACTAATCCACAAAACAACATCCAAATCTCCATAAAATAAAAACATATTCATAACGGCAGAGACCTTGTTCACGTCGTCTATCCCCGACTCTGTCGTCTCCGAATCACCATCCGCAAGCCCAGAAGATGCCAGTACCCGCAACACACGCTTTGGTGTTGCTGTGATCACACGAGAAACTTCCAATCTGAGAACAAAGAATCGTGTGTCATAGAGCTTTAATGGGAATTGAGAGGAACCCCGAAGATGGAAGAGCAAAACCCACAAAGTTTTTCATCAGGAATCTGACCTTGACACTCTGAGCGAAGCATTAGCCGTAGGGTTTGTTCTGGTAGGCACAAAGGGTCTGGTAAAATTAGGGCGGCGACTCCTATTAATTGGTTGGTGAGCCTTAGACGCAGAAGAGACGAGCAAGCTAGCTGGAGAGACACTGCAAATAGATGTCGCAGCCATGGATTGAGTTCGTTTCTCTAGGACCCAAAACTTCCACACACTTAATTCACTTCTCCTTTCCCCATTTGAGGTTCAAATTGCAAGCCGTGGGTTCAAAAATGCTTCAACTATGCCATCCAAGAGGACATTCGGGTGTGGGAAAAATGTGATTAAAAATGTGTTTTTGTTATGAAAATATGTGTTGGACGACTGATTCATATCATTGAGACTTCAGTTGCAAGACTTTTGGTTTTTCATTTTGTTCTTTATGTGTAGATTAATGTGTATAGGTTAATATGTTATTAATGTAATGACCTTTTTTGTACATGTTACGAGCCTATAAATAGAGACTATCGTAAAAGATGGAAGAATATCAATGAAATAATCTATTCTACTCTCTTTATGTTCTCTCTAATATCGTTCTTCCAATTACAAGATTGTTCTGACTTTCACAACACGTTATCAACACGAATTGTTCTATTGTCCAGGTATCAAAGTCTCATATTATTGTGAATTTGTTTATATTTGATTCATGCTTACTTATACAAATTAATTTACAACTTTCAATAAGTATGCTCTGTGATCGCCAATGAAACATTGGATCTTTCACATCAGAAATTTGATGTTTATCATATATTCGTGTCTTGTTGTTTATACTCGAATGTAAGATTTATTGAAATCGAATCATTTGGACTTGAAGATCCAAGATACGAACCGTTTGCTTATAATATGGAGCTTGGCTTAAAGGCATGAAGATTAAAAAAAATTATATACGGTTACATGGGTAGTTCGGCTACTCCATGTGTTCGTTCGCCGCATGGTCGTTTTGTGAATGAATTTGTGAGGTCGTATATTTGTAGCCTGAAGTTTACAAATATGATGATATGTTGGATCAGAATTTTCAAATACATAATACCATCTCTTTTATGTATCTTGGACTAGAAGTTCCAAATACATGGTACAACAAATGGTTGTGTATTCTCTCCCATATAAGAATAAGAGTATTACAGTTGATGGTTCATGTAACTAATGTCACGTTCTTTACTTATATTTTTTACTTAGTTGATTATATTGATTTTATAGTTTTACAATGTCGAACCATTTTGAACCCGAAGTTCAAATATTAACGAGAAAAGATTTACGGAACATGAGGTTTTGATTAAAGATCGTGGATCTTATAACTTACTGAAATTAGAGTGACCCGAAGTTCACATGTACCTAAAGATGACAAAACCCAAAATTTTTGTTCAAAGTATAAACTTGAAGAAATTAGAGTGACCCGAAGTTCACATGTACTTAATGATGACAAAACCTGAAGTTTTGGTTCAAAGTATAAACTTGAAACTTACTTTTATGACTAAATGACAGACCACAAGCCCGAAGCTTGTAACTTGCGTTCATGGCTTGAAGGCTAAAATTTTATATATAGTTATTTTTATTTAGTACGAATACCCCACGAGCTTTCTCGGTGTGTAGTTATATACATATCTAATTTCTATATACTTATTCATATTTGTGTGGACATTATGTATATTCGATATGTAAAACCTGAAGTTTACACAAGTCATGATATTTTGAACAAGAAGTTCTATAATCGTCAAGAAACAAGTTTATTGAAATTGTCATTTAAGTAAACAAGATACGTGGAATTACATGAAGACCCAAAGTTCTAAATTGATGATCCTTGCAGGATTGATAAAACAAAATATTTTCACACGTTATCATATTATTTGTAATCGATTAAAAATGTTTTCCTCTACATTTCTTCCGTCTAATATATTCCTGAAGTAGCATTACCGAGAATACCAAAATAATCAGACTTAATATATTTATTGTTGAAATAATGAATTATTGTTGAAAACCATCAAGCTCGCCCTGTTGGCAGCACTTCATTCCCTGAAGTGAATGCGATAGAATATGAGTAGATCAGAACCCAAACAAGGGTGATGCCCCATACGTGGTCGTGGTCATGGTTATGAGCGTGATAATTTCCAATTCCATGGAAAAATAATGTGTACCACCAGAAGTGGAACGAGTATGAAAGGCACAAGAAAGAATATGACCCATCAAATGAAAACTCATGAACGTGATGCAAGTTATTGATGACTTAGATTATGAAGATCTAATCAAATGTCTCTAACTCATTTGTAGATGATGACGGGAAAATAAGTATCATTAATATGAGCTAATCTTTGGATGATTTGTATTAATATTTTTGTTATATTCTTATGTAGTTTGTAAACTAATACATTACTTTTCTAAGATAAAAGGATATGGATCTCAGAAGTGATCTATCTGTTTATAGAAAAGGATAATGATATGAATATGGTTGATAGTGTCACTACACATACAATTCTGATAAACAAGAAATATTTTTCATGTCTGACCATGGTCGAGGCAAACATGAACACCATTATGGGTGCTGCAAATATAATAGAGGGCTCCGGAAGAGCTACCTTGTTATTGCAAAATGAAATATTTGGAGTGTCTTGTTTATAATTTTATTTATTTGTCTTGTGACAAACTATGGACAAAAGTTTCTCTAATTATGTTAAAAGCAACGTGAATCACTTTGCTTGACAGATTAAAGTGAACAAAATATCTGGTGCATCAGATCTTATTGAAGGCTCCGGAAGAGCCAGAGTAATGTTACCAAACGGTACACAATTTTATTATCAATGATGCAAGTTCTCAACCAGATCAAAAAGAAACTTGTTAAGTTTCAAAGATATTCGCCGAAATGGTTATCATATTGAGACAACAAATGAAAATCATGAATGAATGTTTATACATCACGTCCATAGTCTCGGGGAGAAAAGAAATTATGGAGAAACTCCCTTCATATAGTTCTGGATTATATTATACTTTCATTAATCCAATTGAATCCAATATGTTGATTAGCCAAAAACCAATGATGCAAATAATTATAGAAAATTTACATAGACATACCCTAAAGAGTAAAAATGTTCTTTTGTCAAAAGATTACCCATGTGTTGCTTGTTTTGAAGGAAAACTTATTACAAGACCATCTCCAATGAAAGTTGAGACTGACTGTCCAACATTTTTAAAAAGAATTCACATAGATTTATTGGAATTCATGACATGTGATATGTTTCCGGTACTATTTACCGACTATCAATTTGATGAGACAATTTTCTCCGCATTAGGGGGAGATAAAGAAAGGTCTAAAAAAGAAAGACGAGAAATTTCATAGAATGCATTGACATTGTCTCATTTTGATCCTCGTACAAATCAATGTGAAATAGAAGTTCAGAAAATTGTCCACTTACGAAAGGTTACAAACACATTGCATAATGCATTTATAGATGTTAAGACTGTGATAAAATCACAAATACCAGTTGCTAATGTTCCTTGTAGAATTACTCTTCCTGATGAAGAAATGGGAAATATGCTAGCGTTAGCAAATGAGTCTAAAGCACGCAAGAAGCGTGGCAGACCTATTGGAACCAAAGATAAAAACCCAAGAAAAAGAAAGGAACAAGTTCAGCAAGTTGGTACATCAAATGATATCACAATTCTCGAAGAACAAGCAAATGTGATAAATGAAGAGACGTCTTTAAAAGATGATTAAACACCTGAAAAAGATGACAATAAAGAGGTCTCGATTAATTATGTCACTTCAGGTGAAAGATGGAATAGAAAAGAAGTTATTGTGGATGATATATTTGCACATGCAATTGCATTAGATATTTCAAAAGAAAACGAGGATCATGAACCAAGATCGGTCAGTTAATGCCGACGAAGAAATGATTGGCCGAAATGGAAAAATTTCACTGAGACGGAATTGAATTCACTCAATAAATGCCAAGTCTTTGGACCTGTAGTCTAGACACCTGAAGATGTCAGACCCGTAGGATATTAATGGCTATTTGTGTGCAAAAGAAATGAGAAGAACGAGGTCGTATGATACAAAGCGCGACTCGTCGCACAAGGATTTTTCAACAACCATGAATTGATTATGAAGAGACATATTCACCGGTTATGGATGCAATCACGTTTATATTTTTACTCAATATGTCAATTTTAGAGGGACTCCAAATGAACTTGATGGATGTCGTGACAACCTATTTATATGGGCCACTTTATAATGACATTTATGTGAAAATCCTCGAAGGACTAAAAATGGCTGAAGCATGCATCTCAAAACCTCAAGACATGTACTCAATAAAGCTCCAAAGATCTTTGTATGAGCTAAAACAATCTAGTCGAATGTGGTATAATCGTCTCAGTGAATACCTTTTGAAAGAATGATACATCAACAATAAAATATGTCCATGTGTTTTTATCAAACAGACGAAAACCGGATTTTCCATCATCGCGGTTTATGTTGATGATTTGAACATCATTGGAATGCATGATAAACTTGTAGCGACGATGAAATACTTGAAAAGTGAATTTGAAATGAAAGACTTGGGGAAAACAAAATTTTGTCTTGGCCTTCAGATTAAACATTTGTTGAAAGAGATTTTTGTTCACCAGTCATCATATATTGAGAAGATCCTTAAACTATTCAATATGGTTAATTCACATCATTTGAGTTCCCCCATGGTTGTTCGATAACTTGATGTGAAAAAGGATTCATTTTGCCCCCGAAAAGAAGAAGAACTCCTTGGTCCCGAAGTACCATATCTTGGTCCAAAAGTATCATATCTTAGTGACATTGGGGCGTTAATGTATCTTCCTAGTTGCACCCGTCATGATATTGCATTTTCTATTAATTTCCTAGCAAGATTTAGTTCTTCTCCGATTCGAAGACATTGAATTGGAGTCAAATTTTTTTTAAGATACCTTCGAGTAACATTAGATTTGGGGTTATTTTATTCAAAAGACTCGAAGTCTGAATTTATTGGATATGGTTGATGCCAGATATTTATTGGATCCCCACAAAGCGTGGTCACAAACTTGGCCTGTATTTACATATGGTGACACCGCTATATCTTGGCGCTCAACAAAACAGACCCTTACAACCACTTCTTTAAATCACGCTGAATTGATAACTCTTCATGAAGAAAGTCTCGAATGTATATGGCTAAGGTCTTTGATCCATCATATCCGAGAATCATGCGATCTTTCAAGAAATAAAGGAAGCCCAACTATCTTATACGAAGATAATACAGCTTAACTCAGATCAAAGGAGGTTACATCAAAGGAGATAGAACGAAACACATTTCTCCTAAGTAATTCTTTACTCACGAACTTCATAAAAAGGGAGATATCGATATTCGTCAAAATTCGTTCTTGTGACAATCTTGCATATTTGTTCACTAAAGCGCTTCCTACAACTTCCTTTGAAAAGTTGGTCTACAAGATCGGGATGAGAAAACTCCGTGATTTATGAGGAGATGTTGTAATCAGGGGGAGAAATACGTGTTACACTCTTTTTCTCTTGCTTTAGGTTTTATCCCAATGGGTTTTCCTAACAAGGTTTTTAATGAGGTAACTTCTATATGTATTGTACAAATTATGTACTCTTTTTTCTTCTAGGGTTTTTCCTCGAAATGTTTGAACGAGGCATAATAATGTGTACGTGTCATCCAAATGGAGAGTGCTATGAAAATATGTGTTGGATGACTAATTCATTTCATGGAGATTTAAGTTGCAAGACTTTTGGCTTTCCATTTCCCTTCTTTATGTGTAGGTTAATGTGTATAGGTTAATATGCCATTGAGGTTATAACCTTTCATGTACATATTATGAGCCTATAAATAGAGGCTATTGTAAATGATGAAAGCATATCAATGAAATAATCTATTCTACTCTCTTTATGTTCTCTTGTTCTCTCTAATATCGTTCTTCCAATTACAAGATTGTTCTTACTTTCACAACAGTTTTCATGTATTAAAAAATATTTTACGTTTTGACCAAATAGCTGGTTGGTCGTAACCTCTTAGTGGGTGGATTTTATTGGATTAGTTACTCTATAAGATTATTTTATCTTTATTAAAGAGCCTATAAATACCAACATACTAAGTCATCTTTTAATATTTCTCAATTGAATCCAAAACCTACATTGGAAATTATTGCTTTCTCTTCTAGTTACATTTCCATTCACCTTCAGTTCTGATGATTTCTCTATACAAAGTTGACTTTGTAACGTTAGTTGTTTTATCTTGGAAAATTGCTGCCCATATGGGACAGTAAGTGTCTTAAAGACACAAGATTACTTGGACTCGACTAAGTCCTAATTTCTTAATCCGTAATCAGTAAACTAACTGATTCGGTAAAAGTTATTATTTCTTATTTTGTTTTGTAATTATTTTATTCATATGTGTAATAACCACTCCCGGTCAACGCCAGTCAAATCTGCGAAAAACAGGAAAATTTAAAATTTTTGGTCAGTCACTTAATTGAACCTAAATTTGACCCCGAGGGTCATACCGGACTTAAGTTGACCCCAATATCGACCAAAGTGAGTTCCGGGGGACTCGGGGCAACTTTCTGATCAATTTGGGAAAAGTTGACTTTTCGTTGGAAAAGTCAACCGAGCGACATTTTGGATCCAAAAAGCTTAGCCGTCGTCGCAACGGTCTTAGTTGAGCCGTTTCCTTGTAGCCCGTGAAGTTTCGTAATTTCTTGGAAAAAGTGACCGTTCGGGGCCCGAAACAGCCGAATTTCGCGAATCTGACTGAAAAATATCTAGAAGATATTTTCCAAAAAGGTGTGGGACCCACATGACACATGTCATGAATGTGGTGGAAGGAAAAGGGGAGGACAACTTTACCCTTGACTTTAAAGAAAAGACAAAAGGAAAAGGAAGGGCATTTTGGTCTTTTTGCTATGTGTTAGTGTTTGAATCAATTTAAAGGGAAATGTGGAGGTGATACACGGCAATTCAGCAGCAAAATAGGAAATGGAGAGAGAAAGAAGAGAGAGAAAGGGAAGGAGAGAAAAGGAAAGAAAAGGGGAGATTTTGGTGATTTCCCGACGATCCGGCCGACCGATCGACTCAACGATTGAAGATTCGTCATCCCGTCGTCATTCCCTACGGTGAGCACCTAACCGATTTTCTTTTCGATACGTTTACATTTTAGGGTTTGAGTTTAATCGGTTTGATTATGGTTGGGTTTTGGTTAGAATTGGTTTAAAGATGAATGGTTGAGGTTTGGGGTTCGTTAGGAACGTTTTGGGGCAAAAAGGGAATTTTTCCATTGTGGCCGTGTGGGGCCCACGTGCTCGGGTGCTCGGGTTTTATCGTTCGGGCCGTTTAAAACGTTCCCCGGGCCATTTATCCTAAACCGAATCGAAAATTGGAATTAAATTGGAGAAGTTGTAATTAACGGGTTTTAGAAACTTTAAACGTTAATTAATTGACTCGGAAGTCGGAATTCGATTCCGTCAAGGGCGTTGGGTTCCTTGAAATATTCTAAGACCGTAGAAACGAAAACGGGGGCTTTTGGAGCCCCGGAAGGCAATTATTGAAAACCGGGCAGATTCGCCATGTCGGGCGAATCGGGCCTTTAAGGGTCCTTTATCGACAATGTCGAGTAATTGGGAAGTTTGGGAGTGATCGACATTGTCGGGGTTAAGTTTGGGCATCGAGTTTAATGATTTTCAGTTTATTCCCGCGGGTTGTTAAGTGCCTTGAATTTGTGTTCTTTTAGATCGTGCCACGGACCGAGGCAAGGGAAAGCTGGGTGAGTGACTGAGATCATCACCGGAGCTCGTGGTTGGCTTTTGGGAGAACACGCACGAGGTAGGGAAAAGTAGCCGGATCTCGGCCCTGACTAGGGAAAGTTAATAGTAGAATTGCATGTGACACCGGGGTGTCGTGGGTTGACTAGGTTTCTTTAAATATTAGAAAAGCATGATACGGGATTGTAGCGTTTATTAGAAAAGTATGTTACGGGAACTTAGTAATTATGAGAAAAGCATGTGCCACTTAGTAGTGTCGTAGGAGCAGAGAACTTAGAGTAATTGAATTACTGGAGGCATATGACCATGCCCGGAGGTTGTTTGTGAACTTATCGATCTTAGGAGTACTGGAGGCATATGATCATGCCCGGAGGTTGATTGAGAAACTGTTGATATTAGGACTGTTGGAGGCTTTGGTTAAGCCGAAGGTTGATTGTTTATTTTGGTGTCTTGGGTGGCCTTGAGAGCCCGTGTTTTATTATCGAATTTTGGGTGGCCTTGAGAGCCCGTATTATTATTGTTGAGTCTTGGGTGGCCATGAGAGCCCGTACTTTACTGTTGGTGTTTTAGCTGGCTTACGAGTTAGAGTCTCGGTAAGTTGCAAGCGTGTTTTATCGTTGAGTTTTGGGTGGCCATGAGTGCCCGTGGGGTTGTTGAACCCGTGTCTTTACCTTTGGTGTTTTGGGTGGCCTTGAGAGCCCGTGTACTAAGGTTGGTGTCTTTGGCTGGCCTACCGAGTTAGAGTCTCGGGGGGGGGGGGGGGGTTGCAAGCTTTCTTTAGCTGGCTTACGAGTTAGAGTCTCGTTAAGTTGCAAGTGTGTTCTATGGTTGGTGTCTTGGGAGGCCGTGAGTGCCTGTGGGGCTGTTGAGTCCGTGTCTTACTGTCAGTGTGTCTTGGGAGGCCGTGAGTGCCTGTGGGGCTGTTGAGTCCGAGTTTTACGGTTAGTGTCTTGGTGGCCATGAGTGCCTGTGAGTGTTGAACCTGTGTTGTTACGGTTGTTGATTTTGCTTGTGATTGTGTTTGTGATTGTGATTGTGGTTACCGGAGGTTGGGGGCCCGCTTCCTGAAACGGGGGTCCACGAGCACACGCGTCTGCATGTTCAGACGGGGTAGGGGGCCCGCCCGCCAATAAAGGGGTCCTGGCCGCGCGTGTGTGGTTTGGGTTTGTGAGTATACCTTGGCTGGCTTATGGGTTAAAGTCCCAGTAAGTTGCAGCATTTTCCGGCTGGCTTATGGGTTAGAGTCCCAGTAAGTTGCAGCATTTTCCGGCTGGCTTATGGGTTAGAGTCTGGTAAGTTGCATCATTCTTGGGTTGGCCTGACCGGGTTAGAGTCCCGGGAGGGCGTTCTTGGCAGCTGGTTTGCGATCCTTTGTGATCTTGTTTGGTGTGCGATCCTTCGTGATCTTGTTTGGGGTGATCCCTCGTGATGCTGTTTGGTGTTGCGTAACTTTCTTTTGAGTCCTTGGAAGAGGTCGTCAATGGTTGTGTCGGGTCTACTTTACGTGTTAAAGTGTTGAGTTGGTCAAGGAAGGTAACTGTGGGTGTTTTGTTCAGTTAGAGTACTTGGGTTGGGGATGGTGTTTCCCGGTGTTGAGTCGTTGTTGGTGTTACCTGCTTGTCTGCTAATTATGCCGTAGTCAGTCTGTTATCCGTGGTGGTGAGCGAACGCTCACCCCTAGCTGCTTTTCCTACAGGTACTGTTCGTGGGACGGACTAGGTGAGCTCTCGAAGCTTGTGGAGCTAGGAGCGGAGTCCGGGTTTTGTCTTTTGAGTCTAGTGACGGATACCTTGTACTTTTGTCCACTTGTTGGGACGTGTTTTAAACTGTAATTATTATTTTGTTGAACAAAGGGTACTTTTAAAGTGTTTAATGAAAACAGGTTTCAAGTATCGTATCTTTTTAAAATGTTCGCGTCCCTAGTTCGGTTACTGAAATTGGGGCGTGACAATATGAATTTGTTTATTCGTCAATATTCTAACATATATATTTTTCCTACATTTTAAGATACTTGAATATTGTATTGACAATGATCAGGCCAAGACTCTAAAGCTTGACTTTCTCCCCTGCATTCGCTGAGGATTGAAGAAGAAAACTCCAGTTTTTCTTGCTGCGTGTGGTTTTGCTGTGAAGGAGAAAGAACTCTAAGTTAAGTGGATTCTAATTACTTTACGTGGGCTGTTGCCTGCTGTTGATGAAAAGCCCAAAAGAAAAAAACAATGTATCAGCCCAAAACAAGTCAAAAGAAAAGCCAACGCAGACGTAGAGAGGAGCAATGATGTAAAAATCCCCACCTAGGCCCCGCCTAGGCGCTGAAATGGGCTTTGTCGACTCAATTTATCCTCCCATGACGCTCCAAGCCGTTTGGACGGAATATGGCCGATTAATTAGCCGGTTTGGTAAGGCATTGGGTCGGATTCATAATTGATTTTTTTTTGATGTTTTACAATCTAAGTGAGACCATAAAATTATGCTAGTTGAGTTTATAGAGCTCATTTTGTTCAAGTGTTACATCCTTAGTTTGATTTACGCTATTAATCCTATTTGTTTAGTATTTTCCAAACATAAAAATTGCACAAACATATGCTAATTGAGTTTATAAACTATACCTACTGATTTTATTTTAAGAATTGTATGATACTCTTAGTTTAGTAGAATGTTTATTTTTTTTATATATAGTGTTTGATATTATTAACATTTTTTATATAAAGTGTAATATGAAATTTCATAGTATATTTTTTTATAAAATTAAAATAATAATTAACCCGAGTAATCCCCGATTAAAACCCGACTAATCTCCGCCTATCGCCTAGGACCCCTTTCCGCCCGACTAGCGTCTAACATTTTTTGCAACCTTGGAGAGGAGAGGCGCACGGGTCGGCAACACCAGAACGAGTCTGGACCAGGCAACAGGTCGTGGATGCGGGTCGGATCCGGTTCGCGAATCATCCTACCTTTATGGACATATTTAAAAGAAAAAAAATAAAGGTTTTCTTTAAGGAAATAATTGTTTGTTTCAAGAATAATTTCGAAGGAAATTATACCCTCGAACAAATTTTGATATCATACAGAATTCAAGGAAAACGAACTTGGAATTGAAATTCCTAAACGATATTCTATTTTTTTTAAAAAAAGACGTATTTTCCACAACGAATCGTAAAAAAATAAAAACAAAATGTAAATTTCCTTGTAAGGGAAATTAACGTTTGTTTCAAGATTAAGTTCCAAGGAAATTATGTATTCTTGGACAAATTTCGAATTCATACATGATTCAAAAACGAGAGAATCGAACTTGGAATAAAATTCCTAAACGGTTTTATTTAAATTCAAAAAGGAAACAAAGTGGAATATTTGCTAAACGGTTTTCTAATTTGAAAAAAAAAACGTATTTTTCCACAACGGATCGTGGAAACTAAAAGGAAAGAGAAAATGAATAGTTTCAACTTTTCAACGTATGAACAATTAGACTTAATTAATCGATTCGACTTCCGTGATACAAGTTATCGATTTATAAGATTAGTTTGATCAGTGACCAATTAATCGGTTTTTGTTTTCATTGTGAAACACGTTAGAAAGATTAAATTTGGATTCTCGAAGCAAGCTAATTTGTACTTTGACCAAGTTGAATGATTTTTGTCACGCCCCAAATCCGGTTTTGACCGAATTCGAGACGTGAACTAAAACAATAATAATTTTCATCGAAAATAAAGCCAACAAGTTTCAAATAGTAGTTCAAAAGTTTAAACAATGCCGCGAGTCGCAGCTCGATAAAAATAACGGTAAAAAAGTTCAACAGTTAACGGTACGTCGCTAGACACTAGCTAAACCCTCGTTAGCTCCCAAGCTCCGAGAATCCTGCTAGTACATATCCCGCTCAACACCTGACATACAACAAAGTAAGGGGTGAGCTTATGCTCAGTAGGAAAAGTAGTTAAGATTTTGAACCACAGTTCATCACCACGGGTAACCGTCCAATTAGGGCATACTAGTAAAGCACAACTACTGAAAGTCAAATTAAAACGATTCCTCCAAGACAACACTTAGTCTCCCATCGGGCACAACCCGTAACACAAACTCACAACGAACCGAACTCATACCACTTTCCACAAAGGTCCGTCGTCACTTCTGGGCCATGGCCCATCCCCGATTCTAAACCGGATCAGAGCAGATTTGGGCCTTGGGCCGGTTTAGAATCGGGGATAGGCCGTGGCCCAGAAGTGACGATGGAACTTTGGGTTGGGCAACCCAAGTTGGGCATGGATCAGGCCTGGACTCGGGCCAAGCCCATATCCGAGAGGTCGGGTCTGGACTCGGGTCATGACCTGGGTCGGAGCCGAGTCTAGGGCCGAGTCCGGGTCAGGCTTGGGGCCGGGTCCGGGTCAGGTCCGGTTTCGGGTCTGGATCCGGGTTTGGGCTTGGATCCGGGTCGGATTCGGGTCTGGTTCGCGGATCCGGGTCGGATCCGGGTCAGGCAAATTTTAATAATTAATTAATTTAATTATTCGACTTAAAGTTGGTATTTAAAGACGTTTGAGACGTTTTCGAGGACTTTGGACACTTGAGAACTGATTGGACTTTTTATATGTTAACACCCATGCTTGGTTTTCGCGGATTTCGCCCTAGAAGACGGAGTAGGCCCGGTCGTCAGCAGCTAGGAGACGCAGTTGTCCTATCGTCTTGAGGTAGGGAAGTAGCGGATACCGCTTTAATTACGGAAAGTTACTAGCATGCAAGATTAGGAAATAATAATAACCGGAAAGGTCCTAGTGGCATATAGGAACGACTGCTTTACTTAATTGATTAAACGAACGAGTCTAGTAACTTGTAGGACGAGATCTACTAGTCTGCTGCTTTATATGCTTTCAATACTTGGGAAATTTCCGTGCCGGTAGATGGGTCATGTCGAGCCCTAGGATTTGTGTGTTGTGTGCTATAATCGATGTGTGAGAGTCTAAGTAAGATTATTACTCGGTGTTGCATGATGTGACTATGTGTGGGCAAGTGTGCCATGTTTGATGATGTGAAACCTTGGTTGTGATATGACCGGATGAGTGATAGACCAGCTGTGTGCTATGTTGAGATGGTCCGGTTGGTATACCGAGACCATCAATGGTTTGTGCTGTGTGTTATATCCTGTTTTGGGGTGTTCCAAGAGACGGCGTATCCGGAGTGGACTTACACCGAGGGATAGTTCCGGTGAAGTGTATCCAGGCCAAGGATGGCGTGATCAGTACCCGATGACTCGTGGTCCGGGACGATGTTTGACCGAGGCGTGTACCGATCCTGTACGTGTGGTGAGAGTTGCCCCACGTCTGTGTGCGTGGAACCCTTCGTCTGTGCGTGGAGGAAGATATTGCCCCACATCTGTGTACGTGTAACCTTTCGTCTTTGTGCGGAGGAAGATATTGCCCACGTCTGTGTGCGTGGAAGACATCGGACCGAGGGATTTCCGGTCGAGGATGTTACCCTTCGTCTGTGTGCGAAGGAAGATATTGCCCACATCTGTGTGCGTGGAACCCTTCGTCTATGTGCGGAGGAAGATATCGGGACTGATGTTGTATGGTCTGGTACGATATAACTGGCTGTGTGCATTCGGTGGTATGACTTATGCCGTTAGACGACATCTGTGTGTGTCTCGCCCGTGCCTTATTTTGACTCGTTTAATTTTGGATAATTATAAAAAGGGAAAACCTTTTGTATAATTACTTGTAAATGTGGGGGTCAGTCTCACTACACAGAATATTTCTGATCGACTAAGATCAGTGTCTACGATATACGAGTAAAATTCAGTAGGTACTAATAAGACAAAGAACTTGAGTTGACGCAACAACTGATCTCAAACAAGAGTTATTGTTTTTGATTTTCAAAGGATAACACTGCAGATCCGCCGAGCTAAACTAAACATTAAATTGAGATTTAGTTGAGAAAAAGACATCCAAGGAAATGTGACTAAAGCCCACTTAAAGGTGTTATGTGAAGGAAACCCCAACCTAGTTGACTAGAGTTCCCAAGATCTAGGTTCAGTGGGAACAACCTAATTGCATAAATCGTGTATAGTCACTGTTGGGGTCCAACCCCAACTCCATTTCTATTATGCAAACCAATGACATATAAAGAATTAGCATTGCTTTTAATGATTCCTTGCATCAAGGGTATTGAACAAAGTGAATCACTTATGTGAGAGAAAGTGGGGTCGCTTCAAGATTGACTAATGGAGCTAGTCATCTTAAACTCTTGTAGAACCAAGAGTGCTCAGGACCATAACGAGCACATCCATGAGAACCAAACCGTGTTTGTTGGTATCTTTGTGGGGTATATCATCATTTGCACAAATGACAGAATAGTTCAAGGACATCGCGTCTACTAGTCAATCAGTAGAGTAAATATACTTTCACAAGGGAAGGTTCAAGGATGAACATCTACCTATCCTATGCATGTATCGACATTTGAGAAGTCACCACTTCCTCATTTCTTTTCCGTTCCCATCACATTTTTGTGGGGGATTTTTGGAAAAATGTGATTTTTTTATTAATTTTTTTTTTACTAATTTTAGTTTTGACCAAGTAATTGGTTGACTATGACCTCTTACTAGGAGGATTTTATGGGATTAGCTACCCCATAAAATTACATTCTTATCCCTATTAGAGAGCCTATAAATACCAACCTACTTTTTTTTGATCGGCAATGCAGAAATGGATTAATAACCTCTCTTGAGGTAAAAGAGGATACAAGAAACAATCCAACTTCTTCCCCCAATCAATCATATGTTGATTTATAAGGGAAAAAAGAAGGAGAACTACAGGTATTAAAGTGAAACCTAGAAAACAAAACAATAAGTTAAGTAATTGCCACTTGAAAATTCCTAGGATAAAGCTTGTTTTGAGTGCCCCAGTGGAAGTCATGCGTGTAACATAAACCTGAGGGTATGAAATTGCAACTGGAGGTGAAACTTGCGTCCCAAGTAATGCGATGGGAGGGTATGAAATTGCAACTGGAGGTGAAACTTGCGTCCCAAGAAATGTATCATGAGTTGAGTTTGCAGTGCTTTTCTTGTTTAGTAACCAAGTTGATCTTGAATATTGATGAGCTTGAGCAGGAACTGGAGTTGTAGGAGGCATGATCATGGTATGAACTTGAGATTTAGCTCCTTGGATGATGATGGTTTGAGTTGAGGGAGGTTGCAGAGTGAAAATTCAGTAACTGTCGAACCGAGAATGCTCTGGAGATGAAAGTGTTGCCAAGAAACCGTCCCAGGATGGAAGCTGGAAGAAGAACCTGTATAAGAGAACAACAAAAGAGCAAAGAGAAGACACTCATCCTAAAGAAAGCTACCCAAAAACACAAGAGAAGGAGGAGAAAAATATAGGATGTTTTGTGTACTTAACCAATAGATGCAAAATTACTATAACTAGGTGGGGGTACAGTGCGATGCGCGGTGCTTGCCGTGAACACTATATATCACTCAAGAAGTTGGAGTCGTACAGTGAAATAATGTGGGTTGAAGGCGGCGGTTGTGTTGAGTATCAGACACAAATGCAATGTTGTACCCACAACTTAGATGTGTAAATTTTTAACAGGTAAAATAAAATGTTTGGTGATAATAAGCCTACATAATGGGGAAAGTTTTTATTTGTTTTGTTAGATTTGAAGTCATATTTTGATAGATCTCAATTGGATCCAAAACCTACATTGGAAATTATTTCTTTCTTTGTCAATTACATTTTCATTCTCCCTCAGTCCTAGTAATTTATTTATACGGAGTTGTGCTCGCTGACGTTAGTCGTTTTATCTTAGGAGAACGCTGCCCATACGGGACAGTCAAGTGTCTTAAGGACACAAAATTACCTGGACTCGACTAAGCCCCAATTTCTTAATCCATAATCAGTAAGCTAGCTGATTCGGTAAAAGTTATTATTTCTTATTTTGTTTCGTAATTCCTTTATTTATATGATTTTGTTTATTCGTCAATACACTAACATATATATTTTCCCTACATGGTTCAAGATTACTTCACTCCGTTGATCCACATGCATACATGATGACCATGATTTACTTTAGTCTATCTAGTTGTTGGTTTTGACGTTTCCTTGCCAAAAATGTCCAATTTAGTATTGTGGGTCAGTGTTTTCATCATATTGTGACAAAATCGGATTGGTTGAGCATGATGTTTATTACCTTATAGCATCTCTGTTTGATAATTATAATGCTTATGACGAGTACATTTTCTAACTCCTGCTTATATGAGAGTTGAAAATAATGCAGATAAAACTTATTTCGAACATTCGTTTTAGGAAAATATGATTTAGGAGTGAAAACATTTATTTAAATAGAAATTCGTTAAATATTAACCAACAATGACAACCTTGGATATGAAAATTTAATCCATATGAAGAAGCACAACTATGTGTACCCTCTTTAACTCTTTTATGTAACAAATATGCTGTGACTCTCCAACTGTTTTTTTTTTCCTCTCTACTGCTACAGTAGTGTTCTAACTCTGCTACAGTACTTCCTTCTTGTGCTTGGTCTTCTTCAATGTTCTTCTTGTCGTCGATTCTTAGCTCTTGGATCATGGTGTAGTGTCCTTGGTAATCAACTGTTTGATTACCGGACCACCATTACCTGGAACCAGGTTTGATTACTTCGGGAGGGATTTCATCTTCGTTTGATTGGGTCGTTTTGACAACTTTTCTCATGTCGGTTGCTTCGTCTTTTGGGCCTCCTCCTAGGTTTGAAGGGGCATTGGAACATCCTCATACCACCAGATTAAAATCTGTGGTGGTCTCTCCACCACCTTCTGTTGGAGGTGAGAAATCTCAACGAGTCCACAACAAGCCTAAAGATTCTGAGTGGGAGCAGAGTAGATTGTTTATCCTCAATCTGCCTCCAAATACCTCAAATGTTTGGTTACAAAATCTCTTTTTAGAGTGTGGGACTATAGTCAAGGTTGAGGCTCCTTCTAAGCCTAATGGTAATGGAATCTGGTTTGGCTTTGTTACCTTTCTTAATTCTGAAGCTTCGGAGAAAGGTATACATATCTTCAACGGTTATGTCTTGAAAGGTTACAAACTGTTTGTTTCAAAAGCCTGGAGTTTGTGTCACGCCCCAAATCCGGTTCTTGCCCGAACTCGAGGCATGACTAGTAATACAAGAATAAAAGAGATAACAATTCAATAATAAGTTCCTGAAAACTCCAATAAGTAACTCAAATCCATAAAATTCAGTGTAAAATATAAGTAACCCTCCAGGGGTGTAATAATAAACCTCCACGAAATCTATTCTTAAACAAAAAGAAATAAAAGTGAAGTCTCTACTGACACCCACACCGAGAAGCTCCCGAGCCTCTACTCCTCAATCAAGCCTGTAAACACAACAATGAACTCACAGGGGTGAGCTTACGCTCAGTAGGGAAAACACATAACAAGGTAAACCTTAAACTCCAAAAGAATCAACGGCAACGTCAACAAGATCCATAATTCAACAACACAGTCAACAAGGTAGTTCATAACAATACGGGAAAAAGGTAAACCAGCCAATGCCGTGGCACATGAAGTCTCCACCCTCCGATCCACTATGATGTGTCCTCTCGGATTTTCTCTCAAGTCCAGAGGAGACGCATAACATTGAGGCTACCGGAAACACCCTTCAGGGCACATATCGTCGGAAGTCTCAGAAACGTCTCCAAAGGATTTTATGTCCTCAGGAACCAAGGTATTACTCCCAGAGGAAGCATACACTTGGACAGTTCAATAATAATCAGTTAATTATTGAATAACGCACTCAACTGGAAACACGAAACCATCCAATTCCAACAACCACCAATCCATTACCACACATAGTTCACACATCACCAGTTCACCACAGCACACAGTACACGAATCACATAATCATAGCACACCAATCACACAATCCCAACTTACCGTTCACTTACCAGTTTCGAACCAACGGGGCATCGATCACCTGATTGCACCACTCGGTACAACCAGTCATACTCGATGCTCCAAGCAACCATTTAAGCAAATCAAGTAATCATTCAAATACAATCAATGATCAAGTACGAGTTTAATCAACCAATCATAAAAGCCTTCAAACGAGCATTCAAACATGCAATTCCACTAGTTTCGTTAGACTTTTTAGCCTATCCACTAAGCAACCAACAACCAAGCACGTGATCCTAACACGCAACTAATCCGAGGGCTTTGCCAAGGCTCCTCTACCAGACAAACAATTCCCAAGTATTGAAAGCGAATTACACTAGTGATTGGCATCCTAATCGTTCACAACTAGACACTTCCGGTTATTAGAAATTTGAAAGACAATTAAGCTAGTTATTCGCATCCTATAGGCATTTCTAGGACCTTTCCGATTTTATTAGCCTAACATGCATACTACGCATCATAAACGAGAGGTTAAGGCTTTCCCTACCTCAAGGTCTTCCTCTCAACACTTTGATGAAGCCCGGTGGTCACCACTCCGTTCTTCACTCGGGTCCCGGCGTGGTCTTTGCTCCTCTAGCTCGATCCCCGAAGTCTTGGACACAAAGAAACATTAATTAGACTCCACTTAAACAGCAAGTAAGACCCCCAAAGCCCCTCCAAAGTTCAGCTCAAAACCAAGATCAACCAAGGTGCAAAAACCCTCAAGAAACCCTCACTCTGGTCTGCCACGGACCTGGTCACGGATCCGTGAGGCTAACCATCACGGTTACCGTCACGGAGCCGTGACGAGTGCCGTCACAGACTCTCTCACGGAGCCGTGACGTCGCCCGTCACGGGATCCGTCACGGATCCGTGGCGCACCAGAGCAGTTTCGCCCTTCTTCAACCTCCAGCTCTTTTTCTCCGGAAAACCACCTTCAAACCCCAATTTTTACTCCTTCCAACTCCCAAAACAGTCCAAATCCTTCAATACTCCTCTACCCATGGTAGGAATCAACACACAAGCAAGTTTCCAATGATTCATCAAATCAAACCCAACTCAAAAGCTCCAACAAACCAATGATTTCTCAACAAAAACCCAACAAAGCTTCTCATCAACAACATCTCCCACCATTTCTACTAAAACCCAACAACATCTAGCAATTTCACCCAAAACCCATGAAAATAAATGAAGAGAAATGAGGATTAGAGAGTTCCATTACCTCTAGAATGTTGAGATGAAGAAGATGGTAGTGATTTTGAGGAGGGATGGCTAGAGGAAGACTTCAAATGGCCTCTTCTTCCTTGATTTTCCTTCAAAGTTCCATGGGAGCTCTTCTCCCTTGCTCCTCCTCTAAATTTCGGCTACACCAAAAGAAAATGGGTTGATTTTGCTTCTCCAATCTCATATAATACCTAGATGTGTCAAATGACCAAAAGCCCTTGAGCTAGAATCCCTTGTAGAAGCTTTTGGGAGGGCAAAAGGGTCTAAGACTACTCACTTTTCTCTTTTTCAACCAAAAAGAGATAAGTGTCCACCTAGGTCATTTACTTTTCCAAATTAAATTCCAGCACAATAAAATAATGCCTTTAGTCGATAAAAAGTCTCGTTTTGACCAAAATTGACTTTCTCCAACATTATACTCAAACGAAAGGAATTTCTCCTCCGAAGACAACCGTGATGATGGCTAATTCGTTTGGGTTCCGGAAAAGTCCCGAGTGACTTCTTGAGTCATTGGTTCGACCGGAAGCGGGTCTTACAGTTTGAGTAAGGGCAAATACAAAAGGCTTGTTAAGGATACTTCGTGGAGGACTGACCTTCCAGTTCCTAACATAACCAGAGGAACTATTGTGGAAGAGAATAGGTGTTGGTTGGATAGAGGGCATCTAGCCTTGTTACATAAGAATTTATCAGTTGAAGCAATTATGGAGGATTTCAAGGCTGAACTGTGGCATCCTCATCAAGGATCTTCGAAACAGAGTGGTGTTGATATACTTTCCTGATGAAGATGTGGAAGTACAGGCCTTAGAAAATGAGGCTGCTTGGCTTTTATTCTAGATGACCATCATCAAGCACAAGGCACATCTGTGCAGACGGGGAGGAAAATTCTCTTGGATTGCTCTTCATGGTGTTCCTATTCTGGGTTGGTGCTCCCAGACATTTGAGACATTTGCAGCAGATTTGGGGAGTGTAGTTTGCGTTCACCCTTCTTCTCTGTCTGGAATACATTCTGAGGCTGCTTATGTGCTAGTACATTCTCAGGAATATCTCAGGGTCCACAAAGAGGCTGGATTAATTCTTGAGGAGGAAGAGTTCAACGTTATGGCTATTTCTGTGGATATTTCCGTGGTACATGTGGTGTGTCCCAACATTCATTCTCTCTCTGATACTTCCTCTTCTGATTATACTAAATCAGAAAATTCAGTGTCTGCTGAAGGGTTTATGGCAACTGAGATTATTCCCTCTGGAGGCATTAATTTGTCTCCTGCCATTTTAGCTCATCAATCTGTTAGGGAAGTTGTGGTTGATGGTGATTTGGTGGAAATTAATGAGGGTTCCAATTCTAGAGCATTGAATACCACTCAAAAGGTTGATCTTTTGGCATCAAAAGTTGATTTTCCAGTCCTAGAAATTTCTAGCAAGGGGAAAATTAAGAACACCATCTCTCAGCCTGAGGGGATCCTTCCTTTCACCTACAAAGAAGTCTTGATTGCTCCTGATACATTTTGGGAAACTAATTCAGTTAGCTTGGCAACTGTTCAAACTCCTTTGGTCACTGGTTTGGATACTTTGGCGTCTGAGGAACAGGTAGCAAGGATGGATGGGATGGAGTTGGAAGCTCAAGAAGAAAGTACCTCATTGGAAGCTGTTGGCATTAATGAGATTGGTAGTTTGGGCCCCAAATTTCTGACAGTTAGGGTTAACCCCACAAATTTGGAGGGAACAATTATTTCAAATTCAATTTCTGAAAATGCTAATTTTTTACAGTCTACTCCTAAAAGCCTTGGGGTTCCTGGTAAAAAAAAAGAAAAGTTCTACTAAGGTTGCTTACAACACAAGGTCTAAGGACAAGATTTCCCTACATTCTTCTACTCCTTTTTCTTGCAACAAAGCTACAACTGGGGACATTCCTAGCTCTGGGGATCTGCACAAATTTAAACTTGGAGGGGAAGGAAATCTGGAGTATTGTAAGGCCTTGGGTTTGCATACATTCATTTCAGATGATTTAGCCATAAAACATTTCGATAATTTGGAACTTGATACCATTCAAGCACTTGAACTGGAAGCCAATACTGATGATGATTTTTGTGATCTGGAGGATGTGGAGGAGGGTCTGATTTCATCTCTGATCTCTGCCCCTATACAAAATCTCTCCTCTCCATGAGGATACTCTTATGGAACATGAGAGGTGCCTCTTCTAGACAAAAGAGGAGGGCACTTAGGAATGTTTGTTTCAAACAACATTTGTCTATGGTTTTAATTCAAGAAACAAAATTTGCTGCTATACCTGATTTTTTCCTGTCAGCTTGTGGCTTCTCCAGATCTTGGGAGGCCCTTTGTTGTCCAGCTGAAGGAAGTGCTGGTGGACTACTAACTTTGTGGAATAAGGATCATTTCCAATCACTGTCTTCACTGGTGGATGGGCAGGTGATTTATTGGTTTGGAGTTTATTTGGACACTAATGTTAACTTGAATGTGGTGAATGTCTATGCTTCTTGCTATTTAAATTTGAGGTACCAACTTTGGAATGAGATCAGATTGAGAAGTAATACTTTTGACAAAGCACTTATTGTAGCTGGGGACTTCAATGCTATTTTGGATCCCTTGGAAAGAACTGGTCCTAATGTCTCTTCCTCAAGTATTAGAGATTTCAATCACTTTCTGGCTAGCTTGGGGTTGGTGGATCTGCATTTATCAGGTGGTAAATTTACTTGGTTTGGCCCTGGTTCTAGGGCCTCTAGACTTTACAGATTTTTGGTATCTCCTGATGTCTTATTATCTTTCAATGCCCTTACCCAAACTTGTTTGGCTAGATGTCTTTCTGATCATAAGCCTGTTCTATTAAGCAATCCTTGTATTGACTGGGGTCACAGGCCTTTTAAGTTCATCAATGCTTGGGTGGAACATCCTTCTTTTCTAAGGGATATCAAGGAGTTTTGGGAACAGATTCAGGTTGTTGGGTCCTCCTCCTACAAACTCTGGTTCAAGTTGAAATCCCTCAAGATTTTTCTAAGAGGCTGGAACATTAATACTTTTGGGCTATTAGACAAGGTCATTGAAGATTTGAAGGCTGAGATCAAGTCCTTGGATGATTTAATTGATACTAGACCACTTCTATCTTATGAGATTATTCAAAGATCACTTCTTAATGCTTTGCTCACCAGAAGATTGAAATGGCAAGCTAAGCTGTGGTGCCAAAAAGCTAGACACAAATGGAGCAAAGAGGGTGATAGATGCTCCAAGTTTTTTCATCTGTTGGCTAATTTTAATAAGGCCAGAAAACAACTAAATTTTATTGAAGAGGAGGGGGTTTGTTATAGCAGTCCTGCTGAAATCAAAGCTGTAGCTAAGACACACTTTCAAAAGAGGTTCTTGAACAACAATGAGGCTTTTATTGATCTTTCTTCTCTGCCTTTTAATTCTCTCACCAGTATGCAAAGTAGAGATCTGGAGAAGGCATTCTCTGAGGAGGAAGTTTGGAAGGCCATTCAATCCTGCAAGGGAGACAAATCTCCTGGCCCTGATGGGTTTACCATGAGATTTTATCAAGTTAGTTGGGATTTTATTAAAGCTGATATTATGAGTTTTATGGCTCACTTTTTCCACAAAGGTACTCTTGGTAAAGGCATTAACTCCTCCTTTATTACACTCATTCCCAAGATCAGTTCTCCTCAAACTTTTGAAGATTATAGACCCATTAGTCTCATTTCAAGCACTTACAAGATTATCTCCAAAGTCTTAGCAGCTAGACTGAAGAAGGTGTTGAATCATTTAGTCCATGATGTTCAATCAGGTTTTATTAATGGCAGACAGATTTTGGATGGTATTCTTATAGCCTCTGAACTTATTCATACCATCAAGAGTACAAGACAAGAGGTCATTGTTCTAAAAGTTGATTTTGAAAAGGCCTATGATCATATTAGTTGGGATGCTCTTCTACATATCCTTCATTTAATGCGGTTTGGCTCACTTTGGACTTCCTGGGTTGCTGAATGTTTAAAAGCTTGGTCTTCTGTCCTCATAAATGGTTCACCAACAGAGGACTTTGCTCTTCTGAGAGGTCTGAGAATAGGTTGCTCATTGTCCCCTCTTCTCTTTGCTCTGGTAGCTGAATCTCTTCACCAACTCATGACTAAAGGAATAGCCTCTGGGATGTTTTCTGGCATTAGATGCAATGGTCAAGGACCCCTTATTTCCCATCTGCAATTTGCAGATGATACCCTAATATTTATAGAGGCTGGGGTACAACAAGTGGTAAATCTCAAACTCACTCTCAACTGTCTACAAAAGGCCACAGGATTGAAGATCAATTTTCACAAATCCAAAGTGTTATTGTTAAATCCCTCTTCAGTATCAGTGGAGGAGGTTTGTAACATTTTAGGTTGCTCAGAAGTTCAGCTTCCCTTCAATTACCTTGGGTTCCAGTTGGGGGCAAATCCCAGGAGGAAAAAGACTTGGGATCCTATCATTGCTAAATTCAAGAGCAAGTTGAGTCTTTGGCAAGCTAGAGCCAAATCCTTTGGTGGAAGGATCACATTAATCAAGTCTTCTCTCAGTTCATTGCCTCTGTACTATATGTCCCTTTTCAAAGCTTCCAAGGGTGTGATTAAAGAAATGGAATGTTGGCAAAGGATATTTTTATGGAATGGTACCATTTCTAAGAAAGTTTTACATAAAGTGAGGTGGAACTTGATCTGTAGGCCTAAATCTGAGGGGGGTCTAGGCATTAAGAACTTACACCTCATGAACTTGGCATTATTGGCTAGATGGTGGTGGAGGTTTGCTGTGGAGAAAGATTCCTTGTGGAAACATTTTGTGTGTGCTAAATTTGAGTGGGATTGTGATTCTTGGGATCTCTCAAAAATAATGATCACTGATGGTGTATCTCTTTTTAGTCATATTCAATCTTTACTGGAATATCCAAATTTTGCAGAGGCATTTGGAGCTGAAGGCCTATTGTGGACTGTGAATTCAGGGGATTGTGTGCTTTTTTGGGAGGATTCTTGGTTGTTGGAGATTCCTCTCAAAGCATTATTTCAAAGGCTTTATCATCTCAGTACAAAAAAAAATTCTCTTGTGTCTAACTTCTGGTTTAATGGAGATTGGATACTGATTTTCAGAAGAGATCTTAGGGGCTGGGAACTGGATTTATTCTCTATGTTGTGTGACTATCTCAATGATTTTCATCTGCAGAATAATGGTGGGGATTCTGTTTCTTGGCTTCTAGATCCTAAAGGATTTTCAGTACAAAAAATGTATGAGAAACTTGACTCCAGAGTGGATCAAAATTTGGCTTGGCCTGCCTTACTCTGGGCTCCTCTTCTACCTCCTAAGATAGCTGCTTTTTCATGGTTATTGTGTATGCAAGCTATCCCCACTAAATGTTTTCTCTTAGCCAGAGGTTTGTATGCTGATAATGTTTGGTGCCCTTTGTGTCTGGAGGATCCAAAAGAATTGGATCACCTGTTCTTGACTTGTTCTATGGCCAGCTCAGTTTGGGCTCTTTGTTTGGATTGGTGGGGATTTAAAACTGCTATTCCTGATGCTATTGTTCACTGGTTTATCTCTTGGAGATTGCTAGCTCCTTCTTCAGCCAGAAAACATTGGGACATTATTTTTTCAATTTGCATCTGGAGGATCTGGCTTGGTAGAAACTCTATCATTTTTAGAGGCTCACTAGTTTCTCCTGATTTATTGTTACAACAGATCCAAAATGAGTCTTATCAGATACTTTGGGCTAATTTCAAAAGTGGCCAGTCCTTCTCCTTTCTGTCTTGGCTGGTAGATCCTTGCTCTTGTTTGAGGAGGGCCTATTGATTTGAGAATTGTTACTTGCCTTCCTTACTTCTGGCTTGGGGAAAGGGTGGGATTTGGTTGGGGTGGATGGGTACTGTGGTGAGGTTTAGGGGGTGAGGTTAGGTTGGTGTTAACTGGTTATGGTACTAGTTCTGAAGTGAGGGTTTTTTTTACTTGTTTCAGTTCTTAATCTTCTTGGAGTGTGGTTAGTATCCCTTTAGGATGAGAGGTTTTTTTTTCTTACTGTTAAGTTGATCATTATTGTTTTTTGCTGATGGTTTCAAGATGTTTTTTGGATCCATTCTGTCTGATGTTAGTTCAGTTTTGGTATCTTTGGACATTAGGATTATTTGCTGAAGGGTCAATTTGCTGAGACAGTGTTGGAGGTTTTTAAGGTACTGAGAAGGTTCCCTTGGTGTTTCCTCAACTTCTCCTTTTGGTTGACAGCTCTTTCGAAGGCATTTGGGACAAAGACCATGCTTTGTTGCGTTTGACTGAATTCAGAGCTATTTTGCTGAGTTTTTGGGGGATTCTGATGTGTGGGAGGTATCAGTTCATTTCCTTACTATGTTTGGGCTAGTTGATGTGTTTGTTTATTTCCAGCCGAGTGGTAGCGTGAAGTGCAAGGCAAGTTTGTTTTAAATTCCCATTTTCATTTTGAAGTCACTTAGTTACTTGCAGTGCAAGTCAAGTGTTGTTTGAAATTTGTGGGGCTTGGGGTTAAAGGACACTAGTGTTGTATAAGTTTTTGGTTCATTTAGAGTTGTAATTTCCGAGGGGACTCCCCTTGGCTGGGTCTTTCATTTCGAAAGCTTGGCTTTAATACAAAAAATTGCTGATCAAAAAAAAAATATGTGTACTTCTAAAACATCTAAGAATAAAAGTTTAGTGACACGTCCATATAATTGACAATATTGGTATTCGTACTTCTAACACACCTAAAAACAACTTTGTCACAAAACCATATAAACGACACTAGTTCGTTCTTTTCAAAAACTTTTCATAGAATTAGTGCATAATGTATACTTACAAATAGATAGAGTTTATTGTTCACGAATCAACTTACATAATTCGTTCACTCCTCTCGACGTTGTTCTTATTTTGCTTTAAATTTACGACGAGTTCTTCTGATGTACGCCGAGTTCTCACACCAAGCATCGTGCAATGTGCGGTGCACCCACCTAGTCATAATAAATGAAAACAAAAACAAAGTTGATTTGGATGAACTGATACTACTTAAAGTACAAGGTAGTAAGTGTAATTTCCCGTATATGTATTTATCATTAGTTCGTATTTGTATTTGATCTTTTCTCGATAAAAAAATAGGGTTATAAACGAACCGAGCCATTAACGAGTCACCAAAGCTTGATTTGTCAGATATTCAACTGAGCTCGACTTAATAAAATTCAAGTTTGACCATTTTTTGTTGGACCAAACTCGAATTTTACCTTTTAGGTTCATATAAAGTTAATAAAATTTATTTTTATTAATATTTTAATTTCATTAATTTTATCAAAAATGTTATTAATTTTTATTACAATTTTTTCAATTTAAATTCATTCTCTATCTATTTTTTTTCATTTTCACTACTTGTTTCCATTATTTTTTTTCTATCCCAAACCCTAACTTCTACCACATTTCCTCATTCAATTATGTGAATATCAGACATATCCATTACCACAAATTACAAAATTCTTTGTTATTGCATCGTCCTTTGCTTCTTTGGCATTGAATTAGAACTAGCATCGAAAGGAGGAAGGTGGAGAATTCGTATTGGGTCCTATTGTTTTGGGTCATCTCAAGGTTATGTTTTCAGTTTCAGTATGTAATTTTCCCTCTCTTTGGTGTTGTTTTCTACTACTTTAGGTCGTGTTCTAGTGGATCGACTCTAATTGCCTCGACGAATTGAGGACTGGAATGATATGATTTTCTTTCAACCACGCCGCTGGTTTATCAACGAAAAAGAAGAAGAAGAATCGGGGACCAAATTTAACAAGAACAATACGACCAGGAGAGGTGGAGTTTATGGCAATGAGGGAAGTAGAGCTGAAAGAGATTCCAGCTAGGGTTTGTACCTGCTGATTCTTGGACACAAATAATACTCGTTGATGTTCCTCTTCCCTTCTCCACCTTCACATAGATTTCTAATCTAACTACCACCATCTGATATGCTCATGCCCCTCTCCAATGCCTTACTAGAAAGAGAGAAGAAAGAAGAAAAATGAACAAGAGGAAAAAGAGGAAGAAAGTTGTGAAGGAATTTGGAAGATAAGATAAAGCTGAATTTCAGGAGACAAACGAGAATACTTTTGCAATATCACCTGGCAAGCCTTATCATAATCACCTTTCTTCCTCTTCTTGTCACATCTCGATGTTATTTCAGGGGAAATCATTGAATCATGAAACAAACCAAGAAAATGAAAACTAGTGCATAGATGAGAATGTTTGCGTGAAAGTGGGTGAGGAACTAGAGTGAAGCGAGGAGAGAGGGAGATGTAGCCGGAGCCAGAAAGAAAGAGGAGAAAGAACTTATTTTTGGATCCAAAGAAGAAGAAAAGATGAAATATAAGTAGTTTTGTCATTTTAAAAAAAGGTCATGTATAACCATTTTCTGTCCAAAAAGAGTAACATGAAAAAGTTAAGAACTTAGAGCATGTATAGTACATCGACGTTTAGGTGGTATATCGGTTACATCGGTATTGTAGAAAAGGTGACGACACACCGACTTGACATTTCCAACAACTAGAGTCTGTCTGCACGAAGCTCATACTCACGAACCGACCCCAAGACCAGTTTCGTGAAGCAAAGAATTGTAAGGACCATTGACAGAAGATGAAAAAGAAATTCATGCGGTTCCAAGGCACTTTATACAGTTTGTGGGCATCTATATAAGTGGTGGGTCGAAAGCCCAACTGATTGAGGTAGCGAAAGTCAACTACCAAAGGAACGACCCTAGACAAATAAATTTCAGTCTCAAGCATTGCTGTAATGTTATGAAGGACCATCCAAAGTAGAAGGCTAAATTTATCCTTGGGTAAACTACAAATGCATACCCTGAAGTTGTCAAGTTTAACCGATGATTACCCTGAAGTTTAAAGTTAACTGATGCATACCCTGAATTTACGAGTTGTAACTCAAAACCCCTCCGTCAGCTAAAATGATGAAAATACCCTCAATTACACTTCAATAATTATGTTTAAAAAAATTATTTAAAAATTACTTTTGTTATATATATATATACACTTACTTATTAAATGACTTCATTTTTATTTAAAAAATCACTTCATTTGTATTTTAAAAGAGTTATTTAAAAAAATCACTGAGGGTATTTTTGTCATTTTAGCTGACAAAAGGGATTTTTAGTTACAAGTAGTAACTTCAGGGTATGTATCAGTTAACTTTAAACTTCAGGATAATCATCGCTTAAACGTGACAACTTCAGGGTATGCATTTGTAGTTTACTCTTTATCCTTCTCCTATGGCCCAACTCTGGGAATCATAACAACACATTGGTTGGTAGTGGAAGAAACCCACCTTGTGGTGACATGGCTAGAGCATGCAGAGGTCGGCAACGAGTACAAAGCTAACCTTTATCAAAAATAACTAGGGACCACTGATCTGGATATCAACCCGTAGTCCAAAACCCAACTTAAGGATTATTGAGGTAAGAACAACTAGCTCCCATGAAATAGTAGTGGATCAAATTCTCAACTCCTCAAGGGAATTACTCCAGTCAAATTCAGTAAAAAAAATATTAACTCGAGTTAACTAAGATTGATGCAACGTAATGGGTTGCGAATCAGCTCGTGTTCGCCGCGAGGGTGTTCCTGCTCGCAAGGTACAACATGAACCACTATCCCTTTCAGCATTTTGTTCTGTTCTGGTTTCGAGTTATGAGGCCTATTATAGAATAGTCAAGCCAGGAAATTCGTTTGGCTGTCCGGTGACTGGCTCCGGCACGTACAAGACAGGGTAGGAGGGAACCAAACCAAAGGCTAAGAGGAAGAAGAAAACAAAGGTCAATCGAGCACTAATCAGACGAATGTTTCGAAGCTTCGTCTCTCGACCGATGTCCTTGTGGGTAATAGTTCGGCATTATTTTCCATTGACACGGAACCAGTGATTCCACCTAGAACAGAGACATCGGAGGGTTGCGAAATATTCTTGTACAACTTACCGTATTGCACCTCTGAGGATTGGGTTCGCAATTCTTTGTGGTCTTTTGCAGAGGTTCTCTCAACCATGGTTTCTAAGAGGCCAAATCGCAAGGGCTGCTTCTTTGAATTTGCGAAATTATCGTCGCCAACCTCAGCTTTGCAGGCCATCGAGTCTATAAATGGTTTTAAAACAAATGGGTTCATCTTATTTGTTGCTTTTTCTCGTAATTGATTACGGGTGAAAGGAAGAAGAGATCAGAGTATAGAGGTTGACGGAGCTCCGACGTCTTCTCAGAATGTTATTGGAAAACTGATGAACTTCAGCCAATTTGGTCGCCCGTCCGATAGGGAGCGTGATTCACGGTTAGTTTCTATTTCAAATATGAATGATGAGTCCTTGAATCATAGTTTGTTGCAGGATGATCTTTCGGTGTTGACTAAGCGTGATAAACAACTGGAATCGCGCAAGGACGACATTGTTCTTGTGGATGAGCCTGTGGCCGGGCCTGTCACTTTGAGCCCAGTTAGTCCCAATAATTTGGACACGAGTGTGTCATCGCAAATCGAGTCAACTGGGCCAGTTGGGCCTGTGCTTGTTTGGCAAGTAAGGTCCAGCCCTTCGTCTTCGGTAGGCCAAAGCAGGTTGGGTCGGATTCATAAGCTATTGTTTTGGGTGACGGGTCGGTTTCACCAAGTTTGGGTATTGGACCCTTAGCTGTTGTGGATAATGGATCGGGTTCGGCAGGTTCAGACCGTGTTTAGGATGATAATGTTCATCATTCCTTAGCGAGTCAGTCGCTACAACAGATAACTAGAGAACCGGTCGGGGATCAATAGAGTAGTCCATGGAAGGAGACTCTTCTTAAACCTCTGAACATGGGCCGTCATTCGAAACAACCGTCTAGAGTTTTGAATCGTCAGAGTCGGCCTCCTAAGTTCTCAGGGGATTACTATACCGCTCAAATCAAATCAACTCATTCTAGGAGTCGGGAGAGATTTGTAAATCCTGTGGACATTGGGAAACAGATTTTGCAACCTCAAGCTGCTCCGAACGGCTACTGTTCAAGCTGCTCAGCTAGCCCAGGCAGCTAAAGCCTTTGATGACCCGACCTTGACTTCGAAAGATGAAGAGTGGGGCACTGATGGCTAATCTAGTGATTCATTTTGTTAATGGTTTGTTCCCGCAACTCTAGATGAGAGCTCTCTTGTTATGGGTGTGTTCTGGATCGATCCTGCTTGGATCTTTCTTTTTTCTTGATAAAATTTTATGAGCTTATCCAAAAAAACAACAACAACAAGGTGAAGAATTTCGACGATATCTACTGATGTCGTGTCCGACAACGCCTTCCTGACACGACAAATCGAGAAATATTAGATGCAACATTTGTCGAGTACCATATGACGTATCGTATTCCATTCAATAAATTCCATTGGTGGGATCTCATCAAATATCAAGCGAAGTGAAGTTTATACGTCAATCTAATTTAGTATTAATTAAACCTCGTAATAGTCTATGTAATGTCGTTTTGTTTGAGTATAATTACAATTTCGCATTATTTCAAGTGTAAAATGAATTTATTTTTAATTATAGTTTCTACTCGAGTCAAGTTGTTGAGTCAAACAAATTTATCATCACCGTAATAATTTAGCGTAACAGTTTGATGTAGTTGTTGAGCTACAAGTCAAGATTAAATACAACCATGTGGAATCATAAACAATCCTAAGAAATCACAAGTTTCCACTCCAAAAACAAAGCAAAAAGAGAAAAAAGAAACCGAAAAAGCATCTCTCATTCTCCACTTTTTGCTCGACATTACTTTCTTCTTACAACTTCCATTGTAAGATCGTGGCTCGATCTTCTGTTCAACCTGCTCGCCGTGTCAAGGGTGCTAAGTCGAAGCCGGTAACAGGTGGTAAAGTCGGCCCTGTCAAAGCTCCGGTCAGCAATGGTGGAGCTCCGGCCAAACCAAAAGCAAGGAAGAGGAGGAAGAGGGTTGTACATACATCTGTTTCAGGGGCAGGGGAGCAGGTTGAAGGTGCTTCTGATCCAGATACGACTGAGGATGAGTCTCGTCCGATGGCGAGCATCTTTGTTTTACCCTCTGAAAAACAGAACATGAATCCTGCTCTTATTCCGGTCAGGTTGAAGGATTCGCAGGGTCTTGGTTCAAGCTCCTTTATTCTGACGACGACGATTGGTGGTGGGGAGTCTTTAAAGCGGGCTATGGAGATTGTGGAGAAGCAGGTGGCTTTTGCAAGAGTCAACCATAGTGCCGACAAGGGTCTATTTTTGCATGATAATGAGGTATTTATCTGCAATTTGCCTCCTTAAGCAATGTTTTTGGAGAATACGGTGGGATCATCACTTCCTCTGTTTCGTTGCGTCCAAATCGTATCGGGAAATTCTTTGGTTTTGTACGGTTTAGCTCGAGTGACGAAGAAAAACAAGCCGCAATCAGCCTTAACGACTATAAGATCAATGGCTAATCTCTGTTTGTAGCCATTGCACAACGTCGGAAGAAAAACGCCTGGAAACAGAGCATCGCTCCGAGCAATTGCGAGATCGTTTCTCGGCGCGTTGTTGATTCTCAATGCATGGAAGATCTGCAGGGATTCGTGATCCCTTGACTCGCAGATCTCAGATGATTTCGAATTCAATACAGAATTCAAAGCTACGTGATCTACGCTTGATTGATTTTGTTTCGGATGGCGAACACAATTTCCGTGGAGACGACGGTTCTGCATCTGATCTGGATTCAGCATTCGTGGAGTTTAGGCCTATGAATGGGCCGGATGGTTTAGTTGCTAAGGATCTGGTTGCTGAGAACGTAACTGAAGATCTGCGCGAGGTTGAAGAGCTGGCACGCGAATCGCGCGAGGAAGGGCTGGATTTGACTGGGCCTGTGATTGGGCCTGGTCAGTCCGGTCCAGTGGTTGAAGTGGGTGAGTCTGGGCTGGTTGTTGTGGGCCGACCGAGTACAAGCCCATATCAAAATTCACTTCCAATTTCTGTTTTGGGAACTGAAGTCATTGAGCCCGCGCAACCTTCTATTGGGAGCGATTCTTTCATGCCTAATGAGTCAGGTGATCCTTCGGATCATGCGTCTCAACTAAGTTTTGAGGATGCTCAACCTTTGTCGGCTGTGTCACCGACTCCCTCCCTTTCTCTACATTCACGTTTCAATTAGGAATTTCCTGTGTTGTCACCTGAAACAGTAAAGAAAGGAAAATGCAAAAGAAGGAAGAAACCTCAGTAGACTTTTAGAGTGACGACTCTTTCACTTTGTATGAGTGACAAGGAGATGCTTGAGGCTCAGCGTAGAAGTGAGGCTTGGAGACATTTTGTCGCTATAGAGACTATGTTGCAGATAGAATTTAAGGATGATGTTCCTCCTTCTATCGATTAGTATTTCTTTGTATTAAGCATATGTCCCTTTTTTTCTTTGTTTTTCGTGTTTTAAGAAGATTCTTTTATCACATTGTGGTGAAGTCTCTTTTCAAGATTATTTGGGATAGATTTTTAGCGGTCCTCTCTCTTTTCTCCATCTTGGGGTAAAAAGTTTTAATAAAACTATCATTTATCAGAAAAAAGAAGAACAAACAGCATCAGTATTTGTAGAGAGGTGATTACATGTATCAACATAAAAAAACACTTAGTGTTTCTTTTCTTTGAAGGAGAAGCTTTGTGTTCAAATTAATTCTACTTTCAATAGCTAACAACAAGCAAGTTAATGCAATTATACACCAAGACAAAAGAATCCCTTTTCCTGGAAATTTCTTCTATCAGACAACATGGATGTCTCCGAATCGAGTTCTGTAAGGGACATCATGAGTCTTCCTCATCAACTTCATGAAATGGAAGTGGCACTGTCTTCACTGCCCGGAACTTGCCAGCATTATTCAGATGCTCATTCTCCAATCTGCACCATCCACACAAATTGCTTGTTTCAGACCCACTCGGGCAAACCAAACATTAAACTTGTACGTGTCACATACATGTGTGTTCTACTAATAAAAAGTGGAGCTTTGTGTACAATTTACCTGTAAAAATTCCACTGTCCTCTTCTGATGACTTCAAGGGCTGCCAAGAACAGACCAGTCACTCTGTAGTCAACGTTTTCGAAACTGGAATGGAGGACAGATTGTAACCATGCAAGCCTCAGAACAAGGTTCAATCCCTGCTTGACATAACCAAACTTTGATTAAACACTTTCCTAGCAACCATGTGGAAACTTAAGAGCATACCATTGAGAGGTAGTAGATGATCTTTCGTCGGAGAATCAAATCATTCCTCAGCCAAGGGTTGTTGGAATTAGGCTGCAGCAAACCCCAATCCTTGACAAAGTCCCAATACAGTTGATAGACTGTTGCACCACTTGACACCACCACCAAAACACACAACAATCCCAAACTTTTTTCCCTCTCATAGGCCACTTTTGCCCCTGCTGCCAACATTGCTGATATATACTTTCCTAGATTCACCAAATGACTCTTCTCTCCTTCGTCCAACCAACGCCTAGCACACTACGAGCAAATCAAGATCGAATGAGTAGGGATGTATAGAAAAAGGACTAATTTTTGATGTAATCGTTGTTTTTGGTCCTGGTCCTTCTTGGACTTGTGATTCATACATTCTCTTTGATGAATGTATTTTTAATAAAAAAACCGAGCTTATAGAAAAAAAAAAGAAAAATGACTATTTTTTGAGTAATAAGGCATACCTGCATAGCTCTCCAGTAGTATGGAAGGAAGGACACTGCATAGGTGAGTTCCCGGTAATGTGCAGCTCTCATGCAGTATCCGTAGTCCTCGGTTTTGTAGCTTCCTGTTATGTAATAGCATGCTACATATTCAAGGTTTCTCAGCATTGGAACCTATAGATACAAGAAAAAAAAAGATGCATGTTATTTGATATGCTACTATAAGTGAAGGTCATGTTCCGGGGGCAGAGTCTTTTAGTTACTAAACCCACCTGACTACACATTTGATCAGCCAAGAAGAAATCCAGCATGACAACCTTGTATAGAGGTGACAAAACAGTGTTCCTTGCGGCACAAAGAAACCGAAACCGGCTTGATTGGTACAAGATGTTCAAGGGGCATACAAGGATTAGTAAGAAGATCTGTGCACAAAACAACAAATAGTAGTAACATCAGGTACAGTACATATGAGGACTAAAACTGGTGATGCGAAATTACCAGTGACAAAAGGCCCGGAATGGCATGAAGTTGGGAATACGAGTAGCCTTTTGCAATCATTGTGAGGTGAAGAAACATGACACCAAGCACAAGAGTCATTGACGCTGCACAAATCAGGAACACATCTCTGTACTTGAGCTCCTTGGTGGGGGCAAGCTCGAATATGAAGCTGTAATTGATCCGCGCCTTTCTCCACAAGAAAATGTTGCATCCGTAGAGAAACAAGTGCAGAAACAAGAGAGTGAACATGCTGAAATGATTAACACGTTCCCTTAGTGATCGAATGAGTAATCTTGAAAGCATTACAACATGTATGACTTGCCTGAGTACAGGGTAGACGGTTTCCATGTAGACCGTATCACTTTGCTGTCGGTACATTCCTGTGATGTGAGCCATGATCACGTATCCAACAAAGAGCGCCACCAAGCATCCACTGAACAGACCTGATTATTTCCAAGAATCAAAATCGTATAGGATCTTTTGTTTTTGTCACAAGTGACACCAATTGTGCTTTACAGATAAAAAGTGGCCATATGTCTTGGCCACAAGTATAACGCAGCAACCTGAAGCTGTGGATGCAAGCTTTTAAGGTTCAAAAAACAGTACAGGACGCGAGGTTTGTAGATCATCACCCACAAAGAGTAAAGCAAACTTGTAGTGGATTCGTTAAGAAAGCACTAACCAATCAAGTATGTGACAGAATGTGACTCTTTGCGGTGACACGGTTTAAGATATTTCATGGCCTTTTTCTTGTCATCTTCGGAAAAATGTTTGACGAACAGCTCCTCCACTTGATCAGTTAAGTTCATCTCCTATGTCATTTCAAGACTAATCAACATATATATGCAAATCAAAACGACAAAAAGTATTATCAGGATGCTGTTCCTTGTACCTTGTTTGAAGTGTTGAAATAGGAGCTTTCGACAACTCTTAGATAAATGGGAAGCACTTCCTTTCCGGTTACCTGATAAAACAAGAGAAACCCATTTTGTTGTAGTGATTGAAATTTATAAAGGAAAAGGCTCAAAACAAGGTGGTGATAAGTTTACTTTATCAAACTTCTTTAAGATCTTCATGAAAGCAAGCATGTTCAAAGTCCTGAAATGTAACACAAAAATCCAAAATTGTTATGAACAAAAAGAAGAATTGATTGAATGCCCTACACGTGGACAAAGAGTAATGAACAAGTTATAGATTAGAGGGTTGAAGTTGAGCACATATTGAAAAAAAATATCAGAATGAAAAGTTAGTTATAGAGATTATGACCACGCCCAACTGAAAAGTTGACTTTTTAGTTGTGAAAGCCCGACCTAGTAAAAGTGATCTATTTTACAACAAAAATTTACAAGACGGGTGTTACCCGTAAGTTTTGAGATAGCCAAGGCCCTTATAGAGCTCGGTGAAAGCTCCCCTGATCATCTTCTCTGCATGGTGCAACTTGGTTTTGTTGATATGCAATATTTTGGTTCCATGAGGAGTACACTTAAGTTTGTTGGAGGAGGGATTTGCAGAGAGCAAGTAGGTAATTGCTGAGAAGGTCCGTGTCGGATTTGTGAGAGGAATGTTGATCTTCAAGCTCTTTCCTAGGCACTTGAAGACATGACCACCGGCACCGGACAACTTCACATCTCCTCCTCTTTTCACAGTGGGCAAGTCACATGTAGTACTGCCTTGAACCTCCTCTGCTTCTGTAACACCTTATAAAAAGCCAAATCAGTAGTAAGTAACATGTCCATTTCATTACAATGCTGGAAAATGTAACAACATATATACCGCATGAAATGGTGCAAGAAATGGAAGGATCTTCCGATGTTGTGTCAAGAGCAGACTTGAGCTCGACGAGAATCTGCATCTGTTCCTGGAGGGAGTCGCCTCTGTCTATGAACTCTGTTTCCTTGGCCTTGTAGAACTGGTTAACTTTGTTGAGCTCAAGGTCCAAGCACCGGAACAAGTCCTTGGCAGCATCGGTGTCACCAAATTGGTCCACCACCTCTGTCTCGTACATGTCATTCTTGCTTGCCGAGGACGCTAGTTTCTTGTGAACCTAAAACAAACAACAACCTCGTTTTAGGACATGCATTCTCATTTTCTGCCAACAAGTATATAAGCATACTTGGATTGCACCGTGATGGCGTTGTCTCTGTGGATGACCGAATAAGAGTGACATGTTGACGAGAGAGGACATGAAGCTTTGGTGGTGATTAGTGCTAATGTTGGTGTTGGTGTGAAGGAGATGGATTTTCTTGAGGCATTTCTTGAGCTTCCAATAATCAACAAAAGCCTCTTTCCATTCAGGCACAAGTTGGGCCTCAAATTGCTCCGAGAACTTTACCATTTTGTGCTTCCAACTAGGCTTGTGAGTTATGAGTAGTGAGTAGTGAGAGGTGTGTTCATTTCAAGGCCAAGCTCACCTTATTTATGGAGGGAGGAAACGAATTTTCAACTGACGTGGATGCAACACATCACATTCTAAAATATCCTTTTGCACTTGATACTGTCCATTTGGTTGCTTTCACTATAACCGTCTAATAAACTACAAAAATGACCAGACACTATTTTGAGTTGAACCAGGAGGGACAGAGGCTGAGGGGTGTCGAGGACTCGTTCCGAACAAGGAGTTTCTCGTTCAAAAGGACTTCCATGGGCCTTGCAAGACTGAGTTCAGGAAGTGGAAAAGATCGGCAAGGAACCAACATATAAATTTTTCTTTGGGAGTTGGACATTGGAATTTGATGATGATGTAGCGACCTTCGGGGAGATTTCTAATGCAACATAGGTAGATTCATCTTTTGATTTGAAGTTACTTGCGTGAAACTGCCGGAGGCTTGGGGACCTCTAGGACAAACAATTCCTATTTGAGCGGGTGGCTCATAAGAAATCCGACGTAATTCCTATTTGAGATCTTTCATTAGTTTCCACATTGACATGGATGTGGTGTTTGATGAAGGTCATGAAGTGAGAATAACATGTGTTTATGGGGAGCCGAGAAGAGAAGGCGTTTTATCACTTGGAACCTGATCAGAAACCCAACGATTGAAAGTGGCAAACCTTGGCTCTAATTGGAGACTTCAACAACATTTTGAGCGGAAGTGAAATCAGAGGTGGGCGACCATACCCTCAGAGTCTTATATCAAGTTTTTGTGACACGATAGATGATATTGGAATCCAGGATGTTGAATTACAAGGTTACAAATTCAGCCAGGATAATAGGAGAGGAAATCTGGATAGGGTGGAGATTCAACTCGACCGTGCTTTGATTAATTCTAGATGGAAAGAGCTTTTTCCAGATACTTTCCTTGTCCATTGTACAATGTCCCCGTCAGATCACGACCCTATTATTTTACAGGGGAGAAATGAGTGTTTTGTGAGAAGTGATAGGAGGCTCAGATTTGAGGAGTCGTGGACAAGGGAACCAGTGTGTGAGAACATAGTTCGTACTACGCGGGCTTCTATTGAAGGTGTCAATACGATGGATAGATTTCCTTCGGTTGCGGTAGTGTTGAAGTCGGGCTTCAAATTTAGTAAACTTGGGTTCCAAAAATAAAGAGTGTCAGACTGAGCTTGATAGAGTCGGGGTTCGTTGGGGTTTGGACCGCGGTACAAGGGCGCAACGTTTGAGAGAGAGATTAACTGGGCTTTTATGGATGAAGAATGATCAATGGAAGTAAAGGGTCAAACAAAATTGGTTAAAGAATGAAGATTCCAATATGAATTGCGTTTATGCTAAAGCCTCGACTAGAAGGAGATATAACAAGATAACATCTCTCATACACGATAATGGTCTTGTTGTCGATAAGGGAAACAGTTTGGATTCGACTATTGATTAGTATTTTGGAAATATCATTTCTTCTAAGCAATAAGGTTGGGATGAGATTAGTCTATTAATCCCTAATTCAATTTTCCGTGAGCTTGGTGAAGATCTTTTACGGCCGGTGGAAGCTGAGGAAGTTAAATAGGCTTTGTTTAGTATGCAAGCGTTAAATTCCTCGAATGGTTTCAACCTAAGTTTTAATAATAAACAAATGGGATCTGTTTAGAGAAAAATTGATGGATCTGGTGAGAAAAATTTTATGTACAAGATTTTTTCCAAAGACGTTGAATGATACGAATTTAGTCCTCATTCCCAAGATCAGATGACTGTAATGGATGAAACATTTCAGGCCGATTTCTCTCTATAATGTGTTTTATAAGATTATCACCAAAGTGATGGTAAATAGAATGCAGGGTTTGCCAGAGTCGGTTGTCTCTGAGTCGTAGAGTACATTCATAAAAGGACGTCTTATATAAGATAATATTGTAAGAACTGCTCCCGGTCAACGCCAGTCAAATCGGCGAAAAACAGGAAAATTTAAAATTTTTGGGCAAACACCTAAATGAACCTAAATTTGACCACGAGGGTCATATCGGACTTAAGTTGACCCCGATGTCGACCAAAGTGAGTTCTGGGGGACTCAGGGCAACTTTCTGACCAATTTGGGAAATGTTGACTTTTTGCTGGAAAAGTCAACCGAGCGACGTTTTGGTCCGTTCGAGGCTCGTTTTGGATCCAAAAAGCTTAGTCCGTCGTCACAACGGTCTTAGTTGAGCCGTTTCCTTGTAACTCCTGAAGTTTCATAATTTCTTGGAAAATGTGCCCGTTCGGGGCCCGAGACGGCCGAATTTCGCGAATCTGACAGAAAATATCTACAAGATATTTCGTTTAAAGGGTGGGACCCGCTTGCCACATGTCACACAAGTGGTGGTGTTAGGTATTTTTGAACAAAACAAAGGAAGACTACAAGGGGGGGGGGGTTCGGCCACACTTAGAAAAAAAAAGAGAATAAGAGAGAGAAAAGGGGAGAGAAAGAAGAGAGAAGAAGGAGAGAAAAAGAGAAGAAAAGGTTGGGGTTTAGGGATTTCCCGACGATCCAACCAACAGATCGTCTCAACGGTTGAAGAATCGAGCTCCCATCGTCATTCCCTACGATGAGCACCTATCCGATTTTCGTTTTGGTACGTTTAAAAGTTACGGTTTATGTTGAAACGAGTTAGCTATGGATGAGTTGAGGTGTGGGATTCGTTGGAGACGTTTTGGAGCGAAAAATGATCAGTTTCCGGTGACCGGAGGCTCGGGGGAGCTCCGACCACCGTGGGTGGTGGCTGGCCGGAGCTAGGTTCGGCCACCAAAGTGGTGAACCGGTCCAGAACCGGTCCAGCCACCAACGGCTAAGGGTGGCCGGGTGGGGCCCACGTGTTCGGGTCTCATGTTTTCGTGTTCTGGTGGTTTTGGACGAACCCCAAGTCGTTAATTCACACCCGGAACGAATTTTGGAATTAAATTGTGAAAGTTGGGAAGTTCGGGTTTAGAAACTTTAAACGCGAATTAAATCGCTCGGAAGTTGGAAATTGATTCCGTCGATTGCACTGGAACCCTTGAATTATTCTAAGACCATAGAAACGAAAACAGGAATTTTCGGAGCCCCGGAAGGGCGTTTTCCAATCCCGGGCAGATTCGCCGAGCCGAGCAAATCGGGCCTTTCCGGGTCCATTATCGACAAGGTCGAGTAATTGGGAAGTTTGGGAGTGATCGACATTGTCGGGGTTGAGTTTGGGCTTCAAATTCATTAAAATCCAGCTTTGTCTGCAAACTTTAAAAGGGTTTTAATTGTGATCTTGTTAGATCGTGCCGAGGACCGCGACAATGGAAAGCTAGGCGAGTGATCGCGAGCACGCCGGAGCTTGGGCGTGGACTTTTGGGAAAGCGTTACGAGGTAGGGAAAAGTAGCCGGATCTCGGCCCTGACTAGGGAAAGTTAACAGTAGAAATGCATGTGACACGGTTGGTGTCGTAGGATAAGTGAACTTGTCGAACAATAAAATTGCATGTGACACTTGGTGGTGTCGTAGGTTGAGTGAACCTGTCGAACAGTAGAAATGCATGTGACACTGTTGGTGTCGTAGGATAAGTAAGTTTATCGAACACTAGAAATGCAGGCGACACCTGGTGGTGTCGCGTGATACATGAACGTATCGAACAATAGAAAGGCATGTGACACTTAGTAGTGTCGTAGGATGAGTGAACTTATCGAACAATAGAAATACTGGTGGCATTTGGTTGTGCCCGGAGGTTGATTGAATTGTTTGTGTTTGTGGGTGGCCATGTGTGCCGTTGAAGTGTTGAACCCGTATATTACTGTTGATGTGTCGTGGGTGGCCATGAGTGACTTTGGGGTGTTGAACCCGTGTATTACTGTTGGTGTGTCGTGGGTGGCCATGAGTGCCTTTGGGGTGTTGGACCCGTGTTTTTACCATTGTGTGTCGTGGGTGGTCAGGTCTGCCTTTAGGGTGTTGGACCCGTGTGTTTACTGTTTGTGCGTCGTGGGTGCCATTGGGGTGTTGAACCCGGGTGATATTGTTTCGTGTGTCGTGGGTGGCCATGTGTGCCGGTGGGGTGTTAAACCTGTGTTGTTGCTATTTGTTGAAACTTGGGTGTTGATTGTGATTGCCTGAGGTTGGGGGCCCGCCTGACAATAAAGGGGTCCTGTGGTCGCGCGCGTGGGGGTTGTCTAGCCTTCCGACTAACCATCAGTAAAGTTGTGCATTCTTCGGCGATGAAGGGCGGCTCCCCTTCCGACTAGCTATCGGAAAAGTATTGCGGTATATGTCGCTAACAGGTTGACCGCCTGGCCCGACTGCGTTGGAGGAAAGTTGCGTGGGGAAGGCTAGATCCCAGCCGGTTAGCAACCGGCATTGAGCAGCTGGAGTGCGATCCTTTGTGATCTTGTTTGTCGTGTGCGATCCTTTGTGATCTTGGGTGTTGCGTGGTTACTTTTGCGTTTTGGGTTGAGGTCGTAACCGCCGTGTCGGGTCTACATTACGTGTCTGGGTGTTGAGTTGGTTGGGGAAAGTAACAGTTCGTGTGACAGTCGGGTTACGTGGGTTTGGGGATGGTAGTCCCCGGTGTTTATTTGTTGTTGGTGTTTCCGGCATTCCTGCTAGTATGCCGTAGTCAGTCTGGTATCCGTGGTGGTGAGCGAACGCTCACCCCTAGCTGCTTTTCCTACAGGTACTGGTCGCGAGGCGGACTAGGGGAACTCTCGAAGCTTTAAGAGCTGGGAGCGGGAGTCCGGGTTTCTTTTTGGGAGTTTAGCGACGTACGCTTTGGTTGTTTTTGTCCGCTTGTTTTGGACGTACTTTCAATTGTAAAATATTGTTTTTGATTAACTAAAAATGGAAATTTTAAGCGGTTTTATTAAAATGTTTGAAAATTATTTTATCGTTTCATCGTTTGCGTTCCGGGTTCGGCCCAACTGAATTCGGGGCGTGACAAATATCATCCTATTGGGTGAGGTTTTACACCATCAAAAATCAAGATGACAAGGACATGTGGGGCTTTTGGCTATTAAAGGGGACATGAACAAAGCTTATGATGGAGTAGAGTGAGTTTACCTAGAAATTGTTCTCCTGAAAATGAGTTTATTCAAGCACTGGGTGAAACTGATTATGTCGTGTGTTCGTACGCCTCGGGTATGGGTAACGGAAGAAGGAAGATGCATAGGCCATATTGATCCCCAACGTTGTTCAAGACGGTGAGATCCTCTCTCACCTTATCTTTTTATTATTTGTGAGGAAGGTTTATCGAGGCTAATTTCTTCTTTTGAATCTCGCGAACTGATCAAAGCTCGGAAGATAGCTAGAGGTGCTCCTAGCTTAACTCACTTTTTTTTTTGCAGACGATAGCTTCTTTTTCGGTAATGCTATTGTGGAAGAGGCTAGTAATTGGAGAAGGTCACTGAAGAAATATGAAGATGCATCGGGACAAAAGATTAATATCCAGAAATCATCCATTACTTTTAGTTCAAACACGCCTACTTACTTGAAGTCCCAGATTCTATCAATTTTGGAAATGACTACGATGGAGGATTCGGGTCTCTATTTGGTATTTCCTGTGGTTATGCATAGAATTCAAGTTAGAACTTCCGGGTTCATAAGGGAGACAATTTGCAAAAGACTCAGAAATTAGGATGAACTCCTCTTGAGTAAAGCGGGAAAAAGATGTTCTAAAAGCAATGATTCAAGCCATCCCAACTTGTATGATAAGTATATATCTCCTCATTCTTTCTCTTCATTATGGTATTGAAATAACAATGAATGAGGTACTGGTGGTGTCGTGATATGAGAACATGGAAGGGATTTCGGTGCAAGAGATGAGACGTCTTGTGTGAGCACAAGTCGAAGGGAGGTAGGAAGCTCAAACACTTACACGATTTCAATTTGGCTCTCCTAGTAAAGCAAGGATGGAGATTGATCAAAAATCAAGAGAGCTTAGTAGGAAGAGTGCTCAAGGTCCGCCACTACCAAGGGTCTTCCTTTTTGTAGGCGAACGTTACGACGAACCAGAGCTACATATGGTCAAGCAATTTAGCTCCTCAAGAGAGAGTCAAGTTTGGAGTGATAAAAATAAGGGATAACGTCGAATCCTAACAGTCTCAAAAAGGTCATTCGCAGAAGCTAACTACGCTCCACCTTTTTGTCATAGATCCTAACAAAAAGGTGGTACACGTTTACAAAAAGTAACAACCACGTATAAAATAATTATGAAAAAGTGGTGTTCCTTATAACAAAATACCATCTTTCTGTTACTTTTTGCAACAAAATACCACCTTTATGTTACTCTTTGTAAATAAGTATCATCTTTGTGTTAGGATCAGTAACAAAAGGTTGAGCATAGTTAGGACTTTCGAATGACCTTTCTGAGATAGTTAGGATGTTGGGTCTCGATGGTGGGTATGAACAAATACTTCCAGCGGAAATAACTCGAGACCATGCCAAAGAACACTACCAGATATTAGATACACAAGAGAATAAACAATATGGATGTTTCTGTTGGGTCTCGAGGTAGGGTTGGAGATGAACCAACTCGCAGCGGAAAATCAATGAAAACCAAGAGACAATTAAAACCATGAAACAACTAACAAAGAATGGATTAACAAGAGAAAAATTCAGCACTAGTTCTTACCAAAACAAGAACACCGGTTACGAATGATTGGCTTGAGTCTCCAAGACGCCTACGTATCCACATGGGAATCAAAGCCACGTAGTTCTTCTCTTTGAGGACTCAAGAACACAAACATGGAGGTGGAAACTAGCCAAACCCGAAATGGCCATGGAAGAGGGAGAGAAAATGTGTTTCCTATTCTTGTCTTGTCTTTGTTATGTTGAAAAAAGATGACTTAAACATAACAAAACCCATACTTGTCCAACTAAAGGCATGGGACAAGTATGGTGTCAAGTAAGGTGTAAATAGGACAAAGTATGGCAAGACAAGATTGGGTTAGGTGGTGAATCACCAACACCTTAATCCTTGTCTTGCTTACTTAGTACTAATTAATCAAGACTTGATTAATTAGTTCCATGGGCCTTGGTTGCATGGGCCTTTCATGGGCCTCTTGGAACATGGCCCGTGGCCATTTCCAACGAGGTCCCGTGATTCGCTCATCGCCTCCATGCCTTCCATACCGGAAATGTCCAACATTATCCGACGCGATCAATCCCAAGACTCCAAGCCTTGTCTCGATCTGTGAAGTCCTATTCACTTACGGGCGCATGACCCAAAACCCAGTTTTGGTCATGTCCCGAGACAACTCCCTTTTGCCCATTCTCCATAAATGTGTCAATGAGTTTCATCCTCCGGTGTGACCCTTAGGTTTATGCATGTCAATAGATCAACGTAAAATCCCATTTTACTTGATCCTATTTAAGTGGCAACTAACGAGACTTTAGTATTGCCTGACACTACATAACGAATCGACCCTGTCGATTCTAACCTTTCCGTCGTCCCTGTCATTATCCTTTTATCTCTGATATCCTGATTGAGATAAGGCATAGAGCCGTCATCCTTATTATTCTCAATCACCGTTCCTTGATATGTGAGATGACTGAAGATATGATACCCAGTATCATGTGCATGGCCATGCTATTCTTCCAGTCACTCTCGATCAAGTGGCCGAGAACCGATATCTTTCTCATACCTTAGTATGAGGGATAAATCCCTTAGCCGTCTTTCGTGTCACTCATGTAGCCCGTCCCCAAGCCAATCCTGGCCGTTATGGAAGCCCTGTTACGGACAACGTTAGGCTCAGGTCAAACTCAGTTGTTGACTACATAGCGATCACAAAGACTCCTTGGTCTAAGGATACATGACAAGCTACAACACTGAATATGTTCATGACTTAATCTATGGCACACATTCAGGGCGGGTCGTCCAATATCATGTCCCACATGATATCTATGATCAGACTCCGGAATCCCATTCCAATGACTAACAGAACGTAAGCCATAAAGAGTCATCTTTCATACTAGTCGCTTCTAGTGAAGCTTTGTTGACTAGGGACCCATCGAGTGTGATCTATCTCGATCTATGGTTCTATTCGCATGGTGGGCATAGATCAGAGCACACATCGATATATTACTCCAACACATAAGTAATATAAAGCCGCTTTAATTTTATTGCTAACGATGATATATACATTTGGACATTTAGGATTGAACTACGGGCACTAAGACTAACAGTTTCCTTACCAATTAGTTCAAGAAAAGGAAGAGAAAACCAAAGAAACGATGATTGGCTTGAGTATCCAAGACGCCTACGTATCCAATTGAAATCAAAGCCACGCAGTTCTTCTTTAGATGACTCAAGAACAAAACAAGATGGAAAAACAATGCCAAACCCAAAATTGTAGGGAGAGAGGGAGAGAAAATGTGTTTCCTATTCTTGTCTTGTGTTTGTTATGTTGAAAAAAGATGACTTAAACATAACAAACCTCATACTTGTTCAGCTAAAGGCATGGGACAAGTAAGGTGTAAATAGGACAAAGTATGGCTAGACAAGATGGGTTTAGGTGGTGAATCACCAACACCTTAATCCTTGTCATGCTTACTTAGTACTAATTAATCAAGACTTGATTAATTAGTTCCATGGGCCTTGGTTGCATGGGCCTTTCATGGGCCTCTTGGAACATGGCCCGTGGCCATTTCCAACGAGGTCCCGTGATTCGCTCATCGCCTCCAAGCCTCCATACCGGAAATGTCCAACATTATCCGATGCGATCAATCCCAAGAATCCAAGCCTTGTCTCGATCCGTAAAGTCCTATTCACTTACGGGCACATGACCCAAAACCCAGTTTTGGTCATGTCCCGAGACAACTCCCTTTTGGCCATTCTCCATAAATGTGTCAATGAGTTTCACCCTCCGGTGTGACCCTTAGGCTTATGCATGTCAATAGGTCAACGTAAAATCCAATTTTACTTTATCATATATAAGCGGAAACTAACGAGACTTTAGTATTGCCTAACACTACATAACGAATCGACCCTATTGATTCCAACCTTACCGTCGTCTATGTCACTATCCTTTTATCTCCGATATCCTGATTGAGATAAGGCATAGAGCCGTCATCCTTATTATTCTCAATCACTGTTCCTTGATATGTGAGATGACTGAATATATGATACCCAGTATCATGTGGATGGCCATGCTATTCTTTCAGTCACTCTCGATCAAGTGGTCGAGAATCGATATCTTTCCCATACCTCTGTATGAGGGATAAATCCCTTAGCCGTCTTTTGTGTCACTCATGTAGCCCGTCCCCAAGCCACTTGTCACGCCCCAAATTCGGTTTTGACCGGACTCGAGACGTGAACTAAAACAATAATAATTTTAAATGACTCAAATAATAGTTAAAAAAATCTGAACAACGCCACGAGTCAACAGCTCGGTAAAAACGACCAGTAAAAGAGGTTAATAACAGAAAACAGTACGTCTCTAGATAAAATAGTCTAGGACCCTCGCTAGCTCCCGAGCCTCGAGTATCCAGCTAGTACAAATCCCGCTCAGGACCTGAAAAACAACAAGGTAAGGGGTGAGCTTTCGCTCAGTAGGAAAAGTAGTTAAGGTCATAAGCAAGCGCTCACCACCACGGGTAACCGTCCAATTAGGGCATACTAGTACATCACACAACTAATTCCCAAAACGGAACTCGTAACCACAATCCTTCAACACAAGACTAAAACCACACTCACAAACATACTCAAACGACCAAGCACAAACTGCAACCACGTCACTTAATAGATCATCAACATAACGTAACAGTAAAATCACACACACGTCCCGTACCGCGGTCCCCTAGTCCGCCGGCTGTCCACAGCCCGACTCTATCATATCACACCGGAACACACATCATCGGCCTAGATATCTTCCCAGAAAATACGTCGGGGAACAATTGCAATACGTCACACCGGAATCTATCGGCCTAGACGTCTTCCCGGAACTCCATCGGGGCACGACTCCTAGAGCCAAACACGACACCAAGTGTCAAATCACAAACCGTCGGCCTAGATATCCCACATCGGAATACCCACTCGATGTGGGTATCATACCGAAACCACTACCTGGGGGACCGCGCATACGTGGGACCACACCGTCGGCATAGGTACTACCCTACACCGGTGTACCCCCTCGGTCGTAGGTACCATACAAGAATACAACTCCTCTTGGAACAAATATTAAGATAATAACACGCATCGCAATGTCATAGTTCAACCACGGCTTACCAAGCCCAACGACCTTAAGCATGGCACACTTGCCCAAGGATAACCACAACATACTACACCGAGTAATACCATAACATGCTTCTCAACCTATTAACGCCTAAATCACACATCATGCATCTCAATCAAGAACAAGGCATTTCAAATAACACACAACCTAAGGGCTTGCCAAGCCCCGCATGCATTTCTACCAGCACAACAATCCCAAACTTACGGCTCGACATGGCACGTAAGCTATCCCTCAATTCACTCGTTCCTCACATCCTAATAATGCAATTATAACAATTAAATTACGTAATTAAAACCTATAGGCATACTAGTAACTTTCCACAATCGAACCGGTATCCGCTACGTTCCCTACCTCAAGAAGAATCAGCAGCTACGTCTCCTAGCTGCTGACGTCCTGGCTCGCTTCCTACTCCACTTCACGATGTCCTCGTGTCTCCTCCCCCGTCGATCTCGGTCCGAAGCCTTGGGTCATAAAACAGTTCTCGAATTAAAACAACTTCCGAATTGCTATAACGAGAAAACACCAACAAAAAGCCCAAGGGTCCACACATGGGCCAAAAGGGAAGTCATCCGGAATGTGACCCATTCCGTGCCACTCAGAGGGCCAGAATGTGGCCCGTTCCGTGCCACTTAGAGGGCCGGAATGTGGCCCGTTCCGTGCCACTCAGAGGGCCGGAATGTGGCCCGTTCCGTGCCACTCAGATGGCCAGAATGTGGCCCGTTCCGTGCCGCTCAGAGGGCCGGAATGAGACCCTTTCCATGTCTCGTTCCGTATCAGACCAGAACAGACCCTCCTACTTCTTCCCCAACTTCGTTTTCTGCGAAAAACCTCTCAAAACCTCCATTGATGAAATCCTAAAGCTTCAAAACATAACCCAAACCTCCAATCCTTCAATACCCTTCATGGGTCTCATCAAAACTACTCAAAACCACAACAAAACCAACATCTAAACTCCTTTTTCACTCCAAAAACCACATCCACCATTAAAGCTTCAACTCCCAACCATTGTTCTTCATTCTCTTCCAAAACCTATGGATCAAAGCTACCCAAAACGAAAAAGGAAGATGGATTTACCTTGGAAATGGAGTGTAGAATAAGAATCCAAATATTTTGGTGAGGTTTGAGTAGAATCAAGCTCCAAAATCTTCCCTTTCTCTCCTTTCTTCCTTCTCAAGTCTCTAGAACTCTTCTCTTCCTTCTCTCTATCTACAAAATCTGATAAGAGGCACAAATGTGCTGAATTGCTCTAGGGATTTGTGACTTTAACCTAGGGTGGAAATGTTGGGTCTCGAGGTAGGGTTGGAGATGAACCAACTCGCAGCGGAAAATCAATGAAAACCAAGAGACGATTAAAACCATGAAACAACTAACAAAGAATGGATTCACAAGAGAAAAATTCAGCACTAGTTCTTACCAAAACAAGAACATCGGGTAACGAATGATTGGCTTGAGTCTCCAAGACGTATACGTATCCACGTGGGAATCAAAGCCACGTAGTTCTTCTCTTTGAGGACTCAAGAACACAAAAATGGAGGTGGAAACTAGCCAAACCCGAAATTGCCATGGAGAGGAGGGAGAAGTTCTGTTTCCTATTCTTGTCTTGTGTTTGTTATGTTGAAAAAAGATGACTTAAACATTACAAAACCCATACTTGTCCAACTAAAGGCATGGGACAAGCATGGTGACAAGTAAGGTGTAAATAGGACAAAGTATAGCAAGCCAAGATTGGGTTAGGTGGTGAATCACCAACACCTTAATCCTTGTCTTGCTTACTTAGTACTAATTAATCAAGACTTGATTAATTAGTTACATGGGCCTTGATTGCATGAGCCTTTCATGGGCCTCTTGAAACATGGCCCGTGGTCATTTCCAACGAGGTCCCGTGATTCACTCATCGCCTCCAAGCCTTCCATACCGGAAATGTCCAACATTATCCGACGCGATCAATCCCAAGACTCCAAGCCTTGTCTCGATCCGTAAAGTCCTATTCACTTACGGGCACATGACCCAAAACCTAGTTTTGGTCATGTCCCGAGACAACTCCCTTTTGGCCATTCTCCATAAATGTGTCAATGAGTTTCATCCTCCGATGTGACCCTTAGGTTTATGCATGTCAATAGATCAACGTGAAATCCCATTTTACTTGATCCTATTTCAGTGGAAACTAACGAGACTTTAGTATTGCCTGACACTACATAACGAATCGACCTTGTCGATTCTAACCTTTCCGTCGTCCCTGTCATTATCCTTTTATCTCTGATATCCTGATTGAGATAAGGCATAGAGTCGTCATCCTTATTATTCTCAATTACTGTTCCTTGATATGTGAGATGACTGAATATATGATACCCAGTATAATCTGCATGGACATGCTATTCTTTCAGTCACTCTCGATCAAGCGTCTAGAACCGATATCTTTCTCATACCTCAGTATGAGGGATAAATCCCTTAGCCGTCTTTCGTGTCACAAATATAGCCCGTCCCCAAGCCAATCCTGGCCGTTATGGAAGCCTTGTTATGTACAACGTTAGGCTCAGGTCAAACTCAGTTATTGACTACATAGCGATCACGAAGACTCCTTGGTCTAAGGATACATGACAAGCTACGAAAATGAATATGTTCATGACTTGATCTATGCTACATATTCATGTCGGGTCGTCCAATATCATCTCGCACATAATATCTATGATCAGACTCCGGAATCCCATTCCAATGACTAACAGAACGTAAGCCATAAATAGCCATCTTTCATACTAGTCGCTTCTAGTGAAGCTTTGTTGACTAGGGACCCATCGAGTGTGATCTATCTCGATCTATGGTTCTATTCGCATTGTGGGCATAGATCAGAGCATACATCGATGTATTACTAATATAAAGCCGCTTTAATTTTATTGTTAATGATGATATATACGTTTGAACATTTAGGATTGAACTACGGGCACTAAGACTAACAATCTCCCACTTGCCCTAGTTCCAATCTAAACTCCAATATGTCCCCCATCGACTTTACATGTCTAACATGTTTAGGCAGCGACAATGCTTTAGTCAAAGGGTTGGATATGTTATCATCCGTTGCAATATAGGTTATCTTCACTTCACCCCGGTTCAGTATTTCTTGATGAGGTGGATACGCCGTAGTACATGTTTGGATTTGTTATGCGATATGGGCTTTTAGCTTGCGCAATGGCCCTTGTGTTGTCGCAAAATGGATTCACCGGGCTGGATGGGTTTTTAATTACACCCAACCCTGCCGTGAATTTCCAAATCCACATAGCCTCCTTAGCTGCTTCTACATCATCCATGTACTTGGCCTATGTCGTAGATTCAGCGACTGTATCTTTCTTTACACTTTCCCAGCTAAAGCTCCGTCATTCAGCGTAAACACTTATCCTGACTTAATTCTAAAGTCATCTGGATTTGTCTTGGAAAACTAGCGTCTACTCATCCTTCGACGACTAGTTCAGCATCATGTTTCCCCCGGGTTAGACTGATGTCTACTAGTACAACATAAGGCTTACGAGACGTTCGGTCTCGTACATGTCATGGCATATATGATCGATCCTGCCCTCAGGCGCATGAGATTCGCATCATCCTTTTCAGCTCATCAGGTGTCTTAAGACACTGAGTCTTGCTGAGATGAATGCCATGACTAGTGGGTAAGAGTCCTTTTCTTTGAATCTAGCATTGAGAACCTACTCAATGCCTTGTTCACATAGGTTCCCTGACTTAAAACCAAGACCCTCTTGGTGCGATCTCTACATATCTTAATCCTTAAGATATAAGAAGCATCGCCTAAGTCCTTTATTGAAAAACACTTCCTCAACCAAGCTTTAGTCTCGTGCAAGGTTGGGATGTCGTTTTCAATGAGAACCAGAAAGGTAATCTTGCTCCCACTAGCCTTCTTATAAACGCAAGATTCATCCTCGTTCTTGATTAAGCGAAATCCAATTATCAAAACGAAGGATCCAACTCCGACAAGTTCGTTTCAATCCATAAATGGATTTCAACAACTTATAAATCTTTCCCTTATTCTTCGGATCGTCAAAACCTTTTGGCCGAGACATACAAACGTACTCAGTCAAATTTCCATTTAGGAAAGCGGTTTTGACATCCACTTGCCATATCTCGTAATTATGATACACATTAATGTCAAGAAGAATTTGAATCGATTTTTACCATAGCCACTAGGGAGAAGATTTCCTCATAGTCAATCCATTGGATCTGCATATAACCTTCCGCCACCAGTAGAGCTTTGTAGGTTAGAGGGTTGTCGTCCATGTCCATCTTCACGTTGAAGATCCATTTGCATCCGATGGTCCTCACACCAATGATGGGATCAACCAGTTCCCAAACTCGGTTGTCCGACATGGATTGCATTTCCTCCCTCATGGCTCCCAGCTATAACTCGGAGTCGGGCCCATCCACGACTTCCTGAAAGGTGGCTGGATCATCATGATCCATCATGACTTCATTGTCACCTCCGGATACCATATCTTGGAGGTGGAAGATTAATCCTTTCAAATCGCCTTGGACCTTCCGGAATTGTAACAGGAATTGGTTCTTACTCTACGACAATCTCTGGCTCCTTTCTACTGGGTTGTCAATTGGTTTAGACAGATATGTACCATCCTGAATTTCTTTGAGATGTACAGTCCTCCCAATGACGTCTTTGGAAACAAAACTCCTTTTCCATAAAGACCCCACCCCAAGCGACGAACACCATGTTCTCACTGGGATTGTAGAAGTAGTATCCCCTTATTTCTTTGGGATACCACACGAAGGTGCATATCTCAGATCTTGGTTCGAGCTTAGTCGAAACCAAATGTTTCACATAAGCCTCGCAACCACAAATCTTTAGGAAGGACAAAGCGGGCAGCATCCCGTACCATTTTTAAAATGGTGTCCCTTCCACACCCTTCGTCGAAGCCCGATTCACTATGAATGTGGTTGTCTCTAGAGCATAACCCCAGAAAGAGATTGAGAGATCAGTCCAACTAATCATGGAACGGACCATTGTCTAACAATGTCCGATTTCTCCGTTTGGCTACACCTTTCAACTACAGTGTCCCAGGAGGAGTCCATTCCAAAAGGATCTCATTCTCTTTTAGATGATCTAATAACTCTGTGGTCAAGTATTTTCCACCTCGATCCAATCGAAGTGCCTTAATACCTTTGTCGAGCTGGTTTTCTACTTTATTCTTAAACTCTTTGAATTTATCAAAAGCTTCAGACTTATGTCTCACCGAATAGACATAACCATATTTACTGTAATCATCAGTAAATGTGATAAAGTAGCTAAAATACCTCCTGGCAAGTGAACTTATTGGTCTACACACATTCAAGTGTATCAGCCGCCCTTTCATCGCGATCGATAAAGGGCACTTTAGTCATTTTTCCCGTCAAACAAACCTTGCACCTATCGATCGAATGGAATTTGAATGAACCTGAAAGCCCGCACTTCTGAAGCGCTGATAGCAGCTTCTTGTTTATGCGGCCCAAATGACAGTGCCATAACAGAGTTAGGTTTAAATTGTTGGATATAGACCTCTTGGTATTAACGTAATATATAGAACTTGAGACATTGTTACCCATATCTAATATGTACAATCCTCCAACCAAGTCAGTACTAGTATAAAACATATCATTGCATAGAACATTGAAAACTCCATTTCCAATATTAACATTATATCCTTCCTTGTCAAACACGGATACAGATATAATATTCCTACTTAAAGTAGGTATGCAATATACATTATACAATACTAAGACAAGGCTCGGCAAAGCAAGACTCATGGATCCTACAGCAGTTGCCACAACTCTAAGGTCCACTTCATGCTTTCCAAACCTCTCCTACTTTCAGCCACCATATATTAGTGCATGTGTGAGATTCAGTCATGGTAACTAATACCCATGAATCTTTGGAAGTAGAGAGATGTGGTTCTATAGAGTTAATACCGGATGAAGGCACGGTCCCACCGCCCTTCCTTAGATCATCCAGGTTTCCTGATGAAGGCGTAGTCTTACTGCCCTTCTTCAGATCATCCAGGCTATTTGATGAAGGCGCAGTCCCACTGCCCTTCTTCAGATCAGCCGTGAACTTCCTGTAATCCCGGTTCCAATGACCAAGTTGTTGGTAGTAGGAGCAGACATTCTCAGGTGTCTCATCTTTCCTGCCAAGTGCGCATGGGCCCCACCCTTGCCACTTTCAATTCCCTTGTTGACCATCGGAATATCCTTGGATCCCAGATCCCTGATATATTCTTCTCAGCAGTTAATGACACTTCATGTAAATCTGATATGGTCTTAGAGACAGCCTTGTCAAGGACATGTTCTTTGCGTTCAGACTTGAGGACTATCCTCAAAATTCTATACCAATCCAAATAGTTTGTCCCATTTAGCTTGACCCTGTCAAAAATGGTTTTTTAATGACAAACTATTAATGTTTGCTGAATTTGCCAATTGATCTACAACAGATAAAATTCAATCAGTAAACTGAATAAATTTTATGAAGATCAAGCTTAAACACCAACAATCGATTCTAAACCTTTAGAATCTGAAACCAAGATCCTTGATTCACTCGATCAAGCTGAACAAAGGCTCACCACTAAATCGAGCTATGTAGGTAGTACCCCGTCCAATCACATCCAATGTGACTCTTGGCTAGGGTATGTACTTAAGTACACGACTTACCCTATCAGATACCCTAGCTGAGAATCGTAGTCGGGTCCACCAATTTTCAACTATGACCCGCCACTATGTAGGTGCTCCGCTAAGGCGCACGACACCCACATATGTCGTCCAAACCTACTACCCCGCTAAGGCGCACGACACCCATAGGACGGGGAGGTAGTACGGTGTTGAGATATGTGAGGTATCGGACATGACCCGTTTTTACTTGTCCGGTTGTTTTTAAAACTTTTGGCACATCCTAGATGCGATGAGCACATCAACTACATTCCAAATGTAATGATGCCTCCAATTACATCCAATATAATTCTTCCTTCGAACCCGTCAACTACATCTAATGTAATGACGGTTCTAAGGGCTCACAAACAAGGATTAAAAATCCAATTTTATCTTTGCATATGAGGTGATATGCTCGGTAAATAAAGTTCAACATGCAATTCTAAAACACATAGAATTAATCATGCATAAAATAAACCAAGCATAAAGCGATAAATGTGTACATAATAGCCCCCTAAACTAACTCCCACTAGCTTCTTGAGCTCCACCGACTCCAAGCCGATGCCAACACCCGAAAAGCCACCAAATGACCTTTTCGCCCTTTCTTCGTCTTGAGTAAAAAATTACAAATTAATACACGACTCGCAAGTCGGGAATAAATAAATATTACAAACAAGTGGTTCGACGACCACACCTTGAAAGAATAATTACACGCTAACTTTAACGGCTCGCAGGCCGTGAAAAGCGATAAATAATTAAAACGAGCTCGGGGCTATAATGTACACCATGCCAACATCACATCACACATCGTGTTATCAAACAATCATGTGTGTAAATTCTTGAAAAACTTAATTGTCTTTTTACGGGTTTTAATTGACGGGATTGGGAAGCGGTTCGAAAAGTCTGGAAAAAAAAAAGGAAGCTGGACCGGGCTGGGCCAGACCCGACTAGCGACCCGGCCCAGTCTGCCGACCCGGCCCAAGCCCGGGTATAAATACCAACATTTAGGGTTTTAACCCGAAATGTTATCTGCCTCCCTTCTCCCGCAGCCGAACCAGTCCCCCTCCCTCACTCCCTCTTCTTCGTCTTCTTCGAGCCTCACCCGACGTCCCTCCCTCCTCTCAACTCCAGTCGCCGGCGCCACCCTCTCCCTCACCTCTCCCTCATCTCCGTTAAACCATCGCCACCACCGAGCCCCTCTTCTCCGTCCAACCACGACCACGCCGCCCCGTCTCCCTTCTTCTCCGGCTTAAACCGCCGCCCTCACTCGCCGTCTTCTCATCTCCGTCCAGCCACGGCGCCACAGCTCCCGAGTCCGGCCACCGAGCCTCCTCCTCATCTCCGACCGGCCACGACCACCATCGCCGCCGCCTGAGCTCCGTCGCGCCTCCACGGACTCGCCGTCGCCGTGCACGGCCGGAGCCGAGACGGACTCGTCGGCGCCGTCCCCGAGCTTCTCTCGCCTCCCCTGTCCCGAGCGCTCTCCTCTCCGTCTTCCTCACCGGCGCTCACCAGATCCGGCGAGTTACGGCCGGATTCGTTCAGATCTGAGGGGAAACCCTCAGCCACGCCCCGTCGCGCCCACGGCCACCACCGCCCGCCACCGTTCGTTTTCCCACGGTTAGACTTCGCCGGCTACGCCCTTACCGGTGGTCAGCCGGTTGTGAAAACCGAGTCCCTGTTATTTTTCGTTACCGAGTTGTTCTTTCCCTTTAACGTATTCCATGCTTTGTTCTGGATCTGGCTCGGTTTAAACCGTCTCCCATTTGAATCTGAAATGTAAAGAAATCAATGAAAGTGAGACGTTGTTAATATGTTTTAAAACGAGTTTGGATTTAAAAGTTGAATTTGTGATTTGGGACTGAAAACGTTGGATCTTAGGGTTGGATTTAAATGGAATCAAAATCAAAGAATTTGAAAAGAAAGAGGTATTAAAATGAAAATCAGTCTTAAGAAAAGGAAAAGAAAATGGTTTTCAATGGAAAGGATAGGGTTTTAAAATGGAGAGAATTTAAAATCAATTTGGGTTTAAAAACGAGAATCAATTTTGGAAATAAAACGGTTTTAATCAAAAAGGAAAACGAAACCAGAGTCGAGCAAAAGGTTTTCTTGTTAAGAGTATTGGATCGAAAATGGATTGAGATTGGGAACCTGAACGTTTAAACTAGACGTTAAACGGATTTCAAACGGAATTTGAGCAGTTGAACGAATCTGGAACTCGAGTTAAAACGGACTGCTAATTGGGTTTAGAAAGGGACAAAAGCGGACCGTTGAATCGGACCTCGTGCATTGGGACCGTGCCTCGCATGCACCGGGTTCGGTGCTCGGGTACTCAAACCCGATTCGCCGTGACCCCGCTTTTATCCCACTCGAGCTTAAGGGACAACCGTCGGCTCTAAACTAGACTAATCGTGACCTTTAGTTTAACGGTGGAACCGTTATTGATTTGTGGCTTCGTGTTAAATTTAGAGTCCGGCTTCGATCGAAGAGAAGATCGGAGGTAGCGAGCCAGGACGTCAGCAGCTAGGAGACATAGCGGTTGCTCTTCAGTTGAGGTAGGGAAAAGTAGCTGGATCTCGGCCCTGACTAGGGAAAGTTAACAGTAGAATTGCATGTGACACCGGGGTGTCGTGGGTTGAGTAGGTTATCGAATGTTAGAAAAGCATGATACGAGATTGTAGCGTTATGAGAAAATCATGTGACACTTAGTAGTGTCGTAGGAGCAGAGAACTTAGCGATAATTGTTTTACTAGAGGCATATGACCATGCCCAGAGGTTGATTGTGAACTTATCGATATTAGGAGTACTGGAGGCATATGACCATGCCCGGAGGTTGATTGTGAAACTGTTGATATTAGGATTGTTGGAGGCTTGGGTTAAGCCGAAGGTTGATTGTTTATTTTGGCGTCTTAGGTGGCCTTGAGAGCCCGTGTTTTGTTATTGTTGAGTTTTGGGTGGCCATGAGAGCCCGTGTTATTATTCGTGTTTGGGTGGCCATGAGAGTCCGAGTTTTACTGTTGGTGTCTTGGTGGCCATGAATGCCTATGAGTGTTGAACCTGTGTTGTTACTGGTTGTTGATTTTGCTTGTGATTGTGTTTGTGATGATGATTGTGATTGTGGTTACCGGAGGTTGGGGGCCCGCTTCCTGAAACGGGGGTCCACGAGCACACGCGTCTGCATGTTCAGACGGGCCGCCAATAAAGGGGTCCTGGCCACGCGTGTGTGGTTTGGGTTTGTGAGCATACCTTGGCTGGCTTATGGGTTAGAGTCCCAGTAAGTTGCAGCATTTTCCGGCTGGCTTATGGGTTAGAGTCCCAGTAAGTTGCAGCATTTTCCGGCTGGCTTATGGGTTAGAGTCCCGGTAAGTTGTAGCATTCTTGGGTTGGCCTGACCGGGCTAGAGTCCCGGGAGGGCGTTCTTGGCAGCTGGTTTGCGATCCTTTGTGATCTTGGTTGGTGTGTGATCCCTTGTGATACTGTTTGGTGTTGCGTACTTTCTTTTGAGTCCTTGGAAGAGGTCGTCAATCGTTGTGTCAGGTCTACTTTACATGTCAGAGTGTTGAGTCGTTCGAGGAAGGTCACCGTGGGTGCTTGTTCAGTCAGAGTACTTGGGTTTGGGATGGTGTTCCCCGGTGTTGAGTCGTTGTTGGTGTTACTTGCTTTGCCTGCTAATTATGCCGTAGTCAGTCTGTTATCCGTGGTGGTGAGCGAACGCTCACCCCTAGCTGCTTTTCCTACAGGTATTGTTCGTGGGACGGACTAGGTGAGCTCTCGAAGCTTGTGGAGCTAGGATCGGAGTCCGGGTTTTGTCTTTTGAGTCTAGTGACGGATACCTTGTACTTTTGTCCACTTGTTGGGACGTGTTTTAAACTGTAATTATTATTTTGTTGAACAAATGATACTTTTAAAGTGTTTAATGAAAACAGGTTTTCAAGTGTTTTTATGTTTTAAAATGTTCGCGTCCCTAGTTCGGTTTTACTGAAATTGGGGCGTGACAATGTGATTAACCGGTTTTATTTAATAGCCAAGTTTCGAAAATTTTTGATGCTCGGTTTATCGAAACCGTTCAAAAGTGAAACTTTTGAACATTTGATCTTCGAGTTCGTCATGACGGTTCCAAACTCGTCATAACTAACAAAATGGTTTAGCCTTGGCATATCAACCATCCAATGGTCATGCTTGACCTAGCTCCATCCAACAATGCCGCGTTCGGTCTTGGTTTTGGCTCCCCGAGAGTCCCGCTCCCGAGACCCGAAAAATAAAAAAAAAATCAAAATTTCCAGATTTGAAATAATTTTCAAAAATTCATTTTACATGCATTAAATACATAAACAAGAATTTAAAACATGTTATCAAACAATTTAGCAAAACAACATGCCAAAAACGAAACTTTCAAGTAAAACTGAAACTTTGAACACCGTCTTGTGAATCCCGAAGGTAGCACGACTCTGATACCACTGTTGGGTCTCGAGGTAGGGTTGGAGATGAACCAACTCGCAGTGGAAAATCAATGAAAACCAAGAGACGATTGAAACCATGAAACAACTAACAAAGAATGGATTCACAAGAGAAAAATTCAGCACTAGTTCATACCAAAACAAGAACATCGGGTAACGAATGATTGGCTTGAGTCTCCAAAAGCCACGTAGTTCTTCTCTTTGAGAACTCAAGAACACAAAAATGGAGGTGGAAACTGGCCAAACCCGAAATTGCCATGGAAAGGAGGGGTGTGTTTCCTATTCTTGTCTTGTGTTTGTTATGTTGAAAAAAGATGACTTAAACATAACAAAACCCATACTTGTCGAACTGAAGGCATGGGACAAGCATGATGACAAGTAAGGTGTAAATAGGACAAAGTATGGCAAGACAAGATTGGGTTAGGTGGTGAATCACCAACACCTTAAGCCTTGTCTTGCTTACTTAGTACTAATTAATCTAGACTTGATTAATTAGTTGCATGGGCCTTTCATGGGCCTCTTGGAACATGGCCTGTGGCCATTTCCAACGAGGTCCCGTGATTCGCTCATCGCCTCCAAGCCTTCCATACCATAAATGTCCAACATTATCCGACGCGATCAATCCAAAGACTCCAAGTCTTGTCTCGATCCGAAAAGTCCTATTCACTTACGGGCACATGACCCAAAACCCAGTTTTGGTCATGTCCCGAGACAACTCCCTTTTGGCCATTCTCCATAAATATGTCAATGAGTTTCATCCTCCGATGTGACCCTTAGGTTTATGCATGTCAATAGATCAACGTGAAATCCCATTTTACTTGATCCTATTTAAGTGGCAACTAACGAGACTTTAGTATTTCCTGACACTGCATAATGAATCGACCCTGTCGATTCTAACCTTTCCGTCGTCCCTGTCATTATCCTTTTATCTCCGATATCCTGATTGAGATAAGGCATAGAGCTTTCATCCTTATTATTTTCAATCACTGTTCCTTGATATGTGAGATGACTAAATATATGATACCCAATATCATGTGTATGGCCATGCTATTCTTTCAGTCACTCTCGATCAAGCGGCCGAGAACCGATATCTTTCTCATACCTCAGTATGAGGGATAAATCCCTTAGCCGTCTTTCGTGTCACTCATGTAGCCCGCCCCCAAGCCAATCCTGGCCGTTATAAAAGCCCTGTTACGGACAACGTTAGGCTCAGGTCAAACTCAGTTGTTGACTACATAGCGATCACAAAGACTCCTTGGTCTAAGGATACATGACAAGCTACCACAATGAATATGTTGATGACTTGATCTATGGCACATATTCATGTCGGGTCGTCGAATATCATCTCCCACATGATATCTATGATCAGACTCCGGAATCCCATTCCAATGACTAGTAGAATGTAAGACATAAAGAGCCATCTTTCATACAAGTCGCTTCTAGTGAAGCTTTGTTGACTAAGGACGCATAGAGTGTGATCTATCTCGATTTATGGTTCTATTCGCATTGTGGGCATAGATCAGATCACACATCGATATATTACTCCAACACATAAGTAATATAAAGCCGCTTTAATTTTTTTGCTAACGATGATATATACATTTGGACATTTAGGATTGAACTATGGGCACTAAGACTAACAGGAAATTCCCAAACTACCCCTCCTTGCTCTCACCCCTTTAAGGCATACCAAGAGGATAAATGGGTCAAAAGCAACCATTTATTCCCTTCCAAGCAATCATGGACACATGTCAAAGTGGGGACCACTCCTAGTTCAAATAATTCCAGCACCAAGGATTTATCTGATTTTGTTCTTAATCGGACTACGGTTGACCGAAAAGGACTTCGAGTTGACTTTACCCAATATTACAGTTAACGGAAAGGAAACGGCCCAACTAAGCTAACCGTGACGACATCTAAGCGTTTTGGGCCCCAGAAAGGTCCCGAATGACTTCCGGAGTCATCGGTTGACTTTTCCGGCAAAAATTCAACTTTTGTTGAAACCTTCGGTTCGCCCGGGATCGATCGGGGGCGGTTCTTACACCACTCCTGGCCGTTATGGAAGCCTTGTTACGGACAACGTTAGGCTCAGGTCAAACTCAGTTGTTGACTACATAGCGATCACAAAGACTCCTTGGTTTAAGGGTACATGACAAGCTACGACACTGAATATGTTCATGACTTAATCTATGGCACATATTCAGGGCGGTGTTGGGTCTCGAGGTAGGGTTGGAGATGAACCAACTCGCAGCGGAAAATCAATGAAAACCAAGAGACGATGAAACCATGAAACAACTAACAAAGAATGGATTCACAAGAGAAAAATTCAGCACTAGTTCTTACCAAAACAAGAACACCGGTTAACGAATGATTGGCTTGAGTCTCCAAGACGCCTACGTATCCACATGGGAATCAAAGCCACATAGTTCTTCTCTTTGAGGACTCAAGAACACAAAAATGGATGTGGAAACTAGCCAAACCCGAAATGGCCATGGAAGAGGGAGAGAAAATGTGTTTCCTATTCTTGTCTTGTGTTTGTTATGTTGAAAAAAGATGACTTAAACATAACAAAACCCATACTTGTCCAACTAAAGGCATGGAACAAGTATGGTGTCAAGTAAGGTGTATATAGGACAAAGTATGGCAAGGCAAGATTGGGTTAGGTGGTGAATCACGAACACCTTAATCCTTGTCTTGCTTACTTAGTACTAATTAATCAAGACTTGATTAATTAGTTCCATGGGCCTTGGTTGCATGGGCCTTTCATGGGCCTCTTGGAACATGGCCCGTGGCCATTTCCAACGAGGTCCCGTGATTCGCTCATCGCCTCCAAGCCTTCCATACCGGAAATGTCCAACATTATCCGACGCGATCAATCCCAAGACTCCAAGCCTTGTCTCGATCCGTAAATTCCTATTCACTTACGGGCACATGACCCAAAACCCAGTTTTGGTCATGTCCCGAGACAACTCCCTTTTGGCCATTCTCCATAAATGTGTCAATGAGTTTCATCCTCCGGTGTGACCCTCAGGTTTATGCATGTCAATAGATCAACGTAAAGTCCCATTTTACTTGGTCCTATTTAAGTGGCAACTAACGAGACTTTAGTATTGCCTGACACTACATAACGAATCGACCTTGTCGATTCTAACCTTTCCGTCGTCCCTGTCATTATCCTTTTATCTTTGATATCCTGATTGAGATAAGGCATAGAGCCGTCATCCTTATTATTCTCAATCATCGTTCCTTGATATGTGAGATGACTGAAGATATGATACATAGTATCATGTGCATGGCCATGCTATTCTTTCAGTCACTCTCGACCAAGCGGCCGAGAACCGATATCTTTCCCATACCTCAGTATGAGGGATAAATCCCTTACCCGCCTTTCGTGTTACTCATGTAGCCCGTCCCCAAGCCAATCCTGGCCGTTATGGAAGCCCTGTTACGGAAAACGTTAGGCTCAAGTCAAACTCAGTTGTTGACTACATAGCGATCACAAAGACTCCTTGGTCTAAGGATACATGACAAGCTACAACACTGAATATGTTCATGACTTAATCTATGGCACATATTCAGGGCGGGTCGTCCAATATCATGTCCCACATGATATCTATGATTAGACTCCGGAATCCCATTCCAATGACTAACAGAACGTAAGCCATAAAGAGCCATCTTTCATACTAGTCGCTTCTAGTGAAGCTTTGTTGACTAGGGACCCATCGAGTGTGATCTATCTCGATCTATGGTTCTATTCGCATGGTGGGCATAGATCAGAGCACACATCGATATATTACTCCAACACATAAGTAATATAAAGCCGCTTTAATTTTATTGCTAACGATGATATATACATTTGGACATTTAGGATTGAACTACGGTCACTAAGACTAACATGCGGGTCGTCCAATATCATGTCCCACATGATATCTATGATCAGACTCCGGAATCCCATTGCAATGACTAACAGAACATAAGCCATAAAGAGTCATTTTTCATATTAGTCACTTCTAGTGAAGCTTTGTTGACTAGGGACCCATCGAGTGTGATCTATCTTGATCTATGGTTCTATTCGCATTATGGGCATAGATTAGAACACATCGATATATTAATCCAACACATAAGTAATATAAAGCCTCTTTAAATTTTATTGCTAATGATGATACATACATTTTGACATTTATAATTGAACTACGGTCACTAAGACTAACATAGGATTCAGTGTTTTCCCTAAAAATAATTGGTGATGGAAGGGGACTATTATTGGGATCAACCTTGGCTAATGATAGAGTCAGGGAAGGTTTATATTCAAATAGGTGGAGTAAGTTTTTGACCGATTTCTTACCTGATGAACCAAAATCAGTGTTCTTGGAACGAAGCTATCATAAAGGCTAGTTTTTTCCATACCAGAATAAGACTCAGGTCAGGCTCAGGTCAAACTGATGTAGAGAATATTATAAAAGTTTCTTTAAATTAAAGTCAAGGCGATGACTCGTGGTATTGGAGGGATAGTAAATATGGTTTTTTCGTGTTAAAGAGGTTTACAAGTCTTTCCAACGTCAAGCAGTTAAATGGTCAGAATAAGACACTGAACCTTTTTGGCACAACTTGTGGAAGTGTGAAGTTCCTCCAAAGGTGAAGAACTTGATCTGGCGTTTGGCGACTCATGCTCTTCCGACTATGAACAACCTGAAAAATCGCCATATTTAAATGGAGATAGGGGCGATGTGTGTAGTTTACAGGATTAAGAAGAACATGTTTTTTCCATTGTCAAAGTGCAGGTTCCAATTGTTTTTCTTTTTTAAATTTACCAGTATATAATAATGGCGGCACTAAGTCTTGGCTTATGCTTTGTAAGGAATTGTGGGATACACATGTATTGTAATTGGTTCTGGTGCTTTGTTGGGAGATTTGGAAGTCAAGAAACCTATGCATCTGGGAAAGAAAGATTAAAATGATTCTCGTACAATGGAAGTCGCGGAAACACTTTTGAGAGATTGGACACTTTGCAAAATCATCCACAAGAAAGGACATAAGCTAATAGACATGGAATTATGCGTTGGACGAAATTAGGAGGTCTATTTAAAATAAATGTGGATAGAGCCGGTATAAATAGAAAGATAGGTGGTGGATGGCTGATTTGCATAAAAGATGTAGGAGAGATAAAGGGAATAAAATCCTTCACTTGGCCTCATCATATAATTCCAGAGTTGGTTGAGCTTTTTTGTTTAAAGGAGACGTTAAAGTGGACTAAAGACAACGAGTGGCTTATTGGAACCATAAAGACGGACTGTTAGAGTATTACACATGCAATTAATGGTAAGTTTTTAATGTTGTCACCAATTAGAGATCTTATAAATGATTGGAGTGAATTACTTCAGAGTTTGCCAGATGTATAAGATAAAGTTTATCAAGAGAAAAGAAAACAAGGTTTCTTATTTTGTTGTTAGAAATACTCTTGAATGAGCTTAGGGTATTGGTATGTAATGTTTATTCCGAACAGTTTATCAAACATTGTATCTTTTGATTCTAATCAATAAAATAAGAGTGTTACTCAATTTTTTTTTATCAATAGTCTTGGATTTTGAATTTGGAGAATATGTTTGACCCCTCTACTTTCCGTTTTTATTTTCCAGATATCTCAATATAAATTGTCATCATCAGTGATTCTCTTAAGTTAATGAAACATGATGCAATGAACTTCAGTTTACTCTACTTTGGGAGTTATTATTTGATCCTATATATGTATTATATACCTATCCTCAGGCTCTTGTCCCTGTATATTTTTCTTTTTTTATAGAAAAGATAGGAAAATACTTTAGTATAGTATTTGGCAAACCCGTAGAAACAAAGAGTAGTTAGATTTCAGCCTCCAACAACACAAAACAAAAGAGACCAAACAACAACACATACTCAAAATTAACACTTGAACAAAAACTCTTGTCCCTGTATACTCGACAGATAAGTGTTGCAGCCAATTTAACAGTTGAGGTAACTTGAAAATCCTTTGCAAGACTTGGTTACCCATTGAGAGGCATTTGCTCCATAAAAATTGAGTATTTGAATCTGTGATGTAGCTTAAAGAAAGAATAAGAATAGTGGACTTGTTGGGGGAATTAGGTGAAGCACCCAGTTCTATTCTGCCTCCAACTTGTTCATACGAGGTCTCAACTCATTCAAAACCTAAAATCCTTCTTTATCATTGCAAGACATGAATGGTAACATCAACATAATAATTGTGCAAGATTGAAACCCTTCCTCTCAGCTTAATTGTTGCTGACTCAAACATACACTTGTTATATATCAAATTCACATTTTGAGGTGCTCCCATACGTTGCAACCAGCATAATTAAGTTATTTCAAAACATCTATTCTTTGAGCTCAACGACTCTTAATGGGGTTCAATCTTCTTTTCTATTAAGAAAGTTTCTAAGTAACCATCACTCGTTTCTCTCAAACGCTACAGTGATGACACTGTAGACTCTGCATCACTACCTTCACTATGCAACATCATTCAGCAAGATCTTCATGGTGTTCTTCGTGTGGATGATCTGGGAGCTTCTCTAGCGATCAGATCTTCTATCATCTACTATCCAACACTTCATTCAGTCCCAAAATCAGGTGGTGCTCAGTTCATCTTCTACACTTCATATTTCTGGAATTCTATTTTGTTTTATCATGGAACATAGCTTTGCAGAAAAGGAGGGATATTTGGGGGCAAGACTAACCATGCAAGACCTATGTGGAGAAGACTTCCTCCAATCTCTATCAAGAAAGGAACCAATCACAAGCTTAGAAACTCAAGAACCTACTCTGCTTCTACTTCAGATAGGACACAACGGTATACACCAGGTGGTCATACCAAACTCATAGATGGCCAAAAAATGTTCTATGACAAACACTTCAGACCAATCCATTCAAACACTGATTCAACTCCCTCTTTCCATCAAAGGCACAACAGAGCTCTAACCTACAAAAAGAAAATTGCTCAAGATTTCTCTAAGCCACATTATCAGCAGCTGTAGGATGATGGTAAGCAAAGATCTGCTCAAAGACCTATACAAAGGTATCCTAAATCTGCAGTGATTCCTGCTAATCAACAACAGCTTCAAAGATCTGAAATACATGATTCATCATCCATGGAATAGCCTCCTCCTGGGTTTGAACACATCCACCCAGAAATTTCACATAAGAAAAGAAAATGGGACCATTCTGCAAATATCCCCATCCTTTATCCTGCCTTCATCTACAATATTCCTGCACTATCTTTAACTGGATGGCTGGAAGAAGCTTTTGGAAATTTACAAGGCTATTACAAATCTATGGTGGCTCAAAAACCAAATTCAAAAGGCAAATGGTTTGGTTTTGTATACTTTCTAAGCAAGGAGGCTCTATTGAAGGCTATTGATACAATGAATGGTCAGACCCTCTCTAACCATAGGTTGTTCATTACTGAGGCTTGGGACAAAAAGCCACCACAATCCAATCCTTCTTATCCTGCTCATTCTTTTGAGGTTGGAAAAGTTTATTCAGATTTCACTTACAAGGGTTCAATTATCTCTGAGCAACCAAGTATTCTCCTCAAATCTCATCTAGCAGTAATTCATCTTGTTGGATGATAATGAAAAATATGATGGTTCATATCATATTAATCTTTTTATTAAAATTCTAATTTATTTAAAAACTTTAAGACTACTAATGTGAGTTAATTAGAATTGACTGACAATCAATTCTAGGAGGAATTCATGGGACTTGTCACCCTATGAATTCCCCACTTTGCCCTTTCCAAAAGACTATAAATATTCACATCATTAGTCTTATTTTACACACATCAAAAACCATCTCCAAAATTGTCTCTCTTTCTTCTTTCTCTCCACTCCCTTGTTCTTGGTGACTTTCTAGACGGTTTTGAGTTCGCCTACGTTAATCGTTGTATCCTGGGAGACCGTTGCCCATACGGGGCAATAAGTGTCTTAAGGAAAGTGGAGTACCACGCCTCGATTAAACTCCAATTTCCTTAATCCTAATCAGTAAGCTAGTTGATCGGTAAAGGTTATTCTAAATTCGTTTTACAATTTCTATTATTATTATTTTTATGAATTTGTTTATTGTTGATATACTAACCCATATATCTTACAATCTTAAGACACTTATATACAAATGGTGTGTTAACAATGAACAGGTTCTAAAAGCTTCTAATTTCTAGCTTTGATGGTTCTTCGATCTCTGGAATTGGAGTACCTGAAAGGAATTTGTAAACGGCAATTTAAAACTAGTTTGATTACTGTTTCTAATAATCTGTTTTGACAGGGCGCGGGTGCGGGTCCTAAGCGCGGGTCACTGGTCAACCGACCCGGTTGGACAGTTCTATTTTTTTTTAAAAATGAGTTTTTTTCTCTTATGAATGATTTCAAAGGGAAATTAAAAATTCATTAACAAATTTTGAATTCATACGGAATTCAAAGTCGGGAAATAAACTTGGAATTTTTAATTCCTAAACATTTTTCCCAAAAGAAACGAACTTGGAATTCAATTCCTAAACGTGTTTCTTAAAATTTCAAGAAGAAAACAAATTGGAATTACGTTCCTAAACGGTTTTCTTCAAATTCAAGATAAGGGAAACAAACTTGGAGTTATTCCTAAACGGTTTTCCCTTGATTCAAGAAACAAATTGGAACTTGTTCCTAAATGGTTTCTTTTTGATCGATCTTGTTTCTTGGAAACACGTGGAGATGATCAACAAATTCGAATTCATACGGAATTCATGGTCGAGGGAAATAAATTGGAATTCCTAAACGTTTTCCCAAGAGAACCAAACTTGAAATTCAATTTTGAATTCATACGGAATTCAAAATCGAGGGAAATAAACTTGGAATTTTAATTCCTAAACGTTTTCCCAAAAGAAACAAACTTGGAATTCAATTTCTAAACGTGTTTTTTAAAATTTCCAGGAGAAAACAAATTGGAAATAATTTTCCTAAACGGTTTTCTATTTTGAAAAAAAAACGTATTTTACAAAACGGATCGTGGAAAATAAAAGGAAAATTAACGTTTGTTTCAAGATTAATTTCCAATGAAATTATATATTCTTGAACAAATTCCGAATTCATACGGAATTCAAAAATGAAAGAAACGAACTTGGAATAAAATTCCTAAACTGTTTTCTTTAAACTCAAGTGAGAAACAAAGTGGAATATTTCCTAAACGGTTTCTTATTTCCCCAAAATTATAAGAAGGAAATAAATTGGAACGGTTTCTTGGAAACACGTAAAGACGATCAACAAACGGATTCATGAAATTCGCAACGTAAATCTTATTTGGTTCTAAATGTAGAACACGTACGAATAGATAAAAATGAGAAGTGTTTCAACGAATTGAAAACTATACGATCAAAAATGACAAATTGAATACTATAAAAGATCGATGTGGATCTAAAAAAAAAAACAATTTGATCATCGAATGTATCGACTTCTCATTGGTATGATTAATTTGATCTTTGTTCAATTAATCGATTTCTGTTTCGTTGCGAAACACGGTAGAATGACTAAACTTTGACTCTCAAAATTTAATTGAGAATTAAAAATCAAAGTTGATTTTATGCCCAAATTGATTAATTTCAATCTTGGATAAATATGGAAAAAGGTGAAACCTTTTTCATAATTACCCATCAATGTGGGGGTTGGTCCCACTACTAAAGGGAAATTCTTGACGGAAACTTCTCGGGTAATCAAGAATCGTGTTCAAGTTATGCGTGCATAATATAGCATCAACTAATAAGGCACGGAACTTGAGTCAACACGTGTCATTGACATACCAATTGATCTCAAACGAGAGTTATTGCCTTTTGATCTTTCAAAAGTTAAATCGAGATTTAGTTGGACAAACATCCAAGGGAATGTGACTAATACTCGTACCATTTAAGGCGTTATGTGAAGTGAAACCCAACCTAGTTGACTGGAGATCCCAAGATCTAGGTTCAATGGGCCAACCTAAGTGCATAAACCTTATAAGGTAACTATGAGGGGTTAAACCCATGTCCATTCGTATGATGTAGAAACGGTGACATAAAACATGTTGAGGACTCTATGATACAAGTTATCGATTATAAGACTAGTTTGATTAGTGACCAATTAATCGGTTTCTGTTTTCATTGCGAAACACGTTAGAACGATTAAATTTGGATTCTTAAATCAAGCAAGTCTTGTACTTTGATCAAGTTGAATGATTTCAACTTTGGATAATACTTATAAATGTGGGGGTCGGTCCCACTACACGGAATATTTCCGATCAACTAAGATCTGTGTCTACGATATACGAGTATAATTCAGTAGCTACTAATAAGACACAGAACTTGAGTTGACACAACAACTGATCTCAAACGAATGTTATTGCCTTATATTTCAAAGGATAACACCGCGGATCCGCTAATCTAAACGTTAAATTGAGATCTAGTTGAGAAAAAGACATCCAAGGGAATGTGACTGAAGCCCATTTAAAGGATTTATGCGAAGGAAAAACCCATCTTAGTTGACTGGAGATCCCAAGATCTAGGTTCAATGGGAAAATCTAATTGCATAAACCGTGTACGGTCACTGTGGGGGTCCAACCCCTTGTCCATTCCTATGATGCAAATCAGTGACATGTTGAGGATAAGCATTGCTTTTAATGATTCCTTGCATCAAGATTATTGAGCAAAGTGAATCACCTATGTGAGAGGAAGTGGGGTCGCTTCAAGGGTGACTAATGGGGCTAGTCATCTTAAACTCTTGCAGAACCAGGCAGTGCTCATGACCATAACGGGCACACCCATGAGAACCAAAACCGTTCGTGTTGGTATCTGTGTGGGGTATATGATCATTTGCATAAACGACAGAATAGTTCAAGGACATCGCGTCTACTAGTCAGTCATCAGATTAAATATACTTTCACAAGGGAAGGTTCAAGGATGAACATCTACCTATCCTATGCAGGTATCGACTTTGAAAAGTCACCACCTCCTCGTTATCCTCTCTTTCACCATCACATTTTTGTGGGGGATTGTTGGATGATAATGAAAAATATGATCGTTAATATCATATTAATCTTTTTATTAAAATTCTGATTTATTTAAAAACTTTAAGACTACTAATGTGAGTTCATTAGAATTGACTGACAATCAATTCTAGGAGGAATTCATGGGACCTGTCACCCTATGAATTCCCCACTTTGCCCTTTCCAAAAGGCTATAAATATTCACATCATTAGTCTTATTTCACACACATCAAAAACCATCTCCAAAATGGTCTCTCTTTCTTCTTTCTCTCCACTCCCTTGTTCTTGGTGACTTTCTAGACGGTTTTGAGTTCGCCTACGTTAATCGTTGTATCCTGGGAGACCGTTTCTCATACGGGGAAATAAGTGTCTTAAGGAAAGTGGAGTACCACGCCTCGATTAAACTCCAATTTCCTTAATCCTAATCAGTAAGCTAGCTGATCGGTAAAGGTTATTCTAAATTCGTTTTACAATTTCTATTATTATTATTTTTATGAATTTGTTTATTGTTGATATACTAACCCATATATCTTACACATCTAAACCTCACAGTGGAGGACATTATGAGAGAAATTGCCTTACAAGGGGTTTGTGAGATCCAACTGAAGGCCTTGGGAAATAGAGTTGTTCTGGTTTATTGTCCAGATGAGTGGTTTGACAAAGAAATGATGAAAGATAATGGTGAATGGTTGCTGTCACGCCCCAAATCCGGTTTTGCCCGGACTCGAGACGTGACCAGAATTAATAATAGAAAAGCGATAAATAATAAACGTAAACCTTTAAATAAATAAGTAAACCTCCTCAAATCACCAATGAATAGTTTAGAATCTCCATTAAGTCACAGCTCAACACACAAAGTAATAAATAAAATGTTTAGTATGAAAAACCAACATAAATCTATGACAACCCCCACGATAAGCTGAAGCTCCCAAGCCTCGAACTCTCTAGACATCGGGTACTCCTGTAAAACAATAAAAGAAACAAAGGGGATGAGCTTGCGCTCAGTAGGAAAAATCTTAATAACTCCACCTTTAGATCATTACTTAAACTGCTTAAACAGATAACGTAAATAACATAATAGTACGATGAACAATGAAAGACCAGTGAATAAATTAGATTACAACAATATCGGATTCTTAAAGGTAATAGTAACTTAAAAGATTTCATAGAAATTACTATAACGAATCAATATGAGTAATATGGGAGTAATGTATATCATGCCAACCACTTGCTTTCTCAAGCCTTCGATCCATGGGTAGATTCTGGGATCACATCGGTTCCCATAATTCCGATCCACCAGAGTACCCACATCATATCAGATTCTCCCTCGGTCCAGAGGAGGCACATGCGTCGGGGCACCGGAAACCATCCCATAGGGACGCTCATCGTCGGGATTCTCGGAAATGCCTCGAAAGTACCATAGTCATAGGGAACCAAGGTAGTGCGCCCGCAGGACGCATACGCTTGGGTGAAATATCAAGAAATCAATCCCCGCAGGGTAAACCATCCAATTACCACGCAGGGCCCCGTAATCAATGCCCCGTAGGGTCCAATAAGAAATGCCCCGTAGGGTCCATAACCATTGCCCGCAGGCTCAATAACCAATGCCCCGCAGGGTCCATAACCATTGCCCGCAGGCTCAATAATCTATCAATATCTCACTGTATTTGTCCAACTCCAAGAACCGCAACGGCACCGGATTACCCTCCTCCCCCCCCCCCCCCCCCCCCCCCCCCCGGTGTAGTACCGAACCAAACAAACAAGCATTCAAGAATAAGAATAATGAAAATGCAATATAACCCAACCAAGCATGAACACTCCTCAAGGCACACTTTCGTCACAACAAAGACATCCAACAATACTCCACACTTACCATATACTTACCTGTCACGAACCAACGGTACATCGATCTCCTGATTGTACCCCTTTGGCATAACCAGTCATACTCGATCATCCGTTCAATCAACAATTATCAACACAATCACTCAACCAATCAAGTAAGCATTCAACCAATCATCAATCATGTGAACGATCAATTAAGCATTCAAACATACATATTAACTAGTTTCCTTAGTCTCTTAGTTTGTCCTAATAACTAGCAACCAAGCATGTGAACCTAGCACACAACTAATCCGAGAGCTCTTCACAGCCTCTCTACCAGTAAATCAAGTCCCACGTATTGAAAGCGAGTTACAGTAGTCATCTTCATCCTAAGCATGCATAATAGACTCATCCGATTATTAGTAATTGAAATACGATTATTCTAGTTATTCGCATCCTATAGGCAATTCTAGGACCTTTCCAATTTTATTAACCTAACATGCACACTAAGCGTTAAATAAGAAATTAAGACTTTCCCTACCTTGTGGTCTTCCTCTAAACTCTGTTGTCAAGCTCGATAGTCACAACTCCGTTCTTCACACGGGTCCCGGCGTGGTCTTCGTTCTTCAAGTTTGGTCTTTAAACACCAAAAAAAAATCTAATTAGACTCCACTTAACAGTAAGTAAAGTCCCTAAAACCTTCCCAAAAGTTCAGCTCTGAACAAGGATCGAAAACGGTGTAAAACCCTCAAAATACACTAAAACTGGTCTGCCACGGACACGGTCACGGAGCCGTGACATCACCCCTCACGGATGACGTCACAGAGCCGTGACGTGTGCCGTCACGGACTCACTCACGGAGCCGTGACGTCGCCCGTCACGAAATCCGTGGCGCTCCAGGGCAGTCTCGCCCTTCTTCAACCTCCAGCTTCTTTTCTCCGAAAATCCACTACCAAACTCCATTTTTAACCATCTCCAACTCTCAAGACAGTCAAATACCTCCAAAACTCCTCTACCCATGGTAGGAATCAACAAATAAACAAGTTTCCAAGGATTCTCCAAATCAAAATCAAATCAAAAATTCCATTAAATCCAAGGTCTTCCATCAAAAACCCATCAAAACTTCTTAGCAACATCATCTAACCTCATTTCAATCAAATCCAACAACTTCTAGCAAACCCAAACCAAAACGCAAGAGATGAGATGAAGGGAAAAGAGATGTAGCTAGTTCCATTACCTTTAGTAGAGTGAGATGGAGAAGATGATGATGAAATGGAGAAGGAAAAGATAGGAAATGACACCAAGTTGCTCCTTTTTCCTTTGCTTCTTCTTCAAGACTCCATGGAGCTCCTCTCTCTTCCTTTGCTCTCAAATTTCGGCTACACACAACAAATGAGGTGTTTTTGGTCTTCCAATTCCATATAAGACCTAAAGTTGGTTAATGACTAAAAGCCCTTTAGATATTTTCCCTTGTAGGGGCTTTTAAGAAGGTATAATGGTCCAAGACCACTCCCTTTTCTCTCTTCTAACCAAATAATGACAAGTGTCCAAGTAGGTCCTCTAGCTTTCCAAATTAATTTCCAGCACAATAATTAATATTGTTTTAGTCGATAAAAAGTCCAATTTTGACCAAATTTGACTTCCTTCAATATTATACTCAAATGAAAGGAAACGGCCCAATTAAGCCAACCGTGATGACGGCTAAGCATTTTGGTCCTCGGAAAAGCCCCGAATGACCTTCTGAGTCATCGGTTGACTTTTCCGGTAAAAAGTCAAACTGGTCTTAAAAGTCACCGGTTCGACCGGGATCTACCGGGAGCGGTTCTTACAATCTACCCCCCTCAAAAGAATTTCGTCCTCGAAATTAAAAGTAAAGGTACCTCAATGGTCGAACAGGTGGGGGTACTTCTCTCGGATCTCGTCCTCTCGCTCCCAGGTCGAGTCGGCTCCCTAATGCTTGCATTGCACTCAAACCAAAGGTATAGTAGTCCTCCGTAAAACCTTCTCTCCTGTATCCACAATCCTGACGGGCTGCTCCTCATAAGAGACATCATCTGCCACCTCGATGTCTGCCCACTTGATCACATGAGAGGGATCTGCTGTGTACTTCTGCAATTGGGACACATGGAAAACGTTATGCACATTCCCAAGCTGCGGTGGAAAAGCTAAGCGATAAGCCACGACTCCAACTCTATCCAAGATCTCGAATGGCGCAATGAATCGTGGAGACAGCTTTCCTCCGCCGCGGTTAAAGTGCAATACCCCTTCTTCGGGCTCACTCTCAGAAATACATGGTCTCCGACCGAGAACTCAAGAGGCCTGCGACGTCTGCCTGCATAGCTCTTCTGACGACTATGTGCGGTCTTCAACCGCTCTCTAATCAATGTGACCTTCTCGGTCGTCTCTCTTACCATATCCGGACCAATTATGCTCTGTTCCCCTACCTCTGCCCAACATACTGGCGACCTACACGGTCTGCCATACAGAGCCTCAAATGGTGTCATCCCAATGCTGGACTGATAACTGTTATTGTAGGCGAACTCTGCTAGAGGTAGGTGATCCTCCCATGATCCCTGAAAGTCTAGCACACAAGCTCGAAGCATGTCCTCCAAAATCTGAATGGTACGCTCTGACTGTCCGTCTGTCTCAAGATGGTAAGCTGTACTCAGCAGCACCTCTGTCCCTAATGCCTTATGTAGGCTCTTCCAGAATATGGAAGTGAAACGCGGATCCCTATCAGATACCACTGATACCGGTACTCCATGGAGACGAATAATCTCCCTGATGTATAACCGACTCAACATGTCCACAGTGTCAGTCATCCGCATCGCCAGAAAGTGTGCCGACTTGGTCAGTCGATCAACCACAACCCAAATAGCGTCATGCCCCTTAGACGACCTCAGTAGTCCACATACAAAATCCATAGTAACGTGTTCCCACTTCCACTCGGAGACCGGTAAAGGCTGTAGTAAGCCAGCGGGCCGCTGGTGCTCTGCCTTCACCTGCTGACAGGTGAGGCACCTCGAAACAAAGTCTGCTACTGCCCTGCGCATCCCACGCCACCAGAACTGTCGTCGGATGTCTCTATACATCTTGGTGCCACCGGGATGCACAACAAGCCGGGAGTGATGGAACTCTCTCAATACGGTGTCCCTACATCCTCGGGGTACAAACAACCGTCCTCTAAAACGAAGACTCTGATCCGCACTCAACTCCCAATCATCGATCCTTTCACCGTCCTCCAGTGTCTCACGAATCCCTGTCACCTCGACGTCCTCGGCCTGTGCCTCTAGCACCCGAGTGATCAACGTGGGCTGAGCCACTAATGCACACAAGGCCATACCATCCGTGATCTCCTCGAGCTCAAGTTTGAATGAGCTCAGCTCTTCCAGCATATTCCACTCTTGGACTGCCATGCTGGCCACACAATGAGTCGACTTCCTGCTCAGAGCATCTGCGACGACGTTCGCCTTGCCCGGATGATAAAGCAACTCGAAGTCGTACTCCTCAAGTAACTCCATCCATCGCCTCTAGCGCATGTTCAGGTCGCGCTGAGAGAAAATGTACTAGAGGCTCTTGTGGTCTAAGAATACTCTGAACTGCTCCCCGTAAAGATAGTGTCTCCAACTCTTCAATGCAAAGACCACTGCCGCCAGTTCTATATCATGGGTCAGGTAGTTGCGCTCATGCACCTTCAATTGTTTTGAGCCATAAGCAACTACCTTCCCGGACTACATCAAGACACAACCAAGTCCCTCGCCTGAGGCGTCACAGTACACGTCATAGCCCACTCCCCGATCCGGAACAATCAACACTGGAGCGGTAGTCAAACGAGCCTTTAGCTCTGAGAAAGAGTGCTCACACTCACTAGTCCAAAGGAAATCCGCTCCCTTACGAGTCAATGTTTTCATGGGTGCAGCCAAACGTGAGAAATCCTGAACAAAGCGTCGGTAATATCGTGCCAATCCCAGGAAGCTACGGATCTCAAAAACATTCTTGGGCCTCGCCCACTTCGAAACTGCATCGACCTTCGCTGGGTCGACCAAGATACCATCCCAGGACACTACATGTCCGAGGAATTTCACCTCTGCAAGCCAGAATTTGCACTTCTCCAGGTTCCCATACAACTGGTGGGTACGTAACAAGGTCAACACTATCCTCAAGTGCTCCTCGTGCGCCTCTTCACTAGGCGAGTAAATCAAGATGTCATCAACGAAGACTACGACAAACTGATCCAGGTACGGTCTGAATATGCCATTCATCAAATCCATGAAGGCTACTGGCGCGTTCGTCAACCCGAACGGCATCACTAGAAACTCAAAGTGTCCATAGCGCGTCCGGAACACGGTCTTCTCCACATCCTCCTTTCAGACCCTCAATTGGTAGTAGCCTAATCTTAGATCAATCTCGGAGAAGCAGGTTGCTCCTCTCAGTTGATCGAACAGGTCATCGATCCTCGGCATCGGGTAGCGGTTCTTCACCGTTACCCGGTTCAACTTCCTGTAATCGATGCACATCCTTAAGGCACCACCCTTCTTCTTCACGAAGAGGGCGGGTGCTCCCCACGGTGAAACACTAGGGCGGATGAAGCCCTTCTCCTGTAACTCTTCGAGTTGTCGCTTTAACTCGACTAACTAAGCTGGCGCGAACAGATAAGGTGTCATCGAGATCGGCGCGGTGCCGGGGATCAAGTCGATCCGGAATTCTAACTCGCGCGCCGGCGGTAAACCTGATAACTCCTCCAGAAACACGTCCGGAAACTCACATACTACTCTCGGTAGGTCTCTACCACAACCTCATACCCCACTCCCGTAGTCAGAGCGGACAGAAGGACTCCGCTCTTGCTACCCAAAACACAAGTAATAACTCTGCCACCTGACCTCACTGTCACCTGACGTCGAAAGCAATCGATTGTCGCTCGGTACCTCACACGCCAATCCATCCCTAAGATCATGTCGAAAGCAGTCATCTCCAGCACGAGTAAGTCACCAATGAAGGGGAAATCTGCCACTCGAACCTCACAATCTCTACAGAAAGTATCCAACACTACCTCCCCCGTAACTGGGGTCTCAAGACACAAAGGGCTACTAAGGGACTCCACCCTCAAACCAAAGAACGAGCAAAAGAAGCAAAAATAAATGAATGGGAAGCACCAATGTCGAACAGAAAAGACGCCCACGAATTAAAAAGTAAACACGTACCCTGCGTAGCCTCATGGCCGGCGTACTGCCTCTCAGCACTAGCATCTGTAACTGCATAAACTCGACCCTGCTGTGCCGATGGTCCTCCTCTCGGTGGGGGTGGTAATGCCACCTGCTGCAGAGGCCTAGCCTGGTGTCTCTGGGCTGCCGCTCCCGCCGCCTGACACGGAGCTCTCTGCTGCAGTGCCAGTCGTGGTCGGCCGGGAGGTGCCTGACGCAGCTGTGCCTGCTGGGGCATCGGTGGAGGTGCAGCTCCAACCTGGTCGGGGCAAGCGAAAGCAAGGTTCCCCTGACGGCCGCACTGGTAGCAAGTCTGATCCTCAACACGCTGCCTCTCCCCAAACCTCTGTGGACGATCCATATGTCGCTCTGCGGGTCCTCTGCTCCTCGGACAGTCTCGGGCCAAGTGTCCCTGCTGTCTGCATAAAGGGCAGAACTGTGTCAGTGGGGCAGGTCCAACTGATGCCACTGCGCTCCTCTGCGCATACCACTCTACTAAAACTGCGGCTGGAAGTACCCAGAAGTCCTCTGTCGTCTAGCATCACGCCTCTCTGATGGCCTGAGGAAACCACTCGGTCTCGGCCTGACATCTCGCTCTCTGGCAGTCTCTCGAAAATGCCTCTCCGCTGTCAAGGCCTGGTCTACCAGAGTAGAGTACTCCTATGTCCTAAAAACAATAATCCGATCTGCAATAGCAGGAAGGAGCCCACGCTCGAACCGCCTGCAATGACTGTCCTCAGTCTGCACCATCTCGTGTGCGAAGCGGTACAAGGATAAGAACCTCAACACATACTCAGATACTGTCATCCCCCTCTGCCGTAGATCCATGAACTGCTGGCGTCTATCATCTCGAACTGACCGCGGAAAGTACTGCTCCAGGAACAGTCGACTGAAAAGCTCAAAATCCTCACCAACCCTGGTCTGCACTGACTGCCACCAGTAAAAAGCCTCACCCTCAAGCTGGAAGGTGGAGAAGGAGACTCTCAGAAATACCGGACGTATCAAGGTTGCGAGTGATCCGCTCCAACCATAAAACTGCTGCCTCGGAGTCAGCACTCCCAGAAAAAGTCGGTGTACCCAAACGACGGAAGTCACGAAGCGCCTGGGCCGTGTAGCTATCCATCTGTCCTGGCCTCTCGACTGAGACTGTCTCAGTGGTGGGCATGGGCTCTGTCGCCGGTGATGTGGCCTCTTGCTGAGCGCTGAGTGCTGCTAGCACTGCGCGCACCACCTCATCAATAGGAGTAGCCTGAGTCGGCTCTGCGACTGGAGTATCTCTCACTGGTGACCCTGATGGTCCATCCTCAAAGCTCTGGTGCTCTGTGGGAGCATCACCATGGGCACTAGCTGCCCCTACCAGTCCAACAGCTAGTGACTGGCTCTGCCCCAAAGCTGGGCGACTCCTGGTACCTCTCGGGACGTAAACATGAGACATCACAAAAGATCGCTGGAGTAGTACGTACAGTTCAACTCAGTTTAACACAATCGAAACGATTTAAGCAAAAGGACGTTCTCGTTCGTCTCGACGGATCCTAATTGGATCAAGGGGTAAGTAGATAAGTCGTATATAGTACTCATATAGACAAAGAAGTCCGCACCTAGTGCGTCTCACACAGCAAACAAGTAATGCAACCAACTCCCACAGGAGGCAAAGTTCACCCACAAACACACCCATCACTGGGGTTGAAAGCACAAAGCAAACCGTTTAGAACTAAGTCCTTAATCTTTTTCTCATAGTCTTTCTCTTTCCTCAATTTCCTTATCTTTAATCAAAATAATCAAGTCGATCTCGCATGGTTACAACTTGATTCAGGCGTCCCCGGACCTCGTTGTAACCACTTGACATCCAACCATCCCGTTCGACTATAGTGGCGCCCCTGAGTCAATCCGTGATAGAACAACCAATTCAGTTTTACAGAAAATTCAGCATGACCTATTCGTATTTTCCACTAACCCTCCGTTTAAACGGGACATTTACCAATCAATTTTCACAAGTCATTTGATACAAAGAGTCCTCATGCTCTACAAGGTTCAAAACACAATCAGTACATAAATTTCTCATGCTTCGCAAAGTGCACACGCAATCAAAAGGGTGCAAGAACACACGAGCTCTATTATTTTCCCAAAAGTCATGCCAATTGGATCATCCTTTCAACTTTGAGTCTTTAAACCATTCTCAACATCCAAAACCGAGTCAACACTCAACAATTCCAAATCTTAACATTCCAATCCTTCCTTAAGTCCATTATTCGATCACTCACCATCCCGACAACTAACACTCCATTAATCCAATTTCCCACCTCATCAATACCTCAATCAATCAACCCTTCGACCTTAACAACATGAAACGACCAACACGGTGGTAACCCACTTAACAGCTAATTCACAATATACAATACGGTTCCATCATTGCTCGTTAACCCAATACCGATCTCAACCATTTGGTTTCCCTGATCATTGTACATTACAGTCCATGGGGTAAGGATACCACTCAAGCGATGTAACCATTGTAAACGAACGATTTAAATTTAAACAACCATTGAAATCAGTAAGACTCGAGTCGTTCTCGCTCTATGCATTAATGTCTTTAACTTGCATCACTGAGTACACGACTTAGACCTCCTAAATCTACCCACCTAACTGACGTTGGTCCGAGGTTTTGAAAAAAAGTTCAAAATTTACAACCTGTTTCAAATGAAACCAGGCTCTGATACCAAATTGTCACGCCCCAAATCCGGTTTTGACCGGACTCGAGACGTGACCAGAATTAATAATAGAAAAGCGATAAATAATAAACGTAAACCTTTAAATAAATAAGTAAACCTCCTCACATCACCAATGAATAGTTTATAATCTCCATTGAGTCACAGCTCAACACACAAAGTAATACATAAAATGTTTAGTACGAAAAACCAACATAAATCTATGACAACCCCCACGATAAGCTGAAGCTCCCAAGCCTCGAACTCTCTAGACATCGGGTACTCCTGTAAAACAGTAAGAGAAACAAAGGGGATGAGCTTGCGCTCAGTAGGAAAAATCTTAATAACTCCACCTTTAGATCATTACTTAAACTGCTTAAACAGATAATGTAAATAACATAATAGTACGATGAACAATGAAAGACCAGTGAATAAATTAGATTACAACAATATCGGATTCTTAAAGGTAATAGTAACTTAAAAGATTTCATAGAAATTACTATAACGAATCAATATGAGTAATATGGGAGTAATGTATATCATGCCAACCACTTGCTTTCTCAAGCCTCCGATCCATGGGTAGATTCTGGGATCACATCGGTTCCCATAATTCCGATCCACCAGAGTACCCACATCATATCAGATTCTCCCTCGGTCGAGAGGAGGCACATGCGTCGGGGCACCAGAAACCATCCCATAGGGACGTTCATCGTCGGGATTCTCGGAAATGCCTTCAAAGGACCATAGTCATAGGGAACCAAGGTAGCGCACCCGCAAGACGCATACGCTTGGGTGAAATATCAAGAAATCAATCCCCGCAGGGTAAACCATCCAATTGCCCCGCAGGGTCCCGTAATCAATGCCCCGCAGGGTCCAATAATCAATGCCCCGCAGGGTCCATAACCATTGCCCGTAGGCTCAATAACCAATGCCCCACAGGGTCCATAACCATTGCCCGCAGGCTCAATAATCTATCAATATCTCACTGTATTTGTCCAACTCCAACAACCGCAACGGCACCGGATTACCCTCCTCCCCCCCCCCCCCGGTGTAGTACCGAACCAAACAAACAAGCATTCAAGAATAAGAATAATGAAAATGCAATATAACCCAACCAAGCATGAACACTCCTCAAGGCACACTTTCGTCACAACAAAGACATCCAACAATACTCCACACTTACCATATACTTACCTGTCACGAACCAACGGTACATCGATCTCCTGATTGTACCCCTTTGGCATAACCAGTCATACTCGATCATCCGTTCAATCAGCAATTATCAACACAATCACTCAACCAATCAATTAAGCATTCAACCAATCATCAATCATGTGAACGATCAATTAAGCATTCAAACATACATATTAACTAGTTTCCTTAGACTCTTAGTTTGTCCTAATAACTAGCAACCAAGCATGTGAACCTAGCACACAACTAATCCGAGAGCTCTTCACAGCCTCTCTACCAGTAAATCAAGTCCCAAGTATTGAAAGCGAGTTACACTAGTCATCTTCATCCTAAGCATGCATACTAGACTCATCCGATTATTAGTAATTGAAATACGATTATTCTAGTTATTCGCATCCTGTAGGCAATTCTAGGACCTTTCCAATTTTAATAACCTAACATGCATACTAAGCGTTAAATAAGAAATTAGGACTTTCCCTATCTTGTGGTCTTCCTCTAAACTCTGTTGTCAAGCTCGATAGTCACAACTCCGTTCTTCACACGGGTCCCGGCGTGGTCTTCGTTCTTCAAGTTCGGTCCCAAGGTCTTTAAACACCAAAAAAAATCTAATTAGACTCCACTTAACAGTAAGTAAAGTCCCTAAAACCTTCCCAAAAGTTCAGCTCTAAACAAGGATGGAAAACGGTGTAAAACCCTCAAAATACACCAAAACTGGTCTGCCACGGACACGGTCACGGAGTCGTGACATCACCCCTCACGGATGACGTCACGGAGCTGTGACGTGTGCCGTCACGGACTCCCTCACGGAGCCGTGACGTCGCCCGTCACGGAATCCGTGGCGCTCCAGGGCAGTCTCGCCCTTCTTCAACCTCCAGCTCCTTTTCTCCGAAAATCCACTACCAAATTCCATTTTTAACCATCTCCAACTCTCAAGACAGTCAAATACCTCCAAAACTCCTCTACCCATGGTAGGAATCAACAAATAATCAAGTTTCCAAGGATTCTCCAAATCAAAATCAAATCAAAAACTCCATTAAATCCAAGGTTTTCCATCAAAAACTCATCAAAACTTCTTAGCAACATCATCTAACCTCATTTCAATCAAATCCAACAACTTCTAGCAAACCCAAACCAAAACCCAAGAGATGAGATGAAGGGAAAAGAGATGTAGCTAGTTCCATTACCTTTAGGGGAGTGAGATGGAGAAGATGATGATGAAATGGAGAAGGAAGAGATAGGAAATGGCACCAAGTTGCTTCTTTTTCCTTTGCTTCTTCTTCAAGACTCCATGGAGCTCCTCTCTCTTCCTTTTCTCTCAAATTTCGGCTACACACAACAAATGAGGTGTTTTTGGTCTTCCAATTCCATATAAGACCTAGAGTTGGTTAATGACTAAAAGCCCTTTAGATATTTTCCCTTGTAGGGGCTTTTAGGAGGGTATAGTGGTCCAAGACCACTCCCTTTTCTCTCTTCTAACCAAATAATGACAAGTGTCCAAGTAGGTCCTCTAGCTTTCCAAAATAATTTCTAGCACAATAATTAATATTGTTTTAGTCGATAAAAAGTCCAATTTTGACCAAATTTGACTTCCTTCAATATTATACTCAAATGAAAGGAAACAGCCCAATTAATCCAACCGTGATGACGGCTAAGCATTTTGGGCCCCGGAAAAGCCCTGAATGACCTTCTGAGTCATCGGTTGACTTTTCCGGCAAAAAGTCAAACTTGTCTTAAAAGTCACCGGTTCGACCGGGATCTACCGGGAGTGGTTCTTACAGTTGCACACTTGGCTAACCTTCATCCCAGGGTTTAAAAACTTCTGTGGCATTAGTGGAAGTTTATCTTGGGTAGCAGTTCATGGTATACCTTATCAAGGTTGGTGTGAGGAAACATTTCAAGCTGCCATAGCTGGTCATGGAACTCTGATTTTTACCCATCCACTCTCAAAGAAAGGAACCTATGTGGATATTACTTATGTATTGGTTCATTCTTTTAAGTTGGATTCTATCTCTAAGAAAGTGGCAATTTCTTTGGGAGCAAAGTCATATAAAGTTTGGATCTGATCTGTAGACAGCTCTTTGATTCCTATCCTGAGCTCTCCTCTTTCTTCTGATTCAGACTCTGATATGATAGTAGCTTCCTCTTCCAGCTCCTCTCACTCAGACCCTATTGATTCTGGACAAGATCTCCCTTTGGATGATTCAGCTCAGACTCCATCAACCCAGCTGGTTCTGAGTGATCCTGATATTGGAGAAGATGCTCCTTTGGAGAGAGTTCAAAATTCACTGGCTCAAACTCAAAGCCTTGATTTGGAGCAGATCAATTTACTTCAGAATATAAATGATTTTCCCACTCCTAGACAAGCTCAGCTCTTGCATTTATCATGCATTCATGAAGAACATTCTCTGGGGATTGCTCCAGCCCCATTTATGGAAGAATCCCAACAACCTCTTCAAATTCATGACACAATTACTACCAACCACTCTGATGACATTGAAGGCTTAGTAGTCCCTGACACTTTTCAATCTCTGCACCAAACTCAAACTATGATCCACCAAGAATTATCTACAGTGCAACCCCCAATTACTACAATGCTTGTTTGTAATTCTGATTTACACTTTCCAGGTCCCACATTAGTTCAAACACTTTCCCTTCAATCAACTCAACCTGTTGTGCAGCTCCCCTCAAACCCCTCAATCAGTTCTACGGAAGCTTTTCCACAAGGTTCAATGAGCAACCAGCTGGTTTTACCTTCAAACCAAGCAAATTCCATTTTTATATTGGGGGAAAGTACAAATGCAGTTGAGCATTTATTGTTGGGAGTGTCCCAAAATCAAAACCCTCTCCTTCCATCCCTTCAGCTGAACAAATCTGACTTACAAAGGGATGTTTGTCCCTCCCAAACCCTCTCTCTGGGTCCACAAGGACTAGATTTCCTGCACAGTGGCAACCTTGAAACCCCAACCTCAGAGTCCCTAATTTCTTCTCCTTTGGAACAAGCACAAGTTCTTGAGACTGCAGATTTTTTGGGTTTATCAGAAGCAACCCCAAAGCCCTCATTCCAAAGTTAAGGATGCTGCTGCATTTCCAGGTTCAAACAAAGCTCTAAAATTTCTCAAGGAGAAAACTACAACTGAAATAGCTTGGGGTTTTGGCCAAGCCATAGGCTTAACTTCTTCAGCTCCTGATCAAGAAATTCTTTATCAACTCAGAGACCTTGAAGACTTGCAAAATGATGTTGTTGCCTTTGAAGGAGGGTCTGAGGAGGACTTTGTTGATCTTGATAGGGATACTGAATCTAATTTAATCAAGGGCAAGAGGCCCTCTCCTCCTCTCTTACTTTGAAGCTACCATGAAATTCCTCTCCTGGAATGTGAGAGGAATTTCCTCTTCTCAAAAGAGGAGAGCTTTCAATAACTTGGTGTACAAGCAAGAACCATCCTTTATACTCCTACAGGAAACAAAGCTTGAAGTAATGCCAGACAACTTCTTCAATTTATGTGGGCTTCAAATGGGCTGGAGTTCAGTCTTTATTAATGCTATTGGCCAATCTGGGGGGGATCTTATCAATCTGGAAAAACAAAGACTTCATCATCACAAGCTCTAGGCCTATAATTGGAGCTTTATTCTGGCTTAGAACTATTACAGCTTAAATAGACCCTGCTGCATTGTCAACATTTATGCTTCCAATTCCAGAGCTGAAAGAAAATCCCCATGGATTGAAATTGAAGTGGAGATTCAAAAGCTACAACCAAATGTTCTTATTTTATTAGGAGGAGACTTTAATGTTGTTCTAGTAGTGTAATAAAGATCAAGCCTCAGAAGAAGTGGCTCAGACATGCTTAATCTTCAGACTCTTATTGCCAATTTAGGTCTCATTGATCTACCTTTAAAGGGAGGAAAGTTTACCTGGTTTGGTACTCAATCAAGAGCATCCAAAATTGATAGGTTTCTGATCAGTCAAGATTTTCTAATGCTGCATCAATCTCTCACCCAATGCTGTCTTCCAAGGACTATATCTGATCACAAGCCTTTGATATTGTATGATAATGTGGTGGATTGGGGGCCTAGGCCCTTCAATTTTTTGAATATTTGGACTGAAGACATCAGGTTCCTTCCAGCTATCCAAGGTTTTTGGAACTCCTATCAAGTCACAGTACAGCCTCATTATGTTTTATGGATGAAACTAAAGTTGCTCAGGGCAGATCTCAAAGTCTGGAATAGACAAGTCTTTGGATTCCTTGATTCTAAAATCATTATTTTGACCTCAGAAATTGAGACTCTAGACAACTTGGTAGAAAGTAGATCTCTATCTCCTCAAGAATGTTCAAGGAGAGGGCAACTTAAGGCTGAGCTGATCAATAAGTATAAAGCACTCTCAAAGTTATGGAGTCAAAAGGCTAGAAAAAAATGGATCCATGAAGGGGATCAAGGGTCAAAGTTCTTCCACAGATTGGCAAACTTTCAGGATACAAAGAAAAGAATCTCCCATATTATGGAAAATGATATACTTCTGTCTACTCCCTCTGAGATTAAATTGGCAGCTTCTCAACACTTTGCTTCTAGATTTAAATCTTCAGATACCACAGACATAGACTTGTCAAATCTCCCATTTCAAACACTTACTCCAGATCAGCAGCTTTGGTTGGAAAGACCTTTTCTTGAAGAGGAAGTATATCAAGCTGTCATGGCTTGTGCTGCAGACAAAGCCCCAGGACCAGATGGATTTTCTCTCAAATTCTTTCAGATTTGTTTGCAGATTATAAAGGTTGATGTGCTGAATTTTGTGCAAGGCTTCTACTACTCAGGTCAGATTGGAAAAGGATTAAATTCCTCCTTCTTAACCCTGATTCCAAAAAACTCAACTCCCTTGACTTTTGATGACTTTAGACCAATAAGCCTGATGGGGGGCCTTATAAAATACTTTCAAAGCTTTTATCTACAAGGTTAAAGGAAGTGATCAATTGCTTAGTTGGGGACCAACAGTCAGGGTTCATCTCAGGGACGCAAATCATAGATGGTGCTTTAATAGCCTATGAGGTAGTGAATTATCTCAAAACATCAAAGCAAAAGGCCATTATTTTCAAAGCTGATTTTGAAAAGGCCTTTGACAAAGTCAGTTGGAGATTTGTGATGAAAATTTTAACAAGAATGGGCTTTGGATCATTATGGAAGAGGTGGATGATGTCTTGTTTTACAGCTTATGTCTCAGTATTAATAAATGGTTCCCCTAGTCCAGATTTTCAAATGACAAGAGGATTAAGGCAAGGATGTGCACTCTCTCCAATTATATTTGTTATTGTTGCTGAGGGACTTAATCAGATCATTACCTTAAGTGTTCAAGCAGGAATGATTCAAGGTATTCAAATCAATAACACAGGCCCTTTGATTTCTCATCTACAATTTGCAGATGATACAATTATCTTCAGTAAAGCTTCCATCTCCAGTTACTTGTGCCACAAGTATGCTCTATCAATGTTCAAATTAGTTTCTGGTCTCTCAGTTAACTATGCAAAATCCAATGTCATCTCATTCAATCTAAATGAAGAAGAAGAAGCAAGTGCTCTAAGTATATTGGACTGTGCAGTAGAATCATTACCCTTCATTTACCTAGGTTTTCCTTAGGGTGCTAATCCAAAAAGACTGATCACTTGGGAACCAATCATACAAAGATTTAAAGCTACTCTGGGGCTGTGGAAAGCAAAACTTCTTTCATTTGGAGGCAGAATTACTCTTATTAGAACTACTCTAAATGCTCTGCCACTCTACTTCTTCTCCATAATAAGAGCTCCAAAAGGTATTATAAAGACTATGAACTCCTGGCAAATGAGATTCTTATGGCATGGATCAGATAAAGCAAGATGCTTCAGCAAAGTCAATTGGCATACAGTCTGCAAGTCAAAAGCTGAGGGAGGGTTAGGAATAAAAAACCTTTCTCAAATGAACATTGCCCTCCTAGCTAAATGGTGGTGGAGGTTTGCTCTTGAAAGATCATCTCTTTGGAAGCTTGTCATCATCAGTAAATATGGGTGGAAAGATACTGATTGGGATCTCTCAAACTTTGAAGAAATAGGAAGCTCAAGTTTCATGTCCCATATACTTGCTCTAAATAAAGATCCTTTTTTCTAGACCTCTTTGGAATAAAGGGGTTAAGCTGGAAAGTGGGGAGAGGGGATATGGCTCTTTTCTGGTATGATTTATGGTGGGGAGATGTCAGTTTTAAAAACTTATTCCCTAGATAATTCAGATCATCACAAGGCAAGAAGTTTCCTGTTTCAGAAGCCTGGTCATTAGATACTTGGGATCTAAATTTCAGATGTACCCCTAGAGGAAGGGCTGAACATGAGTGGATTGCTCTATCCAATATTTTAAATTCAGTTCATTTATCAACTGAAGATGATGCTTTGATTTGGTCATGGGACTCAAAAGGTTTCTCTGTTAAAAAGCTTTATACCTTGCTTGACACTCAAGGTGCTGCTCCCTCCATCAATGCTTCCCGGACAAAGAGTCTTTGGCTTCCTGAAATCCCCCCAAAAATTGCTGCCTTTGGTTGGTTGGCCTGTCTATATGCCATTCCTACCAAGTGCTTCTTAGTTACTAGAGGGCTTCGATTATCTCTCCATGGCATTACCTGTCCAAGATGTGAGGTTGATTTGGAAGATGGCCCTCATGTGCTTCTTCATTGTTAGATAGCTTGGGAAATTTGGTCAAAAAATTTCAATTGGTGGGGGGTGTTTGGATCTTTACCTGCAGACTTTAAACAACTTCTTTCCTCCTGGTCTTCTACGATGGAAAGAAAGTTAAGGAAATGCTGAAGAAATATTGTTCTTATCACTGCTTGGCAAATCTGGCTGGCAAGAAATGCCTTCATCTTCAATGCTGATTGTCTCTCTTCTGAAGAAATATTCCAAAAAATTGTTCATCAATCCTTTAGTCTGGAATGGGAAAACTTCTCTCTCCAAGGCTTTGGCTTCTCCTTCCATTCTTGGCAAGTTGCTCCAAGAGCTTGTGGAGCTTGAAGACCTGTTCTTTGATGTTCCATCTGGGTTTTGGGAAGGGGGGTCGGGAGGGCTGGTTAAGGAAGTGGAGTGTTTGGTGAGGGTGTCCTGTTTCCTTGGGGCTCTTTTTTTCCTTCTGTGTGTGGGCTTTCTACTCCTTATTCTTGTGGTGTGTGGTTAGGTGTTGTGTTTAGGTTTGAGTCTTTTTTTCCTTTCTGTCCTGGTTGTTGGTCTCTCATTGTAGACTCTTCTAGGACAGGTCTTGTGTCTTCTTTCTCTTATCAGGTTGTTTCTCTGTGGACATCCTCTTACTGAAGGTTTGGTCCCTATCATCTCAGCCTCAAGAAGCTTCATTATCCAAAGGTGAATTTGCAAGCAATCCCACATAATCCTCTTTGGACTTCTTAAGCATTGCAGACTCAACAACCTTTTCTCAAGCAAGATCAAAGAAATTCAACAATTCCAAATACAAGTTTGCTGCTACAATTCATATCCACCACTTCAAATTTACTCACCAATTCAACACCTTTATCTGCATCTACTACAACATTCAACACCTTTATTTGCATCTACTACAACATTTCTACATCTTCACACAGCTGCTACCACCTTATTACCTACCACCTGCACAATCCTCATAGGTCACAACAGCTGCTGCTGCATTTTCATTTGGGATTAATCCTCCCAATTCCCTCAGCATCATCACTCACAACCCTCATCTTTTGGTTCTCAGTTTAGCTATCAGTATATGGTTTTTTGTACTGAAATTGTCTCCTTTCACTTGCCATTTCAGTGACTACAAGGGACTAAAGTCTTGTAGATCCATGAACACTCTTATATCTCCTCTTTTACCTCAAAGGAGGTTATAATTTAATTAATGTTTTGCTGATAAAAAAAAATTCACATTTCATCATACAGGGAAGGATTGCATTTCAGTTGTGAATAAAGCAGAAAAGGTGACAATAAGGCATATATTACAAATAATCAGAAAGCCATATAAATAAGGGAAAATTTCATTTTACCACCCTGTCAAACATTTAACTTCAGTTTCATACCCTGGCATAAATTTTTATCAGTTTCATACCCTGGCAAACTTTTAATTTCACTTTCATACCCAGCCGGGTAAAATGTCCAAAATACCCCTAACTATTACTCAAATTTTCATCCCATGCCATTACCTCAGAATTTGAAAAGAGGTGAAATGACAATAATACCCTTCATTGTTTAGGGTGTTAAACTGAAAATTTCAATAATTTTAAAACAAAATCAGTTTTTTTTATAAATTCAATTTTTAATTTCAAAAAATCAGATTTTAATTTTAAAAATACATAAAAAAAAATTATATAAAAATATTTTTTTATTAAAAACAGTTTTATTTTTTAAAAAAATTAATTTTATTTATTTAAAAAAAAAAACTGGAGCTCGCAGTCGTCTTCTCCGGTGTGGTCTCCGGCCACCCAGCTCCTTCGGCGTCGTCCCCGACCCCTCCCACTTCGCCGGCGTCGTCCGCGACCCCTCTCACTTCGCCGGCGTCGTCCCCGTCGTCCCCGGCGTGGTTCAGATCTGAACCACGCCGGGGACGACGGGGACGGCGCCGGTGAAGTGGGAGGGCTCGGGGACGACGCCGGTAGAGCTGGGTGGGGTCGGGGACGACGCCGGCGGAGCTGGGTGGCCGGAGAGGTGTCCGGAGAAGACGAAGTCGTATCTTTTTTTTTTTTAATAAAAATGATTTTTTATATAAAAAACTGTTTTTAATAAAAAAAAATTATATAAAAAAAACTTTTTTTTATGTATTTTTAAAATTAAAATCTGATTTTTTGAAATTAGAAATTGAATTTATAAAAAAAACTAATTTTGTTTTAAAATTATTGAAATTTTCAGTTTAACACCCTAAACAATGAAGGGTATTATTGTCATTTCACCTCTTTTCAAATTCTGAGGCAATGGCATGTGATGAAAATTTGAGTAATAGTTAGGGGTATTTTGGACATTTTACCCGGCTGGGTATGAAAGTGAAATTAAAAGTTTGTCAGGGTATGAAACTGATAAAAATTTATGCCAAGGTATGAAACTGAAGTTAAATGTTTGACAGGGTGGTAAAATGAAATTTTCCCCTATAAATAATGGTCTGATTCGGATTGCATATTAGGATGGAGGAGAAATCTATTGAGAACCACTCTTAATATAGAAACCATGAGAACCAATCCTAGCCACTATCACCTATGATCCAACACTCATCAAAATGCCACATCATCACCTTAATCCAACCCCATACACGCCACTTTCATCCATTCTCACACAAGCAAGGACATAATTGTAATAGCATGGTGCCATGTGGACAAGTGTCCATTTTTTTCTTCACCAATTCACTAATTTAATATTTCCCAATTCGTTTGAACTCCGATTAACTTCAAACTTGCGCCAATATTTTTCTTTTTTCAAGAGCTTTAAATCAAGATCAGTCATGCATATATTTTGAAGCACGAAAATAAAAATTTATATCAAGGTGATAAAAATAATGTTGAGCGTTAATAAATGTTCACTAATAAATGTTTTATATCGGAGTACCAAACTAGTGTTAAATGTTGATAAAAAAAACATGTAATGAGGTGATAAAAACCATTTTCAAGTTTGATAATAAGTGTGATACACTAGAGTTTAACGTTGATAAAAAAAAACTTATGATGGGGTGATAAAAAAACACATAATTCAATGATAAATCTAGTGTTTAGTGTTGATAAAACTGGTGTTCATATAAAGCCCGTGATGAGATGATAAAAATCATGATCAGTTTTGGAGAATAGGGTGATAAAACCATTGTAAAGTGTTGATAAAACCAGGGTAAAGTGTTGATAAACCCAGAGCAAAGTGTTGATAAAAATTACCCATATATAATTTCTTTAAAAACCAGCTCCGAAATAAAAAAATTTCGTGCTTCAAAAAAACATGTGATGGGGGTGATAAAACACACGTAATTTGAATGATAAACCTAGTGTTTAGTGTTGATAAAACTAGTGTTCATAAAAAGCACGCGATGAGGTGATAAAATCATGATCAGTTTTGGAAAATGAGGTGATAAAACCAGTGTAAAGTGTTGATAAAACCAATGTAAAAGTGTTGATAAATCCAGAGCAACGTGTTGATAAAAATTACCTAGATTTTTTTTTAAAAAAATCAACCCCGAAATAATTTTTTTTTTCGTGCTTCAAAATATATTCATGGCTGATCTTGATTGAAAGCCCTTAAAAAAACAAATTTAATGGCGCAAGTTTGACGTCAATCGGAGTTCAAACGAAGCGGGAAAAATTAAATTGGTGAATTGGTTAAAAAAAAATATATGATAGTTTTACTAAAAAGCCCTTACCACTAACTAAAAAATGCTGTTTTTTGCAGTCAACAAGTCAACTACTCAATTGCATCTCATCCATTCATTCTTAAAATGAATGACTTAGATTGGTCCTCGCGATTCCTACGTTAAAACATGGTTCTCACCAGATTTCTCCTCTATTAGGATGCTCCCTACAATCTCTCTCTTCTCTAATTAGATTATGTGTAAATTATTATTACAACCCTGCCCATGCAAAATTGTATTTTTATATCTCTAGTTAGATTATATAAATTCATTAGTTACTAATCATGTTTTCGTTCGTGATTAGAAAGGTAACCAATATGTGAACCATAACCACTTCTGCATTTACCATTTTAATTTGGGAAAACTACCAATACCTACCCAAAATCATGCCCATTTAACTGATGTTTACCATGAAGTTTAAAGTTAACTGATGCATACCCTTAAGTTTCGAAATGTAACTCAAAACCCCTCCGTCAGCTAAAATGACGAAAATACCCTCAATTGCACTCCAATAATTATGTTTAAAAAATTATTTAAAAATTAATTTTGTTATATATATATATATATATATTTACTTATTAAACGACTTCATTTTTATTTAAAAAATCACTTCATTTATATTTTAAAAAATTATCTGAAATTATCATTGAGGGTATTTTCGTCATTTTAGCTGATAGAAGGGTTTTTAGTTACAAGTCGTAACTTCAGGGTATGCATCAGTTAACTTTAAATTTCAAGGTAAACATCAGTTAAAGGGGCATGGTTTTGGGTAGGTATTGATAGTTTTCCCTTTTAATTTAGTCATTTATGCATGTAAGCTTTGCAATTTCCTTGGTGTGGGACAAATGTCAATCAGTATACACATATCGATGGGAAAATAATAATTTGTTATTAACTTACCGACCATTTAAATTAATTTTCATTTTTATTCTTCGCACACACCCTTTCAATTTAATAACTTATAAACGTAGATTCGGCAATGTGGTTCAAGTTTAGCAATAACATGCATACATATATAGCAAGAGCAAGAATGATAGCTAAATCAAATCAGTTGCTAGCTCATATCTGAAACATTCAACAATTTGGAAGTTATCAAATCTGGAATATAAAAGATGCCCACAACAATACTTTCCATTTTTGTCTTCCAACATATCAATCAATCCTTTGAAGATAAATCAAACACATATATGTGTTCAGAATGTTTTTGTTCACTAGAAGATTCAGTACACATTTATATTACCCGTCAGAAATTCAATACTCGAGACACACCCTCATGCTTGCATAAGAGCTCGAGGCTGCTTCGGTCATCGTCTACCGATTATTTGTTCTTCCCATGATTTTAAGAATATGATGCCACTCTTGTGTAGTACACCATCTCCAAGATGTGTTCATTCTTTTCCATGAGAGACATGCATTGTCTTTTATTGAATGTGACTAGCTGATTCAAACTTTGAAAAACAAAATTCTAAAGCATATGATTCTTGATTAGGGTTCCAATAGAAGTGCCCCTGAAAATTGATGGTAGACAAATATGCATATGTGAAGGAAAATATCCCCAACTTTAAGAGAAAATTCCTATGAATAACTGGGGACATTGAAATCAAAACATTAAGAGCTCATCTTCTATTAATGTTGATTCAATTTTGGGGGCCTATGCTAAATGAAGTAGTCTGAAAAGTTCTATACTCTTAAGAGGTTGTTTGGTAATATTGCATTTGTTTGAGAAACATTTATTTATTCTTTAAATTAAGCTCCATATAAGATTTAAAAAATGGACATTTCAAAAAGTCATTGTTTGAATGATTTCGACCAAATATACTTTAATATTTCATTTTTTTTTTCATTTTACAGATAGTTAGTGTTGCTTTTACAAATCACACCAATTATATTTTTAAGTGTCAACATTTCACAAGGATTAACAATGAACTTATTACAGCGTTAAGTTAATTGGACAAATTTTTTAAAAATATCGACCATGTGATGAATATAAAATTTTAAATTTGGAAACTACCCTTAAACTGTTGATTCTCATCACTATGAATGGTTTGATCAAAAGTTTGATAATACACTATACCAGATTCACATCAAGATGACATAGTTTTTAAAAGTTATGTTGCCCTCGTTTTAGTGTCTATCACTTAATTGGGCGATGCAAAATTAGGCGTGTCACCTTTTTTTTTATCAGTAATAGCATCTTTAAATTAAATCCTCTTATGAGAGATAAGAGGATACATGGAGGAGTAGGTACAGATGAAAAACCAAGAACAACTGAACCTAAAATACCCAAACCTAACGGCTAGCAACATTACAAAAACCCACCCAAATGATTTGGAACCGAACCAATTAAAACTTGTAATAGATGACTTGGGGGCCACGGAACACAGCTGCAGCATAAGGCTAAACCAGAGAGCTCAAGAGCTCATTTTCTCAAAATTTTGCGATCTCAATCTTCCTTCAAAATATATTTTGGTTCATTTCTAACATCACCCCACTATAAAAAAAAATTTAAATGTTTTATTTCTTCATTTGTTTGATGAATTTTAAGTTGAAAATTCTAATATGTGTTTTTTGTATATTATATTTATTAATATACCGTTAATTTTTTTTTTGATCAGCAAATTTTAATTTTATAAACCAAGTTTTCGAATCAAAAACTTGGAAAAGGGGCTAGCCCTCAAATGCAACCAACCACTTACATAGTTCAAAAACACCCACCCAACCTTTACAATGGATTACTTGTGCCCCAAGTCATCCAACCCGGTTTAACAAATACAATTCAAAACCAAAGGTCCTTGAAATAACTTGTGCCCCAAGTCATCCCACCCGGTTTACCTAAAACAAAACAAAACCTTACTTGTTTCCTAAGCTCCATTACACATTCACTAGTAACAACCCAATTAATCTCAACTGCCCAACCAACAAAAGTCCAGCTTGAACTTGTACTTCTTGACCCCAAACACCAGCTGCAATTAAAGACCAAAACCACCTTGACATCACAAAATTATGCAGCAACAAACCACCTTGGCAGCACAAAATTATGCAGCAACAGAGCCTTTTAGTTGTCTTTACCAGCTCAAGCAAAACTCCCAAATCAAACAGAGGTTTAAACTGCAGAAAACACAGCCAAAGCAAGAGGCACAAAAACCAGACACACAACCTAATATGTCCTACCCCCTCACAAAGTGTATAACAAATAAAACCAACCCCACACACAGAAGTTAAATGCATCAGAGAGAAAAAAAGTCATTACCAAACTCACCACAGTACCCATCCCTCCCCATAACCACCCCAACCCAAAAATTAACCCAAAACAGCCAATCAATCACTTATACCTCCTTTTAAAGCAATCCCAGGGATTATTGATCCAAGCCAAGAAAGAGAAAGATTGTTTGTTCTTGTGTTTGGCCCACAGCAACTGAAATGAATCATTTTGTACCTGCTGTAATAATTCAGAAGGTTGAAATGATATGGCATTGAAAATCAAGTTGTTCCTGCAGAGCCAAATCCTCCAAATAATCAATGAAACTAACACACTCCAATGGGAATTCTTGTTGTTGGGTCAAAGATTTCTCCAGGCAATGTACCAGTCTTGAATGGATTCAGTACAAACAGTTTGAACCCCCCACTAGTTCAGACACAAACCCCACACCTCCCACACCCAGAAGCACCATAAAAACAGATGATCAACTTCCTTAGGTTCCTCTCCACAGAAAGGACACCAAATGTTTTGTGAATAGATCCCCCTTGCAAGTAGAAAGCACTTGGTAAGGACAGCTTCTAGACACAATATCCATATGAAAGCAGCTATTTTTGGGGGTGAGATTGGCTCCTAAAGTAAAGCAGACCACACCAGATCTTCCTCATAATTTTCATCTAGGTGTTTATACATTGCTTGAACTGTGAAGCCTCTCTGATCTACAACCCAAGATACCTTATCAGACTCCATATTGAGATTAGGAATAATATTGATCAAGTTACTCAGCAACACAAACTGGTCTTCTTCCCATCCTCTTAGCTCCCTCCTGAATATTAAAACCCAATCCCCATTGATCCAGAATCTTGAGACCACTGCCTTTTTTTGTTGGCTTAAGTGAAATAGTCACTGAAATAGGACTTTCAAGGGAATATCTGATATCCATAGATCCTCCAAAAATATAATTGAATTCACAGATTGTACAGACCATTTAAGGCCAGTAGCACCAAAAGCTGTGGCAAATTTAGGATTTTCCAAAAGTGACTGAACATGTTTCAAAAAGCATTGTCCATTATGCAGTAGGAATTTAGATAAATCCCAAGCAGAGCTAACCCATCCATACTTAGAGAACAATAATTTTTTCCAAAGAGAATCCTCTTCCAGAGCAAATCTCAACCACCATTTAGCCAAGAGAGACCAGTTCATAATACTCAACCTCTTAATCCCCAAGCCCCCAACACTTTTAGGCCTGCAAATGAGCTCCCACCTTAATTTATGTAAACCTTTCCTCTCCACTGAGCCAGACCATAAGAACCTCTTTTACCACATTTCCATTTCTTTAATTACCCCCTTTGGGGCCTTGTAAAGAGACATGTAATAAAGGGTTAAGGATGACAGAGAGGATTTTATTAGAGTGATCCTACCCCCCAAAGATTTATGTCTACCTTCCCACAAACTCAACTTATTTTTGAACTTCTTGAGGATGGGTTCTCAAGTTTTGGCTCTCCTTGGATTGGCCCCCAGTTGAAAACCCAAGTAGTTGAAGGGAAGTTGCATAGAAGAGCAACCTAAAATACCAGTGATTTCATTTATCTAAACTGAGGATGGATTTAATAACAAGACTTGTGATTTCTGGAAGTTGATTTTCGAATCAGTGGCCTTTTGGAGAATATTCAAAGTGTGTTTTAAATTGATAGCTTGTTGAAGACCAGCTTTAATAAAAATGAGTGTGTCATCTGCAAACTGCAGATGAGAAATCTCAGGGCCATTGACACTACACTTTACTCCAGCAAACATCTGAGAAGAGGTACATTCGACCATAAGTTGATGCAAACTTTCAGCCACCAGAGCAAATAATAATGGGGAGATAGAGCAACCTTGTCTCAAGCCTCTTTTGAGAGGGAAATCTCCTGATGGAGAACCATTGATCAACACAGAAGACCAAGCCTCCATGCATTCAGCAATCCAAGAACACCAAAGTGGCCCAAAACCCATCACCTTTAATAAATTAAGCAAGGCCCCCAATGAATGTGATCATATGCTTTTTCAAAATCTATTTTGAAGACAATATCCTCCTGACCAGATTTTTTGATGAAGTGAATGAGCTCTGAGGCAATTAAACCCCATCCATGATCTGTCTGCCAGCAATGAAACCAGTTTGTACATCATGTACTAAAGTATTCATGACAGGTTTAAGTCTGGCTGCCAAAGTTTTGGAGAGGATCTTGTAGATGTTGTTGACCAAGCTAATAGGTCTAAAATCATTTAAAGTTACTGGAGCAATGCCTTTAGGAATCAGAGCTATGAAGGAAGAATTTAAACCTTTACCCAACTTACCCCCTCTAAAGAAATGTTCCACTAAGGCCATGATATCAAACTTCACCACTCCCCAACAAGCCTGATAAAACCTCATAGGGAAACCATCAGGACAAGGGGATTTCTCACCATTGCAAGCTTTAATAGCCCCCAATATTTCTGAATTAGTGAAAGCTAATTCGAACCCTTGAGCCTGACTGACAGATAGCTTGTTCAAAGGTAAGGAGGACAAGTTGATGCTCACATCAGAGGACCCCAAAAATCTCAAAGCCAAATGTGATTTTGCCACTTCTTAGATCTCAACAGGATAATGCACTGTAATGCCCCCTTCTTCTATATAAGTGATCTTCTTTTTCACATTATTAAAATTGGCAACCAAATGATAGAACTTTGTACATCTATCCCCCTCCGTAGACCATCTGTGTCTGGCCTTTTGACACCACAACCTGGATTGTAATTTAAGCTTCTGAATAAGTTTGGCATTCAATAGGTCCCTCATAGAAGCCTCCACATCACTTAGGCCAATTACTTCAAACAAAGTATCAAGAGCATTTATCTCCCCATTTAATTCTTCAATGACCTTCTCCAGCCACCCAAAAGTCTGAACATTCCAAGTTCTGTAGAAATTTCTGAGAGACTTTAACTTGAACCAAAGTTTATATACAGTTGAGCCTTCCACTGAGATTGAGTTCTAGAAGCTTTTTGTATCCTTTTGAAACAAAGGATGACTGATCCATGCATTAATGAATTTAAAAGGCCTAGGACCCCAATCCACCACAGGGTTGGATAAAAGAATTGGTTTGTGATCAGATATTACCTTTGGCAAACAGGATTGAGTAACATTGTTGAGAGAGGATAATAGAGAATGACTGATCAAAAACCTATCAAGTCTTGATGCTATTGACCTATAATTGAACCAAGTATACTTGCCTCCTACTAACTGAAGGTCAATTAACTCCAAGTCAGACACAAAACTTCTGAAATCTCTGATACCAGCAACGGAGTAATTAGGGCCAGTTTTTTCAATAGGGTCTAAGATAGCATTAAAATCCCCAGCTATCAATAAATCAGGTTATCCTGTAGCTAACTTGTTGCCAATGTCCAACCATAAATTAGCCCTAGCTTTGACAATATAAGGAGCATATACATTTACCTGAGAAAAATTCAGATTTAGAGGTAGATAGCACCCAGACCAATAAATAGCATGATCATCAACAAGGTGTGAGTGTTTCTGAAAAACTTCCTTGCTCCATAAAGTGATAATTCCCCCAGCCCTTCTAATGGCAGGAGTAAACAAAAGATCCCAATCCCCATTAAAGCCACAACTTGATAAGAAGAAAGCTGGTATTGCAGTTAACTTTGACTCCTGTAGTAATTCCATAAAAACCTGTTTCTTGCCACACACGTTACGCAGAGCCCTTCTATTCTGAGTGGAAGAAGCTCCTCTGATATTCCAAGACAAGATCCTCATGGAGAGGATAGTCTTTGAGTAGGTAAGGTCTGAACCTGAGCCACCTCTCCCTCCTCCAACTCTTCTAAATCACAATATTCATCTTCAGAATTGGTGTCAAGGTTCACAGCTTGATTAGCTTCAGCTTCTAGGTTGTCAAAATTTTCCACTACAATATCTCTTGAGACAAAAGCTTCTAACCCAAGTGCTTTGCAATACTCCCAAGTTCCTGCACCCCCCCCCCCCCCCCCCCCCTTGATTGAAGACTTGAGCCTGCTCTTCCTGATTTTTGTTTACACTTTCGAACCAGGTATTAATGTTTCTTGCTTTCGACCTAGTATTGTAAGCAACAGAACCCACTTTTTTCTTCTTTTTCCCCCTTGTAACAAACTGACCCCAGCAGTACTTAATGCATCATTAGGATTTAAAACCAAATTTGAACCATCAATAATTCCCCCCAAAACTGAAGCAGTAACCAAGTTAGTCTGCATAATGGGCCCCAAGCTAGCTGCTAATGGTGTAACCCTTCCCATCTCCATTAATTCTCCAGCACCCAATGCTTCCTTTTGTCCTTCCATAGATTTGCCAGTCCCATATGTGACAGAAACGGTAACCTGAATATGTCCAGATTCCGTTCGCTTCCTCCTCGGAATAGTACAACCTTTCCCGGAATTTTCTTCACCAAAAGTATCCGGGGCAATTAAAGCTTGTTTGAAAGTAATAGGAAAGGGCGGAGAATGTGTCTCTTCCATCAAAACCTCTTTGCTCAGACTTGGGAAGTCAATTAATCCCAAAGATTGCTCTCCCATTGCGTGCATGTTCTTCTCCATTACTTCCTTTTCACCAACCTGCTCTGAGGCACCTAATAAGTTTCTCACCTCCTTAAGAGCTTTCTCCAACCCAGTGCTGATCAAACTTGGCTAAGAGGTACCCACCTTAGCATTAACTTCACTAGAAAGTGGAGAATCAGAATTCCCCGAGTTAGAAGTCAAAGGATCCGAGCTTGATGAGACAAAGACTATTTGTGACATAGGTGGAACAATCGAGATGTCCACAGAACAAGCCATATATTTGAATTCCTTCTCCTCCAATAATATTCCAGCTTCCTTGAAAACCTTGAGGTACTCCAGAGAATGAATAAGAACAAAAGCTCCATCAATCGAGAACCCCGCTTCATTATCTGGGTGTGACCAAACAACCGATCCCAGATCAGCACAAGCTGCTTCAAAGGTCTCTTTACACCAGCCTAAGAAAGGAATCACATACAGAGCTACCCAAGTGAACTTCCCCCCAAGCTTGCAGAGCAGGACCTTGTCAACCAGAACAGTCATCCAACAATTCAACCACGCAACATTCTCTTTCAAAGCCTCCCTCTCCACCTCTTCATCCGGAAAATACAACAAGATCACTCGATTACCCAGGTTTTTGATTAACAATTCACTTTCTCTCTCTGCTTTGAATTCCTCCATTATATGTTCCACCGAGAGAGCTTTGTGTAATACTGCTAAATGACCCCTATCCAACCATTTTTTATGATCCTCTACTACTCTCCCTTTAGCTAGCACCTCTGTTTCATCCGGTTGTGAAAAAAACCCGATCTTTCTTCTTCCAGTTCTTCTTATCCAGGCCATATCCTTGAACTGGTCTCTTATCCCAAGAATTTGTGACAAATAGCTTGTGTCCTTTCAGAACATACCCATTGAAGATATCAATCCCTTTCTGCCTCTGTTCTGAGGTTTTGAAGGTAAGGAACCCAAACCACCTCCCTCGGGCATTTGGATTGATGGGCATCTCAACTTTGATGATATCCCCACACTCTTGAAAGAGATTTTGAAGCCAAGCTTTCGAAGTGAGAGGAGGCAGATTATGTACAAATAATTTAAACGTCTCCAGGGTACGACCTTCCTGATCCATCTGCAGCGCGTCAAAACGGTTTTGAGTCGAGATAACCACATATTTTAATCGTGTTTCCCTCCCTGTAGCACCCTCTCCAGCCAACCTATTGAACTCAAACCCTGGAGGCGGGTCATTCGTTGAAGAAGAAGCCATGTGAGAAATGGAGCAACCCAGAGGAACAAGGTGGTCCGATGATCTGGTCGATCACCCAAGACACTACACCCAGTACACAGATGAAGAACACGAAGAACACCACGAAGAAGCAAGAAAAGCACTGTTGAAGCTTCAAACGGTTACTGTAGCTCTAGAGAGAAACTTGAAAACCTTCTTAATATACCGTTAATTAGTTTTGATAAATTAAGTTACCATTTTGGTTTGTAACTATATATAATAAAGATAATTAGGTGATTAGTCAGATGTTTTTTTATAAAAAATAGATTATTTGGTTATAATCGTTGAATATAGACAATTAATTATCGGTTCCGATAATATCCGTTCCGAGATCAATCGCTTCCCTTAAACCATTCATCACCTTCCGAGGTCTAGATGGGATCGTCAGAGGACTTCATCTGGATGTCCGAGAGAGCTCTCTGCTTCTCAAGTACCGCATGATTCCACACATCCGTAGCCGAAGGCGCATCTTTGATAGCACGTTCTCGACTCAAAGAACATGTTACAAGCATGGAGTAGTAAAAAACGGTAGAACCACTCGCAGAAAATTTCTTAGTAACCTGACTCCTACAAGTCGAGGGCTTAAAAAGGGCAGTCCTTCATGGGATGCCCTAGCCCCCTTCAGGCAAGGTCGATAGTAAAAACAATACCCACACCCACCAGTTGAGGATTACACACATCAACTATAGAACCCTCTTGAGTACCAGAGAGACTGAAAGTCTCTGGAACCATTGAACGTGATTCAACAACTATGACCTCAGTTGAAAACGCACCTGACTGAGAATCCGACACTATATTAACAATTCATGCACTAGGACCAATAGTTGGCCCAACGCCCATATTGAATTGGTCTGCAGTAGTAACAAAAACATGCCCACCCTCAATAGGCTCGAGAGATTTATGGGCCAAGACATGATCCACAAGCTCAGGGCCAGCTTGAACGAACCGATGATCGCGTACCTGAGCTGAAATCACAACTGAAGGCCGCTCTGCCCCCATGTTTTTCACCTCCGATCTCTGTAACGCGACGAGTTTGGAATTCAAACCAGCCCCCGCCTGAATCGAAGACCCATGAATCACGGGATCTCGTACCGAACCGAATGCGTGATGAATGCAACACCGTGCTAGGAAGTTGAAACACCACTGTACTCTATCTCCAAAGAGTATTGGAATAACACTTGACAGTGATTCCGCTCGATCCGAACCGAGAAATCAAACATCACAGAGACCTTTAAGTCCCTCGTACCCAAGCTTTCCACCCCAACTTTCAAATGGTGATCAACATGTTCAGAGCTAATTGTCACGATCCGAGAAGTCACCTATCTTTTTTCTCGTTCATGACACTTCGTCCACGACTTTTTCGTCCGTACACTCGCCTCTAAGACCATTTAGGACTCTTGCACATCTAGAGAATCCACACCCAAGACGGATCTCCCGTCAAAGTCTTCTCCAACAGACAGTGTCTACGAATCCTAAGGCCCACGCCCATCTTGTACAGTCCGTACAACGCTGCCCTCACAAAGCTTTCAACCCTTGGAAGATTTCTTATTCGTGAAAAGGAAAAAATTCCTCTCGCACCAACACCTTAGTGTGTCTGACCCCTCCTAATCCGGCCCAGGACTGAGTCAAGACCTCCTTGGGCAAAGCAAGTCCCAAGACCTTGCGACCTGCCACTTTTGTTAACCTTTCAGAACCACGTATTCCCTCTCGGTCTCCAGCATGCGCGTGTGTCCATAAGGCCCGTCAAGGTATGGCCCGTGGTCGAGGAGCTCAAGGCCCTGACCGAGCCAACACACGTGCCAGGCCCGGTCTTGTCCAACTACAAGCCCAGCCAGCGAAGGCCCTTCGCACGCGAGCCCTTCCTCGCGTTTCCTCTCGGCCAATTGTCCAACCGCACCCTAGCTTTCCTATTACAACTAGGATAGTCCTCCAAGGTCAACGTAAAACCGAGTTTCCAATTGGGAATAGGAAACCCTCCTCCATTCAAGGCATCCATGTCTATTCCTTTCCAAATTGGATTCCAAGTAATCGAATCATCAAGGGAAGACGAATTTGGATCATCCCTTGGTCCAAACGAAGACCAACTAAGATTAAGAACTCTAATCCTCTTGCATGTATGAACCCTACCCTAATTTGGCTAGGATTCACACCCCTTAATATATAGATAGCCACTATATTTTATTGGTTACCTTCCATATTCCATTAACACTATCCTCAACAGTTGCATCTGTTCCGCATTGAGTGCATCCTTTGTAAAGTGATTTTATTGAATTAATAAAGAGAACTTTACATAAACTTGCTTCACTTTTTTTCTCTTAATGTTTCTTGTTGCTTTGTCGATGCTTCTTAGGATCCATTGGAGATAAATCTCCGTCCCAAGGCCGCAATATCCGATATGGAAAGGATCTCCCATCTCTGAGCGTAGCAAGTGGTATCAAATCCTGGTTCGCCATTAGGTACTGTCCGAGGTTAAGGACGTTACCGTAGCCTAGTCACCTGGCAACCAAGCAAGACATTCCGCCAAAGCTTCATGGTCCGAGACGAAGAGCAACGAAGTTGTTGGCCGAGAAAAGGCTTATTTCTTGTAGAATACAATACCAGTGCAACAACTCCATGGGAGAAATGAGACGTAGCAGGAGTGATTGGTCTTGTCGTTGATTCAACACTATAGTCATCATTCGTCATTGTGCACACCAAATTGGTGACGCACCTAACCAATCCATACTTCAAGGTTAGCTTTTATTCAAGAGACATTTCTTATTTGGAAAAGACTAACCATGTCCTTAGTGCGTTTGAGGCTGTAAGAACCGCCCCCCGGTCGACACCAGTCGAACAGGTGAAATTTGGGAAAAGTTGACTTTCCATCAGAAAAGTCAACCGATGACTCCGGGAGTCATTCGGGGCCTTTCCAGGACCCAAAAAGCTTAGCCGTCATTACGGTTAGCTTAGTTGGGTCATTTCCTCTCAAATGAGTACTTTTGCGAAAAAGTCAAATTTGGGTCAAATGGGGTCAAATTAGGGGCTTTATCGGATTAATTTAAATAGGCTGAAATAATTAGGGGTAGAGGTGGACCCCACGTGGACACCTGTCGATGAGTCTTGGAGAAGAAGAAAAGGGTGAGAAATGACCTAGTTGACCTCACTTTAGGCTTAAGGGGGGAAAAGGACAAAAAAGGCAAAGTAGACAATTCTAATTTAGGTTAAAGGCCACCTAGGAGCAATTTTCAGCTCATTTCTCTACCTTGGCCGAAATTCACATGGAAAAGAGAGAGAGAGGAGCTCCCATTGGCGAAGAGAGGAAGAAGGGAAGAAAAGAGAGGTCTTTCCTTGATTTGTCCACCAAAAAGCTTAATTCTTCTACATTCCTCATCCTTTCTTCATTTCTCAAGGTAAACTCTCAATCAAATCTCATTTCGATGAACTTTGGGTTGTGGGTTTGGTAGAAATTGCATGAACTAGGCTTGGGTTTATGGGTTTGAGGTTTGTTATGATTAAATGGTTGACTTGTGGAGAAAAGTGGAGGATTATGTTGGAGATTGGTTGGGTTTTTTGTTGATTTGATGAAACCCAATCTTGGGTCTTGAAGTTTTGAGGTTATTGAGGTGGATTTTGAGGTTTTGGAGGTTAACAATGGAGTTTTGAGGGTTTGGACTCGTGAAGAAGAAGCTGGAGGAAGAAGAAGGAGGGGTCTGTTCGGACCCGTCACGGATCCGTGACAGGGACCGTGACGGAGCACGTCACAGCTCCATGACGGAGACCGTGACGGCACACATCACAGTTTTGTGACGTGAACCATGATGGTACACGTCACGGTTCCGTGACCTAAACCGTGACGGTACACGTCACGGTTCTATGACCCAAACCATGACGGAGCCCGTCAAGGCTCCGTGACCCAGTCCGTGATGGATCAGAAATGGACTTTCCAAGTCCATTTTGACTGTTTTTCGGGCAATTAGGAAGGTTATCTATAACCGAACGTATTGGGGGTTAAATTGGGTGTTAACTCTTTAAACTACCTTTGAATTATTATTGATTCTCGTATTACTTTGTGATCTTAGACGTTGTTCCCATCACGGCGGGGGAGGCTACTAGGCGACTCGTGGTTGCTCGTGTTGGATAGCGGTTGAGGTAGGGAAAAGTAGCGAATACCGGTTTAATTACGGAAAGTTACTAGAATTGCATATCGGACGTTAACAAGCGGTAAAGTTTTAGAATGGCATATAGGATGTGAATAACTAGTGTATTCGTATTTAAAGTATGGAACCACTTGCGGGCCATGTCGTGCGCGTAGGTGTGGAAAATTGTCGTGCTGTAGAATCGTATGTGGGCCAGGTCGTGCCCGTAGGATTGGGTGTTGATTGCGCTTAGTTGTGACTAGTAACTTGTAATTGTGGTACGTGGCATGTTCCGTCGGTAAATTAAAGATCATGATATGCTACGAGAATGTGGTGAATGTTAGCGTGAATTATTGCCTTGTGATATGATCGGGTGAGTGATAGACCGATGATGTGTGTTCCGGTATATTATGTTCGGTATGATATGTTTGGTATGACGTGTGCCTGATGATGAGTGTTCTGGGGTGATGTCCGGTATAGGTTATCTAGGCCGAGGATGGTGTTCCGGTACGATATCTATACCGTAGAGGATTCCGGTATAGGTTATCTAGGCCGAGGATGGTGTTCCTGTATGATATCTATAGCGTAGAGGATTCCGGTGTATGGTACCTAGGCGGATGTCGAGTTCGGTACGGTATGTGTGGTGTGATTTGTACCCCATGCTACGGGAAGATATCCGACCGACGGAGGATTTCAGTCCGGTATGTTTCATATGAGTTGTACCCCTATGCTGTGTGTTCCAGGATGATATCTAGGCCGATGTCGAGTTTGGTACGATATGAGGTGTGCCCCGATGCTGTGTGTTCCGGGATGATATCTAGGCCGATGTCGAGTTTGGTACGATATGAGTTGTTCCCCGATGTTGTGTGTTTCGGGATGATATTTACGCCGATGTCGAGTTCAGTACGATATACTTGGTGTGGGTGTGGTTGTTAATAATGTTACTTTATGTGTTGATCTGTTTTGATTTGTGGATTGCTCCCGATTGGGGTCAAGCGTTGTCTTTGGGTTACTTGTTTAAATGTTCTTTGCTATTGCCTTACTAGTATGCCATAATCGGACGGGTATCCGTGGTTGTGAGAAATTGCTCACTCCCTTTACTACTTTTTTCTACTGAGCGAAAGCTCACCTCCTTCATTACTGTTTTTACAGGTTTTGAGCGTGATTTGGTTTAGAGGACGGCTCGGAGCTCTGGAGCTTATCGAGAGTCCGGGTGTTATTTACTTAGTAGAGACGTACTCCCTTTCTTTGTATTAAACTTCGTTTTATTTTGAATTTCGAGCGTTTAACTCGTGTTACCAGAATTGTTGGTTTGGAACTAGTTTTGGAGATTTATTTCGTTTAAACTTGCATTTATTATTATTATTTTGGTTCACGTCTCGAGTCCGATCAAAATCGGATTTGGGGCGTGACAGAGGCACCCCATGATCAACAAAAAGGTTCTCTCTTACGACTTGCAAGGAGGCATTCGAACCATCATTCTTGGCAAGGAGACAATGTCTTCCATCGTTGGAAGACCTGTCATCATCCGTTCCCGCAACCATATGGAGTTGTGACTCCGCTGCGAGGATGCTTGCGGATTGGGTGGGAGAGTTTGTCACGGTCCGAGAAGTCACCTATCTTTTTTCTCGTTCATGACAATTCGTCCGTGCACTCACGTCCAAGACAATTTAGGACACTTGCACATCCGGAGAATCCACACCCAAGATCGATCTCCCTTCAGAGTCTTCTCCAACGTTCCGCGTTTATAAAACTAGAAGAAAATGTGCCGAAAAGAAATTGGAATCTTCAACCGTGTGCACCTTTACCACACCCCAAATTTCATTTTGGTTTCAAGCATACTTCTACCCACTAATACTTCTAAGTTAGGTTTCTTAGCATTTAATATATCTCGTACAACTTCAAGATCTTATCGTAGAGTTGATTATCCGATTCACTACTGGTGTATAATCATTAACACTACGAAAAATAACTATCAGGTTTTTTTAACCTTACCATTTCTTTTAGTGAAAATTTTAATATAATACCCTGGCAAACATTTATTTTCAATATTATACCCGAGACTGTTTTTTTGTAATATAATACCCTGACAAACATTTATTTGCAATATAATAACCGAGACTGTTTTTTTTGCAATATAATACCCTAGAAAATATTTATTTTCAGTTTAATACCTAACTGTTACTTTGTTGTTATTTTTCCATCCAACGAGTGTAAAAAGACACAAATACTCCTCATTAAAAATCAAATTTTCAACAGCATGCCATTGGTTCTTCAAACCATACAATTTGCAAAATATCAAAATTATCCTTCATATATCTTCAAGTTTTCAAAATCTTCCATCAAAATCATTTTTTTTTCAAAATAGTTTTTATTTAGAAAAAAATAAATTTTTATTTTTAAAAATCATTTATTATTTTTTTAAATCATATTTTATTTAAAAAAATCAGTGTTTATTTAAAAGCAGTTTTTTTGTATAAAAAAATAAGATTTATATATAATATATAAAAGAGATAAGGATCACACGAAACAAAGGAAAAAAATTAGAAAAGGAAGAATTAGGGTTTTAAGAAATCAAAGGGTAGTTTACTATTTTCTAAGGATATTATTGGTATTTAGGAAAATTGAGGGTCATGTGCTTCACACATGACCACTTTCCATCCAAAATTGGATGGAAAAGTAATGGTTAGGTACTAAACTAAAACTAAATGTTTGTCAAGGTATTATATTGCAAAAAAAAAACAGTCTCGGGTATTATATTGAAAATAAATGTCTGCTAGGATATTATATTGCAAAAAAATGTTCCATGTATTATATTGCAAATAAATGTTTGCCAGGGTGTTATATTGAAAATTTCCCTTTCTTCTCTCTTTTAGACTAGAGGTCCTCTAATTTTTTCACTACTTTAGTGGAACTCTCAGACCCTTGTTGTACTCTCGTTGAATGGTCGGCCCAAATCTACCATTACTCTTATTGTTTATTTTCTAGGAGTCTCGCAAGTGATTCAATAAACAAGAAATAAACCACATGTTTGCATCTCTGGTGAATTGCGAAGTATGTGTACCCTTTGGGCTTCTTGTGATGGACATGGTTTTTTTTACATCGTGAGGTATGGCCTACAATGGTAAAATGCGAGGACGTGTGGATGGAATTGTTATGAGGCTGTAATTTAGGCACTTGAGTCTTTGTTGTTGAGCCCACGATGCAATGAGATACACCTTAATTTTTTTTTTCACGGGGAGGAAAATTGTTTAAGCTCAGTAGTCGATTGAACTCGCCCTCATACCCACACATTTTTTCCGACCTGATTGTGAGAGTGGGTGAAGGAGGATGAAGAAATTGGGAGATAATGAAAAGGTGTCTTCAGAGAACAAGGGGTGGGGGATATTTATTATTTCACCCCAGACTGTTACTTTTGTCCCGGAATGGCCGATAAGGTGAGTGGCGCTCGACGCCAGCATCATTTGAACCTTCCGAGTTCGAAGGCTATGTTCGCATTGCATGCTTGGCTTCCTAAGTCGCAAGCTAATGCCCAACCTCCGAGTTTAACAAGTTTGACGCCAACGATAGAAAGTCGTGATTCTCTTTGTGTGATACACATGATATCCAATTTTGATGTCGATGTTGTGAGAACGAAACCCATTGTTGATTCTCTAATTTTTAAACTATAAGGAATTAGAATTATTGTTGTGTTGTTGTATTCTATTACAATTGTACCATATATAAGCTACAAAATGTCTGAATTAAAAGTAAAATTATAGATATGGTTGAAATCGTCATTAATTTAGCTTTTAAATCCTATTTGATGTTGGTAGATCCCTAATGGATTCCATAGATTCTTAATTTCCATTCTAAAATAGATTTTACATGAAACATACTCATTATATATATAGTAATTTTAAATAAAAGAGTTCACGTCATCATAAAATAATAATTGTTACCCAAAACCCTAGTCGCACCTACAATAACTCCCTCACCCCTTTCTCTTCTTCTCACCAACGACATCATTGGCTCCGCCCAGAGACTTCGTCGATGGTGTCTTCTGTTACCCACCTTCTTCTCCCATTCTTTTGTTACACTTCGCAGCCTTCCTCCTCTTCCTACAGTCCTTCATTTCTTCTCCTTTCCCGACCTTTAGCAACCTTCATCTTTCTTTCTCTGGCGGCCTCGTGGAGGTGGCGTCCCTCTCAGCATGTTAGCATGCGTTCCAGTCGGTTCCAGGTCTGTTCCTCCCTCATGTCCTCTATTACACTCTACTTCGACTTTTTGCTTTTGGTGCTGACCGACGAACAAAAAATGGTTTTGGGGGATTTGGTTTCAAATATGGTTGAGCTCGGGTTCTAGGGTTTGGGCTTGCCTATATGGTGACTGTTCTAGCCCGAGCTCGAACTTCTAGGGGTGATCAGTTCTTCGTTCTTAGATCTGAACCTCCCCGATTGAGTGTTTTCCGGCGAACATGTTTGTCAGAGAATGTGGGTGTGGTGTTGGGCCTTTGCTCACTATGATGGCGGAGCTCGAGTACCTCGTCGGAGCTCTAATCCAACCTTGGTGGCAGGACATTCATACTTGGTTGTACCGTTCGACATTGTTATTGTTGCTCAGAAGTATTTGGTGGCAACGGGGTTTTGGTGGTGCCTCTTCTTGGTGTTGGTCCTTTCAGCATCTGGACATGGTCTTCTCCTTATACTTGTTTCTGGTGACCGTTTATAAATATGACGTGGGACTACTTTCTCGGCTTTCTTGGTTCTGATTGTAGCGGTTCTAGTCCAGTCGCAAATGATGTGTTCGCGCTTTTACTCTTGTCACTCTAATTCTGGGTTGATTCTGGTGATTCATTTTGGTCTTGCGTGAGACGCGTTTCTCGATCTCTCTGGTCATAGATCGTAGAGGATCTTCTCGAGCATTGCCTTGTTGATTTCTATGTGTTGGCCCCAACTACGTGGTGCTTTTTCCGGTGCTGCTCCTTTTCAAGTGAGGTTACTTGTTCTCCTTTTCCTTTGTTTCTGTGTTGTTGTTCCCCACACTGTCCTTTATTGTCTCTACCTGGTTCTCATCGGTTTCCTTCCTCTTTGGGGTAAGGGCTCGCCAATTTTAGATGTTGGCCATCGACGAGTAGTTAAGGCAATTGTTCTTATTGGTTGAGTACCTTCATATTCGATTCAGGGTATAGTGTGTTCTGGTGGATTTTGTCCTCTAGAATTGTCTTCTTCATTTGCAGTGTTGGTTGTCGACTTGTTAGTGATAGTCTACTCTCTATGTGAGAGCTTGATAGTGCTGATGAGATAGAGTGTTCTACATACTCAGGTAGTGGAATATGGTGTAATAAGTATTTCTTGGACTTCATGGTTGCAAAATCTGGGTTTTATACCTTTTTTTTAACTTCATGGTTGAAAAATCTGGGTTTTTAGACCTCTTTTCTGTTTACTTGTTTCGTGCTTCATGGTTGTAAAATCTAATTATTAGTCTGTTCATTGAGGTTCCTTACATAAGAATTCTCTCTCTTTGTATTCATTGCACCATTGTTGGGTTGCTGAGATTCTTGACATAGGAATGCTCTATCTTGTAGTTGTCTGTTTATGGTTGTATTGGTGTTTGTTTCGTGGATGAGTGTCACGCCTCAAATCCGGTTTTGACCAGACTCGAGACGTGAATTAAAAGATAAATGATAAAAGCAGTTTAATAATGAAAAGGGTTTCAGATAGCAGTTTAAAAGCTCCAAAAATAACGCGAGTCAACAGCTCGTCAACAACAAAAAGGTAACTCAGTTTAGAAACAATAAAAGTTGTACGTCTCAAAACACTAGCCAAGACCCTCGTCAGCTCCCAAACTCCGAGAATCCTGCTAATACTGATCCCGCTCAACACCTGAAAGGCAACAAGGTAAGGGGGTGAGCTTTCGCTCAGTAGAAAAAGTAGTTAAGGTTATGAACATCAGTTCACTACCATGAGGAACCGTCCAATTAGGGCACACTAGCAAAGCATGACTACCAACAACCCCCACGAGAAAAGTACCAACCATCAAACACTCTCGCAAGACCATAATAACACATGAAACCACGCACAAAGCCAATCAACACACAACGAACACACAGCAGAACACCACATAACTTAGTACAACCGTTCCCAACATCACCGGCTATCACAGCCCGTCCCATTTATATCGTACCGGAACACGAAGCATCGGTCCCGACATCTTCCCGTCACCGAGACTCAAGGTAGCATACCTGACCGGCAATACATTCAGTCGGATGTCTTTCCGTCACGGAGACTAGGGGCCTCACGCATAACGGACCGGCACATACCTCGGTCGTACGCCTTCCCGGACCACATAGCATCAGAGTAATGGTTACACCATCCTCGTCCTCGATACTCTACACCGGCATACTCTCTCAGTGTAGGTATCGCACCGGACACACCTCTTCTTGGAACACACAGCAAGAGAATAACACGTAGCACAAAGCCATAGTCCGACCACGGTATACCAACCGAGTCGACTCACCATAACACACAAATCGGTCTATCACTCACCCGATCATGTCACAGTCAAAGATTCACATCATATCAAACACGGCACACTTGCCCACACATTGTCGCAACATGCTACACCGAGTATATTTTATTATGACTCTCAATCAACGGCTACATCAAGCATCATGCATCTCAGTCAACACGCAACCCTAAGGCTCGACATGGCCGTTCTACCAGCACGACAATTTCCCAAGAATTGAAGCGATTAAACTAGTGAAATACATCCTACATGCAAACTAAGGCTCGTCCGATTGTTATGTAATTGATAGTGGCTATTCTAGTGAATCACATCCTATATGCGAACTAAGACCTTTACGGTTATTATTATTCTTATACATGCATACTAGTAACTTTCCGTAATTAAACCGGTATTCGCTACTTTCCCTACCTCAAAATAAACAACGATCAACTCCTAGCTGCTGACGTCCTGGCTCGCTTCCTCCTCCACTTCACGATGTCCTCGGGTCTCCTCCTCCGTCGATCTCGGGTACGAAGTCTTGGATCACAAAACAAGTACTCGAATTAATACTAATTCAGTTGCAAAGAGAACGAGGAACAACTAAATTAAGCCCGAAAGTCCAACATAGGCTAAGACGGGAAATGGGCCGGAAAGAGGCCCAATCCGAGTCTATCACGGTTTGGGTCACGGATCCGTGGGCTAAACCGTCACGGTTCTCCTCACGGAACCGTGGCAGACGCCATCACGGACTCCCTCACGGAGCCGTGACGTCTCCCGTCACGGTGCCCCTCACGGATCCGTGACGGTCTGGTACTGTTCATCGTCTTCTTCCTTCCAGCCTCAGGTTTACACGAAAATAACTCCATAACTCCATTTTTGACATTCCAAAACCTCCAAAACAGCTCCCAAATCGCCAATAATCCAAAACCCACCATGAGTATTCATCAAAACTCCAAAAATACGAATTAGAACCATCATCTAACATTAATTTCCTCCAAAACTTCATCATCCAACCCCAAAACTCAAACTCAACCATTGCTCATCAATTTTCTCCAAAAACCCATGAACCAAAAACCATAAAAACGAAAAGGGATTAGAAGCTCACCTTGGAAATGGTGAATAGAAGAAGAAAATGGAAGAATCAAGCCCCTTTGGTGAAGAAATGGCCCAAAAATCCCTCTTTTCTCACCTTTCTTCTTCTTCAAGCTTCAAGCTTCACTCTCTCTCTCCACCCTCTCTCCAATTTCGGCTAACTTGGAAAATGTGCTGAAATGTGCACCAAATGGAGCTTTAAACCTAAAGGGGATAATGCCCAAAATACCCATTTGTTTTATCTCTTCCCAAAAACAACTAATGATGGTATAAGGGTCAAAACACACCCAATTCTTCCCTTCCAAGCAAGCATGGTACATGTCCATGTGGGGACCACTCCAAGCTTAAATAAATTCCAGCACAAATATTTTATCGGATTTAGTTCAAAATCAGACCACGTTTGCTTGATAAAAGCCCCGGGTTGACTTTTCCCAATATTACACTCAACGGAAAGGAAACGGCCCAACTAAGCTAACCGTGATGACGGCTAAGCTTTTTGGGCCTCGGAAAGGTCCCGAATGACTCCCGGAGTCATCGGTTGACTTTTCCGGCAAAAAGTCAACTCTCGCCGAAAACCTCCGGTTCGACCTGGATCGACCGGGGGCGGTTATTACAATGAGACTGCTCAGAACACGTGATATTATTGTTGGACCGAAACTAGTTCGATGTTTAGAGTTTTCAGGTTTTCCCTCTTCAACTTTAGTGTCTTTCTTTTTTATTCACCAAACAGATTGTACTTCTATAATACTGTTTTGTTGATCTAAAAAAAATTATTCATTCACACTCCATTAATGATTGGTACTAAATATAACTAACTTTGGATGTCAAGTTCACATGTGTTTGTTTGATGTGATATTCACATTTGTACTATTAATAGACCATGGCCTAACCTTGGATTTTTGGGAAGTATATGCTACGACTTTGCATCTTTAGTACATATTGTATGAACGTCAAACCAACCTCGTGGTTTGGAAAATACCCTCTAAGGATTTGGATTATATTCCTTGTAAACGTGTCAGTACCATTGATCTTGTTGCGAGTGTTGGAGGGAGGAGAATGCACGATGGAAAAGCTCTCATATCAACTTTTGTGACGTGATTTTAAACTAAATAACTTCACACTGTTCATTAGGTGAAAAACGTTTCAAAGTAAGTGTTTCCCTTTTAGAAAGTTTATCATGTATAATTAATCTTCACTATCATTTGTTGGAACAATTGATAATCAACCAAAAAATGTGAATTTCTTTTAATATTATCCTTAAAAATTCTTATAATATATGTATAAAACGGAACATGCAACTTAATTTTGAACAAGACCCTTTCGTACTTTATTTTTTCTGGTCTCATCACATGACATGAATCAACAATATTTGATGCGAAGAACTCAATTCGACATTTTTAACTATCACATTCCGATTGAGAAATTAAATTTAGCGTTCAAAAACTATTTTCATGACAAGAATTCGGTTATCGGGATGGTTTTTTATTCTTCAAATATGGTCCCAAGAATCAACATCTTGTGGAGCTCTTGGAAAGTAGATCACAGAATTATTCAATTGGATTAGATTGGTAGCATTGAAATGAGTTGGTTCCACATGTTTATGTAAGTGTTCTGAGCTGGATCAGTATATAAGTTCTTGACATCATATTCGGATAAAACTCTTGTTCTTGGAAGAATAATAGGTAGCTCCTTCATTATGTTCCATCAATTCTCCCGAACAAGTAAAAAAATCAATTAATATGTAAATGCAATAATAAAAACGACAAGCTAAAATAAGAAGTGCTGCCAGGGTTTTTTTTTTTGAAGAAGCAAATTTTTATTGATACTCTTTAGAATCTGAGATGGATTCAAGAGAGAGGAGGCATATACCTCCTAATTACAACAATCACCAAACAAGGGGATCAAACATTACACTTGATCCAACCAAAAACCAACAATAGGTTATGCAGCAAGGATAATAATAGAACCTAAGAAGAGTCTAAGCATTCTAAAACCTGCCCTGCCTATCACCCAAAATCCTACCAAAAACCAACAATAAGTTATGCAGCAGAGATAAAATTAGAACCTAAGAAGAGTCTAAGGATTCTAATACCAGCCCTGCCTATCACCCAAACAACAAGAACAAAATACAGTAAGAAGAAATTGCAGAGCTGAGATGAACCAAGGTAGCCTTTGAGGGTTATCTGCAAGTCTTGTGTGCAGATAAAAATCAGTAAACAACCCATCCAATGCACCTCCTTGAGTGAAATGCCCAACTGTATCAGAGTCCAAGGATTGGAACCAAAACCAAGAAGTCCCCACAGGTAACAAATACCAACCAAGCAAAGTAGTTAACAACAAAAGGCCAGTTGCAACAGGATTGCAATGGAAAAAAACACTCAACCTAAAGGGTACTACCCACAAACAGACAAACAATAAGACCCTAGAAGAGTGAGAACCTCTTAACTACCCACACTCAGAGAACAACAAAGGAGAAGAGAGAAAGAAACCCCAACAATCTCACAGCTCACCCACTCAAAGACAAACCCAAACCACCCTCCACCACCCTAAAAAAACCCCCCAAAACAACCAACCAGGACTTCCAGTCTCCTCTAAGCAAATTAGCTACTGAGAGGGGTGTTTGATCCTCTGGCAGCTAGAAGGCTTAAGTAACCATTGATTGAAGGAGAAGCCATAGTACTTGTTGAAGTGAGACCATTCAATGGTAGAAGAGGAGTGTTGTATAGCTAGTAATACCTCAGCTGTAGTGATATATTGGTCCTGAAATACCATTTTATTCCTTGCCAGCCAAGTTTCCCAAAGAGTGATTGCAAAGATGTTTCCCAGGCCTTATTAGTTCTCAACAGAGAATTCCAAGAACAGAGAATTTGTGGTACCTTAGCTTGGAAGCAACCTTGTATATTCCACCATTTCAATACTGCCCCCCAGATTTTCCATGATCTCTTGCAAGTAGATATGAGATGTTGTAAGTCCTCAAAGATACTAGGGCAGAAAGGGCAAAAGGAATCTAGTAATGAGATAGGAATGCCTCTGGCTTCAAGGAACATTTTGGTAGGAATAACATTCATGCAGCAATTTTAGGAGGAATAGATGGTTTCCATAAGAGTGTACTCCACAGTTTATTCTCAGCAACTGGAGACAGGTGTGTATACATAGCCTTGACAGTGAAGCCTTTTTGATTGATTTTCCAGGACAATTTTTCATTGTGAGAGGAGTTAGTCTCTTGCTTGTTCAGCAAGTCACCCAGATCAGCCAATTCATCCCATTCCCAACCTCTTAATTTTCTTCTGAAATGTAAATACCAATCTCCATCAAACCAGAAGAAGTGTACCTTTTGATTATGTTGAGAGTTTATCATGAACAGTCTTGGGAACTTCTGTTTAAGAGGGATATCTGCCAGCCAAGAGTCAGACCAAAAGTCAATCCTGGTACCATTACCCAATGACCAATCCAAACCAGAACTGCCAAAAGCAGTACTAAACCTCTCCTCATTCAAGATACTGCTAAATTGATTGAAAAAGGTCTGATCTTCAGAGATGGAAATGGCTGTGAGATCCCAGTCAGCCATATCCCAACCCAGTTTATCACAAACAACTCTCTTCCACAGAGAATCCAGCTCAAATGCAAATCTCCACCACCACTTAGCCAAGAGTGCTGCATTCATCAGTTTGAGCCTTCTTACTCCTAACCCTCCTTGTTCTTTAGGTCTGCAGATCAAGTCCCAATTAAGTCTATGAAGTGCTTTCCTGGTTACCTTCTCATTCCATAGAAATCTTCTCATCCATTTTTCCATCTCAGTAATGACTCCCACTGGAACTTTAAAGAGAGAAAGATGATATAGTGGGATGGCACTGAGGGTTGATTTGATGAGGGTTATCCTCCCACCAAAAGATAGAAAGTTTGATTGCCCTAGAGTGAGTTTGCTTTTGAATTTGTTGATGATGGGTTTCCAGGTTTGTAGCCTCTTGGGATTGGCCCCAAGTTGGAACCCCAGATAATCAAGAGGAAAGGAGGTCATTTCACACCCCAAAATCTCAGCCACAGCTTCATCATCCATAGTCCAGGCATTTAACAGCACTGCCTTTGATTTTGCAAAGTTGACTTTCAGTCCAGTAGCACTTTGAAAAGAAAGGAGAGTGTTTGAGGTTGATAAGATCATTCTTGCCAGCTTGAATACAAAGCAAGGTATCATCTGCAAATTGCAGATGTGTGATGAAGGGCCCTTTTTTCCCAGCTGCAATCCCATTAAACATTCCAAGGCTTTGTCCTTGCTGTAGGAGTTGGTGTAATCCTTCTGCCACCAGTGTAATTAACAAGGGAGAGAGAGAGCATCCTTGTCTTAGACCCCTAGTGATTGAGAAGTCTTCAGCAGGAGAACCATTAATGAGTACTGAAATCCAAGCCCTGATACAACTATTAATCCAAAGAAGCCATCTCTTCCCAAAACCCATGAATTGAAGCAGCTTAGAGAGGTACTCCCAGTCAACATGATCATAAGCTTTTTCAAAATCAACTTTGAAGAAAATAACCTCCTCCTTTGATTTTTTGACAGAGTCCACCAGTTCAGAGGCTATAAGTATGCCATCTAAAATTTGTCTACCAGCAATGAAACATGATTGTGTATCACTCACCAATCCTTCCATCAGAGGTTTAAGTCTTGCTGCCAATGTCTTTGAAATAATTTTATAGGTTGCACCCACCAAACTGATGGGTCTGAAGTTGTTGAATTCTAGTGGTGAGGGCATCTTTGGGATCAAAGTTATGAATGAGGAGTTGATGCGTTTACCCAAGGAGCCAAATAGGTAAAAGTGATTACAAAAAGCCATGATATCATTCTTGAGGAGAGGCCAACCCTTTTGAAAAAAGACCATTGAATATCCATCTGGACCAGGAGATTTGGACCCATCACAGTCCATGATTGCTGCTTTGATCTCCTCAACAGAGAATTCTCTTTCAAGTTCCCTAGATTGCTGATCACTAATTTTGTTGAAAGGCAAGCCAGAGAGGTCAATAAGAGAAGAGGGGCCCTTTTGGAATCTTCTTCTGAAGTGCCTTGTAGCACAAGCTTTGAGTTCATCAGGTGTATCAAACAGTAAATCATCTTCTATTATGCAAGAGATCTTGTTCCTCTTCTGTCTCAGGTTGGCTAAGATATGGAAGAACTTAGAACATCTATCTCCTTCCAGTGTGACTTTAATTTTTAACTTTTGCCTCCAAAACTTTGCTTGAGCCTTAAGTTTCTTAATGAGTATTGCAGTTGATAGGGCTCTGTGACTTAGTTCCAAAGGTGTCAATGGTCTAGACTCCAGTAACTGATCCAAAGATTGTAGGGATTCAGTGAGTTCTACCACTTCCTTGTCCAGATTTCCAAAAGTGTTCTTCCTCCAGGTGATAAGAAAAGTTTTCAAAGTCTTCAGCTTAAACCATAGAATGTATTGTGGATCTCCTGTGACACTGATTGATTTCCAAAAAATTGAGATATCTTTCCAAAAGCTTTTATGGTCCATCCAGGCATTGCAGAACTTGAATGGTTTAGGACCCCAGTTTGTTGTTGGAACAGAGAGCAATAAGGGTTTGTGATCTGACAAACTCCTTGCCAGACACTTTTGAGTAATGTTTGGGAACTTGAGTAGTATTTCAGGACTGATCAAGATTCTATCAATCCTTGAAGCTTTGCTTGAGGTCCCAAACCATGTGAAGTAACCCCCTTCCAATGGTAAGTCTATTACTTGCATCTGAGCTATAAAAGTACAGAAATCAGAACTGATTGTATTGGTAGAGCAATTGCAGGATCGATCTGAAACTGGTAGAGTAGCATTGAAATCCCCAACACAAATGAAAGGCACATTGATACTGAGACACTCCTGTAGTATTTGTTGCCATAACCCCCTCCTCTCTGATCTTTTATTGTAAGCATAGATATTGATAATGCAGACCTTTAAATCCAATGCCAAGATAGTGCCAAACCAGAATAAGACCCTTTCCTTTTTTATCACCTTCTCCATCCTGAACTCCTTCTCATCCCAAGCAGTGAAAAGACCCCCAGCTAGGCCAATAGATGGAATAAAATCACATTCCCAAGAGGCAGATCCCCCACAAGATTTGATAAACATGTATGGTAGTTGTACCAACTTTGTTTCTTGTAACATCATAAAATTTATTCTTTCTTTTGTCAACAAATTGCAAATCATCCTCTGCTTCTGTGATGAGGATGCTCCTCTCACATTCCATGAGAGGAGTCTCATGATCCCTCAATTCAGGGTCCCTTGATTGGAGACTAACTCCTCCAATCCACAGTTCAGATCTCTATCCAACAACTCAGAATCCCCTTCTTCTTGTGCAGCTGTTCTCCCAAGCATTTCATCGTTTAAATTTTCGAACTGATAAGCTACCTCTAAATCAGTAGCAAAGGCCTTAAGACCTATGGCTTTGCAGTAGTCCCAAGTGCCCTTGCCATTGGCTTCAAATGCTTTATTTTTCCTGTCTGAGAATGGTTTGTGTGTAGGAGAAATGGATGAGACAGGAGAGGTAATGGCTTGTAATTTTCCAACTTTTGATCTAGTAGCATAGATGTAAGTGGTTGGATTTTTAGACTTCCTTCTATCTTTGCCACTTCTAAGCAACAATGCCGGGCTTTGAAAATTGCCAGAGTCATATTGGGCCAAACAGTGCAGATTTGAAGTTCCCTCCAAATTAGAAATTAAAGGAGGATCAAGTTGCTTAGTTGTAGGAGTTGGACTGTCAATGGAAAAGGTGTCTGGGACCATCCCATTCTCATTAATGAGTTGAGTTTCCAATGCAAGTGTTCCCATTCCCATGTCTGACCTAGCCACCCCCATCACTTCTGCCTGTAACTGAACATGAGAGATTAGTTGAGTTGTGACTGATTCTTCTCTTCTGATTGTAACAGTAGCCTCCTCCAAAACTTCAGTGTTAGTCTTTGCCTGAACTGGATCCTTAGCCAGAGTTTGCAGAGGAGAGGAACAAATGTTTGTTGGAGTTAATGTCGTGTCTCCCGAATGTGAGAAAGCCGTAGCCCTCACCAGGACCCTTGTTTCCTCAGTTGTAGGATGTTGCAATAATGGTAGAATCTCTTCTACAGCATTAAAACCAGTTGTTTCAGGCCTGAGGGTGTTGGCATTTTCTGAGGGAATGGTTGACTGATTTTGTTGCAATAAATGATCGATCTCCTTTGTTAAATCCAACTCAGGTGTAAAAACATGATCTGAATCAGCATTATTAAAGCCCTCATCAGTAGACTCTTCTTCAATAGATGCTTCTCTCAGTGAAGGGTGTATGATGACTGGTATGCTCAAATGATTTGCTTCCGACACCCAACCTTGTACCTCTTCATCACCAAGATTTATTTTTGTTTCTTCATTAATGCCCCTCAGATTTTTGGAGTGTAAGAGTATGAAGGCTTCCTGAAAATTCGCACTCTCCAATGAAAGAGGGTGTGTATAAATGTAAGTTCCTAAACCAGCAACACAAGCTTTATATGATTCCTCAGTCCAAGCCTGCATTGGTAAGCCTTTGATTGACACCCAATAGAATCGACCTCCAAGCATTGACAAAAGATGAGCCTTTGGCACCACTGTTAGCCATTGTTTCAACCAGCTTTCAGAGTCCTTAAGAATTTCCTTTTCAAATTTGGGATCTTTGCAGTTCATGAGTGCTACCCGATTGGCCAAAGGATAGAGTTTGATATCGTATACTCTTTCCATAGCCAACTCTCTCATTACAGCTTCACAAGATAAGTGTCTGTGTATTATAACCAAATGAGAACTGAGGCCCAATTTCTCAAGATCCTTACATATCCTTCCTTGTTGATTCGAGTCAAACTGTTGTTGTCCCTGGTGCTTAATAGGTCTCCACACCTTGTTCACCCTGATTTTCTTCTTGTGTAGCTCAGAACGATCCCAAGCTTTGGCAACAAAAACCTTGAAACCCGCACAGAAATACCCATCGAAATCTTGTATGGCCTTTGTAACCGCCTTTTCAGATTCAAATTGAATGAATGCAAACCAAGTACCTCTAGCATTGGGTTTGGTTGGTGTCTCGACTTTCAGAATTGTACCGCAGCTCCAGAACAAACCTTCCAACCAATTGGGGTCTGGTTTTGGTGGTAAGTTGTGAATTATTATCTTGTGGACTGCTTTTGTTGAGTCAATCTGATAAGCACCACTCCTTTCTCTATATTGTTGAGATCTTCCCGTATGTCTTTGTACCCCTCCCAAGTGGTATTCCAATTCGGCCTTTGAGGTAGAGGCGTGAACCAGCTTTCTTCCTCCATAACCTTCTGAAACAAGAGGAGTTGAGTCTGAACCAGAGTAGATTGGTCTGAAGTTCTTACCATAAAATTGCTTTTGTCCATCAATCCATTTGGTACGACCACCCGGAGAGTATTGTTGGGTATGATCAGAGTTTTCAAAAGGTGTCTTCCTTGCTCTGTTTCGCCGAGTTGTTGATTTGTTGCTTTTCACATTAAAACCAGGAGGTGGACCGATTGAAGAAGAGGCTTGTTGTCCAATATTGTCTCCTGCGATTGCTTTCTGGTTTCCAGAAATAGCTTTTGACAGTGGCGAGCCAGCCCCACTTAATTCCTCTACAGTTAGCATGATGTGTAAAAACCGGTAAGCGGTGGTCCGGTGAGCTGTGTTAGTCACCCTGAACACTACACCGCTAGTGATGATTCTCTACGCCACAATGATTCAGCTTGCAAAGTAGTTGATTGTCGAAGAAAGATGAAGAACAGAGATGAACATGAAGATCATTGCTGTCAATACACTGTAGCTGGTAGAGAGCGTTTTTTTTCAATTTTTCTACTAATGCTGCCAGGGTTTGACAAGCTTATATATAAATCAGAACCTAGTGTCTATTACACTATTTTTTGATTTACAGGATTATCAGAATATTGTTTTGGCATCTAGGAATGACATAAGTTTATTTAATTCTTATACACACAGAAAAATCATTGATTCAAACAGGGTCGAGAGAGAGTGTGTGACCTCTCTCTAGAGACCCTAGCCCTCCTCTTATTTTCGTCCGTCACGTTTTTCTCTTTTTTCGTCGACGACTCTCTTGGTCTTCACAACCACGGAGATTTCTGGTGTTGGTAGTCCACTCTCGCTCCTCTCCTCCTATTTTTCCTCCTCCCCATTTCTGTTCCTCTCCGGTGAAGCTCGGCGACGCGTCTTCTTTGTCGACAGCAAAGTCTCCTTAGATTTGGCGTCAGACACTCTTCTCCACCTGCAAAGTTGTGGATCATCGAGGATCTGTTCCGGTCTCCTCCATATTCGCTTGGTTGTTCGTGATTTCGTCGGTTCTTCTCCTTCAGATATGGTCCTTTACGGGTCAGATTTGTGGCTTCCGACCTCCTCCGCTCCCAAGACCTCCTTCTCCTACATGGTCGCACTTCAGACTCGCTCGTCCTTGCATGTTTGTTCTCTTGGAGTTCAAATCTGACATGATTTTAGGCATGGCTCAAGCTTGGTAGAAATACCGGTCCTCTTCTTTATGGGCGTTTCTCAATGTTGGCGGGAATAGTGAGGAGGACCGGGCGCGAGTCCAGGCATGTCAGTCTCTAGAATGATGGTCCACTCAATTGAGGTATTATATTTTCCATTTCCTTATTTGGTTAGTCTTCTTCCTCCCTTTTCATGAAACCTTATGTGTTTCAACTTCGCTTCTTCTTGACATGGGGTGTGGTTCGAGCTCACCGAATAAAGGTGTTGACCGCCAACGAGGTTCAAGGGCGCTATTTTCCCTCTTCAGAAGGCACTTTTTAGGGTTAGTATGGTCAATCGGGTATGTCTCAACCGTTAGCGGTGTTAGCCACCGAAAAATTAGCTACTGACATCTTCTTATTTGAGGGAAGATAGATCTAATGAGAAGGGAGTTGTCTTTTCCTTCCAGGTTAGGTTTTAGATTTCTTCTAGTTATCGGCTATGGAAATCAGAAGCTTTCTCCCCAAAGTTCTTTATGGTGGTCAGATTTGGGTATTCTAAACCCGTTTTAAGAAAACTAGCGCTTCATGGTAGACATATTCGGGTTTCAAACCCTGTTGTGCTTTTTAAGCTTCTTGGGAGTGTATCTTCTGCCTTCTTTGGTAGTATTTTCTTCTTGTTTATCTGTGTAGTTTGGTGTTCTTCAGGGTTAGTATACCCCTTCTTGGTGTTGTAATTTCTTCAGGGTGTAGTTTGGTGTTCTTTAGGGTTTGTGTACCCTTTCTTGGCTCTGTTCTTCGGTCCTATGGTGCATTACTGTTTGGGCTTTTGGAGTATGTAGCTGGATTCTTTTAACTCCTCTTTCCCCTCGTAAGAGGTTTAGTTTCTTGGTTGATAAACAAGTTTATTTCATCCTTCCCATTATAGAAACAAAGTGAATAGAAAAGTATTGAAGATATTAAAATCGTATGTATTTTGGTTACTAGAAGTACAAAACTCCTCGGTATTGAATATTTCTAGGCCGAGGAAAACAGTATTCCTCGGTCTTAAAGATATCTAGGCCGAGGAATTTTGATTACCTGGGTGTTGAAACCTTTCAACACCGAGGAGTACCGTTTTCGTCAGCCTATAAATATTCAACATCGAGGAATTTGGATTTCCTCGATGTTGAATCATTTATATCTTCCAACAACATATTCTCCACTATTACAACAACCCTCTTCTCTTCTTTGATGCAGAGTTAAGCTTATTAAATTGGATGGTTATACAAAATTGTTAGCAAATCTATCACATTATTGACGAATTTACAACGTTGTAAGAAATGCAATGTTCACATTTGAAATAGAATGGATAGTTGGGACATGATATTCAAGAATGCATTGGCTAGGGTGCTAATTGCAGAGAGGCCTAAATCCTTATTTGCGGTGTCTAGAACTACGTCATGTATTATAAGTTCAATGTGAATGGCATAAATTATGTTTTTGTGGATCGAGACAAAAATTTTAATCTCACAATGCTTAAAAATTGGACAACAATATATTACGGGTTTCATTAGAGGATATTAAACTTCTTTAAGATTACCAAATGCCAATAGTTTTTTGAATATCGATGGTACGACTCAAGACCAACAAACATGAAGGTGAGTCTGGGAATGATATATGTACAAACTAACATAAATTTTTACAAGACCTAGCCATATTGTCTTAGTGTCATGGTGCAACATGTATATATAGGGTTGCTATACTAGTAAAAACGTCCTTATTATACAAACTACGAACTCATAGGAGAGTGACACATGTCCTTTGCACGCGCGTACAACTATGGTACCCCTTATGCAAAGTGCTGATATTTAACATACACAAAAAATGTTTATACATTACATATACATGTGCTGGTACATTACATATACAAGTGTTGGTACCAACATGCAAAGTTATGGTGGTACCAGGTACCAGCACTTTGCATGCGCGATAAAGGACACATGTCAGCATATTGTATGGAAGGTACCGGCGCTTTGCAAGTTGGTACCAACACTTTGCATGTTCGTGCTCAAACAAGGCATACAATCATCACAAAGTGCACGTCACTGTAGGATACCGCAGTATCGTTCGGGTTCTACCCTTTATTTAATTAAACTCCCATTTCGGGTCAACTTTCAGCTTTAATTCTCAAATAATGGTCATCACTTAAACAGACAACGGTTGAACAAGTGAATACTTCAAATTTAGGAATCATGAAACGACCAACCAATGGTGGCAACACAATTAACAAATGGTTTACTTAACAACCAATTCACAACAGTTCGATCATCGCTCGTTGGACCAACCTTGATCTCAACCATCGGCATCCCAGATCACTGAGGCATAGTAATAGAGCATACGACACACGTAAAGAGAATCACATAATATCGAAAAGTTCCAACCTTTGTCAAGGCGCTCAAGTCATAAAGGCTTTTATCGTTCCAACTCTACGTATCGAATAATTCTGACCACGTCATTGAGTACCACAACTTAGACTCCCTAACTCTACCCACCTAGTTGACGTGCGGTCCGAGGTTTTGAAAACAAGTTCAAAATGAAACATGGCTCTGATACCAAATTGTCACGCCCCAAGTCTGGTATTGACCGGACTCGAGACATGACTTAAAGATAATTTAAAGTTTAATAATAAAAGTGTCTCAAATCCAATATAATTCTCCAAGTTTAGTTCAATCCACATAACTCAAATAAAAACTCCATAATAAATCCTTTAACATGAGGTTCATAACCAAAAGTAAGACCATAACGTCTCTAAAGATAAGTGCACCCGGACCCACAGAAGCTCCCGAGCCTCGAGTCCACTACTCATCAACCAAGCCTGTAAAAACAGTAAACAGCAAATAAGGGGTGAGGTTACGCTCAGTAGGGAAAATAAATAACAAGGGCATGCCTTTGAGTTTAATAAATAAAAATTACAATTTTGTTCGAGTCTCAATAATACGAAGAACTAAGGAGATGTAGAAATACAGGAATAAAACAGTTATTTAACGCTTCTAAGAAGATAGCAATACTCATAGAAAAATAAGGGGAACAATGCATATCTTAGCAATAATTAGAAGATAGAGCATTTCAATGCCATCGTGGAACATGAAGTCCCAACACTCCGATCCACAATACTCTTTGTGTCATATCGGATTTTCCTTCGGCCCAGAGGAGACGCATGACATCACAAAGACGTATAACATCGAGAGTACCGGAAACATCCATATGATGACGCATTTATCGGAACCCTCGGAAACGTCTCCAAAAGACCATAGATTATCAGGAACCAAGGTAATGCTCCCGCAGGACGCATACACTCGGGTGAATCAACAAGTAACCACTCCCCGCAGGGTAAACCATCCAATTGCCCCGCAGGGTCCAGTAAACAATGCCCCGGAGGGTCCAATAATCAATGCCCTGCAGGGTCCAATAATCAATGCCTCGCAGGGTCCAATCCACCGGCTATGATACTGCCCCACACCGGTATTCCCTTCGGTGTAGGTACCACACCGGATCACCAGTTATCGGCTTAGGTACTACCCCACACCAGTATTCCCCTTGGTGTAGGTACCTTACAGGCACTACCCCACACCGTAGTGTGGGTGCCATACCGACATACAATCCCACTTAAAAGACAACACACAATAGAATCACATACCAAACAACATGGAGCAACCATAGCTTAGCAAGTCACAATTCCACCAATACACACCACAAGAAACAATAAATTTACACTTACCGATATACTCACCAATCGCACTTCATCGGTCTATCATTCACCCGATCATGTACCATTTAGCACAATCAATTACACTCATTGTCCAAACACCCATTCATCCAAGCATTCGATCAAATAAACATTCAAGCATTCAAGTTCGACATTCAAAACATCTAGTATTATTAGACTCTTATCTTATCCAAACTAGGCAAACCAAGCATGTGAGGCAAACACAAACAATCCTAGGGCTCATCTCGGCCTTTCTACCAGTAAAGCAATTCCCAAGTACTGAAAGTGAGTTACACTATTTATTCACATATTAATCATGCATACTAGACACGTCCGGTTATTAGTAATTGAAAGACGATTATTCTAGTTATTCGCATCCTATATGCATTTCTAGGACCTTTCCAATTTTATTAACCTAATAGGCATACTAGGTATTGAAATGCACGAGGAGTTAGTACTTTCCCTACCTTGAGGTCTTCCTCTAATAAACTTCTCGCTGCTGATGTCCGGCCTAGTGTACTTTTCGTCCTCTCACGGGTCCAAGTCCTCTTCTCCCTTCGAGCTCGGTCTCACGGTCTTAGACCACAACAATACCAAAATTAGTAACTTAATGGAGTGTTCCCCAACTTAAAATACAGCACAGTCCTCTATGAACAGAAATAAAGCCAAGGGAATGATCTTGGAATCGAATTGGACACCAAAGGAAGGGTTTTGGGTTCTGGAAACCAGATTCGGAATACGGTCCGGAACGCATCACAGGCCGTGCCGGAACCTGGCACGGACCGTATCACAGACCGGCCCGGTATCCCGCACGGACCGCGCGACGCACCGGCCCGGAATCTGACACGGACCGTGTGAGGTACCGCGTCGGATTCAATCCCGTTCCGCACCGCGTACCATGCCGGTACCTGTCCCGTTCTGTGCGGCATGCCGTGCCGGCACATGGCCCGGTCCGGGCTCTAAACAACTCCAAAATCACTCCAAAAACTCCATTTCCAGCTCTAAACAACTCCAAAATAACCATCAAAAACCTCCAATCCTCAACACCCTCAATGGGTTTCATCAAAACTTCAACCAGCACAAACAAAACAACCTAGCTTCACTAATTCTTCTCCAAACAACAACCAAAAGAGCTAGTTCTTCAAGTTCAAGCCAAAACCCACAAAACCCAAACTAGAAAGTGGATGGAATGAGAAGTTAAGAGCATCCATACCTTTAGGATGTGTAGGAGATGAAGCTAGCAAGCTTTAGGAGGAGGAATGGTGAAGGGATGAGCCAAAAACCTTCTCTTTTCTCTCTTTCTTCTTGCTCAAGCCAGGTTGCTTCTCCCTTTCTCTCCTTCTATCAAAACTCAGCTGCAACAAAGAGCAAATGGCTGAATTTTTTTTTTTGATAAATGATGGTTTTATTAATAATATTTTTACCCCAAGTCGGGGAAAAAGAGAGGGGACCGCAAAAAGCTATCCCAAACAACCTGCAAAAGAGACTCTACCACAAAACGGTAAGAGAATCTTCCTAAAAAAATACGCAAAGAAACAAAAAACGAAAGAAGGGGACAAAAGCCAAATACAAAGAAAAACTAAACGCTAGAAGGAAGAACGTCTTCCTTGGACTCTATCTGCAGCAAAGTCCCTGTATTGACAAAATGTCTCCAAACCTCATTTTTACGCTGAGCCTCGAGCCTCTGAGTTTCACTCATACAGAGTGAACGAGTTGTCACCGTAAAGGGTTGTTGAGGTTTCTTCCTTCTTTTCCCTTTGCCTTTCTTAACAGTGTCAGGTGACAATACAGGAAGTTCCTGATCGAGACTTAAGTGTAGAGAAAGGGAGGAAGTTAGGGACACAAACGACAAGGGTTGAACGTTTTCGAACCCAACACTAACTTCCAGCTGGTCCGACGCTGAAGGAACAGTAGGTAACGAACACGAAGGAGCGATTCCAAGCTCTGGTTGGGAGTCCGCAACCACCATCTGCTGTGGTTTCTTCCTTCTTTTCCCTTTTCTTTTCTTCAATGTTTCAGGTGATAGCACGGGAAACTCCTGATCGAAACGCGAATGGAAAGGAAGGGAAGATGTCGGTGGCACAGCCGACAAAGGTGCAGGCCCGATGGTTGGGCTTGTACGTGGCTGACCCACAACTGCCAGCCCAGTCTCACCCTTAACAACTACTGGACCGGATTGACCTGACCCAGTCACAGGCCCAGTCACCTCCAGTCCAGTATCGCTGTCGCGCGAACAATACATTCCCTCGCGCTGTTGAGTTTGGGTCGCCGGTTTTGGGCCTCCCTGAACTGGCCCAAAAGTAACTGGACCCGTAAACAACCCATTGCCATCAAATTCTACACGGTGAAACAAAACTGGATCAGATACGCTATCTTCACCAGCGATGTCGTGATCTTCACTTCGATCTGCTGCAGAAATCACGCGAGGACTCGCGTCTACTCCGAGATCAATGATCGAATCATTTTCAAGATTTGAAAATTGATTCGATAACTCAATCGCACCCGAAGAAAACTCAACGGCGTGACTACCGGATGACCTTCCCGTTGACCCCAAAACCGGTACCGAAACCTCACTCGCCGGTGACTGGTTCTGATTAGCAGTTATAGAAAACACCGGAGCAGTGGACGTCGGAAGAGAAGCCATACCCTCCAAGATCATCTCCGGTTGCTTGCCTTGTTTTTGGACATCCAAAATAGAGCACGTTGAAAATTGTCCCAAACCAATATCCGGCGATGAATCCGGTCGACGACGAGCGGTAGCGACGAATAATATATGGCCATTTAGCTTAAATCCATTTAAACCCTCGATCGCCTGGGCAACAACATCCTTGGACACGAACCGAATGAAACCAAAATATCGTCCTTTCATATTTGGACGTTTGAGGACGGATAGAGAAACGATCTTACCGAATGGGCTAAACACGTTGCGAGTCCATTCCTCCGATGAGCCAAACGGGAGGTTACACACGAATACCTCGTCCTTTTTCTCCACCATCTCTGTGAGTGTCCGACGTTTCGTTTTGATCCTCTGTTCCGGCAATGAACCAATAACCTGCTTATGTTGGGTCTCCATGTTCAAAGAAGTTCCAGTAATCAAACCAGATGGGTTAATGTTGTCCTTCTCCATCACAGCTGCAGGTTCGACAGTCCTTGTATTCCCTGGTGAAAGAGCACCACCACCGGCTTTACCATCCCTGGCTTTCCGGGTCGTCATAGCCGATTTGCGTTTCGGATTCTTCTTCACCACTCGATCTGACCCAATGACCTTAGTATCCTCACCTCCCGAAATAGTTAAAACATGGTTTAACACCGTCACGATTGACCCCAATACCACGGTCACCTCTGCCAGAAGTCCATGAACTTTGGATCTCCGGCGAGGACGCGAAGTCGAGAGAGAAGAGGGGCCAGAACTTGTCCTCCTCATTTTTTAAACCTCTCGATACGGCCACTGCATTGTTACATGAGAAATGGATACAAGAAAACAGGAAACGATTGCAAATGGCTGAATTGTCTCCAACAATTGCCTTAAATGACCTAAAATGCTAAATGACCAAACACCCCTTTCAAGTTCTATCCAATTAAAGCCTTTAAGGAGGGGTAACATGTCATTTAAGCTTATTTTCTTCTCATCCAACCCTCTAATGCCATGTGGCATTGTGGGAGCCACTTTCCTTTCAAAAATTCCAGCAGTCTAAATTTTAATCGGAAAAAGTCGATAAAAAGTCCGAGTTTGACCAAAAGTTAATTATTACAATATTTCAGTCAAACTGAAGGAAATGACCCAACTAAGCTAACCGTGATAACGGCTTGGCTTTTTGGGCCCCGGAAAGGTCCCGAATGACTTCCTGAGTCATTGGTTGACTTTTTCGGCCGAAAGTCAAACTTGGCTAGAAATCACCGGTTCGACCGGGATCGACCGGGGGCAATTCTTACAGATCGGATCAGTAGCTTCTGTGGGGCCTTTTGTGTCAGGGCGCACTTGTTATCGTTATGGGCAGCCAGGCCACATGGCTTGGGACTGTCAGATGAGTGGCGGACAAGTAGATCGTCCGGTGGGTAGACCTGAGGATAGGTCGAGTGTCGGGCCACCATTGTGTCATCGATGTGGCCGGCCAGGACACTTCTCTTCCAGGTGCCCCGATCAGTCTTCGGTGGCGTCAGCCCAGCGACCACAGCAGTCGCAGACTTGGCACTCACCATAGTTCCAGTAGCGTCAGGCTCAAACGCAGAGGGCGCCGAGGCAGGCAGCTAGCGCACCAGCGTCGGGAGACCGAGCTGCGCAGCGAGTGGCACTTCCACCACCTCCGAGAGGCGGACCCCCAGGACAGCAGAGTCGGGTGTATGTTGTCGTCGATTCACGGGCGGAGAGACAGGACTACGATCATGAGATCGATCGCGACTTCGAGCGCGCTCTGGAATACAGTACATCGCAGAGTTTGGGACTAGCGGGAGTCCAGGTCTTTCTTCTGTTTTGACTTTTGAGGCGTACCGTCTGTTTTAAGACTTGTATCTGACTCGTTGTGGTTTTTATTACTACTTTTTTTTGGAACTGCTTTTGAACGTTTACATCGTTTAAGTCGTTAATCTGTTATTTCTTAGTTCGCGCCCGAGTTCGACCAAGTACGAATGTCGGATACCAGCCCGAACGGCCAGGGGAAATGGCTGAGTGACGATGAGATCAGAGTGGCGCAGCGGAAGCTTGGTGGGTTCATAACCCACATCATCGAATTCTTCTGTTTCCTTACACTTGTTGAGACGTGGGGATCTAAGAGTAAAACCTTGATGCGATCCTGGCGTCTTGACACCCCGACTAAGTAAGTTGTGGTTGACGAGTGTGTGTATTGTATGGTAGAAGTGGGAGTACCTCACGAGGTATCCGGAAACAAATCGCCGAGTACGACTACCATAGCGCTTTCAGGCAAGTAACACTATGGCACCGTACGAAGCGTTGGATGGTAGGTCGGGTCATTTGCCCAAGCAGGGCACACTTGAGGATTAACAGTTGACCCTTGTGGTCCCGAGCTGCTAGAAAGGCGATTGAAGGGTCGCGGGGAGTGTTTTTTTTTTAAAAGCGATATTTATTTTATTACGTACTCCACCTATGGACCCAAGATGGATTCATAAGGCAGCAGATCGTTACAGATCTCTCATTACAATCACCAAAGATAAACAACAGGAACCAAAGAAAAGACCATCAAGGTCTCAACCAGAAAAACAATAACGGTCGAAGTTCCCTCTCCTCAACCCGACCCCAACACTCCCCCCTTCCTTTGCAGACTTTTCAACCACTTCGAAGGGTCCTCCTTCCAGCCCTTAAAGCTCACTCCCTGCAACAGCAATCCTCCGTTCCAAGCTATACCAAACGTATAGCTCTGAATTCTAACCACCACAACGTCTAAGGGCGACATCTGGTGATTAAAAAGAGACGAGTTTCTCAATAGCCACAGGAACCACAGAACCGAACACCCCGTCTGAAGCCAAGCCACCCTTCATATCTTTGTGCCTATACCCTGCCACAAACATAATAGGCTTCCCACTGTTTGAGGCATTACCCAACTAACTGACCACCATTCCATAATCCTTCCCCACACCACCCACGCCACAACACAATGCAACAGAATATGCTCAGTTGATTCAAAAGCCTCCCTGCACATTGGACAAAACATACCATTCAGCGGTATATGCAATCCCCGATCTTCCAAGAAGGTCGCAGTAGGTAAGGCGTCATGAGCTGCAAGCCAAACCAAAGCACAGAACTTTGGTGGTGCTTTCGGAACCCATAAAAAACGTGCCCAAGGGAACACCCTACTGACCGGCTCTGATAGGTTAGCATAGGTTTCAGCCACCGTAAAACCTTCCTTCCTCGGCACCCAAACCACCCCGTCCTCGCGGGAAAAATCAACTTCTACTTCCAACAATTCATCCACCAAATCCCAAAGTTTTTCTTCCTCCCACGGCATCAAATTACGCCGGAACTCAATAAACCACCCATCATCATCCCAAAACTCCCCGACCTTGCCATTCTTAAGAGTGGCTAGAGAAAAAAATCTAGGAAACCTGAAATGTAAAGATCCAGTACCCAACAAAATATCATGCCAAAAAGAAATTCTGGTACCTGACCCCAATCTCCACTCCATCCCTTGATGTCCAAACATGCTACTAAACCTCGGCTTTGTGGATAGAGATAAATATGTCCGAGCAAAACCGAGCTTCCTGTGCGATCCACCTTCGCCAGATCCCAATCCCTACAATCCCAACCCATCTTCGCACAGATAACTCTCTTCCATAGAGTGTCCCCTTCAACTGCAAAACGCCACCACCACTTGGCTAGCAAGCTATTTTTCATTTCCTCCAATCTTCTTATACCCAACCCGCCTTCCTCCTTCTGCCGAGCAACCTTCTCCCATCTGAGCTTTCAAAACACCCTTCCTTCTGTTGAGTTCCTCCACAGAAAGGACCTCTTCCACCTCTCCATCTCTTTTATTACCCCCTTCGGAGCTTTCAACAGAGTCAGGAAAAACAGGGGAAGGGAACTAAGTGATGACTTAATGAGAACAATCCGACCTCTCAAGGACATGTATCGAGTTTGCCACAATGCTAAGGAGGCTTTGAACTTAGCCACAATGGGATCCCAAGTCGACTTTAGTCTCGGGTTTGCACCAAGACTAAAACCGAGACAGTTCATTGGTAGAGTGCCACCTGAACAACCCAAACACCCTGCTACCTCCTCATGTGTCATGAACCTGGCATTAAGGACAACTTTAGATTTGTGAAAGTTTATCTTTAGACATGAGAACATTTGTAAGGCAAAGAGAGTTCTCTGCAAAGCTTCCAATTCTCCCGTGTCAGCTTTCACAATTATAAGAGTGTCGTCCGCAAATTGTAAATGAGAAATCGTCGGGCCTCCCTCACCCACCGAGACCCCTCTAAACTCCCCGAGCATCAACCCTGCTTCCAAAGATTGGTGTAAACCCTCTGCTGCCAACAAGAACAGGAACGGGGATAAAGGGCAGCCCTTTCGAAGTCCACTGTCCATAGGAAAGTCTCTGTAAGGGAGCCGTTCACCAAAATAGGTAAGTGAGCCTGAAAACAGAAGAGCATCCAGTTCCTCCAACAATCACCAAAGTTCATAGCTTTCATAACAGAATCCAAATAACCCCAATTTAGCTTGTCGTAAGCCTTCTCAAAATCCAACTTTAAAACCACAACCTCTTCTTTACGTTTCTTAACAAGATGAATTACTTCCGAGGCGATCAGGACTCCATCCACCAACTGCCTAATTGGTACAAAACCACTCTGACAATCCGAGATCAAATCAGGCAGGACCTCCTTTAAGCGCTTGGCAAGGAGCTTTGCGAAAATCTTATAAGGAGCCGTGACTAAGCTGATAGGACGAAAGTATTCCACCACTTCCGGACTTTGGCACTTTGGAATCAGAGATACGAATCTCGAGTTCAGACCCTTCCCAATGACTCCGTCCTCGTAAAAACCAGTGAGAAAATCCAACACTTCCGGTTTCACCACCTCCCAAGCAACCTGAAAAAATCTCAAGGTAAAGCGTTCAGGTCCTGGTGCCTTCGAGCTACCACAAGAGTCCACTGCTCTCTTAGCCTCTGCTTCTTAAAAAACTTCTTCAAGCCGCTCTTTCTGTCTACTCGTCAATGTCTGAAACGGTAAGTCTGGCAAAGCCAATGTAACCTCAGTTCTCGCGAAACGGGAAGCAAAGTGTTCCTTGATATGAGCCTTAATATCCATGGAATCAAAAAGCGTCGTCTCCCCCGATTGCAACTGGAAGATTTTGTTGCGGGTTGCTCTGAAATTGGCCAAACGGTGATAAAATTTAGAACAACGGTCCCCTTCTCTATGCCACTTGCTCCTCGCTTTCTGACACCATATCCTTCCCAGCAATTTTGTTTTTCGAATCAGAAGTGCCTGCGATAGGGCCCTCTCACTACATTCGGCTTCCTTCTCCACTTCTCCAAAAACTTCTTTCCCCCAAGCCTTCAGAGACCCTCTCAGAGCACGCAACTTCGCCCACAACCGGTAGCTAGGCGAACCTGTGACGTTCAAGGCTCCCTACATCTCCTTCACAATTGGTACAAAAGTTTTATGATCCGCACAAACATTTAAGAACCGTCCTGGTTTTGGCCCCCAATTTACTTCCTCCTTCTCCAGCACCATCGGCGTATGATCCGATAGAGCCCTCGGTTTCCCGCTCTGTTTCAAGTTGCCCAACCGTGTCAAAAATTCCGGAGACACCAGAAAGAGGTCAAGCCGAGACGCTTTTGAACCTATCTCGTACCAGGTTAAGATTCCCCCCGTCATGGCCAAATCAACCACTCCCAAATGTTGCATAAAATCTTCAAAATCTCTAGTACTTCTCCCCGTAATACCACCTCCAGTCCTCTCACTCGAATTTAGAATCATATTAAAATAGTCTCCTACAATCAGCATATCCTCCAAGGAATCCACTTTGTTTACTATTCACCCCCATAAAAGTGCCCTGTCTCGAACATCACATGGCGCATACACATTTATAACCGGCAATTTCAGATTGTTATGACCCAACGTACCTTTCCACAAAATCACATTGGGCAAGCATTCTATCGACTCCAACTTCATCACACCTATCTGCCATACAAGGACCACTCATCGGCCGATCCTTCTGCATCCACAGCTCGCCACTACCACCCAGCACCGAAACCACATTCCCTCATAACCCTATTATGAATTACAGACATCTTAGTTTTCTGCAACAAAACACAAATCGGCCTTTCTTTATTCAGCAACTCTTTCAGACTCCTCCTCTTCTGGGAGGAGTTCATTCCTCTCAAGTTCCAAGAGAGGAATTTCATGGTCTCGAGTCAGTTTTCGTTGTCCGGGTCGAGGCCGTCACTGTCCTCGTCCCACTCTTCTTCGTTAGACTCCTCCCCAAATTCCAGTCGTTTGTTTATTTATGCGTGAAGGTTCTGTAATTGATCGATTATCAACTCGTCATTTGCAATATCTTTGTATCCAATCTTCTTTAAAAAAAAAAGCCCACGAAGCTTCTCCATTGGATTTAGGCCCAATCCTGCTTTGTACCGTTGCAGCTTCTTCTCCTTCACATGTGCCTTGTTCCCCACTCTTCCTATTTTCCTTGCTTTTGGATCGTGTATAGTAAATCACCGTGGACACTGGCTTTGACTTACGTTTTTTTTTCTGCGACCTGGCCTTGTTTCCTTATTTGTGTCTCCACATTCGCAAAGTCTTTACTCCCAATTGAAACACCACGATCAACTCCTTCAAAACCTCCCTCAATCTCTATCGAATCTGCTATAGAAGAAAATACAGCCCTAAATTGTGTAGGAACCGAGCAGTTCGTGCTTTGATTCAAACAAGGATCGTATCTTTCCACAATAACTCCCTCTGTTTCCTTTTCTGTTCCGATCTCCACCGAATCTCTCCCTACAATCACGAGTGATATTGATTTCTTCCCTCCATCTGAAGATCCGCAATCACCTCCGTTCGTGCTTACCGGAATCGCCATCTTCTTTGGTTGACCACTCGACGTTTCCGACCCTGAATTGCTAAACGTACCTCTAATGGGCGGGACAATCTGCTCCTCCACTGGACATATATTCTCTTTGAAAACAGAGTTTTCAACCGTCAAGTTCAGGACCTTGTGCACCAGCCTTTTTTCTGCCTAAAGCAACACCCAAGCTTTGTCATAACACCAATCAAAATTGTCGTGAATGTACAGGATTTGGCCTTCTTCTTTAAGCAGCCCCTCCACATTGTGTTTACTCCAGCCATGGAAAGGTAATCCTTCCAGATATACCCATTGAAAACTGCCTCCTCGGAGACACACTTCACCATTGACATTGAGTACCTTAATCCATGGCGTAACCCAATTCAAGTCCAATTCTCCGACCTCTGCATCGCCTCCGACCTGACTTAGCGGACACACTCTATTCCCGAACGTCCTAACCTCCGAATCCCATATTCCTTCCTTCTCCATTTCCAAATCGACCAAATCCAGGCTACAACCAGTAAGTGCAACTCCCACTCTTCCATTAACAGCATCCCTTCGGTGGTTTTCGACCAGAACTTCTGCAAAACCTTTCTCCTCTGCTGCGCGTTTCTCCTCTGCTACACCATTCATCACTAACAGAGTATCGTCCATCTTTTCTGCCTTATTTGCAATTTTGACCAAGGTTTTTGGTCTCGATTGCTTCTCCTGTGCACCATTCTCCCAAGCTAGGGCGACAAAGAAAGTGTAATTGCTAACCCGGAAAACGTTCAACCTTTCCACCATTCTTAACACTTCTTCTCCAGTCCGAATGATTAAGAACCCAAAAAATTGTCCTCTCTTATTTGCCCTGCGCACTGGTTCCGCTGTCACCACTTTACCCCATCTTCCGAACAAACTCCTCAACCAGCTCTACGTCGTATACTCCGGAAAGTTGCATACAAAAACTTTTGTATAGCCTGCTCTATTCTCAGCGATCGAAACCGGGCCTGGTCCCTTGTAACCACTTTGAACCCCGCCTGCTTCTCGTGCTGTAGATCCCTGCACCACTTCCTTCTCCGGCGTGCGAGCGTCGCCACCAGTAATGGTTGTGGCTACCGACTCGCATACATCACTTCTCTCCCACATCATTTTTAAGCTCTAATATCATGCCTTATCTGAATTTCTTAGGCGTGGATTTTTACAAAAGTGACTCGAATATTTCAAATCTGCCAAGAGCCGCCCGATTGGTCGCGGGGAGTGTGAACGATGAAAACCGCGCAGAGTCGACGTAGAAGCGCGAGGACGAGGTACGCGCAAGGTATCCAAACCTATTCGGACCCTGAGGAAATGTTTTTTTTTTGTGTGTCTTCAGTTTTGTGGTGAATTGGAGGGAGCGACTTGTAAATTGATTGAGTTTACATGTTTTTTCCTCGTGCTACCGTGAGTGGTGGGACGTGGGCTTATTTCATGGTTTGTTGTGCGCGTAATGCTTGTTTATGTGAAGTGGGTAGTTGAGGAGAAGTGTCGATGTGTTGGATCTATTTTAAGGACGATGTGAGAATTGTCTGGTATGATACCTATACCGACGGACAGTTTCGGTATAGGATATCTCGACCAAGCTGTGTGTGTCGGTGCGACGTCTCTAATGATGGAGAATTCAGGTATCGACTGACTGGTTTAAGTGTTTCTATGTACATGAAGGATAATTGGACTGGGAGATTTAATCGGACGTTCCCCGAGATAGGGTCAAGTGGAACGCGTTCGTTTTAAATTTCGAGGACGAAATTCTTTTAAGGGGGGTAGACTGTAAAGCACGGCTTATTTCAAAAGGGTAATCTTTCGCAATTTGAAACGTCGAGGTGGGTTTTTGCAACGAGTGAATTTTGAAAAGAAAAATAAAAAAAGGGAAAAGAGAGTGCTGGACTGAACTGGAGATTGGGCCGGACCTTGGGCCCAATCAGAGACGCGCTCGGAACACGAATCGCGCGAGCCCAACCTTAACGCACCTCGTCTTCTTCTACCTCGCGTGCACACGAACCGAGGAATCGCAGCGCCGCTTCTTCGTTCTCTCTCTCCCGACCCTTCTCCTTCCTCGCTTCATCTCTTCTCCCTCTCGCAAGCCCGAACCACCATCGCCACCACCTTGCCTTCCCCGTCCCTTCTGAGCGCCGTCGAGCCACTCACTCATCGGAATAAGACGATCTCGCTGGAGAACTCCTCTGGTTCGAGCCCTCGAGATTGACCCACGCCGACGACTGAAGGATCGCACGGTGGGTGTGCTTCCCTCGCCACTTTTCTTCTTCCCCGACCTCGTATCGTCTGGATTCACTCCCTCCCGAGCTCGATTCGAGCAATTTCAGGCAGGTTCACCGACGGCGAGCTCCGCCCTCGCCAGATCTGAACGGGAGCGGAGTTGCGTCGTGTTCCAGCCAGCGCCGCCGTAGTTCCGACCTCACCAAGCCCCTGACGCCCTCTCTCCCTCCTTCTTTCCCCCCTTTCACGCGTTCTGGCGCCGTTGACGACGACCGGAGCAGCTCTGGCTCGCCGGAGCTTAACGAGCTCGGAGACGAGGCTGTACGGGCCTTGAGCCAGGTTGAGAGTTGGGCCAGATGGTCGTGGGCCAACGATCGAGGGCTTAAGCCAGGCCCAGAGCTGGACAGGTTCTGGACTCGAGCTTGGACCGGGTCTGGAACCGGGTCTGGATCGGGTCCGGTCGGGTCTAGAGCCGATTCTGGGTCGGATCTGGGTCCGGTCGGGTCAAGTTTCTGTACCGGGTCGGATCCGAGTCAGGTTCGCGGATCTGGGTCGGATCCGAGTCAGGTTCGTGGATCTGGGTCGGATCCGGGTCAGACAGAATTTAATGATTAATTAATTTAATTATTTGACTTAAAATTGATTATTTAAAGGACGTTTTGGAAATTCCGAGGACTTTGTACATACCGTGACTAATTGGACGTTTTGACTGTTAAAAAACACCCTAGACTTGGATTTCGCGGACTTCGCCCGAGAAGACCGGAGTTAGGCCAGGACGTCAGCAGCTAGGAGACGCAGCTGTTGTTATCGTCTTGAGGTAGGGAAAGTAGCGGATACTGCTTTAATTACGGAAAGTTACTAGTATGCATGATTAGGAATTAATAATAACCGGAAAGGTCCTAGTTGGCATATAGGATGTGATTCACTAGTATAGCCGCTTCGTTTACTAAATACCGGACGAGTCTTAGTAACATGTAAGATGTGATTCACTAGCTATACTCTCTTTCTTCTCTTGGGAATTGTCATGCTGGTATATGGGTCATGTCGAGCCCTAGGATTGCGTGTTATGTGCTATAATCGTTGTGTGAGAATCTAAATAAGATTATACTCGGTGTTGCATGATGTGACTGTGTGTGGGCAAGTGTGCCATGTTTGACGGCGTGAAACCTTAGTTGTGATATGACCGGGTGAGTGATACACCGGCTGTGTGCTATGTTGAGATGGTCCGGTTGGTATACCGAGACCATCAGTGGCTTTGTGCTGTGTGTTATACCCGGATTGTGTGTTCCTAGAGACGGCGTAGCCGGAGTAGTACCTACACCGAGGGATAGTTCCGGTGTAGCGTATCGAGTCCAAGGATGGTATGATCAATATTGAAATGTGTGTTTGACTTGTGTGACGCACTAGTGTGCGGGCTTCTTTGGTTGTGTGAAACTAGTATGACTATACTAAGACTAAGTATATTATTGGTTCGAGTGCGACTTATATGAAACGTGTGTGAACGCTAGTGTGTTAAGCGTGTCGCTTTTTCGAAGTTAAGAAACTGAACATGTGCGTTATCCGTGCAGCGGATATACGACATGACGCCTACCTATGTCCCCCGCGGCACTAGGAGTCGGCCAGTTGGAGGCCGAGGGCAGCCACCTGCCATTGAGTCGGTAGGGGCAACAAGTACCTAAGGTGCACCCTCTGAGGGGCACGAGAGAGCTGATATTGGACCATCGGGACTTCCGCCCAGAGTTCCGCCGGTCACAGAGGCAACCCAGGCGACAGCCCTGGAGGTTTTGGTTCGCACGGTTCAGGGCTTGGCGGCGATTATCGCCCAGAGAGAGGCTGCGGCCCCGGCACCAAGAGTTGTGCCTGTTGCCGCTGCAGCTACCACTGGGAGGCCTAGTCAGGCCGGGAGCTACACAGCTCAGATGATAGCCCCGGCACCAAGAGTTGTGCCTGTTGCCGCTGCAGCTACCACTGGGAGGCCTAGTCAGGCCGGGAGCTACACAACTCAGATGATAGGAGACTTCTTGAGGACCTAGGTGTACTCGGAGCTAGTAGATCAGGCACCAGCAGTGGAGCGACACTTCCGGGAGACAGCCAGGGCCCGGGAGAGCAGGCCGAGACCAAGCGGCTTCTTGAGGCCGTCTGAGGTCCGTGATCCGAGGAGGTAGAGGACCTCTGGATTCTTCCGGCCTCAGACTCAGTCCGGTGGGGCGAGACATGACGGGTCATGGCGTCGGTTGGACTCGCCGCGTCGGAGGGACCGCCAGTATGTTACTTATGCCACCAGTCAGGCCATCGGAGTCGATATTGTCCAAGGGACGGAGGGACCGCACCTCGCCTAGCGAGCAGTCAGGCGAGACTTGAGGGAAGGTCGAGTTCCGGACAACCGACATGCTACCAGTGCGGACGAACATGGCACTTCTCCGCTAGGTGCCCCGAGCGATTTGGAGGGACGTTGACCTCGCGACCGCAGCAGTCGCATACCGGTCAGTCGCCTCAGTCCCGTCAGTGTCAGGCTCAGGCGCCGAGAGCTCCACAGCAGGTGGCACTTCCACCACCCCCGAGAGGAGGACCTTAGGCACCGCAGGGCAGAGTGTATGCGGTTGCCGACTCCCGAGCTGAGAGACAGGATTCCGATCATGAGATCGCTCATGGTACGTGCTTACCATTTAAATTTTGAGTGTCGTTTTATGTGATATGGGAGTACCCCGCTTGTTTACTTCTTCGTGGTTGCTGAGACGTTGGTACTGAAATTAGAACCGTTGAACCCACCCTCATGCTTTGGCACGCTGGTTGGAGGCTGCTGTGGTATCGACTAGTGCCAGTCGTGAGTGTGAAAATAGAATGGCAGACCATCATTTTCTTAATGCCCTTCCCGCACTGGATTTTCATTCTTCGAGCGTGATGAGAGAGTTATGAGAACCGAATTGTGAGGTATCAATCGTTCATCGATTGATTATCAACGACGAGTGCCCGAGCGGCGGAGGACCGCAGCAATACCAGTACGCAGTCAGACCGGTCAGGGGAGGTGGCCGAGTGGCGATGAGATCAGAGTGGCGCAACGGAAGCATGGTGGGCCCATAACCCATAGGCATCGCACTCTTCCATTTTCCTTTACACTTGCTGAGACGTGGGGCCTAAGAGTAGAGCCTTGAGGCGGTACTTGTGTCTTGACACCCCGGTTACGTGTGATGTGGTTTGACGAGTGTGTGTCGTAAGTGTGAGATTAGAGTAGTTGACCGCCCTTTTCTTGGTAATCTTCTTGTCTTGTACTTGGCGACTTTCGATGTCATCCTATGGATGGACTGGCTCTCAAGACGCGAGGTGTCGATCGATTGTTACCAGCGACCGATGGTAGTGCGATCGGGTAACACGACCGTCACATATGTACTGGCAGTAGGTGCGAAGTTTGTATCGATGCACATCAGTTGTCAACAAGTAAAGGCCGAACGCCAGCGTTCAGCGGAGACTAGTACAACCACTACGATTGCACAGTAGAAGTGAGAGCACCGCATGATGGAGTCTGGAAATAGTTAGCCGATTGCGACTACCACAACGCTTCCAGGCCAGTAACGAGATGGTACCGTGCGAGCATTGTATGGTAGGTCGGGACAATTGCCCAAGCGGGGCACAGGTGAGGGTTAAGAGTTGACTCTTGTTGGTCCTGAGTTATTCGAGAGACGATTGAGGGGTCGCGAGGATCGTGAGCGGTTAGGGACCGCGCAGTGTAGACTTGGGAGCGCGAGGATGAGGTTCGCGCGAAGTACCCAAACCCGTTCGATCTTTGAGTCACCTTCGTTTTAAATTTCGCGAACGAAATTTCTTTAAGGGGGGTAGATTATGTCACGCCCCAAATCCGGTTTTGACCGGACTCGAGACATGAACTAAAAAGAAAAGAAAATAAAGATAAAAGCAATTAAATTAACATGAATCTCTGAATAAAAGTCTGATAAAACGAGCCAAAATTCAACAACCAGATAAAAATAATGACAAAGGTTTAATTCGAAACTGGAAGTACGTCTCTAATACATAAATCAACCCGGACCCTCAATGAGCTCCCGAGCCCTGAGACGTCCTCTAAGCCTACTCACCAACGAAACCTGTAAAACAGTAAAAACAGAAGGGGTGAGCTTACACTCAGTAGGAAAAAATAGTAAAGGGTAAAAGGACTCCCGCTCCGTCACCAAATTTCTCGATTAGCAACAATTATCAAAAGATAACTTAAAGAGAGATCGACAGGGACACAACTTATTCACCAATAGAAACCAACTAAAGAAACACGCGGATACTGAAATATAAGAAAATTAAACTATGAGACTTCGATCCACACACAAGCTCAACATATCGTACCGGAAACGCACATCGGCCTAGATATCTTCCCGGAACACAAAACATCGGGGTGAAACAACATACATCATACCGGAATTCCCCTCGGTCTAGATGTCTTCCCGGAACACAGAGCATCAGGGTGAAACAATATACATCATACCGGAATGTCCCTCGGTCTAGATGTCTTCCCGGAACACAGAGCATCGGGGTGAAACAATAATACACCATACCGGAAACGCACATCGGCCTAGGTGTATTATGCATCGACATTTAAGGACAAATAACCATAATCAAACACAACCAACACGCACTCCTAAGGCTCGACATGGTGATTCTACAGCACGACAATTCCATAGTTGAAAGCGGTTATTCTAGTGAATCACATCCTATATGCAAACTAAGACTCTTCGGTATTATTATCCTATATGCATACTATTAGCATTTCTTAATTAAAAGTGGAAATTTACTACTCTTTTTTTTATCAGCAAGACATAAAACCTCTTTAGAGGATAAAAATGAGTACAGGGGCGAGCCATCTAAGGATCAAGCCACAATAACCACAAATGAAACAAAAGAGTAGTAAAGTGCAAAGAGCAAAGCCTAGGGCATAGGGAAATCTGAGAGCCCTAGGAACAAAGTTACAATGAAAGTAAAGGCTCAAGAAATCCGAGGAGCCAAAATGAGTTGTTGAAATTTGAAACCCTCACTAATTAGATGAGTGTAGACGATTCTTGAGGGTATATATTTTGCCAAATTGGTATGCTGAAATGCTGAGTCTGAGTAGTGAATGAACTGCAATGCTGATATTTGTTGAGGCACCTGAAGAAGTATATGTAGGAGGGAATTATGCAGAGAGGAGGGTGGCACCAGTGTGGAGAAAGGTCCAAAATGATCCTCTCTTGGGTAATGTATTGATATGAGCTGTGAAGGATTTGTTGTAGTAATCCGAACTGACTTGATCAAGATGTCTGCAATATTATGCAGAAGCTGAAGTAGATAGATGAAGGATGCCTTGAGATGAGGCCCAAAACCCTGGAGCAGAGAGACTGATGGCAGACCAAGATGCAAATAGTCTGCAAAATGAGACAAGTCTTGCAAAGAGGACCTGCACAAAGAGAAAAGGGCAAGAGAACCAAAACCACTCTCCAACGCTTAATCACCAAAGTCGTCTAGTAGTCCCCTCCTCCGAGATCGCGAAAAAGGTCTAAGAACATAAATTAATACTATAATTAATAAACATTCAATGTCGGTTTTAAGTGAAAAACCTAAAATGCCCCTAATGACAAAAATTGGGCCAAAAGGGTAAATTGGGCCCGAACAAGGCCCAATTTGGGCAGCCCACAGATCCGGAATCCGGCCCGGACCGTGCCCCTCATAGGCCCGAACCCAGGCCCAGACCGTGCCCCTCAGAGGCTCGGCACCAGGCCCGGACCGTACCCATCAGAGGGCCGGTCTGGAACCCGGACCCTACCGCTCAGAGGGCCGGCACCAGGCCTGGACCGTACCCCTCAGAGGGCCGGTCTGGAACCCAGACCGTGCCGCTCAAAGGGCCAGTACCGAGCCCGGACCGTGCCACTCAGAGGGCCGGTACCAGCCACGGACCGTGCCGCTCAGAGGGTCGGCCAGAGGCCCTTTCCGTGCCATATCTGGGCAGACTCACTCCTTCCCCAAACTTCGTTTCCACGAAAATCTACTTCAAAAACTCCATTTCTAACACCGACAAACCCCAAAAACAGTCACAAAAACCCTCAAACTTCAATAGCCACAATGGGTTTCCTCCAAACATCAACAATCACTTCATTTCAAACCAAAACCTCTACTACTTCTTCACTAAACAATCATCTAACCACAATTAAACCAAAACCTAACAAGTTCATGCAATTTATAAGTAAGCTCACAACTTGAAATTGATTGGAAGTAGAAGTTAAGAGGTTACTTACCTTGATAATGGAAAGGGGATGAAGATGGAGTGATTTTTGAGATGATTTGAGAAAAAATCCACCAAAAAGCTTATTTTTTCCACTAGCTTCTTCTCCAAGCTTTTGAGCTCCTCCTTCTTCTTCTCCTTCTGATTTTCGGCCAGCACAAATAATATGGCTGAAATGTTCTCCCAATTTGCTTTAAAACCTAATTTAGTGAAAGTCCAAAGTGCCCCTTAGGTCCAATTCTTCTCTTTTGGCTCTTGTGAGGGTAAATGGGTCATTAGAGACCCATTTCTTCTCCTTCAAGCCAATATGGACAAGTGTCCAAGTGGGGACCACTATGCCCTTAATGAAATCCATTATCGTTAATTTAATTAGGTTTAGTTGTTAAATCGCCTTAGTTTGACCCCAGTTTGACTTTTTGGCAAAGACAGTCCTTTGAAAGGAAATGACACAACTAAGCTAATCGGTTCTTACAACCGATGACTCCGGCAGTCATTTGGGACCTTTCCAGGACCCAAAAAGCTTAGTCGTCGTTACAGTTAGCTTAGTTGGGTCATTTCCTTTCAAATGACTACTTTTGCGAAAAAGAAAAACCTGGGTCAAACTAGGTCGAATTAGGAGTAATAACGAATTAATTTAATTTGGGCTGAGATATTTTGGGTAGAAGTAGACCCCACATGGACACATGTCCATGATAGCTTGGGGGGAAGAAAAAGGTGAGAAAAGACTAATTGGTCCCCACTTATGGACAAAAGAGAGAGAGAGAGACTAAAGGACGAAAGGGACATTTCCACCTTGAGGATAAGGACACATGGGGACAACTTTTCAGCATATTTGTTCCTTGTTAGCCGAAATTCACTAGCTAGGAAGAGAGAGAATGGAGCTCCATTGAAGAAGAAGAAGAAGAAGAAGAAGAAGAAGAAGAAGAAGAAGAAGAAGAAGAAGAAGAAGAAGAAGAAGAAGAAGAAGAAGAAGAAGAAGAAGCTCCTTTGGGTGTTTTCCAACACCAATCTTCTCCAAAACACACTCATTCTCATCCCCTCTTCATTCTTAAGGTGAGTACACTTTGAAAACCCATTTTTATGAAGTTTGGGTTTATGGGTTTTATAGAAAAGGCATGAAATAGGCATGGGTCTTAGGGATTTAAGGTTCTTAGTGTTTAATTAGATAAGTTATGGAGAAAGTGGAGATTGATGATGAAATTTCATTGGGTTTTTGTGGTTTTGATGAAACCCACCTTGGGTCTTGAAACTTTGGAGTGATTGTGGTTGATTTTGAAGTTTTTGAGCTTAACAATGGAGTTGTGGAGAACCTACAACTAGTTAGGAACTTGTTGGGAGAAAGGAGATATTTTTCCGGCGACCGGAAGTTCGCTGGAGCTCCGACCGGTCGTCGGAATCCGACCACCAGAGAGGGGAATGACCGACCATGGTCGGCCACACTTGGAACCGTGATCGGCCATGGTTGGCCACACTTGGACCCGTGACCGGCACGGTCCGGTCCGGCCACCCACGGCCATGTGTGGCCGTGGGGCCCACATGGCCGGGGTGTGGTTGTTTAACGCTTGGACGGTCTTCGGTGAACCCCAAGACAATAGTTTCACACCTGGAACGAATTATGGAAGTGATTCATGAAATTTTGGGAAAAACGATTAGAAACTTTAACTGCGAAATAAGAAAGCTCGGACACCGGAATTTGATTCCGTCAAGTGTGTTGGAACAAGTAAATTTAATTAGGATTGATAGAAATGAAAAGGGAAATTTTCGGAGTCCCGAGGGACGTTTTCCCGATTCCGGGCAAAATGGGCCTTCCGGGCCCATTTTGACAAGTTTAGCAATCGGGGGTTAGTTTGGGTATTTCTCTCTTTAAACCACGCTTGAATTAGGTTTAATTATCGTATTACTTATGATCTTAGACGTTGGACCCGAGCTAGGCGGAGGAGGCTACTAGGCGACTCGCGTTGACTAAGCGTTTGGATAGCGATCGAGGTAGGGAAAAGTAGCGGATACCGGTTTAATTGCGGAAACTTACTAGTATGCATATAGGTTTTGATTAAATGATATAACTATAGAATGACATCTAGGATGTGAGGAACGAGTGAAATGAGGGATAGCTTGCGGGCCATGTCGTGCCCGTAGGTTTGGGAATTGTCGTGCTGTAGAGTTGCATGTGAGCCATGTCGTGCCCTTAGGATTGTGTGTTGGTTGTGGTGTTATGATTGATGACTTGTGATGCTTGATATGTGGTTTATACGTTGTTAGATTGAGGATCATGTTATGGTATGCTCGGTATGATATGTGTGGTATCACGTGAACTTTGCCTTGTGATATGATCGGGTTAATGATAGATCGATGTGGTGTGTTCGGTGAGATTGGTTAGCTTGATAAGTTGTTAATTGAACTATGAATGTGTAATATGTTTGAGATAATCGTGGGTGTGATCCGATACGATATGTTCTGAGACAAGGTATTCCGGTACGATACCTACATCGAGGGGGTATGCCGGTGTAGGGTGGTATCTAGGCTGAGGGTGTTGTCCCGCGTACGCGGTCCCCCGGTGTTACTAGTTCCGGTACGATACCTACATCGAGGGGGTATGCCGGTGTAGGTTATCTAGGCCAAGGATGGTGTGATCCGTACCCCGATGCTGTGTAGTCTCGGAAGACATCTAGGCTGATGTTGTGTGGTCCGGTATGATGTATTGTGATTTGTACCCCGATGCCGTGTTCCGGGAAGATATCTAGGCCGATGTTGTGTGGTCCGGTACGATATGGTTGAGTCGGGCTGTGGACAGCCGGCAGAGTTCGGGGACTACTGTACGGGACGTGTTGTTGTTTTACTGTGTGTTGTGGGCTTGATGATTGGATAATGGATGTGATTTGAGTTTGATATTTGTCATGTAAGTATGTTTTGTGATAGGGTGTTTTCCGTGGTTGTCGTTAGTTGTTGTGCCTTGCTAGTATGCCCTAATTGGACGGTTACCCGTGGTGGTGAGTGGTTAACTCATCACCTTAACTACTTTTTCCTACTGAGCGAAGGCTCACCCCTTTACTTTACTGTTCTACAGGTTTTGAGCGGGATTTGATCTAGCGGGATTCTCGGAGCTTGGGAGCTAGTGAGAGTCTTAGTTTAGTATGGTCTAGAGACGTACTTTCTCTTTGTACTTAACTATTTTATTGTGGTTTGAACTTGGACTATTATGATTGGAATTACTATTTTGACGGTTATTTGAGGAACTCGTTATTTTTATCATTTTAGAGTTTATTTTTTGTAAAATTGTTTTTATCATTATTTTTCTTAGCTCACGTCTCGAGTCCGGTCAAAACCGGATTTGGGGCGTGACAGGGCGAGGAAGAAGAATCAAAAGGAAACACCATTTCATCAAATAATACATTCCTCGATATAATAAATTTGTTTGTTTGTAAATTAAAACAAACATACCCTCAATGATTAGGACGAAATTCGACGAAGACACATGGTGTAGACCGAGCATGCAGTTTGTTAATTGTGGTAGATGGAAAAAGAGGAAAACACAAACAACCGAAAACACGCAGGTGTGAATAAGAAGGAACACGACGATAGAGAGCAAAAGTAGGAGACGAGAAATTAAGAAATTTAGACGGGAGAATATTGGACAAGTAAGTAGACATGGACAATGCATACTGCCAATAAGATGGGGGAATGGACGCATGAAGAAGTAGGGTACGAACTATGTTGTTGATACTTCTGATCTTGCGTTCTGCACGTCCATTCAGAGAGGAGGTATGTTGACACGAGAAGCGGAACACCAATCCAGACGAATCACCAAATGCGCGAAACAGAGAGTTGTCGAATTCCTTTCCATTATCACACTGAAAACTTTTTATAGAGACCCCAAATTGTGTAGAAACATGAGCACTAAATGAAAGAATTAACTTGAAAACATCAGATTTCTTGCCCAAAGGAAATATCCAGACAAAATTAGTGAAATCATCAAGTAATATTAAATAATATTTATAACCAGATGTGCTCAAAACAGGAGATGTCCATAGATCAGCATGCACAATATCAAAAGGCGCATAAGTAACAGTCGTAGATGTTTGAAAAGGAAGCTTAGAGCACCTCCAACGGGTCGTTGCTGGAGGTCATGTCAGCCGTAGACACGGCGCTGACATGACGCGCTGGCACGACTTGTCGTGTCAGGTTGTCGTGTCAGCGGGTCGTGGCTGGTTCCAACAACGACTCGTCTTGTCGTGCCAGACGCCAATGGCTAGTCGGTTGGCCAGTCACGACTCGACACGTGGCGACGTCGACTCAGAAAAAACCCTAAATTTGTGTATAAATACAGATCCACCCCAAATCAAATTTCACCCTCTCTTCACTTGTTTCAAGCTTTCATTCCTCCATTCCTCATCAAATTATCTCCAAAAAAATTTCCTACACTCGCAATGGACGAGAATCGAGCCCTCCAATCCCTTGCAGAGTCCTTGAATGACGAAGACGCCGATTCTCAACATACCGAAGAGGACTTCATGGCCAACTACTCGTCGTATTCCCAACTCCTCCAATCGGGTTACTCAACGCCGCTTCCTCCATACACCCCGCCCACCCAATGGCAAGAGTCGCAAGTGCAACCTTCCCAATTCGTTCGGGCCACTCAATCTTGTCAATCTGCTCCAACGCAATCGAGGAGGAGGAAGGGGAAGGCGGCTGTATCTTCATCGGGCCCGAGAGCACCTCCACGACCGAAGTGGACCAGCGGGGAGGAGGTCAGATTGGCACGTGGGTGGCTGAACAATTCGCTCGACCCCATCAACGGGAAGAACCAGAAGAATGACCAGTAATGTCAAAAGGTACATGCCGAGTACGAGTCGGTCAGACTGGAAACAGACCCACCTCGGGCGTGGATGGCTTGCAAGGATCATTGGCATAAGGTTAAAGGCTTCATCAGCAAGTACGAGGAGAAGTACACCAACTTTGAGAACACGCTGACAAGCGGGAGGAACGAGGTTGACGTGCTGGCAGGCGCTGACCAGACGTTCCTTGATGAGGAAGGCCACGTGTTCAAATTCAAGCATATGTGGCAGATCCTGAGGGGGCAACCAAAGTTTTCGACCAAAAAGGTTCCAGAATGTGACATCCCCGACCTCGACCTCAACCTCGACGCCGAAAGTGAAGGACGCAAGCAGACAAGGATGGACGAGTCTCCCACTTGTGGAGATGAGTTCGACCACGAGTTGAACTCGTTTACCACCGAGGAGCGTCCGATCGGGCATAAGAGAGCCAAGGCCAAGGCTCGAGGCAAAGGCCAATCCTCCCAGCCGGCGTCTGGGCTACCTCCCGAGCAAATGCAGTTCCTCGACTCTCTTGTCAATAGGAAAGAGACACAGTTAGACATCCGAAGGACGATGCAGAAGGAGGTCATGGACACCTTGAACGAAGTTCTACGCCAAGACACCACCAACATGGGCGCGGATGAAAAGGCCGCTCGTGGCTCTCTCCTTCAAAGCCTCGGGAAGCGTTTGGAGTTCTTGGGTTAGGCAAGGCTTCAATTTATTTTTAGTTTTTAATCTATGTAATAATTTTTTTAATCTAGTTGTGTTCTTATTATGTACTTTGTGTTTTATTTAAATTAAAAAAAATTATCGGATTATCGGAGCCTCGGTGAGCGTGCTAGGGTTACTATTTCAAATAGTAACCCTAGGGTCGTGGCAGCCGCGCCGACCCCTCCCCCTCCCCCTCCTATAAATACCCATCACCACTCCCTCATTTTCTCACACCTCTCAAACTCTCTCTCTCAAAAACTCTCTCAAACTCTCTCATTTTCTCTCATTTTCTCTCAAGTCGATATGTTGTGTCCATCTAACTGGGCAACCGAGCCTCTTTGGTCCGTAGAGGAGGAAATTCATTTGGTGGTCAATTGGCTCATCCATTACCAGCACGGGGGCCGGTATTGGCATGTACTGTACATTGTTTACGTTGAAACCGGGGACGATACGTGGCCACCATGGACGGAGAAGCAAGTCAATCCCCACTTCCAGAAGATGAGCAAGAAGTGCAAGTGGTTTGATAAAATCTACCGGGAAAAATTGGCCGATCCTAGGAAAGGGGCAACGGATGATGAAGTATATGCCGCGGCCGTTGCTGATTATGAAGGTCGACACGGGCAGTGGACAAAGCGTCTTGTGTGGGAGATGCTCAAAGACGATGCGAGGTGGCGTTTACATATTAGTCGCATTAGGAATTAGTTTAATCTTATTTTAATAATTGTGTTTTAAATTATCTAAATATGCACTAGCATTTAAAATATTATGTAATGTGTTTGTGGTTTTAAATAAAAGTAGTATTTAAATGTGGGGTGCTTTTTTAATTTACTGAAACTGTGTAGACACTGCTCCTGACACTACCATTGGAGGAGTAGTGTCTGTTGGGTCTCGAGGTAGGGTTGGAGATGAACCAACTCGCAGCGGAAAATCAATAAAAACCAAGAGACGATTAAAACCATGAAACAACTAACAAAGAATGGATTCACAAGAGAAAAATTCAGCACTATCTCTTACCAAAACAAGAACACCGGTTAACGAATGATTGGCTTGAGTCTCCAAGACGCCTACGTATCCACATGGGAATCAAAGCCACGTAGTTCTTCTCTTTGAGGACTCAAGAACACAAAAATGGAGGTGGAAACTAGCCAAACCCGAAATGCCCATGGAAGAGGGAGAGAAAATGTGTTTCCTATTCTTGTCTTGTGTTTGTTATGTTGAAAAAAGATGACTTGAACATAACAAAACCCATACTTGTCCAACTAAAGGCATGGGACAAGTATGGTGTCAAGTAAGGTGTAAATAGGACAAAGTATGGCAAGACAAGATTGGGTTAGGTGGTGAATCACCAACACCTTAATCCTTGTCTTGCTTACTTAGTACTAATTAATCAAGACTTGATTAATTAGTTCCATGGGCCTTGGTTGCATGGGCCTTTCATGGGCCTCTTGGAACATGGCCCGTGGCCATTTCCAACGAGGTCCCGTGATTCGCTCATCGCCTCCAAGCCTTCCATACCGGAAATGTCCAACATTATCCGACGCGATCAATCCCAAGACTCCAAGCCTTGTCTCGATCCGTAAAGTCCTATTCACTTACGGGCACATGACCCAAAACCCAGTTTTGGTCATGTCCCGAGACAACTCCCTTTTGGCCATTCTCCATAAATGTGTCAATGAGTTTCATCCTCCGGTGTGACCCTTAGGTTTATGCATGTCAATAGATCAACGTAAAATCCCATTTTACTTGATCCTATTTAAGTGGCAACTAACGAGACTTTAGTATTGCCCGACATTACATAACGAATCGACCCTGTCGATTCTAACCTTTCCGTCGTCCCTGTCATTATCCTTTTATCTCCGATATCCTGATTGAGATAAGGCATAGAGCCGTCATCCTTATTATTCTCAATCACCGTTCCTTGATATGTGAGATGACTGAAGATATGATACCCAGTATCATGTGCATGGCCATGCTATTCTTCCAGTCACTCTCGATCAAGTGGCCGAGAACCGATATCTTTCCCATACCTTAGTATGAGGGATAAATCCCTTAGCCGTCTTTCGTATCACTCATGTAGCCCGTCCCCAAGCCAATCCTGGCCGTTATGGAAGCCCTGTTACGGACAACGTTAGGCTCAGGTCAAACTCAGTTTTTGACTACATAGCGATCACAAAGACTCCTTGGTCTAAGGATACATGACAAGCTACAACACTGAATATGTTCATGACTTAATCTATGGCACATATTCAGGGCGGGTCGTCCAATATCATGTCCCACATGATATCTATGATCAGACTCCGGAATCCCATTCCAATGACTAACAGAACGTAAGCCATAAAGAGCCATCTTTCATACTAGTCGCTTCTAGTGAAGCTTTGTTGACTAGGGACCCATCGAGTGTGATCTATCTCGATCTATGGTTCTATTCGCATGGTGGGCATAGATCAGAGCACACATCGATATATTACTCCAACACATAAGTAATATAAAGCCGCTTTAATTTTATTGCTAACGATGATATATACATTTGGACATTTAGGATTGAACTACGGGCACTAAGACTAACAGTGCCAGGAAGCAGTGTCAAGAAGCCAAAAACCACTCCTTGACACTGCTCCTTGACACTACGCAGATTCTAACCATTGTAGATGCTCTTAACACATGTTTACCCATTACACATGACTGACAAACCAAATTAAAAGCATTCGTACAACCAATAAGTTTATTGGTACGAAGAGAATTAAGCACCGGAGACCCTGGATGACCTAAACGCGAATGCCACAATCCTGGAGACACGGTTGCAGAAGCAGAAAAAGGAATTGACGAACGACGCGAAACATTAGATGTGACGAGATACAAATCGCATGTGCTATTGCATCTTAAAACCAGACGTCCCGTAAGAAAATCCTTTACAGAAAAACCGAGGGGGTCAAATTCAATCGAGACACTATTATCACAGGTAAAACGGCGTACAGAAACCAAATTCTTAACAAGCATAGGGGAATGGATTACATTATTTAAGTTATATTGGGGATGAGTGGGAAATAGTGATGCTTGACCATAACCAAAAATAAGAATGTGATTTCCATCGCCAACAATAACAGCTCGATTAATGTTCGAATTAACATAAGAACGTAATGTACCTGAATTCGTTGTCATGTGAGAGGAAGCACCCGTATCCATGTACCATCGACCATCCGAAACTTGCTGCATGGAGAAATTTTCCATGACGGTAGATAAACCCGTAGGAACTTCTGAATGGGCTTGCGAGGGAGTGGAAAGGGCAAGAGCCCAGCAGGCCTTGCTGCCCTTGTTGGGGCGCAGGGCCACGAGCCCAATTACTTGCAGCTGTAGGAGACGGGAAAGGAGGCATGGCGGCTGACTCGGTCAGCCCAAGCTGCTGACTGGTCCAAGGAGAAGATGGAAACTGGGCCCAAGTCGGCGGCCCAGTCCAGAAATAATAATGGCCATTCCATGCGTGAGATGGAGAGGCCCAAGCTTGGTTGGAAATCATTATGGATCACCAATTTGCGGCTTTGGGATTTCAGAATCGTAAAATACGATTGAGACGCTGCAAAATCAGACGGACCTGCTGCAGACAGAATCGCGCGACGAACTGCGACCTCTGCGATTCGTAGCCTGCGACTGAAACTTGCGGCTGCAAATTTGGAGCTGTTGGAAATCTGGACGGGAGGAGCTGTTGGTACCAAAACCTACGAAAAGAGGAGCTGCAGGTGCGCGAATTGTGGCAGGTGTGCGATCCGGAGAGGGGAGATTGCAGATGGACGCGCGAGACGAACAGCGACTTCGGATGGGCCTGTAGAAATTGGGCTACAGGCGTGAGAATAGTAAAATACGAGAACCAAAGTCGCGAATTTGCAGAGAACCAATAGGAGTTGCTGAAACTGCGCTGAGGCGGGTCGGAATTGCAGCAGACACAGCCAGCCAAAAAACTCGGAACAGAGGAGATGTGTGCGATCAGTGTTGGGAGAAGCGTGCGATCAGTGCTGCTGCAACCCTAAAATCGCGAAGAAGCAGATGTAGAACCTTGAAAACGTGAGTTGCAGGTGTGGTCTGGTTTGAGTCGCAGGTGCAGAGTCTCGGAATCGTGAGGAGCAGCGCGAGTTGCAGGCGTGGTCACGCAGGTTTGGCTGGGACGAGTGATCGCAGAATCGCAGATGAAGATTCTGCGTGCGCTGAAACTGCGATGAACTGTGAGAATTGCAGAATCGCAGAAAACAAAATAGAAACTTGCGCTGCAGCAATCGCAGAGAAGAATGCGATTTGAAGACGCAGTATCCTAAAAAAAACAGAGATATATTGTTCTGAAACCTTGCCTTGTATATTCATTGATCATACTATTTGTATACAATTAGAGATAAGATAAATACATTCAAAATGCTATACAATATATTTTGATTTGATTCAAACTCTTATGTTGTCTATAACAAAAAGGAAGTTGCCTGTTGAAAGCATGAATATTATATATGTTGATTTGAGAAAAGTTAGACACATACATAGTTTAGACCATGAACCAAACGGTCTTTTATGACCAATAATTTTTGTTGTTGATAGTGCTAAAAAGCAGCGAAACTCAACTCACAATGAATCTAACAATATATACTTGATTTGTCGGTCAAAAAAATAGAGTTTTTAGAGCTGATGGGAAAGGAACGTGGGATTATTGCAAGGCAATAGGGTTAAAGGCTTTTGCTACGGATGCTGAGGTAGCTAAATAATTCGAAAACTTGAGTGAAGAATTGGATCAAAGAGTTGTGCTTGATGCTGACTCTAAAGATGACTTTGAAGACCTGGATGATGATCTAGGGGTTGGATTGGAAGCTTTGGCATCCAACTCCTTCCAGGCTCACTTTTAATCCAATGAGAATCCTCTCATGAAATGTGAGAGGGGCATCCTCAACCCAAAAGGTGAGGATGATTCGTAACGTGTGCTCCAAGCAACTGGTGAATATGGTATTCTTGTAGGAAACTAAAATGACTGCATTCCCACATAATTATCTCATTACTTATGGACTTAATTCTCTGTGGAAATTGGATTTTATCCCATCTGTGGGGGCTAAGGGTGGGACTTGCATTGCTTGGAAATCTGACATATTTGCTCTAGACTACCCTTTGAAGACTTCTTCTGTATTGTACTGGTTTGGCACTTTTCTTCCTCCAAATGTATCAATCTGCATTGTTAATATATATGCTCCCTGCAAGAGGAGAGATATGAGAGTATTTTGGGAGGAGATTATGAGTATGAAGGTTAACATATGTATCCCTTTAATTTGTGTTGGGGACTTCAATGATACCCTACTAGCTTTAGACAAACCTGCTTTCAGCATCAGTCAGCACATTGATGGCCCCTTCAATACTTTTGTTCAGAACATGGGGTTAGTAGATCTACAGCTTCAAGGTGGTCTATATACCTGGTTTGGTCACTCCTCCAAGACCTTCAGGATTGATAGGTTCCTTTTATCTCCTCAATTATTATTACTATTCACCAATATTTCTCAAACTTGCCTTCCAAGGCACCTGTCCGATCATAAGCCATAATTTTTGTCCACTCCTGTGACTAATTGGGGGCCTAAACCCTTTAAACTGTTCAATGCTTGGATGGATTACCCTACATTTTGGAGAGATGTGAAAAATTTCTGGGAACAAATCACTGTTTTTGGGGAGCCTTATTATAGGCTTTGGTACAAGTTGAAGGAACTGAAGATTTTTTTTGAAGGGTTGGAGTGGGGAGGTTTTTGGTTGTCTAGGCAAGGAGATTTCATATCTGACTAAAACAATTGAGGAGTTGGATACTTTGCTTGAAACCAGGCCCCTATCTCCTATGAAGAATAGCCATAGATCACTCTCTTCAGCTTTACTTATTAGAAAATTGAAATCTCAGTCCAAGGTGTGGAGACAGAAGACTAAACTCTTGTGGATCAAGAAGGGGGATAAATGCTCTGGTTTCTTTCATATTGTGGCCAACTTGAGATATAATAGAGTCAAGATCTCTACCAATACTGAAGGAGGGATTTCCTCCTCCTCTCCCCAGTAGATTAAGGCTAGTGCTGCTATCCACTTCTCCAGGAGATTTCATAAGGGTCCTCAATCCAATGTGGATATCTCTGATTTGCCCTTTATGAAGCTCTCACCCACTCATGCCATTTCACTGGAGCATCCTTTCTTAGAATCTTACATCCTAACAGCCATTAAGGATTGTGATGGTTACAAATCCCCTAGGCCAGATGTTTCTCACTATTCTTTTTTCAAAAAGGCTGGGATTTTCTCAAAGCTGATATAGTGGATTTTTGTGAGCACTTTCATAAAACTGCCTCTTTTGGCAAGGGCATTAGGTGATAACCCCAGGAGATACAGCACTTGGCTTCCCATCATCAATAAATTCAAACAAAAACTGAGTTTATGGCAATCCAAATTTCTTTCATTTGGGGGCAGGATCACACTCATTAAATCCTCTCTGAGCTCTTTACCTTTGTATCACATGGCACTATTCAAAACATATGTGGGAGTATTGAAGGAGATGGAAAAGTGGCAGAAGAGGTTTCTTTGGAATGGGACAGTATCTAGGGGAGTTCTCCACAAGGTCAATTGGCAGACCGCTGGATCAGGGAGGCATTGGCATTAAAAAAATTACATGTTATGAATAAAGCTTTATTAGCCAAGTGGTGGTGGAGATTTGCACTTGAGACCAATTCACTGTGGAAGAAGGTCATTTGTGCCAAATATGGGTGGGATCCTTCTGATTGGGATCTATCTGAGATAGAAATCACCAATGGCAGTAGCTTCATCAATCACATTTCATCTTTGTTGGAGGATAATTCTTTCAAGGAAGCCTTTGGCAGTTCTAGTTTTCACTGGATTGTGTGAGATGGGAGCATGATCTCTTTTTTGGGAGGATACTTGGTTACTAGATGTATCTTTAAAACATTACTTCCTTAGATTATTTCTTCTCTGCACACAGAAAAGGTTCAAACTCCTAGCTTTCTGGTGTGTTGACTCTTGGATTCTAGAGTGTAGAAAGAGACTTAGAGGCTGGGAGATCAATTTACTTCTGGAATGTTAGTCTTGGCTGTGAGCCAGATAAGGTTCAGTGGATCATTGATCCCAAGGGTTTCAAAGTTTGTACTATGTATGAGCATCACACTCATCATTTTGAAGAGGTTCAGTGGAACAATTTCCTGTGGTCCCAAATTCACCTTCCAAGGTGGCAGCATTCTCTTGGCTCGGCTGCAATGAGGGAGTTCCCACTAAGTCTTTCCTAGAGAGTAGAGGGGTCCCAATTTCATTAAATGACAACCTCTGCAACTTCCGTGGTAATTGTTTTGAGGATTCTCCTCATCTCTTCTTTGCTTGCAAAAGAGGGTGGAAGATATGGACTGTTGTATTTAATTGGTGGGACATCTCTACTTGCTTGGCTGGAGATATAATTTCCAATATTTGTCCTTGGGAGGGGTTATGCAGAGGACACAAACTGTGGAGAAACATATTCTTACTTACTCTGTGGTAGATTTGGTTAACCAGGAACAAATTGGTCTTCAGTAATGTACTTCTCTCTCCACAAGAGGTCTTAATGCAGATTAAGCACTCCTCATATTCTTCAGAGGCTTCTAGATATAAGGAGTTCTATCATTTCTTCTTCTCTATGTGGTCTTTCTCTTCTCAGCTCTGCAAGAGAAAGGCAGATTTTAAGCCATGATGTTGCTGGTTTAGGGCACTAACTGGTTGTTCTTGATGGAGGTTTCTGGTTTGGCAGATGTTGCTTTCTGGGATTTTTTTTTACATTGAATGACATGGTATCAGAGCCCAAAGTCCAGAGACCTGTAATTCCTTTAAAAAAAATTCATTTCTTTTCTTCTCATGGTTTAATAAAAACCACAAACCAGCTTTCCATTTTTTTTCTACCGAAACACCACCACCCAGTCCACTAGATTTCTTTTACTTTCTTTTTATTATGTTTAATTCCTTATTACAACAAGATGATGGATGTGTCAACACACACCATTTCCACCACATGCCACCCAATTGTTTTCAATTTTCTCCTTTCTTTTGTTTTACTTTCTTGCTTTGGCAAGTTTACACCATGGTTATATTCAACCATGTCCATCCACCACCACTCTTAACATTTTCTCCTCCACTCCCGCCTCTTGATGGATGCATCAATATGATGCAGCTTCGCAACAAGCACCATGATTGCTTTCAGATTCTCCTCAAATGTGTTCGTCGTTCAGCAACGTTCCAAGAGATCGATTGCTCGCTCATCCTTCATGTCGACGACACGACACCGCCGAAGAATGGACTACGAGTCCCGGTGTCCAATCCGAAAATCGGATCCTCTGCCTATGAGGCATGAACTCGGCTCAAGAAGCCCCTTCCACAACTCAATCGCTCCAGTCAAAGCGTTCGTCTTTCTCCTGCTTCGACTGCGGGGGAGTATTAGCAGTTATTATTATCAGTTATGATTATAGTTACAATAAGTTATTTGTAGTTATGTTATGTTAGATTATGAACCATTGTAACTCTTCATGTATTATATATTGTCAATGACAATGCCTATTATGGCAAGGGATTACAATTACTGACAGTTTTTTTTTTTTGGGGGGGGGGGGGGGGGGGGGGTTCTTGGTGGTTCCAGTGGGGTTGAGAAGAGAGGTTTTAGGTCCATTGGTGAGGTTTACTCGTGAGTGGGAGTAGCACCACTAGAGTTGTGGTTGTATTTTAGGTGTTTAATGTCCCTTGTGCTGCTGCATAATAGACTCTGTGCTGGTTTTGTGAGAGGGGGTAGTGAGTGGAAGTGTGTGCAATGTCTTCGGAGTGTCTCTTTTTCCATTTTGGCTGGGTGCCTTGCATCCCCCAAGTCAGACCTGTTTCTTCAAGTTTCTTAGGTGCTTAGTGTGTTGCCTGGTATTCATTTTGGTGGATGGATCCTTAGTACTCTCTTGATTTGCTTCTTTTTCTGTGATTTATTGCTTTGATTTGGTTGGTTTGTAGTTGATTAAGGTTTCGTTCTCAGTTAAGATCAATTGTACTGCTTACCTGCGTCCCAAGCTTCCCTGTTTCATTGGAGGTAGTGGTGTCTTGAGACTCCTATGGGAGCTCAGTGTCTGTACCCGTGAGGTTTTATCCTCTTACTCTTGTTTTTATTTCAAAAACCTGAGTAATTAATAATACTTTTCCTTTCAAAAAAACAAAAGAAATTTGAATGATTATTAAGATTTTATCATAAGATGTTTTAAATGATTCTAGAACTGCATGCCTCTCTCGGGATGTTTTAGCCGGCCTTAGTTCATAATCATAGCCCGACTCTATCACTTCTCACCCAGTTCTTGATGTCGTCATCCCCGGAATTTGTATCGTCTCCTCTTCCAATCGGGTTTCGCATCATGGATGTGCGTCTACCCTTCAACACAGCTTATATCGCCCTCACTGCAGTATCCATCGCCGCCGATACACTACTATGCGACCAACCACGGAAAATGACTGTGCCTCAGCCAACGTCGCTGCTTCTGCCTCCTTTTCCACCTCTGCTTCCTTCGTTGTCACAAGTGTCGTCGCCCTCCAATTATCCGAGCTCATCGGAGGCCTGATTTAGGTTCTGACATCGAGCTTGTGGCGTACCTGATCACTCGGGGCGTCTACGCAGGTCCGCCTCAGCCCCCTCCGTTGGATCGGGGAACTGATATCTAATAGAGGTATGTGAAGCAACATCGCACGGGCCAATGAGTGTGCGACCGAGAAACGGGGTGAGTCTAGGGACGCACACCGTGCCCTGTTAGGATCAAATTCATCTTGACCCAAAACCTCCCCTTTTAGTGATTTTCACCCTAAATGTTTGGTGCTCCCTCAGTTGCCTCGAAAAGGTCTCTATAGAGAGACTATTGTGTTTTTCAAACACCACTAACATTTTCAGGTTGAGTCTATAAAGGACTCTCGTACCACTCGCATTAATATGGTCAGATCCCTTACGTATAAAGGATCAAATTCATCTCTTGTATGTCTGTTATTATGTGTGTACTAAATCACAAAACTGCGATGACAAGCAACACTATTGGTTCAGAGTCAATATCTCAGATCTTGTTTGTAAGATTCAAGACTATGTATAGCCTTTTCTCCTAATAAAGATAATCTCGTTACAATGGTAAAAATGATTCTTAAACAAGTACATGATATTTAATTAGTCGGGATTATGTTTCGAGTTGAAGAGGATTATAGAAACGGAAAAAGTTGAACTGATTGAACTTCTCCATTTGCCATTCTCCTTAACATTTAGAGTTGTGATTTCAATTTGGAGCGGTCATTTTTTATTAAATTTTAGTCTCTCTTTTGAGTTGTGGAGCAGCAGTTCCAATTTTTGCCAGAGAAATATCAGAGCATTCATTCAGTATTTTCGTCTTCCCTCGTTGGAATCTATCTACTTTGGACCACTCTACTCCCTTTCATCTTCTTGGTATAATTTTAGCAAGAGCAATGTAAGTCCAGTGTTTAGTTTTGTGGTTTTGAGATATTTTCTTGGCCTGCAAACAACGGGTCTGGTTTCAATTGATCAAAAATTACTCATTTTGGTTTTGGGATAATTGTCAAAACATGCACTAAAGTTTCGTCCACAAATGAAATAGTGCACAACGTTTCGTCCACGTTGTGTGGCTACCCTAAAGTTTCGTCCACAAAATGAAATAGTGCACAATGTTTCGTCCACGCTTTGTGGCTGCCCTAAAGTTTCGTCCACAAAATGAAATAGTGCACAACGTTTCGTCCACATTGTGTGGCTACCCTAAAGTAATTTGCTGATTTAGGTTTCATAAGTAATTTTAAGTAATTTTTCTAACAAATGTCCGTGGATGAAACTTTAGGGTAGCCACACAATGTGGACAAAACATTGTGCACTATTTCATTTTTGGACGAAACTTTAGTGCATGTTTTGACAATTATCCCTTTGGTTTTCTTGCACCATAAGCATTTGTTGTTTTTCACTTCTCTACCTCTTTGTTCACTAGTTTTGGTTTGTTCTTCTACATTAAAATGTGTTCCTTGGAGGGACTTTTCTGTCTCTTGTCTTGGTTCTTCATTTCGAAGATCAAAATTTTAATACAATATTGCTTAAAAAATGTTGCATAGGCAAATTTGATCTCCTCATGTACATATCCCTAACATTTTATCGTGCCTTTCCTTCCGCTGCCGAGCCTTTCCACCATGAAATACGATTCATGCTTATTTTTATATGCGCTAAAATTTATTAAGAGATGCTCTTTTTCGCGGAGGAGAGGATCATAGAGGTCCAAGAAATAACGATTACAGAGGAAGCTTGAAAATGAGAGAAAAAAAACTAAAGTACCACCACAATGAAAACAAAACAAGGAAACTACAAAACAAACCAAAGTAATCAAACAACACGATTTGAATTTGTTACGAGTTTGCCACCTCCCTTTGGATCATTGGCCCAAAGTTTGGAAATACTCGGTTGGTTCGAAACGTAACCAAGGCTCTCTCAGAGCGTGTTTTAGCCCTTGGTCGATAAGTGATATGGGATTATAACAGGGTGGTACAGCTGGTTGTCAGTTTGACGAAACGTAACCAAGGCTCTCTCAGCGGCGGGCTCCTCCAGCCGGGTTAAGATAACATCATCTTCCTTTATATCCCAGTCGTATTTGCCCTAATGACAGCCATGTGGGGGAAACGGCGACCGAGAACCAAGTCCGGAAGCCCCATTGCACCGCCACCTTCCCGTCCAATTGATCTAGCTCAAACCACTTGCTAAACTAACACATCAGACGCTCTCATATCCGATTCAAATTGCTTATCTTCAATGAGAAGCTTGAGGGAGAGACATGATCAAGCAACACTGATTAAGCCACTGACGATTCTCTGCTTACAAACCTCGTCTTCCGTTCCCACACACACCCGCCCCAAATTATAAAGAGCCAACTGATGCTCTCTAGATTGGAGTGACCTTATTCTTATAAGGGTAACACCGTAAATTAATTAGGGTACGAATTTACGGTTTAAAAACTAAGTATAAACTAACTAGTCGATCAAATTAATAAAAAACGGAACTTCTCTCTCAACTTTAAGACCTTATTTTTTAGCTCTAGCAGCCGATCGCTATGGAGCCCTCCCAGAAAACCTCTACCGTCGTGCCTACAGTCAGCAATGGGCCGGTGATGACCGTCGTTGTTCTTACCGGTGGCCTCTTCTCCCCCTCCCTTTCTCCCATCAATCTATCACTGTTCCTACCGCTTCGAAACTTGGGAAGGTGGAGCGTCGCCGACGGAAGCCAAAGCCGACCCTCCAAGATGTGGCACCCTCTACGATCTCTCCGCCTCTGGGATAGATTTCAGAAGAAATTTCCTTCGCCGTGGGGTCAGCCTCTCCTACCCGGACGGCTAAACCGAAACGGGGGACGCCTCTGCGTCGTCCAACGGTGCCTTCTTCTCCAAGTAAAGGCCTCCTCGCCTTACCGCCTCCAAACCCTAGTGTGTCTCCTTGCGCAGCAAGCCGCGACCTCGCTTTGATTCCCTTGAACCCCAGCGGGCCGCCTGGCTCTACAAGTCGTGTTGTCGCACCGGCTCTCCCGATCCCTAACAACCCGCCCTGCCCCGCAAGCCGTGATCCCACTCTGGTTCTCCTGAACCCTAGAGTGTTGGCGTGTCCCGCGAGTACCATCGCTCTGGATTCTTCGATCCCTATCATCCCGTTTCTCCATGTGTACCATGACCTTGCTCTGGAACCGCTGCCTGGCGGCGTGGCTTCTAGGGTTTCGGCGCCGACTGATGTTACCTCCGCCCTGCCTAGGGTTGAGAGTCCACTAGGTCATGCTCCTGGTCGGGCACCCGTTCATAAGATTACTTGGCAACAGGTACGCATTCCCATTGATGAGGCCCAGGTTGCTAACCCTAGTGTGTTTCCCCCGTTGCGGAGGGACCCGTCGAAAGGGAAGGCCCCTATGGAGGAGCTACTAAGGACGGCAGTGCTGGCCTTGGGATTAGGGCGCTGCCTCCTTAATCAATCCCCGACACCAACTATCCCGGCGGCTCTAACTACTCCACCGGGTATGACGCGACACTTGGCTACGGATGAGTTTCCCTCATCCTTGACTAACAGGATGACAGGCCTTCAATCGTTCTTGGAAGGTCTGCAGGATGAGCTATCATCTTGTTCCTTGGAAGAAGATGAAGAAATCTAGGTCATGATCCCGACGTCTCGGGCGACAACATCGGTGGCCCTCGCTCATCAACAATGGGGATTGCTGGGACGTCTCTGGGACCCTAAGCCTCCAAGGAAGGACATGTTCTTGCGTATCATCAAAAACGCATGAGGAAAGTGTGCAGAAGGCCTAGTGGTTAAAGATATAGGGTCGGGTTTGTTTGGCTTCTACTTCCGGTCCTTTGAGTCTCGGTCATGGGTTTGAAGAAACAAACCCTGGTGCTTTGATGACAAGGTCCTGCTGCTAGGAGATTTAGACCCGTGTGGTCGAGAGCTGCCTCTTTTGGACCGGGTGCAGCTTTGGGTACATGCTAGAGGGCTGCCACCTCTGGTTCGGACAAGGGAGACAGGTATCTCCATTAGCAACGCAGTGGGAATGTGCGTGAATGTCCCATGTGACCATTGAGGCATGTGTTGGGGAGAGACTGTCAAAATCCGCTTCTAGCACCTCTTGGAAAAGTCACTACAGAAAGGACTGGTGCTTAGGTTCTTAGAGTTTCCCGACCCGATTCACGTGGAGCTCACGTATACGAAGCTTCCAAGCTTATGTTATAATTGTGGTCGTCTCGGTCATATTTTGAAGGATTGCACGTGGGCGATTAGAGCCCCCCCGCAGTTCGATGAATTCATGTTGGAGTACAACCGAGAGAAGAAAGTCAAGGCGTATGACACAGATTGGGGACAACCGGTCCGTCTGCCTTGTCCGCCAGGCTTTGGCCCTCAGGGTCCTTTGAACCTGGATAAGGGCCCTCGACCCATTATGCCCCCTCGGTCAGGACATCAGGGCCCGACCAGTGGGGCGCTGCTTCGACCATCTACCTTTCAGGTGTTGGAGGATCCATTACCGCGCATGGACCATTTGGATGGGAGAGCTCGGGCGGGTTTGGGAGCCCAGGAGGATGGAGTATCTTGAGCAGATGGCGTTGGGGGCAGCCAGAACACCCTGAAACGTTCAGCAGCTGGGGTCCTTAAGGAGGAACAGTTCAGGGCGGGGAAACAGTCCCGCCAAGAGGAATGAGTGGTACGCCGTGCGTTAGGTACTGGCCCTGGGAGGGGTCCCTGTACGATGTGCTGCCTTCCCCTTCACTATTACCGTTGAGGTCCCTTAGGATCTCCGGTTTCCCATTCCTCTTCTCCGTCTTCTGTCATGACCTATGAGGCATCACAATGCCGCTTACGTCGATTATGATACTAAAAGGTTTAGAGAACCGTTGTTCAACTATTCTGACCTTCTTCATGTGGACAGGGAACTTATTCCTCGATGCACACCTATGTAATCTTTTGAATCAATAATATTGCACCCTTCGTTCAAAAAATATAATAGACTTACAATAATTGTTAGAAAGTAACATTTTCCGTTTAAAATGACAGAAATCGTTAGAAAAAACTCCAAGAACTAATTGTCATATGAATATTTTAACTCAAAAAAATAACTATAGAGTTGTTAGTTTTTTGGTTTTTTTTAACATTTTTCGTCATTTCTAACGAAAAATGTTAGTTTGTATAATTAACGTAAGTGTACCGTATAAATTTTCTAATCAAATTTGTCTATAGATAGTTTTTTATTTCAATACTCAAATAACCATCTTTTCTTGGAGTTTTTCCTTCTTCTATTTATCTCGCTCTGGCCTGGCATGAGCTGCAAGTAACACATAGCCCAAAATCTTTACGCCGTTACATCTTCAAATCACATAAATTTCGAAGCTCATTTGAGCTAAACTAATTGTTGTAGTACACCAAAATATATGATAAAAAATATAACTATTTTTTTTAAACGAGTAATTGAGGAAGTGCATTACTACCAATCAAAAAGTTAAATAGTAGGACCAAAGTCCTTAGGCTCCAGAATATTGTCCAGGTGCATCGTAAAGGACCCAGCTCTCTTGGACCCGTAGAACTAGTCTACTTTTGATCGTAAACATAAATTAAGGACATCCTCTTACCGACATTTCAAATAAACGAAAAACAGTACTAGAAATCCAACAAGCAAAACAATAGAATAATATCCAACTAAAACAATTCAAAACTAAAACTGAATCAAAATGCACCAAACTAAGACAAGAAAAAAGAGTTGCTTCCTTGCTCCTCCCGGGACGGCCAATCAACATCGGTCTCGGGCCATGGTGGGTAGGCCCTGGATCCCAAATCCACTAACTGTATTGTTCCAAGATCTTCTCCAAGCGGCTCGACGAGTGTTCGGTTGGTAAAACTTTACCAAAATCAAACCTCGATAAATCGAACCCATAAACTATGGAGATCGATTTTGGAATATATAACTGTAAGTGTACATTGTTGTTGTTCTTTAGTTTTTTAGTTAAAAGTTAAGGATAAAGAACTTATGTGTAAATATTTTTTATAATCGAGCTGATCTTTGGAAGCTGTCGGTCACCTGGTTTTCTTTGGACCTGCTGTAGCTTGGGTTTCGTGTTCTCAGCTCTTCAAGGTTGGAAAATCTAGGTCATTGGAGGTGACTAGTTCTAGCTCAGGTCGTGGGACGTGTTTCTACAGTCTAGCGGATGTGGATCGTCGCTGAACTACTCTAGCTGCCTTTGGGACTTCATCCTCTCGACGCGTGCCTCGCTGCTTACTGATCTTTGTTTGGTAATTCCTCTCCCACCCTTTCCTTTCATTTGATTTGAATGGCTTCGCTTCTTCTCGACCCGTTGTTTGGTGATCGAGCTCACCGGTTATAGGTGTTGGTGTTGGCCGTCGGTGAGTCCTTAAGGTTGTTCCTTGGTTTGAAGCCATTCGTTTTATCTGTTGGGAGTGGTGTTTCTTAGTGATTCTTCACTGATTCTGTATCTGTCGATCGTGGTCCTGGCCATCGACGTTTTTAGTACCCTCTTTCTCGCTAGGATTGAGAGTTACTAATGATACAGGGAGTTTGGTTCAACTCTGATTAGGTTTGCAGTGCTTCTTGTGTGCCTGCTCTCCTTGGTGGCCAATTCTTGGTGGTGGCTGCTGTCTTGCATGGATGTTCCGGGATACTTGGTCTTGTCATTCTTGTTGCCCATAGTGGCTTTTTTTGGTGGTGGCTGTTGTTTTGCCCTTTAGCTGTTCTTTATCCTTGTAAGTCCCTGGTTAGGCTCTGCTTTATTTGGTTGTGATTTGGTGTATTGAGGCTCCCTGAGTGGACCGTCTTTGTGTTGTTTTTTTTTATCAAGGAATGCATATAATAAGCAACCCTCTTTCGAGGTGGAAAAAGGTTAGAAACCAAAAAAAAGCACCTAGCTACAGGTGGAGAGGAACCAAATAAAAGTAAAGAAGAACTGAAATTTGAGAACAAGTAAACTAATCAAAAGAGAAGTGTGAAATCAGCGGTGATGTAATTCTGAAGCAAAGCCTAAACTGATGAGGTTAGGACCAAAACAGAGGTAAAAGGAGCTGCAACAATGTGTAGTAGGCATTAGGAGATGCAGAGTATTGGTAGATGGTGAACTTGAGGCCCTAAAATAGAGTTGAATGGAGTAGAGGCCTGAAGTTGATGATTAACTTTGCATGTGGAGCCTTTTGATAATGCCTCTCAGAGAAAGTCTGTCAGTAATGTCTCAGTGAAGTATGTATTGCTTAAATGTGGATGTGGCTGTGGGGGTTGGACTGAGAGTGGAGAAGATGTAGCTTTTGAGTGAGGTTGTGGATGAAAGGATTGTATTCAGCCAGTATGAGTAGTAGGTGGATGAGGCTTAAGTGACGACTGAGTGAATGAAGCTGTGTGAATGAAGCTGTCCTAGTATGAGGAGCAGGCATAAGTGGCTTGAGGAGCAAGCAAGTGTAACTTGAGTCCCAAGCAAAAACTTGCAGAACAACAAGAACAAAAGAAAAACACTCAAAGCAAAAACCACACACAAGAGAGGGGAGAGGAGAAAGCCCACACACAAAAGAGAAGAAACCAACCCAATGACACTCCTAACCTCACCAAGGGCAAAGCCAGAACCCCCACCCCAAACCACCCACCCAAAACCCAGAGAAGAAGAAGGCAGAGAAAGCTGAGCACAACCAGTTGAGGAAGAAGAGCATCATTTAGAGGCACAAGATCTTGGAGAGGCTACCCACTGTTGAATTGTAAAGTGATGATTTTGGTTCAAAGAGGCTCATTCCCAACTGTAAGATTTATTTATGATTCTGTTGAAGATGGTTGAAGAGGTCTCATTGTTTCCATTGAAGATAAGGTTATTCCTAGAGAGCCAAAGAAGCCAAAGAGTGATCTGAAGTTAGGAACCCCAACACCTTCTCAATTTTCTGGGGACAAGGAAAGACCAAGAACAGAAGAGGTCCTTGACAGATGCAGGACAGACCCAAGATAAGCCCCACCAGTTGCAGATGAGTGCCCAAGTATCCCAAGCCTTTATACAGTGAAGAAGAATGTGAGGGCCATCCTTTGTGTTGTTGGTTTTGAGGTTTCCGAGTGGACCGTCCTTGTGTTGTTGTTTCCTCTGTTTGTAGAGAATGTTGGTTGAGGATCCATTGTGGATTGCTCGTGTGATTGTATTTCAAACTCTGTTCTTCTTTCCAAAGAACAATTTTAATTTAAATATGTTTTGCCGATTATAAAAAAATGATAGTTGGTGACGTGGTTTTTAAAGTTGGTAACATGTGATAAAATTATTAGTATTTGCACAGAGATTGATTGAGGACATGATTTCGAAAATTTAGTAATATGTTACAGATAATTTTTTCTTCCGAAAGTTAGATGGTGCACCAATAAAATAAAGTGCTCTACTAAATAATAATGTGGTATAATATATATAAGTAATGTAACAAAAGTGATTAAGTCACCGTTTTTGTTTTGAACATCTATGGTTTGAATCCTCAAAAATGCAATTTCATTTTTGGGTTTAAGCTAAACATATGAAGTATGTTTTCGTCTTATTATATTTGACAAACATAAATTTCAAATTTTATATTATAAAGCATATAAATCAAATATCATACACTTTCAAATATATTTTATCAGATTTCCATTGAAAAATATATCTTCTTATGTATTATAAAGGCTCTAATAAATTTCATTACATTTTAAGAAATGTGTACTCATATACCGTTCTCTTTTCCTCTCTAACGCCGTACACAAGTTTGGCCATGTCCATGGTCATGGTCTTTGCCATGGCCCTATTCACTATGATCACAACAGGAATGGTGTGGAAGGATGCCGCCATCAAGCTCGAAGTTGCCACGCAAGGCGGTGGCGATGAATCCATGAAAAACGCCGCTCTCTTTGAACCTTTTAGGGTTTCTCATCGAACCCCTCAGGGTTGAATTCTCGTCGCCGCCGATCATCCCTCCGGTAGACGTGTGCCACCTTGTTCCTGTCTCAGGTTGTGCATCAGTCCCAACCGCCATCTACCCTCCCCTCGCACCGCGCCCTCTCTGGTACGAACAGATTCCACGCCGCCGCTATCAGCCTCCTCGTTCTCCATGTCGTCGCCATCAACAACGGGGTGCAACCACCGATCGGGCCGACAAGGCACCAGCCCCACGTAGCTCCAGGACATGCTCAATCAAACCTGAACATCAACGTGGTCGTGATCGGAGCGATCCTGGAGGGTCGCTGGATTTGGGACCCGGGAGGAGGGATGTTAGGTCGGGATATGTATCCTCGACAACCAAAGCCGGTCACCTCGAGACTGGACGAATCATTTTGGGTCGACGCGATGATGATCAATCTGCTTCTGCGTGAAGTATCGATGAAGTCACATCCGGAGCACCGAGCGTACGCTCGGTCCTCCGCACCAAAATTAAACATTCCAACGACTCAAGCCGGAGAGCTAGCAATACCAGGAGGCCTCGCTATGAAAGTTATGGGATCTCAGACGAATTGGCATTATAGACTTTTTAGCTTATTATGGTCGTTTTTCTGTTTCTGTTGGTCTGCGATACAAAATCGATCAAACAATACGGGTCAAGTGCGCAAGAAATCATACTGGGATTTTGAACAAATACTCGAACCCAGGGTCAGGGACCCAGGTTACGTTTATGTTTATGATTTTTGTCATGATCAATAAAATATCTCTGCTCTCGTTTCAAAAAAGAAAAAGAAATGTGTACTCTTATACAAAAAGTACGAGGAATAAATAAGAGAAATAAATTGAGAAGGAATATTATTTTAAAACAAAGTATTTACAAAAATCCAATATTATTTTTATTGAGTGATAAACAAGATACATTATTCTCTCTGAAGAATGCTATAAAAAACCATTCATTTTCACCTATAAATGCTACAATAACCATTCCATAAGTAAAAATTTGAGGCCAACAATGATATATGAGCCTATCCTTTTTTTGTAGCTAAATTCTTTTATTATGAAACCACCTACTCCAAGACAGAATATTGAGGTAAAAAAATACAACCATAAGGAGGATCTCCTACGAATAGAATCACAAATCCCTTAAGAGTAATAAAAAACACAATAATTGTAAGAGGAGAAATAAAAAAGAAATACACCCTTAACCTAAAAATTATGAGAACTCATCCAAGCCATCCGTTTCATGAATGGATGAATGATATACAATTGAGTTATTGACTTGTTGGCCACAAAAACACAACACTTTACAATGTGGTATGACCTTTTTAGTAAAACTATCATGTTTTTCTCACTAATTTAATCATTTCCGCTCCGTAATTATGATTGGGTTCAAACTTGCGTCAATATTTTCATTTTTCCAAGAGCTTTCTACCAAGATCGGTGATGAATATATTTTGAAGCACGAAAAAATATATATTTCGGGGTTGATTTAAAAAAATATTATATTTTGGTGATTTTTATTAACATTCAACACTAGTATTATCAACACTCAACACTCATTTTATCAACACGAAACTCTAGTTTTATCACCTCATTTTCCAAAACTGAACATGATTCTTATCACCTCGTCATTTGTTTTTATATCCTCGGTACATGTGTTTTATCACCTCATCACATGTTTTTATCAACACTGAACACTAGTTTTATCAACGCTAAACACTAGTTTTATCAACACTTAACTCTAGTATATCACCCTTATTATCAAAATTGAACTTGATTTTAATCACCTCATCACTAGTTTTTATCATCTCAGTCCATGTTTTTTATCATCATTTAACACTAGTTTTTTCACCCCCGATATGAAACATTTATTAGTGAATATTTATCAATACTCAACACTATTTTTATCACCCTAATATAATTATTTTCCTGCTTCAAAATATATTCAATATGCTACTTGATAGATAGCCCTTGAAAAAAATAAAAATATTAAAGAAAGTTTGAAGCTAATCAAAGTTGAAACAAGGGGGAACCATGGTTCCTAACTCCGGTTGAGCTTTGTTTTCTCCATCCTAACCTGTGTTTACCTTAGTTGTATTTCTCAACTATCAACTTTTCATTTTTTGCACAAACTATCGTTTTCCGTCTGTTTGACGACGTCGTTAGTCTTTTGGACACGTGTTGGTCATGTGCACAATAACATTTTCCTAAATAAAAAATTTACCCGCATATTGGTTGAGGTTTCGTCACAGTTCCTAACAGTGAACTATCCATTTTTTACATAGAAATAAAATATCTAGAATTAATTTTAATTTCTCATCTTTATTCATTTTCTAATATTTTTACTTTTTCTATTTTAATATTTTCTTATATTTTCATTTTAAAAAAATTATTCTTATTAATTTATTTTTATTAAGTTTTCCTTTTTTATTTTTAGTAAATCTTTTTTTCTCCAGAAATTCATTTTCTCTAATTTTTATTCATTTTCATAAAATAATTAAAATTTGATAAATTCCCTAGAAATATATTTAATATAATTTTAATAAACTCCCTAGCCATTAATTTTATTCATTAATTGATTAATATGTTTTTTTTAATGTTTGCAATTAATACCTAATATGATGCTTGTACAGAAAATTAATTGGATTTTAATACATATAATATATTGTATATTTATTTATTCTAAATTTTATTGTTATAATATATTAAATATTATGCATTCTCTTCATACCCTTTTCGTTTCGAAAAAAAGCTTTTTCATACCTGAATATCACACATATTGAGGGGCCTAATGAGGTAGTCGGCGCTGGAGCTGAGAAGACCCAAGCGATGCTAGGGTTACAGCTTTCAACTTTATGCCAGTTTTGCTTTTGATGATATATTCCTTTTTTTAAATTAATTTTGATTTTGGTTTGATTTGGACTGTGATGATCAACTTTCAGCTTTATGCCAGTTCTGCTTATGATAATTCTTGATTGATAGAGCTGTGATTTTTTTGTCCGATCCTATAGAAAACGTTTACGAATTTTAAATATTTGTTTAGCTAATGATGATATAATCCAGTTTAATGAGGGTGTAGTGGAACCAAGCATCTGTTTACATGGGGAACCTACTTGACTTAAGCTGCATCATTTTGATAATAATGAATTTTTCTGAGGCTGTGACTTTTTTTCTAGTTTGAATCATTCGATACAAGCATTTATCCAAATGTTAGATCCTCGTGATAAGAAGGATTAAGATTCGATAACATCATATTTTTGGTTATGTACTGATCAATTGTACTGGAATCAGAAATATCACTAATATTCTGGCGAAAATCTAGAGAAGTGAGTTTCAGTTTTTATGAAGGAAAAATAAGGGCAATAGGGTTAATGGATTTGTTTTAAAAATTAGAGTTAGAATGAAGGGTATTTCTATCTTTTCCCTTCCAAAACTAACACCATCATGATTTTTGACGGAAAATGATAGTTTGTGCAAAAAATGGAAAGTTGATAGTTGGAAAATGCAAGTAATGGTAAACCTATGTTAGGATCGCGAAACCAAAAGTCAAATATTTTTGACGGAAATATGGTTTCCCCTTGAAATAAATCTGGAATGATTACATTAATAAATTGGTCAAGAAAAAAATGGACATGTATCAACATGGTAACATGATATTACAATTATACCCTTGCTTGTGTGAGAATAGATGAAATTGACGTGTATTTTGAGTGAGTTTGGGATGATGATGTGGCACCATGGCGATTGTTAGATCTTAAGTGTGTATGGATAGGATGAGTTCTCATAGTTTTTAGGATAAGAGGGGTTTCTAACCAATTTATCCTCATAATTATATCATTCAGTTTGTACAACACTCACACAACCAAAACATTAACTTTGCAATCAATTATCTCCTTCTCCTTCAGTTTCTTCCATTACTAGTTGCGTTTTCTTCAGCTCAAGATAATCATCAGACATGGTGTTGTCATTTGAATAACTCAATAGAGATCCGATTGCTGCTCAACAATGAATCACCATTCAGGCCATGCAAGCTAAATAACAAAGAATTTCTTTCTCCTCCTCTATTGGACCTTCACCTGGTTTTGAGTTTGCGGCAAAGAAACTCATCAAACAAAAGAGAAGAGAAAGGGGGAATCAGAGGCCACATTCATCTTCCTCAGACAAAACTCAGCAATACTCTCACGGAGGACATATAAAATGGTTGGATGGGAAAAAGATGTTCTATGACAAGTATTTCCAACCGGTTTCTTATGATTCTAATTTAACCCCATCATTCTCACCAAGGAATGAATGACTGAATGGAAAAAAGGTTTGGAGCCAGTTATCGAATGAACTCTCTTCAGAAGCAGAAATCCAGTTCAGAGCACAAGGTTTGAAGACTTTCACAATCAGTATCAACAAAGGAAAGGTTCAGATAATAGATTCATCAACCCTCTTCAGCCTGATAGAAGTTCCGAGCACTGTCAACACTCTGCTCAACTTAGAAGGATAAGAAAGCTCAAACACCACCTTCAACGTCGACAAGTTGTGACAGTGAGCCGTTACAATGCCTACAACAACACATCTACAACCGATCATTAGAGGCTTTGAGGTGCTCTTAGAGCATCTCTAATGGCAAACCACTGCGTAGTGGTTTGAGTCTTTTTTGACTTTCTCTCTTCTCCAAACCATTACCTCCAACCACTATACCTGCAATGGAAAACCACTACTAGTGGTTTGGAGTAGTGATTTGTACTTTCACTATTTAAAAAATCACCCCAAATTAAACTACTTATTTTATTAATGCCAAATATTAAAATACATAAACTAATTAAACTACGAACGGTAATTAAAAATACAATAAACTAATAATTAAACAACTAATTGTTCCTCGATGCAATGTGCACACGTCAATTCGGGTGATCTTCTTCCGTGTGCACCGAGTCCTCGAGGTTGAATTCGTCCAAGTCGAATTCGATGTTGGAGGGGTCGTCCATTAGGGAACGATGAGGAAAAAATTAAGTTAAAATGAGAGAAGAATAGAAGAGAGTGTGTAGAAGAGAAGTGTGAATTTGGGTAGGGGTGGTTCTGTATTTATAGAAAATATTAGTTTTTTTTTAATTCAGTCGGTGCCATGTGTCGGTGTGGGACAGGCCCGCCGACTAGCCATTGGGCAACGACGACATGTCCCATCGTGGTAGGATCTTGAGGCAACAGCCTGCGACGACACGTCAAACCACGACTCCAACGACGATTAGCTGTGATAATAAGTTTAGCATAGCCAACGACGGTACGTAAACCACGCACAACAACAACCGCTGTAACTGCTCTTAAAAGTATCAAACAAACCTTTCCTAAATAAATAGAAGGAAAATTTTCACTTTAATACCCTACCAAACATTTAATTTCACTTTGATACCCTGACATAAATTTTTTGCACTTTCATACCTAAACCAAATATTTAATTTCACTTTACTACCCAACTGTTAACTTTTTGTTAGTTTGGATGGAAAAAGTTAAAAAGACCATAATACCCCTAACTATTACTCAAATTTTCAAACTCATGTCATTTGTTCAGAACTTGAAAATAAGTGAAATGACAATAATACCCTTCATTGTTAGGGTATTAAAATGAAAAATTCACTATTTTAAAAATAAAATCAGTTTTTTATAAATTCAGTTTTTTTATGGAAATTATTTTTATTTTTCAAAAATTCATTTTATTTTTTCTAAATTCAGTTTTTATTTATGAAAAATATTTTTATTTTCAAAAATTCAGTTTTTATTTTTATAAATTCAGTTTTTATTTATGAAAATTATTTTTATTTTAAAAAATTCAAATTTTAATTTCAAAAATACATAAAAACCAGATTTTATTTTTAAAAATACATAAAAAATTAGTTTTTTTTTTACTTAATTAAAATTTTATTATATTTTTTTTTTGTTTTTTTTCATTCATCTACCAATCTTCCCCTCTCTCTCCTCGTCATTGTGTCTCTCCTCCATTTTCAATCCAAGACCTTGAATCAACAAAACTACTTGCAAAAACTATGGGTTCAATTGTATTTCCATTGGTTCCATTGTATTTCACATTCTATTTTCACAGCCAAAACTACTTGCATAAACCAATTTCAGAAAGCCCCCAACCCATTCCAAAATCAAATTTGGAAACCAATTTATAAATCTAAAAAAAATCAATTTCATTACTTGTAGAAACCAATTTCAGAAAGCCGTTCCAACCACAGTAACCTAATCAACAGTTCCTCCACCCGCCGACACCTCCGGCGCACCTGTCCCCCCTAAACGCCAACGGCGGCCAAGTGACTGATTGGGCGAGATCGGGAACCAAACCGCGACGCCCTCGTACGAATCGAACATCCGCCGCACCAAGGATCCTTGGAGGTACCCGAACCAGCCTTCGAAGCCTTCGAAAACAAGACCCCTCACGAATCTCGCCAACAGCGAGTACTTCGACGGCGAGAACCGCATCCAGAATGGCGACGAGAAGTTCGGTTTCTTCAACTGGAGAGCGAAGGCGAAGAGGGGACCCACCAAGAGACCGCGATCGAATTGGGTGTCCAGACCCGACGACGAAGAAGGGTTTAGATTCCGATAGTCCGAGGAAGGATCACACCCCCGTCGACTACTTGTTTCATCTTCATCTCCAGATCTGGTGGGAATGGATAATAATGCAATTTGGGGGATTTTGTGAAAGTGAAATAAAATATTAATTAAAAAAGCTGAAATTTAATAAAAATTATTTTGGGTAGAGAAATGAAAAAATGTAATAAAATATTAATTAAATTTTTAAAAAATTGATTTTTATGTATTTTTAAAAATAAAAAACTGAATTTATAAAAAAAACTGATTTTTATGTATTTTTTAAATTAAAGTATGAATTTTCGAAAAATAAAAATAATTTTCATAAAAAATTGAATTTATATAAAAAAACTGATTTTATTTTAAAAATAGTGAAATTTTCATTTTAATACCCTAACAATGAAGGGTATTATTGTCATTTCACTTATTTTCAAGTTCTGAACCAATGACATGAGTTTGAAAATTTGAGTAATAGTTAGAGGTATTATGTCTTTTTAACTTTTTCCATCCAAACCAATAGAAAGTTAACGGTTAGGTACTAAAGTGAAATTAAATGGTTAGTTTAGAAATGAAATTGCAAAAAATTTATGCTAGAGTACCAAAGTGAAATTAAATGTCTGTCAAAATATTAAAGTGAAATTTCGCTTAATAAAACGAGGAGAAGGAATAGAAACAAAAGGACCATTCCAAAGGTAAAGGGCAGGAAGCAACCATCACAGAATTACAACTGGCATTACAATGCTGGGTCAGTTAAAACCCAAATCAGCAACCAACCTTTACTCTCCCAACAAGTCTCCTCCTTTCTGCTCTGTCGACCTCTGTTTCCTCTTCTATGGATACTCAGATGGCTCTCTAGCACAACACTGCTCCAATTTCTGGCCACAACAGTACAATCTAGATCCCTTTTTACCATTCAAGCTCTAAATGCCTTCCCAGATCTTGCCCATCTCCGCCCACCAACCAGATCTTCTCAAAATCAGCTACGGTGCTAAGCCCAGAGCGCTCTACCATGGCGACTTCGACGACCCAACTACTCGGCTCCTCATATCTCCTCCCGGCGGAGACGAGAAGCTCATCTCCCTCAAACCCGTTATTCCCAGGACTTTCAGCTTCAGTGGCATGGGTAATCCCGTCACCGGAAACAACCCTCGCCAACAGCGCCGCCGGCGGGCCGCCAGTGAGAGCTCTCTGTCTTCGCTTGAAGTGGACGACGGCGACCTGGAGTCCATGGGACCTGATATGAATCACGCCACTGGCGATAAGTTGTTGATCATCCGGTTAGGCTTGAAGCTCTTGGCGTATATTGGGTACGTTACTGTTTTTTATTTGTTTCTCTTTGAGAATCCCATTTGGTTCAGGCAATTTTTTTTTTTGTTGCTTGAACTGATAGAATAAATTTTGAATTTGTTGATTATGTTGTCAAGACATGTTATTTTTTATTTTATTTATGGATTGTGTGTATGATGTTTATTGTTGTTTTAAGTGCTAGGAAGTGGTTTGCTTTACAATTCTAGGATTTTAATTAATTTGTGATTTAGTTGCTGGAGAGAAACGAGGGTGTGGATATTTTCGGAGGGTTCTATGAATTCTAGGAAGTGGTTTACTTTGATGAGTATTCAAAATTAAAGAATTTGATTACATTTATTGAGAATTTGCATTAACTATATGTTCAGCAATGGAAATCGTCTTAGATGGATCATGTTGCTCTATCAGTTGTAAGTATTAATCTGATCCCTAAATTAGTTTTTTGACCATTTTAGGCATTATTGTCATGTTCCTTTAGAACATCCGTTAGCTGGTATTTGTTTCCTTTGTATTATTTCATTATTGCTTGAGGAACATTTTAAAGTTGATCTCAATTATTGCATGCTTCTTTGTCTTCCATTGTAAATCAGGGTAGGCTATAGGTGGATCTCAAGATTTGTTGCCCTTGGCTTTTATGCTTTTCTACTAATGCCAGGTTTCATTCAAGGTATGCAACACCCACTTTTCTACTGTAAAATTTTGTGCACCAATGTTCATATCACTTGCATATGTTTAATTCCTCTCTAGGTTTTGTCTTCAAGTTACTACTTTATTACATGTAGTGGTCATGTACGTAAGACTCAGCTAGTGTTTGTCCAGTTTTTATAACATAGTTATTCGGCTAGTCTTTTGCAGTTGGGTATTACTATTTCTTCTCCCGTCAGGTTCGCAGAAGTATAGTTTATGGCGACCAACCGAGAAACAGGTAGATTTGTAACCTTGTACTGCCCTTTGTGTTTTTACCTGTTGCATACCTCGCTATTATTTCATGGAAGGATTGTCTCAAGGGGTGATATATACATTCTCTGCAGACTTGATCTTTATTTACCTAAAAATCGTGATGGGCCAAAGCCAGTCGTTGCGTTTGTAACTGGTGGAGCATGGATTATTGGGTGAGTAACGCCTTATGTATGCACCCCAAGTTGTGCTAAGGTACTTTTATGGTTTAGATATAAACCAATAGCAGGCCCAAATGTTTTAAACTCATGTATATGCTACTTCTACAAGCATAGGTACTTAAAAATATGTAACTTACAAATATAAGCTACTGATCAAACAACATGAACAGTAAGGAAATAGATAGTAGATTGGCTTAGCAGGAAGTAGATTTCAATGAAAGCCACTTTTGGAAGTTCAATGACCTCACATGTTTGACTTGTAGGCCAATGTCAGTATAAATGAATAGGTTTGAAACATTTCTCGCATTCTAATAATACGTCACATTTGAATGTCTTTATATTTTAATGTTTAGCTAGTCGTCTCTTCATATCTTCTAAGGTATACCATCATTACACTGTAACAGTTATATTGCATGTCGCGTAATGTATATCTGCTACTTCATAGTCATGTCAGCCAAAATTTCTATTTTGCAGTTACAAAGCATGGGGATCTCTTTTAGGACAACAATTATCAGAGAGAGACATTTTAGTGGCATGCATTGATTACAGGTGATAGCTTTTCCTTCACGCATCCCTTATTTTACCTCTTGGAGAAATTGGATTTTGTTTATATTGGAATGTTGCTTCACGGTTTAAGAATCATTGCAGGAATTTTCCTCAGGGGACCATAAGTGATATGATTAAGGATGCCTCTGAAGGTATCTCGTTCGTGTGCAATAACATTACTGAATATGGAGGCGATCCTAACAGGTAAATGGATTTTTCTAGCTCCAACCTAAAGTTCCAACACCTAAAAGTGAGACTCTATTGCCGATGATGAGTTTATGTTTTTCTCTGGTTAGGATTTACTTAATGGGACAATCAGCCGGTGCACATATTGCCGCTTGTACTCTCGTGGAGCAGGCGATCAAAGAAGCAGGTGGAGAGAGCGTTTCTTGGAGCGTATCAAAGATAAAGGCTTATTTTGGTTTATCTGGCGGGTAATTATACGTCTGTAAACTCTGCGAATGGCATCACATTTTCTTTCCATATTCGAAGACTAAACCCTTGTTAAGCACTTCTAATAAGGTATATAACCTTTAAATTATATGTAACAATCTCTCTTACGATTTAATCCTCTTCTTGAACAGGTACAATTTGTTTAAACTAACAGATCACTTCCATAGGCAAGGACTGTACCGTTCTATCTTTTTAAGGTACACACACTGTTCATTTTCTAGGTATTGTGATTAATTGATGCCTTGTTAGCTAATGATGCGCCAGGCACGATCTGACAAATCTAAAAATTTCACTCAGTATAATGGAAGGGGAAGAGTCTATGCAACGATTTTCTCCTGAAGTTATGGTTCAGGATCCGAATGTAAGAAATGCAGTTGCTCGTCTCCCTCCTATAACACTTTTTCATGGCACCTCAGACTATTCCATCCCATCAGATGCCAGGTATGAATCTATATACAAGACTCTCAAAGATGTACAGTTTATGAATAGTTTAGTAAAGGAACTAAAATTTAGTGATTTACGAGACAAGAACCGTTCTGTAGTTTGACTTTTCTAATAGTCACTTATACTTCGAAAAGCTGTCATTAACACGTTCTTATGCGCAGCAAATCCTTTGCAGAGACTCTCCAAAGAGTTGGTGTCGCAGCCGAATCAATTTTATATGAAGGAAAAAGTCACACAGATTTGTTTCTTCAGGTAAGAGAGCACGCAAACACTTCCCTTCTTGTTTGGAAATTGTAGTGCTAAAATGTGACTGCTTAGATTTTGCAATAGTCAACTTAGATACTTATTTAAGGACAGTAAGGGAGCAACATTTTCTCTTAGCAATGCACGTCTTGCACATTGGGGATGTTGTGGCTTCCTTGCGTTAACGGGATGGTATTTGTAGGATCCAATGAGGGGTGGTAGAGATGCTATGCTGGAAGACTTGATAACAATCATTGAGGCCAATGACCTGGAAGCCCAAACAACAGACACAGTGGCTCCTCCCAGAAGACGCCTGGTACCCGAATTCATGCTGAAGTTGGCTACCAGAGTCAGCCCTTTCTAACTAACCATTACACAAATCAGTAATCCTTGCACAAGTGTCAGCTCTCTCTTGCTGTACATTTGAGTTTTCAAGAAAGATGGTTATAGTTTCTGCAACTCTTCACTTTAGGACTCATAGGAAAGAGAGTTTTCATCGCGGTAGGAGAAAGCAAGTATAGTGCTTGGACTTGTATAATACTGTATAATGCTGTAACTTGGTTGGGTTTATATCTTATCATCTTTATTCTTAAATAAATCTTTATCTTCAATTTTAAAATCATTCAGAATAAAACTGTTTTTTTTTCTTTTATTGTGGGCCTAACCAATATCCTGTCGATGAACCACACAAATCAGTGTTATTTTATGTGGTTACTTATGATTTGTAATTATGTACAAGACCCGTGGCCACCATATTTGAAATTTGTTTTATTAGGCCACGAGTCAACGAGCACTTGTCATTTGATTCACAACTGTAGTGCCTGTGCCTCGTATATATATGTACATACAGTATGTGCAAAAGCAATAGAACAAACAGATCAACAATGGTGAGCAATTATAAGTCCAAATGTTCTGCTTCCTTAATAATGTTATGCTTTCTCCTTATCACAACCACACATCACTCGGTTGATCGCAATATCTTGACCAGCGCTCGAGAACTACATCATCCTCCAAATGGTAATTAAAGCTTCTTCTTTCTTGATAATATGCAAGTTCATAGCTGCTGATTCTGATTGTGTTCTTTTTTTGCACAAGATGTCGGGGAAAATAAGGTTGTGACACCAGACGAAAGCGGCGTAGGTGGATCCAGTTCACCACATGACCATCATGCCCATAACCGTTAATTATCAACTCATTGCAGTGTTTGGTTTCTGGTTATGTGTTGCATAAATAATTACTCCATCATGCACTATCCATTTGATGACGGTTAAATAAAGTTGAATGTTACTTTAATCTCAATCGTCAGTATATTACTTTTTTGTTTTACTGGAGGATTGATTTGATCTCTTTGTCTCCGGTGTTTATTGTTTATTGTCGTTCTTTTGTGTTTGTTTGGTTATGTTTTTTTTTTTGTGAATGTTGAGTTTTGTGTTTGGTTGGAGGGCGTTTTGTTAAGCCCCTCTTTTCATGTAATTATCGAGTTTGCTGTTGCTGTTGATATGTTACCTCATTTCTTTGTCGATTTAGGGATGTATAAAACATCTGATTAAAAACTATGCATGTATAAGTTTATAGAGGAGAAATCTAATAGAAACTCTTCTTATCCTAAAAACTGTGAACCAATCCTAGGCATACACCATTTAGATCCAACATTCACCATAATGCCACATCATCATCCCAATTCCACCAAAAGACACGCCAATTTCTTCCTTTCTCACACAAGCAAGGGCATAATTGTAAAAGCATGGTGCCATGTGGACAAGTGTCCATTTTTTTCTTAACCAATTCACTAATTTAATATTTCCCGCTTCGTTTGAACTCCGATTAGCTTCAAACTTGCGCCAATATTTTTCTTTTTCCAAGAGCTTTAAATCAAGATCAGTCATGAATATATTTTGAAACACGAAAATAAAAAGTTATATTGGGGTGATAAAAACAATGTTAAGTGTTGATAAATCTTCACTAATAAATTTTTCATATCGGGGTATCAAACTAGTGCTAAATAGTGTTTAGTGTTGATAAAACTAGTGCTTAGTGTTCATAAAAAAACATGTGATGATGTGATAAAAATCATGTTTGATTTTGGAAAATGAGGTGATAAAACTGGTGTTCAGTGTTGATAAACCTAGTGTATAGTGTTGATAAACCCAGTGTATTGTGTTGATAAAAATTACACAGACTTAACTTTTTTTAAAATCAGCCCCAAAATAAGAGTGATAACCTAGAGTTTAGTGTTGATGAAAAACATGTGATGAGATGATAAAAACACATGTAATTTAATGATAAACATAGTGTTTAGTGTTGATAAAACTAGTGCTTATTGTTCATAAAAAAACATGTGATGATGTGATAAAAATCATGTTCGATTTTGGAAAATGAGGTGATAAATCCAGTGTATAGTGTTGATAAATCCAGTGTATAGTGTTGATAAACCCAGTGTATAGTGTTGATAAAAATTACCCAGACTTAACTTTTTTTTAAAAAATCAACCCCGAAAATAATTTTTTTTCGTGCTTCAAAATATATTCATGACTGATCTTGATAGAAAGCCCTTGAAAAAACAAAACTAATGGCGCAAGTTTGAAGCCAATCGGAGTTCAAACGAAGCGGGAAAAATTAAATTAGTGAATTGGTAAAAAAAAAATATGATGGTTTTACTAAAAAGCCCTTACCCCTTACTAAAAAGTGCTGTTTTGTTGCAGTCAACAAGTCAACCACTCAATTGCATCTCTTCCATCCATTCTTAAAATAAATGGTTTGGATTGGTTCACACAGTTTTTACGTTAAAGAGTGGTTTCTATTTGATTTTTCCTCTAAGTTTATAATATAAAACCAAACCATCCTTCATTAATATCTAGGAAATTTATTTAATTAGTAGGACAAGGCAGCCGAGAAAGAGAGCAACATAAACAAAAGAAGATAATCCATGAATTCACGGCTTCATGAACCCATACTCCTTCCTTCACTTAGCTGCAGCTGCCTTTCCAGTTGCCTGTTTAACATCACAAATAAAACAATCATTCTAATATAACAAGCCTTATAATTCTTTAGTCCACTCAAGGGTCACATGAATTATATATATATTAGTGAGTGAGAATTAATGTACCCTCTTCCTTGGCTCCCGGGGCTTCTGCTCCGTCTTCTTGGGGGCTGCCTTGGACGCCGAAGCCTTGGGAGCGGCGGTGCTAGGCTTCTTTGCCTGGGCAGGCTTCACCATCTTCTCTGATGCCATTCTGTCCTTGTCAACTAGTGATTATGTGATGTTAATTAACTTGTCTGTCTAAACTCTCAACAACACACACCCATTTTATAGCAGAGTTTCCAGGAATTGGAATCACCAACTTGCAGCAAATGGTGAAATAGATAGATGGGAATCAATAACTCTGCAGACTAAATGTGCCATTCATTTATATGCTGTATCGGATGCTTAATAATGTTACCAAATGTGATATTCACACTATCACCGTTGGTTTCCGAGAATATGTTTTTTAGCTACACATTTGATGTGAGATAGGTTTTTGTTTGATACCCCATACATTGGCCTTTTTACCATACTGATTTGAGTTTAGATATAGTTTTTTAACCATCTTACATTGTATTTGTCGGTCAAAAATGCGAGTATATGGAATGATGAATGGATTACAAGTCTTGCAAATTCATTTAAACCAGTTTTTGAACTTGAAAAACCAAAGCCAAACCAAAGATCTTATTCAACCCAAACCAAAGATCTCAAAAAGAGATGATACACGAAAGGGAAGAGAGAAAGAGCTAACAAAAGTCACAAGGACTAGAACAAAGAGCGTAGCAACAAACAACAACAGTACGAAAGTAACCAAAAGAAGACGAACACCCGCATTACGTGAGGTTCTCAAACATGTTGATTACTTCGTCATCGCAAAAATTGGCGGTAAACCCCATGGATTTGGCGATGTCCCATGAACGCTTTGCTTCCGCTTTCTTGCGAAGAGACCTGTCGGAAGGTTTGGCAACTTGAGCGAGTTTGGGACGATTGTGACGACCGAGCTTCTTGTGAGTTTTCCTTTTTTTCTTAAAAAAGTCAACAAGAGGAGAATGATCATCCAAAGATGGGGAATTAATGTCAGCAATAAAATCATGGAAGCCAGCTGAACAAGGACCAAGGGACTTAGGGACTGAGGAGGGGCTTGGAAGGGGTGGCCCAATGGAAGAACTAGGAGCAGCAGCAGACTTTGGGCTTGGGCTGGGGGACAGAAGCACGACCTTCCCATCTGCGTCGAAGTCCTACGCGTGCGCCATCCCATTTAACACACTGGAAAGGGAGCATTCCAATACAGAGGACCCGATGACCTCGGGAGACAAAATCGCCGTACATAGATGAGCCTCGGGACTGTCAGAAGCCGAAGGGTTCTCGCGAGTTCCCAAGCTAGACCCATCGCCTCCCGTCGCCCATTCGACTTCACCAGATCTCTCATCGGCCGGCGACCTAAGAGAAGATACCGATAGGGTTGAAGCTGGCTGAGAGAAAGGAGCCGGGGCCGGCGAGGAAATAAGGCTACGAGAACGGATTTCACCTTCTTCGAGGTCGGGAGGGTCGGGCGAGGCAGATGGAGATATCAAAGGGACATGCTCGAGATATGGAAAGCTGATGAAGTCCGGGAAGCGATTTCCAGAGACAAGGAGCGAGGTTAGCTTCTTCTCTAGCTGGAGATCTTGAGAGTGAATCAAAACATAGGCTCTGTCAAGCCTAACCCTAGAAGAAGAGTCAGGATGAACGAACAGAGGGGTTCCGACCGAAGCTACGAGGTTGAGGATCGAAGAACGAGTCCAACCCGAGAAGGGGAGGCCTGCAATAGAGATCCATCGCAAGAAACCACCATTGGCGACTACAATGACGTTGGAGAAGAAGCCCCAAAACCAATTACGAAGCCAAGCCCAACTTGAGCTCTCAGCAAGCTTGAAAGCTTGAGGATCGGAGAAAGTAACAAGGAGGGCGTGATTGCCCATGTCAGCAAGGTGGACAAGGAGCTTCTGTGGTGGCGTAAGCTCGGACCAAATGGAAGAAAGGGAGTGGCCTGAGCTAACAAGACCCACAACGCTGAGACCCAAAGAGTTGTTCCAGATATCACAGGAGGAGCCAGAGCGAGAGGTGCTTGAAGCCGAGGCCGGAGATGCAACAAGAACAATAGGCGAAGGGGCTACGACGTCTCTAAATCTCTAGGCGCCAACAGGGGAAGGCGAATTGTAAGAACCGCCCCGGTCGAACCGGAGGTTTTCGGCGAAAGTTGACTTTTTGTTGGAGAAGTCAACCGATGACTCCGAGAGTCACTCGGGACCTTTCTGGGGCCCAAAAAGCTTAGTCATCGTTACGGTTACCTTAGTTGGGCCGTTTCCTTTCCGTTGACTATAATGTTGGGAAAAGTCAACCGGGGTTATTTTCGGTCAAACCGCGGTCCAATTAGAGACTAAGCGTAATTAATTAAGTGAGTTGGATTTATTTGATATAGGAGTGGTACCCACATGGACATGTGTCCATATTTGCTTGGAGGGGAAGAAAAAGGGGTTAAAAGGACCCATATTCCCCTAAATTGTTGGTCCTGAGAAGTGGGAAGCAAATGGCTAGCTTGGAGATTTCCCCTTTAGGGTATATGACTCAATTTGGGAGCATTTGAGCCCAAACACTTGTGTTGGCCGAATTTCACCAAAGAGGAAAGAAGAAGGAGCTCCCAAAACTTGGAGAAGAAAAAAGGGGGAGAAAAGAGAGGTCTTGAACCCATTTGTGACCCAAATCTTCTCAATTTCACTTGTTTCTTCACCTTTTCTTCATCATCAAGGTAAATCCCCAAAACTTTTTCGTTAATATTGATTTGGGTTCATGGGTTTTTGAGAAAACATGAAGAACTTGGTTGGGTTTGAGGTTGTGGATGATGTTTTTGGAGAAAAAGGAGTGTAGATGATTGATTTAATTTGGTTTTGAGTAGTTTTGATGAAACCCATTGAGGACATAGAAGCTATTTGCAATATTCCTATTATGCGATCAGCACCGGACGTCGAAGCTATCAATTCTTTGTCCGAGCCCGAAGAAGAAGCTATCAGCAACATTCCCATTATGCGATCAATATCAAGGACAAGATCAGGCACCAAAGCATTTCATGAAGAATTCAACAAGAAAGTGGAGAGTTTAATAGAGAATGGGGAATTCCAAGAAGACGTGATCACCAAGGAAAATCAAGAAGGCATTCAAGAACAATTCAAGACTTCAACAAATCTGTTTTTGCCTCTACTTCAAGGAATTAATGAAGCCAACTTATTCATCATTTCCAAAGGAGATTCAGCACCTCAAACTACTCAAGAACATTAAATAGCCAAAGTATGCATTTAAATTCAGATTATTAATGAGTTACTTTTGCTGTTTTGCAGATTCAAAGCCTTTAATTATTCAAGAGTCATTTAGCTTTAACTATAGTCAAATGTAATCAATTTTAGACCCTTGAAGGTCACTTGCTGCTGGACTATTTAATAAAGTCCCTTCTCAGCATGTATTATCCAAGTTTTATGAAATAAAAATTTGAGTTTTCTTCTAGGAAGAATCTATCACATTCAACCTTCTTGTGTGCGAAGCCTTGAAGCTTGTTTGTTCGACTTATCACAGACTTTCCATAATCTGTGTGATGTCATTCAATCCACCATCTACCCTCCTAGTTACTTCGATTCTTCAAAAAGTGTTGTACGACCATTTGAAGCAATCTCCATCATCGACTCCATCTTCATCCATTGGAACCTTAGAAAGTGTTGTACGACCAGCTAAGGTTCTCCATCCACCACCACGTTCCTGCATCATCTGGTATCAGAGCTAAACGCTCCAATTCAGGTTTTATCTATCCTTTATTTTATCAATTTCGTTTTTATCTATTTGCTGTTGTTCTACTTTCAAAAAAAAAAAAGAAGTTTTGAACAGAACTCAAATCTGTTCATATTTGTTTTCTGAGTTTGTTGTTTCATCATTTCAAGTTCAGTACCTTTTCAACTTCCTTTGCACTTGATTTGTTTGTTTGTGAGAAAACATCACATTTTAGAACTATGGAAGAACAAGGGGATGCAAACATGGTTCAGATTCTTGCTGCCATCCAAGACCTTGGAAATCGATTGACAAGAATTGAACAACCACCACCACCAGCACGTAGAAATCCCATTTGAAATGTGAATGTTCCAAGAATGAATCAAAATGAAGATGAACCAGATTCTGAAGATGATGAACAACCAGATTTTTATCAAAACCCAAGGCCAAGGAGACAATACAATTATGATCGAGGCCAAGAAGAGGATGCTAGGCATGGAAACAAAGATATCAAGCTCAATGCTCCAACTTTTGCAAGGAAGGTCAATCTAGAAGCTTATCTTGATTGGGAGAGACGTATGGAGTATATTTTCGAATACTACAACTACTCGGAGCAAAGGAAAGTGTCCCTAGCTGTTGCCCAACTTACTGAAGGTGCTTTGGCTTGGTGGGATAGAGATGTGTCCGAGAGAAGGAGGCATAGGCATGGTCAGATTGCAACTTGGGAGGACATGAGATTCATCATGAGGAAGAGATATGTTCCAACCTATTATTACCGAAGCCTACAACAAAAGTTCATAAAGCTTTCTCAAGGGAATAAATCAGTGGAGGAATATTTTGATGAATTTGAGACACTTCGGAACAGATTAGAATCTGAAGATTCAGAGGAGTCTCTAATGGCTCAATTTCTAGATGGTCTTCATGATAGAATTGCTAGAAAGGTGGAAAGACAAACCTACCATGATTTGGAAGAATTGTTGCACCTTGCTACACAAGCTGAACAACACATTAAGAGGAAGACAGCTTCTACTAATCGAAACAAGAATTCTTGGGCATCCCAACCACCAAAAATGCTAGACAAAGGAAAGCTTGATGAGATGCACTAAAGATTCAAAGGAAAGCTACCAGAATCATCAAAAGGAAGCAAACCAGAGCAAGGTAAGGATTTAATTCAAAGAACTCGTGACATTACTTGTTTTAAATGTCAGGGAAAAGGACACTATGCACGAGAATGCCCAAACCAGCGAGTGATGATCTTCAAGGCTAATGGAGAATACGAGTCTCAAGATGAGGAAGAAGAAAGAATTGAATGCGAAGAAGATATTATCGAATATGCAGAATCTGGAGAGCTGCTAGTCTTAAGGAGAGCTCTAAGCTCACTCTTTGATCCCGAGACTATTCAACGAGAAAACATCTTTCATTCTCGATGCAACATAAATTCTAACGTATGTAGCTTGATTATTGATGGAGGTTCATGTACTAACGTGGCCAGCAAGTATTTGGTTGATAAGCTAGGTCTCCAAAGGACAAAGCACCCTCGACCATACCGGCTGAAATGGCTCAATGATGCCTCCGAGCTCAAGATCTCCGAGCAAGTCACTATACCTTTCAACATAGGCAAATATGCAGATCAAGTTGTGTGTGATGTAGTTCCTATGCAAGCTGGTCACCTTCTTCTAGGACGACCATGGCAGTTTGACAAAGAAACTCTACACAATGGAAGGACCAACTACTACTCTTTCACTCACAACAACAACAAGAAGCACACTTTGGCTCCTCTTACTCCACAATAAGTGCATGAAATGCAAATATCTATGTCCAAAGGAGCTAAGTTAGACAAAACCAACCTTTATATTACACCTACTACTGTTTTCAAATCTCTTGATTCATCAAATAAGGTGCTACTAATGATCTTTAAGGAAGGTTTGTTTCCAGGTCAATAAGAGCATGAATTATCTCCCGAGATGCTTGAACTACTAGAAAAATTCAAAGAAGTGTTTCCCGAGGAGATACCACCAGGTCTGCCACCAATAAGAGGAATTGAGCACCAAATTGATCTTGTTCTGGGCGTATCATTGCCAAACCGAACATCTTATAGAGTTAATCCCAAAGAGGCTCAAGAGCTAGAAAAGCAAGTTCAAGATCTCATGTCAAAAGGTTATATTCGTGAAAGTCTTAACCCATGTGCAGTACCTGTTCTTCTAGTGCCTAAGAAAGATGGAACATGGAGGATGTGTGTTGATTGTCGAGCCATCAACAATATCACCGTCAAGTATAGACATCCAATTCTGAGGCTTGATGATATGTTAGACGAGCTAAATGGAGCTACAATATTCTCTAAGATTGATTTGAGGAGTGGCTACCATCAAGTCAGAATGAAGGAAGGAGATGAATGGAAAACAGCGTTTAAAACAAAGCAAGGTTTATATGAGTGGTTGGTCATGCCATTTGGACTCACAAACGCTCCAAGTACATTCATGAGACTCATGAATCATGTCTTAAGGGCATACATCAGTAAGTTTGTGGTAGTATATTTTGATGATATATTGGTTTATAGTTCTAACCTTGCAGATCATTTAAACCACATCGAACAGGTTCTAGAGACACTACGAGCTGAAAATCTCTATGTAAATCTTAAGAAATGCTCATTTTGCACTGATCAAGTTGTGTTTTTAGGATTTGTTGTAAGCTCGCAGGGATTGAAGGTTGATGAGGAGAAAATCAAAGCCATTCAAGATTGGCCTACACCATCCATTATTGGACATGTTAGAAGCTTCCATGGATTGGCCAGCTTCTATAGGAGATTTGTGAAGGATTTTAGCACCATTTCAGCCCCTTTGACCGATGTGATTAAAAAGAATGCGGAGTTTAAATGGGGTCAAGCACAAGAGGAAGCATTCCAAAAGCTCAAAGATATCCTTACACATGCACCTGTTCTGGTATTACCTAACTTTGATAACACATTTGAAATTGAATGTGATGCTTCAGGTACAGGTATAGGCGCTGTCCTAACTCAAGGGAGAAAACCAATAGCATATTTTAGTGAGAAACTCAATGGAGCAGCCCTCAATTACCCTACTTATGACAAAGAACTCTATGCTTTGGTAAGATCTCTAGAAACTTGGCAACATTATCTATTATCCAAAGAGTTTGTTATTCATACAGATCATGAGACCCTCAAGCACCTAAGAGGACAGACCACTCTTAAGAAAAGACATGCGAAGTGGCTTGAGTTTATAGAGACTTTTCCATATGTGATCAAGTATAAGAAAGGCAAGGAAAACGTCGTAGCTGATGCACTATCAAGGAGACGTGGTCTAATTTGCATAATGGAGGCAAAAATCATGGGATTTGAGCATATCAAGAGTTTATATGAAACTGATCCAGATTTCAAAGAAGCTTTCAAGGAGACAAGCAAAGCTGCGTATGGATCATTTTATCAACAAGATGGATTCTTATTCAAGGATAGAAGGCTTTACATACCACAAGGATCTATGAGAGATTTGCTGATCAGAGAAGCACATGGATGAGGGCTTATGGGACACTTTGGTCGAGACAAAACTCTAAGTGTGCTTATGAATCATTTCTTTTGGCCACACTTGAAGAGAGATGTGGAGAGGTTATGTGCTAAATGCATCACTTTCTTAAAGGCAAAATCCAGGTCACGTACTAATGGTTTATATATGCCTTTGCCTATTCCTAACCTACCATGGGTAGACATTTCTATGAACTTTGTTTTAGGTCTGCCAAAGATCAACCATAGGGACTCCATTTTTGTGGTAGTGGACAGATTTTCCAAAATGGCTCATTTCATCCCATGCAACAAGACTAATGATGCTACTCATATTGCAGATATCTTTTTCAAAGAAGTAGTACGTTTGCATGGATTGCCTTCGATAATTGTATCAGATCGTGATACCAAATTTCTAGCCCATTTCTGGAAAACTTCATGGAGAAAGTTGGGAACGAAGCTGCTCTTCTCAACTACATGTCATCCACAAAAAGATGGCCAAACTGAGGTAGTAAATAAGACTCTTTCAACATTGTTGAGAGCCACGGTGGGTAAGAATTTAAAGCATTGGTTATCTTTTTTACCATTTAGTCAGTTTGCTTACAATCATGCCAAACATTCTGCTACTAAATTTTCTCCTTTTGAAATTGTTTATGGATTTAACCCTAATACTCCTTTAGATCTTGTATCTTTGCCTCAAGGTGTTATTTCTAGTGAAGGAGAAAGCAGAGCAGATTTTATCAAGAAACTCCATCAAAAGGTCAAAGAAAATTTGGAGAAAAAGACCGAGAAATACAAGCAACAAGCTGATAAACATCGAAAAGATATCAGTTTTGAACCAGGAGACTTGGTATGGGTACACATGAGAAAGGAAAGGTCCCTAAATCAAAGAAAATCCACGCTCTCACCAAGAGGAGATGGACCATTTCGAGTGTTAGAGAAAATCAACAACAACGCTTACAAGCTTGATCTTCCAGGTGAGTTAAACATTTCTCCAACTTTCAATATTACTGATTTGACTGCCTATCATGCAGATGAATCACTTCTGAGGTTAGAACCTTGTCAAGAGGGAGGGGATGATGAGGACATCGAAGCTATTAGAAACATTCCTATTATGCGATCAGCACCGGACGTCGAAGCTATCAATTCTTTGTCCGAGCCCGAACAAGAAGCTATCAGCAACATCCCCCATTATGCGATCAGTACCAAGGACAAGATCAGGCACCAAAGCATTACATGAAGAATTTAACAAGAAAGTGGAGAGTTTAATAGAGAATGGGGAACTCCAAGAAGACGTGATCACCAAGGCAAATCAAGAAGGCATTCAAGAACAATTCAAGACTTCAACAAATCTGTTTTTGCCTCTACTTCAAGGAATTAATGAAGCCAACTTATTCATCATTTCCAAAGGACATTCAACCCCTCAAACTACTGAAGAACATTAAATAGCCAAGGTATGCATCTAAACTCAGATTATTAATGAGTTACTTTTGTTGTTTTGCAGATTCAAAGCCTTTAGTTATTCAAGAGTCATTTAGCTTTAACTAGAGTCAAATGTAATCAATTTTAGACCCTTGAAGGTCACTTGCTGCTGGACTATTTAATAATGTCCCTTCTCAGCATGTATTATCCAAGTTTTATGAAATAAAAATTCGAGTCATCTTCTGGGAAGAATCTATCACATTCAACCTTCTTGTGTGTTAAGCCTTGAAGCTTGTTTGTTCGACTTATCACAGACTTTCCATAATCTGTGTGGCGTCATTCAATCCACCATCTACCCTCCTAGTTACTTCGATTCTTCAAAAAGTGTTGTACGACCATTTGAAGCAATCTCCATAATCGACTCCATCCTCATCCATTGGAACCTTAGAAAGTGTTGTACCACCAGCTAAGGTTCTCCATCCACCACCACGTTCCTGTATCACTTAGGGACTAAGGAGGGGGTGGCCCAATGGAAGAACCAGGAGCAGCAGCAGGCTTTGGGCTTGGGCCGGGGGACAGAAGCACGACCTTCCCATCTGCGTCGAAGTCCTACGCGTGAGCTATCCCATTTAATGCACTCAAAAGGGAGCATTCCAGTGCAGAGCACCCGATGACCTCGGAAGACAAAATCGCCGCAGATAGACAAGACTCGGGACTGTCAGAAGCCGAAGGGTTCTCGCGAGTTCCCAAGCTAGACCATCGCCTCCCGTCGCCCATTCGACTTCACCAAATCTCCCATCGGCCGGCGACCTGAGAGAAGATACCGGTAGGGTTGAAGCTGGCTGAAAAAAAGGAGCCGGGGCCGGTGAGGAAATAAGGCTACGAGAACGGATTTCACCTTCTTTGAGGTCGGGAGGGTGGGGCGAGGCGGATGGAGATATCAAAGGGACCTGCTCGAGATATGGAAAGCTGATGAAGTTCGGGAAGTGATTGCCAGAGACAAGGAGCGAGGTTAGCTTTTTCTCCAGCTGAAGATCTTGAGAGTGAATCAAAACATAGGCTCTGTTAAGCCTAACCCTAGAAGAAGAGTCAAGATGAACGAACAGAGGGGTTTCGACCGAAGTAGCGAGGTTGAGGATCGAAGAACGAGTCCAACCCGAGAAGGGGAGGCCTGCAATAGAGATCCATCGCAAGCAACCACCATTGGTGACTACAATGACGTTGGAAAAGAAGCCCCAAAACCAATTATGAAGCCAAGCCCAACTTGAGCTCTCAGCAAGCTTCAAAGCTTGAGGATCGGAGAAAGTAACAAGGAAGGCGTGATTGCCCAGGTCAGCCAGGCGGACGAGGAGCTTCTGTGGTGGCGTAAGCTCGGACCAAATGGAAGAAAGGGAGTGGCCTGAGCTAACAAGACCCATAACGCTGAGACCCAAAGAGCTGTTCCAGATATCATAGGAGGAGCCGGAGCAAGAGGTGCTTGAAGCCGAGGCCGGGGATGCAACAAGAACAACACGCAAAGGAGCTACGACGTCTCTAAAGCTCTGGGCGCCAACAGGGGAAGGCGAATTGTAAGAACCGCCCCTGGTCGAACCGGAGGTTTTCGGCGAAAGTTGACTTTTTGCTGGAAAAGTCAACCGATGACTCCGAGAGTCACTCGGGACCTTTCTGTGGCCCAAAAAGCTTATTCGTCGTTACGGTTAGCTTAGTTGGGCTTTTTCCTTTTCGTTGACTATAATGTTGGGAAAAGTCAACCCGGGGTTATTTTCGGTCAAATCGCGGTCCAATTAGACACTAAGCGTAATTAATTAAGTGAGCTGGATTTATTTGATCTAGGAGTTTTCCTCACATGGAAATGTGCCCATATTTTCTTGGAGGGGAAGAAAAAGGGGTTAAAAGGACCCATATGCCCCTAAATTGTTGGTCTTGAGAAGTGGGAAGCAAATGGCTAGTTTGGAGATTTCCCCTTTAGGGTATATGACTCAATTTGGGAGCATTTGAGCCCAAACACTTGTGTTGGCCGAATTTCACCAAAGAGGAAAGAAGAAGGAGCTCCCAAAACTTGGAGAAGAAGAAAGGGGGAGAAAAGAGAGGTCTTGAACCCATTTGTGACCCAAATCTTCTCAATTTTACTTGTTTCTTCACCTTTTCTTCATCCTCAAGGTAAATCCCCAAACCTTTTTCGTTTTTATTGATTTGGGTTCATGGGTTTTTTGAGAAAACATGAAGAACTTGGTTGGGTTTGAGGTTGTGGATGTTGGATGATGTTTTTGGAGAAAAGGAGTGTAGATGATTGATTTAACTTGGTTTTGAGTAATTTTGATGAAACCCATTGAGGGGATTGAAGTATTGAAGATTGTTGGGTCTGTTTTGGAGGTTTGGAGGTTCATCAATGGAGGTTTTGGGGTTTAAATTCGTGAAACCGGAGTTGGAGGAAGAAGAAGGACGAAACTGTCCAAACCCGTCACGGATCCGTGACGGGGGTAGTCACGGCTCCGGGAGGGAGACCGTGACGGAGGAAGTCACGGCTCCGTAAGGAGAACCGTGACGGCCTGGACCACGGATCCGTGACCAGATCCTTGGCGGAGCCCATCAAGGACCCGTGATCGAGAACCGTGACAAACCTGATTTGACCCCTCTTGGGTCCTTTTCGTTGAATTTCGAGTAATTGGGACGGTCATCTATAACCGGGTCCTCTTAGGGTCAATTTGGAGTGTTTTACTCTTTTAACCTTTGTGAATTACTTTTAATTCCCGGGTTTCTTTGTGATCCAAGACCTTGGACCCGAGCGTGACGGAGGAGGAGGCACTTGGACATCGTGAAGTGGAGGAGGAAGCTAGCCAGGTCGTCAACAGCTAGGAGTTGAGAGTTGTTTACTTTTGAGGTAGGGAACGTAGCTAATACCGGTTGAATTATGGAAAGTTACTAGTATGCCTTTAAGATAATAATAATAACCGGAAAGGTCCTAGTTTGCATATAGGATGTGATTCACTAGAATAACCGCTTTCAATTACGATAAAAACGGAAGAGTCCAAGTTTGCATATAGGATTTGATTCACTAGAATAACCACTTTCAATTATGGGAAATTGCCGTGCTGGTAGAATGGCCATGCGAGCCTTAGGGTTGCGTGTTGATTGTGATGCCATGATCTATGATTGAGATGCATGATGTGTGTTGTAACCGTTGATTAAATTGAGAGTCATAATAAGATTTACTCGGTGTAGCATGTTGTTGCTATGTTTGGGCAAGTCTGCCATGCATGATGTGATGTGAACCACTGATTGTGATATGAGCGGGTGAGTGATAGACCGATATGTGTCACGCCCCAAATCCGGTTTTGACCGAATTCGAGACATGAGCTAAAACAAAGATAGTTTTAATCGAAAATAAAGCCTACGAGTCTCAATTCATAATTTTAAAACTTTAAATATCACCGCGAGTCGCAGCAAGATGAAAACAACAGTGAAAATAGTTCGACAGTTAACAGTACGTCGCTAGACGCTAGCTAAACCCTCGCTAGCTCCCAAGCTCTGAGAATACCGCTAGTACAGATCCCGCTGAACACCTGAAATACAACAAAGTAAGGGGGTGAGCTTACGCTCAGTAGGAAAAGTAGTTAAGGTTATGAACCACCGTTCATCACCACGGGTTACCGTCCAATTAGGGCATACTAGTAAGGCACAACTATTAAAAGTCAAATTAAAACGATTACTCCAAGACAACACTTAGCCTTCCTTCAGGAACAACCTGTAACACGAACTCCCAACGAACCAAACTCATACCACTTCCCACAACTAGCTCTTGACACCCATCACCTAACAATTCTCAATGAACAACGCCTACGGTTATCTCACAACCGGCCACACGTGCGAACTCGCACTGCAACACAAGAATCAGGTACAACCATCTCGAGTCACCAAACACTCTCACAAGACCACAGTCTCACTTAACCCAAGGCACAAAGCCAGACAGCCCGCACGGCTCACGTAACAGACAATGCACAAAGCCCAACGACACACTTCCCCGTTACTGCCCATTTCCACAACCTTAAACATACTTACACCAATGCACACAACCAACCAATGAGAATAAAGAACACAACAACCAATGAGAATAAAGCACAGAGCAAGACACACACAGATGTCGTAGGACAACACACAACCAATCAGCCAGACTAAGGCACGGGCGAGACACACACAGATGTCTTCTAACGGCATAAGCCATACCACCGGATGCACACTGCCACTTATATCGTACCGGACCATACAACATCAGTCCCGCTATCTTCCTCCGCACACAGACGAAGGGTTCCACGCACACAGACATGGGTATTATTTTCCTCCGCACACATACGAAGGGTTCCACGCACACAGACTTAGGGCAATAACTTCCTCCGCACACAGACGAAGGGTTCCACGCACACAGACGTGGGGTAATATCTTCCTCCGCACACAGACGAAGGGTTCCACGCACACAGACGTGGGGTAATAACTTCCTCTGCACACAGACGAAGGGTTCCACGCACACAGACGTGGGGTAATATCTTCCTCCGCACACAGACGAAGGGTTCCATGCATACAGACGTGGGGTAATATCTTCCTTCGCACACAGACGAAGGGTTCCACACACACAGACGTGGGGTAACTCTCACCATACGTACAAGATCGATACACGCCTTAGTCAAACATCATCCCGAACCACGAGTCATCGGGTACGGATCACGCCATCCTTGGCCTCGATACACTTCACCGGAACTAGCCCCCGGTTTAAGTCCACTCCGACTATGCCGTCTCTTGGAACACCCAAAAACAGGATCTAACACACATCACAAATCACTGATGGTCTCGGTATACCAACCGGACCATCTCAACATAGCACACAACCGGTCTATCACTCACCCGGTCATAACACAACCAAGAGTTCACGTTATCAAACATGGCACACTTTCCCACACACAATCACGATATGCAACAACGAATAGATCTTATTATACTCTTAACCAACCTCCAAACCGTCACGTACTTACCATCACTTACCGTCTCCACACTCCATGTGGTAACCCCACCGGCTTAACCGGTATCAAATCCCCAACCATCCCACAATTCAACATATCAAATAAACAGGAAATAACCACACAGGTCATCAACAAGCCTCACTAGTTCAATTCTATTCTTTTTTCATGTTCGTTATTTATTATCCGTTCAAACAACACAAGGCACACCAGCAGGCACACTCAGCAAACAATCCTACAGGCACGACATGGCCCGAATTTACCAACACGACAACTCCCAAGACATGAATCGTAAATATTCACAGTTCATACAACTACGCTAGTTGTTCGTATCTTACATGCCAAACTATGATCTTCCGATTTTTTATTTTAACCCTAATCATGCATACTAGTAACTTTCCGTAATTAAAGAGGTATCCGCTACTTTCCCTACCTCAAGACGATACCACATCAGCGTCTCCTAGCTGTTGACGACCAGGCCAACACCGTCTTCTAGGGAGAAGTCCGCGAAGTCCGAATATGGTTTTACTCCGGTCTTCTCGAGCGAAGCCCCAGCCTGGGTTTAACAGGTAAAAAGTCCACTCAGCTACGGTATATCTAAAGTCCTCGGAAAAAAAATCCAAAACGTCTTTTTAAAAAAACCAATTTTAAGTCAAAATAATTAATTAATCATATAATAAAATAAGTGACCCGGATCCGGCCCGAATCCAGGCCCCACCCGGATCCAGACCCGGTCTGAACCCGGATCCGAACCCGGACCCACGCCTGACCCGGACCCCATCCAGACCCGACCGAACCCGGTCCAGACCCGGTTACAGACCCGGGCCTTAGACCTGGGCCGGCCCAAGATCTGCCGGTCCAAGCCCGACCATGAGGCCCAAGGCCCAACCACAAGGCCCAAGCCTGCCATGCTTCTGTCCGTTCAAGTACAGTGAAGGTCGTCGTCCAGGGTTTTTCTCCGGCGACGCGCACGACGACAGCAAGGCTCGAGGAAGGTGGGGGAAGCCGGGAAAAGAACGGCTGACATCGTTTCTCTCCGGTTCTGTTCCCTCGTCCTTGATGCGGCGTGAATCGAGCCGGAAGTGAAGGAACAACTCGAGGTCGTTGGCGGCGAGGTGAACCAGATCTGGTTGCATCATCGGCGGGGCTCGATTCCCTATCGCCGGCGTTGTTCGCTTCGTGCAAGAAGTGGTGGCGAGATGTAAACGGCGCCGGAATCGCCGAGGGGACGAACGCGATGTCAGAGAGAGAGGGGTCTCTGATGATTTCCGGCACGGGAGCTGGACGTCGGGTTTCTGGTGTCGTCTTCGAAGCGTGGTGCCTCGGTCTGAGGCCGGAGGGGCGTCGCCGACACGAGAGGTCGTAGAGGGAGAAGAACGAAGCGTGGTTCTGAGAGAGACAAGATTCTCGAGTCTTATGGCTACTGCGCGAAGAGGGAGAAGAACTGTAGCAGGGTTAGGGTTTGGACAAAAGGGCTTGGTTCGTGGGCCTGAGGGCGAGGTTGGGCCTGGCTCCCCTGAACCAGCCCAAACTGTCCTTTTTTTTTCCTTTTAAAACAATTTCACTTAATGCAAATTCTTACCCTGGCGTTTCAAATTGCAGAAAAATACTCTTTTAAAAAGAGCAGGCTTTACAGTCTACCCCTTTAAAAGAATTTCGTCCTCGAAATTTAAAACGAACCACTCCACTTGACCCTATCTCAGGGAACGTCCGATTACAACTCCCAGTCCGTTATCACCCGACCACACGAAACCACAAAAGCTAGCCAGTCTAAACCGGAATCCTCCATCGGTAAAGACGTCGCAACGACATAAGTAGTTTGGTTGGGATCTCCTATATCGGAACCGTCCATCGGTATAGGTATCACCCCAAACAAAACTCGTATCGCACTTAAAACAGATCCCTACCACCGACACTTCTCCTCGACTACTCACTTCACTTAACCAAGTATCGCATACACAACGAACAAAGAAGTCAACGTCAAACCCCTCACGATAACACAAGGATGCAACACTAAACTCAAACAGATTACAAGTCGTTCCCTCCAAAGTCACCACACACTGAAGACACAAAACCATTTCCTCGGGGTCCGAACGGATTGGATACCCCGTGCGCACCTTAATTTCGCGCTTCCGCGTCGACTCTGCGCGGTTCTCAACGTTCACAAACAACGCGACCCTTCAGTCGTCTTTCTAGCAGCTCGGAACCACACGGGTCAACTGGAAATCCTCAAGTGTGCCCTGCTCGAGCAAATGACCCGACCTACCACCCCATGCTTCGTACGGTGCCATAGTGTTACTGGCTTGAAAGCACTGTGGTAGTCGTACTCGGCGATTTGTTTCCGGATACCACGTGAGGTACTCCCACCTCTACCATACACTACACACACTCATCAACCACAACGTACTTAGTCGGAATGTCAAACGAGCCTTCAGCTCGGAAAAGGAGTGCTCACCCTCATCAATTCGCACAAGTTTCGCTTCCTTGTTTGTCCAGGCAGCCAACGCAGTCAACCAAAATCGAAACATCAAGTCAAAACGACAATCAACGTCACCCCTGGTATCCCAGAATAAAGGGCCGGCTTTCTATGGCTCGGTTGGATCACACCATTCCGAAATACCTCCTCGGTCTAGGGGTCTTCCCGGAACACACATCGGGCAAAACTCAAGCCCACATACCGGACCGGCATGCCTTCGGTCGGGTATCTCCCTGTCACTCGGGATAAAAGGCAACATGCAGTACAATGCAACCACACTACGGCGAACACGTCACCCCAAAGCCGCTCATTGACACAACTTACCAAGAACATCTTGTCGGTCTGGATATCCTATACCGAAATACAACTTCTCTTGGCACGTACCTCAAAAAAGTCTCACGCATCACAATGCAATAATTCAACCACGGTATACCTACCGAGTCAACTTACCACAACACATCACATCGTTCTACATATAATACACGGTTGTAGTCCAACACAAGAAGACCTCCAAGGTCGGAAAATCCTCCCTAATCTGATGCGCATGGCACATACATTGTCAAACCAACTCATCCCTAACTGGGGTATCAGAACAAAAGGGTCGTCTCGAGGCTTTAATCTTAAGCCTACTCCTCAACAAGAGTAGAAGAAAACGAAAGAGTGCGGCACCTGTGGGTCATGGGCCCACCGCGCTTCCGCTGCGCCATTCTGATCTCATCTCCACTCGGTCACATTCCCTGACCAGTCTGACTGTCTACCGGTACCGTTGCGGTCCTTCTCCGCTCGGTACTCGTCTCCAACGCACCAGATGTCGACGGTGTGATCACACTGGGCCCTCGTTCTAACATGAAGGACCTTAACGATGCTCTTAGACCTGTCGGCCTCATACCTTCAGAAAAAGCATGTGGCCGGAAGAACCCTGCGGTTCTTCACCCATCGGTTCCCGTATCTCGTACGGTCCCGCAACACTGCTCATTCACTACCGAGTCTTGCGGTTTCCGCGGTCTTTCTACAACCTCATTCCGCTGTTGTCATTGTGTCCACCATCTCAAAACTAGACCTGATTCATCAAGTTGAGAACTCGATCCAAACTCTAGGTTCGGGGCCCTCTCTCGAACTTCTTGTATCCATTCGCCTCGACGGCCACCCAAACTTGGTGCAAACGGCCCACGCCGTAACTCTGGCTTCGTTCCTCATCTCGGATATTCCATCCCGTTGTATCCCGGGGACCTGCTGGTGTTGTTCCTCTTAACCTTCCCAGTGGTAGTAACCCGGGCACTTGTGCCCCCAACGGTTTACCTCTCCTACCTCGAGGTGCCACGACGCGTTTACCCTCCACACGGTAACGCCCACTGTAAGACCCGCTTCCGGTCGAACCGGTGACTCTGGAAGTCACTCGGGACTTTTCTGGAACCCAAACGGATTAGCCATTATCACGGTTGACTTCAGGGGAGAAAACCCTTTCGTTTGAGTATAATATCGGATAAAGTCAATTTTGGTCAAAACGAGACTTTATATCGACTAAAACTTCTTTTTTAAAAGTGCTGGAAAGTAATTTGGAAAATAAAATGAGCTAGAGGGACACTTGTCCTCTTTTGGTTGAAGGAGAGAAAAAGGGATGGTCATTGTCCCTTTTACCCTCCCAAAAGCTACTACAAAGGAATCTAGATCAAGGGCCTTTAGGTCTTTACTTCTTCTAGGTATTATATTGGATTGGAGAAGCAAAATCAAGTCATTTTGCTCTTGTTGTAGCCGAAACTTAGAGGGGAAGCAAGGAAGGAGAGCTCCCATGGAGGTTTGAAGGAAAACCAAAGAAGAAGGAGTCATTTGGGGTCTTCCTCTAACCATCCACCCTCAAAATCACTAGCATCCTCTTCATCTCATCACTCTAGAGGTAATGGAACTCTCTAATCCTCATTTCTCTTCATCTATTTTCTTGGGTTTTGGGTGAAAAGTGCTAGATGATGTTGGGTTGAGTAGAGATGGTGAGAGATGGTGTTGATGATGAACCTTGTTGGATTTTGGTTGAGAAATCAATAGTTGTTGGAGATTTTGAAGTGGGTTTGATTTTGATGAATCCTTGGAAACTTGTTTGTGTGTTGATTCCTACCATGGGTAGAGGAGTATTGAAGGATTTGGACTGTTTTGGGAGTTGTAAGGGGTAAATTTCTGGGTTTAAGAGTGGTTTTTCGGAGTTTTGGAGCTGGAGGTTGAAGAAGGGCGAAACTGCCCTGGTGCGCCACGGATCTGTGACGGATCCCGTGACGGGCGACGTCACGGCTCCGTGAGGGAGTCCGTGACGGCACTCGTCACAGCTCCGTGACGGTAACCGTGAGGGTTAGCGTCACGGATCCGTGACCAGATCCGTGACCCACTAGGGTGAGGGTTTCTTGAGGGTTCTTGAGGGTTTTGGCATCTTGGTTTTGAGCTGAACTTTGGAAGGGTTTGGGGGTCTTTCTTACTGTCTAAGTGGAGCCTAATTAGCGTTTCTTTATGTCCAAGACGTTGTGGATCGAGCTAGAGGAGCGAGGATCACGCCGGGAACCGAGGAAGGAGCAAAGTGGTGATCACCGGACGTCATCAAAGCGTTGAAGAGGAGGACCTTGAGGTAGGGAAAGCCTTAACCTCTCGTTTATGATGCCTAGTATGCATGCTAAGCTAATAAAATCGGAAAAGGTCCTAGACATGCATATAGGATGCGAATAACTAGCTTAATCGTCTTTCAATTGCTAATAACCGGAGAGTCTAGTGGTGACCGATTAGGATGCCAATCACTAGTGTAATTCGCTTATAATACTTGGGATATGATTGTCTGGTAGAGGAGCCTTGGCAAAGCCCTCGGATTAGTTGCTTGTTAGGATCACACGCTTGGTTGTTAATTGCTTAGTGGATAGGCTAAAGAGTCTAACGAAACTAGTAGAATTGCATGTATGCATGCTCTCTTGAAGGTTCTTATAATTGGTTGATTGTACTCGTACTTGCTCGTTGATTGTATTCGACTGATTACTTGATTTACTTGAATGCTTGTTTGGAGCATCGAGTATGACTGGTTGTACCGAGCGGTGCAATCAGGTGATCGATGCCCCGGTGGTTCGAAACTGGTAAGTGAACGGTAAGTTGGAATTGTGTGATTGGTGTGCTATGTTTGCGTGATTCGTGTACTGCTTGTTGTGGTGAATTGGTGATGAGTGAGCCAAGTGTGGCATTGAATTGGTGGTTGTTGAGCTTGTATTATTTCGTGTTTCGGTTGAGTACGTTATTCACTTATTAACTGCTTATTATTAAATTGTCCAAGTGTATGCTCTCCATGAGAGTAATACACTTGGTTCCCGAGGACATAAAATCCCTTGGAGACGTTTCTGAGAATCCCGATGATAAGCGCCCCGAAGGGTTGTTTCCGGTCGCCTCAATGTTATGCGTCTCCTCTGGATTTGAGGGAAAATCCGAGAGGACACATCATGTGGATCGGAGGGTGGAGACTTCATGTACCACGGCATTGGTCGATTTATCTGTTACCTGTGTTTGTTAAGATGCTTGTGGTTGACTCTGTTGTTGATCTTATTGAGTTGAAGGTCTATCCTGTTATGTGTTTTCCCTACTGAGCGTAAGCTCACCCCTGCGAGTTCTTTGTTGTGTCTACAGGTTTGATTGAGGAGTAGAGGCTTGGGAGCTTCTCGGTGTGGGTCCCGTAGAGACTTCATGTTTATACCCTTTGGTTTAAGAACAGTTTTTGTAAGACTTATTATTACACCCCCTGAGGGTTATTTCATGTTTTGAACTACGTTTTGATGGATTTGAGCTATAGTATCGAAATTTTATGGGCTGAGGTACTTATTGGAGGTTTTCAAGGTTTAAATATTGTTTTATTGTTTATTCGTCTTCTATTACCCGTCATGCCTCGAGTCCGGGCGATAACCGGATTTGGGGCGTGACACCCACGCTTAGTTTCTTACTCTTAGAAACGACACGCTTAAAATAACTAACGCCAAACTAGTACTTATAGTAATAGTATACTTAATATAGTATAGCCACACAGATGCACACAACAAAGAAGTTAGCACACTAGTGCTTCACACAGACATATGTACACACAAATCATATATACACACAGTAAGATTACATATGATTTCACACTTAAGCCACATAGGCTACAGTTACACCACATGAAAAACCACAAGCACACTCATATTTCGGTTTCAATTTCTTAACAATTCTCTTTCTAACATAACATTCATGTTGACGCCGCGTCATTACAACCTGGTTGAGGCGTCCCCGAATTACGTTGTTACCACTTGGCATCCCCCCATTCACGTCCAGCTACAATGGCCCCTATAGTTGAATCGTGATGGTACATACCCTTCAGTTTATGCAGAAAATCGGGCATGACCTTTTCGTAAATTAAGCTAACCATCCGCTTATGCGGGATAACGAACCAACACCTGCACATAGTACTCAATCAAAATTTCAGCACACATCAATTTTTCTCAACTTTACACCTCGGGTCTTGGTAATTTCACTCTTACCGCCCGGTCAAGTCCCCACTAGGAACAACAGTTAAATCAAACAACGACACCAACCACACAGGTTCACCAAGAGTACACGACACTTAGACCGGACCAACCACCAATCCGAGACTGCTTCCGTCTCGTTTCTACGCGTAGGACACCAATCCGACACACAACACCCTAACGACTCACTCTACCCACCTAGGTAACGTACGGTCCGAGGTTTTGAAAACTCATTTCAAAATGAAACCAGGCTCTGATACAAAATTGTCACGCCAGGGTACGTTGTTTGCCGAGCGGTTCGGGATCTCTCCTTCTCCGCGCGGCGTCGGGGGACACAGGTGCCCCACGAGGTTGGATAACGGGTTCGCGGGTCGTCTTCGAAGCGTGGTGGCTCGGTCTGAGGCCGGAGGGGCGTCGCCGGCACGAGAGGTCGTAGAGGGAGAAGAACGAAGCGTGGTTCTGAGAGAGAAGATTCTCGAGTCTTGTGGCTGCGCAAAGAGGGAAAAGAACTGTAGCAGGGTTAGGGTTCAGACAAATGGGCTTGGTTCGTGGGCCTGAGGGCGAGGTTAGGCCTGGCTCGCCTGAACCAGCCCAAACTGTCCTTTTTTTATTTTATTTTCCTTTTAAAACAATTTCACTTAATGTAAATTCTTTCCCTAACGTTTCAAATTGAAGAAAAATACTCTTTTAAAAAGAGCGGGCTTTACTGTTATGGTGAGTTGGCTCGGTTGGTATACTGTGGTCCGAGAAGACTTCCTACCGAGGTGTGTGCCGGTCCAGTACGTATGGTGAGTAATGCCCCGAGTTTGTGTGCCGGGAAGACATCTGACTAAATGTATTGCCGGTCAAGGATGTTACCCCGAGTCTCAGTGATGGGAAAATATCGGGACCGATACTGTGTGGTCCGGTATGATATAAGTGGCTGAGTGCATTTGGTGATGTTGGAAACTACTGTATGGGGCATGTGTTTGTTCTACTGTGTGTGCTATGTTTGCTGATTGGCTGCGTGCATTGTTTAAGTGTGATTTTGGTCTTGTGAGAGTGATGAGTGGCTGGTAACTCCCCGTGGCCGTTGTTAGTAGTTATGCTTTGCTAGTATGCCCTAATTGGACGGTTACTCATGGTGATGAACAAATGTTCATAACCTTAACTACTTTTTCTACTGAGCTTAACTCACCCCTTACCTTGTTGTTTTTCAGGTCTTGAGCGGGATTTGTGCTAGCTGGGTGCTCGTTGCTTGGGAGCTGGCGAGGGTCCTAGTCTAGCTTGTCTAGAGACGTACATTTTATCTTTTACCGAACTCTTTATTACGTGATTTTACCGAGTTGTTGACTCGTGTGGTTATTTGGAGATTTAAATTGTTATTTGAGACCTGTTTTAGTATTCAATTTTTTTTTTTTTATTTCATTTAGTTCACGTCTCGAGTCCGGTCAAAACCAGATTTGGGGCGTGACACGAAGGGATAGTAGGCATGAAACCAACATCAAACGATAAAGAGAAGTCCACGATGAGTTGTTCGGATCCGAGGGTGGAGCGATGCAAGGCCGAGACAGCTTTAGCGGCATCATCGGCTTTGAGGAAGTGCACAAAGCCAAATCTTTTACCCGACTTGTTGAGCATGTTAAGGAGAAAGGCTCTGCGGATTGAACCGAAGGTGGAGAACAAAGCGATTAGATGCTCGCGGGAGAACATCGAAGGGAGGTTGCAGACGAAGAGCTTAGGATAGGGGGGCCGACAGGATGAGAGGAAGAGAGGGACGGAGAGGAGAGGGGTGTGGAGGTTTGGGAGGGGTCGGGAGGTTTGGAAGGAGGAGGCATATTTTTTTTATTTGTTAGTTCAGACTTCTTTGATCATCTGTTATGAACTTCTTATATTACCTAGAGTGAGTGATAAAATTACAAAAAGAAACTAGGACTCAAATTTTAGTTTACCCAATTCTCTCTCAAAGGTGCTACAGTGTATATGAAGATAGAACAGTTTCGTTCTTCATCTGTGAGGTAAGTTGAGGGTGATGGTGTAGTGTTCAAGGTGATTCGAGATCACCGGACCACCATCGAGGTTTCGTCGGAGTTTGTTGCTTACAAAGGAGCTCCTAACTTGTGGTTTTCGAATAGCTCATGGCGTCTTCTTCGGCCACCGGACCACCACCGGGTTTTGAACAATTACATGTACATACGGCTAGGAAGGTTCGAAGGACAGATTTGGCCCCGATCTCTACACAAAATCGATTTGCAGTACTGCAGGACAAGTGGGCTGGGCGGGAAGGGGAGTCTTTCAAAATTTTTGTGCATCTACCACCAAAGACATCTAACCAATGGCTACAGAACTTGTTCTTGGAATGTGGAGACATTGTGAAGGTGGTATCTCTTAACAACCCAAATAGCTTGGGCAAGTGGTTTGGGTTTGTCACCTTTAGAACCAGTGAAGCCATGAACAGAGGAATACACATTTTCAATGGTTTTATCCTCAAAGGGTATAAACTGTTCGTTGCTAAGGCTTGGGATAATAGGTCAGAGAACCGAAGAACTTTTAATCAACAGCGGTGGAAAAGGAAAGCAACTACCTCTGGGGTACCTGACACTGATTTGGGAAGGGCAGAGTCGGAAGCTGGCCGGACGGTCCCCCAAGGCAAAGTGGTTGAGGATTATAAGTGTTGGCTGGAAAAGGGTCAGCTTGCTGTACTGAAAAAAGATTACCCTGTGGAGATGATTATGGAAGACTTCAGGGCAGAGAGAGATGGCCAAATCTGTATTAAGTCACTTGGAAACAGGGTTGTGGTAATTTATTTTCCAGATGAACAAGTGCGAAAGGAAGCTTTGAAAGAAGATGCTGAGTGGTTGAAGGCTTGGATGACAGTGTTAGTAGACAAGATACATTTGTGCAGAGAGGGAGGGAAGTTTACTTGGGTTGCTGTACATGGCATTCCCATTTTGGGTTGGTGTTCAGAAACGTTTGAAGCTGCCTGTGATGATCTTGGCTCAGTAGTTTGGATTCATCCCAGTCATTATATGGCAATACATTGGAGGTGGACTTTGTTCTTATGCATTCACAGGAGTATCTGAGGGTGTACAAGGAATCAGGAATACTGATAGATGGCCAGGAGTATAATTTCATGGTTAGCTCTGTGGATATTCAAAAGGTCCCCAAGGTGTATTATGACCATAATATCTTGACTAGTTCAGATTCATCCCAGGCTGAGGAGGACTTTTTTGGGTCACCTGGGTCAGGCACTTGCCCAGAACCTAGCTCTGGGACTGGTCAAGGTAGTGGGACATTGAAGAAGGCATATAAAGATGTGGTTTGTTTATTGGCCAATGAGATTCCTGGTGTGGACACTGGTTTGGTGGTTGGTGAGGAAGTGTTGGAAGAAGGACAAACCTTGAAGGTGTTGGAGGCAGAGCAATCATTGAGAATTAATGTGTGTACATCTGTGGGAAATTTAGACAACATTGAAGGGGAATCATTGCCTTCAACTACCTCCCTTGAGGTATTGATTGTACTTGATACATTGGAAGAGGGTACTGTTGCTATTGTGGATACTGTTCCGGCAAGTTTAACAGGTGAAGGGAGTCCTGTTTTGGGGATTGAACCCAATCCTACAGATCTGCTCACTGTGACTGAAGGGACAACTTTGGGGTTACAAGGACAAAAGGGCTCATTGGGGTTGAGAGATATTAATGAGATGGCAAGTCTTGCTTCAAGTTCTGCAGGTTTGGGGCCCAGGACTACTGCTACAGTGGGAGGTGAATTAGTTTTGGAGGGAAATGAAGTTTCAAATCACATTTTTAGTACTAATCAGCCACTAATCAGTACACCTGGCTACAAGGGTAAATTGATTAAAAAGAAAGACAAGGGACTGGATGTAGTGGCTTACAATACCAGGTCCAACGCTAAGAATATCATCTCTACACTTAAGCCTTACACCAGCAGCAAGAAGAGAGACTGTGGAAGAAAAAATTTCAATCAAGGTGGGGCAGGGACTCTGGAGTATTGCAAGGCATTGGGGTTAAAGGCATATCTATCAGATGAAGCTGTAGCTGAGCAATTTGATAATCTTGAGCAGGAGGTGAATCAATATGTGGAACTTGATACTTGTACTGAAGATGAGTATTGTGATCTTGATGATGTTGAGGAGGAAGACTTAGGTGTAGGGAGATCCATTACTCCCATTAGGCTCTCTCTTCCATGAGAATTCTTTCTTGGAACATTCGAGGGGCCAATTCCAAACAAAAAGAAGGGCCATTCGAAACGTGTGTTCCAAGCAACTGGTTAATATGGTGTTAATCCAAGAGACTAAACAAGCCTCTTTACCTGTTTTCTTTCTATCTTCTTGTGGTTTCAGCTCCAGTTGGGAAGGAATATGTAGTCCTTCATTGGGGAACTCTGGTGGTTTATTCACTCTATGGGATACTGAGATCTTTGAGATGCACCAGAATTTCTGTGATGACAATGTGATATACTGGACTGGTTGTTACAAACCTCTCAATCTTATATTGGCAGTAATTAATGTTTATGGTCCTTGCTCTATCTCTGCTAGGACTGTTTTGTGGGAGGAGATTGGGGAGGTTGCTACATCTCTCATTAGTAATCTGGTGGTGGCAGGGGATTTTAATGCCATACTTGAAATTGGAGACAAATCTGGTTCTAATTACTCTTCTACCAGTCTGAGGGAGTTCAGGAATTTTGTAAATACTCTGGGGCTAGTGGATTTGCATTTGGATGGTGGGAAGTTTACTTGGTTCAATTCTAGGGATATGACATCAAGGATAGACAGATTTTTGGTTTCAACCTCAGTGCTTGGGTCTTTTATTAATTTATCACAAGCTTGCCTTCCTAGGCTTTTATCAGATCACAAGCCATTGCTTTTGTCCAATCCTGTGGTGGATTGGGGCCCCAGGCCTTTCAAATTCATTAATGCCTGGGTGAGCCATCCTAGTTTCCATGTAGATACAAAAGAGTTTTGGTTAAATGTTCAGGTGGGAGGCTCCCCTGCCTACATGCTTTGGTATAAATTAAAGGCTTTAAAGTCATTTTATAGGAATTGGAATGTTAATGTGTTTGGTTGGTTAGACAACCAGATTGAGGAGTTAAAGGGAGAGATTGGTGTTCTGGATAATTTATTTGAAGATAGGGGACTAAGCCCATTGGAGATTTCTCACAGGGCATTGTTGAATGCCCAATTGATTCAGAAGTTGAAAACTCGGGCCAAACTATGGTGTCAGAAGTCCAGGCAAAAATGGTCAACTGATGGGGATAGATGCACAAAGTACTACCACATTGTGGCAAAAATTAATCAGGCCAGGTTGAAGATTACTAGCATTTCTGATAGAGGAGTGGTGTATCATATTCCTAGCCAGATCAAAGAAGTAGCTTCCACACATTTTGCCAAAAGGTTTCAAGGGTCAAATTCTGTGTTTTTGGATCTATCCACTCTACCTTTCAAGGTGTTGACTCAGATACAAGCAACCAAGTTAGAAATTCCCTTCACTGAAGCAGAGATTTTTGGGGCCATTAAAGCTTGTAATGGGGATAAATCTCCTGGTCCTGATGGGTATACAATGCTTTTTTACCAGGTTTGTTGGGATATCCTCAGGTGTGACATTTTGGAATTTTTTGATCATTTTCATAAAGGTGGGTTGTTGGGAAAGGGACTTAATTCATCTTTTATCACTTTAATCCCTAAGAATAGTGCTCTTGTGACATTTGATGAATACATGCCTATTAGCCTTGTGCACAGTGTATATAAAATCATCTCCAAAGTCTTAGCTGCTAGACTCAAACCATTGATGAATTATTTGGTCCATGACACTCAGACTGGTTTTATTGCTGGGAGGCAAATCATGGATGGGGTTTTGATTACTACTGAAATTATACATTACATCAAAAGGGTTAAGACAGAGGTCATTGTGCTCAAGATAGATTTTGAAAAAGCCTATGATCATATTCACTGGGAGGCTTTGTTGAACATTTTATCTCTTATGGGTTTTGGGTTACAGTGGAGGAATTGGATCTCCATTTGCATTGAGGCTTGGACATCAGTTCTAATTAATGGCTCACCTTCTGGTGATTTCCCACTTCAAAGAGGCCTCAGACAAGGGTGCTCACTTTCTCCATTACTATTTGCTTTGGTTGCTGAGAGTTTACATCAACTTATGGTGAAAGGGGCAACACTTAAAATGTTCTCTGGGGTCAAGTGTAGTGAGGATGGTCCAGAGATCTCACATTTGCAGTTTGCAGATGATACTCTAATTTTTATACAAGCTGGAAGACAGCAAGCCATCAATTTGAAACATACTCTTAACTACCTGCAGAAAGCAACAGGTTTGAAAATTAATTTCAATAAGTCACAAGTGCTCTTGATGAATCCTGATACTATGGATATCAATGAGGTTACTGGTATTTTGGGATGTGGGGCTATGCAGCTACCCTTTGATTATCTTGGCTTTAAGTTGGGTGCTAATCTTAGGAGGGCCAAGACTTGGGAACCTGTGGTTGAAAAATTTAAAAACAAGCTCAGTTTGTAGCAAGCCAAACATAAATCCTTGGGTGGGAGGATAACTCTCATCAAATCTTCTTTAAGCTCCCTACCCTTGTATTATATGTCCTTGTATAAGGCCCCTAAAGGTGTGATTAGAGAAATGGAAAAATGGTAGAAAAAATTTCTCTGGAGTGGGAAATTGAACAAAAAGTCTTTACATAAAGTCAAGTGGGATAACATTTGTAAACCTAAAAGTGTTGGGGGCTTGGGGATCAAGAGATTGGAGATCATGAACAATGCATTATTGGCAAAATGGTGGTGGAGGTTTGCATTGGAAGAAGACTCTCTGTGGAAAAGATTAATTTGTTCCAAATTTGGTTGGGATCCATCAGCTTGGGATCTGTCCAAGTTTATCCTTGGGAATAATCAGAGTTTCTTAAGGCATATTGGGTCTCTTCTGGTTTATCCTAGGTTTGCTGATGCTTTTGGGGCAGTGGGATTATCTTGGTCACTGAATTCTGGTAATTCATCTTATTTTGGGAGGATATTTGGATCACTGATTTTCCTCTTAAAGTACTATTCCAGAGGTTATATCATCTCAGTCACCAAAAGAGGGCAGTGGTTTCTCATTTTTGGGTGGAGGGAGACTGGGTTTTACAGTTTAGAAGGGAATTGAGGGGTTGGGAGGAAGATACATTTAATCTACTGTGTGAAAAAATTAATGCCCTACCTCCACTAAATTCTGAGCCTGATAAGGTGTCCTGGAAAATTGATCCTAAAGGCTTTTCTGTGCACAAAATGTATCAATATCTTGAACATAGCTCTGAGGAGGATCTTTTGTGGCCTGCACTCTTTTGGGAGCCTAAATTGCCACCAAAAATAGCTGCTTTTGTTTGGTTAATGTGTTTACAAGCTGTGCCTACTAAATGCTTCCTATTAACTAGAGGCATTGTACCTTCACATATATGGTGTCCACTTTGTAATGAGGAACCAGAAGAAGTGGATCATTTGTTTCTAGGCTGTAATTTCTCTTGGTCTGTATGGTCATTGATTCTGAAGTGGTGGGGGATACAGACAGCTTGTCCTGAAGATATAAAGGGTTTGTTTATTGCTTGGAGATCCTTGGGGCCTTCTTCAAAGCATTCTGCTTGGAAATTTGTGGTGTCCTTTACAATTTGGAGGCTGTGGTTGTGCAGGAACAACTTGGTGTTTAATCTGGTATTGCTTAATCCAGATGAGGTTTTACAACCGGTTCAAAATGATGTATACCAGTTGGTGTGGGCTAATTATCAGAAAAAAATGACTTTCTATTTTGGGGACTGGATCAACAATCCCTGGACTTGTACTCTCAAGAACACTACAAAAAGACACTGAATTTTTGGTCTTGTCTGTGGTGACTTAGGGGGGTGTTGCAGCATTGTATGCAGCTGTTTTGTTGGTTGTTGTCTTATATATCAGTGTTCTGGTTTGGGGTGGGTGGGGTTGGGGTGATTTTTTGGGTGGTGAGGTGATAGGTTGGTGAGGTTAGTAAGAGTCTTTTGGGGATACTTTGATTGCTGTTCTGAGGGTGGGATTCTGTTTTACTGTTTTATTACTCTATCTGTGTGTGGGATTAGTTTTAGGTTGAGAGTTTGTTTTTTGCTGCTGTTTGGTTGGTCTGCATTGGTCTAGTTGTGTTTTGGTGCTTATTTTGATTTGAAGTGCTGCAATTTGGAGCTGGTGTATCTGGTTAGAAGAGACTTGAAGTGCTGCAAGGGATCATGGGTTTTGCTTTGGACTAGTTGTGTTTTGGTGCCTGTCTTGGTGTTGATTTGCTGCAGTTTAGAGCTGGTGTTACTAGTTAGAAGAGATTTGAAGTGCAGCAAGGATTCATGGGGTTTGCTATTGGGTACTGCAGGATGGTTCAGGGGTAACGTGCCACACAAGGTTACACATCTTCCCGGTTTTACAGTTTTTGAATGTTAGTTGGCTTTCTTGTGCCACAAGAAAGCTGTTGGTTGATCTTTTTTTGAGTATTTTACACTGTTGCAGTGATAGTTTTATGTTGGATGAGTTGTAATTCGGAGGGCAATGCCCTTGGTCTAGTTTTCATTTCGAAAACTTGATCTTTTTATTTGAAAAATTGCTGATAAAAAAAAACCTAGAGTGAAATAGGTATGTCATGAGGTGTGAAAATAAGGTGCTCTGTTTAGTAAAAACTAAAATAAACCGATTAAATTGAAAAATTATGTTTTAAAAGTGTTGAAATTTGGAAGTTACATATTTCAAAAAAAAAAAAATGGGAAGAAATATCATTTTGTGTCTTAATTAAAAATGTATATTTATTTTTGACCAACCCTTATCAATACTTTTATTTTTACTGGAAATACATATATATAAAAATTCATCTTTCACAGAAGAAAGATAATACACAAGCAAAGTATTTGTAAACCTGAGCATTAAACGAGTTTCAGCCTCACAACAGAAAACCCTCTAGATTTAGATCCCCCGAGACAAGAGAGAGGAGAAGCCGGCAAAGGGCGAGGAGGGATGACCACTAAAGGAAGTCGGATTAGTAAGAAGCCGATGGGCGACACATCAAGATGTTGGTCTTAGTGCCCGTAGTTCAGTCATAAATGACCAAATATATATCATTGTTAGCAATAAAATTAAAGCGACTTTATATTACTTATGTGTTGGAGTAATATATCGATGCGTGCTCTGATCTATGCCCACAATGTGAATAGAACCATAGATCGAGAGATCACACTCGATGGGTCCCTAGTCAACAAAGTCTCACTATAAGCGACTAGTATGAAAGATGGATCTTTATGGCTTACGTTTTGTTAGTCATTGGAATGAGATTCTGGAGTCTGATCATATTTATCATGTGAGACATGATATTGGACGACCCGCCCTGAATATGTGCCATAAATTAAGTCATGAACATATTCAGTTTCGTAGCTTGTCATGTATCCTTAGACCAAGGAGTTTTTGTGATCGCTATGCAGTCAATAACTGAATTTGACATGAGCCTAACGTTGTCCGTAATAGGGCTTCCATAACGGCCAGGATTGGCTTGGGGACCAGTTGCATGAGTGACATGAAAGTCGGCTAAGGGATTTATCCCTCATACTAAGGTATTGGAAAGATATCGGTTCTCGTCCGCTTGATCGAGAGTGACAGAAATAATAGCATGGCCATGCACATGAATAATAGGTATCATATATTCAGTCACCTCACACATCAATGAGGTAGGCGGTGAGGCCGAGGTTGAAGAGCATGTAGAAGATGATGGAGATCGTCTCCATGGTGTTGACGACGTGCATGTCGCAGTAGCCGACGGTGGTCATGGACCAGTACATGGCGGGGATTTATCGTATTGACAGGCTCGTCTCTATGAAGTTGGGCATCACCGCTCCGATCCACGTCTTCCCTTGGTGCGGGTACCTGACCGCTAAAAAGTAGTAGAGGCACATGGCACAATGCAGCAAGAACAGTGTCACCTATGCAAAAATTCAACTGATTAGATCATTTTGGGCCATATGAGTAGGGTCCAATTAATTAAGGGCCACAGTGTACTCCAAGCCGTCGCTCTGGTCAATTCCAACCATCTCCATGTCGCTCGTCGGATGGACGCCGGCTCTTCCAACACCGGAGTAATGTTGACCGTTCTTCAGCCGCTACTGCTCCGGATCTGAAGCAACCCTCGCCAGTCACGACCATGCGCGGGAAGAAGGAGCAGCACAGAGTGGGTTCTTGACGACCCACGACGAGCCCGCGAGGGACGTCGCTGAGGGACAAGGATGAAATCCTGGATTCACAAACGGAGGCGATTCAGCCTCCTTCAGAAAAATGAGAAGACCCGGCGGGGGTGGGAGTGTCCGTCTACGGACTATACCCACAGACCCGGGACTGTCGGTGCTTGGAGGTCTCGGGAAAACAGCACTTAGAGCACTCTATTTCTGCCTGCTTTCTGAATTAGGTCGTTTTATATGGGTTGTATTAGCATGATTGTTTTCGTTTTTAGGATCAATAAGCTGAAACACTGTGTAAGAGGGTGTCCTCAGTTTGTATCTACAGTAAAACGTAGTATCTTCTACGGAACCATGAGAGCTGGGTCGCCTATGGGAGGCCCGCACAAATATCTGGTATCCAGAACCGTTAGGTTCTACTTTGTAACCGTTCATTTGGTATAATACCCTTCCTCTTGTTTCAAAAAAAAAGGCAACATTGATTGAGAATAATAAGGATGACGGCTCTATGCCTTATCTCAATCAGGATATCAGAGATAGAAGGATATTGACAGGGACAACAGAAAGGTTAGAATCGACAGGGTCGATTCGTTATGCAGTGTCAAGAAATACTAAAGTCTCGTTAGTTTCCACTTATGTAGGATACAGTAAAATGGGATGAAACTGACATGCATAAACCTAAGGGTCACACCAAAGGATGAAACTCATTTACACATTTATGGAGAATGGCCAAAAGGGAGTTGTCTTGGTACATGACCAAAACTGGGTTTTGGGTCATGTGCCCGTAAGTGAATAGGACTTTACGGATCGAGACAAGGTTTTGTGTCTTGGGTTGATCACGTCAGATAATGTTGGACACTTCTGGTATGAAAGGCTTGAAGGTGATTAGCACGTCACGGGACCTCGTTGTGAATGGTCTCAGGCCATGTTCCAAGAGGCCCATGGAACTAATTAATCAAGTCTTGATTAATTAACACTAAGTACACAAGACATGGATTAAGGTGTTGGTGATTCACCACCTAACTTCATCATGTCTACCCATACTTACCATCATACTTGTCCTATATTTTTGTTTATTATATTGATGGGATAATTAAGTCATCTTATTCCATATAACAAAAACACAAGACATGGATGGAGCACAACTTCTCCTTCTTCTCTCTACAAGGTTTCTCTCCATTTTTGGTGTTCTTGAATTCTCTTAACAAGAACTACATGGATTTGATTCCTATGAGGATACGTAGGCGTCTTGGAGAGTCAACCCGATCATCTTTTCTTGGTGTTCTTGAACAAATAGAGAAGAAACAATGCAGAATTTTCTGCACTGTTTTTTGTCCGACCAGCCACCTGCATGAGCTCGATCAGAGGTTCATCCAAGGTCCGGTGAAGCTAAGTTTTGGATTAAATGTTCTTCACATACAGGTCTTCAAAGTGAACGGTGGAATTTTTATTTTGACGATTCTTTATTCTGATACATGAGCTGCAAGTTTAGTCAATTCATCTATTTCGTTTTTGGTCTTGTATATCTAACATTCGGTAGTTTTTCCTTGCATGTTCTCGGGTTTTATTTGCTTCCGCTGAGAGTACAAGAAACTGGCGAGAGGAGCACCAAAGCTTCGCGAGAGGCAGTGACTAGCGAGGAGGGGGAAAGTGAGAGGATGGGATGAGGAGGACTCCTCCAGCGACGTCCATGGACGTTGACCTAGGCGTCGTCGATGGAGAAGAGAACAAGGGCAAGAAGCGTAACTAGGTTCCGTAAAAACGTAGAGAGGTTTTGAGACTCTTCCTAACAACTCTTTAATTGGAGAAAAAAATATAGTTAGACTTCCAGAATAGATATTGCTAGCTACATAACTCTAACTCCACTTAAAATAAGCTTTTTCTTTGTTCACACTTCACACTTACTTTAGACTCCCAAAATCTTCTCTCACCTATTTATTTTTCACAAATATGGTTCTTGAAATCCTTACCCACCCTAACAACTAACGAGCAGCCTCCCCGTCTAGAGTAGTACGAAGCGGCTTAAAATTCTTGTCGCAATCTCCTTGAGTCTATATCCAGGTACTACCATCATTGTGATTTAAATTTTAGGAGCACAAAATTTTTGGAGTTACATACCAGTTGTTTGCGATTTGATATAAACATTTTCTTACATAACTACTTGGAAAGTTGCTAATCTACTATATGACTCGTCATTGGAGCATTCTAATGAGAGAAAAAAAAACAGATAAGCAGATCCTAGATGATTTTTTTTTGATTGGCAAAGCAAATTTAGATTAAAAACCTCATTCGAGATGAAAGAGGAGGTGAGTACAACCAAAATCTATAAGAATCAATCTTAGCGATACATTCTAAATAAAAAAAGGGGAAACTTGCGAGTCAAGTCACCTGATACTAAAGGTGTCCTAATTGAATATATTTCTTGTTTGCCAAGGCACCTACTGCTGTAGGTGTCCGAATTGCTTTGTATTGAAATATGAGTTTTGTTTAGCTTTCAATCTTGAGATAGAGCCAATTGTGTTGATATACCAGTGAATGTGAAATGGAGCTGTGAATGATTGTGTCTTCCACAGCTTACTATGAATATTGTTGATGAAGGCATAAGATTGGAGATGTTCTTTAGCTGCAAAACCAGCTTGATCATACTTGCAGTCCAAGGATATATAGACAAGGGAGTGTATTGAAATGATGGCTTCTTCTATGCTTGGCATGTGAAGAGGTTAATGCAAATGTGCAAGTCTTGCATATTCTCTGAGAATCAAGCTTAGAATACTCTGATCCTGCATAATTTGAATGAATTCTGTCATCTTTTTTAGCATAAATGGCCTCAATTCTGCCAGCTTCAGAGGAACTCCAACCTGCAAAAGAAAGCACTCAACCTAGCAAAGACTACCCACACAGAAACAAGAAGGTGAAGAAGTAGAAAAGCCCACACAAAAAAGAGAAGACCAACCACAAAGAACCTTACCAAACTCACCACAGTACCCAAAACCACCCAAACCCTTCCCCCACCCAATCCCAGTAATAGATTGGTAAGAAGAGGCACAAATGGCTGAGGCAGTGATCCATGATTTGAAGGAGAAGAAGTGTCCTCCAGATTTGAATTTTGCCCATTCCTAAGAGTATGATTGATGCAGCACCTTTTGGAAGATTTTTTGAGCTTCAAGATTTTTGTTGTCAAAAATTTTCCCATTTCTTGCTAACCAGATCTGCCAGCACCCTATATGAATGATCTTGTTGCAGCTGTTAGAAAGGTATTTCGATACCTCTTCTCATTGATTTCATCAGTATAAATACAAACTAAGTGATAGTTTAAATATAAGATATACTCGATCCTAAATACAAATTACAAATCAGAATATATTATCTAATCGTAATATATAATCTACCACACCCCCGCAGTCTGAACGGGAGGAGGCAGGACGTTTAGACTGGATCGGAAATCAGAGAAGAGGACCTGTGGAAGCCCCTTTGTGAAAATCTCAGCAATCTGGGACCGAGAGGGGACATGAAGCACTCGAACGTGTCCTTTAGCAACCTTCTCACGGACAAAGTGGATGTCGAGCTCAATATGCTTCGTACGTTGATGCTGAATCGGGTTGCCAGATAAATATATGGCACTAACATTATCGCAATAGACCAAGGTGGCCCGAGATAATGGACAATGTAGTTCCAAAAGAAGATTGTGCAACCAACACGACTCAGAAACAACGTTTGCAATGCCTCTGTATTCAGCTTCAGTACTGGAGCGAGAAATGGTAGGTTGCCGCTTCGATGACCAAGAGACGAGATTATCTCCCAAGAAAATGCAATAGCCCGAAGTAGAACGTCGGGTGTCAGGACACCCAGCCCAGTCAGCATCAGTGTAAGAGACCAAGTCCGAGGTGCCGGAGGAGTATAAGTGAAGTCCCAAATGGAGAGTCCCCTGAAGATAGCGAATGATACGCTTGAGAGCTCCCATATGAGTATCCTGAGGATCATACATGTGAGGACAGATCTGCTGAACTGCATATGAGATGTCGGGACGGGTGAAGGTGAGATACTGTAGAGCACCTGCAAGGCTGTGATAGAGAGTGGGGTTGGCGAAGGGAGCACCAGAATCACCACTCACTTTCGCCTTCGTGTCCACTGGAGTGGCAGAAGGAGAACACGAAGTCATCCCAACACGCTGAATAATGTCCTCAGTATACTTCCGTTGAAACAAAAACATACCACCAGAATGTCGAGAAACTGAAACACCCAAGAAAATAGAAAGTGGTCCAAGGTCTTTCATAGCAAACTCGGAGCCCAATGAGTCCATGATAGAGAGTCGAAGAGCAGGACTCGAGGTGGTCAAGATGATATCATCCACATATAAGAGAAGAAAAGCAATGTCAGGACCACGGCGATAAATAAATAGGGAATGATCACACTTTCTATGAGTAAAGCCAATAGTGGAGACGAAATCAGTGAATCGCTGATACCAGGCTTGGGGAGCTTGTTTCAGACCATAAAGTGACCGCTGTAACAAGCAGACGTGATCAGGTTGAGAAGAGCTTCGAAAACCCAATGGTTGATGCATGTAGACCGTCTCGTTAAGGTGACCATGTAGAAAAGCGTTCTTGACATCCAGCTGGTGAATGGACCAAGAGCGCGAGACCGCAATACCAAGAACCGTGCGAATGGTTGTGGGCTTGACAACCGGGCTAAAAGTCTCATCACAGTCTACTCCAACTTTTTAAGATCGTCCATCACCTACAAGACGAGCCTTATAGCGCTCAAAAGAACCATCAGACCGTCGTTTATGACGAAAAATCCACATAGACTGAATCACATTAGTATTAACAGGATAAGGAACCAATTCCCAAGTTTTATTTTTAATCAAGGCATCATACTCGTCTTGCATTGCGGATTTCCAGTTGGGATCAGAAAGGGCAAGTTTGGGGTTCTTTGGTATGGGAGATGGTGTAAGTGAGGTATTAAGGTTGAAAAGAGTCTTTGGTTTAAGTATACCTGCACGGCTTCGCGTAGTCATGGGATGAAGGTGAGGAGACGGTTGTAGAACAACCGGATGTGTCTGTGTAGGAGGAGTGACTACGTTGGGAATCGAAGTAGCAGGTTGGATAGAAGAGACAGAAGTTCCAGGCGATGGTGGGGATCCTGGTATGTGTATGGCCGGTGGTGTGGGTGAGCTGGTTGGCATCGGTAATGGGCCTCTAGGTGGAGAGGGTTGGGTCGGGCCAGTAGGGTTGATCTGCTGCAAATAAGGGATTCGAAGCAGAGGTGATATACTGTCATCTAAAAACGAATAATCAGTAGGTAAGGGTTTTGAAAGTGAAGAGTATGGAAAAACCGTTTCATGAAAGATAACATGTCTACAAATAATTATCTTTTTATGTTGAAGATCAAAGCATTTGTACCCTCGATATTGTGAAGGATATCCCAGAAAGACACAGGCAGTAGAACGAGATTGTAACTTATTAATTTTAGTAGACGGAATTAGAGGATAGCAGAGGCAACCAAAAATGCGAAGATGAGAATAAGTAGGAGCACGATGAAAAAGATAATGAGTTGGAGTTAAAAAAATTTAGCATTTTGGATGGAAGGATATTATGCAAATAAGTGGACATATGTAGAGCATGATGCCAAAAAGAAGCAGGAAGGGATGCATGAATAAGTAAAGTACGAACCATATTATTAACAGTACGTATCTTACGTTCAGCACGACCGTTTTGAGAGGACGTATGAGGACAAGAGAAACGAAAGACCATCCCTGTAGAAACACAAAACTGACGAAATGGAGCATTATCAAATTCTTTTCCGTTATCACACTGAAAACTTTTGACAGAATATCCAAACTGGGTTTTAACATAAGCATTGAACATAGTAAATATAGAAAATACTTGTGATTTTTCACCCAAAGGAAATGTCCATAAATAAATAGTATAATCATCAGTAAGAATTAAATAATAACGATGACCAGATGAGCTCAACACATGAGATGTCCATAAGTCAGCATCAATAATATCAAAAGGATAATAAGTAGAATTGCAAGAATCAATAAAAAGCAACCGAGTTTGTTTGCCAAAAACACAAGACTGACAGATAGAGAACTTATTGTTTGCAGTACATGAAATCAAATTTTGACGACGAAGAGAATTAAAAACCGGTTCTCCAGGATGACCTAATCGAGAATGCCAAATGGACGGAGATGAAACAATGAAAGCCGACGGTGAAGTAGAGGACACTATGACGTGACTGGGTAAAGATCACTGGAACTGTTACATCTCAAAACCAGATTGCCCATCCGAAAATCCTTCACAGAAAAACCGAAAGGGTCAAATTCAACTGTAGCATTGTTATCAGTGACAAAACGGCGAACAGAAACAAGTTGTTTTACAATTTTAGGAGCATGGAAAACATTATTAAGGCGTAAGGAGGGGTAAGCAGGTAATAATGAAGTATGGCCAGAACCGGCAATGGGTATATGGTTACCGTCACCAAAAATTACTTGACGAGTAGTGCTTGAATGAAAATAAGGGTTTAGACTACCTGAGTTGGCAGTCATATGAGAAGAAGCCCCTGAGTCCATATACCAATTTGGATCTGGTTGCTGTAGAGTCATCGTATGCATGGCACGATCAATGTCTGTTGGAACAGATGAAATTGAGTGAGCCTGCGGATGGGGTCCCAAAACACCTTGGGAAGGACCTGACTGGGGTCTGGTAGGCATGCGAGCGGGTCCGGACCATTGCTGAGATGGATAGGGACACGGAGGCATGGACCACATGTTGTCGGGCCAAGTCGGGTAGGGCTGCCAATTAGGCCACGATGGCGCTGGAACACCACTCAGAAGAGCAGGTACATGAGAAGAAGACCTGCCACCGGGATGACCTCCTCGGGAATTGCCACGTCCTCCACGGCCACGCCGGTTTCTGGAGCCATGGGGTGTGTGGCCAGTAGGAGGGTGCCTCGGACCCGAGGCGGAGCCTGACTCAGTCTGAGGTGCGGCCAGCAATGTCGAAGCAGAGGAACCTGCATTGGACGCAGCTAATTTCTGCTTCCTTGTTTCCTCCATAATCAATCGAGATCGAGCATCATAAAATGAAGGCAACGGATTACATTGCTGAATTAAGGTTGCAATGTTATCATAAGCATCAGATAAACCTGCAACAAGCTGCAGTACAAGACGATTATTGGAGACCGGAGCTCCATCATTCGACAACTGATCAGATAAATTTTTAAGTTCCTGACAGCAAGCAGAGACATTTGAAAAATCATCCAATCGGGTACTAGAGAACTGTTGCTCGAGATAAACTGCTCGTGAATGCTTATTATCCTGAAATATGTTGCCTAAAGCTAACCATACACGAGCCGCAGTTGTGTCATGTTCAATAATGGTCTGGAGCAAGTCAGAGGATATAGTACCATATATCCATTGTAACACAACAGCTTCTAAACGAGACCAGAGTACATGATTTGTAAAAAACAAATTTGATGAAACCTGAGCAGTGGCAGATATGTTTGGATGGTCAATGATAGCATTGACTGCATTTAATTGCTCCATGGCATCTCTCTTCTCCACGGTAGCAGCAGCCGATTGTGCACCTGCAACAGAGTTGGCCTCCACGGTAGCATATTTATCAGCAGCAAGGGCATCGACCGTGGCTTCAGTTGAGACGGATTCAGCTGGGGACAGAGAGACCGGCACGCCAGCAGCAGCTCCGGCAAGGGGAAGAGCAGCAGCGGCTCCGGCCGGTGAGGGAGGAATAATACGATGCATAACGTCATAAACACGACAATGGATCTTAAAGAGTTCAGACCACGTCGTGTATTGTCCCTTCTCCATTTCCAAAGTCACTGGGATGGCGCTGCGAATATTGGAGACGAGTAACGCCAGGTGAAGATTGGAGTTGGAGTCGGCCATGGCAGAAAGTCGCAGGTAACGCAGATAGAAACGCAGCAAATTAGATGTGTTGCTGTAGATAGAAACAAAAGGAAGAGAAGAATGGGATTGCCGTGTTGCAGATCAAAACACAGTGGTTGTGTTTGATTAGAAGTGTGCAACAAATTAATTGCGGCAATTTGCGGCGGAAGAAAAAAAAACCTCTTCTCATTGATTTCATCAGTATAAATACAAACTAAGTGATAGTTTAAATACAAGATATACTCGATCCTAATTACAAATTACAAATCAGAATATATTATCTAATCGTAATATATAATCTATGGACTTTTTATTCACTAGAGAGGACCAGAAAGTGAAGTGAATTTTTGTATTGGATGGTATAGCTACTGAGATCCCCCACCATTTAAAAACCAGCCCCTAAACTTCCCAGACATTTTGACAGTGTAATAATGTATGAGAGGCATCTTCTAAGTCATTGCAGCAAAGAAGACAAATTAAGCCTTGTAAAGATAGATCCATCCCTCTTGAATCCATAAAGCATTTGATTGGGATTGCTTCTAGGCATGCCAGCCAACAAAAGGCAGTGATTTTGGGTGGCAAACCTGGTCTCCAAAGGGCATTTGTCCATGAATCAGTGAGAGAAGGAGTAGAGGAATTGGTGTCAATGAGTGCATATAATTTCTTTACAGTGAACCCTTTTTTATCCCCAGACCACCCCAGTAAATCCTCTTGTGTTGTTATATTAACTCCATCCAATATTGTTTGCAAGGCAATGAGATCTGATTCTGCCCTTCCTCTAGGAGGGTTTCTGAAATTAAGCTCCCAAATTCCATTAGACCATGCTTCAGAAACCAGTTGTGATTTTGTCCTTGCCAGTTGATATAATCTTGGGAATAGGTGTTTGAGAGACAAATCCCCCCACCAAATATCTTTCCAGAAGAAGATTCTCTGGCCATTTCCCAGCTTCCAAGTTAGACCCTGAACTCCAAAGAGTGAAGAGAATAAAGGATCAGCATTAAGAGCAAGTATATGTGACATGAAGCTTGAACTTCCAATCTCAGAGAATGTGGACAAGTCCCATTCTGAGTCCTCCCACCCATATTTTGCACATATGATTCTTTTCCAGAGAGTTTTTTTTTCCAAGGCAAATCTCCACCACCATTTTGCTAAAAGAGCAATGTTCATTTTGGCTAGCTTCTTTATCCCAAGCCCTCCACCTTTCTTGATTTGCAAACCTTATCCCAGCCTACTTTGCAAAAGACCCTTGCAACTGAGCTTCCATGCCAAAGAAATCTCCTCTGCCAAGATTCCATTTGTTTGATTACCCCTTTTGGAGCTCTGATCACTGAGAAGAAGTATAGGGGTAGGGCACTTAATGTTGATTTTATGAGTGTCATCCTCCCACCCAATGATAATAGTTTGGCTTGCCATAGTCCTAATGCTGCTTTGAACTTCTTGATTATAGGATCACATGTTTTTATCCTCTTTGGATTTTCTCCTAGTGGAAACCCCATGTATATTGTAGGGAGACTTCCCACTGGGCATTGAGTGTTTCTGTCAGATCTTTTTGCTCCTCTTCTGATAGATTGAAATGAACTGCTTCTGATTTTTCATAGTTGACTGATAGTCCAGATGCCATTTTAAACATTGTAAGAGCAAATTTGAGGGCTAAGGCATTAGACTTTGTAGCTTTGAAGAAGAACATTGAATCATCTGCAAATTGTAGATGGGTTATAGTAGGGCATGTGTTTTTGAATTGTATGCCTGAGAAATGCCCTTGACAGACTGAAGCTTTAATGATCTGATTTAGGCCTTCTGCAATTAGAACAAAGAGTAAAGAGGAGAGGGCACAACCTTGTCTTAAACCTCTACTCATTTGGAAGTCTTGGCTTGGTGAGCCATTTATGAGTACTGATATATAGGCTCTTGAGCATGAACTGATCCACATTTTCCATTTGAGCCCAAACTGCATTCTTGTAAGAATTTGCATAATGTATGTCCAACTGACCTTATCAAATGCCTTTTCAAAATCAGCTTTAAAAATCATGGCCTTAAGCTTTTTGGATTGAATATCTGCTACCACCTCAGAAGCAATTAAAATTCCATCTACTATCTGTCTGCCTTGTATGAAGCCAGTCTGTTCTTCCCCAATTAGATAACCAATAACCTGCTTTAGCCTTGTTGAGAGAATCTTGGAAAGGATTTTGTATGGACCACCCATCAAACTTATAGGCATGTAGTCATTAAAGGTAAGAGGAGCTGAATTTTTTGGTATCAAGGCCAAAAATGATGAGTTGAGTCCTTTTCCTAGTTGACCAGTTTTATGAAAGCAATGTAGGAAGCTCATCAAATCTTCTTTTATTATATGCCAGCAAACTTGGAAGAATTTTAAAGTATATCCATCTGGGCCAGTAGCCTTTTCAGCATTGCATGCCATTAAAGCTTGTAGAGTCTCCTATTCTGAGAATGGTCTTTCTAACCAAGATGCTTGCTCAGATGACAGAGTTGAAAAGGGGAGGCTGTCTAGTGTGACATCTGTTGGTTTTGTTGCCTTGAATTTGGCTGCAAAGTGTACTGCAACAACCTGTTTTATCTGAATAGGATTGCTCAGCAGCTCATTAAACATTATGCTTGTGATCTTGTTGCTAGCTCCCTTATAGTTTGCCACCTTATGGAAGTACTTTGATCCTTTATCCCCTTCATCAATCCACTTTTTTCTTGCCTTTTGAGCCCATAATTTGGATAAATGCTTGAACTTCATGATCAGTGCTGCCTTTAGAGCCCCTCTCTTAGAGCATTCCAATGGTGTTAAAGGTCTTGTGTCAATTACATTATCTAGCTCATCTATCTCTTTGGTCAGTATAGCAATTTGAGTTTCTATATGACCAAAGACATTTTTGTTCCATGCTTTGAGATCCTGCTTGAGCATTTTTAGTTTCATCCATAGTATATAATAGGGCTGACCTGACAAGGTATAAGAGCTCCAGAAGTGTTGCACTGCCTGTAGAAATCTTGGATCTTCTGTCCAAACATTTAAGAATTTGAATGGCCTAGGACCCCAGTCTATAAGATTGTCATATAATATAACTGGTCTGTGATCTGAGATGGTTCTTGGTAAGCATTGTTGTCTGAGGGAGCTGAATGAAGCTAGTAAGTCTTGAGATATGAGGAACCTATCCAACCTTGAGGCCCTTGACTGAGGACCAAACCATGTATATTTTCCTCCTTGTAGTGGCAGATCAATAAGTCCAGTATTGTTGATGAAGTTTTGAAGATAGATCATATCATTACCTCCAGCCCGTTGTGAAGATCTTTCTGATGTTGAGATTATTGCATTGAAATCCCCCCTACTACAATGTGATGATCAGAGGGAAGAGCTAGAATTAATTCTTCCAACTTCTCCCATAACTCTTTTCTTGCTGAAGAGGAGCTAGAGGAGGCATAGATCTTAATTATGCAGCATGCTGAGCCAGAGAGTAATAATTTTCCCATCCAGATTAGAGCTCCCTTTACCACAAAAGATCTGGATAATTCAAAGTCAATACTCCTCCAAATAGAGATAATGCCTCCTTTTGTATCTGAGGCATCCAAATAACAAAACTCCCAACCCTCTCTCAAGTCGCATGATCTGAGAAAGTTTGAGGGCATAATATCTATCTTTGATTCCTGTATGAATATAAAACTTGGGGCTTGCTTGTGTATCAAGTCACTTAGACACCTCCTCTTTTGAGAGGAGGAAATCCCTCTCACATTCCATGAGAGAAATTTCATATTGAATTAATTTGTGTCCAATTGTATGGAATTATCTTCCAACACTAGATCAGTATCTGAATCTCTCTCCAAGCCTACACTTCCTTTCTCAGAAGCTCCATCCAGGTCTTCATAAGGGTTCTTCAGCTCATCCAATTCCATCAATTGTTTAACTATTTCCTTATCACTCACCTTTTCTTTGAGGCCAATTGATTTTCCAAAGCTCCAAGCTTTTTTGGCCAGAGAGTTTCTTTCTAAATCATTGATTTTTGTTGCAGGAGTGGTTATATCAATGCCAATGTGTTTCTTGAGTTTTGATCTGGTTCTGTATTCATGAGCTGTGGTGTCCTTGGAGGATTTTTTCTTCTTTTTGGAGAGAGGTCTTGTCGTTTGCTGAGGTTTGTTGATAGTTAATCCCAGTGAATCTGCCACCTCCAGAATTTGTCTTTGTTCAAGTTATAATTGTAATGGAGAAAACTGTTGGTCATCCATACTAGGGCCACTTTGAAGATATTCCAATCCCAGAAAATCCTTTGATTGAGTAGCTTGTGAGCAAACATTCCTTTGACAGTCTGCAGCATTTAATGGAGAGGTGCTGGTGTTTGTATAAACCGGAGCAATTTCATTTTGAGCCTCACCCACATTTATTGCTCCAGCTGTATGTGTATTTGTTTCTACTATATTAATATGAGAAATGACTGGTAACTCTTGTGTAAAAGCAGTTTCCAGTGGTTGTAGTAGTACTGGTGGCTCTATCCCCTCTTCTGTGGAAGTGATTATTTGGAAAGTGGAAGTGACTTTGGTGAGCATAATTTGTTGACTCTCCCTTGTTGGCATTGGAACTGTAGTGATTGAGTTATCAACTGGTACTGTAGAGATTGGAGCTGTAGCTTGCACTATGACTTTGCTTTGAATATTTGTTTCTTGAGTTTTGAATGTATCTTCCACTACCTGATTTTGCAGACTAAGTTCATTCCCCAACTGTTCTTCTTGTGTTTTAAGTGTAGGTGTCCTCTCTTGTATCCCCAGTGTAAGGCCATTCTCTACTGCCTGAGCATTCAATAGAAGCATGTTTTCCTCCAGATCCTTTTGAAATAAATGCTTGTTGTTGTTGTAGGCTTCAGTTACCATTAATGTTTGTCAATCCTTGACTGCTTCTATGATTGGGGAGAGAAGAACAGGTGCTTCCTTTTCAAGAATGAAGCCCTCATCCACAGCATGATCATCTGACAATGTGACTCCAAATTCTGAGGAGACATCATCTGACTGATCCTGAGAATTAGTCTCAGAGCTACTTGTGCCTTCATCTTCATTAGCTCTGACTGGAAACGTAGGGAGTTCTTGTGGTGTGATTGTATTAATCCAGACTTTATAAGCTTTGTGCCCCATGTAGATTGTTGACTCCTCAGAAAAAGAAATCAGTTGGAATGAGTGGATTAGTACATAAGCTATATCTATGTAAGTACCATATTTTGTTATAGGATGTGAATAAATCATTGATCCTTTGTCCACCACAGCTTCTTGAAAGGATTCATCACACCATCCTTGGAATGGCACACCATGTATAGCTGTCCATAAAAAGCTTCCTCTTTGTCACAGAGATGGTTGAAATTTGGGATAAAAGTGAACCAGTTTTGAAGCCAATCCTTATCTTCTTTCATTGTTTCTTCTCTGTACAGTTCATCAGGACAATGGACCCAAGCAACCTTGCTGCCAAGAGATTTGATATTTAGTTCATACACTCCTTGTAGAGCTATCTCTCTTTGTATGGCTTCCACTGAGAGGTCAAGGTGTGTTATTGCCATATGACCTTTTGCTATTACTTTGACATTCCTTGTGACTATTGATCCTCTATGTTTATAGTCTTGATCTGTAATAGGTCCGCTCTCCCCCTTCTCAGTATTAAATGTGGGCATTTTTTGTCTGTACTCAGGGTTAGGGCTTTTATTCCAAGCTTTTGCAACAAAGAGCTTGTGGTTCCTTTCAAAAACACCATTGAAGTTAGATATAGCTGCTTCCAGGTCTTGTAAAGAGTTGTAGAACACAAAACCATATATCTTCCCTCTCTTGTTTGTAGCTTGAGCCATATTAGATTTGCAGTAGCCCTTTGTGGAGCCAAATTTTTTTTCCAGCCAACCTCTATCCAGTTGAGGGGGAATATTGCAGACATAAGTAGTGTGTAGAGAACTTCCCTTTGTCTGTGCTTCTGGAAACTTTGGCTTCTTTTGAGCTGGCTGAGGCTGCATTCCTTCAAACCCAGGTGGAGGATATCCCATAGAGGAGGAGTCTTGAGGATCTGGTGACTTTGCTGTAGTCCCAGCAGGTTTGTTGAGGGTTCTCAGATCATATTTGGATTGAGCAAATCTAGTATGAGAAAAGTCTGGGTTTTGATCAGTGTCTGAGCTTAGAGGCTGAAAGTTTTTATCATAAAACATTTTTTGGCCATCCAGCCATTTTGTTTTCCCCCCAGGTGAGTACTGCTGAGTTCTATCTGAGGAGGAGATTGCGAGGGCTCTTCTCTTTGTTCCAAGCTTGTTAGACCTTTTGTTATGGGTGTTGATAACCAAAAGAGCTCTGTTCTGAGGCAGAGGAGTGATGAGTGAGATGAATTTTGATTAGTCCATTAATTGTGTTTATCTTTATTGGACTTCAATGGAACTTATTAAGTTAAAAAAATAGAATCACTTAGTTCACCGTTTTACATGCCATGACGAGGACATCGAAGCTATCAACAACATTCCTATCATGCAACTAGCACCGGGGAGTTGTGAAAAGGTTTGATTCACAAATCTACATTATCTTCTGGTGTTCTTATTTGCAGTAATACTTTTGCAAGGTTCACAATTTCTTTACCCCCTATTCTAAAATGGTGCTAACCATAGAAGAATTAAGTGGGGAACAAGCCGGAACACATCAACAAAATCTTTTGCAAGTTCAGAGTACCCTCATAGACATCTCAGCCCCTTTGAGCTATTTTAGAGCTCAAGGTCCTCCAAGATTCAAGCATGCTAGAAAGAAAAACCATAAAGGAAAGGAAGTAGAATCAGATTCTTCAGATAGAACACAAGGGTACTCCAAGGGTGGCCATACAAAACTGTTACATGGACAAAAAATGTTTTATGACAAAAATTTCAAACCACTTTCCTCAAACACAGATATTACCCCATCCTTCTCAAATAGAAGAGTTGTTGTTAACTTGGAGAAATCGGGTTCAATTGTATATGCAAAAGATAAGGCTACCCAAGACTCCTCTTTAATGGGGTATTATCCACCTGGTTTTGAGACAGTCCAACCATTAAAAGCCTTAAAAAAGAGAAATCTCCCCCCTTGTGCAACTGATAGCACATTTGCAGGCTCAAGAATGTCTTATTTCACTGCATTTGTTTGAAATCTACCCCCGTTTGCTGATACAACTTAGCTTAAGGACATGTTCAGCTCGATTTCTGGTTTTTGTAAGGCTTTGAAGGCTTCCAAACCAAATCAAAGAGGAAGATCATATGGTTTTCTATACTTCAACTCTTCCTAAGCGCTTGAAGATGTAATCCAGCAATATAATGGATTTGTCACACAGAATCATAAGCTTTTCATAACAAAAGCTTGGGATATATCCTTGCCAACCTCTTCACCCTCTATCAGATTTTAAAGGCCCCCTCTCAAAGCCAGAGATCATCTCATGAAGACACTTAACTATGAGGACTTCATCAATAGAGGGTCTATAGTTACTGAGCAGGACAAAATTTTGAAAATGGGACATCTAGCTGTGCTTCATTCAAATCTCAAAGTGGAAGAAATTAGGGAGCAGATAGCACTACAAGATATCTTTGAAGTTCAGCTTCTCTCCTTAGGAAAAAAATGTTGTCCTTGTTTATTGTGAGGATGAGCTCTATCATGAGGTACTTCTGAAAAAGGAAGGAAGATGGCTAAATAAATGGTTGACACTAGTTCCTTCCTTTGACTATCTTAACAACAGGGGTGGAAAGTTTAGGTGGGTAGCTCTCCATGGAATCCCTTTCAATGGTTGGTGTGAAGAAACCTTCCAAGCCTCCCTTGCAGAACAAGGTACGTTGATCTATACCCATCCTCAGACAAAAGCAGGAAAGCATATAGATATTGCTTATGTTTTAATCCACTCCACATCTTTGGCTGCTTTCAAGAAAGAAGTTCAAGTGGTACCGGGACAATCTTCTTATAAAATCCTCATCAACATTGTGGATGAACACTCAATACCCGTCTTCCCTCAAAATTCAAACTCCGACATCAGTGGCAGTGATTCTAATAAATCTCATTCTTTACATTCTGAAGACATAATTTCCTTATAGCTGGGAGTAAGCAGAATTGAAGTACTTTTGGATACTGATAACACCATTACTGATGATCAAGGTGTAACTCCTATAATATCAGATGCACAACCATTAATGGCCTCACCAACAAACGTTCCTCTGCCCTGTCATAATGTCACAAAAGATCCTTTTGTGGATGAGCATTTATCATTGGAAAATTTGCTTGTTAAGGATACTTTTGAAACTGAAGAATTTATTGCTGAATCAGTGGAAGATGTGGAAGTGGTAGATACTACAGTGGTTATTGCTATAGACATTGCAGCTTCAAATCCATCTCCATCCTATAAAGACAAACTTCTATGTTCTGAAGTGTTCTTGGAGGAAGCAATTGGTATAGTACCAGTTTGCAACACTGAAGATACTCTTGTGGATCCTTTGCCTCAAATGTTAGTGTTAGTGCCCATAGTTCAATCCTAAATGTCCAAATGTATATATCATCGTTAGCAATAATATTAAAGCGGCTTTATATTACTTATGTGTTGGAGTAATATATCGATGTGTGCTCTGATCTATACCCACAATGCGAATAGAACCATAGATTGAGATAGATCACACTCGATGGGTCCCTAGTCAACAAAGCTTCACTAGAAGCGACTAGTATGAAAGATGGCTTTTTGCAGCTTACGTTCTCTTAGTCATTGGAATTAGATTCCGGAGTCTGATCATAGATATCATGTGGGACATGATATTGGACGACCCGCCCTGAATATGTGCCATAGATTAAGTCATGAACATATTCAGTGTCGTAGCTTGTCATGTATCCTTAGACCAAGGAGTCTTTGTGATCGCTATGTAGTCAACATTTGAGTTTGACCTGAGCCTAACGTTGTCCGTAACAGGGCTTCCATAACGGCTAGGATTGGCTTGGGGACGGGCTACATGAGTGACACGAAAGACGGCTAAGGGATTTATCCCTCATATTGAGGTATGGGAAAGATATCGGTTCTCGGCCGCTTGATCGAGAGTGACTGAAAGAACAGCATGGCCATGCAGATGATACTTGATATCATATCTTCAGTCATCTCACATATCAAAGAACAGTGATTGAGAATAATAAGGATGACGGCTCTATGCCTTATCTCAATCAGGATATCGGAGATAAAAGGATAATGACAGGGATGACGGAAAGGTTAGAATCGACAGGGTCGATTCGTTATGCAGTGTCAGGTAATACTAAAGTCTCGTTAGTTGCCACTAAAATAGGATCAAGTAAAATGAGATTTTACATTAATCTATTGACATGCATAAACCTAAGGGTCACACCGGAGGATGAAACTCATTGACACATTTATGGAGAATGGCCAAAAGGGAGTTGTCTCGGGACATGACCAAAACTGGGTTTTGGGTCATGTGCCCGTAAGTGAATAGGACTTTACGGAGTCTTGGGATTGATCGCGTCAGATAATGTTGGACATTTCCGGTATGGAAGGCTTGGAGGCGATGAGCGAATCACGGGACCTCGTTGGAAATGGACACGGGCCATCTTCCAAGAGGCCCATGCAACCAAGGCCCATGGAACTAATTAATCAAGTCTTGATTAATTAGTAGTAAGTAAGAAAGACAAGGATTAAGGTGTTGGTGATTCACCACCTAACCCAATCTTGTCTTGCCATACTTTGTCCTATTTACACCTTACTTGACACCATACTTGTCCCATGCCTTTAGTTGGACAAGTATGAGTTTTGTTATGTTTAAGTCATCTTTTTTCAACATATCAAACACAAGGACAAGAATAGGAAACAGAACTTCTCTCCCCCTTCCCTTGCAATTTCGGGTTTGGCAAGCTCCCACCTCCATGTTTGTGTTCTTGAGTCCTCAAAGAGAAGAACTACGTGGCTTTGTTTCCCATGTGGATACGTAGGCGTCTTGGAGACTCAAGCCAATCATTCGTTACCGGTGTTCTTGTGAATCCATTCTTTGTTAGTTGTTTCTTGGTTTTAATCGTCTCTTGATTTTCCTTGATTTTCCGCTGCGAGTTGGTTCATCTCCAACCCTACCTCGAGACCCAACAGTGGTATCAGAGCCGTGCTACCTTTGGGATTCACAAGACGGTGTTCAAAGTTTCGGTTTTGCTTGAAAGTTTCGTTTTTGGCATGTTGTTTTGCTAAATTGTTTGATAACATGTTTTAAATTCTTGTTTATGGATTTAATGAATGTAAAATGAGTTTTTGAAAATGATTTCAAATCTGGAAATTTTGAAAAAAGAATTGATATTTCGGGTCTCGGGAGCGGGACTCTCGGGGAGCCGAAACCGGGACCGAACGGGGCTCCGTTGGACGGAGCTAGGCCAAGCATGACCATTGGATGGTTAATATGCTAAGGCTAAACCGTTTTGTTTGTCACGCCCCAATTTCAGAGAACCGAACTCGGGACGCGAACATTTAAGAACATAAAAACACTTGAACATGTTCTGAATAAAAGCCTTGACATTCCCATTTACTTCTCAAAATAATAGTATTTACAATACAAAACGTCCCAACAAGTGGACAAGGTACAATATCCGTCACTAGACTCAACAAAAAATAAAGACCAGACTCCGCTCCAAGCTCCACAAGCTTCAAGAGCTAACCTAGTACGTCCGGTGAATCAGTACCTGTAGGAAAAGCAGCTAGGGGTGAGCGTTCGCTCACCTCCACGGATAACAGACTGACTATGGCATAATTAGTAGATAAAGCCAGTAACACCAAGACCAAAACCAAGACCAAAACAACCACAAAAACAAACACCAAAACCAACACCGAAACCAACACCAACTCAAGTACTCAAACTTGTAAAGTAAAACCGACACAACCAACAATGACCTTCCCCAAAGACACGAACACGGATCAGGCTAGCCGAAGAATGCTCAGAACCTGCCGAGCCTCGTACACGGATCAGGCCAGCCGAAGAATGCTCGTAACCTGCCGGGACCCGGTCACGGATCAGGCTAGCCGAAGAATGCTCATAACCTTTCGGGATCCGGACACGGAACAGGCTAGCCGAAGAATGCTCAGAACCTGTCGAGGCTCGAGTTTGGTCAGGCCAGCCCAAGAATGCTCGTAACCTGCCAAAATCCACACCACTCCCCGACACACAGTCGGTTCGGGCAAACACAACCACGAACACAAGCAAGTTCAACAAACAGGCACTCAAGGCCACTCAAGACACCTCAACAGTCAAGACTCGGGTTCAACAACCCCACGGGCCATCATGGCCTCCCAAGACACAACCACTTAACTCACGGGCTCAACAACCCCAAGACGCCAATAATAACACACGGGCTCTCATGGCCACCCAAACTCAACAGTAAATACACGGGCTCTCATGGCCACCCAAACTCAACAATAAATACACGGGCTCTCATGGCCACCCAAACACCAATTTAAATAACACGGGCTCTCATGGCCACCCAAGACAGAAATTAAACAGTCAACCTCCGGGCATGGTCATATGCCTCCAGTAATTCTAATATCGCTAAGTTCTCTGTTCCTACGACACTACTAAGTGTCACATGCTCTTCTCTTAAACGCTATAATCCCGTATCATGCTTTTCTAATATTTAAATAAACCTAAACAACCCACGACACCCCGGTGTCACATGCAATCCTACTATTAACTTTCCCTAATTAGGGCCGAGATCCGGCTACTTTTCCCTACCTCGTAAACAACTCCAAAAGCGCTCCACTAAAACCCGAGATGATCCCAGTCAGTCGTCGAGCTTCCCTTTGCCTCGGTCCGCAGCACGATCTAAAAGAACACAAATTTAACTCACTTTTAAACTAGTACGAACAGACCGAAATTAAATAAACTCAGCGCCCAAACGTAACCCCGACAATGTCGATCACTCCCAAACTTCCCAATTACTCGACATTGTCAATAAAGGACCCTTAAAGGCCTGATTCGCCCGACATGGCGAATCTGCCCGGGTTTTGTAAATTGCTTTCCGGGGTTCCCCTTCGATCGAAGCCGGACTCTAAATTTAACACGAAGCCACAAATTAATAATGGTTCCGTCGTTAAGTTAAAGGTTACGATTTGTCCAGTTTAACTCCGACAGTTGTCTTCTACACTCGAGCGGGATAAAAGTAGGGTTACGACGGATCGGGTTCGAGCACCCGCGCACCGAACTCAGAGTTGATCTAAACCCAGTTAAAACCATTTTTAACTTAAAACCGTCTTTGAAACTCCTTTGCTTTATTTAATTCCGACTTTGATTTTAAAACAAAACGATTTACTTCTGCTCGTTTCCAAACTCGAGATTTTGGGTCCCAAACCCTTCTAAAGCCGATCTGATTTCGTTTCCCTTTTCGATTTAACTTCACTCAAGTTTAATCTTAACAACCGACTTTCGTTTTAAAACTCGTTTAACTTAACCCGATCTAGTTTTATCAAGAACAATTTTTACGTCCGAAAAACAAAGATCTAACTTTTATTCTAAATTTGATTTTCATTTTAACACTCAGCTTAAACCCTTTTTTTTCCACACTTAAACAGATCTGAATTTTTGTTTTGAAACATAATAATAACACCTTAAACTCCTTAATCTTCTTTACATTTCAGATTTTCACCAATTCCCAATATTCCTTTAAACAAACCGAAATCACGTTTTTTGTTCTGTTCCTTTCCATTTCCGAAGTTCCATTCCGTCCCAACCAGATCCAGAACAGAGCGTTCTATCACCGACCGGATCTGAACGAACTCGGGAAAGGGAAAATAAAAGAAGAAGGACGAGATCGGATTTGGTCCGGCCGACCACCGGCGACGCCGTTATCGGCCGAGGTTCCACGGGCCGAGAACTCACCGTAAGGAAAAGGTGGCGGGCGGTGGAGAGCGGCGGTGGGAGCGGCGAACCTCGCGCCGGATCTGAACAGACGAGGTCGGGGTCGAGCTCGGGACGATGGCGAGGCTCGGAAGATGGTCTGGACGAGGGTGTGGGCGGCGAGACGGAGGAGAAAGAGGCGGTGGCTGGCGGTTCTGGACGGAGATGGAAAAAGTGGGTTGGGAGATGAAGGAGAAGAGAGAGGTATGGAGGTCGGAGACGGTGGCGTGACGGCGTGCGCTGGACGGAGGGATAACGGGATCGGAACGGAGGAGAAGAAGAAGTCGGGACTGAAGAGAGAGAGAGAAACGGAAGGTGAGGGTTCGGGAAAGAGGAGGTGTGGCTGCGTGCAAAAGTGACGCTGAAACCCTAGGGTTTCAGCTTAAAAGGGGCGTGGGTTTGGGCCTCAGCAGACAACCGGGCTCAAGGCTGGCTGGGCTGGGTTGGGCCTCCGCGCCTGGCCTGGTCCATACCTGCTCCTTTCTTTTTTTTCTTTTTTTTACCACAAGTATCAAAAACCTACCCTAAGGTTTTCGAATTGCGATTTAATACCCTTTTGAAAGCGAAGCGGGTTTTACATTGTTAGTTATGACGAGTTTGGAACCGTCATGACGAACTCAAAGATCAAATGTTCAAAACTTTCATTTTTGAACGGTTTTGATAAACCGAGTATCAAACAATTTCAAAACTTGGCTATTAAATAAAACTGGAAAATCACATGATGTTTGATAACATGATTGTTTGATAACACGATGTGTGATGTGATGTTATCATGGTGCACATTATAGCCCCGAGCTCGTTTTAATTATTTATCGCTTTTCACGGCCTGCGAGTCGTTAGAGTTAGCGTATAATTATTCTTTCAAGGTGTGGTCGTCGAACCACTTATTTGTAATATTTATTTATTCCCGACCTGCGAGTCGTGTATTCAATTGTAATTTTTTGCTCAAGACGAAGAAAGGGCAAAAAGGTCATTTGGTGTCTTTTCGGGTGTTGGAATCGGCTTGGAGTCGATGGAGCTCAAGAAGCTAGTGGGAGTTAGTTTAGGGGGCTATTATTTGCACATTTATCGCTTTATGCTTGATTTAGTTTATGCATGATTAATTCTATGTGTTTTAGAATTGCATGCTTAACTTTATTTACCGAGCATATCACCTCACATGCAAAGATAAAATTGGAATTTTAATTCTTGTGTGTGAGCCCTTAGAATTGTCATTACATTGGATGTATTTGACGGGTTCGAAGGAAGAATTACATTGGATGTAATTTGAGGCATCATTACATTTGGAATGTAGTTGATGTGCTCATCACATCTAGGATGTGCCAAAAGTTTTAAACACAACCGGACAAGTAAAAACGGGTCATGTCCGATACCTCCCAATTATCAACACCTTACTACCTCCCCGTCCTATGGGTGTCGTGCGCCTTCGCGGAGCATCCATGGGAAGGCGGGGTAGTAGGTTTGGACGACATATGTGGGTGTCGTGCGCCTTAGCGGAGCACCTACATAGTGGCGGGTCATAGTTGAAAATTGGTGGACCCGACTACGATTCTCAGCTAGGGTTGAGCTAGGGTATCAGATAGGGTAAGCCGTGTACTTAAGTACATACCCTAGCCAAGAGTCACATTGGATGTGATTGGACGGGGTCCTACCTACCTAGCTCGATTGAGTGGTGAACCTTCGTTCAGCTTGATCGAGTGAATCAAAGATCTTGGTTTTAGATTCTAAAGGTATAGAATCGATTGTTGGTGTTTAAGCTTGATCTTCATAAAATTTATTCAGTTTACTGATTGAATTTTATCTGCTGAAGATCAAATGGCAAATTCAGCGAACATTAATAGTTTCTTTAAAAACCATTCTTGACAGGGTCAAACTAAATGGGACAAACTCTTTGGACTGGTACAGAATTTTGAGGATAGTCCTCAAGTCTGAACGCAAAGAATATGTCCTTGACAAGGCTGTCTCTAAGACCATATCAGAGTTACATGAAGTGTCATTAACTGTTGAGAAGAATATCAGGGATCTGGGATCCAAGTATATTCTGATGGCCAACAAGGGAATTGGAAGTGGCAAGGCCGGGGCCCATGCGCACTTGGCGGGAAAGATGAGACACTTGAGATTGTCTTCTTCTACTGCCAACAGCCTGGTCATTGGAACCGGGATTATAGGAAGTTCACGGCTGATCTGAAGAAGGGCAGTGGGACTGCGCCTTCATTAGATAGCATGAATGATCTGAAGAAGGGCAGTAGGACTGCACCATCATCAGATACCTGTATGATCTAAGGAAGGGCGGTGGGACTGTGCCTTCATCCGGTATTAACTCTATAGAGCTACATCTCTCTACTTCCAAAGATTCATGGGTATTAGATGCCAGGACTGAATCTCACACATGCACTAACGTATAGTGGCTGAAAGCAGGAGAGGTTTGGAAGGCACGAAGTGGACCTCATAGTTGTGGCAACTGCTGTAGGATCCATGAGTCTTGCTTTGCCAAGTGGACTTGTCTTAGTATTGTATAATGTTATTGCATACCTACTTTTAGTAGGAATATTATATCTGTATCCGTGTTTGACAAGGAAGGATATAATGTTAATATTGGAAATGGAGTTTTCAATGTTCTATGCAATGATATGTTTTATACAAGTACTGACTTGGTTGGAGGATTGTACATATTAGATATGGGTAACAATGCCTCAAGTTCTATATATTACGTTAATACCAAGAGGTCTAAATCCAACGATTTAAACCTAACTCTGTTATGGCACTGTCATTTGGGCCGCATAAACAAAAAGCGCCTATCAGCACTTCAGAAGTGCGGGCTTTCAGGTTCATTCGAATTCCATTCGATCAATAGGTGCAAGGTTTTTTTGATGGACAAAATGACTAAAGTGCCCTTTATTGATCGCGATGAAAGGGCGGGTGAATTATTGGGGCTGAGCACTCGAATGTGTATAGACCAATAAGTTCACTTGTCAGGAGGGGTTTTAGCTACTTTATCACATTTACTGATAATTACAGTAAATATGGTTATGTCTATTCAGTGAGACATAAGTCTGAAGCTTTTGATAAATTCAAAGAGTTTAAGACTAAAGTAGAAAACCAGCTCGACAAAGGTATTAAGGCACTCGATTGGATCGAAGTGGAAAATACTTGACCACAGAGTTATTAGATCATCTAAAAGAGAATGGGATCCTTTTGGAATGGACTCCTCCTAGGACACTGTAGTTGAAAGGTGTAGCCAAACGGAGAAATCGGACATTGTTAGACAATGGTACGTTCCATGATTAGTTGGACTGATCTCCCAATCTCTTTCTGGGGTTATGCTCTAGAGACGACCGCATTCATAGTGAATCGGGCTCCAATGAAGGCTATGCAAGGGACACCATTTTAGAAATGGCATGGGAAGATGCCCACTTTTTCCTTCCTAAAGATTTGTGGTTGCGAGGCTTATGTGAAACATTTGGTTTCGACTAAGCTCGAACCAAGATCTGAGATATGCAACTTCATGGGGTATCCCAAAGCAACAAGGGGATACTACTTCTACAAACCCAGTGAGAACATGATGTTCGTCACTTGGGGTGAGTTCTTTATGGAAAAGGATTTTAGTTTCCAAAGACGTCATTGGGAGGACTGTGCATCTCGAAGAAATTCAGGATGGTACAGATCCGTCTAAACCAATTGACAACCCTGTAGAAAGGGAGCCAGAGATGGTCGTAGAGTAAGAACCAATTCCTGTTACAATTCCGGAAGGTCCAAGGCGATCTGAAAGGATCAATCGTCCACCTCCAAGATATGGTATCCGGAGGTGACAATGAAGTCATGGTGGATCACGATGATCCAGCCACCTTTCAGGAAGTCGTTGATGGGCCCGACTCCGAGTTATGGCTGGGAGCCATGAGGGAGGAAATGCAATCCATGTCGGACAACCGAGTCTGGGAACCGGTTGATCCCATCAATGGTGTGAGGACCATTGGATGCAAATAGATCTTCAAGGTGAAGATGGACATGGACGGAAACCCTCTGACCTACAAAGCTGAATTGGTGGCGAAAGGTTATAGGCAGATCCAATGGATTGACTATGAGGAAACCTTCTCCCTAGTGGCTATGGTCAAAATCGATCCAAATTTTTCTTGACATAACTGCATATCATAATTACGAGATATGGCAAGTGGATGTCAAAACCGCTTTCCTAAATGGAAATTTGACTGAGTACGTTTGTATGTCTCGGCCCACAGGTTTCGACGATCCGAAGAATAAGGGAAAGATTTATAAGTTGTTGAAATCCATTTATGGATTGAAACGAACTTCTCGGAGTTGGATCCTTCGTTTTGATGAAGCTGTAATTGGATTTGTCTTAATCAAGAACGAGGATGAATCTTGCGTTTATAAGAAGGCTAGTGGGAGCAAGATTACCTTTCTGGTTCTCATTTAAAAGACATCCCAACCTTGCACGAGACTAAAGCTTGGTTGAGGAAGTGTTTTCAATAAAGGACTTAGGCGATGCTTCTTATACCTTAAGGATTAGCATATGTAGAGATCGCACCAAGAGGGTCTTGGATTTAAGTCAGGGAACCTATGTGAACAAGGCATTGAGTAGGTTCTTAATGCTTGATTCAAAGAAAGGACTCTTACCCACTAGTCATTGCATTCATCTCAACAAGACTCAGTGTCCTAAGACACCTGATGAGCTGAAAAGAATGATGAGAATCATATGCGCCATGGGGCAGGATCGATCATATATGCCATGACATGTATGAGAACGGACGTCTCGTAAGCCTTATGTTGCACCAGTAGACATCAGTCTAACCCGGGGGAAAGATGATGTTGAACTAGTCGTCGAAGGATGAGTAGACACTAGTTTTCCAAGACAAATCCAGATGACTTTAGAAGTCAGTCAGGATATGTGTTTATGCTGAATGGAAGAGCTTTAGCTGGGAGAGCGTAAAGCAAGATACCATTGCCGAATCTACGACATAGGCCAAGTACATGGATGCTGCAGAGGCTGCTAAGGAGGCTATGTGGATTTGGAAATTCACGCAGGGTTGGGTGTAATTAAAAACCCATCCAGCTCGGTGAATCCATTTTGCGACAACACAAGGGCCATTGCGCAAGCTAAAAGCCCAGATCGCATAACAAATCCAAACATGTACTACGGCGTATCCACCTAATGAGAGAAATACTGAACTGAGGTGAAGTGAAGATAACCTATATTGCAACGGATGATAACATAGCCAACCCTTTGACTAAGGCACTGTCGCTGCCTAAACATGTTAGACATGTAAAGCCGATGGGGACATATTGGAGTTTAGATTGGAACTAGGGTAAGTGGGAGATTGTTAGTTTTAGTGACCGTAGTTCAATCCTAAATGTTCAAATGTATATATCATCGTTAGCAATAATATTAAAGCGGCTTTATATTACTTATGTGTTAGAGTAATATATCGATGCGTGCTCTGATCTATGCCCACAATGCGAAGAGAACCATAGATCGAGATAGATCACACTCGATGGGTCCCTAGTCAACAAAGATTCACTAGAAGCGACTAGTATGAAAGATCGCTCTTTATGGCTTACGTTCTGTTAATCATTGGAATGGTATTCCGGAGTCTGATCATAGATATCATGTGGGACATGATATTGAACGACCCGCCCTGAATATGTGCCATAGATTAAGTCATGAACATATTCAGTGTCGTAGCTTGTCATTTATCCTTAGACCAAGGAGTCTTTGTGATCGCTATGTAGTCAACAACTGAGTTTGACCTGAGCCTAATGTTGTCCTTAACAGGGCTTCCATAACGGCCAGGATTGGCTTGGGGACGGACTACATGAGTGACAATAAAGACGGCTAAGGGATTTATCCTTGTAATAACCACTCCCGGTGAACGCCAGTCAAACCTGCGTAAAACAGGAAAAATTTTAAATTTTTAAGACTGACAGTTAAGTGAACCTAAAATGACCCCGAGTGTCATACCGGACTTAATTTGACCTCGTTACTGACCAAAGTGAGCTCCGGGGGACTCAGGCCAACTTCCTGATCAATTTGGGAAATGTTGACTTTTCATTGGAAAAGTCAACCGAGCGACGTTTTGGTCCATTCGAGGACCGTTTGGGATCCAAAAAGCTTAGCCGTTGTCGCAACGGTCTTAGTTGAGCTGTTTCTTTGTAGCCCGCCAAGTTTCATAATTTCTTGGGAAAGGTGCCCGTTCAGGGGCCGAAACGTCCGTTTTTCGCAAAACTGATTGGAAAATATCAACTAGATATTTTCCAAAAGGTGTGGGACCCACCTTGACACTTGTCATTTATATGGTGGTGTTAGTTTTGGGGGGAAAAGGTGTGGAGGAGGTGTGTTGGCCGAAACTAAGGGGTTAAAGGAAGAAAAGGTGAGTTTTGAGTTAGTTGTTTTATTTAGAAAAAGGAAGAAGAGAGTTAGAGAGAGAAGGAGAAGGAGAAGAAGAGAGAAAGTGAAAGGGTTAGGGTTTGGAGGAGAATCAAGCTCTTGGATCGTCTTCAAGCAAAGAGCAATCCCGTTCCCCTCATCCTCCTCTACGGTAATACCCAAACCGATTCTCGTTTTGATTATTTTGGAAAGCTAGGGTTTTGTTAAAAAGAATGACTTAGGGTTGTGTGGAGGTTGGGGAGGTGTTGGAGATGTTTTAGAGGTGTTTGGGGGTTTAGATTTCACGTTTTCCGGTGACCGGAGGCTCGGGAGGAGCTCCGGCCACCGTGGGTGGTGGCCGGCCGGCCATAAGGTGGCTGGCCGGAGCTGGCAGCAGCCACCACATAGTGGCCGAGCCTCCCCTTAAACCCTAGGGTCTCGGCCAAGGAGTTTGGGTGGGGCCCACGTGCTCGGTTGCTCGGGTTTCAATGTTCGGGTAGTTTAAAACGTTCCCCGGACCATTTATCCTAAACCGAATCGAAAATTGGGATTAAATTGGAGAAGTTGAAATTTATCGGATTTAGAAACTTTAAACGTCATTCAATTGACTCAGGAGTCGGAATTCGATTCGGGCAGGTACATTGAGTTCCTTGAAATATTCTAAGACCGTAGAAACGAAAACGGGGGCTTTTGGAGCCCCGGAAGGCAATTATTGAAAACCGGGCAGATTCGCCATGTCGGGCGAATCGGACCTTTATGGGTCCTTTATTGAAAATGTCGGGTAATTGGGAAGTTTGGGAGTGATCGACATTGTCGGGGTTAAGTTTGGGTATCGAGTTTATTGGTTTTCGGTTTATTCCTGCGAGTTGTTTAGTGACTTTAAATTGTGTTCCTTTAGATCGTGCCACGGACCGAGGCAAGGGAAAGCTGGGTGAGTGACTGAGATCATCACCGGAGCTCGTGGTTTGGCTTTTGGGAGAACACGCACGAGGTAGGGAAAAGTAGCCGGATCTCGGCCCTGACTGGGGAAAGTTAACAATAGAATTGCATGTGACACCGGGGTGTCGTGGGTTGAGTAGGTTTATTTAAACATTAGAAAAGCATGATACGGAATTGTAGCGTTTATTAGAAAAGCATGTTACGGGAGCTTAGTAATAATTGGAAAAGCATGTGACACTTAGTAGTGTCGTAGGAGTAGAGAACTTAGCGTTAATTGTTTTACTGGAGGCATATGACCATGCCCGGAGGTTGTTTGTGAACTTATCGATATTAGGAGTACTGGAGGCATATGACCATGCCCGGAGGTTGATTGAGAAACTGTTGATATTAGGACTGTTGGAGGCTTGGTTAAGCCGGAGGTTGATTGCTTATTTGGTGTCTTGGGTGGCCTTGAGAGCCCGTGTTTTATTATCGAGTTTTGAGTGGCCTTGAGAGCCCGTATTATTTATTGATTGAGTTTGGGTGGCCTTGAGAGCCCGTGTATTTAAATTGGTGTCTTTGGTGGCCATGAGAGCCCGTAGTTAATTGTTGGTGTTTTGGGTGGCTTTGAGAGCCGTGTACTAAGGTTGGTGTCTTTGGCTGGCCTGACCGAGTTAGAGTCTCGGGGGGTTGCAAGCTTTCTTTAGCTGGCTTACGAGTTAGATTTTCGGTAAGTTGCAAGCGTGTTTTAAGGTTGGTGTCTTGGGAGGCCGCGAGTGCCTGTGGGGCAGTTGAGTCCGTGTATTACTGTCGGTGTGTCTTGGGAGGCCGGGAGTGCCTGTGGGGCTGTTGAGTCCGTGTCTTACTGTCGGTGTGTCTTGGAAGGCCGGGAGTTCCTGTGGGGCTGTTGAGTCCGAGTTTTACTGTTGGTGTCTTGGTGGCCATGAGTGCCTGTGAGTGTTGAACTTGTGTTGTTTCTGGTTGTTGAACTTACTTGTGATTGTGATTGTGATTGTGTTTGTGTTTGTGGTTACCGGAGGTTGGGGGCCCGCTTCCTGAAACGGGGGTCCACGAGCACACGCGTTTGGGTTTGTGAGCATACTTTGGCTGGCTTGCGGGTTAGAGTCCCGGTAAGTTGCAGCATTCTTCGGCTAGCTTACGAGTTAGAGTCTCGGTAAGTTGCAGCATTTTCCGGATGGCTTACGGGTTAGAGTCCCGGTAAGTTGCAGCATTCTTGGGTTGGTCTGACCGGGTTAGAGTCCCGGGAGGGCGTTCTTGGCAGCTGGTTTGCGATCCTTTGTGATCTTGTTTGGTGTGCGATCCTTTGTGATCTAGTTTGGTGTGTGATCCCTTGTGATGCTGTTTGGTGTTGCGTGACTTTCTTTTGAGTCCTTGGAAGAGGTCGTCAATGGTTGTGTCGGGTCTACTTTACGTGTCAGGGTGTCTAGTTGGTCAGGGAAGGCAACAGTGGGTGTATGTTAAGTTAGAGTACTTGGGTTGGGGATGGTGTTCCCCGGTGTTGAGTTGTTGTTGGTGTTACCTGCTTTGTCTGCTAATTATGCCGTAGTCAGTCTGTTATCCGTGGTGGTGAGCGAACGCTCACCCCTAGCTGCTTTTCCTACAGGTACTGTTCGTGGGACGGACTAGGTGAGCTCTCGAAGCTTGTGGAGCTAGGAGCGGAGTCCGGGTTTTGTCTTTTGAGTCTAGTGACGGATACCGTGTACTTTTGTCCACTTGTTGGGACGTGTTTTAAACTGTATTTATTATTTTGTTGAACAAATGGTACTTTTAAAGTGTTTAATGAAAACAGGTTTTCAAGTTTTTTATGTTTTAAAATGTTCGCGTCCCTAGTTCGGTTTTACTGAAATTGGGGCGTGACAATCCCTCATACTGAGGTATGGGAAAGATATCGGTTCTCGGCCGCTTGATCGAGAATGACTGAAAGAATAGCATGGCCATGCACATGATACTGGGTATCATATCTTCAGTCATCTCACATATCAAGGAACAGTGATTGAGAATAATAAGGATGACGACTCTATGCCTTATCTCAATCAGGATATCGGAGATAAAAGGATAATGACAAGGATGATGGAAAGTTTAGAATCGACAGGGTCGATTCGTTATGCAGTGTCAGGCAATACTAAAGTCTCGTTAGTTGCCACTTAAATAGGATCAAGTAAAATGAGATTTTACATTGATCTATTGACATGCATAAACCTAAGGGTCACACCGGAGGATGAAACTCATTGACACATTTATGGAGAATGGCCAAGAGGGAGTTGTCTCGGGACATGACCAAAACTGGGTTTTGGGTCATGTGCCCGTAAGTGAATAGGACTTTACGGATCGAGACAAGGCTTGGAGTCTTGGGATTGATCGCGTCGGATAATGTTGGACATTTTCGGTATGGAAGGCTTGGAGGCGATGAGCGAATCACGGGACCTCGTTGGAAATGGCCACGGGCCATGTTCCAATAGGCCCATGAAAGGCCCATGCAACCAAGGCCCATGGAACTAATTAATCAAGTGTTGATTAATTAGTACTAAGTAAGAAAGACAAGGATTAAGGTGTTGGTGATTCACCACCTAACCCAATCTTGTCTTGCCATACTTTGTCCTATTTACACCTTACTTGACACCATACTTGTCTCATGCCTTTAGTTGGACAAGTATGGGTTTTGTTATGTTTAAGTCATCTTTTTTCAACATAACAAACACAAGACAAGAACTAGGAAACACAACTTCTCTCCCCCTTCCCTTGCAATTTCGGGTTTGGCAAGCTCCCACCTCCATGTTTGTGTTCTTGAGTCCTCAAAGAGAAGAACTACGTGGCTTTGATTCCCATGTGGATACGTAGGCGTCTTGGAGACTCAAGCCAATCATTCGTTACCCGGTGTTCTTGTTTTGGTAAGAACTAGTGCTGAATTTTTCTCTTGTGAATCCATTCTTTGTTAGTTGTTTCTTGGTTTTAATTGTCTCTTGATTTTCCTTGATTTTTCGCTGCAAGTTGGTTCATCTCCAACCCTACCTCGAGACCCAACATCAAAGCCCCAGGCAAGTCAATGGCATCCCATCTGCTGCTTGTGAGAAGACAGGCCCTTCATTTCCTTTAAATCCAGTGGACAACTCTTTTATCCAAGACCCCACACAAGTCTCTCCTCTTATTATACTCCCCAAAAGGACTGAAGTTGATAGTCATTTATTACTGGGATTGGCTCAAGATGAATTATACTCTTCAACTCCATTGCCACTAAAGGCCATTGGCATATCAAGGGATGTTGGTCCCTTGCAGTCCCATTCTTCTGATATGGTGGGGCTGGACTGCTTGAATAATGGATTACCTCTCTCTGAAAATGAACTTTCCCTCCATTTACAGCTGGAAAAAATTCAAGTTGAAGAGGCTGCTGATTTTCTAGGTTTGAAAAAAACCATCTCTCCTTCTGCACATTACAATCTAAAGAAAAAAAAAAGATCTCAGCTAAAGGAACCTCTCCCCACACCTATAGCACAAGAGCAACACTAAAAGCCATTGCAACAGTTGATCCTTCTCATTCTCTCCCTATAAACTCTGATCTGCAAATCAATAGAAGCATCTTGGAAGAAGACTCCTTTGCTAAAAAAGCTTGGGCCCTTGGTAAAGCAATAGGTCTGAAAGCATCAGTAGCTGATCAAGTCATTCTCAACCAGCTAACAGACCTGCAAGATTTAAGGAAGCATCCTTTTGCTATAGAGGCTGGCTCTGAAGAGGACTGTGTGGAAATTCAGGAAAATTCAGACAAGTATAGCCAGCTGGATTTGGGCCTCATTCCCCCCATCTCTCTCTAATTTGATATGAAATTCCTCACTTGGAATGTGAGGGGAATCTCCTCTCAACAAAAGAGGAGAAGCTTCAGTGACTTGGCACTCAAGCAAAAACCAAGTTTTATACTCCTACAAGAATCGAAAATAGATATCTTTCCAGTTCATTTTCTCAGATCATGTGGGCTGAATTGGGGGTGGGAGTCTTGTCATCTAGATGCAGTTGACACCTCAGGATGGCTTATTTCAATTTGGAAATCCTGTGATTTTTCTTTCTCACATTCAGTGTCTATTGAGGGTGCTTTATTATGGTTTGGTAAGATGCAGCCTTGCCAATCTCAATGTTGCTTCATAAATATTTATGCTCACACAAATGCAGCTGGTAGAAGGTCTCTTTGGTTGAATTTAGAAGAAAAGATACTGCAAGTGCAAGATGGAACACTAATTCTCTTGGGTGGGGACTTCAACACTGTCAGTAATGTACAAGATAGATCTTCTCAAAGAGCTGGGGGGCTCAGACAGGCATTACTTTCAACAATTCATACACAACCAAGGACTCATATATATCCCTCTCAATGGTGGCAAGTACACTTGGTTTGGCCCTCAATCTAGAGCTTCAAGGATAGACAGATTTCTTATAACACAGAACCTCTTGATAAAGTTTCCCAATTTCAATCAGTCTTGTCTCCCAAGGTCAATCTCAAATCATAGGCCCATAACACTCTTTGATGAGATTGTGGATTGGGGGCCAAGGCCTTTTAAATTCCTAAATATTTGGACTGAGGATCCAAGATTCTTAATAGCTGTTCAAAAATTCTGGTCTTCTTATCAAATATATGGCCAACCCTATTATGTACTATGGATGAAGCTTAAACTATTGAAAGCTGGCCTAAAGAAGTGGAATGTACAAGTATATGGTCATCTAGATAATCATATATCAATACTCATCAAGGCTATTGACAATCTAGATTCTTTGGTGGAGTCAAGACCTCTCTCTCCTGCAGAATGTTCAAAGAAAAGTGAATTAAAGATGAGTTAAATTTGAAGTACAAGCTACTCTCAAAACTGTGGAGTCAGAAGGCAAGGAAAAAGTGGATTGATGAAGGGGATAAAAATTCAAAATACTTTCATAGGGTGGCCAATTTTATAGGAGCTTATAAGCAGATCAATCAGATTTGGTACAAGGAAAGCCTCCTATCTTCTCCTGCTGAAATAAAACTAGCTGCAGCTGAACATTTTGCCTCAAGATTCTCTGAAGATTCTTTATCTCATATATCTTTGTAGGGCCTCCCTTTTGCCACTCTAACTCTTGATCAATCTCAGTGGATGGAAAGACCTTTTTTAGAAGAAGAAACTCTTCAAGCTATTATGGCATGTAGTGCTGAGAAAGCCACAGGCCCAGATGGCTTCACTCTCAAATTTTTCCAAGTATGTTGGCTGATTATCAAAGAAGATCTAATGAAATTTGTTTATTGCTTCTATCACACTGCTCAGCTTGGAAAAGGTCTGAATTCATCCTTCTTGATCTTAATCCCTAAAAACAAAGCTCCCTTGACTTTTGATGACTACAAACCCATTAGTCTCATGGGAGGAGTTTACAAGATTTTGTCAAAGCTTTTGTCTACTAGATTAAAACAGGTTATGGGCTATATAGTGGGGGAAGAGCAATCTGGTTTTATACAAGATAGGCAAATTGTGGATGGCATTTTAATTGCAGCAGAAGTGGTGGAGTATATTAAGACAACCAAACAAAAGGCAATCCTCTCCAAAGCTGATTTTGAAAAGGCTTTTGATAAGGTCAACTGGGGCTATCTTATGAAAGTCATGACCAAAATGGGGTTTGGAAACTTTTGGAAATTATGGATAATGTCTTGTCTTAGGGCTCATGTTTCAGTCCTTTTAAATGGAGCTCGAAGTCCTGATTTTCAAATATCAAGAGGTCTAAGGCAGGGATGTGCTTTGTCCCCTTTGCTTTTTGTCATAGCTGCTGAGGGTTTAAATCAGATTATGAAAGCTGGTTTGCTACAAGGATTGTTTAAAGGCATTCAATTCCATCAATCAGGGCCAATTATATCTCATTTACAATTTGCAGATGATAGCATATTCTTCCTACAAGCTACAAATAGTGGTGCCTTGTGCGTCAAGCTAGCTCTAGCAATCTTCAATCTAGCTACTGGACTTAAGGTCAATTATGAGAAGTCTGAGGTTATATTATTCAACCTACAAGAGGAAGAAGAGCTCAGTATACTGGAAATCCTTCAGTGCACAAAGGGCAAGTTACCAACCACATACCTTGGGTTTCCACTTGGAGCAAATCCAAAAAAAATTAAAACTTGGGACACATTTTTAGACAAATTCAAAGCAGCTCTTAGTCTTTGGCAGGCTAAATTACTTTCTTTGGGAGGAAGAATCACTCTCATTAAATCCACCCTCAGTGCCTTACCATTATATTTTTTCTCCATAATTCAAGCCCCAAAAGGAGTGCTAAAAGCAATGGAATCATGGGAGAGAAGGTTCTTATGGCATGGGATTTCTACAGCTAGATCCGTTTGCAAAGTGGCTTGGAACAAGGTTTGCAGACCAAAGAGTAAAGGGGGTTTGGGAATTAAAAATCTGGCTCAAATGAATGTAGCTCTTCTTGCTAAGTGGTGGTGGAGGTTTGCTCTAGACAATAACTCACTTTGGAAGAGGGTTATCTGCAGTAAGTTTGGTTGGGCATCAACTGATTGGGACCTAGCTACTTTTCCTGAAAAAGGTGGCTCAAGTTTCATGAATCAAATACTTGCTATCAATAATGATCCTTTACTTCAAGACCTGTTTGGAATTAAGGGACTATCATGGAAATTGGGTAATGGTGCAAGGGTTTATTTCTGGTTTGATATTTGGTGGGGGGATGCACCACTTAGATACATATTTCCAAGACTTTTTACATTGTCTTAGAACAAAAAATTGATGGTAGCAGAAGCCTTCTCTGATGATGAGTGGGAGTTAAATTTCTCAAGGTTGCCTAGAGGAAGGGCAGAATCAGACTGGTTGTTGCTGCAACAAATTCTAACTGGAACACACCTAACTCAGGAGATGGATCAACTTGTTTGGGCAGGAGATCCTAAAGTCTTCACTGTAAAAAAAATTATATACTCTCCTAGACAACTCAATCTCAGCTCCTCAGAGAAATGCAGCTTGGACAAAGGCAATTTGGAAGACATGAATACCCCCAAAAATCTCTGCTTTTTATTGGTTGGCTTGTCTAGAGGCTATCCCATCCAGTTTCTTCCTAGATGCTAGAGGTATGCAATTATCTTTACAAGGCCTTCTCTGTCCTGTATGCAACAATGACCTAGAAGATGCCTCTCATGCTATCCTGCATTGTGAGAGAGCTTGGAAGGTATGGTGCCTCATTATGAACTGGTGGAGAATAACTTGGGTGATCCCTCAGACTACCAAATCAATTTTCACTTCTTGGGCTGCATTAATACAATCTCCACACATATGTAAAGGGCCTTGGGGAAATATCATTCATATAACATGCTGGCAGATCTGGCTAGCAAGAAATCAAGCTATATTTGATCATAGCTTCCCCACTGCAAAAGAAATTTTCCACAAAATCATGAACATGTCTTGGGCTAGCTCTCCAAAAGATTTCTTCCCTAGGATAACTTCTCTATAATATATGGCTATCATCTAAGGGGGATTGTAGTAATGGTCTGGTGGAGTTTCTTGTGGCTTTGGTTATTGGTTCCTTTGCAGCTTTGTTGGTGTACTCATCAGATCATTCTCTTTGGGGTTGGGGTTCTGAGGGTAGGGTTTGGGTTGGTTTGGGTACTGCTGTGAGTTTGGTAAGGTGTCTTCTTCTTTTTTTGTTTTGTGGTCTTCTTTTGGTCCTATCTCTGAGGACTAGTGTGGGGGTAGACATTTTCTTTACTGGCTAGGTTCTCCTCTGGAGTGTGGGTAGAAGTTTTTAAGTGAGTGCCTTCTTGTCCCTTGTTTAGTTTTGTTTTGTAGGTCTCTTCGTATCTCAAGCCAGAGACTTTCAATTCCAACTATATCTATGGAATTATGGACCGTACTTAATCAAGCTATTTCATTTGGATTGCAATCTGCAAATTTGGAGGGCAGATCAGTTTTGGAAACCAACTCATTTGAGGAATGCTGCTGAATTTTCAGAATAGGTCACACAATCACAACTGATAGTTGGGGCTCAATCAAACATCTCCAAACATTGATCTTGCTTATGCTATAGGAGGGATTTCTGCATATTTTGGAAGGCTGATAAGTCTTGGTACTAAAGACATTTTGGGAAGCTTTCTTGGGGTTTAAGGGTTCATGGGATAGACATCTTTATTGCTAGTCCAAGTACATATTTTTTGGAGCTCAATCCGCAAACTTGGATGACAGATTTGAGTGGGAATTTAGTTCTTCTTATTGGGTCTCGAGGTAGGGTTGGAGATGAACCAACTCGTAGCGGAAAATCAAGGAAAACCAAGAGACGATTAAAACCATGAACCAACTAACAAAGAATGGATTCACAAGAGAAAAATTAAGCACTAGTTCTTACCAAAACAAGAACACCGGGTAACGAATGATTGGCTTGAGTCTCCAAGACGACTACGTATCCACATGGGAATCAAAGCCACGTAGTTCTTCTCTTTGAGGACTCAAGAACACAAAAATGGAGGTGGAAACTAGCCAAACCCGAAACGGCCATGGAAGAGGGAGAGAAAATGTGTTTCCTATTCTTGTCTTAAACATAACAAAACCCATACTTGTCCAACTAAAGGCATGGGACAAGTAAGGTGTCAAGTAAGGTGTAAATATGACAAAGTATGGCAAGACAAGATTGGGTTAGGTGGTGAATCACCAACACCTTAATCCTTGTCTTGCTTACTTAGTACTAATTAATCAAGACTTGATTAATTAGATCCATGGGCGTTGGTTGCATGGGCATTTCATGGGCCTCTTGGAACATGGCCCGTGGCCATTTCCAACGAGGTCCCGTGATTCGCTCATCGCCTCCAAGCCTTCCATACCGGAAATGTCCAACATTATCCGACGCGATCAATCCCAAGACTCCAAGCCTTGTCTCGATCCGTAAATTCCTATTCACTTATGGGCAGATGACCCAAAACCCAGTTTTGGTCATGTCCCAAGACAACTCCCTTTTGGCTATTCTCCATAAATGTGTCAATGAGTTTCATCCTCCGGTGCGACCCTTAGGTTTATGCATGTCAATAGATCAACGTAAAATCCCATTTTATTTGATCCTATTTAAGTGGCAACTAACGAGACTTTAGTATTGCCTGACACTGAATATGTTCATGACTTAATCTATGGCACATATTCAGGGCGGGTCGTCCAATATCATGTCCCACATGATATCTATGATCAGACTCCGGAATCCCATTCCAATGACTAACAGAACGTAAGCCATAAAGAGCCATCTTTCATACTAGTCGCTTCTAGTGAAGCTTTGTTAACTAGGGACCCATCGAGTGTGATCTATCTCGATCTATGGTTCTATTCGCATGGTGGGCATAGATCAGAGCACACATCTATATATTACTCCAACACATAAGTAATATAAAGTCGCTTTAATTTTATTGCTAACGATGATATATACATTTGGACATTTAGGATTGAACTACGGGCACTAAGACTAACACTTCTGTGGTTAGTTCTTCTCAATCCAAAAACTGGTTAGGATCTTATCTATCAAGGGCTTCTTTTGGTACTGGCTCTACTTCTTGGTTAATCAAAGACTTGGGTGGGTATAAGCTTTATCACAATTCTGCAAGATAAGTTACATGATCTGCTTTGCTAGTTTTTGTTACTCCTCACACTAAGAAAGGGTAACACTTTTGAAAAACTTGCTATTGTTTAAAGGGTAGTTGGCTGGTGGTTTTTTAGGTTGGTCTTTGCTCAAGCAAAGGTTTGTGGGTAGTTCTTATGGAAAATCTTGATGTAATAAGACTCGTTGTACCTCATTTTTCATCCCGAAAAATGTTTTTAATCTAAATTTGCTTTGCCGATCAAAAAAAAACTAGCACCGGACGTCGAAGCTAACATCACTTTATCCGAACCCGAATAGAAGCTATCAGCAACATTCCTATTATGCGATTAGCACCAAGGACATGATCAGGAACTAGAGCATTACGAGAAGAGTTCAACAAACAAGTGGAGAGTTTAATTACACTCATAGAGCATGGGGAACTCCAAGAGGACGTCATCACCAAGGAAAATCAAGAAGACATTTAAAACAATTCAAGACTTCTTCAAATATGTTTTTGCCTCTTCTTCAAGGAATTAATGTAGCCAACTTATTCATCATTTCCAAAGGAGATTCAGCCCCTCAAACCATTGAAGATCATTAATAGCAAGGTATGCATTTAAATTCAGATTATTAATGAGTTATTTTTGTTGTTTTGCAGATTTCCAACCTTTGGTTTCTCAAGAGTAATTAGCTATTAATTAGAGTGAAATGTAATCAATTTTAGACCCTTGAAGGTCTCTTGCTGCTGGACTATTTAGTAAAGTCCCTTCTCAGCATGTATTATGCAAGTTTTATGAAATAAAAATTCGAGTTTTCTTTTGGGAAGAACCTATCACATTTCAATCTTCATGTGTGTGAATCCTTCAAGTTTGAGTGTTTCGACTTATCACAGACTTTCCATAATCTGTGTGGCGTTGTTCAATCCACCATCTATCCTCTTAGTTACTTCGATTCTTCAAAGAGTGTTGTACAACCAGTTGAAGCAGTCTCCATCATCGACTCCATCTTCATCCATTGGAACCTTAGAGAGTGTTGTATGGCCAGCTAATGTTCTCCATCCTACAACCACATTAATGTATCATCTGGTATCAGAGCTATACACTTCAAATCAGGTTTTATCTATCCTTTTTTATTAATCTCGTTTTTATCTATTTGCTGCTATTTTGCTTTCAAAAAAAAGGAGAAAAGAAGAAGTTTTGATTAGATATCAAATCTGTCCAGATTTATTTTTCTTAGTTTTTTGTCTCATCAATTTCGTTTTATTGCCTTTTCGACTTCCTTTGCACTTGATTTGTTTGTTTGTGAGAAACATCAAATTTTTAGGACTATGGGAGGACAAGGGGATGCAAACATGGCTCAGATTCTTGCTGCCATTCAAACTCAGATCCAAGACCTTAGAAATCGAATGACAAGAATTGAACAACCACCACCAGCCCGTAGAAATCCCATTCGAAAAGTGAATGCTCGAAGAGTGAATCATAATGAAGATGACTCACAAGACTCTGAAGATGAGGGCCAACGAGATTTATATCAAAACCCAAGGCCAAGGAGGCAATACAACTATGATCGAGGCCGAGAAGAAGATGCTAAGCATGGAAACCAAGATGTCAAGCTTAATGCCCCAACTTTCACGGGAAAGGTTAATCCAGATGCTTACCTTGATTGGGAGAGGCGTATGAAGTATATTACATAAGTAAGTTTGTGGTAGTATATTTCGATGATATCTTGGTTTATAGTTCTAACCTTGTAGATCATTTAAACCACATCGAACAGGTTCTAGAGACACTACGAGCTGAAAATCTCTATGTGAATCTTAAGAAATGCTGGTTTTGTACTGATCAAGTTGTGCTCTTAGGGTTTGTTGTAAGCTCGCAGGGATTGAAGGTTGATGAGGAGAAAATCAAATCCATTCAAGACCTACACCAACAACCATTGGACATGTTAGAAGCTTCCATGGATTGGCCAGCATCCATAGGAGATTTGTGAAGAATTTTAGCATCATTGCTGCCCCTTTGACCGCGGTGATTAAAAAGAATGTGGAGTTTAAATGGGGTCAAGCACAAGAGGAAGCATTCCAAATGCTCAAAGATAGCCTTACACATGCACATGTTTTGGTATTACCTAATTTTGATAAAACATTTGAAATTGAATGTGATGCTTCAGGTACAGGTATAGGCGATGTCCTAACTCAAGGGGGAAAACCAATAGCATACTTTAGTGAGAAACTCAATGGAGTTGCCCTTAATTACCCTACCTATGACAAAGAGCTTTATGCTTTGGTAAGATCTTTTGAAACTTGGCAACATTACTTGTTATCCAGAGAATTTGTTATTCATACAGATCACGAGACCCTCAAGCATCTAAGAGGATAGACCACTCTTAAGAAAAGACATGCGAAGTGGCTTGAGTTTATAGAGACTTTTCCATATGTGATCAAGTACAAGAAAGGAAAGAATCATGGGGTTGGAGCATATAAAGAGTTTATATGAAACTGATCCAGATTTCAAAGAAGCTTTCAAAGAGACAAGCAAGGCTGTATATGGATCATTTTATCAACAAGATGGATTCTTATCCAAGGATAGAAGGCTTTGCATACCACAAGGATCCATGAGACATTTGCTGATCAGAGATGCACATGGAGGAAGGCTTATGGGAAACTTTGGTCGCAACAAAACTCTAAGTGTGCTTATGGATCATTTCTTTTGGCCGCACTTAAAGAGAGATGTGGAGAGGTTCTGTGCTAAATGCATCAACTTCTTAAAGGAAAAATCCAGGTCATATCCTAACAGTTTATATATGCATTTTCCTATTCCTAACCTACCATGGGTACACATTTCTATGTATTTTGTTTTAGGTCTACCAAAGATCAACCACAAGGACTCTATTTTTGTGGTAGTGGACAGATTTTCCAAAATGGCTCATATCATCCCATGCAACAAGACTAATGATGCTACTCAAATTGCTGATCTCTTTTTCAAAGAAGTAGTGCGTTTAAAGAATTGGTTATCTTGTTACCTTTTATTGAGTTTTCTTACAATCATGCCAAACATTCTGCTACTAAATTCTCTCCTTTTGAAATTGTTTATGGCTTTAACCCTACTAGTCCTTTAGATCTTGTATCTTTGCCTCAAGGTGTTATTTCTAGTGAAGGAGAAAGCAGAGCAGATTTTGTCAAGAAACTTCATCAAAAGGTCAAAGAAAATTTGGAGAAAAAGACCAAGAAATACAAGCAACAAGCTAATAAGCATCGAAAAGATATCAGTTTTGAACCAAGAGACTTGGTATGGGTACACATGAGAAAGGAAAGGTTCCCTAATCAGAAAAAATCCAAGCTCTCACCAAGAGGAGATGGACCATTTTGAGTGTTAGAGAAAATCAACAACAACGCTTACAAGCTCGAGCTTCCAGGTGAGTTAAACATTTCTCCAACTTTCAATATTACTGATTTGGCTCCCTATCAAGCAGATGAATCAATTCTGAGGTCAGAATCTTGTCAAGAGGGAGGGGATGATGAGGACATAAAAGCTATCAACAACATTCCTATCATGCAACTAGCACCGAATGTCGAAGCTATCAACATTTTATCTGAACCCGAAGAAGAAGCTATCAACAACATTCTCATTATGCGATTAACACCTAGGACAAGATCAGGAACTAGAGCATTACGAGAACAGTTCAACAAACAAGTGGAGAGTTTAATTACACTCATAGACCAAGGGGAACTCAAAGAGGACGTCATCAACAAGGCAAATGAAGAAGACATTCAAGAACAATTCAAGACCTCTTCAAATATATTTTTGCCTCTTCTTCAAGGAATTAATGAACCCAACTTATTCATCATTTCAAAAGAAGATTCAGCCCCTTAAACCATTGAAGAACATCAATAGCAAGATATGCATTTAAATTCAGATTATTAAAAAGTTACTTTAGCTGTTTTGCAAAATTCCAACCTTTGGTTTCTCAAGAGTCATTAGCTATTAATTAGAGTCAAATGTAATCAATTTTAGAGCTTGAAGGCCACTTGCTGCTGGACTATTTAATAAAGTCCCTTCTCAGCATGTATTATGCAAGTTTTATGAAATAAAAATTCGATTTTTCTTTTGGGAAGAACCTATAGCATTTCAATCTTCATGTGTGTGAATCCTTGAAGTTTGAGTGTTTCGACTTATCACAGACTTCCCATAATCTGTGTGGCGTCAATCAATCATCTTTGGACGGACTTGCTCACTCTCAGTGTCATCGGAAACACATCCCCCGACCGGAGCATCGTCTAAATCCGTGCCAAGCTTCCCTTGCCTTTGGGTCCTCGCCTTCAGCTGAAGGATCTGGGAGTAGGCGCCTTTCTCGTCTCATTCCCAGATGCCTCGTGTAAGAACCGCCCCCGTTCGATCCCGGTCATGCCGGAAGTTTTCGGCGAAAGTTGACCTTCGGTTGGAAAAGTCAACCGAGGACTCCGGGAGTCATTCGGGACCTTTCCGGGGCCCTAAAAGCTTAGCTGTCGTTACGGTTAGCTTAGTTTGGCCGTTTCTTTTCCGTTGACTGTAATATTGGGAAAAGTCAACTCGAACCTTTTGTCGGTCAAACGCGGTCTGATTAAAATCAAAATCCGATAAATTACTTGTGCTGGAATTTATTAACTTGGAGTGGTCCCCACATGGACATGTGTCCATGCTTGCTTGGAAGGGAAGAAATGGGTATGTTTTAACCCTTATGCCCTTAGTGGTTGCACTTGAGAAGAGATAAGGCAAGGGGTGCTTTGGGCATCCTTCCCTCTAGGTTTAATACACCATTTTGGTGCACATTTCAGCAAAGGTAGTCGAATTTACCAAGAGAGAGAGAGAGAGAGTGTGTGTGTGTCTTCCATGGAAGCTTGAGGAAGAAAAAAGGGAAAAAGAAGGTACTTTTGCTCATCTATACATCAAAGCTTCATAAAAACCATATTTTCTTCACCTACTCTTCACTACCAAGGTATCTATCTAATCCATTTTCGTTTTGGGTTGATATTGATTCATAGGTTGGGAGGAAAATGCTAGAAATTATGAAGTGGGAGGTTAATTGATGTTAGATGATGATTTGGTGGATAGAAGTGAAGTTTGTTGTTGAGAAATCATTTGTTTTGAGTAGTTTTGATGAGACCCATTGAGGGGATTGAAGTATTGGAGGTGAATGAATCTGTTTTGGAGGTTTTTGAGCTCATCAATGGAGGTTTTGAGGAGATTTTCGCAGAAATCGAGCTGGGGAAGAAGGAGGATGGTCTGTCCTGGTCTGGCATGGAACGAGGCCCGGAGAGGGCTCGGTTCTGGCACGGAACGCCTCACTGACCATGCCAGGTTCCGGCACGGAGCACCGCACGGACCGTGCCAGGTTCCGGGCCGGTGCGTCGCGCGTTCCGTATATGGTTCCGGGCCGGTCTGTGACATGCGCCGGGTCTGGTTCCGGGCCGGTCTGTGGTGCGGGTTGGGTTAGATGCCGGGCCGGTTCAGGGCGCGGGCCGGGTCAGGTTACGGTCCAGTAGGCCATTCGATTTGGCCCCATTTCGACCCATTGTCCTTTTAGCCTATGTTGGACTGTCGGGCTTATTTTGGTGTTTCTCGTTAATTCAATTCGGAAATTGTTTTGATTCGAGTATTTAATTGTGATCCAAGGCTTCAGATCCGAGATCGACGGAAGAGGAAACCTGAGGACATCGTGAAGTGGAGGAGGAAGCGAGCTAGGACTTCAGCAGCTAGGAATTGAGATCTGTTTGTTTCTGAGGTAGGGAACGTAGCGAATACCGGTTTAATTACGGAAAGTTACTAGATGCATGCATGGTAATAATAATAACCGGAAAGGTCCTAGTTCGCATATAGGATAGGATTCACTAGAATAACCGCTTTCAATTACATTAATAACCGGACGAGTCTTAGTTTGCATGTAGGATGTGTTTCACTAGATTAATCGCTTTTAATTCTTGGGAAATTGTCGTGCTGGTAGAATGGCCATGTCGAGCCTTAGGTTGTGTGTTGATTGAAATGCATGATCTTTGATTGAGATGCATGATGTGTGACTAAGTTTCGATAAGATTAAGAATCATATTATGATATACTCGGTGTAGCATGTTGTGGCTATGTGTGGGAAAGTGTGCCGTGTTTGTTGTGATGTGAACCTTTGGTTGTGATATGATCGGGTGAGTTATAGACCGATTTGTGTGTTATGGTGAGTTGGCTCGGTTGGTATACCGTGGTCGAACTATGGCATTGTGATGCGTGTTATTCTCTTGATGTGTGTTCCAAGAGGAGTTGTGTCCGGTAGAATACCTACACGGAGAGAGTATGCCAGTGTAGAGTATCGAGGACGAGGACGGTTTAACCATTACCCCGATGCTATGTGGTTCGGAAAGGCGTACGACCGAGGTCTGTGCCGGTCCTTTATGCGTGAGGCCCCGAGTCTCCATGACGGGAAGACATCCGAAATAATGTATTGTCGGTCAGGTATGTTACCCCGAGTCTCGGTGACAGGAAGATGTCGGGGCCGATGCTTTGTGTTCCGGTACGATATAAATGGGACGGGCTGTGATAGCCGGTGATATTGGGAACGGTTGTACTAAATTATGTGTGTTTCTGCTGTGTGCTATGTGCGTGCTGGTTGGCTTTGTGCGTTGTTTTATATGTAGATACTTGTCCCATGGGCGTTGTCGATAGTTATGCTTTGCTAGTATGCCCTAATTGGACGGTTACTCGTGGTATTGAACTGATGTTCATAACCTTAACTAATTTTACTACTGAGCGAAAGATCACCCCTTACCTTGTTGTCTTTCAGGTCTTGAGCGGGATGTGTACTAGCTGGATGCTCGATGCTTGGGAGCTAGCGAGGGTCCTAGGCTAGATTTCTTAGTGACGTACTGTTTACCTTTTTCATACTCTTTTACTACGTACTTTTACCGAGATGTTGACTTGTGTTATTATTTGGAGATTTAAAACTGTTATTTGAGACTCGTTTTGGCATTAAATCGTTTTATTTATTACTTATTTAAGTTCACGTCTCGCGTTCGGTCAAAACCGGATTTGGGGCGTGACACCTCGTCCTTCTGCGCCTCAAAGGATGGGAACTAGGTCGAGCTCCGAGGTACCTTCTTTAGTTTCTTCACTGTAGTCACCTCTATTTCAGACGGTGGATGTTTTCCTTGGGCCTCGATTATCGGAATCCCCATCTCAGGTTGGTCTGATGCCTCTATTCACAACATCGCAGCTTCAATAGGGATTCCAGTAGTTATTCATCCCAGCTCGATTTCGCAACTCAGTTTGGATTCAGCGTTCATTCTCATCTAATCTCATATATTGGATCCAATGAGGCTCACGGTGAAGCTTGAGATTAATGGTTCCCACTTTCAGACTCGGGTCAAGGAAATTGAGCTGCATCTAGTCCCTCCCCCGACTTTCTCTCTGACCCTGGCCCCCTCCAGCGATTCTGAAGCTATGAAAGTAGCGTCGAGCTCCCTCGATCCGGCTTTGGTTCGTCCGGAGCGATGTTGTCCCTCTGATTCCATGCAAGATCGTTGTTGTCGTAACGACTCGGGGGATTTTTCCTCTCTGAGAAAAGGTTTAGTAGAAGAAGAGTCAGGGGGTTTAGAGAGCAAATCTGGCGCTCAATCTTCTCTTGTCACCGCCGTCGGAGCTCTGGATTGGGAGTTGGGAGAGTATAAATTTCTGGAAGACGGTGAATTTTTTTTGGGGGACGAGGAGTTTGGGGTTAAATTTGGCTGGAGCCACCAGGTCTGATAGTCCGTCCGGTGATGTTCCCAATCCCCATGATCGGTGACTCCCTCCGGTGTTTGGTCCCGGCCACGACTCCTCGTCTCCGGTGTTGAAGATTTCCGAGGCGCACTGCACAATCCCCCACGTCTCCACTTCTTCCCTGGTTACGCGCGTCTCTCTTCCCAAAACCTTGGCATCTCACCTGATTACTGCCGCAAGGCTTGGGCCTCTCGGACAACCCACTCTTTCATCTGGACAGGTCACTTCTGTTAAGAAGATTGGGCCTCTTATTCAGCCCTCAGTTCTAACAGGCCCGAGAGCCGCCCCTTTGGAGGCCCATGACCCACCTCAGATCGAATCTTCACCTCCTGCTACTATGCAGGAACCTCCCTCGTTCTCATCTTTCATCGCTGAGCTCCACTCTCCAGCCTGGGACCCCGATTTGCTCCTTACTCGGCCTAAGCGGAAAAATAAGCGGGTTCGGAAAAGGCATTGTAAGCTTTCAAGGGGTCTTAACGACGTCAGCCCCACCCGCTCCCTCTGCAAGAAGTCCGAAGCTAAGCGAGCTTGGGCCCTTTGCAAATCCTTGGGTTTCACCTCTTCTTTCGGCGAGAATGAAACCATCAATATGTTCGAAGACGTTGGCTAATTTTTTTAGTCTCTCTAGTTCTTCTCTCGTTGTTTTCCTCTTCTTCCCTAGATTGTAATTCTCCTTCGGAGACTTTTGTTTGGGTTGAATAAAATCGTTATTTTTGTTGAAAAAAAAATTCTTCTTGAACCGATAGTTATGTTGTAAAAAATTACGATAATGAAGATTTATCATGTTCATCATTAATATTCGTCTGATTCCTTCCCTTTTGTAATCACTATTCTTTGATTCAAGTATCCTCTCAAGATTCTAGAGTGTTTTTTTTTTAATTTTTGCAGGTGTATTGATATGGCTTTGTTATCTTTATGAATGCCTTAATCATTTAGTTTGCAACATTTTCAAATGCGCGAGCTCATGTACTTCAGATACATACCAGATGACACAAAAATATCTTTCCAAAAATTTTCACGCCTTACCTTAGGAAAGCCTTTTCTCTTCACTTACAAGTGAAGAATATCCTCTCATCAAAATGAAAGCTAAAAATCATGCTATAAACACCTTCTCCTTCAGGGACTCAACATACCAACATTGTCAAGACAAATAAACTTAATGAGATGATCGGTAAAGTATACCATCAAATGTATAAAGCGTGTCAATAACTTATCAAAAGTAAGCATGTTCATATGTATCCTCATGAATTCTCTACACGAGTGATTGAAATTTCATACTAAAATTGGCTTTAGATGGTTGGACCATAAAGTATATCTTATGAGAAACAATACAAAGTGTTTCATATGAAATTGAAACCTTCTAGCTCTTTAGTGAATATCCGTATTAATTCCCAATGATCCTACACATAATCGTCAATCCCAAATGATCATGAAGAATACATCGACGTATAAACCATTTTTATTATTGAGCTTCTAGTTCAATATAGCGTAGGCATTAACTGTTTTCATGGTTGTTTAACTCATGTATCCGAACATTTATATTTCCAGTTCTTTATTCTCTCTTTAATCATTTCAGGTAATACCTGAGAAACATAGTCGCATTTGTGGTCTCAACATCATATGTATCAAAGTGTATGTCCTTAATAATAAGTAAATACTTTTGGATCTACTTCCATATAAAGCATTATTAATTCCTAACTTCTTTTTAATTATCAATGACATGATAGCTCTTCCAGAGCCATTAATTACATTAATGACACCCAAAATATTGTTAACCTTTATCTAAATCAAGGTTGAATATGAGAATTGTTTCTTATTTTTTCGGGCAATATTTTGCTAGTGATACACATATCATTTTCATTTTCATAAAAAAATTGATTACTTCATGGATCCTTATATAATTGGAGAAATGGACCATAGTCGTATGGACTACATCGTCATCTATAAAGATGTCTGAGACATTAATTTCATTTAGATCTTCAGGACCTTAGTTATGAATAAAATTTTATCTCTATAACCATTTTCTTTTGCATTTGGTCGATGTACTTGATATAAAACCATTAAAAAGTTTGGTCATACAGCATATAATTTAACCAATGATATCCCTTATCTCATATATAACATATATCTTTATCACTTCAGGGAGTTTTGGTTTATATGAACTTCGGATCATATTAATTGCAAGAGTGCATCTTGAATCAGAATCTAAAGTTATGTGAAAGTTTAAGTCGGTATGAACTTCTAGCCATACGACATTTAACAACGGTTTAAATATCAAATTCACAAGAAACAAATGGTTCAATACATTCATCTCAAATTCTATGAAACTTTAACTCTATATGAAATTTTGGCCATACGAAATTTAACAATGATGCACATAGCAATTTCACTTGAACGACAACTTCAATGAACACATCTTTAACGATTTTGGAAATTCGGGTCCAAAATATCACGATATCTGTAAACTCTGGTGTAAAAACCACTCCCGGTCAACGCTAGTCAAAGCGGCGAAAAACAGGAAAATTTAAAAATTTTGGACATACACACAAATGAACCTAAATTTGACCCCGAGGGTCATATCGGACTTAAGTTGACCCTGATATCGACCAAAGTCAGTTCTGGGGGACTCAGGGCAATTGTTTGACCAATTTGGGAAAGGTTGACTTTTTGTCGGAAAAGTCAACCGAGCGACGTTTTGGTCCGTTCGAGGCCCGTTTTGTATCCAAAAAGCTTAGCCGTCGTTACAGCGGTCTTAGTTGGGCTGTTTCCTTGTAGCCCGTGAAATTTCGTATTTTCTTGGAAAATGGGCCCGTTCGGGGCCCGAGACGGCCGAATTTCGCGAATCTGATAGAAAAATATCTACAAGATATTTTGTTTAAGGGGAGGGACCCACTTGCCACATGTCACACAAGTGGTGGTGTTAAGTATTTTTGAACAAAACAAAAGGATGAGTGTAGAGATAGGTTCGGCCATTAAGAAAAAAAAAGGAGAAATAGAGAGAGAGAAGAGAGAAGAAGAGAAGAGAAAAGGAAAAAGAAAAAGGAAGAAAAGTGTAGGGTTTTGTGATTTCCAGACAATCAGATCGACGGATCGTCTCAACGGTTGAAGAATCGAGCTCCCATCGTCATTCCCTACGGTGAGAACCTTTTCGATTCTCGTTTTGGTACGTTTGAAAGTTAGGGTTTGGGTTTAACCGGGCTAAAAATGGATGAGTCGAGGTGTAGGGTTCGTTGGGAACGTTTTGGAGCGAAGAATGACCGGATTCTGGTGACCGGAGGCTCGGGGGAGCTCCGGCCACCGTGGGTGGTGGCTGGCCGGAGCTAGGACCGGCCACTACTGTGGTGAACTGGTCCAAAACCGGTCCAGCCACCCACGACTAAGGGTGGCCGGGTGGGGCCCACGTGTTTGGGTCTCGTGTTTTCGTGTGCGGGTGGTTTAGGACGATCCCCAAGTCGTTAATTCACACCCGGAACGAATTACGGAATTAAATTGTGAAAGTTGGAAATTTCGGGTTTAGAAACTTTAAACGCGAATTAAATCGCTCGGAAGTCGGAAATTGATTCCGTCGATTGCATTGGAACCCTTGAATTATTCTAAGATCGTAGAAACGAAAACGGGAATTTTGGAGCCCCGGAAGGGCGTTTTCCGATCCCGGGCAGATTCGCCGAGCCGGGCGAATCGGGCCTTTCCAGGCCCACTGTTGACAATGTCGAGTAATTGGGAAGTTTGGGAGTGATCGGCATTACCGGGGTTGCGTTTGGACGTCTAATTCTTTAAATTCAGTTTTTGCCTGCGAACTTAAAAAGTGTTTTAATTGTGATCTTGTTAGATCGTGCCGACGACCGCGGAAAGGGGAAGCTAGGCGAGTGATCGCGAGCACGCCGGAGCTTGGGCGTGGACTTTTGGAAAAGCGTTACGAGGTAGGGAAAAGTAGCCGGTTCTCGACCTTCACTAGGGAAACTTAACAGTAGAAATGCATGTGACACCTAGTGGTGCCGTAGGATAAGTAAGTTTATCGAACACTAGAAACGCAGGCGACACTTAGTGGTGTCGTATGATACGTGAATGTATCGAACAATAGAAATGCATGTGACACTTAGTAGTGTCGTAGGATAAGTGAACTTATCGAACAATAGAAGTACTGGTGGCGAGGCGGACTAGGGGAGCTCTCGAAGCTTGAAGAGCTGGGAGCGGGAGTCCGGGTTTTTAGGAGTTTAGCGACGTACGCTTTGGTTATTGTCCGCTTGTTTTGGACTTGTTTTCAGTTGTAAAATATTATTTTGATTAACTCAAAGTGGTGATTTTAAGCGGTTTGTTAAAATGTTTGAAAATTGTTTATTTGTTTCACCGTTCGCGTTCCGGCTTCGGTTCTACTGAATTCGGGGCGTGACACTGGGTTACTAATATGAAACAATCGAGTCATCACAATTAGATATATAATCATACAATGAGCGAACTCAGGGGGTGAACATAATATAATTAAATAACCTCACAATGAGTGAACTCATCAGGTAAACAAAGTAAAAGTAAATAATCACAAGAGATAAATGTAAGCATAATCAGTCACCGAGCGAACTCATAGGGTAACCATAATAAATTCATAAATTAAATATACATATAACCACACAATAAGCGAGCTCGTGGGGTAAAAAAATATAATTAATTGATTAAAAAATTAGGCATCTGTCCTTGGACACAAGTTATTGGCTTCAGGCCTGTGGTTTCGTCATGTGACCTTAAATACAATTTACATGCTTCAGGCAAGTGGTCTGTATTATGCCTTCAAGGACATTTTGTAGGCTTTGGGCATGTGATTTGTCACGCCCCAATTTCAGTAAACCGAACTCGGGACGCGAACATTTAAAATAATAAACACTTTGAAACCTTTTCCATTAAATCGCTTTAAAATCACCATTTGTTCAACAAAAATAATATTTACAACTCAAAATAAGTCTCAACAAGTGGACAAAAACATGGTATACGTCACTAGACTCAAATAAACCCATAACCCTGCTTCTAGCTCTTCAAGCTTCAGAAGCTCGCCTAGTCCAGCCTGCGAACGGTACCTGTAGGAAAAGCAGCTAGGGGTGAGCGTTCGCTCACCACCACAGATAACGGACTGACTACGGCATACTTAGCAGACAAAGCCGGTAACACCCAAAACCAACCCTACACCGGGAAAGCAAATTCCCAAACCAAGTACTCAAATGACACACACCCATTACCTGTTAGTCTTAGTGCCCGTAGTTCAATCCTAAATGTCCAAATGTATATATCATCGTTAGCAATAAAATTAAAGCGGCTTTATATTACTTATGTGTTGGAGTAATATATCGATGTGTGCTCTGATCTATGCCCACCATGCGAATAGAACCATAGATCGAGATAGATCACACTCGATGGGTCCCTAGTCAACAAAGCTTCACTAGAAGCGACTAGTATGAAAGATGGCTCTTTATGGCTTACGTTCTGTTAGTCATTGGAATGGGATTTCGGAGTCTGATCATAGATATCATGTGGGACATGATATTGGACGACCCGCCCTGAATATGTGCCATAGATTAAGTCATGAACATATTCAGTGTTGTAGCTTGTCATGTATCCTTAGACCAAGGAGTCTTTGTGATCGCTATGTAGTCAACAACTGAGTTTGACCTGAGCCTAACGTTGTCCGTAACAGAGCTTCCATAACGGCCAGGATTGGCTTGGGGACGGGCTACATGAGTGACACGAAAGACGGCTAAGGGATTTATCCCTCATACTAAGGTATGGGAAAGATATCGGTTCTCGGCCACTTGATCGAGAGTGACTGGAAGAATAGCATGGCCATGCACATGATACTAGGTATCATATCTTCAGTCATCTCACATATCAAGGAACGGTGATTGAGAATAATAAGGATGACGGCTCTATGCCTTATCTCAATCAGGATATCGGAGATAAAAGGATAATGACAGGGACGACGGAAAGGTTAGAATCGACAGGGTCGATTCGTTATGTAGTGTCAGGCAATACTAAAGTCTCGTTAGTTGCCACTTAAATAGGATCAAGTAAAATGGGATTTTACGTTGATCTATTGACATGCATAAACCTAAGGGTCACACCGGAGGATGAAACTCATTGACACATTTATGGAGAATGGCCAAAAGGGAGTTGTCTCGGGACATGACCAAAACTGGGTTTTGGGTCATGTGCCCGTAAGTGAATAGGACTTCACAGATCGAGACGAGGCTTGGAGTCTTGGGATTGATCGCGTCGGATAATGTTGGACATTTCCGGTATGGAAGGCATGGAGGCGATGAGCGAATCACGGGACCTCGTTGGAAATGGACACGGGCCATGTTCCAAGAGGCCCATGAAAGGCCCATGCAACCAAGGCCCATGCAACTAATTAATCAAGTCTTGATTAATTAGTACTAAGTAAGCAAGACAAGGATTAAGGTGTTGGTGATTCACCACCTAACCCAATCTTGTCTTGCCATACTTTGTCCTATTTACACCTTACTTGACACCATACTTGTCCCATGCCTTTAGTTGGACAAGTATGGGTTTTGTTATGTTTAAGTCATCTTTTTTCAACATAACAAACACAAGACAAGAATAGGAAACACATTTTCTCTCCCTCTTCCATGGCCATTTCGGGTTTGGCTAGTTTCCACCTCCATGTTTGTGTTCTTGAGTCCTCAAAGAGAAGAACTACGTGGCTTTGATTCCCATGTGGATACGTAGGCGTCTTGGAGACTCAAGCCAATCATTCGTTAACCGGTGTTCTTGTTTTGGTAAGAACTAGTGCTGAATTTTTCTCTTGTTAATCCATTCTTTGTTAGTTGTTTCATGGTTTTAATTGTCTCTTGGTTTTCATTGATTTTCCGCTGCGAGTTGGTTCATCTCCAACCCTACCTCGAGACCCAACAGTGGTATCAGAGCCGTGCTACCTTCGGGATTCACAAGACGGTGTTCAAAGTTTCGGTTTTGCTTGAAAGTTTCGTTTTTGGCATGTTGTTTTGCTAAATTGTTTGATAACATGTTTTAAATTATTGTTTATGGATTTAATGCATGTAAAATGAATTTTTGAAAATTATTTCAAATCTGGAAATTTTGAAAAAAAATTTGATTTTTCGGGTCTCGGGAGCGGGACTCTCGGGGAGCCGAAACCGGGACCGAACGGGGCTCCGTTGGACGGAGCTAGGCCAAGCATGACCATTGGATGGTTGATATGCCAAGGCTAAACCGTTTTGTTAGTTATGACGAGTTTGGAACCGTCATGACGAACTCGAAGATCAAATGTTCAAAAGTTTCATTTTTGAACGGTTTCGATAAACCGAGCATCAAAAATTTTCGAAACTTGGCTATTAATTAAAACCGGAAAATCACATGATGTTTGATAACATTCTTGTTTGATAACACGATGTGTGATGTGATGTTGGCATGGTGCACATAATAGCCCCGAGCTCAATTTAATTATTTATCGCTTTTCACGGCCTGCGAGCCGTTAGAGGTAACGTGTAATTATTCTTTCAAGGTGTGGTCGTCGAACCACTTGTTTGTAATATTTATTTATTCCCGACCTGCGAGTCGTGTATTAAATTGTAATATTTTACTCAAGATGAAGAAAGGGCGAAAAGGTCATTTGGTGGCTTTTCGGGTGTTGGCATCGGCTTGGAGTCGGTGGAGCTCAAGAAGCTAGTGGGAGTTAGTTTAGGGGGCTATTATGTGCACATTTATCGCTTTATGCTTGGTTTAGTTTATGCATGATTAATTCTATGTGCTTTAGAATTGCATGCCTAACTTTATTTACCGAGCATATCACCTCACATGCAAAGATAAAATTGGAATTTTAATCCTTGTGTGTGAACCCTTAGAACCGTCATTGCATTGGATGTAGTTGACGGGTTCAAAGGAAGAATTACATTGGATGTAATTTGAGGCATCATTGCATTTGGAATGTAGTTGATGTGCTCATCGCATCTAGGATGTGCCAAAGTTTTGAACACAACTGGACAAGTAAAAGCGGGTCATGTCCGATACCTCCCAATCATCAACACCTTACTACCTCCCCGTCCTATGGGTGTCGTGCGCATTAGCGGAGCATCCATGGGAAAGCGGGGTAGTAGGTTTGGACGACATATGTGGGTGTCGTGCGCATTAGCGGAGCACCTACATAGTGACGAGCCATAGTTGAAAATTGGTGGACCCGACTACGATTCTTAGCCTGAGGTTGAGCTAGGGTAACAGATAGGGTAAGTCGTGTACATAAGTACATACCCTAGCCAGGAGTCACATTGGATGTGATTGGATGGATTCCTACCTACATAGCTCGATTAAGTGGTGAGCATTAGTTCAGCTTAATCGAGTGAATCAAGGATCTTGGTTTCAGATTCTAAAGGTTTAGAATTGATTGTTGGTGTTTAAGCTTGATCTTCATAAAATTTATTCAGTTTACTGATTGAATTTTATCTGTTGTAGATCAAATGGCAAATTCAGCGAACATTAATAGTTTGTCATTAAAAACCATTCTTGACAGGGTCAAGCTAAATGGGACAAACTATTTGGACTGGTACAGAATTTTTGAGGATAGTCCTCAAGTCTGAACGCAAAGAATATGTCCTTGACAAGGCTGTCTCTAAGACCATATCAGAGTTACATGAAGTGTCATCAGCTGCTGAGAAGAATATCTCAGGGATCTGGGATCCAAGGATATTCTGATGGTCAACAAGGGAATTGGAAGTGGCAAGGGCTGGGCCCATGCGCACTTGGCAGGAAAGATGAGACACTTGAGAATGTCTGCTTCTACTGCCAACAGCCTGGTCATTGGAACCGGGATTACAGGAAGTTCACGGCTGATCTGAAGAAGGGCAGTGGGACTGCGCCTTCATCAAATAGCCTGGATGATCTGAAGAAGGGCAGTAGGACTGCGCCTTCATCAGGAAACCTGGATGATCTAAGGAAGGGCGGTGGGACCGTGCCTTCATTCGGTATTAACTCTATAGAGCTACATCTCTCTACTTCCAAAGATTCATGGGTATTAGATACCATGACTGAATCTCACACATGCACTAATATATGGTGGCTGAAAGTAGGAGAGATTTGGAAAGCACGAAATGGACCTCAGAGTTGTGGCAACTGCTGTAGGATCCATGAGTCTTGCTTTGCCAAGAGGCATTGTCTTAGTATTGTATAATGTATATTGCATACCTACTCTTAGTAGGAATATTATATCTGTATCCGTGTTTGACAAGGAAGGATATAATGTTAATATTGGAAATGGAGTTTTCAATGTTCTATGCAATGATATGTTTTATACCAGTACTGACATGGTTGGAGGATTGTACATATTAGATATGGGTAACAATGCCTCAAGTTCTATATATTCCGTTAATACCAAGAGGTCTAAATCCAACGATTTAAACCTAACTCTGTTATGGTACTGTCATTTGGGTTGCATAAACAAGAAGCGCCTATCAGCACTTCAGAAGTGCGGGCTTTCAGGTTCATTCGAATTCCATTCGATCGATAGGTGCAAGGTTTGTTTGATGGGCAAAATGACTAAAGTGCCCTTTATCGATCGCGATGAAAGGGCGGGTGAATTATTGGGGCTGATACACTCGAATGTGTGTAGACCAATAAGTTCACTTGCCAGGAGGGGTTTTAGCTACTTTATCACATTTACTGATGATTACAGTAAATATGGTTATGTCTATTCGGTGAGACATAAGTCTGAAGCTTTTGATAAATTCAAAGAGTTTAAGACTATAGTAGAAAACCAGCTCGACAAAGGTATTAAGGCACTTCGATTGGATCGAGGTGGAAAATACTTGACCACAGAGTTATTAGATCATCTAAAAGAGAATGTGATCCTTTTGAAATGGACTCCTCCTAGGTCACTGTAGTTGAAAGGTGTAGCCAAACGGAGAAATCGGACATTGTTAGACAATGGTCTGTTCCATGATTAGTTGGACTGATCTCCCAATCTCTTTTAGGGGTTTTGCTCTAGAGACGACCGCATTCATAGTGAATCGGGCTTCGACGAATGGTGTGGAATGGACACCATTTTAAAAATGGTACGGGATGATGCCCGCTTTGTCCTTCCTAAAGATTTGTGGTTGCGAGGCTTATGTGAAACATTTGGTTTCGACTAAGCTCGAACCAAGATCTGATATATGCACCTTCGTGTGGTATCCCAAAGCAACAAGGGGATACTATTTCTACAATCCCAGTGAGAACATGGTGTTCGTCACTTGGGGTGGGGTCTTTATGGAAAAGAAGTTTTGTTTCCAAAGACGTCATTGGGAGGACTGTGCATCTCGAAGAAATTCAGGATGGTATAGATCTGTCTAAACCAATTGGCAACCCAGTAGAAAGGAGCCAGAGATTGTCGTAGAGTAAGAACCAATTCCTGTTACAATTCCGGAAGGTCCAAGGCGATTTGAAAGGATCAATCTTCCACCTCCAAGATATGGTATCCGGAGGTGACAATGAAGTCATGGTGGATCACGATGATCCAGCCACCTTTCAGGAAGTCGTGGATGGGCCCAACTCCGAGTTATGGCTGGGAGCCATGAGGGAGGAAATGCAATCCATGTCGGACAACCGAGTCTGGGAACCGGTTGATCCCATCAATGGTGTGAGGACCATAGGATGCAAATGGATCTTCAAGGTGAAGTTTGACATGGACGGCAACCCTCTGACCTACAAAGCTCAACTGGTGGCGAAAGGTTATAGGCAGATCCAATGGATTGACTATGAGGAAACCTTCTCCTTAGTGGCTATGGTCAAAATCGATCCAAATTCTTCTTGACATAATTACGAGATATGGCAAGTGGATGTCAAAACCGCTTTCCTAAATGGAAATTTGACTGAGTACGTTTGTATGTCTCGGCCCAAAGGTTTTGACGATCCGAAGAATAAAGGAAAGATTTATAAGTTGTTGAAATCCATTTATGGATTGAAACGAACTTCTCGGAGTTGGATCCTTCGTTTTGATGAAGCTGTAATTGGATTTGGCTTAATCAAGAACGAGGATGAATCTTGCGTTTATAAGAAGGCTAGTGGGAGCAATATTACCTTTCTGGTTCTCATTGAAAACGACATCCCAACCTTGCACGAGACTAAAGCTTGGTTGAGGAAGTGTTCTTCAATAAAGGACTTAGGCGATGCTTCTCATATATTAAGGATTAAGATATGTAGAGATCGCACCAAGAGGGTCTTGGATTTAAGTCAGGGAACCTATGTGAACAAGGCATTGAGTAGGTTCTTAATGCTCGATTCAAAGAAAGGACTCTTACCCACTAGTCATGGCATTCATCTCAGCAAGACTCAGTGTCCTAAGACACCTGATGAGCTGAAAAGGATGATGAGAATCCTATGCGCCTGGGGGCAGGATCGATCATATATGCCATGACATGTATGAGACCAGACGTCTCGTAAGCCTTATGTTGTACCAGTAGACATCATTCTAACCCGGGGGAAAGATGATGCTGAACTAGTCGTCGAAGGATGAGTAGACGCTAGTTTTCCAAGACAAATCCAGATGACTTTAGAAGTCAATCAGGATATGTGTTTACGCTGAATGGCAGAGCTTTAGCTGGGAAAGCGTAAAGCAAGATACCATTGCCGAATCTACGACAGAGGCCAAGTACATGGATGCTGTAGAGGCAGCTAAGGAGGCTATGTGGATTTGGAAATTCATGGCAGGGCTGGGTGTAATTAAAAACCCATCCAGTCCGGTGAATCCATTTTGCGACAACACAAGGGCCATTGCGCAAGCTAAAAGCCTAGATCGCATAACAAATCCAAACATGTACTGCGGCGTATCCACCTCATCAGATAAATACTGAACTGAGGTGAAGTGAAGATAACCGATATTGCAACAGATGATAACATAGCCAACTCGTTGACTAAGGCAGTGTCACTGCCTGAACATGTTAGACATGTAAAGTCGATGGGGACATATAGGAGTTTAGATTGGAACTAGGGCAAGTGGGAGATTGTTAGTCTTAGTGCCCGTAGTTCAATCCTAAATGTCCAAATGTATATATCATCGTTAGCAATAAAATTAAAGCGGCTTTATATTACTTATGTGTTGGAGTAATATATCGATGTGTGCTCTGATCTATGCCCACCATGCGAATAGAACCATAGATCGAGATAGATCACACTCGATGGGTCCCTAGTCAACAAAGCTTCACTAGAAGCGACTAGTATGAAAGATGGCTCTTTATGGCTTACGTTCTGTTAGTCATTGGAATGGGATTTCGGAGTCTGATCATAGATATCATGTGGGACATGATATTGGACGACCCGCCCTGAATATGTGCCATAGATTAAGTCATGAACATATTCAGTGTTGTAGCTTGTCATGTATCCTTAGACCAAGGAGTCTTTGTGATCGCTATGTAGTCAACAACTGAGTTTGACCTGAGCCTAACGTTGTCCGTAACAGAGCTTCCATAACGGCCAGGATTGGCTTGGGGACGGGCTACATGAGTGACACGAAAGACGGCTAAGGGATTTATCCCTCATACTAAGGTATGGGAAAGATATCGGTTCTCGGCCACTTGATCGAGAGTGACTGGAAGAATAGCATGGCCATGCACATGATACTAGGTATCATATCTTCAGTCATCTCACATATCAAGGAACGGTGATTGAGAATAATAAGGATGACGGCTCTATGCCTTATCTCAATCAGGATATCGGAGATAAAAGGATAATGACAGGGACGACGGAAAGGTTAGAATCGACAGGGTCGATTCGTTATGTAGTGTCAGGCAATACTAAAGTCTCGTTAGTTGCCACTTAAATAGGATCAAGTAAAATGGGATTTTACGTTGATCTATTGACATGCATAAACCTAAGGGTCACACCGGAGGATGAAACTCATTGACACATTTATGGAGAATGGCCAAAAGGGAGTTGTCTCGGGACATGACCAAAACTGGGTTTTGGGTCATGTGCCCGTAAGTGAATAGGACTTCACAGATCGAGACGAGGCTTGGAGTCTTGGGATTGATCGCGTCGGATAATGTTGGACATTTCCGGTATGGAAGGCATGGAGGCGATGAGCGAATCACGGGACCTCGTTGGAAATGGACACGGGCCATGTTCCAAGAGGCCCATGAAAGGCCCATGCAACCAAGGCCCATGCAACTAATTAATCAAGTCTTGATTAATTAGTACTAAGTAAGCAAGACAAGGATTAAGGTGTTGGTGATTCACCACCTAACCCAATCTTGTCTTGCCATACTTTGTCCTATTTACACCTTACTTGACACCATACTTGTCCCATGCCTTTAGTTGGACAAGTATGGGTTTTGTTATGTTTAAGTCATCTTTTTTCAACATAACAAACACAAGACAAGAATAGGAAACACATTTTCTCTCCCTCTTCCATGGCCATTTCGGGTTTGGCTAGTTTCCACCTCCATGTTTGTGTTCTTGAGTCCTCAAAGAGAAGAACTACGTGGCTTTGATTCCCATGTGGATACGTAGGCGTCTTGGAGACTCAAGCCAATCATTCGTTAACCGGTGTTCTTGTTTTGGTAAGAACTAGTGCTGAATTTTTCTCTTGTTAATCCATTCTTTGTTAGTTGTTTCATGGTTTTAATTGTCTCTTGGTTTTCATTGATTTTCCGCTGCGAGTTGGTTCATCTCCAACCCTACCTCGAGACCCAACATTACCTTCCTCAACAGACTCAACACTCGGACTCGTGATGTAAACCCGACAAAACCATTGACGACCTCCTCCAAAGACATGACAGATAAATACGCAACACCAAACAAGATCACAAAGGATCGCACTCCAAACAAGATCATAAAGGATCATATTCCTGCCAGCTGCTCAGTGCCAAAGAACGCTCGAAACCTCCCGAGACTCTAACTCGGTCAGGCCAGCCAAAGAACGCTCGCGACCTCTCGAGACTCTAACTCAGTCAGGCCAGCCAAAGAACACTCGCAACCTCCCGAGACTGTAACTCGGTCAGGCCAGCCAAAGAACGCTCGCAACCTCCCGAGACTCTAACTCGGTCAGGCTAGCCAAAGAACGCTCGCAACCTCCCGAGACTCTAACTCGGTCAAGCCATCCAAAGAATGCTCACAACCCCAAACCACACACGCGCGGCCAGGACCCCTTTCTTATCGGGCGGGCCCCCTACCCCGTCTGAACATGCAGACGCGTGTGCTCGTGGACCCCCGTTTCATGAAGCGGGCCCCCAACCTCAGGTAACCACAATCACAATCACAAGCAAGTTCAACAACCAGTCACAACACAAGTTCAACACTCACAGGCACTCATGGCCACCCAAGATACCAACAGTAACTCACGGGCTCAACAACCCCACGGCACTCACGGCCACCCAAAACACACCAACAGTAACTCACGGGCTCAACAACCCCACGACACTCATGGCCACCCAAAACACACCAACAGTAACTCACGGGCTCAACAACCCCACAGGCACTCACGGCCTCCCAAGATACACCAACAGTAACTCACGGGCTCAAAAACCCCACGGGCACTCACGGCCACTCAAAACCACCAACAGTCACTCACGGGCTCAACAACCCCACGGGCACTCACGGCCTCTCAAGACACACCAACGGTAACTCACGGGCTCAACAACCCTACAAGCACTCACGGCCTCCCAAGACATACAAGCAGTAACTCACGGGCTCAACAACCCTACAGACACTCATGGCCCCTCAAGACACACCAACAGTAAAGACACGGGTTCAACAACCCTACAGGCACTCATGGCCACCCAAGACACCAAGGTAAAGACACGGGTTTAAACACCCCACGGGCACTCATGGCCACCCAAAACACCAACAATAACTCACAGGCTCTCATGGCCACCCAAGACACCAACACTAATACACGGGCTCTCATGGCCACCCAAGATACCAACAATAATACACGGGCTCTCATGGCCACCCAAGACACCAACAATAATACACAGGCTCTCATGGCCACCCAAGACACCAACATTAATACACGGGCTCTCATGGCCACCCAAGACATAAAGTAAACAGTCAACCTTCGGGCATGGTCATATGCCTCCAGTAATTCTAATATCGATAAGTTCTCTGCTCCTACGACACTACTAAGTGTCACATGCTTTTCTCATAAACGATACATTCCCGTATCATGTTTTTCTAATATTCGATAAACTTACTTAACCCACGACACCCCGGTGTCACATGCAATTCTACTGTTAACTTTCCCTAGTCAAGGCCGAGATCCGGCTACTTTTCCCTACCTCGTGCGTGTTTTCCAAAAGCCAACCAACGAGCTCCGGTGATGATCTCAGTCACTCACCCAACTTTCCCTTGCCTCGGTCCGTGGCACGATCTAAAAGAACACAATTTTAAGGCACTTAACAACTCGCAGGAATAAACTGAAAATCATTGAACTTGATGCCCAAACTTAACCCCGAAAATGTCGATCACTCCCAAACTCCCCAAATACTCAACATTGTCGATAAGGGATCCGTAAAGGCCCGATTCGCCCGACATGGCGAATCTGCCCGGGTTTTGTAAATGCCCTTCCGGGGCTCCAAAAATTCCCGTTTTCGTTTCTACGGTCTTAGAATAATTCAAGGGTCCCAATGTACTTGACAGAATCAAATTCCGACTTCCGAGTCAATTAATTAACGTTTCAAGTTTCTAAAACCCATTAATTATAACTTTTCCAATTTTTGATTCGGTTATGGATAAATGGTCCGGGGAACGTTTTAAACCTCCCCAACACTATACCGAGCACCCGAGCACGTGGGCCCCACCCGGCCCAACTTGGCCGTGGGCCGTAGGGCTTAAATGGGCCCGGCCCACCATGGTGGTGGCCGGCCCTAGCTCCGGCCAGCCACCTCCCATGGTGGCCGGCCACCCCCTATGGTGGCCGGAGCTCCTCCCGAGCTCCTGGTCGTCGGAAAACGTTCTCCTTCACCTCCAAACACCTCCAAAACGTCTCCAACAATTCCCCCAACCTCAATACACCCTAAACTAATAGTTTTTACACAAAACCTAACTTTCAAAATTAATCAAAACGAGAATCGGTTTGGTGTATACCGTAGAGGAGGATGAGGGGAGTTCGATTGCTCCTTGCCTTGAGACGATCCAATGGATGGATGAGTGTGAATAGTGGCAAGACCCAAGCTTCTTCTCTCTTTTTCTCTCTTCTTCCTTCTCTCTTCTTTCTCTTTCTAAAAACACTAACTCTTTTCTTCTTTTTTTTTTCTTTTTTTTTCCTATTTTTTGACTTAATGGCCGAACCCCCCCTTTAGACCTCTCATCTTTATTTTCCCCCCAAAACTAACACCACCACTTGGTTGACAAGTGGCAAGGTGGGTCCCATACCTTTTTGGAACAATATCTAGAAGATATTTTCCAATCAGATTCGCGAAAATCGGATGTTTCGGGCCCCGAACGGGCACTTTTTCCCAAAAATTACGAAACTTGACGTGCTACAAGGAAACGGCTCAACTAAGACCTCTGCGACGACAGCTAAGCTTTTTGGATCCCAAACGGTCCTCGAATGGACCAAAACGTCGCTCGGTTGACTTTTCCAACGAAAAGTCAACATTTTCCAAATTGATCAGAAAGTTGCCTTGAGTCCACCGGAACTCACTATGGTCGATAACGGGGTCAACTTAAGTCCGGTATGACACTCGGGGTCATTTTAGGTTCAATTAAGTGTCAGTCTTAAAAATTTTAAATTTTCCTGTTTTTCGCAGGTTTGACTGGCGTTGACCGGGAGTGGTTATTACATGATTTGTCATTCGACCATAAAAGCAAGTATTAAGCTTTAGACATTTGACTTATCGTTTGTCCGTATAGGCAAGAATCAAGCTTCAGGCCTATGATTTATCATTCGGCCATAAGATGCAAATATCAAGCTCCAAGATTTTAATTTATCGTTTGACCAAAAAGGGCAAGTCCGGGCATGAAACTTGGAATTTATCGTTTGTCCATAAAAGGAAAGTATCAAGTTCCAAACTTGTAATTTGTCGTTTGGATATAAAAAGAAAGTATCAAGCTCCAAGCTTGTAATTTTTCATTTGGTCGTTAAGGCACGTACCAGGTTTCGGGCCTATGAGAAATGAATTTGTTCATATGAAACTTTGATACCTGAGTAGATGAGCAGTTCATACTGATACTGTGTTTTTTTTTATCGGCAAAGCAAATTTTAAATTAAAACCTCTTTAGAGGATAAAAAGGAGTACAATTATGATCTGACTACAGATCAAACACAAAATCCAAACCCGTCTTGAAAATTATAGTAATAATGTGAACGAGGCATGAGAGTGAAGGCCCCGGAACCCTAGTATACTAAAGGGTAAAGAAATTTTATCTTTGATCCTTGAGTGTAGAGGACCAAATTGAAGTGAACAAAACATGAGGGTAAATTTATGAAACCTCTCAACTAAAGCCCTGAGTGTGAAGTCTTTAGTTGTCTGAATTGGGGAAAAGCTGAGAAGTACCAAAAAACACAAGTCGTCTGGATCTGAGCAACTATCAGGCGCCGGAGCTTGGATTGGGAAGAAGGACGAAGAAGGACGATGATCGTCAACATCTCGGCCGGCGGATGAAGAGAATTGACTGGGGAATCGAATCGAATCTTGACTTCAATTATGTAACAAAGGGACGCCGGAAGGACGATTTCAAAGGCTTGGCGACGGGACGACCAAATTGGGACTCAAGTGAGCTTCCAAGAAGGAGCCCAACAGGGAGGATGAAGACCTCCAGGAAACCTGCACAAAGAAGCAAGCCAAAACACTCCAAGACTCTCAAAGCTAGGAAAAATCTACCCACACACAGAGACAGCAGCGAGCTACCCACTCTCGAGAACCCCCAATATCAAAAGAAGAGCCTCACCACTCGCATCACTCACCACCACCCGAAAACCAGCCCAGAACCCCCAACCCCAATTATCAGGTAAGTAATTTCCAGTCCAACCAAGCTTTGGGGTCAATTTGCCAGTTAATGATTGTGAAATACTTTCTTGTTTTGTGAAAATAGGTCCATTCCCAACTGTAAGATTGTTGCAGGATTTTGTGATAGATTTCCTCGGCAGTGGAGCTTTCACCCTTGAAGATCCTAGCATTTCTGGCAAGCCATAATTGCCATAAGGTGAGATGGAAAATTTGTAGCCAATTATTCTTGTATTTCCTCTTTTGTAATATAGGCCAAGTGATCAATTGTGTTTCACTGAACTAGAAATGACTAGGTGAATCCCCCACCATTTAGCAATTAAGGACCAAACCATCCAAGCTCTTGAACAATTTAATAGAATATGGTTTTCATCCTCTAGATCCCCTAGGCAAATAGGACATAGCAATTCCTGTAATGATAAGGTAAGCCTTCTTGCCTCTAAAAAAACATTTGGATGGTATTGCTTGATGGCAAGCCAACCATGAGAATGTTGTAATCTTAGGGGGGAGACCAGGGATCCATAGTAAATTGCTCCATTCAGATATAGTGGAGGATTGGGATCCATAGTGCTCTAATAATGAGTACAATTTCCTGACTGTGAAGCCTTTAGGGTCCCATGCCCATATGAGGACATCTTCATGATCAAAGAGTCTGATTCCATTTAGAATTGAAGTGAGAGTTTCCCAATCTTGATCTGCTCTGCCCCTTGGGGATCTAATGAAGTCCACATCCCATGTTAAACCATCCCAGGCTTCTGAGACCAACATACTTTTTGATTGAGCAAGATAAAATAGCCTAAAGAATAGATGCTTTAGAGCTGTATCCCCCCACCAAGCATCCAACCAGAAATAAACTCTGTCCCCCTTACCAACTTTCCAGTGAAGTCCTTTAGAGCCAAACAATTCTTCAAATCTAGGTTCCTTGAATAAATTTAGAATATGAGCTATGAAGCTCGAAGACCTACTTCAGTAAACTTGGATAAATCCCAATCATTAGGCCCCCAGCCAAATTTACCAGCTATGACTAATTTCCAGAGAGCATTTTTCTCTAAAGCATATCTCCACCACCATTTTGCTAACAAGGGCACATTCATACTTGAAAGTTTTCTAATACCCAGACCTCCCTCTTGTTTAGATTTACAAACCTTCTCCCAGAGAATTTTGCAACAACCTTGACCTGTGATTTTACCATGCCATAGGAATTTTCTTTGCCATCTCTCCATTTTCCTGATAACCCCTTTTGGAGCTTTAAGAACAGAAAAGTAGTATAATGGAAGTGCTCCCAGAGTAGATTTAATCAAAGTGATTCTCCCCCCCAAGGATAGGTGTTTTGCTTGCCATAGACCCAATGAGTTTTTGAATTTTTGGATAATTGGCTCCCAGATTTGGATTCTGTTTGTATTACCACCTAGGGGGAATCCCAAATAAATTATAGGCAGAGAGACTATAGACCAATGAATAATTGAGGAGATAATCTATTCTTCTCCCTCAAATAGGTTCATAGGAATAAGCTGAGATTTTTCATAATTAACAGCTAAGCCTGAAGTTGAGAAAAACATGGAAAGGGCATATTTGAGGCATCTGACCTGATCAGGAATAGCTTGGATGAAAAAAATTGAGTCGTCAGCAAATTGTAAGTGAGATATAATAGGACCTGTAGCTGAAGATTTAATTCCCTGAAATAAATTATTGGAGATCCCTGATTTCATAATTTGGTTTAGCCCTTCTGCTACTAGGACAAAAATGAGGGGAGAGAGTGAGCAACCTTGTCGTAATCCTCTAGACATTTGGAAATCTTTGGTAGGAGATCCATTTATTAATACATACATATAGGCTCTGAAGCATGAAATCATCCACAATCTCCATTTAATCCCAAATCCCATTTGGGTTAGAATTTGCATCACATAGCACCAGCTAACACTGTCAAAAGCTTTTTGAAAATCTACTTTGAATATAAGTGCCTTGGACTTTGATTTTTTGATATAATTGACCACTTCTGAGGCTATTAGTATCCCATCAATGATCTGTCTACCAGCCAGAAACCCTGATTGTTCATCTCCCACCAGGTTGTTCACAACCACTTTGAGCCTTGTGGAGAGCAATTTTGAGAGGATTTTGTAGGGGCCTCCCATAAGACTGATTGGCCTAAAATTATTAAAAGTCAAAGGGGAGGAACCTTTAGGGATTAGGACTAGGAATGAGGAATTAATTCCTTTGCCCAATTGGCCAGTATTATAGAATTCCTATAAGAAAAGCATAAAGTCTGCTTTGATTATGTCCCAGGCTGCTTGAAAGAACCTAATAGTGAAGCCATCAGGTCCTGGAGCTTTATCTCCATTACAAGCTAATAGAGCCTGGAGGACCTCTGTCTCTAGAAATGGACTCTCTAGCCAATCCTTTTCTTGTACTGTAATTGCATTGAAAGAGAGATCTTGAAGCTTAATAATATCTGAATTGGTTTTGGTAAAACATTTTTGGAAGTGTATAGAAGCTGCAGCTTTGATAAGATCAGGATCAGATAAAGTAGTCCCCTCAAAACAAATAATGGATAACCTTTTCTTACTCCCATTGTAATTTGCAATTCTGTGAAAGTAGTTAGAGCCTTTGTCACCATCATCAAACCATTTTCTTCTGGATTTTTGACCCCACAGTTTAGCTAACAATTTCTATTTCCTGATGTCTTCAGCTTTAAGAGCCCCCCTTTCAGAACATTCCTCAGAAGTAAGTACCCGGACTTCCACTAGATTGTCCAACTCATTGATGGCTAAGGTCAGTTGTTGGATCTGAGCTTCTAGAAGACCATACACCTCCAGATTCCATATCTTGATATCAGCTCTGACTAGTTTAAGCTTCATCCATAGGATATAATGAGGGGTACCAGTAATATTGTAGCTGGACCAGAATGTAGAGATTGCAGGTAGGAATCTAGGATCTTCCAACCAAATATTAAGAAATATAAATGGTCTTGGGCCCCAATCTAGAGTTTTGTTGTGCAGTATCAAAGGACGATGATCTGTTATGGACCTTGGAAGGAAGGCTTGTGTTAATGAGGGAAGGAGGGAAATTAATTCACTTGAGACAATGAATCTATCTATTCTGGAGGCTGAAGACCCATGACCAAACCAAGTATATTTCCCCCCTTGTAGAGGGAGATCAATTAAACCTAGATTGTCTAGTAATCGTTGAAAATTTGCCATTTATGATCCACCTCTCCTCTGACTTGATCTATCTTCAGATGATAGTATAGCATTAAAATCCCCCCCTAAGATCAAGAGAGTTTCTAGGGATTGATCAGAGAGTTCTGATGCAATATTCCTCCATAATTCAGCTCTGGTGTGAGCATTAGTGGGGGCATAAATGTTAACAATACAACAGGGTTTCTGGAGTAGGGAACTCAGGCCAAACCAAATCAGGGCTCCTTGGATAGGTTTTATAGCTGATATAATGAATTCAGATTTTTTTCCACATGGAAATGATACCTCCTGCTGCTCCATTAGAGTCTATAGCAGAGGCTTCCCAATCTGAAGAGAGGCCACATAATCTTGGGAAATTTCTTGGCATTTTTTTGTAATTTGGATTCCTGTATAAGTATGAACTCTGGACTTTGCTTGTGTATCAAGGCACTGAGATTTCTCCTCTTTTGATCAGAGGAGATTCCTCTCACATTCCATGAGAGGAACAGCATGGTGATTTATGGAGAAGAAAGATGAATTGGATTATCCCCCATTAAAGAACCAGTATCAGCCTCTTCCTCATTTAGTTCTTCCAATTCCTTGAAATGATTATAATCATCTAGACCTTCTAGCATTCTTATTGTAGTATCATCATCTAATTTGGACTTCATCCCAATAGATTTTCCAAACCCCCAAGCCCTCTTTGCCGCTGAATCTTCATTTAAAAAAATTGCCCTTTGAGAGTCTCTCTGTAGATTGCCAGCCTCTTTCCCTTTCACTTTAGATCTAGTCCCATAAGATTTTGCTTGTAATTTTTGTGATTTTTTCTTCCCCCCTAATTTGATTTTTGGAGTGTCTTTAAGTGGTGTAGGGTTCAGACAAAGAAAATCTGAGACTTCCCTTGCTTGGGGAGAGTGTAGAGGAGAAGTAGATTTAGGGAAGATGTCTAGACCTGTTTCCAAAAAATCCAGTCCTTGTGGACCCTCTTGTGAAGAGAGAGGGAGGATTAAGTCTAATCCCAAATCAGATGCAGCTGTAAAAGGAGTACTTTTCTCTTGAGTAGGGTCCATAATTGGTAAAGCCTTTTGATTCATTAAATGATCTTCAATTACCCATGATGTTGAAGTGTCTTCTATCAACTTATTGGTTGCCATAGTCTTGTCAACAGTTGTATGAACTAGATTAGTTTGCTCTAATGGATGATTAGAGGGATAAACTTGTGACTGAAGAGGAGAAAACACTGTAGGGAGTTGAGAATCTACTGTTGTTGTCTGAGAGTGAGGCTTGACAGAAACAGGCACTGTAGCAATTAAGCAATTGGTCTGAATATTACTTTCCCAACCCAAAGCTTCTCTTTCAAAGACATTAATGGTCTCTAAAATCCTTTCTTCACAATCAAATGTATCTTTCACAAACAACCACTGATCCTTCATCATTCCTTGATTGGTACTAGAAATAGCAATAACTGAGGGCACAATAACTTCTGTAGCAATTAAATTCCCTTTCTGCTTACATGGCTTCATTGATGACAGAAAGCCTATTACCAACTTCTTGTTCCAATCTTGGGCTGACAATAATAGGATCCACCAGATCCTGCCCTTCATCATCATTAGGAAGTAAATGCTTGCCCAAAGAACCCTCCTCTATATTATTAGTCTGAGAGATAGAGAGAGTAAGATCTTGTGTCTCTTCATTCAATGTATGTAGCTCTTTTGAATAATTACTGACATAAGGGGAACCTGAATCAGTATGTTTTGAATCATCTGAGGTAGAGGCATCATTGAAAGGATTTCTGAATTCAGAGGTCTGAATAGCAGGAATATCACTAGCATGCACTGAAGTGATTAGAACTTTATAATTTTTTCTTCCCAGGGTAATATTCACCTCTTCTGAAATAGGTTTTAGATATAGAGTATGGACAAGCACAAAGGCAGTGTGAATATGTAGATCTTGCTCAGAGCTAGGATGGGTGTATACAACTTGTTCATATATTACCACAGCTGCTTGATAGGTCTCAACACACCAACCTTGATAGGGTATTCCTTGAAGGGCTAACCAGGTTAGTTTACCCCCCTTAGAAGTCAGTGCCTCTTTCCTAGGGATAAATGTTAGCCATTGTTGTAACCAAGCTCTATCTTCATAGAACATATGTTTATCAAATTGAGGATCAGGGCAAGAGACTAGGATGACCTTATTGCCTAGGTCTTTGAGTTGAACTTCACAGATTCCCTCTAAAACTATCTCTCTCATTATTGCCTCCACTGAGAGGTTTAAATGTGTCAAAGCAAGATGAGCTCCCTCCCATAATTTTTGTTTTTTAGAAACTATTGAACCTTGATGCTTGTATTCTTCATAGGTTTTTTCTTGGTAGTGAAGACCCTGGGAAGGTGGCCTAGAATAGGTGGTATTGGTAGTCCTATTTTTAGCCCAGGCTTCAGTCACAAATAAAGTTTGATTTCTTATTTTGAAGCCATTGAATTCAAACACTGCTTGAGCGAGATCAGCTTTGGAATGAAAGTAGACAAACCCATACCAATTTCCTCTGACATTAGGTTTATATCCCACCATAAATTTGAAGAAGCCTTTACAATTGCCTAAGATTGCATCCAACCATTCATTGTTGACTTTTGGGGGGATGTTGAGAACAAAGGCTGTGAACTTTGGAGTAGTGGTGGGTAGGAGAGCCTGATTCTTTAGAATATTAGGAGGATGTAGGACATTTTCAAAGCCTGGAGGAGGATATCCCATTGATGCAGATCCTTCTTCAATTCCCCTTTCAACAGAGTTGTCTTTAGCATTAAGCTTACCCACAATTGGAGAGGCATTGTATAATTCTTCCCTGCCCAGATGAATACTATCATAGGAGGGAGTTGAATCTCTTCCAGAGGAAATAGGCTTAAAATTTCTATCATAGAACATTTTTTGGCCATCCAATTGCTTTGTACAACCCCCTGGTGAATATTGTTGAGTCTTGTCTGTGTGTGTAGGGGAAGGAGTTTGAAATGTTGTACCTTTGCCTTTGTTACCATTGTTGATCTGTGGCTGAATGTGAAGTTGTTTAACTATTGCAGGCATTTCTCCACTGAGCTCTTGTATTGTTAGAGACATTGAAAACAGCAGCTAAGGAAGAACAAGTAAGAGGGCAAGAACCTTTGGGGGTCCGATGGATGTGGGGATCCACCTTGAACACTACCCCAAGAGAGAGGACTGTGAATCAGAGACTGATGAGCAGACTGTGAGTAGATGAAGAGCAGGAACAGTTTGAATGAAGAGCTTGTTTCAGCAGTATGACGAGAAAAGAAGAGAGGAGTGTAGAGAAAATGGTGGTCCGAAGTCCTTGTGTGGACAACCAGGACACTACACCAAAGATATGGAACTGAAGCAGCTAAGGTGGATGAAGAGAACACTGTGCTTTGAAGTTGAAGAACAGATGAAGAACCGTTGAAGAACAGATGAAGATCAGATGAAGATGCTACAGTGTCAATGAGAGAGATAGCAGGAACAATTTGAATGAAGAGCTTGTTTCAGCAGTATGACGAGAAAAGAAGAGAGGAGTGTAAAGAAAATGGTGGTCCGAAGTCCTTGTGTGGACAACCAGGACACTACACCAAGGATATGGAACTGAAGCAGCTAAGGTGGATGAAGAGAACACTGTGCTTTGAAGTTGAAGAACAGATGAAGAACCGTTGAAGAACAAATGAAGATCAGATTAAGATGCTACAGTGTCAATGAGAGAGATTTCTATACTGTGTTGTGACACTATAAACACAAGACCTGACAAACTAAATCAATTCCCATCCTTGTGTTCATGGATCATGCGAGATGTACCTATATGCAAGCTAAGACTTTACCGGTAATTAACGTCGTATATGCATATTATTAACATTCCTTAATTAAAACGGTAAATAACTACTCTTCCCTACCTCGAATGCTATCCAAACGCAAGCCAAGCGAGACGCCTAGAAGACTCCTCCATGCTCGGGAACGGCGTCTAGGATCATAAATTAATATTAGAATTAATAAACAATCAAGGCTGTTTAAGGAGAAAATACCCGAATTACCCCTAACAATTAAAAACATGGGCTAAAGGCAAATTGGGCCGGAACGAGGCCCGTTCTGAGCGGCCCACAAGCCCGGCCAGCGGCCCGGACCGTGCCCCTCAGAGGGTCGGTGTGAGGCCCGGACCGTGCCCCTCAGAGGGCCGGTCTAAGACCCTTTCCGTGCTGATCTGGGCAACCCCCTTCTTCTTCCTCTCCCAACTTCGTTTCCACGAATTTCTACCTCAAAAACTCCATTTTTAACCTCAACAACCTCCAACATCAATCACAAAAACCTCCATACTTCCATACCCAAGTGGGGTTTCATCAAAACAATAAAAACCCACAAGATTTCTATCTAAAACTTCCACTCCTCTTCACTAAACACTCATATAGACAACAAATAACCTAATACCCATCTAGTTCATGCAATTATTATAGAAATCCACAACCCCAACTTAATTGAACGTAGGTTTATAGAGGTTAATTACCTTAGGAATGAAGAGGGGGTGAGGATGAAGGTGTTTTGGTGAAGTTTGGAGTTGATAACCACTCAAATGAGCTTCCTTTCTTCACTATCTTCTTCTCCAAGAAATGGAGCTCTCCTTCTCTCTTCCTCCTTGTAGATTTCGGCCAACACTAGTGAATGAGCTGAAATGTGCTCCCAAATTTCCTTAAAACCTAAACCAGGAAAAGTCTAGATTGTCCCTTAGGTCCATCTCTTCTCTTTTTGCTCATATGAGGGAAAATGGGTCTTTCTAAACCCATTTCTTCTCCTTCAGGCCACCATGGACACATGTCCATGTGAGTCCACCTTGACCCTTAGTATTTTCCAGCACACTTAAATTATATTCGATAAAGTTCCGAATTTGACCCCCGTTGACCTGAAATTGACTTTTTCGTAAAATTAGTCATTAGAAAGGAAACGACCCAACTAAGCTAACCGTAATGACGGCTAAGCTTTTTAGGTCCCGGAAAGGTCCCGAATGACTCCCAGAGTCATCAGTTGACTTTTCCGGCTGAAAGTCAACTTTCGTCAAAATTCACCGGTTCGACCGGGGTGGTTCTTACAATAGCCCCCTATACTAACTCGCAATAGCTTCTTGAGCTCCATCGACTCCAAGCCGATGTCAACACCCGAAAAGCCACCAAATGAACTTTTCGCCCTTTTTTCGTCTTGAGGAAAAAAATACAATTTAATACACGACTCGCAAGTCGGGAATATATAAATATTACAAATAAGTGGTTCGACGACCACACCTCAAAAGAATAGTTACACGCTGAGAATCGTAGTCGGGCCCACCAATTTCAACTATAACGCCACTATGTAAGTGCCCCGCTAAGGCGCACGACACCCACATATGTCGTCCAAACCTACTACCCCGTTTTCCCATGAATGCTCCGCTAAGGGGCACGACACTCATAGGACGGGAGGTAGTAAAGTGTTGATAATTGGGAGGTATCGGGCATGACCCGTTTTTACTTGTCCGGTTGTGTTTAAAACTTTTGGCACATCCTAGATGCGATGAGCACATCAACTACATTCCAAATGTAATGATGCTTCCAATTACATCCAATGTAATTATTCCTTCGAACCCGTCAACTAAATCCAATGTAATGACGGTTCTAAGGGCTTACAAACAAGGATTAAAATTTCAATTTTATCTTTGCATGTGAGGTGATATGTTCGGTAAATAAAGTTAAGCATGCAATTCTAATCAAACACATAGATTTAATCATGCATAAAATAAACCTAGAATAAAGTGATAAATGTGTACATAATAGCCCCCTAAACTAACTCCCACTAGCTTCTTGAGCTTCATCGACTCCAAGCCGATGTCAACACCCGAAAAGCCACCAAATGACCTTTTCGCCATTTCTTCGCCTTGAGGAAAAAAAATACAATTTCATACACGACTCATAGTTCGGGAATAAATAAATATTGCAAACAAGTGGTTCGACGACCACACCTCGAAAGAACAGTTACACGCTAACTCTAACGGCTCGCAGGCCGTGAAAAGCGATAAATAATTAAATCGAGCTCGGGGCTATTATGTACACAATGCCAACATCACATCACACATCGTGTTATCAAACAAGCATGTTATCAAACATCATTTGATTTTCCGGTTTTAATTAATAACCAAGTTTCAAAATTTTTTGATGCTCGGTTTATCGAAACCTTTCAAAATTGAAAGTTTTAAACATTTGATTTTCAAGTTCGTTATGACGGTTACAAACTCGTCATAACTAACAAATAGGTTTAGCCTTGGCATATCGACCATACAATGGTCATGCTTGGTCTAGCTCCATCCAACGGAGCCCCGTTCGGTCCCGGTTTTGGTTACCTGAGAGTCCCGCTCCCGAGACCCGAAAAATAAAAAAATATTCAAAAACTCATTTTTCATTCTTTAAAACCCATAAACAATAATTTAAAACATGTTATCAAACAAGTTGACGAGTAATCTCCATTTGGAAGACTTTATTTTTTACAAAGACAGGTGATAAGAAGCTGAATAATGCTATTATGTGGTTTGGGACCTATATTCCTAAGAATATGTCTCTTCGCAGTATAAATGTATATGCCCCTTGTAGAGCATCCCTTAGAGCTGCACTCTGGCAAGCCATTCTCTCTTCAATTCCTAGCAACATTGAACATATAATTGTTGGTGGTGATTTTAATGCTACACTTTACCCCTAAGAGAGGACTGGTTTTTCAGGGGCCAACTCTTCATCCTTAGCTTTGATCAATTTCACTGAATTATTGGAAGTAGTGGACTTGTCTTTGTCTGGAGGTAATTTTACCTGGTTTTATCATGTCAAGGTATCTAGGCTTGACAGATTCTTAGTATCTCCTACCATGATATCTCTTTTTCCAAGCCTCATATAGAAATGCATGCCTAGAGGTATTTCAGACCATAAACCTATATCTCTAACTACTCAGGTTATTGATTGGGGGCCTAGGCCATTCAAGTTCATAAATGCTTGGTTGGATCACCCACTCTTCCTCAAAAATGTCAAGGTTTTCTAGGAAAGCATAAAGATCTTTGGTGCTCCTAATTTTTCTCTTTGGTCTAGGCTCAAATGCTTGAAGGGTATTCTGAAGGATTGGAATGCTAATGTGTTTGGTCATCTAGAAAATGATATTGAGGCTCTCAAATTGTCTATTAATAGCCTGGACCTAGTACTTGACTCAAGACCTTTGGAGAACTCTGAAATGGCTGGGAGAGGGCTCATGAGTGCAAAGTTGATTTTTAGGCTAAAGTTATTGGCCAAAACATGGATCCAAAAGGCTAGAGTTAGATGGCTCAAGGAGGGAGATAGGTGCTCTAGTTTCTACCACATTGTTGCTAATTTGAAGTTTACAATGAAGTACATCACCGAAATCACAGTTCATGGCCAAGTTTATGATTCTCCTGAGCAGATAAAGCAACAAGCAGCCTTGTACTTCTCGTCTGTATATATAAAATCAGAACATATCTCCATTGACATTTCATCTCTTCCTCTTAAATCCATCTCAGCCTTACAAGCCTGTGAATTAGAAAAATCCTTTTACTGAAAAGGAAGCCTGTGAAAAAAGATCTGATGCTCTTCCTACATCATTTCCATAAAACTGCTGAATTAGGAAAAGGTCTAAACCCTTCTTTCTTAACCGTCATCCCCAAAACTCCCAACCCTCAAACCTTCTTAGAGTATAGACCAATTAGTCTTGTTGGGGGCCTTTATAAAATCCTATCCAAGGTATTAGCGGCTAGGCTGAAGATTCACGTGGATCACCTTGTAAATGATGTTCAATTAGGTTTTAAAGCAGGCAGGCAGATTCTAGATGGGGTGTTGATTGCTGCAGAGGTGGTGGACTTTGTCAAAAGATCTGAAGAGGAGGTTGTCTTGTTTAAAGTTGATTTTGAGAAGGCATATGACCATGTGAATTGGGATTACTTACTGAGATTACTGGAGAAAATGGGGTTTGGCTTCAAATTGAGAACTTGGCTTCATTCTTGTTTCCAAACTTGGGTATCAATCTTAATTAATGGATCTCCTTCTTTAGACTTCAAACTTGAAAGTTGGATAAGGCAAGGTCGCTCTCTCTCCCCACTCTTATTTGCTTTGGTGGCTGAAGGGTTGCACCAATTAATTGAAGAGAGCATTTCTTTGAATATGTTCAGTGGGGTTAAGTGTTCAAGTGATGGTCCTAGGGTCTCTCATCTGCAATTTGCAGATGACACCTTGCTGATTATTGAAGGGGAGGCTACACAGTTAAAGAACCTCAAACACACTCTCCATACTTTCCAACTTGCATCTGGGTTGAAGATAAACTTCCAGAAGTCAAGCTTTGTATTATTAAACCCTTCTAATATAAATGATTCAGAGGTGAGCAGATTACTTGGGTGCCAAGCAACCACTTTACCCATGCCTTCTCTAGCCCTAGAAAGCTTAAATCCTGGAATCCTATTATTAAGGCATTCAAGAAGAAACTGAACCTTTGGCAAGCCAGACATCATTCTCTAGGAGGGAGGTTCTCACTAATAAAATCCACACTATCTGCTCTTCCTCTTTTTCATATGTCTCTTTTTAAGGTACCAGCTGGGGTGTTTAAGGAATTAGAGAAGTGGCAGAAGAGATTCTTGTGGAATGGATCAGTGGCCAGGAAAGTTTTACACAGAATTGGTTGGGACAAGGTTTGGAGACCAAAAGATGAAGGTGGGTTGGGGATCAGAAATTTGAAGTTTATGAATTTGGCACTATTAGAGAAATGGTGGTGGAGATTTGCATTGGATGAGTCATCTCTCTAGAAAAAGATCATTTGCACAAAATTTGGGTGGAATTGTTTAGATTGGAATCTCAATTTACTCCCTCTTTCCCCAAATTACAGTCTTTTTCAACACATCCATAATCTTTTAGGTGAAGAGGTATTTCAAAACCTCTTTGGTCATCTGGGTTTATCTTGGTCTCTTGGAGATGGTATAAGAGTGAGCTTCTGGTATGATATCTAGCTGGACAATGTAGCGCTGAAATTCTCCTTCAGACTTTTCCTACTAAGCAACCAAAAATCTGCCAAAGTGTCCCAAGTTTGGTCTCAAGGTGTTTGGTTTCTTGATTTTAGGAGGGCTCTTAAGGGGTGGGAGTTTTGAGAGCTTAATGATCTGTGCTCTCTTTCTGAGGATGTTTTATCCAGGCAATCTAAAGGGGGGGTTTATTCAGTACCTAAAGCCTTTGATGTCTTGACTAGAAAAGGAGGAGAGGTTCTCCCTTGGAAAAAAATTCTTTGGATATCTCATGTTCCTCCTAAGATCTCCTCTGTGTGGCTTTGATGTATGAAGGCTATCCCCACCAAATTTTTCTTGAGTCTAGAGGGATCCCCATGGATTTACAACAATTGCTTTGCCCATTTTGTCTTCAGTATCTGGAGGATTCAGTTCACTTATTTATACACTGTCAGTGCACTTGGAAGCTTTGGTCCATGATAATGGAGTCGTGGGGATTTATTTGGGTTGTTCCCAGGATATTTAGTCTCTAATCTTGTTTTGGCCCTTTATGGATCCTTTTCAGTCGAACAAAGTGTGGGTGATTATTTGCTTTCTTACCCTTTGGTTTACTTGGGTGGCAAGTTACGAGTGTATTTTTAGAAGTGTCCCTCTTTCAGTTGTGGAGATTATGAATAAAATCCAACATTATGCCTATTTTATCTGCACCTCGGAGATGCGTTTGGATTTCTCTTACAACCAGTGGATATCTCAGCCCGCCCGGTACTTGTTCTGCTTACAATTCTTCGCTCTCTTCTATTAATTCGGTTTTCCTGTATCAATTTTCCCCTGGATTTGTCTCTTGGGTTTCGTGAGTTATGGGTGGTGGTATGGGTGGCTACAGGGTGTTTTTGAGTGTTAGGGGTGAGGTAGATTGGTGAGGTGGGGGCTTTTGTGGTCTGTTTCTTGTGTGCAGACTGTCTCTATTTCTTACTCTTCTGAGTGTGGGTCTCTCTGCTCCTGGTTTGTGAGGGTGGGTAGTCGTTTGGTTAAGTCGAGTGTTGCCCTTTCCGGGGTGGTGTTTTTGTGGTACTATGCCACTTTGTGCTCATGTTGCTGGCGGATTACTTGGGAGTCACTCTTTCTTTGTTTTTGGACTGCATCTTGTTTTGGACTCTTCTTTAACTTATGGGATATTTGTCTGTGGCGGTGTGTGATGTTTGGGAGCATTAGGAGGGAGTTTCTGCAGCACTGAAGTTTTAAAATTGTGTTTCCTCTTTTGTAATTGAATGTTATGCTTCCTTCTTTGGGTCGCTGTTACCGCTTGCGTGTCTCCCAAGTATCGTCTGGTGGTGCTATTAGTCACTACTCTTTGGGTTCTATATTGCTACTTGAGGCTTGGCCTTGGCTTCTCTTTGTTCTCAAAGATGGGGCTTAATAAAATTCGCTGATAAAAAAAACATGTGCAAAACCGAAACTCCAAGCACAAAACCGAAACTTTTGTCAACGTCTTGTGAATCCCGAAGGTAGCACGACTCTGATACCACTTTTAGGTCTCGTTGGAGGGTATGAACATATACTCACAGCGGAAGAAAATAAAACCCGAGACATGCAATGGAAACACTACCAAATATTAGATACCCAAGAACATAAATCAATACAAAAGTTCTTACCAATTTGTTCAAGAACACAAGAAAAATGAAGAACACCAAGGAAAGGATGATTGGCTTGAGTCTCCAAGACGCCTACGTATCCACCCTAGGAATCAAAGCCACATAGTTCTTGTATTAAGAACTCAAGAACACAAAAATGGAGGAAAAACCATATCTTGGCTGAAACGTAGAGCGAAGAAGTAGAAGGTGTTGTGTTCCTATTGTTATCTTGTTTTTTGATATATGAATAAGATTATTTAATCCCTCCATATCCTCAACAACTACCAAGGACAAGTAAGGTGTAAAGTATGGCTAGACAAGGTGGTGTTAGGTGGTGAATCACTAATACCTTAATCCTTGTCTTGCTTACTTAGTACTAATTAATCAAGACTTGACGTCACATAAATGAGAGGACAAATATTTCTAGGTGCACTAAAGATAACGAGATTTAAAAAATCTCTATAGCCTTGGAACGAATCCTCAAAACCCTAGCCGCTACCATCGTCAGCGATGGCTCTTCTTCCTCTACAGTCCCTCACTTTATCCTACAACACTCTTCCACGATACTATTATCGTCATTTCGTATGGGATTCTTTCGATCTACCTTACGAGTTAGTGTCGTTAAAGTCGATTTTTAGCGACAATCAAGGTTAGTGCTGATGTGGATCTTTTACTCACCGAGCAGTGGTTGCTAGAGGTGGTTTTAGGAAGAAGCATGGTGACCCGAATACATTCTTCTTAGCTAGCAACTTCGACGGAGGGCCCTACGAAGACGCGAGACGTAGGGAAGGAGGCTCGTCACCCTCCCATCCCAATTGGTTGTCACCAAGCCACTGGCCACCCCTCTTAGATTTCACCCCCCCCCCCCCCCCCACCGTGTTATAGGATTACCGTAGAAGATTTTCTTGTTTGAGGGAAACAATGTGATTGGATGAATTTAATGAATAATTATAATGTAATATGAGGTATAAAAATCGAGTTCTTGATCGATCATGAGATATTTCGTTTTAATTCTAGACTAAAAACGAAGGAATAAATTGGAGCATGGGTCTTTGATTAGAAAATTGGCACTAAAATTACAATAAAGACGTTATAACATGTAATTGGACCTAATGACAAAGGTTTTGTCCGATCTTCATCCAATTTACAATGTCTTTGGCCGACCTTATACAAGAAGATAAAAATAACACACACTAAGTAGAAAAGGGTTAAGAATTATTAGAATAAATTAGGTGGCATCTCATTTCTCGTTAGTGAGGACCCATTCTGAGTGCAACATAAGCCAAAAGCCTATAAGCGACGAGCATGAGAGCCAAAGCAGCCACATCCCCCCACATATGATCAAGACCCAAGTAGTTGATGGGCGGGAAATCCAAGACCCTACAGTGCATCCCCAGGCCGCACTGGTAGACCTCGCTGGCAGAGTACTGCACCTCCACGAGAAGCTTGTAGCAGTAGTGGCTGAAGGAGATGTACTTGAGCCAAGCTATGAAGGCAGGGATGTGCTGAATGTAGTAGCCTCCGGCCAAGAGGAAGACGAGCATGGTCACGGAGGCCAGGGTTGTGGCCTGCTTGAGGTCCATGAGGATGGCCCCGAGGGCTAGGCCGAGGCCCTGAGAGACGAGGACGTTGAAGAGGATGATGAGGAGGGTGAGCACAAATGTGAGGAGAGAGGGCTTGAGGCCTCCCATCCAGTAGGTGATGGTCACAAAGACAGTAGGGAGCACAAGCTCCATGGGCAGGTCACCGGCCGTCCTGGCCAGGTAGTAGGAGGACAAGTGGTACATCCCCGAGGACCGTTCTTTGATCAACATTGGTCGTTCTTGGGGGAACGTGAAGATGGCGTTGAAGAGGGGGAAGAATCCCCAGAAGATGGAGAAGAAAAAGAGCAGTCCTACCTGTCAAAATACACTCATTAATTATACGACTTTATCAACATATATACGACATCAATACTCCTAACGAATATATATATTGTTATAATATAATTATAATTGGATGTTCAATTATCAGTTTAATTTTTTAATTTAGTGGTTCCTTTAATATATATGTTATCTACCTGATCTTGAATGTGTTTGGTATCTGAATGCCACCATAACATGCCTGAAAGAAACGCCACTGAGAGCACCTGGAAGATCCTTAGCCCGGAATAGGATTCATGCTTCCTCTCCTGCAAACCCCTCCTTAACAGCACCTTGAACTGCTCCCACCAGCTTGTCGTCCATTCATTCTCACTATCTGCATATATATATATACATCAATGCATGGTTTATATAAATATACTACTGTATTATCAACCTAATTACATCATTATATACTCACTTCTTGAAGAGGACTGAGCTTGGACGCTCAAACTTTGTTGAATCTCAGACTTCAACAGAGGCTGTAGGTTCTTTTTGTACGCTGATATCAAAGACTGTTTTATGGCGTTTTGATCCTCGTGCTGCTCTATTCTCGCTGCCAACTCTTGCTGCTCTTCCCCTCCATACTCAGGTGCAATGCCTACGTTAATTTTATTTTTACAAACACGTCCTCAATTCCCCAAAAATATCTAAGGTAAAGTAAAAGTTGAGTGAAGATTTTAGAGAGCCCGTCACACAAAGCAAAAGCATACCATCACCACAAAAATTAAAGATAAAGGTTAGAGAATCTGAAAATTGGGAATCATTAAACAACATAAAATTGACTCACCACTTTCATAATTGAATTTGATGGTACTATATAATATAAGTGGGCTGACCCACCCAAAAACCCATATTCATATTTCATCCCACCAAAAGGAAAGGCAACATGAAAGCAAAATAAAGTATGTATAAAAATATTCAATTTAAATCACGAGAATGCATATTAATTTGTTTGGCCGTCGAGAAAATGTTGTTCATAGTGTGTAAAGTTGAGAAATGTCCTATTCAATCAAGTCACGTGTAACAAAGTGGTTACCATTGGCAAGATCAAGGAGGAAATCGGCAGGGTTGACGTAACTGAACCCGGGAGCGAACCCGATGGAGGCGAAATAGTCCATGACCCGACCCGCGTGGCCAGAGTAGATCGGGTAGCCCTCGGACAAGACCACCAGCTTATCGAACATCCTGTAGAGGCGGCTGGAGGGTTGGTGGATGGTGGTGACGACGGTCCGGCCGCCCCTGGCGAGCCCCCTCAGTGTGGCCACGATGCGCTGGGCGGTGGTGGAGTCGAGGCCGGAGGTGGGCTCGTCGAGGAGGAGCAGGCTCGGGTTGATGAGCATCTCCTGCCCGATGCTGACCCGTTTCCTCTCCCCGCCGGAGACGCCCCGGAAGAGGGCGCCGCCGACCACGCTGTTGCGGCAGCGCGTCAAGCCGAGCTCGAGCATCACGAGCTCGGCTTGCTCCAGCTTATCCTCCTTAGACAGCTTCTTGGGAAGCCTGAGCAAGGCCGCGTAGGTCAGGGTCTCGAACACGGTCAGGTGCGGGTACAGCACGTCGTCTTGGCTCACGAACCCGGTTTTGCGCTTCATGGAGCTCGTGAAGGGCTGCCCGTTGTACGTTATGCTGCCGGAGATCTTTCCGGGGAGCCGCCCCACTAACGCTGTCAGCAGCGTGGTCTTGCCACTCCCAGACGGCCCGAGCATTGCCATGAGCTCCCCGGGACGGACGATGCCGCTCACTCCGTTGAGCACCGCTCGGGTCGGCTTGGGCTCGCAGGTACCTTGCGAGTCACGCAACTTGACACTATACGCCACATCTTCAAACTATACCCAAAAATAAAACATGTTCAATCTAAAATAATTAACAAGTTAAGTGATTAAATATTGCAACGCTTGTTGTTTACCTTGAGAGTTATGGGGCGTAGTGATTCTCTTAAAACAGAGAACCTCGCACGAGCGGTGGTTTGTTGTTGTTGACGATGAGGATTACTGTTGCCGGAGAAGTTTTTGGGCCGTTGGGTAACGTTGGAGGGGCTGGTGGGCTCTTGGTCTGGGGGCATCATTGGTGTGGAGAGAAAAGAAAGGAGAATAAGGAGATGGATAGAAGAAAGATATGGACAAGTAGAGAGAGGTCACATGCAAGAATAGAAGAGTAGGTGGTAAAGAGAAGGAAATGCACGAGAAGCAGAGTTGGGGATGCGATGGGATGGTATATGGTATAAGTTTAGTGTTGGAGAAACACTCTTTATAGTAGTACTAGTACGTAGAAGAGGTTAGCAGGTGGGACCAGGGTCATTTGATCTAGATGGGTGCTTTTACACTTGTCTTCTGTCTTCTTGGTACCTAGCCTTGCATTTCTTGCATTCCAATCTCGACGTCTCACTACATGCTAACCAACTTTAGAATGTTACAAACTTGACACCTTTATTAATTTATGGGTTAAATGTTGAAACTTACTCTTGTGTATTGGTCACGAATATTATGCTACCTTTTTTTTCAAAATCACATTTGTTGTACCTTGTCTATCGGTCACGCGATTCCGTTACAATGCCGTTTTTTCAATTCCGTTAGTCATATGACCTCAAGTGTCATATAATGATGGTAAAATGGCGTTTTTCCCCTTAAGTATTTGACCTCTATATATTTTATAAGGAACAACAACGAGGGTGCAATGGTAATGTTTCTTATAAAATGTATAAAAGTCAAATAATTAAGGAAAAACGGCATTTTACCATCCATGACACTTGAGGTCATATGACTAACGGAATGGAAAAAACGACATTTTACCTTCTATGTTTCCTAACGGGATCGCGTGACCAATAGATAAGGTACCACAAATGTGATTTTGAAAAGGAGGGTAGCATAGTGTTTGTGACCAATACATAAGGGTCAGTTTCAACATTTAACCCTTAATTTATAGTTATCTCATATCAATGTTCAAATTAGGTTTCCAATTAATTGAAAAAAAAATACTCAATTGTATTTGTGATAATCTTTTCCTTCTGATCCACGAAAAAAAAAACTCATTTATTCCACCAAACAAAACTCAATAAAAAAATTTGGAATCAAAGATAAAAGAAGGAAGAAGGAATTGACAAACGTAAAAACTATGAAAATTGACCTGACAAGCTAAGACTCAAGGAGGAAGGAACAATTTAATGACATCCTCGTCCTTATAAGACAAAACTGATGCCCAAATATTTGCACAGGTTCCATGCACGATTGACCTCCGATTTCTTACGAAGAGATGGAAAAGGGATAACATCTTTCAAAGACTTGAGGAGCTTCCGACGATCAAGGTTTTTACGATTTTTCTTCTTCCCACAAAACATAACTAAAGGTAAGCGATGGGGCCGATCATGCGAGTGAATGTCGAAAATGAACGTCGAAAAATATGAAGACTTGGACTCAGAATTTGTCAGGAATTGAACATGACTTGGGCCCAGAATAACAAGGGCCCAAGCCTGATTTAAGAGTGGCTCCAAATCCGTACGGAGGGGAGGCCCAAGCCCAAGTTGGGAAGCCTTGGGACTGGATCCACATCAAGCATGATTGTCTTAGGAAGTGTGGGGCACTAGAATCGTTCTACAGACTCTATGATGGAAACAAGAGGACCAACCCCAATGATAGACTTCGCAAGACCCAGGTTCCATTTGACCGAACGGAGCTAGCTCTCCGACGCATAAACGTCGGGGATTTACCGAGGAGAAGAAGGAGAGACGCACGAAGGACGATTAGGTTTGAAATTTGTCGCATCCAGTAGTGAGGGGATCAATTATCTACTAGGAGAGTCTGACGAGGTGAGCTGAGAAGAAAAAGGGGCAGCTGAACCAAGGATTTTCTCATCTTCTGAATCGGGAGGTTGTGTAGGAGAAAACGCAAAAGAAATAGGAACTAGGTGAAACTCGAGACATATTACAAGAGAACGGAAGCTCAAATCGGTCAAAACCACCTCGATCTCACAAATTTTTAAAATCAAATTCATAGAGTGAATGACGACAAAACAAAGTTGCAAACGCTACATGGAGGAGGAGTTAGAATGCATGGCTAGGGAGTTCCAATAGTTTAAGCAATGTTGAGTAGAGTTTCAACGGACCAACCCGAGAGAGGTACTTTGATGATGGAAATCCATCGAAAGCATCCACCCTTGCAAACAACATGGACGACATGGAAGAAGTCAACAAATCATCTCCTAAGCCAGGACCAGTTTTCCTCCTCATATACTTTAAGGGACTTAGAATTTCCAAAGGAAATCAAGAAGGTCTGATTACCTAGACCATATCTGAACCTTAAGCTTCTACTCGTAAGAGAACCCATTCTGAATAGGCTTAAAGCTCAGGCTGAAGCGAGGCACTCCAATAATACTGGAAGTCAGTAACAGAGAGCAGTGAGGATTTGGGGAGCCCGAGTAGGAGAGGGTTGTAAAAGGAGCATAAGAGATATGGGTGGCAGCCGAGGAGATGACGAATGTGGGGAACCGGAGACCACCACATCTGTCACGCCCCAAATCCGGTTCTTGCCCGGACTCGAGGCATGACTAGTGAAATATGAATAAAAGAGATAACAATTCGAAAATACGTTTATGAAAACTATTATAAGTAACTCAATCCATAAAATTCAGTGCAAAAGTAAGTAACCCTCCAGGGGTGTAATAATAAACTTCTACAAAATCTGTTCTTAAACAAAAAAAGAAGCAAAGGTGAAGTCTCTACTGACACCCACACCGAGAAGCTCCCGAGCCTCTACTCCTCAATTAAGCCTGTAAACACAACAATGAACTCACAGGGGTGAGCTTACGCTCAGTAGGGAAAACACCTAACAAGGTAAACCTTAACTCCAACAAGATCAACAATAAAGTCAACAGAATATAACTTAACAAACATGGGCAATAAGTAAACCAGTCAATGCCGTGGCAAATGAAGTCTCCACCCTCCGATCCACATGATGTGTCCTCTTGGATTCTCCCTCAAATCCAGAGGAGACGCATAACATTGAGGCGACCGGAAACAACCCTTCGGGGCGCTTATCGTCGGGATTCTCATAAATGTCTCCAAAGGATTTTATGTCATCGGGAACCCAGGGCCATACTCCCATAGGAAGCGCACACGTGGGCAATTTAATAAATAACCAATATATCATCCTACAGCGGACTCCTCAACGGTGTAGGTACCATACCGTTAACAACAATAATCTCTATCTCACCCTACACCGGACTCCTCAACGGTGTAGGTGCCATACCGTATCAACCATAATCCAATAACAACTTAGCAACACGCTCAACCGAAACTCGACGCCATCCAATCCAACCACCACTAATCCACTAACACACATAGCTCACACATCACCAATTCCCCATAGCACACAGCACACGAATCACTAAATCATTTCACACCAATCACACAATTCCAACTTACCGTTCACTTACCAGTTTCGAACCACCGGGGCATCGATCACCTGATTGCACCGCTCGGTACAACCAGTCATACTCGATGCTCCAAACAACTATTCAAGTAAATCAAGTAATCATTCGAATACAATCAACGAGCAAGTACGAGTTTAAACAACCAATCATAAAGCCTTCAAAAGAGCATTCAAACATGCAATTCCACTAGTTCCATTAGACTCTTTAGCCTATCCACTAAGCAATCAACAACCAAGCATGTGATCCTAACACGCAACTAATCCGAGGGCTTTGCCAAGGCTCCTCTACCAGACAATCATATCCCAAGTATTGAAAGCGAATTACACTAGTGAATGGCATCCTAATCGGTCACCACTAGACACTTCCGGTTATTAGAAATTGAAAGACGATTATGCTAGTTATTCGCATCCTATAGGCATTGCTAGGACCTTTTCCAATTTTATTAACCTAGCATGCATACTAAACATCATAAACGAGAGGTTAAGGCTTTCCCTACCTCAAGGTCCTCCTCTTCAACGCTTTGATGAAGCCCGGTGATCACCACTCCGTTCTTCACATGGGTCCCGACGTGATCTTTGCTCTTCTAGCTCGGGTCCAAGTTCTTCGCTCTCGGGCGAAGTCCCGTCTAGGTTTGGCAAAGAAACAACCAAACAGTAAAGATACAAGTCCAAAGGTCCACTGAATTCATCCAAAATGTCCTTTAATTTCTCACCTTGAAATGATTAGATCAGTTAATTAGATCAGGTTTTAAATTAGATTCCTTTAAATCTGTTTTGACCCGGATCCGACCCGGATCCACGCCCAACCCGGATCCACACCCGGATCCAGACCTGATCTGATCCAGACTTCTCGGTTCTGGGCCTGGCCCACCCTTCGGTGTTGGCCCAAATCACCTGGCCCAAGGCCCGTCTGGCCCAAGGCCCGACTCTGCCACATCTCGCCTGAGCCGAGGACGAGACGGCGAGCCAGCGACCTCCGGTGAGTTCCCCGGCGAGTCTCCGGCATCAAAAGCACGGCGTGGAGGCAGGGAAGCTCGGGGAAGGGGTTTTCGAGGCTGAGGGAGCTTCAGGGAGGAGAAACGGTAGTCGACGCGCGGCCCAACCTTCTCTATCTCAGATCTGGCGTGAGAGAGGTCACCGGCGTCGATTCAGGTGGTTCCCGTCCAAACCAGTTCGGCCTGAGGTGTTTCTGGGTAACACGGGGTCGGGGAAGAGAAGAAGCGGCGAGGGAGGTACGATTTCCGACGATTTCTTCTGTTGCTGACGCGAGAAGCTCTTGGTGTTGAGCTTCGATTTCTGGTCTCGGCACTGCTTGGTTTGCACGGAGACGAGCTCGGCGAGGCGTGGGTTACAACGGGGGAGGAGGGGAAAGTGAGGCGAGGTGGCTGGGGAAGACGAAGGAGAACGGAGAAGAAGAGGATCCGGCAGGGTTGGCTCGGTTTCGCAGAGAGGGCGAGAGCTCGAGGGAGGAGCTCCTCGATTTCCGTGCGCGAAGAATGACACCGAAGCGGCGTCTTCAGTGTTTTGTTCGCTAGGGTTTAGTGCACTGGGCCTGTCTTCGTGGGCTGACAGCTCGCGAGTTGGGCTTCAGCCTGGCTCGGCCCAAACCCAAAACCTCTCTTCTTCTTCTTTAATTACCTCTTTTTTTTTCTCTAACAAATAAATCTTGATGCAATTACATCCCAAAAGTTTCAACTTGTACTTTACTGCTCTTTTAATCGAAGCGGGTTTTACAACATCTTTGAAAGAAGGACATTTTGAAGTTGCTCGCAAGGAGCGCACCTTAGTTTTGCTGTCAGCAAACAAGGAAGAACGGAAAGCGAACTCGTTGAAATAATCTTATAAATGGGTTTTCGTAAACCTTTTTTATGATTGAAGTCTACTAAACTGGTGTTTTCCCAACATAATCATTAGTAGCTTGGCTCATAAGTAATCGTAACACTAAGTTGAATAACTTACTCTGCATTTTAACTTTATAACTTCTAACAAGATTAGATAACATTTCACTCGTTAATTTTTCATATGGATAATATAAACAAAATTGAGCACATATAGACAATTTTGATTTCCTAATGTACGGTATGATGTTATACATGATTAAGATTTTTTTTTCATTGATTTCATATAAAATATTACATCTAATTGTTTAGACACATTACAACATATTACATTAAAACCCATAAGTGTAAAATTCTGATATAATTATGCATATTTATACTAGAATATTCATGATGGGTTTTCTTGACACTCTAATCATAACCCAATGAATCAAGTTGTCCTCCTAAAGCAACAGGACCTAGGAAAGGTCATCCAAGAAGTAAAAGAGAAGAACATCCCAACCTCTTTATATTTGGCTCATTCTCAACTGTGGAATTGATTTTGAAATTTGTGGAAGATTTCTTCAGCTGATATCATATGATTCTCAAACACAACATCATTTCTTGCCAACCAAATCTGTCAACACACTATTTGAGCAATATTTCTCCAATAGGATTTTCATTTTGTAGTTACTAATCCAGCCAAAGAAGAGAAGAACATCTTAGGGGTTTTTGGAATTGCATATGTTATCCCCCACCAATTGAAAGTAAGAGTCCACACTTTACAAGCTCTTGTACAATGTAGAATAGAATGAGAAGCCTCTTCAATATCAGTATTGTAGACATGACATGTAATCCCATGTAGAGATAGTTGCATACCTCATGACTCTAAGAAGCTTTTAGATGGTATAGCTTTTAAACTAGTTAACCAACAGAATGCAGTTATTTTTTGGGGAATGCCTGGGAACCATAGAGCTTTTGTCCAACTAGCATTGATTGAAGGGGATGAGATATGATTATCTTATAGAGCATAGAGTTTTTTGATAGAAAATCCTTTAGGATCACTGCTCCATGCTAATAGATCTTCTGATTGTGATAGAGAGATTACATTAATAATTTGCTGCAATATGATCCAATCAGATTCATCCCTTCCTTTAGGAATTGATCTGAAATTTAAATCCCAATCTTCAAGAGAACATGCCTCTGCAACTAGCATCTTCTCTGTTGTAGATAGATTATATAACCTGGGAAAGAGGATTTTGAATGAAACCTCTCCCCACCAAATCTCTGACCAGAATTGTATCCTTTCCCCATTACAAAGTTTCCAAGATAGTCCTTTAATTCCAAAAATATCAACAAAAGCATGATCTGCATTTAGGGCAAGGGTATGGCTCATGAAACTAGTGCTTCTTATTTCTAGAAATATAGAGAGATCCCATTCAGCTATTGACCATCCATACTTGATGCATATTACCCTCTTCCAAAGAGAATTCTTATCAAGATGAAATCTCCGCTACCATTTTGATAGGAGGCAACTGATTTCTTTCTACTCGGTGCTACTTCTCATACACGGTTTCGAGTTCGTTAACGTTGTCGTTGTATCCTAGGAGACTTTCTCATACATGGCAATAAAAAGTCTTAAGGAAAGCGGTTCGCGGGCCTCGACAAACCAGATTCCTCTCTGATCTTTATGATTTATGGACTAACCCGTCTAACACCAAATGTGTCATAAACTGATTGAAAAAATTAAGGACCCTTGTTTACTAGCCTTAGATGAGGTATCTAATGACTATTTAATTGTCGGTCTATATATTTTTATAGCTATATGAACAATTATCTCGTAAACACTGAATTAATATCGATCTTAATAAAATAAATAAGTCACACCTACTTATTTAGTTTCCGAAACCTACAAAATCGACACTTTCATTTGTGAAATTGTGTACTCATTAGAATAGGTGTTAAAAGTCCACCTATAGAATAGTAGTTCACATACTAGGTTTCATGGTACTATCACTCATAAAAATGTTGGTTCTTTATATCTCTTTAACAAATTGTCTTCAGCCTCATATGGTTATAATTATCTTAATAGACGTCCGAAACTATTATTTCAATGATTTAGACTATGTAAAAGACAAAAAAAAAATTAGCAACACATGTACAGTAGAGCTTAAAATGCTCATTTCCCCTAACCTAGAAAGATCTTATTCTCCCCACATGTCGCACCAATTCAAATGGTGCCATTAAGCCATATATTAGCTGTCTTTGAGCATATTCCCTGCTTCTTTATCTCCTTGTGCAGAAATATAATTTGAAATTATACGCATGTTTGAGTTTGAGTTCATCAGGGTTTCAACAATTACCGTGATTATTCAGTCAATTGAATATGTAAGATTTGATATATAATTAATATCTTGATTTCACATTAAGAAAGAAGAAAAAGAAAAAAAAATGGATTAGTGATATGTATAGTGAAGCTTCTTGGGTGGCCTTTATAGGTGTCAAGAGACCATTCAATGGAGGAGATAGTGGACGCGATTGTGTCGTGCATCCTATAAAAGGCATTGCCTTGGTGTCATTATCATGACCATTTTCATTACATCAAAAACAAAAAGATTAATAAGCTTTTTTGTGTGTGTGGAATCGATCTTGTTGCCGTGATTAAATATAATACTAGAACAAGTAATAATTACAATTGACAAAAATACATGTATATTTTCTTGGAGGAATATATTTGCACCTACGATGATATACCTATATGGTGCATATTTCCATGAATCGTATTCGATGATGTGCATAACTCATATTGGGTTTGATTTACGCTTTATATGTAACATATGTAAGGTTATCATGGAAAATCCATGATAGTAAGTTGTGAACAAGAGAGAAGAAATATATGCTTTGAATGGGGACAAAAGTAATAATCCTATAAAAATGTGAAGTAATAATGCAAATACTACGAAATTTTTTTAGTTTGTGCCAGAGATGGTTTGAATTTAATAGATTGACAATAATCTTAAAGAACTGGAATTTGGTATGATTAAATCACGGTTTTAAAGATTAATTGACATATTTTATTTGACTTGAGAGCAATTCAATTTCTTTTTTTCTGGACTAAAAAGTACTCATTTTTTAATAATAAAAAAGAGATTACATGGTATCGAGCTTCGAAGGTCTGTCTACACATAACTCTGAGACAAGTGAACCGACGCATGTAGTGTTTGAGCAGCCGTAAAGACGAACTGAAATGAAATCTAAACTATGACGAAACAAATGACTGCTGCTCAAGGTATTGCCTAGATGTTGCATACTCTGAGGAGTGCGACCAAACCTGTTGTCATCAGTTTCAGAGGGAGGTAGAGCTCTTACTAGGAACCCCTCCTATGACCAGTCTCTATAGCACTGAGTTCCTTTCGTCATTGACCATGCAAAGACGAATTCAGATAAAATAAAAAAGACTCACTTGATTAGCGAGATCCATAATCGAGAGAGGGGTCAAGGATCGTGCGGTGGTGGAGGCCAGGGAGGAGGACGCGCCGTCGGCGGCTTTAGAGACAGCGCGGGTTGATCATGAGGGTTAACTCGATACAAGGAGGTCGCAGGGCTCCGAGGTGGTGAGGTCGATCGATGTCGAGGTGAGTCAGACGAAAACCATCGAAGTTGCAGAGGTGGGGTGGGGGCGAGAAGGACCAGGAGACACGTCATTGGTTGCGGGAGGGAGCCAACGTCGTGGTGGCTAGAGGCGGCTCGAAGGGAGCTCCACAAGGCAAAACCCTAGTAGAGCTCATGGGGGAAGGCGCAGGGGAGTAACGGTTTGTGAACTTCATCCAAGAAAAATTACTGTCGAAAGCAAACCCTGATAGTGCGAGTATAAGGCGAGGAGCCATGATAGAATTCATGGCAATAGCCATGACTGCCACAGCCTTATGCGGCGCTAGGTCAGAGAGAAAATCTATATGTGGATGGTTAATTCCAAAGATTTAATTATAACAATTCAGTTGTTCAGTTTAAAGACATTAGAACAACTAATATTATTTATGAAGAAATATTTAGTATAATTATTCTATCAACGAATTTTATGAAATAGACACAAAAAATTCTCCCTCATGAGCTTTGTTAGGTTTTTTTTCTATTAGGAGTCGTCTTTAACCACCGCGATGTTGGATCCCTCCTACCACTAACGACGTGTCTTTTGACCTGGTTTGGCCCCCCTCTACAACTCCGATGGTTGTTATCTGGTTTACCTCGACATCAATCAAACTCATTGTCTCGGAGCTCTGCGACCTCCCTGTATCGGATCATCTTTCTTAATCGACCCATACCGCCTCTGAAGCTACAATCGGTGTGTCATTCTCCCCAACCTCTACCATCACACCTTCCTCAACCCCTCTCTCGATTCCAAATCTGGCTAATCGAGTGAGTCTTGGGAGGGTCAATGACTTGGGAGGGGTCCCTAGTCAAAGTCTCACATGCCTATGATACTGACGGATTCAGGTTCGGTCAAACTCTACATAGTATGCAACGTCTAGAAAAACCTTGAGCAGTATTCGTCGGTTTCGTCTTAGTTTAATTTCAGTGTGCATATATTGTGTTTCCCACATTGTTCATCATAACGGTTCAATTGTCCTAAAGTTATTTGTAACGAGACCTTTTTGGTCTATATACATTATAATGGCTCTTTTTATCTATTAATGAAATCTATGCACCTTTTAATAAAAGAATATTTAGTACATAAAATGGATCATCAAGCATAAATGTGGAATGCATGATAAAAAAAAAAACTTTATTATGTTTTTAAAAAGAAACTAATAAGTTATGAACATATAGTGAATTGAGATTTATTATTCTAAAAAGTATAAAGAGTTTGCTCTGTTAGGGTTTCACGGTTCTAGTCCAAATAGCGGTCTCTTCTCGGAGAAGATCTTGTTCCTCTCAGCTTGAGTCCGATAACCCAGCTCCGCCTCCATGGCGTTCATCCCCTCCCTCCTCTGCCATTCTGCCACTCGAGATGGCCGCCGCCCCCTAATCGCTATCTTCCCCAAATCCCTGAATCTCACCCATAACCTCTCTTTTTACCCCTACGCCACAAGGCTCGCTGACTACCGCTCCTTCCCGTCTCGGATCCCCTCTTTTGAGAAGCATTCGCCACCTTGGACCCCCTCTTATGAGCAACATTCGCCGCCTCCGCAAGCGCCTTTAAAGACTCCATCGGTGTATCCACATCCTTGGCCTCCTCCGAGATATCCTTCATGATCTCTATCTTGTTTCTAGGTTTCGATGATCGACTGGTTTTATTTTATTTTACCTGTTTTGTTCCTTTTTGCAAAGTTTATGATTAGTGATGCAATCCAAATCGAGTGCATTTTGACGTTACGATTAGAAAACCCGAAAGTGCACCATTGTCCGAATTTGACAAAACCTTAGCATTTTTGGGTCAAAACGGGCTCCCAAGCAATACCCATGGCTTTTCGATGATGTACGATATTTTTCGGCCATCCGAGATCGTCTGGAGGGATAAAATTATACTTTTAAGAGTCTGATTCGTTATTTTCTATTTTTGTTAGGATTTGAGGCTTCCTTTATTCGAATTAGGGTTTTGCAGTTTAGTTTCCTTAATGTATTAAGACTTTGGGATCTTAGTTTTCTATTTAATCACTCGATAGCTTTTATTTTAGATTTTTATTAATAAACCAAAAAACGAATTTCTACTCAACCTATCTCTTTCAGCATTATGTTGAAGCAACGAATTTGATAACTATCATGCTCGGTATTCTTCGTGAGTCAATGAGTTCGATAAAGAACTACCCTATCCTTGGCCATCTCCCAATGGCCCAGACCTACCACTATCACTGAGTTGCGTAGCTTTCATGGTTTGGCGTCCTTCTATAGGCGTTTTATTCCTCACTTTAGTGGTGTTATGACTTCTATCATGGATTGCATGAAAGGGTCTAGGTTCAGTTGGTTAAAAGATGCAGAAACAGCCTTTGGTGAGATCAAGCGCCACCTGACTTCAGGTCCTTTTCTCGTCCTCCCTAATTTCTCCCAACCTTTTGGGTTTCACTGTGATGCATCCAAACTGGGTATTGGAGATGTACTCAGTCAAGCGGGTCGTGTTGTTGCCTTCTTCAGTGAGAATCTGTCAGGTGCCAAATGTCGCTTCAGTACCTATGATGTGGAGTTCTATGATGTTGTTCGAGTTGTTAGGCATTTTCATCACAACCTATTTTAGAGGGAATTTGTCCTTTATACTGATCATGACGCTTTTAAGCATATGGGCAGTCAGGACAAGATCTCTCATCACCATGCATCTTGGATTTCTTACTTGTAGTAGTTTGATTTCGTGATTAAGTACAAGGTAGGTGTTTCTAATTGTGTTGAAGATGCACTGAGTCGTCGTCATGGGTTGCTGACTGAGATGTGTAGCTCTGTTCCAGGTTTTGATTCATTTTGTACCTTTACATTAGTGACCCATTCTTATCTCAGATTCTTCTCCTCATTCAGTAGATAACCAATGCTGATTTTGTGTTGGAAGGAGGGTTCCTCTTTCATGTCTACAATTATGTATTCCTAACTACAACATTCGCTTAAAAATGCTTCATGAACGCCATAACGAAGGGTATGTGGGGCGTGATCGCACATTCCAACTTCTTGCCGACTCTTATTTTTGGCCCTCAATGCGCGAGGAGATTGGTCGTTTTGTTGCTCGCTGCCGTGTTTGTGAGTTGGCTAAAGGTGGTTCAACGAATACAGGATTATACATGCCATTTCCCATTCCCACGCAGCCATGGTATGATGTAAGTATGGACTTCGTCTTGGGGTTACCTCGTACTCAATGTGGGTCTAATTCAATTTTTGTTTTGGTGGATCGTTTCAACAAAATTTCCCATTTTTTCTCTGTAAGAAAACGTCTGATGTAGTTGTTGTGGCGCATTTGTACTTTCGGGATGAGTATCGCGTACATAGATTGCCTAATTATATTGTTTCCGATTGTGATACTCGTTTTGTGGAGCATTTTTGACGGAGTCTCTGGCGTTTTGTCAACACGCTACTTAACTTAAGTAGTACGTATCACCCTCAGACGGAGGTCGTTAATCGGTCCTTTCGTAACCTCCCGCATTGTTTGGTTGGGGATCATCCCAAGGCGTGGGACCTGAAACTACCCCAAGATGAATTTTGCCATAACCATGATGTGAATCGTTCCACAGGTTTTAGTCCTTTTTACATGGTTTATGGCTTATCGTTGAGGGGTCCTCTTGATTTTTTGGCTCTACCCAGCAAGGTGCGCTCCCATGCTACTACGGAGGAAATTTTTTTCCATTTAACTCAGGTACATTCAACCACTGTTACCGCCAAACATAAGGAAAAGGCTGATAAGAGTCGTCGTGTTGTTGAATTCGATGTGGGCGATTTTGTTTGGTCTATCTTGACGAAGGATTCAACAAGCTAGCTGCCTAGAATATTGGTCCCGTTCAAATTGTAGAGAAGATCAATCCGAACGCCTATCGACCGCGTCTCGCCAGCCTTCGCACTTCTGACGTCTTCAATGTGAAGCATCTTGTCCCTTTTGTTGGGGATTCATCGTCTGAGGATGATGGCGTGGGTCCAGATTAAAGGAAGCTTTTTTTTCTACCCCGTAGGGTATGATGCAGTCCAAATGGAAGACATTCTGACGTTACGGCTAGAAAACCCAAAAATGCACTAGTGTCCGAATTTGACAAATCCTTGGCATTTTTCGGGTTGAAAAGGGATCCTGAGATCGTCTAGAGGGGTAAATTTTTGCTTTTAGTAGTCCGATTCGTTATTTCTTGTTTTTGTTAGGATTTAAGGTTTCCTTTATTCGAATTATGATTTTGGGGTTTAGTTTCCTTATTGTATTCGAACTTTGGGATCTTAGTTTTCTATTTAAGCACTTGATAGCTTTCATTGTGATTCAGATTTTGATTAACAAACACAAAAATGAGTTTCTACTCAACCTATCTCTTTCGATATTCTCTTGAATCGGCGAATTTGATAACTATCTTGCTCGGTATTCTTCGGGAATCAACGAGTTCGATAAAGAACTCCCCTTTCCGCTACGCACTATACATCAATTAGCGAGCGAAGATTCAGGGCTTCTACCCAAGGATTCAGAGACTTTTACCGGGAGGGATCCCTTAATCACATCTGCCATCGTCGATCTCCTCCAGTTGAAACTGATGAAAGTAGGTTCAGTCGTACTCTATAGAGTATGAAGCGTTTAAGAAAAACCTTGAGCAGCTATAGTTAGTTTCGTTATACTTTAGTTGGCCTATATGACTTTTTCAACATCGTTTGTAACAGTTCAGTGTTCTCAGAGTTATTTGTCAAGAGACTTTCTGGTACTCTACACATTTTCATAACTTTTTTTGTATTATATTAATGAAATATATGTACCTTTTCGTCAATTTTTTTTATTATTCTATTTGGTCGACCAAACCTATACTAAGTTTTGATATCATCTATTTTTTTATCAACAAAAAAAATTTAAATAAAATGGTCTCCGAAATAGAGAGCAAGTGATGGAACAAAGAAAGAGCATTCATGTGGGAACCTCACACCAGAACCCTCAACAGCCTGAGGGGCTTACAAGAAATTTGAACAACAAATACAACCAAGATCCACTGAATATAACCCCCACACATCGGGGAAGAAGGAATAAACAACTGACCGAAACAACCCAAAAGGAAAAGCGAGCTTGGAAACCTATTAAAAACTGTAAGAAAGGTTTAATACCCTAATTTTCCAACCATGAAGCTCAAATACAAAAGATAAGGTCTTGATACCTAGATTTTCCAACCAAAAGCTCAGAGACACAAAAGAAAAGGTCTTGATACCTATATTTTCCAACCATGAAGAGCTAAGAACACGATGACCTGAGGTGCAGCAGGTCTATAGAAAACTAGGTCGACGACAACATCCAAAGATCAGCTCGATTGCAGACAATAGAACTCGAACTCAGTCCTCCAAAACTAATTCCGGCCTACACCGAACAAAGGCCCAAAGGGGGAGGACCGGTATTTCTACCGAGAATGAGCACAAACTTCTAAGAAAACAGCAGCAGGACAACACTCCTTGGGATCCGAAGATGGAATCGAGCTGAGCGTTCCGGAACCGATATCGGTCCCCCTCGTCGGCCAACACCAAGCGAGGACCCAAATGGGAAGACCTGTATTTATACCGAGCATGAACCCACCCGAACACGGAGAGATCAGCCACAAAAGCCAACGAATAAGCACAACGCCACAAACGAGCATCCGACCAATACACTCCAGCAAGCAGGCAGTAGGAGTCAGCACTATCTGAGATCTGAGGCTTGACTCGAGCTGAGCGTTCCGAAATCAATACCGGTAACCCCTCATCGGTCAACACCAAACGAGGACCCGAAGGGGAAGGCCTGTATTTATACCGAGCATTCGCCAGCCTATACCCAAACAAAAAAGACCCTAAAACCTGAGACGAAGAGGAACACCATTACCGAGCTTCCGACCATCCTAGACGACGAGGGGCGAGACCAGAACAAAGCCTGGACCAAGCCTCCAGAGACCATCATGAGCTGAACCGAAAAGCACAGCAACCCTGCTTCCAGCACCACACCAACGGAAAAAGACTGACCCCCTTAATACTGGGGTTCCGAGACTGAAACTCGAGCTGAGTGTTTTGATACCGAAACTGATAACCCCTAATCGGACAAAACCAAACAAGGATCCGAAGGAGAATGCCTGTAATAATACCGAGCATGAGAGAAGCCAATCCCGGAAAGAGCCCAAAGCCCGAAGAAAACTATTCAGTCGAGCAGGGAGGACTCCCCCAAACCGAGGCCCCGAGAAACAGAAGAGGCAGCCCCACAAGCCAAGAGTCCAGCGAGGAAAAAGGAGAAACCACCCAATCTGCGTGAACCCTACCGGAAACAAGCCAGACCCAACTCACAAACGACCCGGGCCGCACTAATCAAGACCACAACACGGAACGGGCCCAACACCGGCCAAACATCAACAAAACAGTCCAATCGAGCAGATATCCAGCGACCCCGAGCAGAAATCCGACGACCCCGATCAGAACTCCGGCTACCCCAAGCAGAACTCGGTGATCCCGGGCAGAAATCCGGCATCCAAACCGAGCGGCGGCAACCCACTGCCCAAGCACCTCGGCTTGGAGGTCAAACACCACACACCCGAAGCAGATCTGGGCCGTGCCACCAGCTTGAGGCAGATCCGGCGACCTCCGACCACCATGAGCCCTAGCAGCACCGCTTCATGTGCACCTGGCGCGAGGAGCTAGAACCCGAGGTCAGAGAGCCACAACAAAACCCCACGATCCTCTCCAGCATGTCTCAAGCCCAAAACCACATATCTGAGATGAGAGGCTTACCGGAGAAGAAGGAATCCACGACGTCGCCGGCACTAAGGTCGGAGAGCCCCAGCAACACCCCACTATCCTCTCCAGCACGTTCTCAAGCCCAAAACCGCATATCTGAGATGAGAGGCTTACCGGAGAAGAAGGCGGCCATGTCGTCGTCGGCACCGAGGTCGACTCTAGGAGAAGCTTAGCAAGGCACCAACAGCAGAAACGTCGACGAGGTGAGCACTGACGGATAGGGCTGGGCAAATATCCGGCCATCACCGAAAACCGACCGTCACCGACCGTCCCCATCACCGGAATCACCCGAACCGGTGTCACCGGCGACGGTCACGGTTAAAAAAATACCAACCCGGTAGTATTTTAGGTGGGTACGGTTTTTTATCTTCCAAACCGGTAAAAAACCGACCGACCGACTTTAGGTGTGTATATAAAAATGTTTATGTTTTGTTTTACAAATTTGATGGTTATAATATTACAAGAAGTTTAAATTAAATGTTGACACTAGTATTAGATTAACAATGTAACAGAAGTAAAATGTAGGAAATTAGTTTACTTTTAATCATAAGTTTGCCTATAAACAATCATATAGTATTAATGAATTTATTTGATTTTAAAGTTCAAAGTTTATTTGATTGTAATAAACTTGACGGTAAATCCTTGTACTTGAATAAACATACATTTTAATCTTTTATTTATTGTTTGTGACATGTATTTAACTTGAAGGTTTTTGTTTATAGAGTCCATTAAAGACATTTTTAGAAATGTTTTTCTTGGTGTAGTAACTTAATAACAAATTATTAGTAATAACTAATTGTGTTTTTGTTGTCAATTTATTTTAATGTTCTAGTTGTTACGGAAATTGATGTTTTTTTTTCTATTTTGGGCTTTATTTGAAGGCCCAAAAGAAAGCCCAATGGGTCGGTTAAAAACCGTAACCGGCCGACTCCGTGACGGTCGGTTTTTAGGTTTTTCGTTGGAACCCGGTGCGGTGACGGTTACGAATTTCAAGTAACCGGTCCTCCTGGTTTGAGTTACGGATAATGAAAATATTGCCGGGCCTCGGCCGATGCCCACCCCTACTAACGGAGCTGGTTTGGATTAAGGGGGAGAGAGGCACCTCGCCGCCAACAGCCATAGTAGTGGTGGCTGTGGTCGGTACCGGCGAGGGAAGGGGGCGACGGGTGGAGGAGACTGTGTTAGAGAAAAGTTTGCACATAAATCAAGTCAGGGGAAAATAAGGCGCGCGTTTAAAATATTTTTTCCCTGGAAAGCAACTTTGGGTGTTTTGATATCATCTGTTTAGGATGATCGTTTCAAATGATTGATCCTCCCAAGAAATCAATAAATAAACTCATAATATTGGACAACATTTTTTATCCGGACTTAACATGTTATATATTCAATATGGGACAAATTACTGAGAAAGCCTCCTCGTGATAATTTCTTTGAGGGGTAGCCTCCGTAATTTTGCAGCTCTTCCAAACATACAAAAATACGATTGTACCCTTCAGTTATCATCTTTAAATCTTTTTAACTCCCCAACACCAACACAATCACCTCATAATCACTTCTCTTCATCTTATTTTCTCTCAACTTTTCTCTCTTTTCTCTTCAAACTTCAATCCTTTTCTTCTTCTTCTTACTTCTCCTACCTCTACTCGTCGTCGTCACATTGAGTTTGCCACGAAACCATCATCTCGTCGCCACGAAATCACAGTAGCCTTCTTCCCCTTATTTTTCTTCTTTCTTCTTCTATATCGCCAATCGGAGCTGATTGGGGCCAATCGGCTCCGATTGGGGTCATCCCGCCTGCCGATTGGGCCAATCTGTCGCGGGATGGCCAAATCCGGGGGCCAAAAAAATGGGCCGGAATTTCAAATTTTGAAAATTTCAAAATTTGAAAATCGGGGGGAAATCAATATTCGAAAAAAGGGGAAAAGATAAATAATTTAAAATTCATTAAAGAATGAGGTCTTTTGCTAAACATAACATTGTTGGAGGTTTTTTAGCAATAAATTATGAACACAAGGCTCTTTTCATAATTTGTCCTTCAATATACTCGTTTAACTCATAACGAATGGGGAAAAAATCAAGACACTAATATATACTATAGATCCAAAAAACCCCAACCACTAAAGGACAAGCAAATTAAATCAGGTTATCTTTCTTTCGAAATGGAGACCTAAACCTTAGGCCTATCCCTAGTCAATTATGGTGCTTTCTGACTCTATCGCTGTCGTGCCGTCTGCCATAGCTCCACTTGTCGCTGCTAGTGCTGCTACGCTTGAGGCTCGCGTCGTCCTTGTGGTCATTTCCTTAGCCCTGTCCAATCGCTCGCATACCGTGTCTAGTGCTGGGGATAAGACCCGCCGAAGGAGATGACCCAAACCAATCGGTTTGAGTTCTTCTCCGCTGCTTCCCTCTCCTTCTATTTTGCTGATGCTCCTGGCCCTCTCGAATAAGTTGGTGCCCTTCTCCATGGGGGCCATCTCCCCTCAGTCAGCGTTGAAACCAAGGCGGGGACGTCCAACAAGGCGTCCCACAGTTGCTTTACCTCCAAGCAACCCACGACTGCCTCCTCATGCGCCGTGTGTGGTCTGGCCTTTGTCTCCACGCAACCCTAGCATGCCGAGTTCTGAGTCCCAAGTTCTGCACTCAGTTGGTCCTAGTGGTTCGGCTCCGAGGGTTGTAGCCCCTGTTTTGCAACCTTCCTCTCCACCGTCTCCTCTCGACGCCACAGTCCTCCATGCAGATGTCCCCTTTCAAAGGGATCCGGTGAAAGGCAAGGTGCCGATGGCGGACCTTCCTCGTACAGCGGTGGAAGCCCTAGGGTTGGGTAGGTGCCTCCCTAATAGGGATCGGATCCCCCTCGTCCCTACTGACCTTACAATCCCGGGAGGGATGTGTCGGTGTCGGACACCGACCGGAGGATTGCCAAAGCTTGCGCTGACCTATGCTGATGTGGGTTCATACCTCCATGCCTCTCTGGCAGCTCTCCAAGACGGGTTATCGCCATGCTCTATTGAGGACAAGGAGGAGGTTGAGGTGGTCGTGCCATTCTCTGAACATCTCCATGGCTATTTCTAGGAAACGATGGGGTATGGTGGGGAAGCTATGATCGCCGACATCCCCCCGTAAAGAGACTATGCTTCGGATCATCACTACCGCGTGGGGAAGAGCTACGGAGGGTCTGGTTGTCAAAGAGTTGGGTTCAGCCCTCTTTGGCTTGTATATCATTTCATCGGAAACACGTGCATGAGTTCGAAGAAACGAACCATGGTGTTTCGATGGGCGGGCCATCCTCTTTGAGGATTTGGATCCTTACGCGCAGGACTTTCCAGTATTGATCGTATGTAGTTGTGGGCGTATGTTTGGGGTCTGCCACATTTGGTCCGGACGAAGGAGACGGGAATGTCCATTGGGGACGCGTTGGGGATTTGCGTGGAGGTCCCGAGTGACCATTTGGGATGTGTTGGGGAGGCACAGTTAGGGTCCGCATCTGGCACCTCGTTGAGCGGCCCCTCCGGCGAGGGATGGTTCAGCGGTTCAAGGAGTTCCCAGACCCGGTGAAGATCGAGCTAACTTACACCAAGCTCCCGAGCTTCTGCTACAACTGTGGGAGGCTCGGCCATATCGTCAAGGATTGCCAGTGGGAAGTCCATGGCACTCTAAGGTATGAATCGTCTCTCCTGGAGTATCAGAAGGGAAAGCAAGTGAAGCTGTATGCTACGGAATGGAGCGTGTCTGCTCGGTCGTCTTCTCTGCCAGTCTTTAGGGAGTTTTCCTCGAGCATTGTACCTAAAGGCTCCCTACCTGTGAGTGGGAGTCTCCGGGTTTCCCGAGCACTGTACCTAACCGTACTACGACTCGGGTTAGCACCCGACTGATGATCGGCCAACTATAAGAGTGGTCGGTCCCTAACGTTCCAGCGCCTGTTTCTAGGGAACTTGATGCTGTGGGAGCTGCTGGAACGGGAATGCTCAAGAGGTGTACCGTTGGAGAGCCTCAAGAGGATCAGGCGAGGGTTGGGAAGCAGCCCCACCAGGAGGGATGTTAGCCCACCTGAGCAATAGGGATTGGCACTGTAGGGGTCCCCGGTCAATGTTTTGCCTCCCACCACTATTGTTGAAGTCCTTGGAAAGTTTTCGGAGTAGGAATTCCAGTACCACCTTCTCTTCTCTCGTATTCTATCATTCCTTATATGGCGTTCAAATACCGTCTGTGACGGTTCTAATGAAAAAAGGATCAGTGAATTTTTTTTTGATCTGCGAATTTTTATATAGCTCTATTTCCCATTGAAGGAACAGGAGTAACCTGCAAAGTACAGGCTAAAAAACCAACTGGGGACACCCCCTACAAACAGATGCCATTTGTTTTCTCCAAACAAAAAAGAAACACAAAAACAACAAAAACAACATCCTGACAACTTAACGACATTTGGATCGAAGAGAGCTACAACATTACGCCAATGGAAATCGAAACCATTCTGATTTCGACCCCACCCCTTCTCCTTTAATCGAAAGGAGCCTCGACACACCAAAAGCCACTCCTTGCACCTTGATAACCACACTTTCCACAGAAAGAATCTCTTATCTAAACACCAATTGGTTTCGAACAAACCAAATCTCCGACAAAGTAGTAGCACAACTAGGATTCCATAATTTCTTTGCATACCGAGACACGAAAGAAGCGAGCTTACCTCCCTTGGCTCCACCCAACTCACTCCCCACCAACTCAAAAACCGGGACCAACTAAGACATGAAAATTGGCATTGTAACAGAAGATGTCAGCTCTCTTCAAAAACCAACCCACATAAACGGGCACCAACTCCTATGACTAAGGATAGACACCCCTCATTCTTTTGTGAAGGCAGCATCCATCCCCACCAAAAAAAACCATTCACCAACTTCTTTACCCTGTCTACTTTAAAATAGCCACAATTCCAACAAGAAATCAAACCACCCGAGCTTCCATCAGCCTCAATTGAATCCATCTCCCAAACTCCGAACAGTCCACACGATTGCAAAAAAAATGGGGGATTTTTTACTATTCGACTTTTGAATCAAAACAAACCTGGGTCTCTGTTTCGTTATTGCCTCCCGGATCATCCTCTGTCACGCCCCAAATTCAGTAGAACCGAACCCGGAACGTGAACGTTTAAGACAATAAAACATTTTCAAACCCTTTTAATAACCACCATTTAATTAAACAAAATAATAATTTACAACTCAAAAGTACGTCCCAACAAGCGGACAAAATACAAGGTGTACGTCGCTAGACTCAAAAAGAAACCCGGACACTCGCTCCTATCTCTTCAAGCTTCGAGAGCTCACCTAGTCCGTCCCGCGACCAGTACCTGTAGGAAAAGCAGCTAGGGGTGAGCGTTCGCTCACCACCACAGATAACAAACTGACTACGGCATACTTAGCTGAACATGCCGGAAACAACAACAACAACCCAAACACCGGGGACCACTATCCCCAAACTCAAGTAACCCGACTGACACACACTGTTACTTTCCTCAACCGACTCAACACACGGACACGTAATGTAGACCCGACACAACGACTACGACTTCCTCCAAAGACACGAAAGACAACCACGCAACACCCAAGATCACAAAGGATTCCACACCAAACAAGATCACAAAGGATCGCACTCCAGGTGCTCAGTCCCCACACACTTTACCGATCGATGTCAGGTCAGGCGGTCGACCTGTCGCACTTTTCCCAACACGACGATTGGATCAAGCGGTCGACCTGTCGCACTTTTTCCCGACACAAAGTCAGATCAGGCTGTCGACCTGTCACCACCACGCATGCGTTGCCAAGACCCCTTTACTCTCAGGCGGGCCCCCTACCTCGTCTGAACATGCATACACGCGCGATCACAGGACCCCCTTTTCATGAGGCGGGCCCCCAACCTCAGGTAACCACAATCACAACCACAAGCAAAGTTCAACCGATAGGAACAACACAGGTTTAACACTTCACAGGCACTCATGGCCACCCAAGACACCAACGGTAAAACACGGGTTCAACAACCCCACGGGCACTCATGGCCACCCAAAACACCAACGGTAAAACACGGGTTCAACAACCCCACGGCACTCATGGCCACCCAAAACACCAACGGTAAAACACGGGTTCAACAACCCCACGGGCACTCATGGCCACCCAAAACACCAACGGTAAAACACGGGTTCAACAACCCCACGGGCACTCATGGCCACCCAAAACACCAACAGTAAAGACACGGGCTCAACAACCCCACGGGCACTCATGGCCACCCCCAAAACACCAACAGTAAAATACGGGCTCTCATGGCCACCCAAGACACAAGCAGTAAAGTACGGGCTCTCATGGCCACCCAAGACACAAACAGTAAAGTACGGGCTCTCATGGCCACCCAACACACAAATTAAACAATCAACCTCCAGGCATAACCAAATGCCTCCAGTAATTCTAATATCGAAAGTTCACTGCTCCTACGACACTACTAAGTGTCACATGCATTTCTATTGTTCGATACGTTCCCGTATCATACGACACCACCCGGTGTCGCCTGCCTTTCTATTGTTCGATAAACCTACTTAACCCACGACACCCAAGTGTCACATGCATTTCTACTGTTAACTCTCCCTAGTCAGGACCGAGATCCGGCTACTTTTCCCTACCTCGTATGCTTTCCCCAAAAGCTCACAGTCAAGCTTCGGCGTGATCACGATCACTCGCTTAGCTTTCCCTTTCCTCTGTCGGCGGTACGATCTAATAAGAACACAATTTAAAATGTTTTTAAGCTTGCAGGCATAAACTAAATTTTAATAAACTTGACGCCCAAATGTAACCCCCGACAATGTAGATCACTCCCAAACTTCCCAATTACTCGATATTGTCGATAATGGACCCGGAAAGGCCTGTTTCGCCCGACCCGGCGAATCTGCCCGGGATTAGAAAACGTCCTTCCGGGGCTCCAAAAATTCCCGTTTTCGTTTCTACGGTCTTAGAATAATTCAAGGGTTCCTATGCACTCGACGGAATTAAATTCCGACTTCCGAGTAATTTAATTCGCGTTTAAAGTTTCTAAACCCGTCAATTACAACTTCCACAATTTAATTCCAAAATTCGTTCCGGGTGTGGATTAACTACTTGGGGAACGTCCTAAACCACCCGAACACGAAAACCCGTGACCCGAGCACGTGGGCCCCACACGTCCATAATGGGAAAATGTCCTTTTCGCCCCAAAACGTTCCTAACGAACCCCAAACCTCAACCATTCATCTTTAAACCAATTCTAACAAAAACTCAACCATATTTGAATCGTTTAAACTCAAACCCTAAAATTCAAACGGACCAAAACGAAAATCGAATAGGTTCTCATCGTAGTGAATGATGACGGGAGCTCGATTCTTCAATCGTTGAGACGATCCGCCGGTTGGATCGTCGGAAAATCACCAAAACGTCACACTTTCTCTTCTCTTTTTCCCTTTTCTCCTTCTCCTTCCTCTCTCTACTTTCTCTCTCCACTTCTTCTCTTTTTTTTTGAATATGGCCGAACACACCTCCAACCATTCATCTTTATTTTGCTTTAAAAATCAAAACTATCCTTTAATTACAAAACTACCCTCCAAGTCTCATCTTTTGTTTTGTTCAAGAAACCTAACACCACCACATAATTGACATGTGGCAAGTGGGTCCCACACCTTTTGGAAAATATCTTCTAGATATTTTTCAGTCAGATTCGTGAAATTCGGCCGTCTCGGGCCCCGAACGGGAACTTTTTCCAAGAAATTACGAAACTTCACGGACTACAAGGAAATGGCTCAACTAAGACCGTCATGACGACGACTAAGCTTTTTGGATCCAAAACGAGCCTCAAATGGACCAAAACGTCGCTCGGTTGACTTTTCCAGCAAAAAGTCAACCTTTCCCAAATTGGTTAGAAAGTTGCCCTGAGTCCCCCGAAACTCACTTTGGTCGATATCGGGGTCAACTTAAGTCCGGTATGACCCTCGGGGTCAAATTTAGGTTCATTTAAGTGTGTGTCCAAAAATTTTAAATTTTCCTGTTTTTCGCCGATTTGACTGGCGTTGACCGGGAGCGGTTCTTACATCCTCTATTCTGAATGGATGAGGCTCCTCTCACGTTCCACGACAGAAGTGCTGCAGTCATCCTCTTCCCCGACTCAGCCCGTCCCCCGACTTGAATGATTGCCGATCCTCTTCTGATTCAGAGACGATGAAGTCCCCCTCCGAGACATATGGGTCCTCGCTCTCCTCTTCCACGCTGTCCAAGTCAAGAAGATACTGTTTGACCTCATTTTTTGGGGCTTTCAAGGAGAACCCAATGGATTTGCAATACTTCCAGGCCTGTTTTGCAGTATCTGAATTTTTTTTACCCATTTCCTTTACCCGATCCATCTACCACCGGCCCATTTATCTGTCTCAAGCATGTCCTCTTCTTCGGCTCATACACCTTGCCAACCAAATCCCTCTTGTCAACCGAATTCTGCTCGATTCCTTCTTTTTCTGCAAACGCTTCTTCTTGTTTTTGCTCCCAGACACTTGGGATTTCATAGTAACAGAAATAGTTGCTTCCGAGTCTGTACTTGGACTAGATTCAAACGCCCTTTCTTTGGCCGAATTAAATGAAGAACCTTTTCCATTTAAATTATGTCCCTCCAGTCCTACTAAACTTTCTCCTTCTTTCTCCACTTCCCTTTCGTCCCCCTCTCTTCCTTCCTCCCCACATTCACTGCTCTGATCTAGTGCCTCATCCAGAGAATTTATTCTTTCCTTTGATTCAGTATTATACATACTGTGTGTCTTAGATGAGTTTGACTCAACTGATAACACCACCGTCACAGGTACAGAGTTGGAAAACAGCATAGTGGCTGAGATCCTGGAACATTCCCCTTCAACCTCTAAATTAATGAAGTTCTCAACAGGTTGGTCTGTTTGCACTTGTAGTAAAATATACGCTGATTCCAAATTTGTACCATCCCGGGATTCTGTTTCCTATCTTTTCCAGCGTCTCCTCGCTTCATCCCTGAATTGGCACACCCTGCACCTCACCTAAACAGCCCTCCCTTCATCTGAAGCTCCTCCTTTCCCAACCCCATCGTCATCTTGGAATCAAACCATCTCCAACCGTCCTCGATCATATTCTTTTTAAAAGCTTTATCAGAACAGGACACCACCACTACTCTATTACCCAGAGATCGTACCTGTAAGTCAATCAAACATTGTCTCCCTAGCTCCTCTTCAATTAATCTTGGACTTAAATCCTGATGTAAAACACCAAGCCAACCTTGTCTCGCTAATTCATGCATTTGCGAGTTACTTGACACCTTCAGCACTTCCTTGTCTTCACCAACCAACACTTCCTCTTTTCTCCTTCCCAATATGTGTCTCAAGTCCCTTACATGTTCCCTTTCATAGGACTCGGTCCTCATCCACGCATGCGCTACAAAGAGAACATGGTTCCCCAATTTGGACCCATTTATCTTTTTCACCACCAATCCCAAATTAGTGCCCAGTTTGAACACCACAAAACCAAAAAAGAGCCCCTTGAAGTTCAGATTATATGCTAGTTGCACCCTTTCTACCTCGCCAACCAAAGAGAAATGGCATTCACCCCTCTCTCAGATAAGCCTTCCGGTAAGTTTAGGACGAAGACTTTCCTGGGATCTGACCTTTTTCCTGATCCCTCCTTGCTACGCCCTTCAGAGTATCCTAACACTTTCCCTAGTGTTCAAATTCTCGCCACTAGAGACTAATTAGTCGCAGAAATTCCTAAGCACAACTCTAAGCCATCATCCCCGTCCCCAATCTCCGTTTCACGATCTTCAGCTGCCCTCTCCAAATCCCCCTTCCACTCCTTCATCTTGTTCACCATTAAATTAAGATCAACCCCGACCACCTCCTTCCCATTTGACTTCGCATGTTCTTCCTCTGCTTGTCGCGCGCTCAGGACCATTGGCCTTAACTGCCCCTTACAGCCCAAATGCCTGCTCTTTCCATCCTCTACCTTCCTTTGGATCTCTCTCCTCTCCGCCGACAACAAACGATTTGAAGACATCGCTCCTCCTTGAGGGTTCCTCCTCGCTTCAGACCGATGAATCCACATAAGGGATTCTCTCAGTAGCATAAGAGACTTCAAATCCCCACCATAATTGCTATAAATCGGTCGGAGAATCAATCGGAAGCATCGAACTTGTCGTAGACCTAGAGTCGAATAACACCTTGTACCGGCGTAGTTTGTACCTCGATCAGTGAGTTATTTCTCTTTCTGTCCGACCTTTATGGTCCGGGAGTATATTTTTTGACGTGCATCGATGTTTTGATATAAACATTTATAAAATTGTAACCTTCGCTCAAAAAAAATCAAGACACTAATATGAAAACCAAGCTAAGGACGACACATTTCAAACTCAATTTTTTTTAAACGGGTAACCGGAGAATTATATTAAGGGAAAATTTCAATTTAATACCCTGACAAACTTTTATTTGCAATATAACACCCTAGCATGTTTTTTTGCATTATAATACCCTGGCAAACTATTATTTCCAGTTTCATATCCAACCGTTAACTTTCCATCCAAAATGGATGGAAAATGCTGTTTTTTTCAAACAATACCAAACACACCCTTCAACCTTTGATTTTTTTAAATATATAAAAAACTGATTTTTTTTAAATAGTTTTTGAAATAAAATATAATTTTTTGAAATGTATAAAAATCTGTATTTTTGTGATACATAAAAACTGATTTTAATTTTTTTAAATAAATCTAATTTTTTGAATTATATAAAAATATTATTATGAAATATATAAAAATTGATTTTTTCAAATATATAAATACTGATTGTTTTTAAATACTTTTTGAAATAAAATCTGTTTTCTAAAAATATATAAAAATATTTTTTAATATGTAAAAACTGTTTTTTGAAAAAAATCTGATTTTTTGAAATATTTTGTGAAATAAAATATAGTTTTTTGAAATATGTAAAAAAAATCTGATTTTTTGTGGTAGACAACAATTTATTCGACCTAAAACAGGATAAAAAAAATTAGCACACGAACGAAAGAACAAACTTCCAAATCTGCGATGCCAGTTCTTGTGGGCCTCGTGTCATTGGAGCGTTCTGGTATCGTCAATTCTTCGTCTTGATTCGCCCGGATCTTTCGAAGTAGTGTGGGAGACGGGAGCAACGATTCGACCCACAACGGTTTGTTCGGGATCGAGGGTCCCGACTCGGGTGCCGTGGAGTCAGGCTCCGACCTATCGTCCCTCCTCCCGGATCCTAGATCCATCGAGGGAGCAGACCCATGCCGGTGAGTGGTGGCCCTAGCGCGGGAGGCCGCTGCAGATGGAGGACGACGCATGGAGCCCGTATCCCGAAGAACTGCGATAGGAGGGCCACGGTGGCTACTGAAGGATGCATCGAATCGCAAGGGTTGAAACCCGGTGGGAAGAATGGCCTTGGTGGTGTGTAAAAGGGGTTGACCCCGGACAGTGACTCGATTGATCTGATCGGCGACGACGAATGAGAGACAGGAACGGCAGTGTGGACCCTAACCCTAGGATAGAGACGAAACTCAGAGAGGTGGACAAAACGGTTAGAAGCAGAGGGCTTTAATGGTGGACGCAGGGGACTTCAATGGTAGCTGCAATAGGGGGGTGGGCTGCACGCAGAGAGCGAGAACCCTATTTTTAAACTCAATTTATTGTATAAAGAGAATCGTGAATATCATTAAAAACCAACATATGTTGATTAAATTCATCTCCATTCGCAAGAGAATAATTGACGAGAGGTGATGAAGTTACACCCAAATCCCACGGAACATATGGAAAATCTGTACTTTTGGATTCTAGATTGATAAACATCTGTCATACATTTGCATTGCCGTCTTTCCACTGTGCTAAACAGGAAAAATGGATTCTCTTGTAATTTCATCAAGAAATAAAATAAACTTGAAAATTAGGAATATGACCACAAATTAATGCCAAGTGTCTAATCTTTGGCCCTTGGAGGGCTGTGAATTGTGATGTAATCTTTACACCTAGCCTCTTACGTTTCCATAGTGATTTCTTTTCTTCTCTCTTTTTTTTTTCTTTTCTTTTCTCCAAACCTTATCTTCTTTTATCTTTTCCCTCTTTGAATGATTCTTGTGTAATGTGATTTGGTAAACCAGATTCTTTTGCTATTTTTGGTTTTGGACTCTTGTCTCGCAACCCTGAAATCCTTTGATTTAGCTAACAATTAGCTAGCATTTAGATGATCAGATTACTTATTTGTTGGGTGCAAACATAGTTGGTTCCTTAATTAATACGTGTTGAACATGTTTTAAGCGGACCAATTTTTGGATCGGAACTATTAAGATTTCTCTACTTTGCAAAATCCATGTTTCCCAAAAAATCGTTTGTCTTTTTTCCGTCTGTCACGACCTTCACGTTGTGTCCCGCCTTCCAATCCGTTGATCTTTCACGACTCAGCTAACCAGACGAGGCCCGTGAATCACCCCACTAGAGGACCCTACTGCACTCACTATGATCGCCAACTGCTGCCACACGAAATGGTGTATCCTCATCCTAGAGACCGACACGTCCGACTACAATCTCGAATCCTACCACCGCGACGAAAGGACGATGTAGAGGAAGCCGGGGATTATGTCCTCTAATGGATCGCCAACGACGCTGCAATGGAAGTGAGTACTCGGGATCCTATTAAGGCATGCCCATTGACCGCGATCTCTACCCACCTTTATCACAGGCCCTCCGGTACCGGACCCTTCCATAGGCGTAACCAAGTACGTATGTGTCCAGACGAACCTCGGGATGGGACATCCGTCCCGCGACCACAGCCGCTCCGGATCGTTGGTCCCAGTAAAGAACATCTTCCCAATGGAAACTACTCCACCAACACGAACTGATAATATTTGAACCATCGATGTTGGATTGGACGCACGAGGTTCCGGCCCATCATCGTGGGTGACAGTTATGCTGTTGCGGCTTCAATCAGTGTTATACACCCACCCATACTTGGATCACACGGGGGATGTTGATTACCCTTCATTCATCTTCAAATTTTAAAATCTATAAAAATTCAATTTTTTTATATATTTCAAAAATAGATTTTATTTCAAAAATTAGATTTTATATTCAAAATATCATATTTATTTCAAAAATAATTTTTTATATATTTTTTAAATAATATTTTCTTAATATATATATAATCATATTTTCTTTTTAAAAATATATTAAAATCATATTTAATTTTAAAAATATGTATAAATCGTATTTTAATTTGAATATCTATTACTTCATTAATATTAATTATTTTAATTATTTTCATCTTAATAAATTACATATATAAAATAAAACTTCGATAAAAAAAAATTTGATAAGCGAAATTTTTTTATTAGGCAAACGTTCTACAAAAGGTAAAACGATGCAAGAAAAACAATTCTTAAAAGGACCTTTTTCCCCAACCGATACAAAAGCAAATAATAATACTAAAAACCAAACTGAAACAGGAAAGTGAACTAAACAGTACACCGCCCTCCTTGTCTACTTCATGTTCGAATTCAAGCTAAGAAATCGGTTTGTAACCGAAATAGGAGTTGAGTGTCTTGAACTCCATTCCGGGTTAACCTCGTCCTCGCTAAACTCGACGCCCTCCTCAGTCTCGACATGTTGTGGATATTCAGAAACTGGGGAATTGGCAACAACCCTTTTCACAATTTTCTTACTAAAGCTCCACTCACCATCTTTACTTTGTTTAGCAATGTCGATTATGAGGCTTCCCGCTTGCCCCCCTTATCAGACGATGTTTTGGCTCTTGTCTGATAAAAATCAACTGGGGGAGTAGTCTTTTTTGGTTGACCTTTTTTTGGTCGGCCACGTTTCCTTGGAACCTCAACGGGGATACTTTTTGGACTCAAAAGGATGTCTTTCCACGGGTGATCCACCAAAGTATCTACTACCCTCGTAGGCGAGTCCGCTATTGAAACTGTCTGTCCAACTAATAGAGGGCTACCTGGAAAATCACAGCGAGAAAAAACCTCCACTTGGGTACCGTCATCCCCAGACGTCTCTTGGGCTTGCGAAACTGACACGGGCCCATGCTTCGATGAATTTAAAACCACACGCCCACTCGATTCTGAAGCCAAATCAGTACCAATGCGTTTAAAAACGTCAAACAGTCTTGGATCGTTGGCTGACTTATGAGCACCTGAGCCTGAAACACCAAATGGCCCGAAAACTGGATCACCTGTGAACTGCTGGCCCACCTCCATAGAATGAATCCCCACAACTTGGGCCTCAATTCTAGGCCGTGATCCATCCTCACGCGATGGTGGTGTAGTCCCGCCAATTTCGCGATTAACCTGAGCAACGAGAAAATCGCTAACAGAGTGATCAGGATCCCGCGAATCTTTAACTGATTTATCGGAAATCAGATGCGTATCAAAACGAATCGGGGACTCCCGTGAATCCGGATGCAGTTTCACCGCCTCCAACGCCGACCCACTCCCGAGCTCCTCCGGCGAGGACACAGTGTCAATCTCGCGGAATCTTGTCGCGTTAACATCCGCCATCGTGGGTGAGACTCCAGCATCTTCAGACTGAAATCCGGGAATGAGCAGAGCCTCAGGAAGCGCACCAGAAGAGATGCTCTGCTTCGAAATGGGCATGCTCTGTTTTTCTTGATCGGACGTCGTCGGTGCTGAAACGCGATTGTCACCTGAACCCGGCCAAGCTAAGGCAACAAACAGCTTATACCCATTATACCTAAAGCCATTAAGGGTCTCAATATCCTGAGAAGCTGATTCCGAGGACGAAAATTCAGCGAACCCAAAATACCGTCCCTTGCGATTTGCCATTTTTGCGACTGAGACGGACTTCACTTCACCGAAGGGCTGCAAAGAATGGCGAATCCAATCCGCAGCAGTCCCCCATGGCAGATTATACAAGAAAATCTCACAACCATTCCCAACGTTTTTCACCGGTTTGATTGCAACCTTGGAGCTCTGTTTCTCAGCCCGATCGGAATCGTGGACCTCCCTTACCAGCTCTGATGTATTGGTATTTTCCAGCGAGGAAACAAACTCTCCAATCGGACCTGCACTAGGCACGCTCCTTGGTTTCCTCGGCTTGACCGTAGCAGTTGCAACCTTTGCCGGACCACCGTCGCTTTAAAGCCCTGTTTCTTTGTTGTACATTTTGTTTTGCTTTGGTTAGAAGACGTACTACAGCCAACTTCAATGGCTACATAAGCTTGATACAAGGCAAGCAATTTCGAACCAAAAGTAAAGAAAGACAAACGGTGTTGACTCCGGCGAGAACCAGCTTTCTGATCAGCAACTTTAGCAAAGAGATTCATTCAGAACATTATATTGCATATGATTTTGATAAAAATTATATTTTATTTAATATGTATTTAATTCTTTTTGCTTCAATGATGTGCTTTTCTCTCTCTCTCATATGATGTATTGGTTATGAAAGAGAGCTCGAATGGATTATAAGCTAATGCAAAGTAATGTAAATTACAGATGGAGAAATCAAAATAAAATCAGATTAAAACCCAAGTCTTCGAGTTGAAAACAACTTCCTTTTTTTTATCAGCAAAGCGAAATTTAGATTAAACCCCTTTTGAGGGGAAAGGGGAGTACAAGCGGGTAGTAGTAGGAATCAAAAGAAAATGGAAGTGAAATACAATGATATATGAACAAAATGAAGCCTAAACTAATCAAAACAAACAACTGATGAAAATGTGGTCTGTCATGGACAAGAAGAGTCCTGAAAATGAGGTGTTGTTGCTGCAAAAAATTGCAGAAAGGGGAGGTCTGAGTGAGCTTGAAGGAACCAAAAAAGTGGAGGATCCAAGAAAATGTAATGAAGCATTGCTGGGGGTAGATGAACGTGTTGCATAATCTTCAGAATGGAGAGGTCTGAGTGGAGCCAATCCAGGCCATGACAATGTCTTAGCAACTGTGAGAGGGCCAATGAGGGTTGTTGATTCTGATCTTTGATATAGAACATAAGAATCTGGGGTGTGATGAGGTGATGCAGCTCCAAGAGTGAGTTGCAAAGGTACAAAAATGCAAAGCTTGAGCTTGAAGCAGTTCCAAATAGTGGATGAAGTAATACAAAAGGAAATGGTTGACAAAGCTTGATCTGGAAAAGGTGCATGCTCTTGCAAAGATGATGTTGAGCAAGTATAGCATGAAGGAAGCCAATGATCCAGAGCATCCCAAGACTTCCGAAGGAAACTTGACACACAAGAAACAGAAAAAAAAACCACTCACCTAAAGATATAACCACACAGAAGAGGGGGAGGGAAGGAAAAGAGCCGAAACACAAGACCAACATGAAGGCCAGACCACAAAATCAGAAAGGAGAAACAAACCTTACCAAACTCACAAGCCTCTCCCCAAACCAGACCCAAACCCAACCGAAACCCAACCCCAAATTAGAGACCAAGAGCACCCAAGCAACAGGATTTAGGAGATGAGGGCCAGCTGTGAAATGAGAAGAAATGGCCTTTTGAATGAAAGGCGTTTCATTCCCAACTGTAGGATTGATGCACAATTTGGGAGAAGATCTCTGACGAAGAAGGTGAATAGCCTTTGAAGAGCTCAAAATTTCTGGCAAGCCATATTTTCCAACAAGTGAGTTGAACTAGCTTTTTCCAATGACTTTTGAGCTTGTGATGCTGTAGAGAAGACCAAGAAGAAAATAGATCTCTAATTGAGCCAGGCACTGTCCAACAGATTCCCCACCAGTTTATAACATAGCTCCAGACAAGCCAAGCTGTAGGGCAGTGTAGGAGAGTATGAGCTCCATCCTCATAGTCAAAATTCCAAATATGACAAGTGATTTGATCTAATGGAAGGGGCATTCCTATTCTTTCCAGAAAGCATTTTAAAGGGATTGAATCTAGGCAAGCAAGCCAACAAAAGGCTGTAATTTTAGGGGGCAAGGAGACTGACCAAAGATCCTTGGACCATGAAAAGGTAGGAGAGGAGGGGTTGCCTTGCTATTGAAGTAACCTATAGAGCTTTTTGATGTGAATCCTTTGGCATCCCTGACCCAGCAGATGGTGTCTTGAGTTGAGGAGGAGAGGGTTACCCCATTGAGAATTATGGAAAGGGTGCTCCAATCATCAGCTGCTCTTCCCCTTGACACTGATCTAAAGTTTCGTATCCAAGCAGATCCAGTCCAAGCTTCAGCAACCAACATCTTTTTGGATTGGGAACTTAGGAATAATCTTGGAAAGAGATATTTAAGAGCCACATCACCCACCAAACATCTTCCCATAGAACCCAGGTTCCATAAGAGGCCTCTTATACCAAAGAAAGCTGAGAAGTTTGGATCTTGATTGAGCTGTATAATTTGATCCATTAGACTTGAATTACCAGCTTCTGAGAAGGATGAGAGATCCCATTCATTTATGTTCCAGTCAAATATTGCACAGATGACTCTTTTCCACATGGAATCTCTTTCTAGTGCAAAAATCCGCCACCATTTGGCAAGCAAGGCTATATTCATTAGAAGAAGATCATTTATTCCAAGTCCCCCATGTTCTTTGGTCTACAGACATTTTTCCAGCTCACTTTGCAGAAGGCCTTGGCTACTAAGGAGCCATGCCACATGAATCTTCTCTGCCAGCTGATGAGAGATTTAATTATTGACTTTGGAGCTTTCAGAACTGAGAAATAGTATAAGGGTCGAGCTCCTAGGGTAGTCTTGATTAGGGTTATTCTTCCACCCAGTGATAAGAGTTTGGCTTTCCATAAACCCAGAGCAGCTTTGAATTTTTCAAGAATAGGAGTCCATGTAGCCAATCTCTTTTGGTTAGCTCCCAGAGAAAAACCAAGGTAAGGGAGGGGCAGTTTTCCTTGTTCACATTGAAGGATTTGCATAATATGGGACTCTTCTATCTCAAGTATATTGAGTGATATTGCCAATAATTTATTGTAATTCACTGAAAGTCCATACGCCAATTTGAATAGCGTGAGAGCTTGCTTGAGGCCCAAGGCAGCAGAAGTAGAGGCTTGAATGAAGAAAATTGAGTCATCTGCAAATTGCAAATGAGAAATGATGGGGCCATTGACTGATAGATGAATTCCATGAAATTAATTACTGGACAAACTATCCTTCATGATTTGATTCAACCCTTCTACTGCTAAGACAAATATAAGAGGAGAGAGGATACATCATTGCCTTAGCCCTCTATGAATCTACAAACTTAATACAATTTCAATGGAGTTTAGTTAGCTATAAATTGGAATAAGCAAAACTTTCCAATTGGATCTTCACGCAAGAAATTAGATCTTGAAACCAATTTCCCAAAATTCAAAACTCAGAGGAAAAAGAAAAAATAACGGTGAGTTAAATTGGAACGCGCCTCACGCGCGGCGAAAATTAGGGCTTCGTCGTTATGAGGGCGCCGTCGTCGGAGTAGTAAGCACATTTCGCGCCGACCGTTTGAGTTGCAGGGTTTGTCCCGTATTGGCCGGTAGTGACTCAGTGGAAGAGATCGACGGGTGCGTTACCGTGGCCGTTCGTAGTTAGAAGTACATCGGCGCCGTCAACTGGGATTGTGGATTTGTTGCCGGAATCGCCATCAACCGTTCATCTTACTCGCCGCAACAGAGCTCGTTCAGTACATGAAGGTTCAGAGACTTCAAGGTACGTTTTTCAGCTGATTTGTTGGATGTTGCTGCATACTGTCATCACTATTGGTTCCATTGAACAAGGACGTAAGTTTGTTGCTGGTGAAAGGGTTTTGGTATAACTTAAGGGAGAAGTTCGAATGCCAGAGTTGTTTTCAAAGTATGGACAAAGGAAAGAAAAATTTGGAGAAAGAGAAGGGGGCAGATGTTTCGAGTAAAGGTTTTGGGTTGAGGATTGGGGCAGATCAACAACTACATCCCGCAAAATTTTTTAATTCTTAATTTACCTGAAGGAACAGATGAAAAAGTGATTCAAACACTTTTCAAAATTGGAGGGGAGATAGAAGACGTCAAGTTACCGGCAGATCCGAATGGTCGAGGCCATTTCTTTGGGTTCGTGAAATTCAAATTAGGGACGGATTTACAAAGGATAATAGGTATACGTTCCATGGGTCGAAACTTGGGGGCATTCTCTCTTTGTAGCTCAGCCTTGGGAAAGAAGGAGTATATGGGTTTTCGATCTTCGCCAGACTTTGAGTAGAAAGAGAGAATCAGTAAATGATCCAATTGTGTTAGAGAATATGGTTTCTCTGAAGAGTACCAAGAGATGGAAAAGGTTAGAATGAAAGGTTGGTTGGCGATTATTAGAATCCATGCTACTGTGGATATGGTGCAAGAGGAAATCGGTAGAGAGGGAGTTAGAGATGTGGTGGTTAGAGACCTTGGCAACAAAGTAGTTGTGGTGACTATTGACGATCATGAGATAGAGAGTGTGGTTTCTTGGAGTCTAGATGGAGCTGGCTATCGTCTTGGCTGGTGATGGGGCTAGGCAAAGAGGATCTGCTGCAGAAGGAATGGGTGTTTCGCTGGTGTCGTCTACAAGGGCTCCCAGTACATTGCTGGAGCGAGGGCAATATTAGTCAGGTGGCTCAATCTATCGGAGCTCTAGTAATGGTCCATCCAAACTCTTGCTCGGGTTCAGTACTTCATGAAGCCTATTTTTTTGGTTAAAGTGGTTGTGAACTCGCCTCGATCTCAACTCGTGACTGTTGTAAGTGTAAGGGAGAGATTCATAGTAGACCTATCAGTATTTGATGTAAGTTTTGTTCCGGTTGTTGGACATGTGTCTGAGGACTTGATAACCACGACGGAATCTATGGATTCACCAAGAGTAAGGAGGTAAAGAAGTTTCTAAGTCTGTTTCAGAAAGTGTGGGCACAAGAAGGGAGCTGCAAGATTTCGCTGGAAAATCAATCACACAGGAAGTTTCTTCATCAGGTACACCGTCGACGTCTTAGATGCGCAAAGGTTGTGATTTTCAAGTTGAAGAATCAGAAAAGACGATTTTTGCGTCAGTAATTGCGAAAGGTCGTAAGGTCCAAGGTAGGAAGAAGGTGGGTCGAAAGTGGAAGGATAAAGAGCTGAGTCCAGTATGCGTGTCTAACAGGGCTTTGGTAGCGAAAGTTTATGGGCCTGGTCCGGTACTGAAATTTAAGAAGAAAGCGAGGAAAAAGGCATCTGAAGCTTGGGCTCACTACAGCGCTGTTGGATTTTGATCCAAATTAGTCGGGAACGAGCTTCAACAACATCTAGATGGGCTGGACGCCGAGTTGCAGCTTATGAGTAGTGACGACGGTAGAACTATGTCAGGAGAGGAGGAGAATGACAATAGTCAAGAAGATACGGATAAGAGCTGCACATGATAAAATTCGGTAGGGGATTGGAGGTTGAAGTTCGTGTGGAATGCGGACGGCGAGTAGCATTTGGTTGTTTGGTGGCATTATGGTAGTCTGGGAAGTATGGTTAGTTCGTATCCTATGAGTGTAAGTAGAGTGCTCATCCAGAGGTATAGAAGAATCGTGGAAAGAGTAACTTTCTTTCGTTCGAGATCAATATGATGGTTTGGTGGTCCATTTTACTTTGTCGTTTTGGATGAGATAGGTTGGAGGTTGAGGGAGTCTTCGAAGTTGAGTTGATTGCAGTTTTTTTGTATGTTGTTTGGTATTTGGTTTTTAGTCGGTATGTCTAGTTGTTTTGGGTTAAGTTCTCTCGTTGTACAATTTGATCTTGTCGTCTTGACATGATCTTTCCTTCATGGCCCACCTTGGGAAATGGAGAGCTATATAAAACATCGCCGATAAAAACAAACTCAGTAAATTAGATTTGGAGAACTGCAGGAAAATCGAGAGCGTATCCATAGTCGTTCCAAGAATATGGGTTAGGAAAATGTAATCAAGTTTAGCAAAAACAAGACGAAGAAGAAGAATCAAATCACGACCAGCAAGGAGAGATTTTGAGATGAAGGAGCGAGGTCGTCTCTCCGACGCGTTCTCACGATCTAAATCTTACCGCCGCTCGTGCTCCACCTCCCAGTACCTAAAAATTCTCTTCCTTCTACAACTAGAACTCGCCGTCATGTGCTTCATAATTTTAAAGAGTGTATAAATAGTATACATATGGAGAAAGGGTGTAAGGGTTAATGGGTAAAATCATAATTAAAAAAATATATGGTCACATGCTTTGCACATGATCATTTTCCATCCAAAAATGGACGGAAAATTAACATTGGATACCAAAATGTGGTTAAATGTTTGTCAGGGTATTATATTTAAAAAAAACAATCTAGGGTGTGTTCTATAGGGTATTATACTAAAATTCCCTTAATTTAAATACAACACCAGTTATAATTAAATTATGGGTTGTCTGAAAACTATATGTTACCTATAGAGGAGAAATCTAATAAAAACCTCTCTTATCCTAAAAACTGTGTGAACCAATCCTAGCCACACACCCTTTAGATCTAACATTCACCATAATGCCACATCATCACCCTAATTCCACCAAATCTCACGCCACTTTCTTCCTTTCTCACACAAACAAGGGCATAATTGTAATAGCATGGTGCCATGTGGACAAGTGTCCATCTTTTTTGTTCAACAATTCACTAATTTAATCATTCCCGCTTCGTTTCAACTCCGATTAGCTTCAAACTTGCGCCAATATTTTTCTTTTTCCAAGGGCTTTAAATCAAGATCAGTCATGAATATATTTTGAAGCACGAAAATAAAAAGTTATATTGGGGTGATAAAAACAATGTAGAGTGTTGATAAATCTTCACTAATAAATTTTTTATATCGGGGTATCAAACTAGTGCTAAATGTTGATAAAAAAACATGTATTGGGGTGATAAAAAACAGATAATGAGGTGATAAAAATCATGTTCAATTAAAAATAAGGGTGATAAAGTAGAGTTTAGTGTTGATAAAAAAACATGTGATGGGATGATAAAAACACATGTAATTTAATGATAAACATAGTATTTAGTGTTGATAAAACTAGTGCTTAGTGTTCATAAAAAACATGTGATGAGGTGATAAAGATCATGTCCGGTTTTGGAAAATGAGGTGATAAAACTAGTGTTCAGTGTTGATAAACCCAGTGTATAGTGTTGATAGTGTATAGTGTTGATAAAAATTACCCAGACTTAACTCTTTTTAAAAATCAGCCCCGAAATAAGGGTGATAACCTAGATTTTAGTATTGATAAAAAAAAACATGTGATGGGATGATAAAAACACATGTAATTTAATGATAAACATAGTGTTTAGTGTTGATAAAACTAGTGCTTAGTGTTCATAAAAAAACATATGATGATGTGATAAAAATCATGTTCGATTTTGAAAAATGAGGTGATAAAACTAGTGTTCAGTGTTGATAAACCCAGTGTATAGTGTTGATAAACTCAGTGTATAGTGCTGATAAAAATTACCCAGACTTAACTTTTTTTTTAAATCAGCCCCGAAATAAGGGTGATAACCTAGAGTTTAGTGTTGATAAAAAAAACATGTGATGGGATGATAAAAACACATGTAATTTAATGATAAACATAATGTTTAGTGTTGATAAAACTAGTGCTTAGTGTTCATAAAAAAACATGTGATGATGTGATAAAAATCATGTTCGATTTTGGAAAATGAGGTGATAAAACTAGTGTTCAGTGTTGATAAACCCAGTGTATAGTGTTGATAAACCCAGTGTATAGTGTTGATAAAAATTACTCAGACTTAACTTTTTTTTAAAAATCAGCCTCGAAAAAAAAAAAATCCGTGCTTCAAAATATTATCATGACTGATCTTGTTAGAAAGCCCTTGAAAAAACAAAACTAATGGCGCAAGTTTGAAGCCAATCGGAGTTCAAACGAACGGGAAAAATTAAATTAGTGAATTGGTAAAAAAAATGATGGTTTTACTAGAAAGCCCTTACCACTTATTAAAAAGTGCTGTTTTTTTTGCAGTTAACAAATCAATTGTATCTCATCCATCCATTTCAAAAATAAATGGCTTGGATTGGTTCACACAGTTTTTACGTTAAGGAGTGGTTTCTATTTGATTTCTTCTCGTTACCTATATATTATTTTTCGGCCCTTTACTATTTAATGTATTTATATGGATTATTTTAATTAAGAATAAAGGGAAAATTTCAATATAATACCCTACCAAACATTTATTTGCAAGATAATACCCTAGTATAATTTTTTTTGCAATATAATACCTTACCAAACATTTATTTCCAAGATAATACCCTAGTATATTTTTTTTGTAATATAATACCCTACCAAACATTTAACCACAATTTGGTACCTAACCATTAACTTTATGTTATTTTCCCATCCAAATAGTGTAAAAAGTTCTAAACACCCCTCACCATGAAATGTCAAAATTGTCTTTCATTCATCTTCAAATTTTCAATATCTACCATAAAAAATCAATTTTGAAAATTTGAAGATAATGAAGGGAAATTTTGACATTTCATGGTGATGGTTATTTTGAACTTTTTACACTCTTTGGATGGAAGAATAACAAAAACATAATGGTTAGGCACCATACTATGTTTAAATGTTTGGCAGGGTATTATATTGCAAAAAAAATTATGCTAGGTTATTATATTGCAAAAAAAAAAATTATGCAAGGATATTATGTTGCAAATAATTATTTGGCAAGATATTATATTGCAAAAAAAAAATATGCCAGAGTATTATCTTGCACATAAATGTGTGGCAGAATATTATATTGAAAATTTCCCTTAAATAAATATCAACCTTAGATATAATTTAAATATAAATACCAACATAAATCTAATGACAGGTAATTAAAATAATGTGTCAATTATATATAATATAATCAACTTTATTTATTTGAGTCGGACTTTCTAAAAGTCTATTTCGTTATGGGCTTGTTATATGTGTTTAACCCTTTTGGTTCATATGATCTTGGCAGTGAGCCCAAAATTTACATTTCGTTCACAAGTTATGGATTCACCTAGCAAAGGGTGATAACATCCCATGTCATATGAATGTTGACAATCCATGTCAGAACATTTACCTATTATCATAAATACTCTTTATCCTTTGTCGTGGCGATATCTCGACAAAACGAAAGGCATAAAAATATCATCCTTGTTTTGTTCGGTCATTTGTTTCTTGATCCTGAATTTCGATTGTAAGTGACAACTCTCTGTTCACTCGCATGATCAATGTTCTTTTACAATCATTAAGGGGCCCAATGATATCCAACTCATGCTTATTTCACGAAAGACAATAAGTCATATTACTTATATGCATGACTCCATATCTAAGCACAACCTTTATAGGCATCTATCCAAGACGATGTTTTCTTGTGTCAAGACATGAAGCCACTCACATAAGAATTATTGTGACTTCAAGGTTAGAGGACCAAGTCGTACTTTGGTAGTTGAGAAATACTTAGGTCCCGGTCTATGGAGTATTCTCAATGTTAATCATCCAATGTTAATGTTTATTAACTTCTATGATATTGACTAATATTTCTATGTGCATGATTAGTAAAATCTTGACGATCTTAATCAATCATCATACTAGTCCAACTATCGGATTAGGTTAGGGACATTTGAACAACTCACTCCTTCACTTCAAAGAGTTATACTATCGATTGCACGTCGATACTTAGGAAGAGTAGTATAATCAATTTCTTTACATTACATCGTATAATAATGAAAAATCTTGTCATTTTATTAAGCACAAACCTCTATTTATTATAGATTGTGGTTTGTGTTAAGGTACAAAAACCAGCACCACCTACATTTACTGGTGAAGTGAGTCATGTTGAACTTGTGCACAATATAAACTTTGGCATGTCATCGGCCGCCTAATCAACTAATTCTTCATCTCCTCTTTCATTCGTGTCGCATTCCTCCTCGACAAACATATTGTACAAAAATGATGCAAGTGTCATCACGTTGGACATCACAGAGCGTTCTTAGCCACAAGCTGGACGGGTAATGATGTGCCTATGAACTGGAAAAACTTTTAAATGTTCATTCGACATACTTTCGAACATTCTTTTAATGATTCACAAACAATTTTTCTTTTTCCTCGACATACCTTGTATTGTTTTAATCAAGTTCACGTTGGGTAAATGTTTTCAATTAAGTAATAAGGATAATTTTATCACGTATTGTTTATCTCATAGTCTATCATAGATTCATGCCCTCGTAGTATTTTGTGGAACATGTTTGATTTGTTCAGCACATCAATGTCATTGTTCGACTACGCACTATGGAAAAAAATATGCCAAATCAAGAATTCACATGAGTCCACCACTTCGAGCAATATTGTAGATTGGTTTGCATGATCTCCCCGTCCGAGTTCTCCTTTCCATTCAATTAGACAATTCTTTCACTTGCAACACATTCGGTCAAGACTCTCAATCATGACAGGGAACCCTCATCTGTAGTCCCCGTGCAACAAATGGGCCAAGTCCTCTATAGTCATTGCTCTATCATACTCGTCATGACACAATTCGATTATGCCTAAAAACCGTTTAACACTCGAGATTATGGTAATGACACCAATTCGTAAGTTTTTGTCAAACGAATTAGTGGAGCACCCATATGCTAGCATTCATAGTGCATCCATGCAATTTTGTTGCATAGATAATCAAGGTTGGTCGAATGTGTCCTATTTCTGGACAAAATAGTCATTGTGCATTGTAACCACTTCCATAAATCGAGTAAAAAAGGGTTTTCTCATTCAAAATTGGCGTCTAAATACTTCTAGATTGTAAAATGGTTCATCCGCAAATTAACCACGCATTAGTCGATCGTGACCCTAATAAAAACTCTGGAAACCTCTCTTCTTGAACGCGAATATTCTTCGACTGATTCTCTTCGCCTGATGCCCTCCACACAAATCTACATTTGGGATGTAATCTTGATTACCTTTTGATGAGCTCGAGCCTCCATTTCCCGAATTCTAGCCGCTAATTCTAGTGCCATTTTTTTCTAGAGAAAAAAATCATTTTTAATTAGTTTTTATTTTATTTCAAAAAATACACCAACGACACGTGGCTTCGTTTACATTTTTTTAACATTTGGCTTTCCATGTGGAAACCTTTAATTGGTTGTCCACAATTCTAGAACTGGTTGTAGCGATACATGCAGAGGAATCGCTTCAATGAGTTTGGTTCCCCTTTCGAAATTCAACGTCGGAGTCGTGATTCGGTTCCCGTACCATTGGATATTTGGTAACCCATTATGGAAATGAGGAATCAGAATCATTTCCCAATAATGATGTACATTCTTTTAGTTATCATATTTAATTATGACTTATGTTATAACTAATATGATGATAATTTATCTTATACAATGTGTAAGTTATGTTTCCTTTTATATATATACATATATAGGGTAGCTATCTAGTAAAAACCACCCTTATTGTGCAAACTACGAACTGTGCTGACACGTGGCGCACGCGCTGGTGCGCACGTGGCGCACGCGCTGCTGGTGCGCACGTGGCGCACGCGCTGCTGGTGCGCGCGCGCACACACAGTGATGGTGCACGCACGCACGGTGCTTATAGTTTACATAGCACAGTGTTGATAGTTTAGTACAAATGTAACCTATCAGCACTTTTGTACTAAACTATCAGCACCGTGCTATGCAAACTATCAGCACTTTGCGCGCGCGCACCAGCAGCGCGCCCACGTGTCAGCATCTGGTGAGTTCGTAGTTTGCACAATAAGGTGCGGTGTTTTATATATTTAATTGCCCACGTGTCAGCATCTGATGCGCTCTGCTGACATCACTTTGGGGGATCCTATGGCTCAGATTGGTTCGTAGTTTGCAGAATAAAGAGTGGTTTGTACCTGATACCAACTATATATATATACACACCTATATGTGTAAATGTTACTTGTTACCCTATTTTAGAACTTTGGATGAGCTAAAATTGATGGCCTAGATTCAAATGGCATACAACCATAATGATTATGAACATTAGTTTATTTTTTGTAATTTTACTTGATAGAAGGGTATCAGAGTAATTCTACACATAATTTACTAACCCTAAGTCCCTAACCCCTCGTTTCATTCACAATCACAATTCTCTCCTCTCTCATCAGCCGTACCACGCCGTGCTCAACGTGAAGGACTCGACTTCCAGTCCGTCGCCGCTGTGAACGGTCTCCACGCCGTGCTCCACGTGAAGAAGGACTGAACTGGATGGTCTTGGTCTGTATTTTTTTCATCGACCGGCACACACGGATCTATTCTCGTCGGAGTGGGAGGAACTCGATGTTGTCGCGCCTTCCCGTTGAAGAAGATCCGTCGTGCTGGTCAAGCTCTATTGCGCGAGCTTCAGATCTGCCGCCACGGAGACGCTTCAGCTCGGATCTGCTACGCCGATGCAAATCCTCGTGAAGTCGCCATGGATGGATCTCGGGTGGTCTGACCAAGCTCGTCGATCTGTTCTGACCGAGCATATTTCTCTCCGAGTCGCCGTGCTCTACCCATCCCAGCCGATGTGGACCAGCTCGTGGCGCTCTGGCGAGCTCGTGCAGATCTGACCATTCCCAGCTCGAGAAGCCACGACTCTCCAGCGAGCTCATCGGCCAAAAGAACTAGATCTGTTCTATCTGTTTCTATTTTTTATCGAAAATTTTGGATTTGGTTGGATTTTGTTGAGTGTTGCAGGTGTATGTGGCTGAGTTTTTTTGTTTATAATCTTTAGCGTAGTATTCTGGAACATGTAGCTTATGTTTTTTGTAACCCATTCTTTATATAAGTTTAGTGTATTTTTTGTATATGCGTTTTTATTTTTTTTATCGAAAATTTTGGATTTGGTTGGATTTTGTTGAGTTTTGCAGGTGTATGTGGCTGAGTTTTTTTGTTTATAATCTTTACCATAGTATTCTGTAACATGTAGTTTATTTTTTTGTAACTAATTCTTTATATAACTTTAGTGTATTTTTTTTATATGTATTTGGTTATTCTGGTTTGTTGTAATTGGTAGTGTAGAATTATGTAACATTGAGTGTATATTTCTGTAAGGCTTAATGTATATTTCTGTAGGGTATCATTTTATGATCTTTTGTAACATTGGAGTAGAATTTTGTAATCGATTGTGTAAATTTCTGTAACACGTATCGTTTAATTCTGTAATGCATAGTATATATTACTGTAACGTGTAAATTAGGGTGGATTTTTGTAATATATGTATGAATCTAAAATACAATTATTTGTATAATTTTCGTGTATATTTCTATAATGTCAGTGTAGATTTCTATAACATATGATATCTAATTCTGTAAAATTGTAACATTATTTTTTGTGTATAAACATTGTTATCAATTTGCTGTTATATCCGAGATAAAAAAAATTTAATGATAGACATGATATTATGTAACTCTAATAATAAAATATGAATAAACAATCGAAATTTGAAAATTAATCTAAAAAAATCAAATTTGAAAAATAAAAAAAAATATACAGCAAAAAAAATAAGGGAGATGGACTTACTAAATTACCCTTTTGTTATTTTTCTATTTTATTTATAAATAATTGAAGCTGAAAATCCAGAGTCATTGGATATAATACATCTAAGGGTTCATAATAAGGTAACAAGTAACAAAACTGACTATGGTAACGCATGAAAGTGCCAATATATATATATATAGGGGCACTTTCAATTGTTATCAACCCTTAAAATGTTACATGTTAACCAAATCTAAACCATCCAATTTTAAAATCTAATGTTTGTAAATTTTCCCCTCAATTATCCAAAAAATTAATAGCAAATTTAATAAAAGGGTAATTTCGTAACTCCATCTCCTTACTTTTTTTCTGCAGAATTTTTTCTGTATAAATCTGATTTTTATTTTTTAATATTTTTTTTGATAGGCGAAAATGTTTATTGATCAATGTTTTAAAAGAATTTAAAACAAAGCAAGAAAATATCAAAAGCAACCTTTTCCTCAGACTAATACAACTCCATAGAGCAAACAGAGAAATAGAAACCGAACAAGCTGTCAACATAACACCTTGCTTAATTCCTATTCAGATTCAGACAAGAGAACCGATTAGAGACCAAAACTGGGGATAAAGCATGTTCCGAAGTCGGTTCCACGTAATCCACGTCCTTTATACCCTCGACAACCTTGTTGTGCTGTTTGAGCGCCAAAGAGCAAAGATTAACTGCCCTTTTACCAACCTTCGAGCTGTAACTCCAATTACCAGATTCATCCTTTTTGGCAACGCTTACAGTGAAACGTCCCAATTTGTCTCCTTTGTCAGCCGAAGTCTTGGCTCTTGTCTGATAAACAACAACTGGTTGCATTCGTGTCTTCGGCTGCCCCTTCTTTGGGCGTCCACGTCTCTTTGGCTAAGCCCTAGGAAACGGCGGTCTTAACAAGGAGTCCTTCCATGGACTACCTTTAAACCCAACTTCCATAATCAGTACAACCTGAGAATTAGTCTGAGCACCCGATAACATACCCAAACCAGTCTCAAGCCGATTAAAAACATCAGCCAATCGTGGCTCTTCACGGATTGGGGAACCGTGTCCGGGAACTGATAGGCCCAAATCCGGGTGGACCTCCTGACCTGCGCTTAGACTCAATTGGGCCTGCACACCTTTAACTAACACAGGCCCAATTGTCAGCCCACCCTCGCCCAACGACCAATCAGTCCCGCCTGGAACGCGTGAGATCGAAGAATCCTCGTCGCGCACAACACTTCCATCCCGATCCGATATCAAATCACTGAGATCATGATTTGAATCGCGAGAATCACTCAAATTCGAAAATGAAATCGCAGAATCTGGCTTTGTAATGAACAACTCCGCAGATCTCGCCGGCTTCGACGTGCTCTGTTTTCCGGCTTCACTGTTCATCCGACGACGATCCGAAGAACATTCCTCCCCTGAGGTCCGAGTAGGGGCATCTCGAATTCTGCCTGAGCCGGGATGAGCCAAAGCCACAAACAGTACATGTCCTTTGAAGTTGAAACCGTTAAATACTTTGACTACCTGCAGCGCTGCCTCCTCAGATTTGAATTCGATAAAGCCAAACACGTAACCTTTTCGAGACAACCTTTTGAGGATGTTTACTGCGACAATCTCTCCAAAGGAGCTTAACGTCTGCCGAACCCAATCCGAAGTCGTCCCGTACGGTAGATTGTGAAGAAACAGAGCAGTACTTGTTACTGGTTCTGTTCCAATCTCCGTCGACATAGTATCCACAGACCCTGTTTTCGCAGCCGCCGGTCCAGGTATCGACGTAGTCGTTGGACCAAACTCCAGCCGAACATCACCCGTGCCTTCACCCGAAGTGGATGACCGGTGCTTTGTTGATGAAGGGCCACGACCCACAACAGGTTCGCTCGGTATCACACCTACACTGGGTTTGGGTGATCGATTCACAGCAGAAGAAGGTACTTCGGGGTTCCGGGACGTCGTGGATGAAGGGTCACGAGAACGCCTCTTCATCTTGCTCTGCTCTGAGCGCTTCACGACCTGAACGCGGACTGGCCAACTTTTAATATTTTTTAATATTTAATTTCAATTGTTTTTCCATATTTCGTAAATCATGTTATAGAATATTGTATTCGATTATACAAAAAAAAAAAGTAAAATGTTACATAAAATTTATATTAGTGCTTCGGGCTTAGAATCGATGTTCAAAAATGAAAATCGATATTACAAAAGTTGTAGACAAATGTTATAGATTTTACATCCTATATTACACCTTTTTAAATTTCAATCTTTGTTACTGAACATTAAAAAGTACTAGGAAAAAACATAACCATATACATCAAAATTAAAGGAAATTACATCGGAATTACAAAAAAAATTACAGAAAATTAATTTTTTTTTTATAGAAAATAACAAACAATATTACAGAAAATACAACAAAATTACAAAAAGCGTAAACGAAATTATAGGAAAAAGATATAAAAAAAATACAGAAAAATATAAAAAATTACAGAAATATAAATAAAAAAATACAGAAAAATATAAAAATTACATTTGTGTATCAACGTGTGGTGGCCAGAATCAATGTCTGGTGGTGGACGGCGACCGAGAAAAATATGCATAACAAATCTTAAACAAGAGCCTACCACGGTGAGGGTTACAGAGAGCCCATCCATGCTCTCATGGCAGCAGCGGTCGGATCTCCGATGTGGTGGAGTCCCTGGCTTAGCGAGTTGGACACACTAGATTTGCACGGTGGAGCAGATCTTTCGGCCAAGCAGAAGAGCTCGGACTTGGACATCGGGAGCAACCCTGGCCAAGCTTCACGACTGGATCTGCAACGACGTCGGTGGGACGACGAATGATGGTAGAGGAGACAGAAGGAAGGATCCATATGTGGTCGGCTCTGTGTAGTGGCTCAAACCCAACTTGTTGGGACCTTCTTCGCGAGGAGCACGATGGCGATAATGAGCATGGCCGGGACTGGACGGAACAAGGGTCGATATCACGATGGCATCAGAAGCTGATCGGTTCGTGGCGCGGTGTGAACCTAGAGCACAATCGCATATCTAACGAGGATCTGCATGTCGTCGCAGCAGCTGAGGCGGTTGTTTTGAGCACGGATCGACGAAGAAGAAGGGCAGATCGGGACGGTGTCGGAGACATGGTGCTACACGACGGCGTGTCCGTCTTGCTGATCCGAAGGCGGCAACAGCACGTGAGATGAATGTCACGGAGAGAGGGAGATGGGCGGCGGCTGTGGTTTTCGTTCGACAGCCATGAGGTCCGGTGGCGTCGAAGTCATGGACCAAACATGAGAGAGGATTGAGAGGGTGCGGCTGAAGCATAAGGAGGAAATGGTTTTGGGTAATTGTATCGTGTAATAGGGTTAGGTAGCATTATAGTGTAAAAGACTCTTTTGTCCTTACAAGTACTAAAATTACTAAAAGAAAATAGAAGTTCATGGTATTTACGACTACATTCTATTTATTTTATAACCATCAGATCTACTTGATCTAAAGGCTCACAATTGTGTAATAAATAACAAAATAAGAAATAGGTAATACTTGAAAGCATACATACATATATATATATAGGGTTGGTATCAAATACAAACAACCCCTTATTGTGCAAACTACGAACTCACCAGGTGCTGACACGTGGGCGCGCACGCACTGTGCTGACACGTGGCGCGCTTAGTGCTAATAGTTTGGGCGCACCGTGCTAATAGTTTGGCATTGTGCTAAACTATTAGCACTGTGCGCGCCAAACTATTAGCACCGTGCGCGCGCGTGGTCAACACGCTCACGCACGCGGGCAGAGGCGCGTGCGAATCTGCCACGTGTCAGCATCGCGCGCGCTCTGCTGACGTCACTTTGACCGCATCCTTTGGCTTAGATTGGTTCGTAGTTTGCACAATAAGGATGGTTTTTACTGGATAGCTACCTTATATATATATATATATATATAGGGTTGGTATCAAATACAAACCACCCCTTATTGTGCAAACTACGAACTCACCAGGTGCTGACACGTGGGCGCGCGCGCTGCTGGTGTGCGCGCACAGTGCTGACATGTGGCGCGCATAGTAGTAATAGTTTGGGCGCACAGTGCTAATAGTTTGGCACTGTGCTAAACTATTAGCACTGTGCGCGCCAAACTATTACTACCATGCGCGCGCGTAGTCAAGACGGTCACACGCGCAGGCAGAGGCGCGCGCGAATCTGCCACGTGTCAACATCGCGCGCGCTCTGCTGACGTCACTTTGACCGCATCCTGTGGCTTAGATTGGTTCGTAGTTTGCATAATAAGGATGGTTTTTACTGGATAGTTACCCTATATATATATATATATATATAGGGAAGTAATCACGTGCGAACCCCTCTTAAAATGCGAATCTGCGAACTCAACAACAACATGACACGTGTCGCGCTTAGAAATGCTCATCTTTTTTTTCCCACCAAGTTTATTAATTTAATTTTTCCCGCTTCGTTTCAACTCCGATTTAATTTGTTTTGCGCCAATATTCTTATTTTTTCAAGAGATTTCTAACAAGTAGTGGATTGCATATATTTTGATGTGTTTTTGAATACGTGTGTGGATGTGTGAATATGAGTGCGAAAAAGTGTGATGTGTTTTGCAAATTTAGTGTATATGGTTTGCGGATTTAGTGTATATGGTTTGCGGATTTAGTGTGTTTTGCAAATTTAGTGTATATGGTTTGCGGATTTAGTGTATATAGTTTGCGGATTTAGTGTATATGGTTTGCGAATTTAGTGTAATTTTCAAGATGCACAATACACTAAATAATATATATGGTTAAGCTGTTCCACAGTGGAGTTAGTAAAACATCAAGATGCACAATACACTAAATAATATATATGGTTCAACTTCATGTTTGAATATAAGCTTACAAATATTAATGTCATTTAAACTTTCCTACCATATACATTAAGTTGCTTATTCAAGATTTATCATCCTCAAATTAGATAATCTTCTAATAAACCAATAAAATTAACTCCAATTCCAGGTTTTAAAATTATATGCAAGTTATGACTCCAATATTTATCATAAAGTTATATAAAGTCTTAGTAGTGTACATATACTTCCTCCATCCTACAATATTCTACAATGAGTGTCTCATTTATTTGACAAAGATTTAGTTTTAGTAAAGTGTGAAAATTACACTAAATTCGCAAACCATATACACTAAATTCGCAAACCATATACACTAAATCCGCAAACCATATACACTAAATCCGCAAACCATATACACTAAATTTTCAAAACACACTAAATTCGCAAACCATATACACTAAATCCGCAAACCATATACACTAAATTTGCAAAACACATCACACTTTTCGCACTCATATTCACACATCCACACCCTTATTCAAAAACGCATCAAAATATATGCAATCCACTACTTGTTAGAAAGCTCTTGAAAAAATAAGAATACTAGCGCAAGAAAAAATGAAATCGGAGTTGAAACGAAACGGGAAAAATCGAATTAATAAACTTGATTATAAAAAAAAAGGGAGCATTTTCTGAGCGCAACACATGGCCCAATCTGGTTGAGTTCGCATGTTCACACCATAACTCATGGTTCGCACCCGATTGCTCTCCTATATATACATATATATAGGGTTGGTATCAGGTACAAACCCCCCCTTATTGTGCAAACTACGAACCAATCTGAGCCATAGGATCCCCCCAAAGTGATGTCAGCAGAGCGCACCAGATGCTGACACGTGGGCAATAAATATATAAAACACCGCACCTTATTGTGCAAACTACGAACTCACTAGGTGCTGACACGTGGGCGCGCGCCCTGCTGGTGAGCGCGCGCAGAGTACTGATAGTTTGTGTAGCACGGGAGTGATAGTTTGCGCGCACAGTGCTGATAATTTGCATTTGTACTAAACTATCAGCACCGTGCTTGTAAACTATCAGCACCCGCGCGCGAGCGTGGTCAACACGCGCACGCGCGTGGGCAGAGGCGTGCGCGAAGCGGACACGTGTCAGCATCGCGTGCCCTCTGCTGACGTCACTTTGACCGCATCCTGCGGCTTAGATTGGTTTGTAGTTTGCACAATAAGGGTGGTTTTTACTGGATAGCTACCCTATATATATATATATATATATATATATATATATATATATATATATATATATATATATATATATATATATATATATATATATATATATATATATATATATAGGGTGGCTATCCAGTAAAAACCCTCCTTATTGCGCAAACTACGAACCAATCTAAGCCACTGGATGCGGTCAAAGTGACGTCAGCAGAGCGCGCGCGATGCTGACACGTGGCAGATGCGCGCGCGCCTCTGCCCGCGTGCGTGAGCGTGTTGACCATGCGCGCGCACGGTGCTAATAGTTTGGCGCGCACAGTGCTAATAGATCAACCTATTAGCACTGTGCGCCCAAACTATTAGCACCGTGCGCGCCACGTGTCAGCACTGTGCGCGCGCATCAGCAGTGCGCGCGCATCAGCAGTGCGCGCGCATCAGCAGTGCGCGCGCCCACGTGTCAGCACCTGGTGAGTTCGTAGTTTGCACAATAAGGGGTGGTTTTTACCGGATACCAATCCTATATATATATATATATATATTATCAGCGGATTTTTGATTAAAAACAGAGCTCTCGAAATGAGAGGCAAGGCTAAGGGCAAGCCCTCCAAATTACAAAACAAGGAGAAGTGTTCTCCCAACCAAACTTGAACCCCAAGTAATACAACCAACTCCCAACAATTGACACACCCAATTACAAAGCAGTCTACCCAAGCAGCATAACAACCAAAAACCTGAAAACCAAACTATCACCAAACCATGCACCAAATCAAGATGCCCTCAGAAAAGTTATTGTCATCAACAATGAAACCAAACCCCAACCATCATTCCAAAAAAATACCCAAAACCTCAAAAACAATTACTGTAAACTAGTACAACAACATCAAATGCTGCAGAAAAGTCCAACCATGCTAAAGGTATGACACCCAAAGTAACAACTGATGTAGTGATGCTGTAGATCTCTGGCACCAACAACTGAAGATTACCAAATAGTATAACCTTGTGCTGGGAGAACTAAGTATGCAAAACTGAGCCTGCACACATCAACCAATAAAAGAGAAGTAGATCACCTTACAAAAAAGGAAACAAAGATCCTAAGAAGTCAGAAGGATCAAAGTAACATAAAGCACTCAACTTAAGCTAATCCCACACACCAGAAAACACAGGAAGGAGGGAAGAAAGAGGATCGAACAGAAGGAGTAACCCACACACCAACTAACTCTAACCCAAAGATCCTCACCAGTACCCAGTAACCCCCCCCCCCCCCCCCCCCCCCCCCCCCCCCAAACCAAATAACCAGATCACAGGTGCCTTGAGGACCAAGTAAGCCTTAATTCCCAATCAACCTTGTAGACACAGAGCAGGAGAAGGTATTAGTGATCCACTTTAACAAAGAAAAGGAATGACCCTTTTTAAATTTGCTCCACAAACATTGAAAAACATCATTCTGAATTTGTCGTAAGATATCTTCAAGAGCGAGTGTAATATTGTGGAAATTGATCTTATTCCTACACAACCAGATTCTCCAGATAATGAAAGAGGATATAATGGACCAATGCTTCTTAGTTAGGTTTGCATTTTAAATTCCATTTTATTCTGTGGAGAACCTTCTTTGTCATAGTGCCATTCCAAAGAAATCTTCTTTGCCAACACTCCATTTCTTTAATCACTCCTTTAGGAGCCTTGAACAATGACATGTAGAACAATGGTAAAGAGATGAGAGAAGACTTAATGAGTGTAATCCTGCCCCCAAAACTCCTTGATTTAGCTTGCCAAGTGGTCAACTTCTTCTTGAATTTGTTAATGACAGGCTCCCAAGTACTCTTTCTTTCTAGGATTTACCCCAATTTAAAACCAAGATAATCAAAGGGGAGAACCATTGTGGAGAGACCAAAAATATCAGCCACCTCCTCCACTGCTACTGAAGAAGGGTTAAGAATCATCACCTTGGATTTAAGGAAGTTAATTTTTAAACCTGTAGCTTTCTGAAGGCAAATGAGTGAATGCTTCAAGTTAATGGCTTGTTGTCTCCCAACTTGGATGCAAATCAAAGTGTCATCAACAAACTGAAGATGTGAGATCTCTGGGCCTTGATTATTGCACTTAATCCCAGCAAACATAGTAGTGGAGATACCCTTTATCATGATTTGATGTAATCACTCAGCTATTAAAGCAAATAGCAATGGTGAAAGTGAGCATCCTTGCCTGAGCTCTCTCAATAAAGGAAAATCATGAGAAGGGGAGCCATTAATGAGCACAAATGACCTAGCTTGAATACATTTTCCCATCCATGAAATCCTAACAGCCCCAAAACCCATGATCTTCAAGATGTTTATAAGAGCCCCCCAATGACTGTGATCATAAGCCTTTTCAAAATCAACTTTGAAAATAATAACCTCCTGGTGAGACTGTTTTATAGAGTGTATCAACTCTGAAGCAATCAATATCCCATCGAGAATTTGCCTCCCAGCTATAAAACCAGATTGAACATCATGAACCAAGAAATCCATGACCCTTTTGAGCCTAGTTGCCAACAGCTTGGATAAAAATTTTATAAGCACTATTAATCAGGCTGATGGGTCTGTAATCATAAAAAGTCAATGGAGTACCAGTCTTGGGGAAAAGAGTGATGAAAGTGGAGTTGATGCCTTTACCAAGTAATCGCCCCTAATGAAAGTGATCCATGAACTGTAAAATATATGGCTTAATGAAATCCAAGCAAGATTGATAAAATTTGAGGGAGAAACCATCTGGACCAGGTGATTTTTCAGCATTGCAAGCTTTGATAGCACCCCCCCCCCCCCTTAAATGAATGCCACTTTTGTCACGCCCCAAATCCGGTTTTGACCAGACTCGAGACGTGAACTAAAATAATACACTATAAAGAAAGTTTAATACCAAACGATTCTCCAATAACAGTTTAAAAGATCCAAGTAACATCACTAGACCATACTAGCCTAAAACCCTCGCTAGCTCCCGAGGTCCGAGAATCCTGCTAGTCCAAACCCCGCTCAAGACCTGTAAAACAATAAAGTAAAGGGGTGAGCTTTCGCTCAACAGGAAAAAGTAGTTAAGGTTATGAACATCCACTCACCACCACGAGTAACCGTCCAATTATGGCATATTATTACGGCACACAACAAACCACAACACGGAAACTCATAACCTCAATCCTTAGTTACAAGACTATAACCACACTCACAAACATACTTATACAACCACTATCACACTGGATTCACGTCACTTATCCAATCGTCAAGCATACAATACACAGGAAAAACAATCACACGTCATGTACCGTAGTCCCCGAACTCCACCGGCTGTACACAACCCGACTCTATCATATCTTACCGGAACACTCTGGATCGGCCTAGATATCTTTCCGGAACCGCATCGGGGCACAATCACAATACATCATACCGCACCACACAACATCAACCTAGATGTCTTCATGGGAATCCGTCGGGGCACAATCACAATACTGATCACGTAACTGTCGGCCTAGATATTCTACACCGGAATACCCCCTCGATGTAAGTATCGTACCGGAACCACACTCCGGGGGACCGCGCACACGTGGGACCACACCGTCGGCCTAGGTACTACCCTACATCGGCGTACCCCCTCGATGTAGGTACCATACCGGAATACAACTCCTCTTGGAACATGCATCAAGAAAATCTCACGCCATAGTTCGACCACGATGTACCAACCGGGTCAACTTACCACAACACATCACATCGGTCTATCAATCACCCGATCATATCACAACCATTGGTTCACGTCATATCAAGTATGTCACACTTGCCCAAAACATAACAACACGCTACACCGAGCATATCATAACATGATTCTCAATCTAAAAACGGATGAACTACACATCAAGCATCACAATCATAGATCATGGCATCACAATCAACACACAACCTAAGGGCTCGACATGGCCCGCATGTATTTCTACAGCACAACAATTCCCAAACTTACAGATCGACATGGCTCGTAAGCTATCCCTCATTTCACTCGTTCCTCACATCCTAACATGCAATTCTAACAATGAAATCAAGTAATCGCAACCTATATGCATACTTGTAACTTTCCGTAATTAAACCATTATTCGCTACTTTCCCTACCTCGAACGCTTTCTGAACGCTTAGTCACTTCAAAATCTGTCTAGTATCCTCCTCCGCCGTGCTCGGGTCCAAAGTCTAAGGTCATAACAATGCTAATTCAAAGTAGGTTTAACGAGAAAACACTAAATTAAGCCCGAAAGTCAAAACATGGGCTGAAAGAGAAATGGGCTGGAATGAGGCCCAATCCGGATGGGCCACATGCCCGGTACCCGACCCGGCTCGTGCAGCACATCGACCAGGAACCAAGCACGGTCTGTGCGGCACGCCGGCCCGAGACCAGGCACGGTCCGTGCTGCACACCATGTCGGACCCTGGCACGCTCCGTGCGGCACTCCGTGCCGGACCCGGGCCTGGACTCTGCGGTGTTCCGTGCCGGAACTTGGCCCGGTCCGTGCGGTGTTCCGTGCCGGTCTGGACAGACCCTTCTTCCTCCTTCCTCCCCTTCGTTTTCCATGAATTTCTACCTCAAATATCCATTAATGAACTCCCCAAAACTCCAAAAACAAACCCAAAGTTTCAGCACTTCAATACCCACCATGGGTTTCATCACAAACAATACAATCCAAGTGGTTTCAATCATCGAAACTCATTTCTTCTCCACAAATCAACATCTAACAACACACAACTTAAAAACCCACTTAGTTCATGCATCTCTACCCAAACCCACAACACCAATTTCATCAATGAAGGATTTAAAGAACACCAACCTCTAGGAAATGATGAGATGAAGTAGAAATGGAGATGTTTAGAGGTGAAAATCCACTAAGTGAGCTTTCTTTTCTCCTTGCTTCTTCTTCAAGCTTCAAGGCTTTCCAAAACTCTCTTTCTCTTGGTGATTTTCGGCCAACACTAGCAGTTGTGCTTAATTGCTCTCCTTTTGGGGGCTTTAACCTAATAGTGAACTCCCAAAAATGCCATTCTAGCTCCCTCTCCCTCCTTTGGCTCATATGAGGGTAGTTTGGTCAAAACTCACCTATTTCTTCCCTTCCAAGCCAACATGGAGAAGTGTCCAGGTGAGGACCGCCTCTAACCCAAATAAAAACCAGCGCTTCTAATTAATTAGTTTTAGTCCTTAATCAAGCGAAGTTTGACTCGAGTTTGACTTTTTCACAAAACTAGCCATTTGAAAGGAAACGGCCCAATCTAGCTAACCGTAATGACGGCTAAGCTTTTTGGGCCCCGGAAAGGTCCTGAATGACTCCCGGAGTTATCAGTTGACTTTTCCAGCAAAAAGTTAACCTTGGTTAGAATTCACCAGTTCGACCATGATCGACCGGGGGCGGTTCTTACAATCTACCCCCCTTAAAAGAATTTCGTCCTCGAAATTTAAAACGGACGTACCTGAAGGGTCGAACAGGCTAGGGTACTTCGCACGAACCTCATCCTCGCGCTCCCAGGTCGACTCTGCTCCGTGGTGCCGCCACTGCACCCGTACCAATGGGATAGTTTTGCCACGCAAGACCTGCTCTCACGTATCCAGAATCCGGGACATCCTCAGCTACCTCGATGTCCGTCCACTCAATAACGTGGGAGGGGTCCGCAATGTACTTCTGTAGCTAGGACACGTGGAAGACGTTATGCACGTTCCCAAGCTGCGGTGGTAATGCAAGGCGATAAGCAACGACTCCAACTCTGCCCAAAACCTCAAAAGTTCCGATAAACCGCGGGGCCAACTTGCCTCCTCCGGGTTTAACTGCAATAGTCCCTTTTTTGGGCACACCCTCAGAAACACATGATCACCAACTGTAAACTCAAGAGGTCGACGCCGTCTATCACCGTAACTCTTCTGTCGACTCTGCGCGGTCCTCAACCGATCCCGAATCAGTGCGACCTTCTCGGTCGTCTCCCGAACAAGCTCCGGACCAAGTAGACTCTTGTCTCCCACCTCTGCCCAACACACGGGTGATCTGCACGGCCTACCATACAACTCCTCAAACGGTGTCATCCCAATACTGACCTGGAAGTTGTTGTTGTAGGAAAACCCAGCTAATGGTAAGTGGTCCTCCCATGACGCTCGAAAGTCCAACACACATGCTCGCAGCATATCCTCGAGTATCTGAATCGTGCGCTCTGACTGACCGTCGGTCTGTGGGTGATACGCCGTACTGAGCAAGACCTCGGTCCCCAACGCTCTCTGCAAGCTCTCCCAAAACCTGGAGGTGAATCGAGGGTGTCTGTCGGACACAACCGACACCGGAACCCCGAGAAGACGGATGATCTCCCGAACGTACAACCGACTCAAGGTGTCAACCGTATCAGTCATCCTCATGGCTAAGAAGTGTGCCGACTTGGTCAGTCGGTTGACCAGTACCCAAACTGCGCCGTGCCCTCTCGTCGACCTCGGTAAGCCACTCACGAAGTCCATCGTGACGTGCTCCCACTTCCACCGCGCAATCGGTAATGGCTGTGATAAACTGGCGGGACGCTGATGCTCGGCCTTTAGCTGCTGACAGGTAAGGCATCTCGAAACTAACTCTACAACTACTCTCCGCATCCCACTCCACCAGAACTGTCGTCTGATATCCCGATACATCTTGGGGCCACCCGGGTGCACAGCAAGACAAGAGTGATGAGACTCTCTCAAAACATCGTCTCTACAACCACGTGGCACAAATAGCCCTCCTCGGTATCGTAGACCCAGATCAGTACCCTGCAACCAGCCCTCGGTGTCAACACCGCTGATAATCCTCTCCCGGATCTCGGCCGCCTCAGCATCCTCGGCCTGTGCCTCCAGCACACGAGCGACTAGTGTGGGCTGCGCCACCAACGAACACATGGCCACGCCATCGGTGATCTCATCGAGCTCGAGCCCAAACGTGCTCAACTCCTCCATCATATCCTACTTTCGGACTGATATCCCGACAAGGCAGTGAGTCGACTTCCTACTCAGGGCATCGGAGAGGACATTCGCCTTGATCGGATGGTAGAGTAGCTCAAAGTCGTACGCCTCAAGTAGTTCCATCCACCGCCTCTTGTGCATGTTCAAGTCTCACTGGGAGAAGATGTACTTGAGACTCTTGTGATCCGAGAACACCCGGAATCGCTCTCCACACAAGTAATGTCGCCAGCTCTTCAGCGCAAAGACGAATGCTGCCAACTCTAGATCATGGGTAGGGTAGTTGCGCTCATGTGTCTTCAACTGTCTGGAGCCATAAGCAACTACCTTCCCGGACAGCATCAAAACACACCCCAGCCCTTCACCGGACGCATCACAATACACATAACCGACCCCGCGCTCCGGCACTATCAATACGGGTGCAGTAGTCAGACGAGCCTTCAGCTCGGTAAAGGAGTGCTCACACTCATCAGTCCACACGAACTCGGCTCCTTGCGTGTCAGGGCAGTCATCGGCGTGGCCAAACGTGAGAAGACCTGGACAAGCTGTCGATAGTACCTTGCCAAGCCTAGGAAGTTGCGGATCTCGAAGACAATCTTGGGTCGTGCCCACTTCGAGACCGCGTCGATCTTCGCCGGATCGACTAGTATACCCTCTCGAAACACAACATGCCCAAGGAACTTCACCTCGGCGAGCCAGAAATCGCACTTCTCTAGGTTGTCGTACAGCTGGTGAGTGCGCAACTGTAATAACCACTCCCGGTCAACGCCAGTCAAACCTGCGAAAAACAGGAAAATTTAAAAATTTTAAGACGGACACTTAATGAACCTAAAATGACCCCGAGTGTCATACCGGACTTAAGTTGACCCCGTTATTGACCAAAGTGAGTTACGGGGGACTCAGGGCAACTTTCTGATCAATTTGGGAAATGTTGACTTTTCGCTGGAAAAGTCAACCGAGCGACGTTTTGGTCCATTCGAGGACCGTTTTGGATCCGAAAATCTTAGTCGTCGTCGCAGCGGTCTTAGTTGAGCCGTTTCCTTGTAGCCCGTCAAGTTTCGTAATTTCTTGGGAAAAGTGCCCGTTCGGGGCCCGAAACGTCCGTTTTTCGCAAAACTGATTGGAAAATATCAACTAGATATTTTCCAAAAGGTGTGGGACCCACCTTGACACTTGTCAAGTATATGGTGGTGTTAGTTTTGGGGGGAAAGTGTGTGGTTGTAAGGTGTGGCCGAGTATAAGGTTTTAAAGGAGGAAAAGTTAGTTTTGTTGTTAGTTTATTAAATTAGAAAGAAGAAGAGAGGTTTTAGAGAGAGAAGGAGAAGGAGAAGAAGAGAGAAGAAGGGAGGTTGAGCTAGGGTTTGTGATCGAGCCCTTGGATCGAGTCAAAGCAAAGAGCAATCCCGTTCCCCTCGTTCTCCTCTACGGTAATACCCGAACCGATTCTCGTTTTGGTTATTTTCTTGGAAGCTAGGGTTTGAGTATAAACTAAGGCTTAGGGTTGTGTAGAGTGTGGGGAGGTGTTGGAGACGTTTTAGAGGTGTTTGGGGGTTTAATTTCACGTTTTCCGGTGACCGGAGGCTCGGGAGGAGCTCCGGCCACCGTGGGTGGTGGCCGGCCGGCCATGAGGTGGCTGGCCGGAGCTGGCAGCAGCCACCACATGGTGGCCGAGCCTCCCCTTAAACCCTAGGGTCTCGGCCAAGTAGTGTGGGTGGGGCCCACATGCTTGGGTGCTCGGGTTTTATCGTTCGGGTGGTTTAAAACGTTCCCCGGACCATTTATCCTTAATCGAATCGAAATTTGGAATTAAATTGGAGAAGTTGTAATTAACGGGTTTTGGAAACTTTAAACGTTAATTAATTGACTTAGAAGTCGGAATTCAATTCCGTCAAGTGCGTTGGGTTCCTTGAAATATTCTAAGGCCGTAGAAACGAAAACGGGGGCTTTTGGAGCCCCGGAAGGCAATTAACAAAACCCGGGCAGATTCGCCATGTCGGGCGAATCGGGCCTTTATGGGTCCTTTATCAACAATGTCGAGTAATTGGGAAGTTTGGGAGTGATCGACATTGTCGGGGTTAAGTTTGGGCATCGAGTTTATTGGTTTTCGGTTTATTCCTGCGAGTTGTTTAGTGACTTTAAATTGTGTTCCTTTAGATCGTGCCACGGACCGAGGCAAGGGAAAGCTGGGTGAGTGACTGAGATCATCACCGGAGCTCGTGGTTTGGCTTTTGGGAGAACACGCACGAGGTAGGGAAAAGTAGCCGGATCTCGGCCCTGACTAGGGAAAGTTAACAGTAGATTTGCATGTGACACCGGGGTGTCGTGGGTTGAGTAGGTTTAATTTAAATACTAGAAAAGCATGATACGGGGTTGTAGCGTTTATCAGAAAAGCATGTTACGGGAACTTAGTAATTATTGAGAAAAGCATGTGACACTTAGTAGTGTCGTAGGAGCAGAGAACTTAGCGTTAATTGTTTTACTGGAGGCATATGACCATGCCCGGAGGTTGTTTGTGAACTTATCGATATTAGGAGTACTGGAGGCATATGACCATGCCCGGAGGTTGATTGTGAAACTGTTGATGTTAGGACTGTTGGCGGCTTGGTTAAGCCGGAGGTTGATTGCTTATTTGGTGTCCTGGGTGGCCATGAGAGCCCGTATTTTATTATCGAGTTTTGGGTGGCCTTGAGAGCCCGTATTATTTATTGATTGAGTTTGGGTGGCCTTGAGAGCCCGTATTATTTATTGATTGAGTTTGGGTGGCCTTGAGAGCCCGTATTTTATTATCGAGTTTTGGGTGGCCTTGAGAGCCCGTATTATTTATTGATTGAGTTTGGGTGGCCTTGAGAGCCCGTATTATTTATTGATTGAGTTTGGGTGGCCTTGAGAGCCCGTATTTTATTATCGAGTTTTGGGTGGCCTTGAGAGCCCGTATTATTTATTGATTGAGTTTGGGTGGCCTTGAGAGCCCGTGTATTTGAATTGGTGTCTTGGGTGGCCATGAGAGCCCGTAGTCAATTGTTGGTGTTTTAGGTGGCCTTGAGGGCCCGTGTACTAAGGTTGGTGTCTTTGGCTGGCCTGACCGAGTTAGAGTCTCGGGGGGGTTGCAAGCTTCCTTTAGCTGGCTTACGAGTTAGAGTCTCGGTAAGTTGCAAGCGTTCCTTATGGTTGGTGTCTTGGGAGGCCGTGAGTGCCTGTGGGGTTGTTGAGTCAGTGTCTTACTGTCGGTGTGTCTTGGGAGGCCGTGAGTGCCTGTGGGGCTGTTGAGTTCGAGTTTTACTGTTGGTGTCTTGGTGGCCATGAGTGCCTGTGAGTGTTGAACTTGTGTTGTTACTGGTTGATGAATTTGCGTGTGATTGTGATTGTGATTGTGATTGCGGATCCCGGTAGGTTGCAAGCATTCTTTGGCTGGCCTGACCAAGTTTGAGTATCAACGGGTTGCAAGCATTCTTTGGCTGGCCTGACACAGTTTGAGTAACACAGGTTGCAAGCATTCTTTGGCTGGCCTGGTCCGAGTTTGAGTATCACAGGTTGTAAGCATTCTTTGGCTAGCATGATCCGTGTTCGTGTGAGTGGGAGAGGTTACTGAGCAGCTGGTATGCGATCCTTTGTGATCTTGTTTGGTGTGCGATCCTTTGTGATCTTGTTTGGCGTTGTGTAGTCTTTCTGTCGTGTCCTTGGAGGAGGTCGTCGATAGTTGTGTTGGGTCTACATTGTGTTATCGAGTGTTGAGTCTGTTGAGGAAGGTAACGGGTTGTGGGTCAGTTGGGTACTTGAGTTGGGGACTATAGTCCCAGTGTTGGGTTTGGTTTAGTGTTACTGGCTTTGTCTGCTAATTATGCCGTAGTCAGTCTGTTATCCGTGGTGGTGAGCGAACGCTCACCCCTAGCTGCTTTTCCTACAGGTACTGTTCGTGGGACGGACTAGGTGAGCTCTTGAAGTTCATGGAGCTTGGAGCGGAGTCTGGTCTTTACTTTTGTTGAGTCTAGTGACGGATGTGTACCTTGTCCACTTGTTGGGACGTTTTTGTATTGTAAATACTACTATTATTTTGGTAAATAAATGGAAATGTCAAAGCTTTTATTCAAAACAGGTTTTAAGTATTCATGTTTTAAAAGTTCGCGTCCCGAGTTCGATTCGCTGAAATTGGGGCGTGACAGCAACAATGTCAAAACTGTACTCAGATGCTCCTCGTGCGCCTCCTCACTCGGCGAATAAATCAGAATATCATCTACGAACACCACGACAAACTGGTCCAAGTAGGGTCGGAAGATATCGTTCATCAAGTCCATGAACGTTGTAGGCGCGTTCGTCAACCCGAACGGCATCACCAGGAACTCGTAGCGCCCTTACCGAGTCCGAAATGCGGTCTTCGCCACATCCTCCTCCTGAACCCTCAATTGATAATACCCGGATCGCAGATCAATCTTCGAGAAGCAGTTCGCTCCCCTCAGCTGATCGAACAGTTCATCAATACTCGGCATCAGGTAACGGTTCTTCACTGTGACCCGGTTCAACTTCCGGTAATCGATGCACATCCTCAGTGCTCCACCCTTCTTCTTCACGAAGAGGGCGGGTGCTCCCCACGGCGAAGCACTCGGTCGGATAAATCCCTTCTCTCGAAGCTCCTAGAGTTGTCTCATCAGCTCGACCAACTCAGCTGGTGCAAACCGGTACGTGGCCATGGATACAAGCGTCGTACCTGGGATCAAGCCGATCCTGAACTCAACCTCGCGCGCAGGCGGTAGTCCTGACAGCTCCTCCGGAAAAACCTCCGGGAACTCACACACCACTCGCAACAGCTCTCTACTCTACACGGTCTTGACCTCATCTCCCACGGTCAACGCAGACAGTAGTACTCCGCTCCTACTGCCCAAGACACAAGTGACGATCGTGTCGCCCGATACTACAGTCACTTGTCGCCGATAACAGTCGATCGACGTTCTGTACCTCGTCATCCAGTCCATCCCCAAAATCACGTCAAATGTCGTCATGTCCAACACAAGCAAATCACCATAAAAAGGACAATCAGCCACTCGAATCTCACATGCACGACATACGATACTCAAAACTACCTCTCCCGTAACAGGGGTGTCAAGACATAAAGGTCGACTCAACGACTCTACCCTCTAACCCAACATACCAGCGAAAGAAGAAGATATGAAAGAATGTGATGCTCTAGTATCAAATAAGAAAGACGCCCTTGAATTGTAAAGCAAGCACGTACCCTGAGTAGCCTCATGGCCGGCGTGACGTCCCTTAGCTCGAGAGTCGGTGACCGCGTACACCCTACCCTGCGGTGCCTGTGGTCCGCCTCTCGGGGGTAATGGAAGTGCAACCTGCTGTGCAGCTCGCTGCCTTGGCGTTGGCGCGCTCGCTGCCTACTGCGGAGCTCTCTGCGCCTGAGTCTGACGTTGCTGGAACTGCGGTGACTGCCCAGTCTGCGGCTGTTGTGGTGGCGGGGCCGACATCTCCCCAAACCGATCGAGTCACCTGGCAACGAAGTGTCCTGGCCGACCGCACTGATGGCATAGTGGCGGCCCGGCACTCGGCCTCCCCTCAGGTCTACCCGCTGAACGATCTGCTTGTCCACCGCTCCACAGGCAGTCTCGAAGTACATGGCTCGACTGCCTGTAGTGAAAACACGCTCTCGCTGACGGGGATAGTGCAACGGATTCCACTGATCCGACCTGTCGTGTCTGTCTCAACTGTGTCTGAGACTGGAACGATCCCGAGGTCCTCTGTCTCCTCTGATCACGGGCCTCAGATGGCCTCAAGGAGCCGCTCGGTCTCGGCCTGATCTCCCAAGCTCTAGTTGTCTCACGAAAGCGTCGCTCCACTGTCAGCGCCTGATCCACCAGGTCAGAGTATACCTGGGTCCTCATAACAACGACCCGATCAACAATCGCAGGGCGAAGCCCTCCCTCAAACCTTCTGCAGCGATGAGTCTCAGTCTGTACCATCTCTGAAGCAAATTGGGACAAGGAAGTGAACCTTACCTCGTACTTGGAGACTGTCATACCCTCCTAACGCAGTTCCAGGAACTGCTGGTGCCTGTCATTCAATACCGACGGTGGGAAGTACTGCTCCAGAAATCGTTGTCCAAACAGCGTAAAGTCATCCCCTACTAGCGCATGCTCGCGCTGCCACCAATGGTAGGCGTCTCCCTCCAGTTGGAACGCCGCAAAAGATACTCTCATGCCACCATGCAGTATCCCCGACGTGTCCAGGTTGCGGGTCATCCGCTCCAACCATCCATCGGCTGCCTCGGGGTGTGGCTCCCCGGAAGAGACAGGTGTACCCAACCTGCGGAAATCCATCAACGCCTGAGCGGTGTGGCTGTCGACCTGTCTAGGCCTCACTGTGGCGGCTGTCGTGGCAGCAGGCATAATATCTGGTGTCGGGGCCATAGCCTCTCTCCGGGTGAATGCCGCTGCCAAGCCCTGCACTGTGCGAGTCAGCTCCTCCAGAGCTGCCGCCTGGGTAGGCTTAGTGATAGGCGGGACTCTGGGCGGGAGTCCGGATGGTCCAATCTCAAATCTCTCCTGCCACTCGGTGGATGTACCCTGGGCGCTCTTAGCCCCTGTCGACTCAATGGTAGGTGGCTGTCCTCGGCACCTAGCTGGCTGGCTCCTGGTGCCTCGTGAAACGTATGAAGGCGTCATGTCGTATATCCGTTGCACGGATAACGCACATGTTCAGTTTCTTAACTTCGTATAAAATGACGAGCTTAAATAAATAACGTTCACACACGGTTCAAAACAGTCGTAGTCGTACTAATTATATTTAGTATAGTATAGTCACACAACTCCACACAACTAGAGAAGTTCGCACACTAGTGCGTCACACAAGTCAAACATTCAATCAGCGAGTTCACACACAAGTCACACAGTTCACGATTTATACCACACAACAACTCCACAAAGGGCAACATCAACTTAGTTTCAAGTTCTTAACATGTCCTCTTTCTACTATAACATTCATGTTGACATCGTGTCGTTACAACCTGGTTCAGGCGTCCCAGAACTACGTTGTAACCACTCGACATCCCCCCATTCGCGTCCGGCTACAGTGGCCCCTATAGCCGAATCGTGATGGTACATACACTTCAGTTTCTGCATAAAATTGGGCATGACCCATTCGTAAACTGCACTAACCATCCGCTTATGCGGGACATTCAAATCACAACCTGCACAAATCATTTCAAACAATCGAAGTACACAGCAATACATCGCAGCTACACACCTCGGGTCTCGGTAATTTCACTCTTACCACCCGGCCACAACCACACTCGGAACACAGTTAACTCACTCAAAGACATCAACCACAAGGTTCACCACAAGTACACGGTACCTAGACCGGACAATTCACTAGCCCGAGACTCTCTTCCTCTCGTTTCTACACGTATGACATCTCCGATATGCGTAACCGACACACGGAAACCTAGCGCCCTAACTCTATCCACCTAATTGACGTACGGTCCGAAGTTTTTTAAAAAAACCAGGCTCTGATACCAAATTGTCACGCCCCAAATCCGGTTCTGACCGGACTCGAGACGTGAACTAAAATAATACACTATAAAGCAAGATTAATACCAAACGATTCTCCAATAACAGTTTAAAAGATCCAAGTAACATCACGAGTCAACAACTCGGCGAAACCAAAAAAAAAATAAAAGAGTTGAGTAATAGTAAAATTGCACGTCACTAAACCATACTAGCCTAAGACCCTCGCTAGCTCCGTAGCTCAAGACCTGTAAAACAATAAAGTAAAGGGGTGAGCTTTCACTAAGTAGGAAAAAGTAGTTAAGGTTATGAACATCCGCTCACCACCACGAGTAACCGTCCAATTAGGGCATACTAGTACGGCACACAACTAACCACAACACGGAAACTCATAACTACAATCCTAAGTCACAAGACTATAACGACACTCACAAACGTACTTATACAACCACTATCACACTGGATTCACGTCACTTATCCAATCGTCAAGCATACAATACACAGGAAAAACAATCACATGTCCCGTACCGCAGTCCCCTAACTCTGTCGGTAGTACACAGCCCGACTCTATCATATCGTACCGGAACACTCGGCATCGGCCTAGATATCTTCCCGGAACCGCATCGGGGCACAATCACAATACATCATACCGGACCACACAGCATTGCCTAGATGTCTTCCCGGGAATCCGTCGGGGCACAATCAAAATACTGATCATGTAACCGTCGGCCTAGATACTCTACACTGGCATACCCCCTCGATGTAAGTATCGTACTGGAACCACACTCCGGAGGACTGCGCATACATGGGACCACACCGTCGGCCTAGGTACTACCCTACACTGGCGTACGCCCTCGGTGTAGGCACCATACCGGAATACAACTCCTCTTGGAACATGCATCAAAAAAATCTCACGCATCACAATGTCATAGTTCGACCACGGTGTACCAACCGGGTCAACTTACCACAACACATCACATCGGTCTATCAATCAAACGATCATATCACAACCATTGGTTCACGTCATATCAAGCATGGCACACTTGCCCAAAACATAACAACACGCTACATCGAGCATATCATAACATGATTCTCAATCTAACAACGAATGAACTACACATCAAGTATCACAATCATATATCATGGCATCACAATCAACACACATCTAAGGACTCGACATGGCCCGCATGCATTTCTACAGCACGGCAATTCCCAAACTTACGGCTCGACATGGCTCGTAAGCTATCCCTCATTTCACTCGTTCCTCACATCCTAACATGCAATTCTAACAATTAAATCAAGTAATCGCAACATATATGCATACTAGTAACTTTCCGTAATTAAACCGGTATTCGCTACTTTCCCTACCTCGAACGCTTTCTGAACGCTTAGTCACTTCAAGATCCGTCTAGTATCCTCCTCCGCCGTGCTCGGGGCCAATGTCTAAGGTCATAACAATTCGCGAATCAATGTTAATTTAAATTAGGTTTAACGAAAAAACACTAAATTAAGCCCGAAAGTCAAAACATGGGCTGAAAGGGAAATGGGCCGGAATGAGGCCCAATACGGATGGCCCAAAAGCCCGGTACCCGACCCGGCCCGTGCACCATACCGGCCAAGTACCCGACCCGGCCTGTGCAGCACACCGGCCCGGAACCAGGCACAGTCCATGCGGCACGTCGGCCTGGGACCAGGAACAGTCCGTGAGGCACTCCGTGCCGGACCCTGGCACGGTCCGTGCGGCGTTCCGTGCCGGTCTGGACAGACCCTTCTTCCCCTTCGTTTTCCATGAATTTCTACCTCAAATCTCCATTGATAAACTCCCAAAAACAGACCCAAAGCTTCAGCACTTCAATACCCACCATGGGTTTCATCAAAAACAATACAATCCAAGTGATTTCTATCATCAAAACTCATTTCTTCTCCACAAATCAACATCTAACAACACACAACTTCAAAACCCACTTAGTTCATGCATTTCTACCCAAACCCACAACACCAATTTCATCAATGAAGGATTTAAAGGACACCAACTTCTAGGAAATGATGAGATGAAGTAGAAATGGAGATGTTTGGAGGTGAAAATCCACTAAATGAGCTTTCTTTTCTCCTTGCGTCTTCTTCAAGCTTCAAGGCTTTCAAAACTCTCTCTCCCTTGGTGATTTTCGGCCAACACTAGCAATTGTGCTGAATTGCTCTCCTTTTGGGGGCTTTAACCTAATAGTGAACTCCTCAAAATGCCCCTCTAGCTCCCTCTCTCTCATTTGGCTCACATGAGGGTAGTTTGGTCAAAACTCACCTATTTCTTCCCTTCCAAGCCAATATGAACAAGTGTCCAGGTAGGGACCACCTCTAACCCAAATAAAAACCAGCACTTCTAATTAATTAGTTTTAGTCCTTGATTAAGCGGAGTTTGACCCGAGTTTGACTTTTTCACAAAACTAATCATTTGAAAGGAAACGGCCCAATTTAGCTAACTGTAACAACGGCTAAGCTTTTTGGGCCCCGAAAAGGCCCGGATGACTCCCGGAGTTATCGGTTGACTTTTCCAGCAAAAAATCAACTTTCGCCAGAATTCAACGGTTCGACCGTTATCGACCGGGGGTGGTTCTTACAACTTCAAGATCTCTGGCCTGAATTACTGAAAGTCTATTAAAAGGGAGAGAGGAGAGATTAATACAGATCTCATAAGAATTGATAAATCTTTTAGCAAAATGATCCTTAGCCACTGCTTTGATGCTTAGAGGATTAGAATACTCCACCCCAGAAATCTGTCTAATGTTTCTCCTGAAAAGGTTACAGTTGGCCACCAAATGAAAATACTTGGTGCATCTATCACCATCTTTGGACCATCTCAACCTAGCGTTTAGGCACCACAATTTAGCCTGTAATTTGAATTTTTGAAACAGTCTTGCGTTGTGAAGAGCTCTGTGAGAAATCTCAAAAGGAGTCAAAACTCTCACATCAATGCAATCATCCAAAGCTTTGATCTCCAACTTCAACAATTCAATGTCTCTATCAAGCCAACCAAATGTAGATAAATTCCATTGTCTGTAGAAATTATTCATAGCTTTCAGTTTGAACCAAAGTTTATAAGAGGGGGAGCCATCCACCACAATTGAGGACCAGAACAACTTAGAGTTCCTATGAAATGAAGGGTGAGAGGTTCAGGCATTGATAAACTTGAATGGCCTAGGACCCCCATCAATAGAAGGAGTACACAGTATAACTTGTTTATGATCTGATAACACCTTGGGAAGAGCAGTCGGAGTAAGATTGATGAAGTCAGAAACAAATTGTGAGGAGGGTAAGAATTTATCTGTTACACCCCAAATCCGGTTTTGGCCGGACTCGAGATGTGAACTAAGTAGCGATATAATAATAATAATAATAATAATAATAATAATAATAATAATAATAATAATAATAATAATAATAATAATAATAATAATAAAAGGAAATTAAAGAAATATAACTTCGCATTTTAGTTCTAAATCTCAATAAAATCCCGCGAGTCAAACGCTCGAATTCAAATAAAAAAACAGTGTTCAGTACAAAAACAGAGAGTGCGTCTCTACTAAATGATAACCCACGGACCCTCGACGAGTTACCGAGCTCTGAGACGTCCTCTAAACTGACTCCCAATCGAAACATGTAAAACAGTAAAAACAAAGGGGGTGAGCTTACGCTCAGTAGGAAAAAGTAGTAACGGGAAAGGTCTTCCGTTTCGTCGCCATAATTACTCGATTCCTAACACTTATTAATAAACGGAAACAACAACATAAACCAACAGGAGCACAACAATATCGATAATAGATCCGAGATATAGAACCTTATAAACAGTAGGACAATCTTCTACGACCTCGACTACAACCGTCACCCAAACCCGACACCATACGGACATAAGAAAGGACACCGGACAGTTCTCAACACCCAACCCTGGGACACTATACTGCTAAGTTCATTACGAACATTACTCAGATCCGATATCTCACAACATAAAATAAGTACCCATGACAATCCGATCACCACGCACAACTAACCATTTACAACGTACAGTTCGTTGTCGAACACCCATAACGCACAACTCAACTACAGTGTACCAACTAGTAAACACACACAGTCAATCACTAATAACCATACACACAGCAAGTGTTCAATGATACGCCAAATCACGCGGCACGGCTCAACCAAATCGTACCAGAATACACATCAGTCTTGATGTCTTCCCGGACACACACATCGGGGCAAACACTATACCGGAATGCACCGTCGGTCTTCCCAGAACACACATCAGGGTAAACAAGCAATACAATATACCGGAAATGCACATCGGTCTTCCCGGAACACACATCGGGGTAAACACTATACCGGAAACGCACCACGGTCTTCCCGGAAACCATCGGTCTTCCCGGAACACACATCGGGGTAAACACTATACCGGAAACGCACCACGGTCTTCCCGGAAACGAACATCGGGGTAAATCACATAAACAACATACCGGACCGGCACACACCTCGGTCGGGTATCTTCCCATGGCATGGGGTACAAGTCACACCACACCATACCATGCCAAACATGTCACACTGAACTTATCATACCGTTAAAACTTACCACCATAACTTACCAACCACACCACATCGGTCTATCATTCACCCGATCATATCATAAACAACCATTCATATCACATTCATCACATCCATTCATTCAACCATATCACGAGACAACCATTCATATCACATTCATCATAATTCATATAGCATACTATGATTCTTAAATTAACCAACGAATATACTCTTTATCGACGTTAAGGACTGTTAACCATAATCAAACACAACCAACACACAATCCTAAGGCCCGACATGGCCACATGTGATTCTACAGCACAAAAATTCCCATAATTGAAAGCGGTTATTCTAGTGAATCACATCCTATATGCAAGCTAAGACTCTTCCGGTTATTAACGTCCTATATGCATACTATTAACATTCTTTAATTTAAAAGCGGAAATTACTACTCTTCCCTACCTCGATCGCTTTCCAAACGCTTAGTCACTTCAAGATGCCCAAAAGTCTCCTCCGCCGAGCTCGGGTCCAACGTCTAAGATCAAAGGCAATCCAGGAATTAATGCTAATTCAAAAGTGATTTTAGGGAGGGAAATACCCAAACTAATCCCAATTGCTCAACTTGTCAAAATGGGCCCGGAAGGCCCATTTTGCACGGAATCGGGAAAACGTCCCTCGGGACTCCAAAAGTTTCCCTTTTCGTTTCTATCATTCATAATTAAATTTACTTGTTCCAACACACTTGACAGAATTTAATTCCAAGGTCCGAGCACTCTAAATTCGTAATTCAAGTTTCTAATCGCTTTTCCCGAAATTTCACGAATCACATCTATAATTCGTTCCGGGTGTGAAATTAACATCCCGGGGTTCACCCAAGACCGTCCAAGTACGAAACCACTAATTCCCGTCCATGTGGGCCCCACGGCCACACATGGCCGTGGGTGGCCGGACCGCACCGGGCCGGTCACGGTCCAAAAGTGGCTGGATATGGCCGGTCCTCCCTTCCTCCGATTGCCGGATTCCGACGACCGGCCAGAGCTCCGACGAACCTTCGGTCACCGAAAAATACTTCGTTTCTCCCAAAAAATTCCCAACTAGTTCTATGTTCTCCACAACACCAATTTTAAGCTTTAGAACTTCAAATTCCACCTCAAACACTCCAAAGTTTCAAGACCCATGGTGGGTTTAATCAAAAACACAAAACCCCAAATGATTTCTACATAAATCATCCATTTTCTTCTCATAAACAAACATCTAACAACAATAACTCAAAACCTAACAATTTCATTTAATTTCTATGGAAACCCATAACTTCAAATGGATTGAAAGGAGATTGTGAGAGCTTACTTACCTTTGGAATGATGAGATGATGAGGATGGTGATGTTTTTGAGAAGATTTAGTGAAGAAATGGCCCAAAGGAGCTCCCTTTTCCTCCATTTCTTCTTCTTCAAGCAATGGAGCTTCAATGGAGGAATTGTTTCTCTCTCTTCTAGCTATGGTGTTCGGCCAACAAGGGGAAAACATGCTGAATTTGTTGCCCCATGTGATCTTATCCTCAAGGTGGAAATGTCCCTTTCGTCCTTTAGCCCCTCTCTCTCTCCTTTGTCCTTAAGTGGAGACCAATTGGTCTTTTCTCCCACTTTTCTTCCCCTCCAAGCTAGCATGGACATGTGTCCATGTGGGGACCACTCCTACCCCAAAATATCTCAGCTCATAATATTTTTATTCGTTAAAACTCTGAAATCGACGTAGTTTGACCCGGGTTTGACTTTTTCACAAAAGCTGTCATTTGAAAGGAAATGACCCAACTAAGCTAACCGTAACGACGGCTAAGCTTTTTGGGCCCCGGAAAGGTCCTGAATGACTCCAAGAGTCATCGGTTGACTTTTCCGGCCGAAAGTCAACTCTCGCCAAAAATAACAAGGGATAGAAGAAATCTTTATTTCCTGAAGTAACACCATTGACAGGCGTTGCTTGGCACACATGTTACGTAGAGCTCCTCTCTTCTGTCTAGTAGAAGCCCCTCTCATGTTCCATGAGAAGATCCTCATGGAGAGGACAAGTCTTGAATGGGGATGGAAGCCACAGAGTATGCTATAATATGGCCCTCTTCTATGTCTTCCAAGTCACAGAACTCATCGTCTGTGTTGGTTTCAAGTTCCACATCCTTATTTCCTTCCAACTCCAAATCATCCATCTCTCCAGGTACCAATTCCTCAAGAATGGGAGCTTCCAGACCCAAGGCTTTGTAGAAATTCCAGGTTCCAACTCCCCTAGGTTGAAAAGATTGAGGAAGTAAATTGTCCACCAAAGTAGGCGAAAGTTGTTGAGAGTTTGGAATTTGAACTTTTGATTTTGATCTAGTGTTATAAGCTACAGTAGCACCAGCTTTAGTCCTCTTACCCTTTTTCCCCTTAGATACTTGCCTAGCCTTGTCAAAATTAGAGTGATAAGATTGCAGATTTGAAAGAGTGATTCCCTCCAAAATTGAAAAATTAGGGTTTGGTGTCAGATAATTGGGGCCCAAATCAGCAACTAAAGGTGAATTACTGAGCTTCTCATTTATGGCTTCTACTCCCAATAACCCCTTTTGTCTTTACTTGGAGTAAGAAGTCCCATCCACCTCTTCCAAGGCCAACCTAGTAGCATTTGTATCCAAGGTTGTCCGAACAGTGACCACATCCGGAATAGTGGCCAAACTAACACTGTTTTTCTCTCCAAAAGTGTCTTGTACTGTCAAAACTTCCCTGAATGATTTGGAGGAATTAATTGAATCAGCAACACAAACCGGAGTTTTAGTTTGTTGCAATGGAGTAAAATACAGCACTGAGTGTATTAAAGGATGAGAGTTAATGGGAGGGGAGACATTAATTTGAGCTGACAGAAGAGGGTTGTCTATTAACTCATTTAACTCATATGATCTTCCACTATGTTCCTCGGAGACAAAATGACTGTTTCAGAAGTGAGAGGAACAGCAACAATCAAAACATTCTCTAAGGGTCCTACGACTGGCTCAACTGAAGGAGTAATATCAAATTCACTGGACATAGAGTTTGTTGAGTGTTGAGTTTCAAAAGAGAAGTCTGAATCACTTTCAAGAGGGCTTTGGAAAGTAAGAACCACTGCTAGGTCTACAGAACACACCATCACAGTAAAATGTTGATCTTCTAGCTAAGATCAGCTTCTTTATACACCTCCAAATATTCTTGTGAGTTAATGAGGATGTAAGCTGCATCAATTGAGGATCATGTGAGAGTAGAGGGGTGACTGCAAACCAAAGTACCAAGATCTTCTGTAATTGCTTCGAAAGTTTAAGCACACCAGCCAAGTAATGGTACTCCATAAATGGCTAACTGTAAAGACTGGGAAATTTGATAGTTCAATTTATTGTTGGAACGTGGAGGGTTGGAGAAAGGTTTGAAAATTCAATTGAATTTCGGATCGAGTTAAAAAAAAGAGGGTAAAGGGCTGACCCGACAAGACCCGAAGGCCCGGCCAGGCCCGCCCGATCCACTCCTGCTGCTTGTTTTGGGCCGTCCGGCCCAGTTCCGCTGATGCCCGCTAAGCAGGCCCAAAAGTGAAGGGTCCAAGCCCTTTGGAGCATCGGGTATAAAGGCGAAATTAGGAGTTAAAAACCCTAATTTTCGCAGCCAAGCCTCCTCCCTCATCTCTGTACCCGACTCTCCTTCTCCCTCTTCACCACCAACCTCTCGCCGCCCCATCACCAGCTCCGGCCATGCCCTCCTTCTCCGTTCAGACGCCGCACAGGTCATCATCGTCTCCCTCTCCGACCCCGAACCCGTCTCCCTCACCTTCTTCGAACCACGCCGCCAGACCCTCGCCGACCTCGCATCCGACCTCCACCTCTCCAACTCCGACCAGTCCTCTCTCCACCCTCTCGCCCCTCACGCCCCTCTCCTCCTTTTCCCCGCCCAGTCGCCGGCGAGCTCGTCTCCGGCCTCTCCTCGCCACCTTTCATCGTGTCCCCGTAGCCAAGACTTCCGACCGCTCTTCCCCTCGTCCTCTCCGTTCAGCCCAGCCGCCGCCGACCCTCGTTCCCGAGCCCCAACGTCACATCGGTTGTAGATCTGAGACGAACTTCCTCTTTTACGGTGAGACTCTGACCGACGGCGTCTCGCCGTTGGTCGGCGGAGCCTCTTTCTCCTTCGTCTCCCTTTTTGTTTCTTTTTCCCAAACTTTCTTTGGATTTGGTTGTTGATGAAATGATTTTTCGTTCGGATCTGGACGGTTTTGAACCTGAAAGTAAAGAAATCAAAAGAAAAATGGGTTTTGGATCAGATCTGTGTGAATCAAAAGGAAACTAGAATTATGGAACAGACTTAATTTGAATAATAATAAAAAAAATGGTTTTTTTTACTTGGGTCGAACCTGGATCGAGTTTGGAAACTGAACGTTTGATTTGGACGCTTTATTTGTCAAACCTAGACGGGACTTCGCCCGAGTACAAGGACTTGGAACCGAGCTAGAAGGAAAAAGACCACTCCGAAACCCGTGTGAAGAACGGTGGAAAGACTAAACGAACGTTACAGCAGAGTTTTATTAGAGGAAGACCACAAGGTAGGGGAAATACTAAACTACTCGTGCAATTCAATACTTAGTATGCCTATTAGGTTAATAAAATCGGAAAGGTCCTAGAATTGCATATAGCATGCGAATAACTAGAATAATCGTCTTTCAATTACTAATAACCGGACGTGTCTAGTATGCATGCGTAGGATGTGAATAACTAGTTTAACTCGCTTTCTATACTTGGGAAATTGCTTTACTGGTAGAGAGGCCGTGATGAGCCCTCAGATTAGTTGTGTTTGCCTCACTTGCTTTGTTTGCTTAGTTTAAGATGTAAGGGTCTAACGAAACTAGATAAATTTATTGATTTAATGCTTGAATGATTGAATGATTGATTGAATGCTTGAATGATTGATTGGATGCTTGAGTGATTGAACGGATGATCGAGTATGACTGATTGTGCCAAATGGTACGATCAGGTGATCGATGTACCGATGGAACGTGGTTGGTAAGTATGATGGTAAGTGTGATGGTGGGTATGAATCCCCTGTGGTGTGTATTGGTGAATTCATGAACTTCTAAGTTTGATTGTGCAATATGTTGATCCTACAGGGCATTGATTATTGGACCGTACAGGGCATTGGTTATTGGACCCTGCGGGGCATTGGTTGGTTGATCCTGCGGGACATTGGTTATTGCATCTTGCGGGATATTGATTAGAGGACCCTGCGGGGAATTGGTTGGTTGATCCTGCGGGACATTGATTATTGCATCTTGCGGGATATTGATTAGAGGATCCTGCGGGGCATTGGTTGGTTGATCCTGCGAGACATTGGTTATTGGACCCTGCGGGGCAGTAGGATGATAGAATGATTACTTATTGATTCACCCAAGTGTATGTGTCCTGCGGGAGCATTACCTTGGTTCCCTATGACATATGGTCCTTTGAGGGCATTTCCGGGAATCCCGACGATAAGCGCCCCTCAGGGATTGTTACCGGTAACCCGATGCATGTGCCACCTCTGGACCGAGGGAAAATATGATATGATACGAATATTCTTGTGGATCGGAGTATGGGATCCGAGATGATACAAGATTCTATTCGTGGATCGGAGTATTAAGGACCCGAGCTGTTGGTGTGATATTCACTTGATCCCATTTTAGTAGTTATCGAATCTTTACAACGCGTTTCATTTATTCTCCTGGAAGTTACCGTTATCTTTGAGAATGCGATATTGATATTATCTTGTCTACTTTACCCCATTATTTTGGATTAAACGCATTAATTACAATATGGCATCGGCTAAAGAAGTTATTATTAAATTGGAGGTTAAACTGTTTATGATTTTCCCTACTGAGCGTAAGCTCACCCCTATTTTTTTATTCGTTGTTTGTACATGTGTGCTTGATGAGTAGTGGATTCGAAGCTCGGGAGCTGCGGGATAGTCTGGGTGTTCTGTCTTAGAGACGTTGTGGGTCTTTATGTCGAACCCTATGCTTTTACATACTTTTTATAGAGCTTGACTCCTCATTACTTTTGAAACACATGTATTTGAGTATTTTATCGGAACCTCGTGAGTATTTATTCGATTTTTTATTATTCTTTTGTTATTATTTAATTGTCAACTCAAGTCGCGTCTTGAGTCCGGCCAAAACCGGATTTGGGGCGTGACACTAACCAAGAAAACTTTCCACCTTGCTTAAAAAGAAATCCTTTACCCTTGATGATAGTCAACCACTGCTTCAGTAATCTAGCTTCATCTTTGAGAGCCTCATCTTCCACCTTCTGACCGGGGAAATAAATCAAAGCTACTCTATTCCCCAAACTTTTGATCTGAATCACTTCCTCCCACTTAGATTGAAATTCCTCCATTACATCTTCCACAGAGTAATTGGAATGGAGTAAAACTAAATGACCATTCTCTAACCAGCTTCTATTCTGTTCCACCACAGAGCCCTTAATAGAGTCCCCTTGAGAAAGATGTGGAAGATCATTCCTTTTCCATTGTTCCTTGGATCCTATTGGTCTCTTGTTCCTGTCCTTATCCTAGGCCTTTGCCACAAATAGTTTGTAGCCTTTGAGAATAAATCCATAGAAAATCTCAATCCCTTTCAGAAGTGCATCGAGTGCTTTGAAGGTGATAAAGCCGAACCATCTTCCTTTTGCATTAGGATTGGGAGGTGTCTTGCTTTGACTATCTCATCACATTCAAGGAAGAGGTTCTGCAGCCAAATATGAGAAGTCCCGGGAGGAATATTGTACACAAAGAGTTTGTGAACCACATTTCCTTCGAGATCCTCATTAGGAAACCTCCCTTGCTCCGAGGATTGAATCTGTGATTTCACTACCATTGATTTTAATCTATTCCCCTCTTGCGTTGTTGGTCGAAGAATCCCAGAGAGATCAGTTATCCCGTGAGTTGTCTTCTCAAAGCCCGATGGGGGTCCTATAGAAGCTGAGGATGACATGAGATGAGTAGATAGAGCTTAAAATGTAAGACTAAGAGAATAATGGAAGGACTGTAGCGTTATCGAAGCTCCCAGCCTTCCAAACCAGAAAGATCGGGCTTGATCTTCAATATCCAATTGCAGGTTACTGTTCCGGTGAGTGCGAAACTAGAGAGTGTTTTTGGAGTTCTTAATTATAATGTGTTGTTCATAATATGTTTTGTGTTGTTCCTTATATATATATATCAGGTACAAACCCCTCTTATTGTGCAAACTACGAACCCATGAGAGCCACATGATCCCCCCAAAGTGATGTCAGCAGAGCGCACCAGATGTTGACACGTGGACAATATATATATAAAACACCGCACCTTATTGTGCAAACTACGAACTCACCAGGCGCTGACACGTGGCGCACAGAGTGCTAATAGTTTGGGTGCACAGTGCTAATAGTCCCAAACTATTAGCACCATGCTGCGCAAACTATCAGCACTAAACGTGCCACGTATCAGCACCTGGTGAGTTCGTAGTTTGCACAATAAGGGTAGTTTTTACTGGATAGCTACCCTATATATATATATATATATGCACACATATATAGGGTAGCTACGGTAGCTATCCAGTAAAAATCATCCTTATTGTGCAAACTACGAACCAATCCAAGTCACAGGATGCGGTCAAAGTGACGTCAGCAGAGCGCGCGCGATGCTGACACGTGGCCGCTTCGCGCGCGCCTTTGCCCGCGCGCGTGAACGTGTTGACCACGCGCGCGCACAATGCTAATAGTTTGCGCGCGCGGGTGCTGATACTTTAGCACAGTGCCAAACTATCAGCACTGTGAGCACAAACTATCAGCACTGTGCGCGCCCACGTGTCAGCACCTGGTGAGTTCGTAGTTTGCACAATAAGGTGCGGTGTTTTATATATTTATTGCCCACGTGTCAGCATCTGGTGCGCTCTGCTGACATCACTTTGGACGGATCCTATGACTCAGATTGGTTCGTAGTTTGCACAGTAAGGGGTGGTTTGTACCTGATACCAACCATATATATATATATAAGGATATGTTGACCAAATAGAAGAATGTTAGATCTCACTTATTTCAAAACTCATTATATGGGTTGATATGTGAGATATTAAGTAGTTTAAGTGTATATCAAGACAAAAGAGGAGAAAAAGATACCAGCTTTCTCTCTACGAAACCGCCGCCTCTACAGTATAACCCCCCATTTTTTCTTCTACTCCGCACCGGCGGCGTCATGGCCTTTGGTCATCGACGTCGTCGGTGTTAACAACTCTCTACCCCCTTTTACTTCCCCTTCCTTTTCACCTTTTTTCCGCTTTTTCCCTTCTCGTTTTAGTTGTTTCCCTTGCCCATATCTGTTCGTTTTATTCCATCTCGACTTGTCCCTTCTTTTCCGGCGTTTCTTGACCTCTCGGCTGCAGATCAGTGCGGATCGGGTAGTCTCCGGCTTGGGTTTCGTTATCAGTGACCGGATAAGACTACTCTCGCCTGAGTTCAGAGGAAGGAGAGCTCGTGGTTCTGCCCGGCCGCCAGCGTCCCTGTCTCGATGGCCTTTGGCGAGGCCGGAATGTCATCTCGACGTTCCTGTCAGACTCGAGCTGTGACGATTTCGTGCTGGTGCTACCTCGTCGGTCATGGGCTGTTGAAACAGCTCGGTTCTACCTCGTCGATCTCGGACCGGTGAACCAGATCTACTAGGTTTGAAGCTGATTTTGTGGTTTTGCTCGGATGTCACAGGGAGTTGCGGGTATGAAGTCTTGTTCCCACTGGTAACTCGCCGGAGTGCATGGGTCGCTTCGACCTGGGGTCACCGGATTTGGGGTCCTTTTCGGATCTGGGTGGCGGGTCTGGTGAGTTTTCACCGGTAATTTGGTGTTGGCTTGCGCTGAACTCCTCATTCGTTGCCGATCCTGCTGGTCACAGATCGTTTTCAGGACACTCGGCCTCCCCTGGACGGGAGTGGTGGATGTTTCGCTATTTGTTCGCGATTCGTCCCCGACAGGGTTGCCTGCAATTTTTGGACTCGGTTTGTTACTTTCCGGCTCCGGGTCTACCTGCTCAGTTCCCTTCGACCATCTCTCCGACTGTTTGTACCCGTGTCGTCAGAGCATTACTCGTCTTCTTGGTCGTTGTTTAGTTGTTTAGGGGATTTTCTTCTGGCCTTCGCTGGTAGGTGTGACTCTCTTGGTTGCAGCATCTCTGATTGGGTTGCAGTGGTGGTTTCTTCACCTCCTTATTTGGTTTCCGAAGTTCCAGTCATGGGTCGCTTTTCTGGACCTTTTGGGTTGCCGATTGGCGTGGTTCTCGGATTCTTGGCTCTATGGGTGTTGCAGCCGTGCTCTGCTCTCAGTCCCTCTTCGTCTTTACTGGGACCTGTTTTTGTTGTGGGAGAGATCGTTGACCTGTACCCGTCTCAGCTCCTTTGCGCCACCTCGTCTCCGACTTGTTCGTGCCCTTGTCGCCGGAACTCTATTTCGTTTGGTTGGTTTCGTTGGTTGCTGTTTTTGGGTCACAATTTGCCAGTAATTTCTTTTAGCCTTTACTGGTTTGGGTGTACTTTAGTTTTTTCCCCTTAACTGCTTTATGGGTGAGTCACGTGCTCGTCCTTAGTAGCGATCTGTTCAGTCCTCTCGGTTTCCCTACTTTGAGAGTAGGGGCTCGCCGGTGTGTAGGTGTTGGCCTTCGGCGAGTTTTATGGGTCTTTGAATCTGTGTTTGAAGATTTTCGGATCGATAGTAGGGATTTGAGTTCTTAGTAGTTTTAACTGGTGACCCATCTTTGCCGAGTCCGGTGTTGGCTGGCGACGTGTTGGAGGTCATTTAACTCTCTTAGTTGATGGCCCTAATGAGATGGGGTGATCCTCACTAGTTTGGCCTGTTTGAGGGTGCTTGTGGTACATGACGTTTCTTGAGGTGCTGTTGTTGGGAGCGGTGGGTTGTTGGAGGGCTACTATTGGAGCTTCTTGTTTAGTTATTCCTAGGTTTTAGGCATGTTAGTTTGGTAGTTACTGTTTCTACTGTTTTGTTGTTTTCTTTTTCTAGCCCTTGTTGGCTTAGTTCGTTTACTGGTTTTATCTGATTACAAGATCTAGTGTTGTTGTTTCCCCTGGTTGGGACTGTTTGAGACTGTGTTCTTATGGTTGTAGTTTGTTGCTTACCGCACAAGTTTAGTGCACTAGGTGCTCTTAATTGAGTATCCTTTGTTTGTAAGCTCGTAGGGTTTACCCTAAAAGGCTTGGTATTTATAAAAAAAAACTGTTGATCAAAAAAATCAAATAATTGGTTTAGAAGGTAAATTATTTTGATTAATTAATTAAGTAGGTAATTTTCTATTTTATTTGCCACCATCAGGATTAGGGGTAATCAATTGTTACCAGAAACTTTAGGAGTTATTCATCTCTCTACCCATTACGTTAAATTTCTCAATCATAACATAAACTTAGTTAAATCGTATAAAGAGGTTAAGAAAGAATAATCAATTTTATGAATCAAGTACCGGCGCCACTGTTCTCATAGATTAAAGTAAGTTCTCATGATGTATTATGTTGGTAAAAATCATCTTCTTCTAAGATTAAGGGCTTGATTTACATGATTATAATTGCCCTCTAATGAAACTTACAAAGCCCACTTCAAAGTTTTGTTTTTTTTTTATCAGCAATTTTTTTAAATTTTATAAATCGAGTCTTCGAAAAAGAAGAAAGCGATCAAGGGCGAACCCTCCAAATTGTTACAAACCGACTTCAGGCCTAACTATACCAGACTTGTCTTTCAAGTCAAGTATCAATTCAAACTTAACGGCAAAACTTAAGCCACAAGCTACCCACATTATCAAAACACTAATACCAGAAACTTCTTTGTCCAATTACAACAAATCTTCCCACAAACTAGAAGCACCAAGGAATAAACCAGATACAACCCTTCTCATATAAGTTGCAATTCAAAACCCAATTCTACAGCAACTTCTACATAACCTTCTTGATCTTATGACTTGTGATGAAGGTTTAGAACAGCTCCCACATGCCCAAGGAAAGAGCAAATCTGAATTTTTGCTGTACCAAACCTCTGCTGCAACTTTAGTTACCTGTAGACCCTGTAAAGGCAAAAAGCTACCAAACCAGCAAGTGTAAACAAAACCCACAAATGTTCTCCTTCTCCAACCAAAATAGACAGAGTTCTGTACAAGCACAGAACAAGACATAAAACACCCTCAACCTAAACAATATCCTACCCACACACCAAAATAGCACAGACCTCCAAAATAGAATCCCCCACTCAAGAAGTTCTCAATCCAAAACCAATTCTCCCAAAGAAGACCTACCTCACCCCTAAAAATACTCACACAAAGCTCTATCTTGTGGAATAAGCTTCCTCTCACTTTTGAGTGTTGCCATAATGCTACTAGCAATGTTTTGACCGTCTACTAATCTTCATCTGTCTCACCCCTAAGTTTGACCATAATAATAGCAATTTCTCAATTCTCTTCTAAAAAATTCTCTAATCCGTTCTAAAAAAACACTTGATTGAATCTTTCTAAATCTATATAAAACAAGCATTTTTTGCTCAATATGCCTTCTTTTCATCTTTGTAACATGATCGAATCCATCGTTGCTCACAGACATGCATGATCAACTTTTGTAGTTAGTTTTTATTGGAACGAGTAAAATGGAATTTGTATTACTGTGAAACGTAAACAATACTATGTAAGGCGTAAAAGTTATGGGTTTCAGGATATTTTCGGCCTCACCATAGCCCGACCAGCTTTCATGGACCCGTATAAATAGTCTATTTTGGTTCGTGTACACTAACTCAGGAGACCCCCTTATCAGCCTTTCAAACAAACAGTGCAGAACATTAAAAGTCCAAAGAAACAGACTAAGGAAAAGCATCCAAACTAATACAGTAATAAAAAGCATAAAAAGATCGTGTGTTGTGCACATGGCTTTTCCGAGACGTCCCAGCACCGGTCATCCCCAGTCTCGTCTTATCGTCCCACCCCCGGATCCCAAACCCACCAATAGGGTTGCTCTGGTATCTTCTTCAATCGGCTCGTGTGCGTGTTCGGTGGATAAATCGTTACTCCGGCTGAAGACGTGAGACCAGGTCCTTGAGTTGATGACGATTGTGGTCCGTTCCAAGATCACGGCAATTCCAATCAAGTACCATTGTCATATCCCGAATGGATCAAACGGAAGAAGCAAGCCGAGAAAACACAATTGCATGGGAGGAGAACAGTCAGAAACACAGGAACAAAACCAGTAACCACAAAGCGTACCTAATTGGGGAACGGAACAAACGAGAACCGACGATCAATGATTGGATCCCAATAAAAGAGACAAATAAAACCCTAAATTTCAAGAGAAATCCTTAGATTCAATAGCCTTGACGCTAGGGCTAAAGAGCTTTTTCTCACGCCCACAATTTGCTGTTAACAATACTTTTGTAGTTAGTTAATTTATGTGATATGCATGGGTCCATTTATTATATGAACATCGGCGTATATGTTGGTTAATTCTAGCTTTAATTTTAAAATAAATCAATATAAGACCTTGTCATCCTAAAAGCAAATAATTAAGGTGATATCATTAATTTGTTCAAGTTGAAAAGAATTCATGAGCCAATCACCCATAAAAGTAAATAACCACAAAATCTTTCACGAATCTCCTCGAATCTTGCAAAAAGCTCGGACAAACCAAAAAGATGGGCGTAATAAATGTCATGGCAGATTGTTTTCAGAAGCCAAACATGAAATTTAACGTTGCAAATTATGGATAGGATAAACATGGTGTGCATGGGAAGCATGACTTGGTGGCTTTTCAAGTCGAGCTAAAGGGAGGATGAAATGGTGGAGTCGTGAACAAGATCACCTTTTGAAAGTGGAGATGGAGCTTCCCAATAGGCAAAAAAGGGTTTTGTTGTACATGCACGGACGAACCTTGTCCCGAACATCAATGGAAGATCAAGATAACATTTTTGGGGAAATTTATGACACCCAAGAAAAGGAATATTATTAAGAATATATTTCCACCAAAAGTTCCGGATAGAGATTGATCGATGCAATGTGCAATGCATTGTCATTTTTATTGTACACACTTTATCTGTATGTACTTGCAGTAACTTTCGTGTTTCTGTAATTATTTTTTATACGTTAAGCTTTCGCATACTAATGAGAATGGTATTTATATGTTTTTTTTAAAGAGATAACGATTGTTAATATTATAAATAAATAGTGTTTACAAGCAGATAAACTACGAAACACCAAACTAAAACAGCTGACAGCATGGTCCTAACAACAAGGGACCTCGACAAAAAGTAAAAGAGTTCAAGGCACCGAATCGCTTCATTGAGATATTCAGAAAGGGATATTACGGTAGCGTTTGTCGACACCGATACAGTGAATCCAAACTGAAGCTAGGGTAGAGCAGAGCCATTGTCGACAAAGTATTGTGGCGGACTAGATACTCCCATGGGTTGTCAACGTGTGTCCTTGGAATGATAAAGGTAGGTGTCACGCCCCAAATTCAGTAGAACTGAACCCGGCACGCGAACTTTTAAAACAATTCAAGCCTTTTAAATAAATCACTTTAAAACCGTCAAGTAGTTAATCAAAATAATTATTTACAACTCAAAAGTACGTCCCAACAAGCGGACAAAAGCAAAGTGTACGTCGCTAGACTCAAAAGGAAAACCCGGACTCTGCTCCTAGCTCTTCAATCTTTGAGAGCTCACCTAGTCCATCCCGCGACCAGTATCTGTAGGAAAAACAGCTAGGGGTGAGCGTTCGCTCACCACCACAGATAACAGACTGACTAAGGCATACTTAGCAGACAATGCCGGTAACACCAACAACGACCCGACTAACACACACAAACAATTACTTTCCTCAACCGACTCAACACTCGGACCCGTAATGTAGACCCGACACAACGATTGACGATTGTCTCCAAAGACACGACAGACCACCACGCAACACCCATGATCACAAAGGATCGCACACCAAACAAGATCACAAAAGATCGCACTCGGGCTGCTCAGTAACCCCCTCACGCCCTTTACCGATCCCTGTCAGGCCAGACGGTCGACCAGTCGCGCAACTTCTCCCGATCTCTATCGGGAGGCTAGCCCACAACTTCGCCACTTCCCCTGATCTCTGTCGGAAGGCTAGCCACACCCGCGCACCTTCTCCCGATCTCTATCGGGAGGCTAGCCCACAACCCCGCCACTTCCCCCGATCTCTGTCGGGAGGCTAGCCACACCCACGCAACTTCCCCGACACAAAGTCGGGTCACCAACCTCAGGCAATCACAATCACAAACAAAGGTCAACAACTAGCAACAACACAAGTCCAACACTCCACAAGCACTCATGGCCACCCAAGACACCAACAGTAAAACACGGGTTCAACAATCCTACGGGCCCTCATGGCCACCCAAGACACCAACGGTAAAAGCACGGGTTCAACGACCCCACGGGCACTCATGGCCACCCAAGACACCAACGGTAAAACACGGGCTCTCATGGCCACCCAAGACACAAACATTAAAGTACGGGCTCTCATGGCCACCCAAGACGCAAACAGTAAAGTACGGGCTCTCATGGCCACCCAAGACACAACAGTAAAGTACGGGCTCTCATGGCCACCCAAGACACAACAGTAAAGTACGGGCCCTCATGGCCTCCCGAGACACAGACTAAACAATCAACCTCCAGGCATGGTCATATGCCTCCAGTAATTCTAATACCGATAAGTTCACTGCTCCTACGACACTACTAAGTGTCGCATGCATTTCTAATGTTCGATACGTTCCCGTATCATACGACACTACCCGGTGTCGCCCGCCTTTCTAATATTCGATAAACTTACTTAACCCACGACACCCCGGTGTCACATGCAATTCTACTGTTAACTTTCCCTAATTAGGGCCGAGATCCGGCTACTTTTCCCTACCTCGTATGCTTTCTCCAAAAGCGCACTAACAAGCTCCGGCGTGATCTCGATCACTCGCCTAGCTTTCCCTTTCCTCTGTCTGCGGCACGATCTAATAAGAACACAATTTAAATACTTTTAAGTACGCAGACATAAATTGGAATTTAATAAACTTGACGCCCAAAAGTAACCCCGACAATGTCGATCACTCCCAAACTTCCCAATTACTCGACATTGTCGATAATGGACCCGGAAAAGCCCGATTCGCCCGACATGGCGAATCTGCCCGGGTTTTGGAAATGCCCTTCCGGGGCTCCGAAAATTCCCGTTTTCGTTTCTGCGGTCTTAGAATAATTCAAGGGTTCCTATGCACTCGACGAAATCCAATTCCGACTTCCGAGTAATTTAATTAGCGTTTCAAGTTTCTAAACCCGTCAATTACAACTTTTACAATTTAATTCCAAATTTCGATCCGGTGTAGATTAATGACTCGGGGAACGTCCTAAACCACCCGAACACGAAACCCGAGCACCGGAGCACATGGGCCCCACCCGGCCAACCTTGTCCGTGGGTGGCTAGGGCTAAATTGGGCCCGGCTCACCATGGTGGTGGCCGGCCCTAGCTCCGGCCAGTCGCCATATCCGGTGGCCGGAGCTCCCCCCGAGCTCCCGGTCACCGGAAAACGTTCAATCTTGCTCCAAAACGTCTCCAACGACCCCCAATCCTCAATACTACCCTAAACTACTAGTTTTAAACCAAAACCTAATTTTTGAACTTAACAAAACGAAGATCGATTAGGTGCTCACCGTAAAGAACGTCGATGTGAGCTCGATTCCTTTAGCTTTGAGACGATCCAAAGGTTAGATGATCGTGGATAGTGGCAAGAACCCTAGAGCGGGTAGAACCCGTGTCGCATAATCCATCCCCAACTTTGTCACCCTCACAAGTCCAATCGGACGCATGCCTGGGATAGAGCGGGTAGAAGCTCTTGTCCCGCTAGTGGATGAACCACCAATCACGCCACCTACAACCGTCATCGTTGCTTGAGGTTTTTCGCTATAAGCCCTAACAGGTTAGGGCGAGCACCTTGGGGATGCCATTTTATTGTTCCGTCGGTGGCCACTCTCTCGAGTGTAGGGTCAAGATCTCACCCACTCATCGGACATCTGATCTCCTCCACTCTCTGTACCTGTTCCTTGATCATCCCATTCCTGCAAGGTATATGGATCAAGAAACGATCTGGTCTCGTCGCCAAGCCGTTCTTGCCCAAAACCACAAAGCAGAAAATGCACCATAAAACATATATATGGACCTTGGTGTCCAAAAAGGCAGATGATCAATCACCCAATAGTCAAACCCTCGCGACTACCGTAAGAGCTCTATTAGGGCTTGGGTTAAGGACGTAGTATACATTCTTGTTGATTCAAATATCTTAATTAGCATTGTTAATGGTATTTATATGTAATTAGACTAGAGAATAAACTTTTTAAGACATCATTATTGGAGTTCATAATAATCATATTTACGTACAAGAACATGTATAAATGATAAAATAATAATGATAGGAAACCGTCATATTAGCCTAAAAATTCGAAACGCAGATACAACCAATATTCGGTTGTTATATTACCATTCTTGATAATTTCTCAACATTTACATTTTTTTTATCAGCAATTCTTTGTTTATTAAAACCTCGTTTTCGAAATGAAAACCAAGGATAAGGGATGAACCTTCCAAAGTCATTACAACCCAATTCTTAAAGACAAAGCACAACCGGTTACTTGTTCTTCAAGTTTCTAACTACCTTTTGAAACTTCCTAACTACCCTTTTCTTGTTCCTCAAGTTTCACCAAGCCTTCAGAAACAAGTCAAAAAAACCCCACATTACAAAGGATTTTGCACCCGAAAACTAACCCCAAATTGTCTTAGAACCTCCTAAACCTCAGGAGGTAATTAACCTTAGCATCTAACCCAAAGAGACTAAATCAATTACCCAGAAAAGTTGTGACCCCTTGTGGTGAAACCTAATGATCCTCAACACTTTCAACCCACCAACAATCTGCAGTAACAGGCCCTGCAGTAACAGGCCCAAAAACAAAATTGTTGCATGCTGGTATAACTTCTTGTTCCTCTTATTCAACCAAACTGGTGATCTTTGTTTGGAACATGATCTGTTGCATTACTTTTGCAGCCATACCTTTTCCACCCATAACTTGAGGTACAGCAATAGCATGGAGAACAATCTGTGGCCTTTTTGAAAGTCTCTGATCTGTGGAACAAAACAGCAGTAGCACAAGTGTACCCAAAAACCAAAGGCACTATAGTCTATAGGTTTAAAACTAAAACCTGATAGAAAGTCACCAGATAAGAAAAACAAAAACACTCTCCTAGAACTAAATCCCCACTCAAGAAATGAAAAGGAGAAAGGAGGAGAGGACAAAACAAAAGTCCTAGAACCCACACACCAGAAAAAACACTCAAAACCCCAAGGAACACTCACCTATCCTTACCATTTCTAAACTCACCACCAGCCCCCACCCAAACCCTTCCCCATCCCCATGTTCAAAGCCAAGTTCCACCAAAACCATAAGAATTCACATAACTGAGTTACTTCCAAGGCTAAAAACAGTGGGCTTATCCCAGCACAATTACTTTCTACAAATTTTCTTTGTGATACAAGATCTTGGATTGTTGATTCAGTCCAAGAATGAGAAAAAAGCTCTCCTCTGTGAATTGGCCCAAACCAGTTGATACACATCATTTTGAACCTGTTGTAACACCTCTTCAGGACTTTGTGTAACAAGATTAAACACCATATTGTTTCTACATAACCAAAGCCTCCAAATTGTAAATGATACCACAAATTTCCAAGGAGATTTAGATGAGAAAGATCCTAGTGCCTTCCAAGAGATTAACCAATTTTTAATTTCCTCAGGACATGCTGTTTTAATTTGCCACCAATCCAAAACCAATGACCAGACCAACCAAGAGAAAGAGCATCCCAAGAAGAGGTGATCCATCTCCTCTGGCTCTTCATTGCAGAAGGGGCACCAAATGTTTATGGAGTAGATACCTCTGGTGAGTAAGAAACATTTAGTAGGTACAGCTTGTAGACATGACAACCATATAAAAGCAGCAACTTTGGGGGGTAATTTGGGCTCCTAAAGGAGGGCAGGCCAAATGAGATCTTCTTCAGAAATGTTTTCAAGATATTTGTACATTCTCTGTACCGAGAAACCCTTTTGATCAATTATCCACACAACCTTATCAGCTTCATTGTTTAATGGTGAAAGAGCATTGAGTTTGACACTTAAAATTTCAAAGATGTCTTCTTCCCACCCCCTCAGCTCCCTTCTGAAGATTAAAACCCAATCACCCTCTAAACAAACCTGTACAACCAAAGCCTTCTTTTGATGACTAAGATGAAATAGTCTTTGAAACAGCAACTTGAGTGGAACATGTGTGATCCAAGAATCTTCCCAGAAAAGGATTGATCTTCCAGAGTTCACAGACCATTGAAGCCCCACTGCCCCAAAAGCAGCAGCAAATCTAGGACAGTCTAGTAGTGACCAACATGTCTCAAGAAGCTCTGATCTGTCCCTAATAGGAATTTAGAGAGGTCCCAAGCTGAGGAATCCCAACCATATTTAGAGCAAAGCAATTTTTTCCATAGAGAATCCTCTTCAAGAGCAAACCTCCACCACCACTTGGCCAATAAAGCTTTGTTCATGGTTTCCAACCTAAAAATTCCCATACCACCTGCACTCTTTGGCTTACACACATTTTCCCATCTAACCTTGTGTAGGCCCTTTTGTTAGACTTAGTGCCCGTAGTTTAATCCTAAATGTCCAAATGCATGTATCATCGTTAGCAATAAAATTAAAGCGGCTTTATATTACTTATGTGTTGGAGTAATATATCGGCGTGTACTCTGATCTATGCCCACCATGCGAATAGAACCATAGATCGAGATAGATCACACTAGATGGGTCCCTAGTCAACAAAGCTTCACTAGAAGCGACTAGTATGAAAGATGGCTCTTTATGGCTTACGTTCTATTAGTCATTGGAATGGGATTCCGGAGTCTGATCATAGATATCATGTGGGACATGATATTGGACGACCCGCCCTGAATATGTGCCATAGATTAAGTCATGAACATATTCAGTGTAGTAGCTTGTCATGTAAGACCCGCTTCCGGTCGAACCGGTAACTCCGGAAGTCACTCGGGACTTCTCCGGAACTCAAACGAAGTAGCCATTATCACGGTTGGCTTCAGGGAAGAAAACCCTTTCGTTTGAGTATAATATTGCATAAAGTCAATTTTGGTCAAAACGAGACTTTATATCGACTAAAGCTTCAATTTTAAAAGTGCTGGAATTTAAATTGGGAAATTAAATGAGCTAGAGGGACACTTGTCCTATTTTGGTTGAATGAGAGAAAAAGGGATAGTCATTGTCCCTTTTACCCTCCCAAAAGCTCCTACATGGGTTTCTAGCTCAAGGGCCTTTAAGTCATTGCAACATTTAGGTATTATATGTGTTAGAGAAGCAAAATCATTTCCTATTTTGCATTGTTGTAGCCGAAATTTGGAGAGGAAGAAAGGGAGAAGAGCTCCCATGGAAGCTTGAAGGAGAATCAAAGAAGAAGGAGCCTTGTGGAGTCATCTTCTAGCCTCCCACCCTCAAAAACACTAGCATCCTCTTCATCTCCACATCCTAGAGGTAATGGAACTCTCTACTCATCTTTCCTCTTCATCTATTTCCTTGGGTTATGGGTGAAAATTGGCTAGATGATGTTGGGTTGAGTAGAAATGATAGGAGATGGTGTTGATGATGAACCTTGTTGGATTTTGGTGAGAAATCACTAGTTGTTGGAGATTTTGAAGTGGGTTTGATTTGATGAATCCTTGGAAAACTTGTTTGTGGGTTGATTCCTACCATGGGTAGAAGAGTATTGGAGGATTTGGACTGTTTTGGGGGTTGGAAAGGATATTTTTCTGGGTTGATGGTAGTTTTTCGGAGTTTTGGAGCTGGAGGTTGAAGAAGGGCGAATCTGTCCTGGTGCGTCACAGATCCGTGACGGATCCCGTGACGGGCGACGTCACGGCTCCGTGAGGGAGACCATGACGGCACTCGTCATGGCTCCGTGACGATAACCGTGAGGGTTAACGTCACGGATCCGTGACCAGGTCCGTAACCCACCAGGGTGAGGTTCTCTTGGGAGTTCTTCGAAGGTTTTACATCTTGGTTTTGAGCTGAACCTTGGAAGGGTTTGGGGGCCTTCCTTGCTGTTTAAGTGGAGCCTAATTAGTGTTTCTTTGTGTCCAAGACTTCGGGGATCGAGCTAGAGGAGCAAGGATCACGCCGAGACACGAGGGAAGAGCGAAGAGGTGATCACCGGACTTCACCAAAGCATTGAAGAGGAGGACCTTGAGGTAGGGAAAGCCTTAACCTCTCGTTTACGATGCTTAGTATGCATGCTAGGTTAATAAAATTGGAAAAGGTCCTAGATATGCATATAGGATGCGAATAACTAGCTTAATCATCTTTCAATTGCTAATAACCGGAGTGTAGTGGTGACCGATTAGGATGCCAATTACTAGTATAGTTCGCTTTCAATACTTGGGATATGATTGTCTGGTAGAGGAGCCTTGGCAAAGCCCTCGGATTAGTTGTGTGTTAGGATCACATGCTTGATTGTTGATTGTCTAGTAGATAGGCTAAAGAGCCTAATGAATCTAGTGGAATTGCATGCTTGAATACTATTTTGAAGGCTTTATGATCATACTCGCATTTGCTCGTTGATTGTGTTCGATTGATTACTTGATTTACTTGATTGGTTTTTTTGGGGGTATCGAGTATGACTGGTTGTACCGAGCGGTACAATCAGGTGATCGATGCACCGGTGGTTCGAAACTGGTAAGTGAACGGTAAGTAGTAATTGGGTGATTGGTGTGATCTGATTTGGTGATTTGTGTGCGGTGTGCTATGGTGAATCGATGATTTGTGAGCTATGTGTGTTATTGGATTGGTGGTAGTTGGGATTGGATTGCACCGTGTTTCGGTTGAGTGTGTTCCTGAGTTGTTATCTGATTCTGATTGTTACGGTATGGTACCTACACCGCTGAGGAGTCCGACGTAGGTTGTTATATTGGTTATTTATTAAATTGCCCACGTGTGCGCTCCTACGGGAGTATGGCCCTGGGTTCCCAATGACATAAAATCCTTTGGAGACGTTTCTGAGAATCCCGATGATAAGCGCCCCGAAGGGTTGTTTCCGGTCGCCTCAATGTTATGCGTCTCCTCTGGATTTGAGGGAGAATCCGAGAGGACACATCATGTGGATCGGAGGGTGGTGACTTCATGTGCCACGGCATTGATTGGTTTAATTATTACCCTTGTTTTGTTAAGTTATATTCTGTTAACTTTATTGTTGATCTTGTTCGAGTGAAGGTCTACCTTGTTATGCGTTTTCCCTACTGAGCGTGAGCTCACCCCTTTGTTTTGATGTTGTGTCTACAGGCTTGATTGAGGAGTAGAAGCTTGGGCGCTTCTCGGTGTGGGTTCATAGAGACTTCTTTTTTATTCCCTTTATTTAAAAAAACAGTTTTGTAAAAACTTATTACTACACCCCTAAGGGTTACTTATACTGTATTTGAAATTATGGATTGAGGTACTCACTGGAGATTTTCGAGATTTAATATTGTTTCTTTGCTTTATTGTCTTCTCTTACCCGTCATGCCTCGAGTCCGGGCGATAACCGGATTTGGGGCGTGACATGTCATGTGTCCTTAGACCAAGGAGTCTTTGTGATCGCTATGTAGTCAACAACTGAGTTTGACCTGAGCCTAACATTGTCCGTAATAGGGCTTCCATAACGGCCAGGATTGGCTTGGGGACGGGCTACATGAGTGACACGAAAGGCGGCTAAGGGATTTATCCCTCATACTGAGGTATGGGAAAGATATCGGTTCTCGGCCGCTTGATCGAGAGTGACTGAAAGAATAGCATGGCCATGCACATGATACTGGGTATCATATCTTCAGTCATCTCACATATCAAGGAACGATGATTGAGAATAATAAGGATGACGGCTCTATGCATTATCTCAATCAGGATATCGGAGATAAAAGGATAATGACAGGGATGACGGAAAGGTTAGAATCGACAGGGTCTGTCACGCCCCAATTTCAGTAAAACCGAACTAGGGACGCGAACATTTAAAATAATAAAACCGTTTGAAACCTGTTTTGAATAAACAATTTAAAATCACCATTTTTCAACAAAATAATATTTACAACTCAAAATCAGTCCCAACAAGTGGACAAAACAAGGTATCCGTCACTAGACTCAAAAGTAAAACCCAGAATCCCGCTCCTAGCTCTTCAAGCTTCAGAAGCTCACCTAGTCCAACCTGCGACCGGTACCTGTAGGAAAAGCAGCTAGGGGTGAGCGTTCGCTCACCACCACAGATAACAGACTGACTACGACATAATTAGCAGACAATGCCGGTAACAGCAACAACAAACTCGACATCGGGGATCACTGTCCCCAACTCAAGTACTCCGACTGACACACACCCACGGTGTCCTTCCTCGAATGACTCGACACTTGACACGTAAAGTAGACCCGACACAACGATTGACGACCTCCTCCAAAGACTCAAGAGACCACCACGCAACACCCAAGATCACAAAGGATCGCACACCAAACAAGATCACAAATGATCGCATACCAGCTGCTCAGTAACCTCCCCCACTCACACGAACACGGATTAGGCTAGCCAAAGAATGCTTACAACCTGTTGATACTCAAGCTCGGATCAGGCTAGCCCAAGAATACTTACAACCTGTTGATACTCAAACTCGGATCAGGCCAGCCAAAGAATGCTTGCAACCTGTTGATACTCAAACTTGGTCAGGCCAGCCCAAGAATGCTTGCAACCTACCGGGATTCAAACTTGGTCAGGCCAGCCAACGAATACTTGCAACCTACCGGGTTCCGCAATCACAATCACAAGCAAGGTTCAACCAACAGTAACAAGATCAGTTCAACACTCCACAGGCACTCATGGCCACACAAGACACCAACAGTAAAACACGGACTCAACAACCCAAACCATTCACGGGTACTCACGGCCTCCCAAGACACACCAACAGTAACTCACGGGCTCAACAACCCCACGACACTCACGGCCACCCAAGACACACCAACAGTAACTCACGGGCTCAACAACCCCACGGCACTCCCAGCCACTCAAGACACCAACAACAAAGCAACACGGGTTCAACAACTCAACGGCACTCACGGCCACCCAAGACGCCAATAACAAAGCAACACGGGTTCAACAACCCAACGGCACTCACGGCCACCCAAGACACCAATAATAAAGTAACAAGGGTTCAACAACCCAACGGGCCCTCATGGCCACCCAAGAACCAACGGTAAAGTACGGGTTCACAACCCCACGGGCACTCACGGCCACCCAAAACACCACTAATAAAGTAACACGGGTTCAACCACCCAACGGGCACTCATGGCCTCCCAAGACTCGACAATAATAACACGGCTCTCATGGCCACCCAAACTCAATAATAATAACACGGGCTCTCATGGCCACCCAAACTCAATAATAATAACACGGGCTCTCATGGCCACCCAAACTCCATAATAATAGCACGGGCTCTCATGGCCACCCAAACTCAACAATAATACACGGGCTCTCATGGCCACCCAAGACACGAATTAAACAGTCAACCTCCGGGCATGGTCATATGCCTCCAGTAATTCTAATATCACTAAGTTCTCTGCTCCTACGACACTGCTAAGTGTCACATGCTTTTCTCATAAACGCTACGTTCCCGTATCATGCTTTTCTAATATTCGATAACTCACTTAACCCACGACACCCCAATGTCACATGCATTTCTACTGTTAACTTTCCCTAGTCAGGGTCGAGATCTGGCTACTTTTCCCTACCTCGTGCGTGTTCTCCCAAAAGCCAACCCACGAGCTCCGGTGATGATCTCAGTCACTCACCCAGCTTTCCCTTGCCTCGGTCCGTGGCACGATCTAAAAGAACACAATTTTTAATGCACTTTAACTCGCAGGAAATAAGCTTAAATTTAATAAACTTAATGCCCAAACATAACCCCGACAATGTCGATCACTCCCAAACTTCCCAATTACTCGAAATTGTCGATAAAGGACTCGTAAAGGCCCGATTCGCCCGACATGGCGAATCTGCCCGGGTTTTGTAAATGCCCTCCCGGGGCTCTAAAAATTCCCCTTTTCGTTTCTACGGTCTTAGAATAATTCAAGGATCCCAATGCACTTGACGGGATCGAATTCCGACTTCCGAGTCGATTAATTAACGTTTAAAGTTTCTAAAACCCGTTAGTTACAACTTTTCCAATTTAATTCCAATTTTCGATTCGGTTAAGGATAAATGGTCCGGGGAACGTTTTAAACCTCCCGAACACTAAACCCGATCACCTGAGCACGTGGGCCCCACCCGACCCACTTGGCCGTGAGCCCTAGGGTTCAAGGGGGGCTCGGCCACCATGGTGGTGGCTGGTCCCAGCTCCGGCCAGCCACCCCATGGCCGGCCGGCCACCACCCACGGTGGCCGGAGCTCCTCCCGAGCCTCCGGTCACCGAAAAACGTAATCCTTCCCCTCCAAACACCTCCAAAACGTCTCCAAAAATTACCCCAACATCAAAACCACCTTAAAATAATAGTTTTACACAAACCTAACTTCCAAAATTAATCAAAACGAGAATCGGTTCGGTGTATACCGTAGAGGACAACGAGGGGAGTGCACTTTCTCCTAGCCTTGAGACGATCCCATGGTTGGATGAGCGTGAATAGTGCTCCAAACCCTAGCTTTCTCTCTTCTCTTCTTCTCCTTCTCTCCCTTTCTTCTCTCTTCTTTCTCTTTCTAAAACAACTAACACATTTCTCTTTTTTTTTCTTTTAAAATGTGTGGCCGGCCACATATGGCTTCATCTTTAGTTTCCCCCCCAAAGCTAACACCACCACTTGGTTGACAAGTGGCAAGGTGGGTCCCACACCTTTTGGAAAATATCCACTAGATGTTTTCCAATCAGAGTCGCGAAATTCGGACGTTTCGAGCCCCGAACGGGCACTTTTTCCAAGAAATTACGAAACTTGGTGGGCTACAAGGAAACGGCTCAACTAAGACCGCCGCGACGACGGCTAAGCTTTTTGGATCCAAAACGGTCCTCGAATGGACCAAAACGTCGCTCGGTTGACTTTTCCAACGAAAAGTCAACATTTCCCAAATTGATCAGAAAGTCACCCTGAGTCCCCCGGAACTCACTTTGGTCGATAACGGGGTCAACTTAAGTCCGGTATGACCCTCGGGGTCCAATTCCGGTTCAATTCAGAGTCTGCTCAAAAATTTTAAATTTTCCTGTTTTTCGCAGGTTTGACTGGCGTTGACCGGGAGTGGTTATTACAAGGTCGATTTGTTATGTAGTGTCAGGCAATACTAAAGTCTCGTTAGTTGCCACTTAAATAGGATCAAGTAAAATGGTATTTTACGTTGATCTATTGACATGCATAAACCTAAGGGTCACACCGGAGGATGAAACTCATTGACACATTTATGGAGAATGGCCAAAAGGGAGTTGTCTCGGGACATGATCAAAACTGGGTTTTGAGTCATGTGCCCGTAAGTGAATAGGACTTTACGGATCAAGAAAAGGCTTGGAGTCTTGGGATTGATCGCGTCAGATAATGTTGGACATTTCCGATATGGAAGGCTTGGAGGCGATGAGCGAATCACGAGACCTCGTTGGAAATGGCCACCGGCCATATTCCAAGAGGCCCATGAAAGGCCCATGCAACTAAGGCCCATGGAACTAATTAATCAAGTCTTGATTAATTAGTATTAAGTAAGGAAGACAAGGATTAAGGTGTTGGTGATTCACCACCTAACCCAATTTTGTCTAGCCATACTTTGTCCTATTTACACCTTACTTGAAACCATACTCTTCCCATGCCTTTAGTTGGACAAGTATGAGTTTTGTTATGTTTAAGTCATCTTTTTTCAACATAACAAACACAAGACAAGAATAGGAAACACAACTTCCCACCTCCATTTTTGTGTTCTTGAGTCCTCAAAGAGAAGAACTACGTGGCTTTGATTCCCATGTGGATACGTAGGCGTCTTGGATACTCAAGCCAATCATTCGTTAACCGGTGTTCTTGTTTTGGTAAGAAATAGTGCTGAATTTTTCTCTTGTGAATCCATTCTTTGTTAGTTGTATCATGGTTTAATCGTCTCTTGGTTTTCATTGATTTTCCGCTGTGAGTTGGTTCGTCTCCAACCATACCTCGAGACCCAACACCTTTTTGTTCAATTTTCCACTCCACAGGGAGCTTTATACAAAGACATATAGTACAAGGGGAGAGAAGTCAGTGAGGATTTGATAAGAGTTATCCTTCCACCCAAAGTTTTGTTCTTTGCTAGCCATAAGGATAGATTGTTCTTGAACTTATTAAGTACTGGTTCCCAAGTTTTTGTTCTTCTGGGACTAGCACCCAACTTGAACCCCAAGTAATCAAAAGGTAGTTGCATTGATCTGCAACCTAAAATGTCAGTTACCTCTTGAATATCCATGACCATAGGATTTAGCAGCAAGACTTGTGATTTATTGAAATTTATCCTCAAACCAGTAGCTTTTTGTAGGCATTTAAGAGTATCCTTCAGGTTGATGGCTTGTTGTCTACCAGCTTGAATAAATATTAATGTATCATCAGCAAACTGAAGGTGTGTGATCTCTGGGCCATTCTCACAACACATTACCCCTGAGAACATTTTAGAAAGGGTCCCTTGAACCATTAATTGATGCAGGCTCTCAGCTACCAGAGCAAATAGGAGTGGGGAGATAGAGCACCCTTGTCTAAGACCTCTCTTGAGTGGGAAGTCACCAGAAGGTGAACCATTAATTAAAACTGAAGACCAAGCCTGTAAACATGTTGATATCCAGTCTTTCCATTTGTCCCCAAAGCCCATCACGGATAAAACATTCTTCAAGGCAAGCCAATCAATGTGATCATATGCCTTTTCAAAGTCAAGTTTTAGTACAATAACCTCCTGCCCCACCTTTTTAATGTGATGAATGATCTCAGTTGCAATCAAAACCCCATCCATAATTTGTCTTCCAGCTATAAAACCAGTCTGTGTATCATGAACCAATAACCTCATCAAGGGCTTCAGTCTTGTGGCAAGGACTTTAGAAATTATCTTGTAAATGCTATGTATGAGACTGATGGGTCTGAAATCATCAAAAGTCACAGGAGCCCCATTTTTTGGAATTAAAGTGATGAAGGAGGACTTTAGACCCTTCCCCAGCTGCCCACCATGATGGAAATGATCAAAGACATCCAGGATCTCCCCTTTAACAATCTCCCAGCAAGATTGATAAAATAACATTGTAAATCCATCAGGGCCAGGTGATTTATCCCCATTACAAGCTTTAATTGCCCCAAGAATTTCCTCTTCAGTGAATGGTACTTCTAAACTTTGAGCCTGCATCTGAGAGATGACTTTAAATGGTAGAGAGGATAAGTCTAAACAAACAGAATTGGACCCTAAGAATCTCTTAGCAAAATGCACAGAAGCAGCCTCTTTGATCAATAGAGGAGTCTTATAAATTATACCCCTTTCAATAATGCTGGTGATTTTCAATCTTGCCTGATTAATTTTTGCCACAATGTGATAATACTTAGTACACCTATCTCCATCAGTAGTCCACTTGTGTCTAGCCTTCTGGCACCACACTTTAGCCTGAGTTTTTAGCTTCTGTATCAGCCTAGCATTCAATAGAGCCCTCTGAGAGATTTCCATGGGACTGAGCCCCCTATCTTCAAACAAATCATCCAGTTCCCCAATCTCCCCTTTCAGTCCTTCAATTTGTTTATCTAACCAACCAAAAACATTGGTATTCCAAGTTCTATAAAAACTTTTAAGAGCCTTGAGTTTGGCATGGAGTTTATAAGTAGGTGACCCTGCAACCTGTATATTGTTCCAAAACTCTTTAGTATGCTGTAGGAATAGAGGATGGCTGACCCAGGCATTAATAAATTTGAAAGTTCTGGGGCCCCAATCAACCACTGGATTGGATAAAACAACAGGTTTATGATCTGATAATACTCTGGGTAGGCAAGTTTGTTGTAGATTACTAAAAGTGGACATGACTGAAGTTGATACTAAAAACCTGTCAATTCTAGAGGCCATGTTCCTAGAATTAAACCAAGTGTATTTCCCTCCTTCCAGTTGAAAATCCAATAGACCCTGATCATCCACAAAGCTTCTGAAATCTCTCAAACTTGAGGAGGAGTAATTAGAACCTGTTTTTTCTCCAGGGTCAAGTATGGCATTAAAATCACCAGCTACCACAAGATTATTATGTAATGAAGAAGCTACTTCCCTAACTTCATCCCAAAGAACAGTCCTAGCTCTGACAGAACATGGGGCATAAATGTTAATCACTGATATAGAAATCTGCAGAGGCAAATAAACCCTAGTCCAATAAATAGCATTTACATCACAGAAGTGTTGCTGCATTTCAAAAACCCCTTTATCCCACGAGGTGAATAGGCCCCCAGATGCCCCATTAGAAGGACTGCAAATGCCCTCCCAGTTTGAATTGAGACCACAAGAAGATATAAAATAAATAGGTAGATCAGACAGCTTTGTTTCCTGAATTAACACCATCTCCACCAATTGCTTGGAATACACGTTTCGGATGGCTCTCCTCTTTTTTCTTGAAGTAGCCCCCCGAATGTTCCATGACAACAGCCTCATGGTGAGGACAAACAGTGAGGAGTGATGGATCTCCCCACCTCAATTTCACCCTCCTCCAAATCCTCTAGATCACAATACTCATCCTCAGTATTAGTTTCAAAATCTAGTGTCTGATTCACTTCTTGCTCAAGGTTGTCGAATTGTTCAGCTACTAAATCATCTGATAGATAAGCTTTTAAGCCTAGAGCCTTGCAGTAATCCATAGTTCCAGCCCCATCTGGTCTGAATACTTGCCTTCCTGTCTCACTTTTCTTGTGTGTGACTGGTTTGAGTTTAGCCAATATTGTCTTGGCTTTTGATCTTGTATTATAGGCAACACTATAACCCTCCTGTGCAGCACACCGGCCCGGAACCAGGCACAGTCCATGCGGCACGTCGGCCTGGGACCAGGAACAGTCCGTGAGGCACTCCGTGCCGGACCCTGGCACGGTCCGTGCGGCGTTCCGTGCCGGTCTGGACAGACCCTTCTTCCCCTTCGTTTTCCATGAATTTCTACCTCAAATCTCCATTGATAAACTCCCAAAAACAGACCCAAAGCTTCAGCACTTCAATACCCACCATGGGTTTCATCAAAAACAATACAATCCAAGTGATTTCTATCATCAAAACTCATTTCTTCTCCACAAATCAACATCTAACAACACACAACTTCAAAACCCACTTAGTTCATGCATTTCTACCCAAACCCACAACACCAATTTCATCAATGAAGGATTTAAAGGACACCAACTTCTAGGAAATGATGAGATGAAGTAGAAATGGAGATGTTTGGAGGTGAAAATCCACTAAATGAGCTTTCTTTTCTCCTTGCGTCTTCTTCAAGCTTCAAGGCTTTCAAAACTCTCTCTCCCTTGGTGATTTTCGGCCAACACTAGCAATTGTGCTGAATTGCTCTCCTTTTGGGGGCTTTAACCTAATAGTGAACTCCTCAAAATGCCCCTCTAGCTCCCTCTCTCTCATTTGGCTCACATGAGGGTAGTTTGGTCAAAACTCACCTATTTCTTCCCTTCCAAGCCAATATGAACAAGTGTCCAGGTAGGGACCACCTCTAACCCAAATAAAAACCAGCACTTCTAATTAATTAGTTTTAGTCCTTGATTAAGCGGAGTTTGACCCGAGTTTGACTTTTTCACAAAACTAATCATTTGAAAGGAAACGGCCCAATTTAGCTAACTGTAACAACGGCTAAGCTTTTTGGGCCCCGAAAAGGCCCGGATGACTCCCGGAGTTATCGGTTGACTTTTCCAGCAAAAAATCAACTTTCGCCAGAATTCAACGGTTCGACCGTTATCGACCGGGGGTGGTTCTTACAACTTCAAGATCTCTGGCCTGAATTACTGAAAGTCTATTAAAAGGGAGAGAGGAGAGATTAATACAGATCTCATAAGAATTGATAAATCTTTTAGCAAAATGATCCTTAGCCACTGCTTTGATGCTTAGAGGATTAGAATACTCCACCCCAGAAATCTGTCTAATGTTTCTCCTGAAAAGGTTACAGTTGGCCACCAAATGAAAATACTTGGTGCATCTATCACCATCTTTGGACCATCTCAACCTAGCGTTTAGGCACCACAATTTAGCCTGTAATTTGAATTTTTGAAACAGTCTTGCGTTGTGAAGAGCTCTGTGAGAAATCTCAAAAGGAGTCAAAACTCTCACATCAATGCAATCATCCAAAGCTTTGATCTCCAACTTCAACAATTCAATGTCTCTATCAAGCCAACCAAATGTAGATAAATTCCATTGTCTGTAGAAATTATTCATAGCTTTCAGTTTGAACCAAAGTTTATAAGAGGGGGAGCCATCCACCACAATTGAGGACCAGAACAACTTAGAGTTCCTATGAAATGAAGGGTGAGAGGTTCAGGCATTGATAAACTTGAATGGCCTAGGACCCCCATCAATAGAAGGAGTACACAGTATAACTTGTTTATGATCTGATAACACCTTGGGAAGAGCAGTCGGAGTAAGATTGATGAAGTCAGAAACAAATTGTGAGGAGGGTAAGAATTTATCTGTTACACCCCAAATCCGGTTTTGGCCGGACTCGAGATGTGAACTAAGTAGCGATATAATAATAATAATAATAATAATAATAATAATAATAATAATAATAATAAAAGGAAATTAAAGAAATATAACTTCGCATTTTAGTTCTAAATCTCAATAAAATCCCGCGAGTCAAACGCTCGAATTCAAATAAGAAAACAGTGTTCAGTACAAAAACAGAGAGTGCGTCTCTACTAAATGATAACCCACGGACCCTCGACGAGTTACCGAGCTCTGAGACGTCCTCTAAACTGACTCCCAATCGAAACATGTAAAACAGTAAAAACAAAGGGGGTGAGCTTACGCTCAGTAGGAAAAAGTAGTAACGGGAAAGGTCTTCCGTTTCGTCGCCATAATTACTCGATTCCTAACACTTATTAATAAACGGAAACAACAACATAAACCAACAGGAGCACAACAATATCGATAATAGATCCGAGATATAGAACCTTATAAACAGTAGGACAATCTTCTACGACCTCGACTACAACCGTCACCCAAACCCGACACCATACGGACATAAGAAAGGACACCGGACAGTTCTCAACACCCAACCCTGGGACACTATACTGCTAAGTTCATTACGAACATTACTCAGATCCGATATCTCACAACATAAAATAAGTACCCATGACAATCCGATCACCACGCACAACTAACCATTTACAACGTACAGTTCGTTGTCGAACACCCATAACGCACAACTCAACTACAGTGTACCAACTAGTAAACACACACAGTCAATCACTAATAACCATACACACAGCAAGTGTTCAATGATACGCCAAATCACGCGGCACGGCTCAACCAAATCGTACCAGAATACACATCAGTCTTGATGTCTTCCCGGACACACACATCGGGGCAAACACTATACCGGAATGCACCGTCGGTCTTCCCAGAACACACATCAGGGTAAACAAGCAATACAATATACCGGAAATGCACATCGGTCTTCCCGGAACACACATCGGGGTAAACACTATACCGGAAACGCACCACGGTCTTCCCGGAAACGAACATCGGGGTAAATCACATAAACAACATACCGGACCGGCACACACCTCGATCGGGTATCTTCCCATGGCATGGGGTACAAGTCACACCACACCATACCATGCCAAACATGTCACACTGAACTTATCATACCGTTAAAACTTACCACCATAACTTACCAACCACACCACATCGGTCTATCATTCACCCGATCATATCATAAACAACCATTCATATCACATTCATCACATCCATTCATTCAACCATATCACGAGACAACCATTCATATCACATTCATCATAATTCATATAGCATACTATGATTCTTAAATTAACCAACGAATATACTCTTTATCGACGTTAAGGACTGTTAACCATAATCAAACACAACCAACACACAATCCTAAGGCCCGACATGGCCACATGTGATTCTACAGCACAAAAATTCCCATAATTGAAAGCGGTTATTCTAGTGAATCACATCCTATATGCAAGCTAAGACTCTTCCGGTTATTAACGTCCTATATGCATACTATTAACATTCTTTAATTTAAAAGCGGAAATTACTACTCTTCCCTACCTCGATCGCTTTCCAAACGCTTAGTCACTTCAAGATGCCCAAAAGTCTCCTCCGCCGAGCTCGGGTCCAACGTCTAAGATCAAAGGCAATCCAGGAATTAATGCTAATTCAAAAGTGATTTTAGGGAGGGAAATACCCAAACTAATCCCAATTGCTCAACTTGTCAAAATGGGCCCGGAAGGCCCATTTTGCACGGAATCGGGAAAACGTCCCTCGGGACTCCAAAAGTTTCCCTTTTCGTTTCTATCATTCATAATTAAATTTACTTGTTCCAACACACTTGACAGAATTTAATTCCAAGGTCCGAGCACTCTAAATTCGTAATTCAAGTTTCTAATCGCTTTTCCCGAAATTTCACGAATCACATCTATAATTCGTTCCGGGTGTGAAATTAACATCCCGGGGTTCACCCAAGACCGTCCAAGTACGAAACCACTAATTCCCGTCCATGTGGGCCCCACGGCCACACATGGCCGTGGGTGGCCGGACCGCACCGGGCCGGTCACGGTCCAAAAGTGGCTGGATATGGCCGGTCCTCCCTTCCTCCGATTGCCGGATTCCGACGACCGGCCAGAGCTCCGACGAACCTTCGGTCACCGAAAAATACTTCGTTTCTCCCAAAAAATTCCCAACTAGTTCTATGTTCTCCACAACACCAATTTTAAGCTTTAGAACTTCAAATTCCACCTCAAACACTCCAAAGTTTCAAGACCCATGGTGGGTTTAATCAAAAACACAAAACCCCAAATGATTTCTACATAAATCATCCATTTTCTTCTCATAAACAAACATCTAACAACAATAACTCAAAACCTAACAATTTCATTTAATTTCTATGGAAACCCATAACTTCAAATGGATTGAAAGGAGATTGTGAGAGCTTACTTACCTTTGGAATGATGAGATGATGAGGATGGTGATGTTTTTGAGAAGATTTAGTGAAGAAATGGCCCAAAGGAGCTCCCTTTTCCTCCATTTCTTCTTCTTCAAGCAATGGAGCTTCAATGGAGGAATTGTTTCTCTCTCTTCTAGCTATGGTGTTCGGCCAACAAGGGGAAAACATGCTGAATTTGTTGCCCCATGTGATCTTATCCTCAAGGTGGAAATGTCCCTTTCGTCCTTTAGCCCCTCTCTCTCTCCTTTGTCCTTAAGTGGAGACCAATTGGTCTTTTCTCCCACTTTTCTTCCCCTCCAAGCTAGCATGGACATGTGTCCATGTGGGGACCACTCCTACCCCAAAATATCTCAGCTCATAATATTTTTATTCGTTAAAACTCTGAAATCGACGTAGTTTGACCCGGGTTTGACTTTTTCACAAAAGCTGTCATTTGAAAGGAAATGACCCAACTAAGCTAACCGTAACGACGGCTAAGCTTTTTGGGCCCCGGAAAGGTCCTGAATGACTCCAAGAGTCATCGGTTGACTTTTCCGGCCGAAAGTCAACTCTCGCCAAAAATAACAAGGGATAGAAGAAATCTTTATTTCCTGAAGTAACACCATTGACAGGCGTTGCTTGGCACACATGTTACGTAGAGCTCCTCTCTTCTGTCTAGTAGAAGCCCCTCTCATGTTCCATGAGAAGATCCTCATGGAGAGGACAAGTCTTGAATGGGGATGGAAGCCACAGAGTATGCTATAATATGGCCCTCTTCTATGTCTTCCAAGTCACAGAACTCATCGTCTGTGTTGGTTTCAAGTTCCACATCCTTATTTCCTTCCAACTCCAAATCATCCATCTCTCCAGGTACCAATTCCTCAAGAATGGGAGCTTCCAGACCCAAGGCTTTGTAGAAATTCCAGGTTCCAACTCCCCTAGGTTGAAAAGATTGAGGAAGTAAATTGTCCACCAAAGTAGGCGAAAGTTGTTGAGAGTTTGGAATTTGAACTTTTGATTTTGATCTAGTGTTATAAGCTACAGTAGCACCAGCTTTAGTCCTCTTACCCTTTTTCCCCTTAGATACTTGCCTAGCCTTGTCAAAATTAGAGTGATAAGATTGCAGATTTGAAAGAGTGATTCCCTCCAAAATTGAAAAATTAGGGTTTGGTGTCAGATAATTGGGGCCCAAATCAGCAACTAAAGGTGAATTACTGAGCTTCTCATTTATGGCTTCTACTCCCAATAACCCCTTTTGTCTTTACTTGGAGTAAGAAGTCCCATCCACCTCTTCCAAGGCCAACCTAGTAGCATTTGTATCCAAGGTTGTCCGAACAGTGACCACATCCGGAATAGTGGCCAAACTAACACTGTTTTTCTCTCCAAAAGTGTCTTGTACTGTCAAAACTTCCCTGAATGATTTGGAGGAATTAATTGAATCAGCAACACAAACCGGAGTTTTAGTTTGTTGCAATGGAGTAAAATACAGCACTGAGTGTATTAAAGGATGAGAGTTAATGGGAGGGGAGACATTAATTTGAGCTGACAGAAGAGGGTTGTCTATTAACTCATTTAACTCATATGATCTTCCACTATGTTCCTCGGAGACAAAATGACTGTTTCAGAAGTGAGAGGAACAGCAACAATCAAAACATTCTCTAAGGGTCCTACGACTGGCTCAACTGAAGGAGTAATATCAAATTCACTGGACATAGAGTTTGTTGAGTGTTGAGTTTCAAAAGAGAAGTCTGAATCACTTTCAAGAGGGCTTTGGAAAGTAAGAACCACTGCTAGGTCTACAGAACACACCATCACAGTAAAATGTTGATCTTCTAGCTAAGATCAGCTTCTTTATACACCTCCAAATATTCTTGTGAGTTAATGAGGATGTAAGCTGCATCAATTGAGGATCATGTGAGAGTAGAGGGGTGACTGCAAACCAAAGTACCAAGATCTTCTGTAATTGCTTCGAAAGTTTAAGCACACCAGCCAAGTAATGGTACTCCATAAATGGCTAACTGTAAAGACTGGGAAATTTGATAGTTCAATTTATTGTTGGAACGTGGAGGGTTGGAGAAAGGTTTGAAAATTCAATTGAATTTCGGATCGAGTTAAAAAAAAGAGGGTAAAGGGCTGACCCGACAAGACCCGAAGGCCCGGCCAGGCCCGCCCGATCCACTCCTGCTGCTTGTTTTGGGCCGTCCGGCCCAGTTCCGCTGATGCCCGCTAAGCAGGCCCAAAAGTGAAGGGTCCAAGCCCTTTGGAGCATCGGGTATAAAGGCGAAATTAGGAGTTAAAAACCCTAATTTTCGCAGCCAAGCCTCCTCCCTCATCTCTGTACCCGACTCTCCTTCTCCCTCTTCACCACCAACCTCTCGCCGCCCCATCACCAGCTCCGGCCATGCCCTCCTTCTCCGTTCAGACGCCGCACAGGTCATCATCGTCTCCCTCTCCGACCCCGAACCCGTCTCCCTCACCTTCTTCGAACCACGCCGCCAGACCCTCGCCGACCTCGCATCCGACCTCCACCTCTCCAACTCCGACCAGTCCTCTCTCCACCCTCTCGCCCCTCACGCCCCTCTCCTCCTTTTCCCCGCCCAGTCGCCGGCGAGCTCGTCTCCGGCCTCTCCTCGCCACCTTTCATCGTGTCCCCGTAGCCAAGACTTCCGACCGCTCTTCCCCTCGTCCTCTCCGTTCAGCCCAGCCGCCGCCGACCCTCGTTCCCGAGCCCCAACGTCACATCGGTTGTAGATCTGAGACGAACTTCCTCTTTTACGGTGAGACTCTGACCGACGGCGTCTCGCCGTTGGTCGGCGGAGCCTCTTTCTCCTTCGTCTCCCTTTTTGTTTCTTTTTCCCAAACTTTCTTTGGATTTGGTTGTTGATGAAATGATTTTTCGTTCGGATCTGGACGGTTTTGAACCTGAAAGTAAAGAAATCAAAAGAAAAATGGGTTTCGGATCAGATCTGTGTGAATCAAAAGGAAACTAGAATTATGGAACAGACTTAATTTGAATAATAATAAAAAAAATGGTTTTTTTTACTTGGGTCGAACCTGGATCGAGTTTGGAAACTGAACGTTTGATTTGGACGCTTTATTTGTCAAACCTAGACGGGACTTCGCCCGAGTACAAGGACTTGGAACCGAGCTAGAAGGAAAAAGACCACTCCGAAACCCGTGTGAAGAACGGTGGAAAGACTAAACGAACGTTACAGCAGAGTTTTATTAGAGGAAGACCACAAGGTAGGGGAAATACTAAACTACTCGTGCAATTCAATACTTAGTATGCCTATTAGGTTAATAAAATCGGAAAGGTCCTAGAATTGCATATAGCATGCGAATAACTAGAATAATCGTCTTTCAATTACTAATAACCGGACGTGTCTAGTATGCATGCGTAGGATGTGAATAACTAGTTTAACTCGCTTTCTATACTTGGGAAATTGCTTTACTGGTAGAGAGGCCGTGATGAGCCCTCAGATTAGTTGTGTTTGCCTCACTTGCTTTGTTTGCTTAGTTTAAGATGTAAGGGTCTAACGAAACTAGATAAATTTATTGATTTAATGCTTGAATGATTGAATGATTGATTGAATGCTTGAATGATTGATTGGATGCTTGAGTGATTGAACGGATGATCGAGTATGACTGATTGTGCCAAATGGTACGATCAGGTGATCGATGTACCGATGGAACGTGGTTGGTAAGTATGATGGTAAGTGTGATGGTGGGTATGAATCCCCTGTGGTGTGTATTGGTGAATTCATGAACTTCTAAGTTTGATTGTGCAATATGTTGATCCTACAGGGCATTGATTATTGGACCGTACAGGGCATTGGTTATTGGACCCTGCGGGGCATTGGTTGGTTGATCCTGCGGGACATTGGTTATTGCATCTTGCGGGATATTGATTAGAGGACCCTGCGGGGAATTGGTTGGTTGATCCTGCGGGACATTGATTATTGCATCTTGCGGGATATTGATTAGAGGATCCTGCGGGGCATTGGTTGGTTGATCCTGCGAGACATTGGTTATTGGACCCTGCGGGGCAGTAGGATGATAGAATGATTACTTATTGATTCACCCAAGTGTATGTGTCCTGCGGGAGCATTACCTTGGTTCCCTATGACATATGGTCCTTTGAGGGCATTTCCGGGAATCCCGACGATAAGCGCCCCTCAGGGATTGTTACCGGTAACCCGATGCATGTGCCACCTCTGGACCGAGGGAAAATATGATATGATACGAATATTCTTGTGGATCGGAGTATGGGATCCGAGATGATACAAGATTCTATTCGTGGATCGGAGTATTAAGGACCCGAGCTGTTGGTGTGATATTCACTTGATCCCATTTTAGTAGTTATCGAATCTTTACAACGCGTTTCATTTATTCTCCTGGAAGTTACCGTTATCTTTGAGAATGCGATATTGATATTATCTTGTCTACTTTACCCCATTATTTTGGATTAAACGCATTAATTACAATATGGCATCGGCTAAAGAAGTTATTATTAAATTGGAGGTTAAACTGTTTATGATTTTCCCTACTGAGCGTAAGCTCACCCCTATTTTTTTATTCGTTGTTTGTACATGTGTGCTTGATGAGTAGTGGATTCGAAGCTCGGGAGCTGCGGGATAGTCTGGGTGTTCTGTCTTAGAGACGTTGTGGGTCTTTATGTCGAACCCTATGCTTTTACATACTTTTTATAGAGCTTGACTCCTCATTACTTTTGAAACACATGTATTTGAGTATTTTATCGGAACCTCGTGAGTATTTATTCGATTTTTTATTATTCTTTTGTTATTATTTAATTGTCAACTCAAGTCGCGTCTTGAGTCCGGCCAAAACCGGATTTGGGGCGTGACACTAACCAAGAAAACTTTCCACCTTGCTTAAAAAGAAATCCTTTACCCTTGATGATAGTCAACCACTGCTTCAGTAATCTAGCTTCATCTTTGAGAGCCTCATCTTCCACCTTCTGACCGGGGAAATAAATCAAAGCTACTCTATTCCCCAAACTTTTGATCTGAATCACTTCCTCCCACTTAGATTGAAATTCCTCCATTACATCTTCCACAGAGTAATTGGAATGGAGTAAAACTAAATGACCATTCTCTAACCAGCTTCTATTCTGTTCCACCACAGAGCCCTTAATAGAGTCCCCTTGAGAAAGATGTGGAAGATCATTCCTTTTCCATTGTTCCTTGGATCCTATTGGTCTCTTGTTCCTGTCCTTATCCTAGGCCTTTGCCACAAATAGTTTGTAGCCTTTGAGAATAAATCCATAGAAAATCTCAATCCCTTTCAGAAGTGCATCGAGTGCTTTGAAGGTGATAAAGCCGAACCATCTTCCTTTTGCATTAGGATTGGGAGGTGTCTTGCTTTGACGATCTCATCACATTCAAGGAAGAGGTTCTGCAGCCAAATATGAGAAGTCCCGGGAGGAATATTGTACACAAAGAGTTTGTGAACCACATTTCCTTCGAGATCCTCATTAGGAAACCTCCCTTGCTCCGAGGATTGAATCTGTGATTTCACTACCATTGATTTTAATCTATTCCCCTCTTGCGTTGTTGGTCGAAGAATCCCAGAGAGATCAGTTATCCCGTGAGTTGTCTTCTCAAAGCCCGATGGGGGTCCTATAGAAGCTGAGGATGACATGAGATGAGTAGATAGAGCTTAAAATGTAAGACTAAGAGAATAATGGAAGGACTGTAGCGTTATCGAAGCTCCCAGCCTTCCAAACCAGAAAGATCGGGCTTGATCTTCAATATCCAATTGCAGGTTACTGTTCCGGTGAGTGCGAAACTAGAGAGTGTTTTTGGAGTTCTTAATTATAATGTGTTGTTCATAATATGTTTTGTGTTGTTCCTTATATATATATATCAGGTACAAACCCCTCTTATTGTGCAAACTACGAACCCATGAGAGCCACATGATCCCCCCAAAGTGATGTCAGCAGAGCGCACCAGATGTTGACACGTGGACAATATATATATAAAACACCGCACCTTATTGTGCAAACTACGAACTCACCAGGCGCTGACACGTGGCGCACAGAGTGCTAATAGTTTGGGTGCACAGTGCTAATAGTCCCAAACTATTAGCACCATGCTGCGCAAACTATCAGCACTAAACGTGCCACGTATCAGCACCTGGTGAGTTCGTAGTTTGCACAATAAGGGTAGTTTTTACTGGATAGCTACCCTATATATATATATATATATGCACACATATATAGGGTAGCTACGGTAGCTATCCAGTAAAAATCATCCTTATTGTGCAAACTACGAACCAATCCAAGTCACAGGATGCGGTCAAAGTGACGTCAGCAGAGCGCGCGCGATGCTGACACGTGGCCGCTTCGCGCGCGCCTTTGCCCGCGCGCGTGAACGTGTTGACCACGCGCGCGCACAATGCTAATAGTTTGCGCGCGCGGGTGCTGATACTTTAGCACAGTGCCAAACTATCAGCACTGTGAGCACAAACTATCAGCACTGTGCGCGCCCACGTGTCAGCACCTGGTGAGTTCGTAGTTTGCACAATAAGGTGCGGTGTTTTATATATTTATTGCCCACGTGTCAGCATCTGGTGCGCTCTGCTGACATCACTTTGGACGGATCCTATGACTCAGATTGGTTCGTAGTTTGCACAGTAAGGGGTGGTTTGTACCTGATACCAACCATATATATATATATAAGGATATGTTGACCAAATAGAAGAATGTTAGATCTCACTTATTTCAAAACTCATTATATGGGTTGATATGTGAGATATTAAGTAGTTTAAGTGTATATCAAGACAAAAGAGGAGAAAAAGATACCAGCTTTCTCTCTACGAAACCGCCGCCTCTACAGTATAACCCCCCATTTTTTCTTCTACTCCGCACCGGCGGCGTCATGGCCTTTGGTCATCGACGTCGTCGGTGTTAACAACTCTCTACCCCCTTTTACTTCCCCTTCCTTTTCACCTTTTTTCCGCTTTTTCCCTTCTCGTTTTAGTTGTTTCCCTTGCCCATATCTGTTCGTTTTATTCCATCTCGACTTGTCCCTTCTTTTCCGGCGTTTCTTGACCTCTCGGCTGCAGATCAGTGCGGATCGGGTAGTCTCCGGCTTGGGTTTCGTTATCAGTGACCGGATAAGACTACTCTCGCCTGAGTTCAGAGGAAGGAGAGCTCGTGGTTCTGCCCGGCCGCCAGCGTCCCTGTCTCGATGGCCTTTGGCGAGGCCGGAATGTCATCTCGACGTTCCTGTCAGACTCGAGCTGTGACGATTTCGTGCTGGTGCTACCTCGTCGGTCATGGGCTGTTGAAACAGCTCGGTTCTACCTCGTCGATCTCGGACCGGTGAACCAGATCTACTAGGTTTGAAGCTGATTTTGTGGTTTTGCTCGGATGTCACAGGGAGTTGCGGGTATGAAGTCTTGTTCCCACTGGTAACTCGCCGGAGTGCATGGGTCGCTTCGACCTGGGGTCACCGGATTTGGGGTCCTTTTCGGATCTGGGTGGCGGGTCTGGTGAGTTTTCACCGGTAATTTGGTGTTGGCTTGCGCTGAACTCCTCATTCGTTGCCGATCCTGCTGGTCACAGATCGTTTTCAGGACACTCGGCCTCCCCTGGACGGGAGTGGTGGATGTTTCGCTATTTGTTCGCGATTCGTCCCCGACAGGGTTGCCTGCAATTTTTGGACTCGGTTTGTTACTTTCCGGCTCCGGGTCTACCTGCTCAGTTCCCTTCGACCATCTCTCCGACTGTTTGTACCCGTGTCGTCAGAGCATTACTCGTCTTCTTGGTCGTTGTTTAGTTGTTTAGGGGATTTTCTTCTGGCCTTCGCTGGTAGGTGTGACTCTCTTGGTTGCAGCATCTCTGATTGGGTTGCAGTGGTGGTTTCTTCACCTCCTTATTTGGTTTCCGAAGTTCCAGTCATGGGTCGCTTTTCTGGACCTTTTGGGTTGCCGATTGGCGTGGTTCTCGGATTCTTGGCTCTATGGGTGTTGCAGCCGTGCTCTGCTCTCAGTCCCTCTTCGTCTTTACTGGGACCTGTTTTTGTTGTGGGAGAGATCGTTGACCTGTACCCGTCTCAGCTCCTTTGCGCCACCTCGTCTCCGACTTGTTCGTGCCCTTGTCGCCGGAACTCTATTTCGTTTGGTTGGTTTCGTTGGTTGCTGTTTTTGGGTCACAATTTGCCAGTAATTTCTTTTAGCCTTTACTGGTTTGGGTGTACTTTAGTTTTTTCCCCTTAACTGCTTTATGGGTGAGTCACGTGCTCGTCCTTAGTAGCGATCTGTTCAGTCCTCTCGGTTTCCCTACTTTGAGAGTAGGGGCTCGCCGGTGTGTAGGTGTTGGCCTTCGGCGAGTTTTATGGGTCTTTGAATCTGTGTTTGAAGATTTTCGGATCGATAGTAGGGATTTGAGTTCTTAGTAGTTTTAACTGGTGACCCATCTTTGCCGAGTCCGGTGTTGGCTGGCGACGTGTTGGAGGTCATTTAACTCTCTTAGTTGATGGCCCTAATGAGATGGGGTGATCCTCACTAGTTTGGCCTGTTTGAGGGTGCTTGTGGTACATGACGTTTCTTGAGGTGCTGTTGTTGGGAGCGGTGGGTTGTTGGAGGGCTACTATTGGAGCTTCTTGTTTAGTTATTCCTAGGTTTTAGGCATGTTAGTTTGGTAGTTACTGTTTCTACTGTTTTGTTGTTTTCTTTTTCTAGCCCTTGTTGGCTTAGTTCGTTTACTGGTTTTATCTGATTACAAGATCTAGTGTTGTTGTTTCCCCTGGTTGGGACTGTTTGAGACTGTGTTCTTATGGTTGTAGTTTGTTGCTTACCGCACAAGTTTAGTGCACTAGGTGCTCTTAATTGAGTATCCTTTGTTTGTAAGCTCGTAGGGTTTACCCTAAAAGGCTTGGTATTTATAAAAAAAAACTGTTGATCAAAAAAATCAAATAATTGGTTTAGAAGGTAAATTATTTTGATTAATTAATTAAGTAGGTAATTTTCTATTTTATTTGCCACCATCAGGATTAGGGGTAATCAATTGTTACCAGAAACTTTAGGAGTTATTCATCTCTCTACCCATTACGTTAAATTTCTCAATCATAACATAAACTTAGTTAAATCGTATAAAGAGGTTAAGAAAGAATAATCAATTTTATGAATCAAGTACCGGCGCCACTGTTCTCATAGATTAAAGTAAGTTCTCATGATGTATTATGTTGGTAAAAATCATCTTCTTCTAAGATTAAGGGCTTGATTTACATGATTATAATTGCCCTCTAATGAAACTTACAAAGCCCACTTCAAAGTTTTGTTTTTTTTTTATCAGCAATTTTTTTAAATTTTATAAATCGAGTCTTCGAAAAAGAAGAAAGCGATCAAGGGCGAACCCTCCAAATTGTTACAAACCGACTTCAGGCCTAACTATACCAGACTTGTCTTTCAAGTCAAGTATCAATTCAAACTTAACGGCAAAACTTAAGCCACAAGCTACCCACATTATCAAAACACTAATACCAGAAACTTCTTTGTCCAATTACAACAAATCTTCCCACAAACTAGAAGCACCAAGGAATAAACCAGATACAACCCTTCTCATATAAGTTGCAATTCAAAACCCAATTCTACAGCAACTTCTACATAACCTTCTTGATCTTATGACTTGTGATGAAGGTTTAGAACAGCTCCCACATGCCCAAGGAAAGAGCAAATCTGAATTTTTGCTGTACCAAACCTCTGCTGCAACTTCAGTTACCTGTAGACCCTGTAAAGGCAAAAAGCTACCAAACCAGCAAGTGTAAACAAAACCCACAAATGTTCTCCTTCTCCAACCAAAATAGACAGAGTTCTGTACAAGCACAGAACAAGACATAAAACACCCTCAACCTAAACAATATCCTACCCACACACCAAAATAGCACAGACCTCCAAAATAGAATCCCCCACTCAAGAAGTTCTCAATCCAAAACCAATTCTCCCAAAGAAGACCTACCTCACCCCTAAAAACACTCACACAAAGCTCTATCTTGTGGAATAAGCTTCCTCTCACTTTTGAGTGTTGCCATAATGCTACTAGCAATGTTTTGACCGTCTACTAATCTTCATCTGTCTCACCCCTAAGTTTGACCATAATAATAGCAATTTCTCAATTCTCTTCTAAAAAATTCTCTAATCCGTTCTAAAAAAACACTTGATTGAATCTTTCTAAATCTATATAAAACAAGCATTTTTTGCTCAATATGCCTTCTTTTCATCTTTGTAACATGATCGAATCCATCGTTGCTCACAGACATGCATGATCAACTTTTGTAGTTAGTTTTTATTGGAACGAGTAAAATGGAATTTGTATTACTGTGAAACGTAAACAATACTATGTAAGGCGTAAAAGTTATGGGTTTCAGGATATTTTCGGCCTCACCATAGCCCGACCAGCTTTCATGGACCCGTATAAATAGTCTATTTTGGTTCGTGTACACTAACTCAGGAGACCCCCTTATCAGCCTTTCAAACAAACAGTGCAGAACATTAAAAGTCCAAAGAAACAGACTAAGGAAAAGCATCCAAACTAATACAGTAATAAAAAGCATAAAAAGATCGTGTGTTGTGCACATGGCTTTTCCGAGACGTCCCAGCACCGGTCATCCCCAGTCTCGTCTTATCGTCCCACCCCCGGATCCCAAACCCACCAATAGGGTTGCTCTGGTATCTTCTTCAATCGGCTCGTGTGCGTGTTCGGTGGATAAATCGTTACTCCGGCTGAAGACGTGAGACCAGGTCCTTGAGTTGATGACGATTGTGGTCCGTTCCAAGATCACGGCAATTCCAATCAAGTACCATTGTCATATCCCGAATGGATCAAACGGAAGAAGCAAGCCGAGAAAACACAATTGCATGGGAGGAGAACAGTCAGAAACACAGGAACAAAACCAGTAACCACAAAGCGTACCTAATTGGGGAACGGAACAAACGAGAACCGACGATCAATGATTGGATCCCAATAAAAGAGACAAATAAAACCCTAAATTTCAAGAGAAATCCTTAGATTCAATAGCCTTGACGCTAGGGCTAAAGAGCTTTTTCTCACGCCCACAATTTGCTGTTAACAATACTTTTGTAGTTAGTTAATTTATGTGATATGCATGGGTCCATTTATTATATGAACATCGGCGTATATGTTGGTTAATTCTAGCTTTAATTTTAAAATAAATCAATATAAGACCTTGTCATCCTAAAAGCAAATAATTAAGGTGATATCATTAATTTGTTCAAGTTGAAAAGAATTCATGAGCCAATCACCCATAAAAGTAAATAACCACAAAATCTTTCACGAATCTCCTCGAATCTTGCAAAAAGCTCGGACAAACCAAAAAGATGGGCGTAATAAATGTCATGGCAGATTGTTTTCAGAAGCCAAACATGAAATTTAACGTTGCAAATTATGGATAGGATAAACATGGTGTGCATGGGAAGCATGACTTGGTGGCTTTTCAAGTCGAGCTAAAGGGAGGATGAAATGGTGGAGTCGTGAACAAGATCACCTTTTGAAAGTGGAGATGGAGCTTCCCAAAAGGGTTTTGTTGTACATGCACGGACGAACCTTGTCCCGAACATCAATGGAAGATCAAGATAACATTTTTGGGGAAATTTATGACACCCAAGAAAAGGAATATTATTAAGAATATATTTCCACCAAAAGTTCCGGATAGAGATTGATCGATGCAATGTGCAATGCATTGTCATTTTTATTGTACACACTTTATCTGTATGTACTTGCAGTAACTTTCGTGTTTCTGTAATTATTTTTTATACGTTAAGCTTTCGCATACTAATGAGAATGGTATTTATATGTTTTTTTTAAAGAGATAACGATTGTTAATATTATAAATAAATAGTGTTTACAAGCAGATAAACTACGAAACACCAAACTAAAACAGCTGACAGCATGGTCCTAACAACAAGGGACCTCGACAAAAAGTAAAAGAGTTCAAGGCACCGAATCGCTTCATTGAGATATTCAGAAAGGGATATTACGGTAGCGTTTGTCGACACCGATACAGTGAATCCAAACTGAAGCTAGGGTAGAGCAGAGCCATTGTCGACAAAGTATTGTGGCGGACTAGATACTCCCATGGGTTGTCAACGTGTGTCCTTGGAATGATAAAGGTAGGTGTCACGCCCCAAATTCAGTAGAACTGAACCCGGCACGCGAACTTTTAAAACAATTCAAGCCTTTTAAATAAATCACTTTAAAACCGTCAAGTAGTTAATCAAAATAATTATTTACAACTCAAAAGTACGTCCCAACAAGCGGACAAAAGCAAAGTGTACGTCGCTAGACTCAAAAGGAAAACCCGGACTCTGCTCCTAGCTCTTCAATCTTTGAGAGCTCACCTAGTCCATCCCGCGACCAGTATCTGTAGGAAAAACAGCTAGGGGTGAGCGTTCGCTCACCACCACAGATAACAGACTGACTAAGGCATACTTAGCAGACAATGCCGGTAACACCAACAACGACCCGACTAACACACACAAACAATTACTTTCCTCAACCGACTCAACACTCGGACCCGTAATGTAGACCCGACACAACGATTGACGATTGTCTCCAAAGACACGACAGACCACCACGCAACACCCATGATCACAAAGGATCGCACACCAAACAAGATCACAAAAGATCGCACTCGGGCTGCTCAGTAACCCCCTCACGCCCTTTACCGATCCCTGTCAGGCCAGACGGTCGACCAGTCGCGCAACTTCTCCCGATCTCTATCGGGAGGCTAGCCCACAACTTCGCCACTTCCCCTGATCTCTGTCGGAAGGCTAGCCACACCCGCGCACCTTCTCCCGATCTCTATCGGGAGGCTAGCCCACAACCCCGCCACTTCCCCCGATCTCTGTCGGGAGGCTAGCCACACCCACGCAACTTCCCCGACACAAAGTCGGGTCACCAACCTCAGGCAATCACAATCACAAACAAAGGTCAACAACTAGCAACAACACAAGTCCAACACTCCACAAGCACTCATGGCCACCCAAGACACCAACAGTAAAACACGGGTTCAACAATCCTACGGGCCCTCATGGCCACCCAAGACACCAACGGTAAAAGCACGGGTTCAACGACCCCACGGGCACTCATGGCCACCCAAGACACCAACGGTAAAACACGGGCTCTCATGGCCACCCAAGACACAAACATTAAAGTACGGGCTCTCATGGCCACCCAAGACGCAAACAGTAAAGTACGGGCTCTCATGGCCACCCAAGACACAACAGTAAAGTACGGGCTCTCATGGCCACCCAAGACACAACAGTAAAGTACGGGCCCTCATGGCCTCCCGAGACACAGACTAAACAATCAACCTCCAGGCATGGTCATATGCCTCCAGTAATTCTAATACCGATAAGTTCACTGCTCCTACGACACTACTAAGTGTCGCATGCATTTCTAATGTTCGATACGTTCCCGTATCATACGACACTACCCGGTGTCGCCCGCCTTTCTAATATTCGATAAACTTACTTAACCCACGACACCCCGGTGTCACATGCAATTCTACTGTTAACTTTCCCTAATTAGGGCCGAGATCCGGCTACTTTTCCCTACCTCGTATGCTTTCTCCAAAAGCGCACTAACAAGCTCCGGCGTGATCTCGATCACTCGCCTAGCTTTCCCTTTCCTCTGTCTGCGGCACGATCTAATAAGAACACAATTTAAATACTTTTAAGTACGCAGACATAAATTGGAATTTAATAAACTTGACGCCCAAAAGTAACCCCGACAATGTCGATCACTCCCAAACTTCCCAATTACTCGACATTGTCCATAATGGACCCGGAAAAGCCCGATTCGCCCGACATGGCGAATCTGCCCGGGTTTTGGAAATGCCCTTCCGGGGCTCCGAAAATTCCCGTTTTCGTTTCTGCGGTCTTAGAATAATTCAAGGGTTCCTATGCACTCGACGAAATCCAATTCCGACTTCCGAGTAATTTAATTAGCGTTTCAAGTTTCTAAACCCGTCAATTACAACTTTTACAATTTAATTCCAAATTTCGATCCGGTGTAGATTAATGACTCGGGGAACGTCCTAAACCACCCGAACACGAAACCCGAGCACCGGAGCACATGGGCCCCACCCGGCCAACCTTGTCCGTGGGTGGCTAGGGCTAAATTGGGCCCGGCTCACCATGGTGGTGGCCGGCCCTAGCTCCGGCCAGTCGCCATATCCGGTGGCCGGAGCTCCCCCCGAGCTCCCGGTCACCGGAAAACGTTCAATCTTGCTCCAAAACGTCTCCAACGACCCCCAATCCTCAATACTACCCTAAACTACTAGTTTTAAACCAAAACCTAATTTTTGAACTTAACAAAACGAAGATCGATTAGGTGCTCACCGTAAAGAACGTCGATGTGAGCTCGATTCCTTTAGCTTTGAGACGATCCAAAGGTTAGATGATCGTGGATAGTGGCAAGAACCCTAGAGCGGGTAGAACCCGTGTCGCATAATCCATCCCCAACTTTGTCACCCTCACAAGTCCAATCGGACGCATGCCTGGGATAGAGCGGGTAGAAGCTCTTGTCCCGCTAGTGGATGAACCACCAATCACGCCACCTACAACCGTCATCGTTGCTTGAGGTTTTTCGCTATAAGCCCTAACAGGTTAGGGCGAGCACCTTGGGGATGCCATTTTATTGTTCCGTCGGTGGCCACTCTCTCGAGTGTAGGGTCAAGATCTCACCCACTCATCGGACATCTGATCTCCTCCACTCTCTGTACCTGTTCCTTGATCATCCCATTCCTGCAAGGTATATGGATCAAGAAACGATCTGGTCTCGTCGCCAAGCCGTTCTTGCCCAAAACCACAAAGCAGAAAATGCACCATAAAACATATATATGGACCTTGGTGTCCAAAAAGGCAGATGATCAATCACCCAATAGTCAAACCCTCGCGACTACCGTAAGAGCTCTATTAGGGCTTGGGTTAAGGACGTAGTATACATTCTTGTTGATTCAAATATCTTAATTAGCATTGTTAATGGTATTTATATGTAATTAGACTAGAGAATAAACTTTTTAAGACATCATTATTGGAGTTCATAATAATCATATTTACGTACAAGAACATGTATAAATGATAAAATAATAATGATAGGAAACCGTCATATTAGCCTAAAAATTCGAAACGCAGATACAACCAATATTCGGTTGTTATATTACCATTCTTGATAATTTCTCAACATTTACATTTTTTTTATCAGCAATTCTTTGTTTATTAAAACCTCGTTTTCGAAATGAAAACCAAGGATAAGGGATGAACCTTCCAAAGTCATTACAACCCAATTCTTAAAGACAAAGCACAACCGGTTACTTGTTCTTCAAGTTTCTAACTACCTTTTGAAACTTCCTAACTACCCTTTTCTTGTTCCTCAAGTTTCACCAAGCCTTCAGAAACAAGTCAAAAAAACCCCACATTACAAAGGATTTTGCACCCGAAAACTAACCCCAAATTGTCTTAGAACCTCCTAAACCTCAGGAGGTAATTAACCTTAGCATCTAACCCAAAGAGACTAAATCAATTACCCAGAAAAGTTGTGACCCCTTGTGGTGAAACCTAATGATCCTCAACACTTTCAACCCACCAACAATCTGCAGTAACAGGCCCTGCAGTAACAGGCCCAAAAACAAAATTGTTGCATGCTGGTATAACTTCTTGTTCCTCTTATTCAACCAAACTGGTGATCTTTGTTTGGAACATGATCTGTTGCATTACTTTTGCAGCCATACCTTTTCCACCCATAACTTGAGGTACAGCAATAGCATGGAGAACAATCTGTGGCCTTTTTGAAAGTCTCTGATCTGTGGAACAAAACAGCAGTAGCACAAGTGTACCCAAAAACCAAAGGCACTATAGTCTATAGGTTTAAAACTAAAACCTGATAGAAAGTCACCAGATAAGAAAAACAAAAACACTCTCCTAGAACTAAATCCCCACTCAAGAAATGAAAAGGAGAAAGGAGGAGAGGACAAAACAAAAGTCCTAGAACCCACACACCAGAAAAAACACTCAAAACCCCAAGGAACACTCACCTATCCTTACCATTTCTAAACTCACCACCAGCCCCCACCCAAACCCTTCCCCATCCCCATGTTCAAAGCCAAGTTCCACCAAAACCATAAGAATTCACATAACTGAGTTACTTCCAAGGCTAAAAACAGTGGGCTTATCCCAGCACAATTACTTTCTACAAATTTTCTTTGTGATACAAGATCTTGGATTGTTGATTCAGTCCAAGAATGAGAAAAAAGCTCTCCTCTGTGAATTGGCCCAAACCAGTTGATACACATCATTTTGAACCTGTTGTAACACCTCTTCAGGACTTTGTGTAACAAGATTAAACACCATATTGTTTCTACATAACCAAAGCCTCCAAATTGTAAATGATACCACAAATTTCCAAGGAGATTTAGATGAGAAAGATCCTAGTGCCTTCCAAGAGATTAACCAATTTTTAATTTCCTCAGGACATGCTGTTTTAATTTGCCACCAATCCAAAACCAATGACCAGACCAACCAAGAGAAAGAGCATCCCAAGAAGAGGTGATCCATCTCCTCTGGCTCTTCATTGCAGAAGGGGCACCAAATGTTTATGGAGTAGATACCTCTGGTGAGTAAGAAACATTTAGTAGGTACAACTTGTAGACATGACAACCATATAAAAGCAGCAACTTTGGGGGGTAATTTGGGCTCCTAAAGGAGGGCAGGCCAAATGAGATCTTCTTCAGAAATGTTTTCAAGATATTTGTACATTCTCTGTACCGAGAAACCCTTTTGATCAATTATCCACACAACCTTATCAGCTTCATTGTTTAATGGTGAAAGAGCATTGAGTTTGACACTTAAAATTTCAAAGATGTCTTCTTCCCACCCCCTCAGCTCCCTTCTGAAGATTAAAACCCAATCACCCTCTAAACAAACCTGTACAACCAAAGCCTTCTTTTGATGACTAAGATGAAATAGTCTTTGAAACAGCAACTTGAGTGGAACATGTGTGATCCAAGAATCTTCCCAGAAAAGGATTGATCTTCCAGAGTTCACAGACCATTGAAGCCCCACTGCCCCAAAAGCAGCAGCAAATCTAGGACAGTCTAGTAGTGACCAACATGTCTCAAGAAGCTCTGATCTGTCCCTAATAGGAATTTAGAGAGGTCCCAAGCTGAGGAATCCCAACCATATTTAGAGCAAAGCAATTTTTTCCATAGAGAATCCTCTTCAAGAGCAAACCTCCACCACCACTTGGCCAATAAAGTTTTGTTCATGGTTTCCAACCTAAAAATTCCCATACCACCTGCACTCTTTGGCTTACACACATTTTCCCATCTAACCTTGTGTAGGCCCTTTTGTTAGACTTAGTGCCCGTAGTTTAATCCTAAATGTCCAAATGCATGTATCATCGTTAGCAATAAAATTAAAGCGGCTTTATATTACTTATGTGTTGGAGTAATATATCGGCGTGTACTCTGATCTATGCCCACCATGCGAATAGAACCATAGATCGAGATAGATCACACTAGATGGGTCCCTAGTCAACAAAGCTTCACTAGAAGCGACTAGTATGAAAGATGGCTCTTTATGGCTTACGTTCTATTAGTCATTGGAATGGGATTCCGGAGTCTGATCATAGATATCATGTGGGACATGATATTGGACGACCCGCCCTGAATATGTGCCATAGATTAAGTCATGAACATATTCAGTGTAGTAGCTTGTCATGTAAGACCCGCTTCCGGTCGAACCGGTAACTCCGGAAGTCACTCGGGACTTCTCCGGAACTCAAACGAAGTAGCCATTATCACGGTTGGCTTCAGGGAAGAAAACCCTTTCGTTTGAGTATAATATTGCATAAAGTCAATTTTGGTCAAAACGAGACTTTATATCGACTAAAGCTTCAATTTTAAAAGTGCTGGAATTTAAATTGGGAAATTAAATGAGCTAGAGGGACACTTGTCCTATTTTGGTTGAATGAGAGAAAAAGGGATAGTCATTGTCCCTTTTACCCTCCCAAAAGCTCCTACATGGGTTTCTAGCTCAAGGGCCTTTAAGTCATTGCAACATTTAGGTATTATATGTGTTAGAGAAGCAAAATCATTTCCTATTTTGCATTGTTGTAGCCGAAATTTGGAGAGGAAGAAAGGGAGAAGAGCTCCCATGGAAGCTTGAAGGAGAATCAAAGAAGAAGGAGCCTTGTGGAGTCATCTTCTAGCCTCCCACCCTCAAAAACACTAGCATCCTCTTCATCTCCACATCCTAGAGGTAATGGAACTCTCTACTCATCTTTCCTCTTCATCTATTTCCTTGGGTTATGGGTGAAAATTGGCTAGATGATGTTGGGTTGAGTAGAAATGATAGGAGATGGTGTTGATGATGAACCTTGTTGGATTTTGGTGAGAAATCACTAGTTGTTGGAGATTTTGAAGTGGGTTTGATTTGATGAATCCTTGGAAAACTTGTTTGTGGGTTGATTCCTACCATGGGTAGAAGAGTATTGGAGGATTTGGACTGTTTTGGGGGTTGGAAAGGATATTTTTCTGGGTTGATGGTAGTTTTTCGGAGTTTTGGAGCTGGAGGTTGAAGAAGGGCGAATCTGTCCTGGTGCGTCACAGATCCGTGACGGATCCCGTGACGGGCGACGTCACGGCTCCGTGAGGGAGACCATGACGGCACTCGTCATGGCTCCGTGACGATAACCGTGAGGGTTAACGTCACGGATCCGTGACCAGGTCCGTAACCCACCAGGGTGAGGTTCTCTTGGGAGTTCTTCGAAGGTTTTACATCTTGGTTTTGAGCTGAACCTTGGAAGGGTTTGGGGGCCTTCCTTGCTGTTTAAGTGGAGCCTAATTAGTGTTTCTTTGTGTCCAAGACTTCGGGGATCGAGCTAGAGGAGCAAGGATCACGCCGAGACACGAGGGAAGAGCGAAGAGGTGATCACCGGACTTCACCAAAGCATTGAAGAGGAGGACCTTGAGGTAGGGAAAGCCTTAACCTCTCGTTTACGATGCTTAGTATGCATGCTAGGTTAATAAAATTGGAAAAGGTCCTAGATATGCATATAGGATGCGAATAACTAGCTTAATCATCTTTCAATTGCTAATAACCGGAGTGTAGTGGTGACCGATTAGGATGCCAATTACTAGTATAGTTCGCTTTCAATACTTGGGATATGATTGTCTGGTAGAGGAGCCTTGGCAAAGCCCTCGGATTAGTTGTGTGTTAGGATCACATGCTTGATTGTTGATTGTCTAGTAGATAGGCTAAAGAGCCTAATGAATCTAGTGGAATTGCATGCTTGAATACTATTTTGAAGGCTTTATGATCATACTCGCATTTGCTCGTTGATTGTGTTCGATTGATTACTTGATTTACTTGATTGGTTTTTTTGGGGGTATCGAGTATGACTGGTTGTACCGAGCGGTACAATCAGGTGATCGATGCACCGGTGGTTCGAAACTGGTAAGTGAACGGTAAGTAGTAATTGGGTGATTGGTGTGATCTGATTTGGTGATTTGTGTGCGGTGTGCTATGGTGAATCGATGATTTGTGAGCTATGTGTGTTATTGGATTGGTGGTAGTTGGGATTGGATTGCACCGTGTTTCGGTTGAGTGTGTTCCTGAGTTGTTATCTGATTCTGATTGTTACGGTATGGTACCTACACCGCTGAGGAGTCCGACGTAGGTTGTTATATTGGTTATTTATTAAATTGCCCACGTGTGCGCTCCTACGGGAGTATGGCCCTGGGTTCCCAATGACATAAAATCCTTTGGAGACGTTTCTGAGAATCCCGATGATAAGCGCCCCGAAGGGTTGTTTCCGGTCGCCTCAATGTTATGCGTCTCCTCTGGATTTGAGGGAGAATCCGAGAGGACACATCATGTGGATCGGAGGGTGGTGACTTCATGTGCCACGGCATTGATTGGTTTAATTATTACCCTTGTTTTGTTAAGTTATATTCTGTTAACTTTATTGTTGATCTTGTTCGAGTGAAGGTCTACCTTGTTATGCGTTTTCCCTACTGAGCGTGAGCTCACCCCTTTGTTTTGATGTTGTGTCTACAGGCTTGATTGAGGAGTAGAAGCTTGGGCGCTTCTCGGTGTGGGTTCATAGAGACTTCTTTTTTATTCCCTTTATTTAAAAAAACAGTTTTGTAAAAACTTATTACTACACCCCTAAGGGTTACTTATACTGTATTTGAAATTATGGATTGAGGTACTCACTGGAGATTTTCGAGATTTAATATTGTTTCTTTGCTTTATTGTCTTCTCTTACCCGTCATGCCTCGAGTCCGGGCGATAACCGGATTTGGGGCGTGACATGTCATGTGTCCTTAGACCAAGGAGTCTTTGTGATCGCTATGTAGTCAACAACTGAGTTTGACCTGAGCCTAACATTGTCCGTAATAGGGCTTCCATAACGGCCAGGATTGGCTTGGGGACGGGCTACATGAGTGACACGAAAGGCGGCTAAGGGATTTATCCCTCATACTGAGGTATGGGAAAGATATCGGTTCTCGGCCGCTTGATCGAGAGTGACTGAAAGAATAGCATGGCCATGCACATGATACTGGGTATCATATCTTCAGTCATCTCACATATCAAGGAACGATGATTGAGAATAATAAGGATGACGGCTCTATGCATTATCTCAATCAGGATATCGGAGATAAAAGGATAATGACAGGGATGACGGAAAGGTTAGAATCGACAGGGTCTGTCACGCCCCAATTTCAGTAAAACCGAACTAGGGACGCGAACATTTAAAATAATAAAACCGTTTGAAACCTGTTTTGAATAAACAATTTAAAATCACCATTTTTCAACAAAATAATATTTACAACTCAAAATCAGTCCCAACAAGTGGACAAAACAAGGTATCCGTCACTAGACTCAAAAGTAAAACCCAGAATCCCGCTCCTAGCTCTTCAAGCTTCAGAAGCTCACCTAGTCCAACCTGCGACCGGTACCTGTAGGAAAAGCAGCTAGGGGTGAGCGTTCGCTCACCACCACAGATAACAGACTGACTACGACATAATTAGCAGACAATGCCGGTAACAGCAACAACAAACTCGACATCGGGGATCACTGTCCCCAACTCAAGTACTCCGACTGACACACACCCACGGTGTCCTTCCTCGAATGACTCGACACTTGACACGTAAAGTAGACCCGACACAACGATTGACGACCTCCTCCAAAGACTCAAGAGACCACCACGCAACACCCAAGATCACAAAGGATCGCACACCAAACAAGATCACAAATGATCGCATACCAGCTGCTCAGTAACCTCCCCCACTCACACGAACACGGATTAGGCTAGCCAAAGAATGCTTACAACCTGTTGATACTCAAGCTCGGATCAGGCTAGCCCAAGAATACTTACAACCTGTTGATACTCAAACTCGGATCAGGCCAGCCAAAGAATGCTTGCAACCTGTTGATACTCAAACTTGGTCAGGCCAGCCCAAGAATGCTTGCAACCTACCGGGATTCAAACTTGGTCAGGCCAGCCAACGAATACTTGCAACCTACCGGGTTCCGCAATCACAATCACAAGCAAGGTTCAACCAACAGTAACAAGATCAGTTCAACACTCCACAGGCACTCATGGCCACACAAGACACCAACAGTAAAACACGGACTCAACAACCCAAACCATTCACGGGCACTCACGGCCTCCCAAGACACACCAACAGTAACTCACGGGCTCAACAACCCCACGACACTCACGGCCACCCAAGACACACCAACAGTAACTCACGGGCTCAACAACCCCACGGCACTCCCAGCCACTCAAGACACCAACAACAAAGCAACACGGGTTCAACAACTCAACGGCACTCACGGCCACCCAAGACGCCAATAACAAAGCAACACGGGTTCAACAACCCAACGGCACTCACGGCCACCCAAGACACCAATAATAAAGTAACAAGGGTTCAACAACCCAACGGGCCCTCATGGCCACCCAAGAACCAACGGTAAAGTACGGGTTCACAACCCCACGGGCACTCACGGCCACCCAAAACACCACTAATAAAGTAACACGGGTTCAACCACCCAACGGGCACTCATGGCCTCCCAAGACTCGACAATAATAACACGGCTCTCATGGCCACCCAAACTCAATAATAATAACACGGGCTCTCATGGCCACCCAAACTCAATAATAATAACACGGGCTCTCATGGCCACCCAAACTCCATAATAATAGCACGGGCTCTCATGGCCACCCAAACTCAACAATAATACACGGGCTCTCATGGCCACCCAAGACACGAATTAAACAGTCAACCTCCGGGCATGGTCATATGCCTCCAGTAATTCTAATATCACTAAGTTCTCTGCTCCTACGACACTGCTAAGTGTCACATGCTTTTCTCATAAACGCTACGTTCCCGTATCATGCTTTTCTAATATTCGATAACTCACTTAACCCACGACACCCCAATGTCACATGCATTTCTACTGTTAACTTTCCCTAGTCAGGGTCGAGATCTGGCTACTTTTCCCTACCTCGTGCGTGTTCTCCCAAAAGCCAACCCACGAGCTCCGGTGATGATCTCAGTCACTCACCCAGCTTTCCCTTGCCTCGGTCCGTGGCACGATCTAAAAGAACACAATTTTTAATGCACTTTAACTCGCAGGAAATAAGCTTAAATTTAATAAACTTAATGCCCAAACATAACCCCGACAATGTCGATCACTCCCAAACTTCCCAATTACTCGAAATTGTCGATAAAGGACTCGTAAAGGCCCGATTCGCCCGACATGGCGAATCTGCCCGGGTTTTGTAAATGCCCTCCCGGGGCTCTAAAAATTCCCCTTTTCGTTTCTACGGTCTTAGAATAATTCAAGGATCCCAATGCACTTGACGGGATCGAATTCCGACTTCCGAGTCGATTAATTAACGTTTAAAGTTTCTAAAACCCGTTAGTTACAACTTTTCCAATTTAATTCCAATTTTCGATTCGGTTAAGGATAAATGGTCCGGGGAACGTTTTAAACCTCCCGAACACTAAACCCGATCACCTGAGCACGTGGGCCCCACCCGACCCACTTGGCCGTGAGCCCTAGGGTTCAAGGGGGGCTCGGCCACCATGGTGGTGGCTGGTCCCAGCTCCGGCCAGCCACCCCATGGCCGGCCGGCCACCACCCACGGTGGCCGGAGCTCCTCCCGAGCCTCCGGTCACCGAAAAACGTAATCCTTCCCCTCCAAACACCTCCAAAACGTCTCCAAAAATTACCCCAACATCAAAACCACCTTAAAATAATAGTTTTACACAAACCTAACTTCCAAAATTAATCAAAACGAGAATCGGTTCGGTGTATACCGTAGAGGACAACGAGGGGAGTGCACTTTCTCCTAGCCTTGAGACGATCCCATGGTTGGATGAGCGTGAATAGTGCTCCAAACCCTAGCTTTCTCTCTTCTCTTCTTCTCCTTCTCTCCCTTTCTTCTCTCTTCTTTCTCTTTCTAAAACAACTAACACATTTCTCTTTTTTTTTCTTTTAAAATGTGTGGCCGGCCACATATGGCTTCATCTTTAGTTTCCCCCCCAAAACTAACACCACCACTTGGTTGACAAGTGGCAAGGTGGGTCCCACACCTTTTGGAAAATATCCACTAGATGTTTTCCAATCAGAGTCGCGAAATTCGGACGTTTCGAGCCCCGAACGGGCACTTTTTCCAAGAAATTACGAAACTTGGTGGGCTACAAGGAAACGGCTCAACTAAGACCGCCGCGACGACGGCTAAGCTTTTTGGATCCAAAACGGTCCTCGAATGGACCAAAACGTCGCTCGGTTGACTTTTCCAACGAAAAGTCAACATTTCCCAAATTGATCAGAAAGTCACCCTGAGTCCCCCGGAACTCACTTTGGTCGATAACGGGGTCAACTTAAGTCCGGTATGACCCTCGGGGTCCAATTCCGGTTCAATTCAGAGTCTGCTCAAAATTTTTAAATTTTCCTGTTTTTCGCAGGTTTGACTGGCGTTGACCGGGAGTGGTTATTACAAGGTCGATTTGTTATGTAGTGTCAGGCAATACTAAAGTCTCGTTAGTTGCCACTTAAATAGGATCAAGTAAAATGGTATTTTACGTTGATCTATTGACATGCATAAACCTAAGGGTCACACCGGAGGATGAAACTCATTGACACATTTATGGAGAATGGCCAAAAGGGAGTTGTCTCGGGACATGATCAAAACTGGGTTTTGAGTCATGTGCCCGTAAGTGAATAGGACTTTACGGATCAAGAAAAGGCTTGGAGTCTTGGGATTGATCGCGTCAGATAATGTTGGACATTTCCGATATGGAAGGCTTGGAGGCGATGAGCGAATCACGAGACCTCGTTGGAAATGGCCACCGGCCATATTCCAAGAGGCCCATGAAAGGCCCATGCAACTAAGGCCCATGGAACTAATTAATCAAGTCTTGATTAATTAGTATTAAGTAAGGAAGACAAGGATTAAGGTGTTGGTGATTCACCACCTAACCCAATTTTGTCTAGCCATACTTTGTCCTATTTACACCTTACTTGAAACCATACTCTTCCCATGCCTTTAGTTGGACAAGTATGAGTTTTGTTATGTTTAAGTCATCTTTTTTCAACATAACAAACACAAGACAAGAATAGGAAACACAACTTCCCACCTCCATTTTTGTGTTCTTGAGTCCTCAAAGAGAAGAACTACGTGGCTTTGATTCCCATGTGGATACGTAGGCGTCTTGGATACTCAAGCCAATCATTCGTTAACCGGTGTTCTTGTTTTGGTAAGAAATAGTGCTGAATTTTTCTCTTGTGAATCCATTCTTTGTTAGTTGTATCATGGTTTAATCGTCTCTTGGTTTTCATTGATTTTCCGCTGTGAGTTGGTTCGTCTCCAACCATACCTCGAGACCCAACACCTTTTTGTTCAATTTTCCACTCCACAGGGAGCTTTATACAAAGACATATAGTACAAGGGGAGAGAAGTCAGTGAGGATTTGATAAGAGTTATCCTTCCACCCAAAGTTTTGTTCTTTGCTAGCCATAAGGATAGATTGTTCTTGAACTTATTAAGTACTGGTTCCCAAGTTTTTGTTCTTCTGGGACTAGCACCCAACTTGAACCCCAAGTAATCAAAAGGTAGTTGCATTGATCTGCAACCTAAAATGTCAGTTACCTCTTGAATATCCATGACCATAGGATTTAGCAGCAAGACTTGTGATTTATTGAAATTTATCCTCAAACCAGTAGCTTTTTGTAGGCATTTAAGAGTATCCTTCAGGTTGATGGCTTGTTGTCTACCAGCTTGAATAAATATTAATGTATCATCAGCAAACTGAAGGTGTGTGATCTCTGGGCCATTCTCACAACACATTACCCCTGAGAACATTTTAGAAAGGGTCCCTTGAACCATTAATTGATGCAGGCTCTCAGCTACCAGAGCAAATAGGAGTGGGGAGATAGAGCACCCTTGTCTAAGACCTCTCTTGAGTGGGAAGTCACCAGAAGGTGAACCATTAATTAAAACTGAAGACCAAGCCTGTAAACATGTTGATATCCAGTCTTTCCATTTGTCCCCAAAGCCCATCACGGATAAAACATTCTTCAAGGCAAGCCAATCAATGTGATCATATGCCTTTTCAAAGTCAAGTTTTAGTACAATAACCTCCTGCCCCACCTTTTTAATGTGATGAATGATCTCAGTTGCAATCAAAACCCCATCCATAATTTGTCTTCCAGCTATAAAACCAGTCTGTGTATCATGAACCAATAACCTCATCAAGGGCTTCAGTCTTGTGGCAAGGACTTTAGAAATTATCTTGTAAATGCTATGTATGAGACTGATGGGTCTGAAATCATCAAAAGTCACAGGAGCCCCATTTTTTGGAATTAAAGTGATGAAGGAGGACTTTAGACCCTTCCCCAGCTGCCCACCATGATGGAAATGATCAAAGACATCCAGGATCTCCCCTTTAACAATCTCCCAGCAAGATTGATAAAATAACATTGTAAATCCATCAGGGCCAGGTGATTTATCCCCATTACAAGCTTTAATTGCCCCAAGAATTTCCTCTTCAGTGAATGGTACTTCTAAACTTTGAGCCTGCATCTGAGAGATGACTTTAAATGGTAGAGAGGATAAGTCTAAACAAACAGAATTGGACCCTAAGAATCTCTTAGCAAAATGCACAGAAGCAGCCTCTTTGATCAATAGAGGAGTCTTATAAATTATACCCCTTTCAATAATGCTGGTGATTTTCAATCTTGCCTGATTAATTTTTGCCACAATGTGATAATACTTAGTACACCTATCTCCATCAGTAGTCCACTTGTGTCTAGCCTTCTGGCACCACACTTTAGCCTGAGTTTTTAGCTTCTGTATCAGCCTAGCATTCAATAGAGCCCTCTGAGAGATTTCCATGGGACTGAGCCCCCTATCTTCAAACAAATCATCCAGTTCCCCAATCTCCCCTTTCAGTCCTTCAATTTGTTTATCTAACCAACCAAAAACATTGGTATTCCAAGTTCTATAAAAACTTTTAAGAGCCTTGAGTTTGGCATGGAGTTTATAAGTAGGTGACCCTGCAACCTGTATATTGTTCCAAAACTCTTTAGTATGCTGTAGGAATAGAGGATGGCTGACCCAGGCATTAATAAATTTGAAAGTTCTGGGGCCCCAATCAACCACTGGATTGGATAAAACAACAGGTTTATGATCTGATAATACTCTGGGTAGGCAAGTTTGTTGTAGATTACTAAAAGTGGACATGACTGAAGTTGATACTAAAAACCTGTCAATTCTAGAGGCCATGTTCCTAGAATTAAACCAAGTGTATTTCCCTCCTTCCAGTTGAAAATCCAATAGACCCTGATCATCCACAAAGCTTCTGAAATCTCTCAAACTTGAGGAGGAGTAATTAGAACCTGTTTTTTCTCCAGGGTCAAGTATGGCATTAAAATCACCAGCTACCACAAGATTATTATGTAATGAAGAAGCTACTTCCCTAACTTCATCCCAAAGAACAGTCCTAGCTCTGACAGAACATGGGGCATAAATGTTAATCACTGATATAGAAATCTGCAGAGGCAAATAAACCCTAGTCCAATAAATAGCATTTACATCACAGAAGTGTTGCTGCATTTCAAAAACCCCTTTATCCCACGAGGTGAATAGGCCCCCAGATGCCCCATTAGAAGGACTGCAAATGCCCTCCCAGTTTGAATTGAGACCACAAGAAGATATAAAATAAATAGGTAGATCAGACAGCTTTGTTTCCTGAATTAACACCATCTCCACCAATTGCTTGGAATACACGTTTCGGATGGCTCTCCTCTTTTTTCTTGAAGTAGCCCCCCGAATGTTCCATGACAACAGCCTCATGGTGAGGACAAACAGTGAGGAGTGATGGATCTCCCCACCTCAATTTCACCCTCCTCCAAATCCTCTAGATCACAATACTCATCCTCAGTATTAGTTTCAAAATCTAGTGTCTGATTCACTTCTTGCTCAAGGTTGTCGAATTGTTCAGCTACTAAATCATCTGATAGATAAGCTTTTAAGCCTAGAGCCTTGCAGTAATCCATAGTTCCAGCCCCATCTGGTCTGAATACTTGCCTTCCTGTCTCACTTTTCTTGTGTGTGACTGGTTTGAGTTTAGCCAATATTGTCTTGGCTTTTGATCTTGTATTATAGGCAACACTATAACCCTCCTGCACATTTCTTTTCTTCCCAAGACTCCTTGTGCCAGGTGTAGGATTTTAAATCCTAATAGGAGTTAAACTTGGATTTGAAACATCATTTCCCCCAAAACAGAAAAATTAACCAAGGTGAGCTGGTTAATGGGCCCCAAAACTGTTGTAGATGTATTAAGACTTTCAATCTCATTAATATCCCCCAAAACCAAAGCACCCTTTTGTCCTTGTACTTCCAAAGATGCCCCCTCCTGCTCAGGGATAGTATCTAATAGATTTACTTCAGAGTCCAAAATTGGAACAATACTCAGAAGACTAGAGGTGTTCATCGGAACAGTAATCAGAGAGGCTGAGTTTTCTTCCCCCAATGAATCTGGAGCTATCAATGCTTCTTTGATAGTTGGTGAGGTCAATGATAAGCCTTCAATGTTCTTAGAATTAACCACTAAGACACCAAGCAACTCGGGATTTCCCAAATCAATCCATGAGCCAGTTCAAGTGTCTGAAGATGTGATGTTGGTAACCAAATACTCCACTGTTGGTACCACCCAAATATTGACAGAGCTGGCCATGAAATTGTACTCCATGTCTTCAAGTAATAACCCAGATTCCTTGTACACCCGTAGATAATCTTGAGAATGCATTAAGATAAAAGCCACCTCCAAAGAAGAACCATTTAAGGATTGTGGGTGAATCCAAACCACCGAGCCAAGATCATCACAAGCTGCTTCAAAAGTTTCAGCACACCAGCCTACAATGGGGATGCCATGAAGTGCTACCCAGGTAAACTTTCCCCCTTGTCTGCATAGGTGAACCTTGTCAACCAAGACTGTCATCCAACATCTCAACCAATCTGCATCTTCCTTTAGAGCCTCATTTTCTACTTGTTCTTCAGGAAAAAACAAAATGACCACTCTGTTTCCCAACGCTTTGATACAAATTTCCCCATCTCTCTCAGCTTGAAAATCTTCCATAATCATCTCCACCGGGTAATCTTCGTGTAGTACTGCTAGATGGCCTTTCTCCAACCAAGGTTTATACTTATCAACCACCTTGCCTTTAGGAAAAGAGACCATAGGTTCAGTATGTCTCTTTCCTTTAACGCCATTTTGAGACACAAAGGTTTTCTTCTTCCAACTCAGATGATCATCTCTGTGGTGATCAGGTCTTTTACGCAATGACAACGAACAACTTATAGCCTTTGAGAATACAGCCATTGAAAATCCTAATCCCATTGGATCGAGCTTCCAAGGTTTTGAAGGAGACAAAACCAAACCACCTTCCCCTACTATTAGGATTGATAGGTGTTTCAGTCCTTAGGACCTCTCCACACTCCAGAAAGAGATTTTGTAGCCATTGAGAAGAAGTTCTGGGTGGCAAATTATGAACGAACAGTTTGAAAATGTCCTGTTCCAGAGCATGATCTTGTAAACCCTCAAAACGATTGTGTGTTGAAACAATCACCGAGTCCAATCTTCTTTGTACACCCAACACACCCCCAGAGGGTGGTTCAAAACCCGGCGGAGGTCCCGTGGCTGACGAAGAAGCCATAATCTTAACAAAGACCCAGATGTATACACCGTCAAAATCTTTTCTCAACAAGGGCGAGCGGAGAAAAGAGACAAAACACGGGTGGTCCGATGATTTGTGTGAGATCACCCTGGACACAACACCCAGAAAACCAAGAAGAGAAGTGAAGAAAAGATGAACTGCAAAGCAAAGAGAAAGAAGAACTACTGTAGCAAATTACTGTAGCTAGAGACAATATACCTTTTCTATTCCTTGCAGCAGTTTGCTAAACATTTACATTAGATTGTATAATAGTGGCTTTTAAATCCTTCCAACCCTAAATGATCAACAAGAAAAACGAATCTATAACAAAGTAAAATATTGTACATAATATCTCTGCTCCTGTTTGCTGCAGCTAACTCTGCACCTTGTTTCTGAAATTTCCACTGCTCCACCTTATGTCAACAACTATAGACATTGCTGCTTTGGACTTATTTGCCTGACATGATTTCATCTCCACCGGTTAATTCACCTTCTCTTGGTAACATTTGGCTTGGATATTGTATTGTTGGCCAGGGTTTAGGTTTACTCCTTCCCAACTCAGATTGGTGGCCTTCTGAACTCGCAATCCCCTTGAAGATCAGTCCTTGCTCTTCCCTTGCTGTGTGCTGCCCCGTTTTGGTCTCCTACACTCGTACAAGTCTCTTACTTGCACTTCAAGTAACAACTTTTGTATACTTTTTGAGCTTTTGTGTTGGTTTTTTGGTGCTCCCCCCTCAACTTTGAGGTCTTTGGAGCCGTTCTGTTGTTTGTTTGTTGCAATCTTTAGGATGATTTCCTCCTTTTGTAACCTTTTCTACCTCAGAAGAGGCTAATCTATATTTGCTTTCGCCAATCAAAAAAAAAACAATCCTTAAGCTCAACAATAATAGAGCTCGTATACATCCATTCAACCAATTATTTCTTCACGTCTTCTATCTTCATGCATGATCCATATTGCTACCTAATGCCTTCGTAACTTTTTCCCAAACTTTAGTGTAGCCAAAGTAGGCATTATGCAATTCTCAACTTTTGGGGACATGTCTTTTTGGTACCTGGTGTTCTTACTTGTAGTGTTGACACTACATCAATACATAAGTAAATAAAAACATGATATATAATTTGTAATAAAAATGGAGTTACAACTTCATACAGAACATGACAACAAGTCAAGTATAGACCAAAGTGGCCATGATAAGGGGACAAGAACTTCAGTGGCACTGCCACAACCAGCTAGCTGCCATAGTTGTCCACTTGACCTAGCAAATGGGAAAAATTATAAGCAATTGTTGTGCCAAAGCGAAGCACCATCCACTTACAACATTATGTTTCCTTCTTGACCAAATTATATTCATATATGCCTTAATGTCCAAGTTCATTGATTTTGGCTTGATCTTACCAATTCTAACCTAACAAACAATTCTATTTTACCAATTTAGTATGCAATCTGGTAAATTGGTCCAAGTGTATCTCTCACAAAATAAATTTTAGCGTATGCAGTACATTACACAGTACATTACACAAATTAATCTGATATAAGTTATTTTGTTTTGGGATAACTTTGTTTCCTAATCTTTACAAACGTTTCATTATCAGATCCTAACCCAGGCCAATGTTTGGTCTCAATTCCTAACATAATAGGTTTGGAATTTCTCAGAAACTATAAAAAGCCGTCTAAACTCACGATTCCGTCAACTCATCCAAGCGTTGTCGTTGTTGGCGTACATTACCCATGGTGCCTGCCTCGACGTTGAACTTATCCTCGTTCTCAAGAAACTGAACCCAATGCTCGACGAGTTGACAGAATCGTGAGTTTGGACGGCTTTTTATAGTTTCTGAGAAATTCCAAACCTATCATGTTAGGAATTGAGACCAAACGTTGGCCTGGGTTAGGATCTGATAATGAAATGTTTGTAAAGGTTAGGAAACAGAGTTATCCCTTTTGTTTTTAATCAGTCTAATCTTTAGAGTACAAAGAAAGAAACAAGAGCCTGATAATTCAGTGCTCCCACATACTATAAACAAAAACAATTGTAATAACCACTTCCGGTCAACGCCAGTCAAACTTGCGAAAAACAAGAAAATTTAAAAATTTTAAGACAGACACTTAATTTAACCTAAATTGACCCCGAGGGTCATACCGGACTTAAGATGACCCCGATATCGACCAAAGTGAGTTCCGGGGGACCCAGGGCAACTTTCTGATCAATTTGGGAAATGTTGACTTTTCGCTGGAAAAGTCAACCGAGCGACGTTTTGGTCCATTCGAGGACCGTTTTGGATCCAAAAAGCTTAGCCGTCGTCGCAGCGGACTTAGTTGAGTCGTTTCCTTGTAGCCCGCCAAGTTCCGTAATTTCTTGGGAAAAGTGCCCGTTCGGGGCCCGAAACGTCCGATTTTCGCGAATGTGATTGGAAAATATCTTGTAGATATTGTTCCAAAAAGGTGTGGGACCCACCTTGCCACTTGTCAGCCAAGTGGTGGTGTTAGGTTTTGGGGGGAAAATGAGAGGTGAGGGGTACAAGGGGGGTTCGGCTAGCACCATTTTCAAAGGAAAAAAAAGAGAAAAAGAAATAGAAAGAGAGAGGAAGAAGAGAGAGTTTGAAGAAGGAGAAGAAGAGAGAAAAGAGAAGGAGTTGGGCTAGGGTTTGACATCCAACCCTTGGATCATCTCAAGGCAAGAAGAAAGCGACTTCCCCTCATCCTCCTCTACGGTTTGTGCTAAACCGATCGTCATTTTGTTTAATTTCAAAAGCTAGGGTTTCGTTAAAATGAATGGGTTAGGGTTGCATTGAGTTTGGGGAAGTGTTGGAGACGTTTTAGAGGTGTTTGGAGGTGTGATTGCACGTTTTCCGGTGATCGGAAGCTCGGGAGGAGCTCCGGCCACCGTGGGTGGTGGCCGACCGGCCATGGGGTGGTGGCCGGAGCTGGGACCAGCCACCACCATGGTGGCCGAGCCCCATTTGGAACCCCAGGGCCCACGGCCAAGTGGGCCGGGTGGGGCCCACGTGCTCGGGTGCTCGGGTTTAGTGTTCGGGTGGTTTAAAACGTTCCCCGGACCATTTATCCTTAACCGAATCGAAAATTGGAATTAAATTGGAAAATTTGTAATTAACGGGTTTTAGAAACTTTAAACGTTAATTAATCGACTAGGAAGTCGGAATTCGATCCCGTCAAGTGCATTGGGATCCTTGAATTATTCTAAGACCGTAGAAACAAAAGCGGGAACTTTTGGATCCCCGGAAGGGCATTTACAAAACCTGGGCAGATTCGCCATGTCGGGCGAATCGGGCCTTTACGGGTCCTTTATCGACAATGTCGAGTAATTGGGAAGTTTGGGAGTGATCGACATTGTCGGGGTTACGTTTGGGCGTCAAGTTTATTGAATTTCGGTTTATTCATACTAGTTTAAAAGTGCCTTAAATTTGTGTTCTCTTAGATCGTGTTGCGGACCGAGGCAAAGGGAAACTAGGCGAGTGACTGTGATCGCGTCGAGGCTTAGTTGGGCACTTTTGGAGGACTTATACGAGGTAGGGAAAAGTATCCGAATCTCAGCCCTGACTAGGGAAAGTTAACTGTAGAATTACATGTGACACCGGGGTGTCGTGGGTTATTTAGGTTATCAAATATTAGAAAGGCATGATACGGGAACGTAGAAATTATTAGAAAGGAATGTGACACTTAGTAGTGTCGTAGGAGCAGTGAACTTAGCGAGATTAGAATTACTGGAGGCATATGACCATGCCCGGAGGTTGTTTGTTATTATTGTTGAGTTGGGTGGCCATGAGAGCCCATGTTATTATTGTTGAGTTTGGGTGGCAATGAGAGCCCGTGTTATTATTGTTGAGTTGGGTGGCCATGAGAGCTCGTGTTATTATTATTGGTATTTTGGGTGGCCGCGAGTGCCGTGGGGTTGTAAACCTGTACTTTACCGTTGGTGTCTTGGGTGGCCATGAGGGCCCGTAGGGTTGTTGAGCCCGTGTTTTGTTGTTGGTGTCTTGGTGGCCTTGAGTGCCTATGGCGTTGGGACTAGTGTCGTTACTGTCTGTTGAACTTTGCTTGTGATTGTGTTTGGTTACTTGATCATGGTGGAGGTTGTGTGGTGTAGCTAGCCTCCCGACTGGGATCGGGAGAAGCGGAGAGGTTGTGGGCTAGCTCCCCAACTGGGATCAGGGGAAGGACGCGCGGGTGTGGCTAACCACCCGACTGGGATCGGGTGAAGCGGAGAGGTTGTGGGTTAGCCTCCCGACTGGGATCGGGAGAAATTGTGCGACAGGTCGACCGCCTGACTTGACTGGGATCGGTAAAGGGCGAGAGAATGAGTTTGGGTTACTGAGCAGCTGGTATGCGATCCTTTGTGATCTTGTTTGGTGTGCGATCCTTTGTGATCTTGGTATTGCGTGGCTGTCAGTTGTGTCTTTGGAGGAGGTCGTCAATTGTTGTGTGGGGTCTACATCACGTGTCCGAGTGTTGAGTCGGTTGAGGAAAGTATTTTGGTCGTGTGTGTGTCAGTTGAGTCGTTGTTGGTGTCACCGACTTTATCTGCTAAGTATGTCGTAGTCAGTCTGTTATCTGTGGTGGTGAGCGAACGCTCACCCCTAGCTGCTTTTCCTACAGGTACCGTTCGCAGGCTGGACTAGGTGAGCTTCTGAAGCTTGAAGAGCTTGAAGCGGGTTTCTGGTTTATTTTGAGTCTAGTGACGTGTACCACGTTTTTGTCCAATTGTTGGGACTTATTTTGAGATGTAATTATTATTTTGTTGAACAATTGGTGATTTTAAAGTGAATTATAAAAAGGGTTTCAAAATGGTTTATTGTTTCAAAACGTTCGCGTCTCGAGTTCGGTTTACTGAAATTGGGGCGTGACAACAATACTTTCGACAAACACTTCTAACCTCTATACTTCTCGTTGATGCTCTAGCCGCCTCTACCAGGTCTACTCTTCTCCCCGGCGACGTCATGACCTTCGGCAATGGTCGTTTTTGTTGGGTCTCGAGGTAGGGTTGGAGATGAACCAACTCGCAGCGGAAAATCAATGAAAACCAAGAGACCATTAGAACCATGAAACAACTAACAAAGAATGGATTAACAAGAGAAAAATTCAGCACTAGTTCTTACCAAAACAAGAACACCGGTTAACGAATGATTGGCTTGAGTCTCCAAGACGCCTACGTATCCACATGGGAATCAAAGCCACGTAGTTCTTCTCTTTGAGGACTCAAGAACACAAAAATGGAGGAGGAAACTAGCCAAACCCGAAATGGCCATGGAAGAGGGAGAGAAAATGTGTTTCCTATTCTTGTCTTGTGTTTGTTATGTTGAAAAAAGATGACTTAAACATAACAAAACCCATACTTGTCCAACTAAAGGCATGGGACAAGTATGGTGTCAAGTAAGGTGTAAATAGGACAAGTATGGCAAGACAAGATTGGGTTAGGTGGTGAATCACCAACACCTTAATCTTTGTCTTGCTTACTTAGTACTAATTAATCAAGACTTGATTAATTAGTTCCATGGGCCTTGGTTGCATGGGCCTTTCATGGGCCTCTTGGAACATGGCCCGTGGCCATTTCTAACGAGGTCCCGTGATTCGCTCATCGCCTCCAAGCCTTCCATACCGGAAATGTCCAACATTATCCGACGCGATCAATCCCAAGACTCCAAGCCTTGTCTCGATCCGTAAATTCCTATTCACGTACGAGCACATGACCCAAAACCCAGTTTTGGTCATGTCCCGAGACAACTCCCTTTTGGCCATTCTCCATAAATGTGTCAATGAGTTTCATCCTCCGGTGTGACCCTTAGGTTTATGCATGTCAATAGATCAACGTAAAATCCCATTTTACTTGATCCTATTTAAGTGGCAACTAACGAGACTTTAGTATTGCCTGACATTACATAACGAATCGACCCTGTCGATTCTAACCTTTCCGTCGTCCCTGTCATTATCCTTTTATCTCCGATATCCTGATTGAGATAAGGCATAGAGCCGTCATCCTTATTATTCTCAATCACCGTTCCTTGATATGTGAGATGACTGAAGATATGATACCCAGTATCATGTGCATGGCCATGCTATTCTTCCAGTCACTCTCGATCAAGTGGCCGAGAACCGATATCTTTCCCATACCTTAGTATGAGGGATAAATCCCTTAGCCGTCTTTCGTGTCACTCATGTAGCCCGTCCCCAAGCCAATCCTGGCCGTTATGGAAGCCCTGTTACGGACAACGTTAGGCTCAGGTCAAACTCAGTTGTTGACTACATAGCGATCACAAAGACTCCTTGGTCTAAGGATACATGACAAGCTACAACACTGAATATGTTCATGACTTAATCTATGGCACATATTCAGGGCGGGTCGTCCAATATCATGTCCCACATGATATCTATGATCAGACTCCGGAATCCCATTCCAATGACTAACAGAACGTAAGCCATAAAGAGCCATCTTTCATACTAGTCGCTTCTAGTGAAGCTTTGTTGACTAGGGACCCATCGAGTGTGATCTATCTCGATCTATGGTTCTATTCGCATGGTGGGCATAGATCAGAGCACACATCGATATATTACTCCAACACATAAGTAATATAAAGCCGCTTTAATTTTATTGCTAACGATGATATATACATTTGGACATTTAGGATTGAACTACGGGCACTAAGACTAACAGTTTTCGGTGGAGACCTTCCTTCATCCTTCACCCTCCTTCTTTCCCCTATAGTTTTCTGTTCTCGTTTTCGTTCTTTCTCAAACTCCCCTTCAGATCTATGCTTGAGGAAGAGTTGTTCTTGGTCCCTCTTCAGTTTTATGTTGGCGGTGTGCTCCTTCCGGCGAGCAGTCGTCTGCAAGCGAAGCCAAAAAACCTTGTTAGAGCCTGCTCGTCCCCTCCTAAATCTGGTGGCTTCCTTGCTCGAGGCTCTCGCGTGTGACGTCTCTTGGCCCTCTCGTCTCCGTCAACTTACATCCCCTCTTGGTAACCTGCTTGGTCCCTTTTCGCTCTCGGGCTCCTCTGCTATGGGTTGCCGTGTGGCATCCGTGGTCGATGGTGTCGCCCTCTTCTCCTCCTTCTGCGATGGCAAGCTTCAGATCTATATCGGTCCGGCCTCGCCTCTCTGGTGACCTGTCTCCTGAATCCGGTAGTCTGGACTCCTTGCCCGCCGACTCCATCCTCGCCCCGTCTTCAGAGCACTCTTGATCTGTGCTTGGCTCTCCTGTAAAACCGGTCTTGGCTCTCCTCTGGTGGTGCCCGGACTCTCAGTCCACTCCTCATCTGCTCACGCCACCCTCTCCTTCACCCGTCGTCGTTCGCCTCGGAGGATGTGTTGCCTTGGAGGTTTAGGTTTCCAAGTTATCTAGGTGCTGGCCCCCAGACTTACCTTCCTCTCTAAGTTGTCTCCTCTGCTCGCCGTGGTTTGTCCTGTTTTGGTCTGTAGCGGGTTTCTTTGGGTGCAGGCCCCCGACTTCCTATCTCTAGTTCGATCTGATCAGGCAGTTTCTCGTCGATCTGACCACGCATTTTCGGCGAGCAGCTGCCCTGGCGAGGCTCTCGAAATCTAAACGTCGGCTGTGGTTCTCGATGTGTCTTGGTTTCTGTTTTCAGCGTGCAGCTGCATGTGGTTCTCGAAGTTGGCGTGCTCGTGTAGCTTTCGAGGTTGTTGGCTTTTCTTCTTGGGCTTGTCTTTGGGCCTGTCTCTGGGATTTTGGACCTGGTCTCTATTCTGTAATCTTTACAGCCTTGCGCTGTTTTGTTTTCTGTTCTTCTACTCTTATTGTAATTCTTTTTTAATTTCATGTTTGAGTGGAATAAAACTGTTTTTTTATAATAAAAACAAACACTTCTAACCAAGCATCTGCAAAAAAATGCACCAACAACATTTACATGGAACTTGGAACTTGCTGCAACACATACAAAGACTACCCCGAACTAAGCAAGTCTCAAAAAACCAAACACCCTTTTAAGCCTCTAATATCTCACCTCAGTTCACACGCAAGGACCAACAAAGTAGCACCAACCCAATAACACTAAAGACAACCCTTACTCGTCATTCTAATTCTAGAACACAACTAAGGAGACTTCGACCAATTCTGAAAGGGGGAAGGTTTAGATTTCTTAAACAAAACTCATTCCTTACTAAAAGCACTTTGATTTTTTGCTACAATAGACTTAGAGGCTTGTAACTCGTTGTTGAAAGCCATTGAATTTCTTTGCAACCAAATAAACCTCACAAAAAAAACCAGGACTGAAAACCATTGTTTTACCTTCCTCTTAGAATTAAGGACTATTTTCACCTCAATACTCTAACTATGAGTTATTTTCACCTCAATACCCTAACATTAATTTGTGGCACCTCAATATCCTAGAATGCCATTTTGTGTCACTTTAGTACCTACCGTTAGTTTCAGTCTATTTTCCATCCGTTTTTTCATCCAAACACCTCAATACCCTAACATTCATTTGTGACACCTCAATATCCTAGAATGCCATTTTGTGTCACTTTAGTACCTACCATTAGTTTCAGTCTATTTTCCATCCATTTTTCATCCAAACACCTAAAAAGTACATAATACCCCTCACTAATATTCAAATTTTCAACTCATGCCATCGATTTTCAAAAATTACTTTCATTTATTTATTTTATGAAAATCTTTTTTTAATTTTAAAAACTGAGATTTTATTTTTTTTTTTAAGTTCAATTTTTTATTTAAAATATCAATATTTAATTTTAAAAATCAAATTTTATTTTTTAAAAAACTGCTTTTTTAAAAAAATCATATTTTATTGTTGAAAAATCAGTTTTTATTTTAAAAATCAGTTTTATTATAAAAAAATCAATTTTTACTTTTAGAAATCATTTTTATTTTAAAAAATTAGATTTTATTTAAAAAAATCTGTTTTTTTTTATGTTTTTCATTTCTTTTTTTTTGTGGATAGGCAAATTTTTCAATAAAAGAACCTCTTTTGAGGTAAAAGAGGTGGAATACACGCCAACGAAGGCACAAAAGGGCGATACCCTTAGTTGATCATATGCCATCTATAAGGGAGATCAACTACAAGATAAAACAATACCAAGACAAGAGCCGAACAAAGACCAAAGCCCTAGAAGAACGCAGCAATCATTATCGGGCAGAACCAGTAAGTCAACAAACAGACAGAGGAAACCCAAGAGACCCAAGCGGGGGTAAACAAGATAAGCAAACAACCACCGAACACAGAAGAATACTCCCAAAACCAGCTGAGGGGAGTAGGAACCCACTGCCAAATCTCATCGGGGAGAATCCAAATCCTAACCTTGAACAATTAACCGACTCCCATCTCAATAGAGCTGTCCAACTAAGGACAACAACTATAAAGCCGGCAGCCAACACCGCAACGGCTGAGACAGACTCGAATTACCTTACAAACCCTAGCAGATGGCTTCTAAGGGGCAAACAACACCCAAGAAACTCGTCGGCGGTCAACGCCTTAAACCGACGAGCTCGACCCACAACCGGGTCGAGAAGAAACGAAAACAAATACTAAGGAAAGCAAGAACAAGTAGGAGAAGCTTAATCAAACAAGGGAAAAGGAAGGGGACTACCTCAAAACTGACCGAAAAAACATGCACTCGCACCGGTCCTCTTCCGAAACCGGCTATCACCGAGAAACTTCTAAGAGAACCCGACATTTCTATCGAGCACGAGACATGGCCTTCGGGCAGGCAAGGATGCGAGCCGAGCTGAGAGGGGGAACCGGCGAGATCAGGCCTGGCTCCAATCTGCGAGGGAGGCGAGCGGCACCAAAGAAACAGGACCGGCCACCACATCATCAGAAAAAGACGAAAGACGTAGATCCACTCCGGGAACAGAGCCACCAAGCACTACCACCAGATGAGCACCAGAACAAGTGGACACGAGCTCGATGAACTCCCCAACGCTGCAAGTAGGCTCCAAATCTTGTGCATTTATCGCAAAAAAAACTCAAGCTTGAGAGGTCACAAGCAGACGTCGGGGGCGAGCGGCGGAGCTAACGGTCGGCGAAAGCACCACGAGACTGGGCCTCAAACTACAGATCTAAGCCGGCTCAGGCGACCAAAGATCTCGGCCGAGCAGATCCATACCGGAGCAGTAGATCTGAGCCGCCAAGAGTCGTGCTGGCGAAGACTGTTTCCACGAGGCCAGGCGACGGCGAGCCAGCAAAGAACCCACGGGCTAAACAAGCGAGCCACGACGAGGCGAAGAGGTTCAGATCTACGAATTCCGGCCTGGGAAGAGAACGACGACAAACCAAGCAACAGATCTACCCAAGCAACAGATCTGCCGACAAAGACTGACGAAGAAGAAGAAGAAGAGAGCCACTGCCAGAGCGGCTGGCCAGCGCCTGAGGACGAAACGGAGCGCGGCGGGTAAGGGGAGAGATAGCTAAGGGAGAAAGGATCCTCGCCGGCTGCAGCCACAGCCGTGATGGCCGTGGCCGTCACCGGCGAGGAAGAGGGAGGGCGGCGGGAGGCTAAACTTTAGGGTTAGGGATGTGCAGCGCGGTTCCCAAGTCAGAGTCCAGTTACACGTGCTCGTCCTCATGTGCGGCGGACCCCTCGACATCACATTCGCCAAGAACAACTCCAACGTCGGTGCCATCTTATGGGTCGGCTACCCCGGCCAGGAAGGCGGCACCGCCATCGCCGACGTCGTCTTCGTTGAATATCCCTCAACTTCTCTCTCATACCCACCATTGTTGTCCAATCTAAATCTCTCGAACCTGGTTTATCACAAAATCAAAACAAAATTTTGATTTTTGATTCTGTTCCTGTTTGATACAAAACTCATCAGGTTATAAAGCTTTAAAAGCCACCTCTTGAATCCACAAAAATAAAAAATTACATAATATTTATCTCTTTTATTCACGGAATAAAACATTACATAAAAATCAAAAACCCAAAAATTACTTCTCCTTTCCAAATCCAACACATGCATCTCTGAAAATCAAAATCAAACCCAGAAACCAGAGTAAACGGAACAGAATCAATCCTCTTCCACATATACAAAGAACAATCTCTACAATGTACAGATTAAACCCGAACTCGAATATATACGAAGCTCACACAGCCTGGGCTCGAATCAATCTGAAACTCAAGCAGCCAAACAGATCTGCACGAGCTTGAGTTACAGACAAACCGACCTCTCGGCCTAAAGAATTAGCAGATCTAGAGGAGGCCGTGGAGCAAAGCCCTAGAATTAGCATTGTCCCAAGATATTACCATATGAGGAATTGAATCTAGCAAAGCCCCAACCACATTCCATCATCTTAGATTAGTAACCAAACCTTGTATGACCTCTGACAAATGAGACTAACATGTATAGCATCCTCAAGATCTGCGACACGAAAAGGATGTAGAATTTGATCCAGGGAGAAGCCAATCCCTTTATATTCCAGAAAGTTCTTGGAAGGTAAGGCAAAGAAGTAAGCCAACCATTGGAAAGTAGAAATTTTTGGAGGGATATCTAGAGACCATCGAAATTTTTTCCTAGCTTAATTGTCTCTTTCCTGTGACTCAAGCAACTGATAAGCTTTGTTAATAGTGAATTGAAATATATCATGTTTCCACACCAACTCATCCTTCACCTCTTACACTATAGAGATTTGAGAGAGGCGAGCTTGAAACTCTTTAGCATGACCCATTTCCCATCCTCTTGGTCTCCTTATTCAACAGCCCAATCATTATCTCCCCAAAACTCATTCACTCCCCCTTTTTACAAAGAAAAAGATGATGCATTCTGCCAAACTTAACTTGACGCCCTACAATTTAATCAAAGGAAAAGGCACGGCAAGCGTACCGATCGTCAAGTAGTATATCAAGGTTTTTAATCCTGGAATATCCAACTCAAAGGAGCACAAGACAAATAATACATATCTGAAGTCGTTATTAATATATTTCGTTAAATAAATGGGTTTGGTTTTGAATATCATGCAAACATAAACAGTAATCGAAATGTAAACGAATATTCATGTGAATTAGAAAAGTGTTCGAATCAGAGAAAATGGTAATCTAAGGTATGAGTTGATAGAGACCATTCTAATGCATAGAATAACGATAAATAATGTGAAGTTGTCTAATTTTTGGGGAAACAAACTATCTTTAAACAAGTCCTAACTTCTTTCGAATGTTTTCGTACCCTAGGAGAATCCAACCACATAGTTCTCCTGAATGTAGATTTAGGAAGACCCAAACCATTATGTTCTCCGATAGTTTCTAGCTTTCAACTCTCCTACTCTCTTAGCCTTTCCCAAATACAAGTTCTCCTCAGCAACGACGCCATTAACTTGACGCCCTCCAGTTTTAGAACAGAAAAGGGCACGGCAAGCATACCAATCGTCAAGTAGTAAATCGGGATTTTTAGTTCCGGAATATCGAAACCAAAGGAGCACAAGACAAACAATTCCTTTTTGAAGTTTTTATTAAGCTATTTTGTTAAATAAATGGTTTTGGTTTTGAATATCAGGCAAACATAAACAATAATCGAAATGCAAACGAGTGTTCAAGAGAATTAGAAAAGTATTCAAATCAGAGAAAAGGGTAATGTAAGGTATGGGTTCATAGATATCATTACAATGCATTGAATACCGATAAATATTGTGAAGTTTTCTAATTTTAGGGGAACTGAACTATCTCTAAACTAGTCCTAACTTCTTCCGAATGTTTCGGACCCTAATGGAATCTAACCACCTAGTTCTGCCGAATGTAGATGTAGGAAGACCCAAAACACTATGTTCTCCGACCGTTTCTACTTTTCAATGTGAAACCTATACCTATTGCGATTGTGCTAATCTAGATATCCCTAGAGTAGATTTAAACCAAATATATATTATTTTGGACCAACTTCGATCCTCATCTCACGAGTATTGGACCCCAATTCATATTATCTATCAAGCATACAAGGGAGATAGAACATTTGTAAGAACCGCCCCTGGTCGATCCCGGTCGAACCGGCGAATTTTGATGAAAGTTGACTTTTTGCCGGAAAAGTCAACTGATGACTCCGAGAGTCATTCGGGACCTTTCTGGGGCCCAAAAATCTTAGCCGTCGTTACGGTTAGCTTAGTTGGGTCGTTTCCTTTCAAACGTCTGTAATTGTGAAAAAGTCAATTGTCGGTCAAACTCGGTCAAATTAGAGAGTAAAACGAATTAATTTAAATAAGCTGAGATATTTTGGGATAGAAGTGGTCCCCACATGTACATGTGTCCATGTTGGCTTGGAGGAGAAGAAATGGGTCTAAAAAGACCCATTTAATAATCCTCTTTGGTTGGCTTTGAAGAGGTAAGAGTAAGGGGGCAATTTGGGGATTTCAATTATAGGTTAAAGGCACAAAAAATAAAGCAATTCAGCTCAATTGTGCATTGTTGACCGAAATATAGAGAGAAGAGGGAGAGAAGGAGACACCATTGAAGCTTGAAGAAGAAGAAAGGGAGAAATGATGGAGTTTTGGCTCATTTCTTCACCAAATAGCTTCATTTCTTCTCGATTCTTCATCCCCTTTCCATTCCCAAGGTGAATCTCTAATCCTTTTTCGTTTTGGTTAATTTTAGTTCTTGGGTATTGAGGAAAAAGGATGAACATGATTGGGTTTTGAGGTTTTGGTGTTGGATGATGATTTTTGGAGAGAAAAGGGTGTTGGATGATTGTTTTTAATTGGATTGTTGTGGTTTTGATGAAACCCATCATGGTTTTTGAAGTAGAGACGTTTTTAGGACTGATTTGGAGGTTGGGAAGGTCAAAAATGGATGTTTTGGGGGTTTATTTCCGTGAAATCGAAGCTGGAGGAAGAAGAAGGCGGAACAGTGTCAGACCCGTCACGAATCCGTGACGGAGGCCGTGACGGCGCACGTCACGGTTCCGTGACGTCATCCGTAACGGGGACCCTCACGGTTTCGTGACCCGAACCGTGACAGACCAGAGTTGGGCCTTTTGGGCCCATTTTGTTGGATTTCGAGTAACTGGGACGATATTCTATAACCGAACTCTTTTGGGGTAAATTGAGAATGTTTTTCTCTTTAGACCAATTGTGAATTACTCTTGATTTTAGTATTTAATTGTGATCCTAGACTTAGGACCCGAGCTTGGCGGAGGAGGAGACTTTTGGACCTCGTGAAGTGACTAAGCGTTCGGAAAGCAATCGAGGTGGGGAAAGTAGCGAATACCGGTTTAATTGCAGAAAGTTACTAGTATGCATATAGGTTGCGATTACTTGAATTAATTGTTAGAATTGCATGTTAGGATGTAAGGAACCAGTGAAATGAGGGATAGCTTACGAGCCATGTCGAGCCGTAAGTTTGGGAATTGTCGTGCTCTAGAAATGCATGTGGGCCATGTCGAGCCCTTAGGTTTGTGTGTTGATTGAAATGCCATGATCTATGATTGTGATGCTTGATGTGTGGTTCATCCATTGTTAGATTGAGATTCATGTTATGATATGCTCGGTGTAGCGTGTTGTTATGCTTTGGGCAAGTGTGATATGCTTGATATGACGTGAACCAATGGTTGTGATATGATCGGGTGATTGATACACCGATGTGATGTGTTGTGGTAAGTTGACCCGGTTGGTATACCGTGGTTGAACTATGGCATTGTGATGCGTGAGACTTTCTTGATACATGTTCCAAGAGGAGGTGTATTCCGGTATGGTACCTACACTGAGGGGGTACACCGGTGTAGGGTAGTACCTAGGCCGACGGTGTGGTCCCACGTATGCGCGGTCCCCCTGAGTGTGGTTCCGGTACGATACCGACATCGAGGGGGTATGCCGGTGTAGAGTATCTAGGCCGACGGTTACGTGATCAGTATTGTGATTGTGCCCCGAGGGATCCCCGGGAAGACATCTAGGCCGATGTTGTGTGGTCCGGTATGATGTATTGTGATTATGCCCCGATGCGGTTCCGGGAAGATATCTAGGCCGATGCTGAGTGTTCCGGTATGATATGATAGAGTCGGGTTATGTACAACTGGCGGAGTTCGAGGACTGTGGTACTAGACGTGTGATTGTTTTACTGTTTATTGTATGCTTGATGATCGTTAAGTGACGTGATATTACTTCGATCTTTTAAAGTGGTCATGTAAGTGTTATTGTGGTTATGTGCTCTCCGTGGGTGTCATTAGTGTTGTGCTTTGCTAGTATGCCCTAATTGGATGGTTACTCGTGGTGACGAGCAGACACTCATCACCTTAACTACTTTTCCTACTGAGCGAAAGCTCACCCCTTTACCTTATTGTTTTACAGGTTTTGAGCGGGATGTGGTCTAGCGGGATTCTCGGAGCTAGGGAGCTAGCGAGGGTCATAGGCTAGTCTGGTCTAGAGACGTACCCTCTTTTTGAACTGAAATTTATTGTTGGTTTTTATGATTTGTTTGCTCATTGTATTAGATTTATTACTTTCGGATTATTATTTCAGAGTTTATTTCTTTTAAATCGCTTATTTATTTATTATTTTAGTTCACGTCTCGAGTTCGGTCAAAACCGAATTTGGGGCGTGACAACATTAAGTGCAAATCAAATAATAAACCCTAACATAGATTCAAGATTCACAATATTTTCGGCATTCAACACAATGAAAATAAAATCTCTAATCCCCTTATAACCTTAAATTATGGAGTATATTTGTTCATCGAGAAGGAAGAAGAATGCATGGAGAAACAAGAAAAAACATTCATCATATTGAGACATTGTATACTTACAACATACCAAACTTAGGGAAACTATGGATGTTCTTTAAGCTTCAATCCTCTATTCTCCATACTTTCAACTCTCCTACTCTCTTAGCCTCTCCCAAATACATGTTTTCCCTTTTCTAAACCTAATTTTTTTTACTTAAAAAGGATATAAAATGAGTCTGAATCGAAACAAGGAAGTAGGCCCTGTGCGCATCTCAGTTCATTTTCCGGTTTTGGGTAGGAACCCGTGCCAGACTAATTCTCAATTCGGTAGTGTTCCATATAAGGAAAGAGGCGACCCCTTCACGAAATTTGTAGATATATGAATTCCCTTCGATTTGGTATCTAACAGGAGAAAATCGGAGTCTGGATGAAGGAGTTAGGCCCTTCGTAAGATCAGGTAGCCTTCAAGATTATTTAGTCCGGTTTTACTCCCTTTTTAACCTTATTTTATTGAAGAACCTACAAAATACAAAGAGAGACAAGGTACAAGTAACGAGAGAAAAGTGGATCAAATCATACAACCTAGGAACTGCTCAATAGTGTGGGATAAAAACATCCAAAACTGATGCATTTTATGTCCACATCAATAACCTTGAGAGAATGGTCCTCAACCTACTGATACTCCCAAAAGCTAATTCTATTACCATCCTCAAGCTTCCAAGAAAGGCCCTCAGCTCCAAACAGGCTGCACAATGATTTTATGCTCTCAGTGATATAATGTGATGAATCAAGGATTATTGTCCAGAGATTCAACAATTTGATAAATTCCAATCTTTTATATCCTACCCAAATTTCTGACAAACAACTTGTTTCCAAAGAGAATTATCCTTTAAATAAAATCTCCACCGCTACTTGGATAAGAGAGCTTTGTTCATACTCCATAAGCTTCTTTAACCCAGCCCCCATATTGAATGGGTGTACAAACCATGTTCCAATCTATCTTTGACAATACCTTTCTCTCTAAGGAACTTTTTCACAAGAATTTTATCTACTACCTCTCCACCTACTTGATCACTCCTACATGAGCCTTTAATAAAGACATGTACAAGAGAGATAAGGTGTATACAGAGGACTTGATCAATATGATTCTACCCCTTAAGGAATGGAATTTGGCTTGCCACAAACCTAAGGTCTTCTCGTAACTAATAATAATAATAGACTCCCAAGCTTTGACCCTCTTAGGATTATAACCTAAATTGAAACCCAAATAGAGAAGGGCTAAAGAGGTTACAATACGACCTAAAATTTGCATCACTTCTTCCACTTTTAACACGAAGGGATTCAATAAAACCACTATTGACTTAATGAAATTAATTTTGAGTCTAGAAGCAATTTCAAAAAAGCTTTCAAAATAGTGTTAAGACACCTAACTTGATGCAAATCTCCTTTAAGTAAAATGAGGGTGTCATCAGCAAACTGAAGGTCTGAAATAATTGGCCTAGAATCCCCCAACTTGATATCTTGAATGAGATTTTCCCCTCAAGTAGTTGGTGCAAACCTTCAGCCACCAAAAAAAATCATAAGGGAGAGGGAGCATCCTTATCTAAGATCTCTTAGTAATTGAAAGACAGAGGAATGAGAGTCATTAATAAAAATATAAATTTAAGCTTTAAAGCAAGCTAGCATCCAAGTGATCCAGGTTGAGCCAAACCTAAATTTACAAAGTAATTTTTCAATAAAGATTCAGCTAACATGGTCAAAAGCCTTTTCAAAATCAACCTTGAATAAGATAATTTCTTGACTTGTGACTTAAATGTGTTGAACCACCTCGAAAGAAATTAATAGTCCATCCATAATCTGTCTTCCTCCTATAAAACCTGATTGAACATCATGATTTAACAATCCACTTAGCACCAACCTAAGCCTAACAGCAAGTATCTTAGTTGTAAGGCCCTCCCACCAAACGTATAAGCCTAAAATCATCAAAGTCTTGAGGATAAGACACTTTAGGTCTCAAGGTAATGAAAGAGGAATTAAGTCATTTCCCCAAAATAACATAGGAGAAGACATGATTAAGAAAATTCATTATATCATGCTTTATAATCTTCCAGCAGACTTTAAAGAATTTCATTGTGAACCCCTGTGCTCCAAGATATTCTCTTAATATTTTGACAACTTCCTTTTCATATAAAAAGAACTTCTAGAGTGAGATTGAGACAATTGTTTAAAAGGAAGATCAAACAAATCTACATACCCATGAATACCTTCTCGGAATCTAGATCTGTAATCATGACAAGACTCATAATTCACTCCCCATTAGACAAAATATAGGAAATCCTATTTCCGCAGACTTTGTAATTAACCAGAATATAATAAAATTTCAAAATCTATCCCCATCTTTAACCCAAACTGCCTTTGCCTTTTTCCTTCATAGCTTACTCATGCTCTTGTATTTCTAGATTTATTTAGCTACATAGAGATTTGTAGGATATCTCAGCAGCCAAAAGTTGTCTACTACATCCAAGGTTGCAATGTCCAACTTGAGAGCCACACTTACTTTTTCCAGAATACCAGAAACATTTATATTCCACCACTTCTGATCTTGCTTCAACAATTTCAATTTAGACTAAAGAATGAAGATTGGGGATCCAAAGAACTGATAATAATCCTAGAAAGCCTTTATATCATAATGAAACTAAGGGACGTGATGGGGAGAGTAGAACCCCCACCCAGCTTAGCATCCAAGCCATCACCCAGAACTTCAAAACTATATTTCAAGTCAACTTCAAAACCTACACATCGATTGATCTCAGCTTCTAGGTTATTAAATTGACCAATGAAATCTTCCTCTGTTGCTAGTACCTTTAACCCCAGATCTTTACAATAATCCCAATCTAATTTTCCACTAGAATACCCTGAAGAAGTCCCACCCTTAACAAGCAACTGACCAAAGTCTGATCCAATTTATTGTGACTGAGTAGGAACAATAGTTTTTCTTTCTGGGCTCGTGGCATAAGCAAAAGATACTTGGACTTTTTTTGGATCTTCCATTGGAATTGAGAATATTTTGGGTAGTGACACTCCGAGAATTAACTCTCAGAATGGCATGGCAAGCGTACCGGTCTTCAAGTAGTAATCGGGGTTTAGTCCGAGATATCGTACCCAAGGGAGCAATTAGACAAACACTTTAGTAAATTAATTCGATGGTCAAGCTATTCCTATAACGGTGTTTGGTTTTGTTTTAGAAAATAGTAAATTCATGCAAGTAATATGTAATATAAATGATCCGAGAATAGAGCACAAAATCACAAGTGGATTGGATAACAGAGATTAAAGGCGATCTGGGACATTGACGGGGTTCGAATGTGATGAATGACTTAACGGATTCCGATACACTTTTGCAACTAATACTATTCTAAGGGCAACGAGTATTCTCTTAGTATAGTCCTAACCATCTCTCGATCGTATTAGGACTCTAACATACTTAGTCCACCTAATTATCTCTAATCTAGGTGTAGAACGGTATATAGCATTACAATCTATGAATTCGTCTAACTTTCGGATTTTACTCCTACGGTTATTGCACTCGTGTCAGTCTAACCGTGTTCTGGCTTAGATTAAAACCGAGTTATTTAATTCTTATTTCCTCACATTAACTGTAATAATCACTCCCGGTCAACGCCAGTCAAACCTGCGAAAAACAGGAAAAATTTAGAATTTTTAAGACAGGCACTTAATTGAACCTAAATTGACCCCGAGGGTCATCCCGGACTTAAGATGACCCCGATATCGACCAAAGTGAGTTCCAGGGGACTCAGGGCAACTTTCTGATCAATTTGGGAAATGTTGAATTTTTGCTGGAAAAGTCAACCGAGCGATGTTTTGGTCCATTCGAGGACCGTTTTGGATCCAAAAAGCTTAGCCGTCTTCGCAGCGGTCTTAGTTGAGCCGTTTCCTTATAGCCCGCCAAGTTTCGTAATTTCTTGGAAAAAGTGCCCGTTCGGGGCCCGAAACGTCCGATTTTCACGATTCTGATTGTATTTTCCTAAAAGGTGTGGGACCCACCTTGCCACTTGTCAAAAAAGTGGTGGTGTTAGGTTTTGGGGGGGAAAATGAGAGGTGGGGTGTTAAGGGGAGTTTGGCCAAGACACATTCAAAGAGAAAAAAAAAATAGAAAAATGGAGGAGAGGGTTTAGAGAGAGAAGGAGAAGAAGAAGAAGAGAAGAACTAGGGCTTGGTGGTCAGTATTCACGTCATCCATCCATTGGATCGTCTCAAGGCTAGGAGAAATCGAACTCCCCTCGTCCTCCTCTACGGTTGGTACCGAACCGATTCTCGTTTTGGTTAATTTTGAAAGTTAGGGTTTGAGTAAAACTATTGGTTTAGGGTTGTATTGAGGATTGGGGATTGTTAGAGACGTTTTGGGGACGTTTGGAGGTAAAGGGGGACATTTTCCGGCGATCGGGAGCTCGGGAGGAGCTCCGGCCACCATAGGGGGTCGCCGGCCACCATGTGGGGTGGCTGCCCGAAGCTAGGGCCGGCCACCACCATGGTGGGTCGGGCCCACTTGAACCCTAGGACCCACGACCAAGGTGGACCGGGTGGGGACCACGTGCTCGGGTGCTCGGGTTTTGTGTTCGGGTGGTTTAGAACGTTCCCCTGACCATTTATCGTTAACCGAATCGAAATTTGGAATTAAAATGCGAAAGTTGTAATTATCGGGTTTAGAAACTTTAAATGTTAATTAATTGACTCGGAAGTCAGAATTCGATTCCGTCAAGTGCATTGGGACCCTTGAATTATACTAAGACCGTAGAAACGAAAACGGGAATTTTTGGAGCCCCGGAAGGGCATTTCCAAAACCCGGGCAAATTCGCCATGTCGGGCGAATCGGCCTTTACGGGTCCTTTACCGACAATGTCGAGTAATTGGGAAGTTTGGGAGTGATCGACATTGTCGGGGTTAGGTTTGGGCGTTAAGTTTATTGAATTTCAGTTTATTCCTGCGAGTTGTTAAGTGCCTTAAAATTGTGTTCTTTTAGATCGTGCCGCGGACCGAGGCAAGGGAAAGCTGGGTGAGTGACTGAGATCACACCGGAACTCGTTGGTTGGCTTTTGGAGAACACGCACGAGGTAGGGAAAAGTAGCCGGATCTCGGCCCTGACTAAGGAAAGTTAACAGTAGATTTGCACGTGACACCGGGGTGTCGTGGGTTAAGTAGGTTTATTGAATATTAGAAAGGCATGATACGGGAACGTAGAGATTATTAGAAAAGCATGTGACACTTAGTAGTGTCGTAGGAGCAGTGAACTTAGCGATATTAGAATTACTGGAGGCATATGACCATGCCCGGAGGTTGATTGTTTAATTTATGTCTTGGGTGGCCATGAGAGCCCGTGTTTTATTAGTGGTGTCTTGGGTCGCCATGAGAGCCTGTGTTTTATTATTGGTGTCTTGGGTGGCCATGAGAGCCCGTGTTTATTATTGGAGTTTTGGGTGGCCGTGAGTGTCCGGGGGTTGCTGAACCCGAGTCTTGACTATTGATGTGTCTTGGGCGGCCATGGGTGCCGTGGAGTGTTGGACTGGTATTGTTGCTGTTTGTTGAGCTTTAGCTGTGATTGTGATTGTGGTTACCTGAGGTTGGGGGCCCGCTTCATGAAACGGGGGTCCACGAGCACACGCGTTTGCATGTTCAGACGGGGTAGGGGGCCCGCCCGACAACAAAGGGGTCCTGGCCGCGCGTGTGTGGTTTGGGGTTGTGAGTGTGATAGGTCGACAGCCTGATCCGACTTTGTGTCGAGAAAATGCGACAGGTCGACCGCCTGACCTGATGAGATCGGTAAAGGGCGTGAGGGAGGTTACTGAGCAGCTGGTTTGCGATCCTTTGTGATCTTGTTTGGTGTGCGATCCTTTGTGATCTTGCTTGGTGTTGCGTAGTCTTCTGTCGTGTCTTTGGAGGTGGTCGTCGATATTTATGTCAAGTTTACATTACGAGTCCGAGTGTTGAGTCTGTTGAGGAAAGTAACGGGTTGTGTGTCAGTTGAGTACTTGAGTTTGGGGTTTGTATTCCCGGTGTTGGGTTTGGTTTTGTTGTTATCGGCATTGTCTGCTTAGTCAGTCTATTATCCGTGGTGGTGAGCGAACGCTCACCCCTAGCTGCTTTTCCTACAGGTACTGATCACAGGACGGACTAGGTGAGCTCTCGAAACTTGAGGAGCTAGGAGCGGAGTCCGGGTTTTATCTTTTGAGTCTAGTGACGTATACCTTGTACTTTGTCCAATTGTTGGGACGTTTTTGAGTTGTAAATATTATTTTGATTAACTAAATGGTAATTTCAAAGTGTTTATTCAAAACAGGTTTCAAATGGTTTATGAATTTAAATGTTTGCGTCCCGAGTTCGGTTTACTGAAATTGGGGCGTGACATTAACCTCATTTTTGTATCGATCGTCAAGTAGTATTCGGGGTTTAAGTCCGAGATATCGTACCCAAGGGAGCAAATAAGCAAGCTTTTTAGTTAATTAATTCGATGATCAAGCTATTCCTATAACGGTGTTTGGTTTTGGTTTGCAAAATGTAAATTCATGCAAGTACTGAGAATATATAAATGATCCGAAAACAGAGCACAACTCACAGCGTGATTGTAAATCAGAGATAGAAAGCGATCTAGGACATTAATGGGGTTAGAATGTGATGAACAACTTAACATGGTTCGGTATACATTTTCAACTAATATTATTCTAAGGGCAACGGGAATTCTCTCAATGTAGTCTTAACCATCTCTCGATCGTATTATGACCCTAATATACTCAGTCCGCCTAATTATCTCTAATCTAGGTGTAGAGCGGTATATAGCATTATATTCTATGAATTCCTCTAACTTTCGGGTTTTACTCCTATGGCTATAGCACTATATTCTATGAATTCCTCTAACTTTCGGGTTTTACTCATATGGCTATTGCACTCGTGTCAGTCTAACCGTGTTCTGGCTTAGATTAAACCCCGAGTTATTTAATTCTTATTTACTCACATTAACCTCATTTCTCAATTGTTGCTTAATATAATTAAATCATGCATCACGTGATCAAGGTAATGAAGCATTAAGAGTGTCACGCCCCGATTTCAGCGAACCGAACTCGGGACGCGAACTTTTAAAAACATGAACACTTGAAACCTGTTTTCAATAACAGCTTTGACATTTCCATTTACTTCTCAAAATAATAGTATTTACAATACAAAAACGTCCCAACAAGTGGACAAGGTACAACATCCGTCACTAGACTCAACAAAAAGTAAAGACCAGACTCCGCTCCAAGCTCCATGAACTTCAAGAGCTAACCTAGTCCGTCCGGTGATCAGTACCTGTAGGAAAAGCAGCTAGGGGTGAGCGTTCGCTCACCTCCACGGATAACAGACTGACTATGGCATAATTAGCAGAAAGAGCCAGTAACACTAAAACCAAACCCAACGCCGGGACTACAGTCCCCAACTCAAGTACTCAACTGACCCACAACCCGTCACCTTCCTCAACAGACTCGACACTCGATAAAAACAGTGTAGACCCGACACAACTATCGACGACCTCCTCAAGGACACGACAGAAAGACTACACAACGCCAAACAAGATCACAAAGGATCGCACACCAGCTGCTCAGTAACCAATCTCAATCAGGTCAGGGTTCGACCTATCGCAATTCCTCGACACGAAGTCGGATCAGGCTGTCGACCTTTCAAACTCGCAATTCCTCGACACTAAGTCGGATCAGGCTGTCGACCTTTAAAACTCGCAATTCATCGACACTAAGTCGGATCAGGCTGTCGACCTTTAGAACTCGCAATTCATCGACACTAAGTCGGATCAGGCTGTCGACCTTTAAAACTCGCAATTCATCGACACTAAGTCGGATCAGGCTGTCGACCTTTAGAACTCGCAATTCATCGACACTAAGTCGGATCAGGCTGTCGACCTTTAGAACTCACCACCCCAGGTAACCACAATCACAATCACAGGCAAGTTCAATCACACAGGCACTCAAGGCCACTCAAGACACCTCAACAGTCAAGACTCGGGTTCAACAACCCCACGGGCACTCGCTGCCACTCAAGACACCAAATTAAATACACGGCTCTCATGGCCACCCCGACTCAACAATTAAATACGGGCTCTCAAGGCCACCCAAACTCAACAATTAAATAAAACGCACGACAACCTCCGGCATACTCGATGCCTCCAACGGTCCTAAAATCGCTAGTTTCACAAACAACCTCCGGGCATGGTCATATGCCTCCAGTAATTCAATTATCGCTAAGTTCTCTGTTCCTACGACACTACTAAGTGTCACATGCCTTTCTCTTAAACGCTACAATCCCGTATCGTGCTTTTCTAATAATTAAATAAATCTACTCAACCCACGACACCCCGGTGTCACATGCAATTCTACTATTAACTTTCCCTAATCAGGGCCGAGATCCGGCTACTTTTCCCTACCTCGTATATAGATCCAAAAGCGCTCCAACAAAACCCGAAGTGGACCTAGTCACTCGCCGAGCTTTCCCTTGCCTCGGTCCGTAGCACGATCTAAAAGAACACAAATTCAAAGTACTTTTAAACTAGTACGAATAAACCGAAAATTAATAAACTTAACGCCCAAACGTAACCCTGACAAAGACGATCACTCCCAAACTTCCCAATTATTCGATATTGCCGAAAAAGGACCCGTAAGGGCCAGATTCGCCCGACATGGCGAATCTGCCCGGTTTTGGTTAATTGCCTTCCGGGGCTCCAAAAGTCCCCATTTTCGTTTCTACGGTCTTAGAATAAATCAAGGAACTCAACGCACTTGACGGAATCGAATTCCGACTTCTAAAACAATTAATTAACGTTTAAAGTTTCCCAAAACCCGTTAATTACAACTTCTCCAATTTAAATCCAAAATTCGATTTGGTTTGGGACAAAAGGTCCGGGGAACGTTTTAAACTACCCGAGTAATTAAAACACGAACAACCGAGCACGTGGGCCCCACCCAAAGGGCTTGGCCGTGACCTAGGGTTTGAGGGAGGGGCTCGGCCACCAAGTGGTGGCTGCTGCCACCTCCGGCCAGCCACCACATGGCCGGCCGGCCACCACCCACGGTGGCCGGAGCTCCTCCCGAGCCTCCGGTCACCGGAAAACGTGAAATTTCTCTCCCAAACACCTCTAAAACGTCTCCAACACCTCTCTAATCTCTACACAACCCTAAACCAAAATTTAAAACCAAACCCTAGCTCTTGAAAATAATCGAAACGAGAATCGGTTCGGGTATTACCGTAGAGGAGAACGAGGGGAACGGGATTGCTCTTTGCTTTGACTCGATCCAAGGGCTCGATCACAAACCCTAGCTCAACCTCCCTTCTTCTCTCTTCTTCTCCTTCTCCTTCTCTCTCTAAAACCTCTCTTCTAATTTCTAATTTAATTAAACTAACAACAAAACTAACTTTTTTCCCTTTTAAAACCCCATACTCGGCCAACCCTCTCCAACCACACCTTTTCCCTCCAAAAATACACCACCATATACTTGACAAGTGTCAAGGTGGGTCCCATACCTTTTGGAAAATATCTAGTTGATATTTTCCAATCAGATTCGCAAAAAACGGACGTTTCGGGCCCCGAACGGGCACTTTTCCCAAAAATATTTTAAACTGGACGGGCTTCAAGGAAACGGCCCAACTAAGACCGCTACGACGATGGCTAAGCTTTTCGGGTCCAACACGGTCCTCGAATGGACCAAAACGTCGCTCGGGTGACTTTTCCAGCGAAAAATCAATCTTTCCCAAAATGACCAGAAAGTTGCCCTGAGTCCCCCGTAACTCATTTTAGTCGATAACGGGGTCAACTTAAGTCCGGCATGACCCTCGGGGTCAATTTAAGTTAAGTTAAGTGTCTGTCTTAAAAATTTTAAATTTTCCTGTTTTTCGCAGGTTTGACTGACGTTGACCAGAAGTGGTTATTACAGTCTACCCCCCTTAAAGGAATTTCGTCCGCGAAATTTAAAACAGACGTACCTCGGGAGTCGAACAGGCCGGGATACTTCGCGCGAACCTCGTCCTCGCGTTCCCACGTCGACTCAGCTCCGTGATGTTTCCACTGCACTCGGACCAAGTGGATAATCTTGCCTCCCCGCAGAATCTGCTGCCGTGTGTCCATGATCCGAACCGGCTGCTCCTCATAGGAGACATCATCAGCCACCTCGATATCAGTCCACTCGATGACGTGGGAGGGGTCTGCGTTGTACTGCCGCAACTGGGATACGTGGAAGACGTTATGTACTCTCCCAAGCTGCGGTGGCAACGCCAGACGATAAGCCACGACTCCCACTCTGTCTAAGATCTGGAACGGGCCTATGTACCTCGGAGCCAACTTTCCCCCGCTGCGCCTGAACCGCACCAGCCCCTTCCTCGGGCTCACCTTCAGGAACACGTGATCCCCGACTGCAAACTCAAGAGGTCGACGTCGCCTGTCTGCATAACTCTTCTACCGGCTCTGCGCGGTCCTCAACCGATCGCGGATCAATGTGACCTTCTCCGTCGTCTCTCTGACTAGATCTGGCCCCAGCAGACTCTTGTCCCCCACCTCTGCCCAGCATACTGGTGACCGACACGGCCTACCATACAACGCTTCGAACGGTGCCATCCCGATACTGGCCTGGAAGCTGTTGTTGTAGGCGAACTCGGCCAATGGCAGGTGGGTCTCCCAAGATCCCCTGAAATCCAGCACACATGCTCGCAGCATGTCCTCCAAGATCTGAATGGTACGCTCAGACTGACCGTCTGTCTGAGGATGATGTGCTGTGTTGAGTAGGACCTCTGTCCCCAGTGCCTTCTGCAGACTCGGCCAGAACCTGGACGTGAAGCGGGGATCCCTGTCAGACACTATCGACACCGGGACCCCGTGGAGGCGCACTATCTCCTGGATATACAGATTGCTCAACTTGTCGACCGGGTCTGTCATCCTCATAGCCAGAAAGTGGGCCGACTTGGTCAACCGGTCGACTACCACCCACACGGCGTCGTTTCCCTTGGGCGATCTCGGTAGTCCACACACGAAATCCATCGTAATGTGCTCCCACTTCCACTGAGCAATCGGTAGTGGCTGTAACAATCCCGCGGGACGCTGATGCTCTGCCTTCACCTGCTGACAGACAAGGCATCTCGACACAAACTCTGCGACTGCTCTCCTCATGCCGCGCCACCAGTAGTGCCTCCTGAGGTCACGGTACATCTTGGTGCCCCCCGGATGCACTGCGAGACGCGAATGGTGTGCCTCTCGTAACACGGCATCTCTATAGTTAACTGGTACGAACAGCCCCCCGCGGTACCGTAGTCCCCAATCAGTACTGTCCTGCCAGCCCACCACCTCGTCACCCCTGACGACTCTCTCGCGGATCTCTGATGCTTCGACGTCCTCCCTCTGCGCCTCCAACACTTGGGCAAGCAGTGAGGGCTGAGCCACTAGGGAGCACATGGCAACACCGCCAGTAACCTCCTCTAGCTCAAGCCCGAATGTGCTCAGCTCCCCCATCATGTCCCACTCTCGGACAGATATGCTGGCGAGGCTCGGAGCCGACTTCCTACTCAAGGCGTCGGCGACAACGTTCGCCTTGCCTGGGTGGTAGTGTAGCTCGAAGTCGTACTCCTCGAGTAGTTCCATCCACCGTCGCTGACGCATGTTCAGGTCTCGCTGGGAAAATATGTACTTGAGGCTCTTGTGATCCGAGAACACCTGAAACCCCTCGCCGTACAGGTAATATCGCCAGCTCTTTAGCGCAAACACGACTGCTGCTAGCTCCAAGTCGTGGGTAGGATAGTTGCGCTCGTGTATCTTCAACTGCCTGGAGCCATAAGCCACAACTCTGCCCGACTGCATCAGCACGCAACCCAGTCCCTCTCCGGATGCATCGCAGTAAACATCATAGCCAATCCCTCGCTCGGGCACCACTAACACTGGAGCTGTAGTCAGTCGAGTCTTCAATTCCGCGAACGCACGCTCACAGTCATTTGTCCACACGAACCCAACACCCTTGCGCGTTAACAGAGTCATCGGTGCGGCTAGTCGTGCAAAATCCTGGACAAATCGCCTATAGTAGCCTGCCAATCCCAGAAAGCTGCGGATCTCGAAAACACTCGTGGACCGTGCCCACTTCGAGACCGTGTCGATCTTCGACGGATCGACCAGGATACCGTCACGGGATACGATGTGGCCGAGGAATCTCACCTCAGAGAGCCAGAACTCGCACTTCTCCCGGTTGGCATATAGCTGGTGCTCGCGCAGTAGGGTCAGAACAGCCCTAAGATGTGCCTCATGCGCCGCCTCGTTCTGCGAATATATTAGGATGTCGTCCACGAACACCACCACAAACTGATCCAGGTACGGCCGGAAGATGCTGTTCATCAGGTCCATGAACGCTGCTGGCGCGTTCGTCAGTCCGAATGGCATCACCAGGAACTCGTAATGCCCATAGCGTGTCCGGAATGCAGTCTTTGCGACGTCCCCCTCACGGACTCGCAACTGATAATAACCGGATCGCAGATCGATCTTCGAGAAGTGAGTCGCCCCTCTCAATTGGTCAAACAAGTCATCGATCCTCGGAATCGGGTACCGGTTCTTCACCGTAACCCGATTCAGCTTCCGGTAATCTATACACATCCGTAGCTCTCCACTCTTCTTCTTCACGAAGAGTGCTGGTGCTCCCCACGGCGATGCACTCGGACAGATAAACCCCTTCTGCTGAAGCTCCTCCAGTTGACGCTTCAGCTCAGTCAACTCTGCCGGCGCAAACCTGTAAGGCGCCATCGATATCGCCGCCGTTCCCGGCACTAGGTCAATCCCGAACTCCACCTCACGAATCGGTGGCAGCCCGCTCAACTCCTCAGGAAAGACCTCGGGGAACTCGCATACCACTCTCGGTAACTCTCGGCTCTGCACAGCCGGTACTTCCTCCTCTGCGTACAACGCCGACAGGAGGACCCCACTCTTACTCCCCAGCACGCACGTCACCTTCGTACCGCCCACTGTCACTGTCACTCGTCGTCTGTAGCAATCGATGTTGGCTCGGTACCTCGACAACCAATCCATACCCAAAATCACATCAAAGGTAGTCATCCCCAACACGAGAAGGTCACCAGGGCAAGGACAGTCTGCGACTCTAATCTCGTAGGCACGACATACTCTAGTCAACGATGCACCACCCCCAACTGGGGTGTCCAGGCATAGGGGTGGACTCAACGGCTCTAAGCTCAACCCCAACCTCTCAGCACAACCCGACGAAATAAAAGAGTGCGATGCCCCGGTATCAAACAAGAACAAAGCCCATAAATGATACAACAAACACGTACCCTGGATGGTCTCACGGTACGTGCTAGGTCCTGGGGCTCTGGAGTCGGTGACTGCATATACTCTCCCCTGCGAGGCCTGCTGCCTCTGACCCTGCGCACTGGCTGCTGGATACCCGTGACTCTGCTGCTGTCTCGGAATTGGTGCGCTCGTAGACGGCCGTGATGATCTCGGCTGCTGACCCTGTCGAGGGCGACCTCTGGGCGACTGTACTGTCCGCGACTGATGCGGTCGCTGCACTGATGTCTCCCCCAACTGCTCTCGGCACCATGCCATAGTGTGACCGGCCCGACCGCATCGGTAACAGCTGATCTCATCAGCCCTTGACCCCGAGCCCTGGCCTGTCCGGCTAGTAGCTGGTACTGCCGCGGTTCCTCCCCTCGTCGGACAGTCTCGCTGTAAGTGGTCTGGCTGCCCGCAGTGATAGCATGACGGCCTCCTCTCTGAGGCGACTGGCCCCACTGATGCCACTGACCCCTGCTGTCTCGATCCACTCTGATGAGGCGGTGGTCGGAAGGATCCCGCGGTCCTCTGCCTCCGCGAGTCTCGTGAGTCTGACGGCCCTGCCCAACTGATCGGCCGAGGTCGGACCTCACGGCTCCTGACTGCATCCCTGGCGCCCTGCTCTACTGTAGCTGCGGTGTCCACGAGGTCGGTATACTTCCGTATCCTCAAGGCGAGAACCTGGTTCCGGATGCCCAGCCTCAGTCCGTCCTGGAACCGCAGGCAACGGTTCGCCTCGCTCGTCACCATCTCAGGCGCGAATCTGGCCAAGGCTGTGAACCTGGCTTCGTACTCTCCTACCGTCATCCCCCCGTGCTCCAGGTCTAAGAACTGCCGATGTCGCTCCAGCCGAGCCGACTCGGGGAAGTACTGTGCCATGAATACCTCCTGGAATACGCTGTAGTCGTATCCGACCGTGTCCTTCACCCGCCCCCACCAGTGGTAGGCGCTGTCTCTCAGCTGATGGGCCGCGAAGGACACTCTCCGACGGCCATCCTCGACACCCGATGTGTCCAAGTCTCGTGTGACCTGCTCTATCCATCGCTCAGCCAGGTCGGGATTCGGCTCCCCGACAAAAACAGGTATCCCGAGCTTCAGGAAATCTAGTAGCGCTCGGGAGGTAAGATCCTCTGTCTGAGCGGCCCTCACCGGGACTGCGGCTGCCTCTGGTGCTGGCGAAGCCGACTCTCGGCTGGCGATGATCGCCACCAAACTCTGAACGGTCCTGGTAAGCTCATCCAGGGCAGTCATCACTGGAGGGTCCGCGACTGGCGGAACACTGGGGGTGCCTGCAGACGGCCCCGCATCACTCCTCCTGTCTTCTCCGACAGGAGTACCCTGTGCCTCCGCATAGTTGGCAGGCTCGACGGTCGGCACCCTCCCTGGTGCCCCTGCTGACCGTCCCCACCGGCCTCGCGTGGGTGCCTGGCCCCGTGTTCCTGATGGTCGTCCCCGCTTACCGCGAGCCATAAACAATATCCTCTGCACGGATACACGCAAACGTTCAGTTTGCGAACTTAAATAAAAACGACAGTACAAACGCACTAACGTCCACCCGCTTAAGCTTACACTAACGTGCTTATCACTAAAGCGCTACACCGCTCAAGCTAAACGTACTTTATATACTAGCATTAGTAAACGAGACCTCAACGAGACCACACCGACGTGCACCAAACAAGCGACGGCAAACCAACCCACACAACACGACGACCCCCGTTCGCCGGGCCAATCAAAATTGAACCTTGCCCACCGGGCCAACCAAAATCAAACATACGCCCATAGGGCCAACAATTTTAAAACCTTCACCCTTTCATTTTAAAACTTCGTTCCTTGACATCACGTAGTTACAACCCGGTTCAGGCGTCCCCGAACCACGTTGTACCGACTTGACATCAACACCGTCACGTTCGACTACAGGTGCGCTCCTGAGTTGACCCGCGACAATTAAAAACAGTTCACGCAATCACACACAATCAGTATGCCAGCAACAAAATACTGTAACATACGCACAAACACAAACAAGACTCAAGACGTGACGGGTCTACACCGACTCGACTCTCCCCCCCTAAGTGACGGACAGTCCGAGGTTTGAAACCTCGAGCTCTGATACCAAGCTGTCACGCCCCGATTTCAGCGAACCGAACTCGGGACGCGAACTTTTAAAAACATGAACACTTGAAACCTGTTTTCAATAACAGCTTTGACATTTCCATTTACTTCTCAAAATAATAGTATTTACAATACAAAAACGTCCCAACAAGTGGACAAGGTACAACATCCGTCACTAGACTCAACAAAAAGTAAAGACCAGACTCCGCTCCAAGCTCCATGAACTTCAAGAGCTAACCTAGTCCGTCCGGTGATCAGTACCTGTAGGAAAAGCAGCTAGGGGTGAGCGTTCGCTCACCTCCACGGATAACAGACTGACTATGGCATAATTAGCAGAAAGAGCCAGTAACACTAAAACCAAACCCAACGCCGGGACTACAGTCCCCAACTCAAGTACTCAACTGACCCACAACCCGTCACCTTCCTCAACAGACTCGACACTCGATAAAAACAGTGTAGACCCGACACAACTATCGACGACCTCCTCAAGGACACGACAGAAAGACTACACAACGCCAAACAAGATCACAAAGGATCGCACACCAGCTGCTCAGTAACCAATCTCAATCAGGTCAGGGTTCGACCTATCGCAATTCCTCGACACGAAGTCGGATCAGGCTGTCGACCTTTCAAACTCGCAATTCCTCGACACTAAGTCGGATCAGGCTGTCGACCTTTAAAACTCGCAATTCATCGACACTAAGTCGGATCAGGCTGTCGACCTTTAGAACTCGCAATTCATCGACACTAAGTCGGATCAGGCTGTCGACCTTTAAAACTCGCAATTCATCGACACTAAGTCGGATCAGGCTGTCGACCTTTAGAACTCGCAATTCATCGACACTAAGTCGGATCAGGCTGTCGACCTTTAGAACTCACCACCCCAGGTAACCACAATCACAATCACAGGCAAGTTCAATCACACAGGCACTCAAGGCCACTCAAGACACCTCAACAGTCAAGACTCGGGTTCAACAACCCCACGGGCACTCGCTGCCACTCAAGACACCAAATTAAATACACGGCTCTCATGGCCACCCCGACTCAACAATTAAATACGGGCTCTCAAGGCCACCCAAACTCAACAATTAAATAAAACGCACGACAACCTCCGGCATACTCGATGCCTCCAACGGTCCTAAAATCGCTAGTTTCACAAACAACCTCCGGGCATGGTCATATGCCTCCAGTAATTCAATTATCGCTAAGTTCTCTGTTCCTACGACACTACTAAGTGTCACATGCCTTTCTCTTAAACGCTACAATCCCGTATCGTGCTTTTCTAATAATTAAATAAATCTACTCAACCCACGACACCCCGGTGTCACATGCAATTCTACTATTAACTTTCCCTAATCAGGGCCGAGATCCGGCTACTTTTCCCTACCTCGTATATAGATCCAAAAGCGCTCCAACAAAACCCGAAGTGGACCTAGTCACTCGCCGAGCTTTCCCTTGCCTCGGTCCGTAGCACGATCTAAAAGAACACAAATTCAAAGTACTTTTAAACTAGTACGAATAAACCGAAAATTAATAAACTTAACGCCCAAACGTAACCCTGACAAAGACGATCACTCCCAAACTTCCCAATTATTCGATATTGCCGAAAAAGGACCCGTAAGGGCCAGATTCGCCCGACATGGCGAATCTGCCCGGTTTTGGTTAATTGCCTTCCGGGGCTCCAAAAGTCCCCATTTTCGTTTCTACGGTCTTAGAATAAATCAAGGAACTCAACGCACTTGACGGAATCGAATTCCGACTTCTAAAACAATTAATTAACGTTTAAAGTTTCCCAAAACCCGTTAATTACAACTTCTCCAATTTAAATCCAAAATTCGATTTGGTTTGGGACAAAAGGTCCGGGGAACGTTTTAAACTACCCGAGTAATTAAAACACGAACAACCGAGCACGTGGGCCCCACCCAAAGGGCTTGGCCGTGACCTAGGGTTTGAGGGAGGGGCTCGGCCACCAAGTGGTGGCTGCTGCCACCTCCGGCCAGCCACCACATGGCCGGCCGGCCACCACCCACGGTGGCCGGAGCTCCTCCCGAGCCTCCGGTCACCGGAAAACGTGAAATTTCTCTCCCAAACACCTCTAAAACGTCTCCAACACCTCTCTAATCTCTACACAACCCTAAACCAAAATTTAAAACCAAACCCTAGCTCTTGAAAATAATCGAAACGAGAATCGGTTCGGGTATTACCGTAGAGGAGAACGAGGGGAACGGGATTGCTCTTTGCTTTGACTCGATCCAAGGGCTCGATCACAAACCCTAGCTCAACCTCCCTTCTTCTCTCTTCTTCTCCTTCTCCTTCTCTCTCTAAAACCTCTCTTCTAATTTCTAATTTAATTAAACTAACAACAAAACTAACTTTTTTCCCTTTTAAAACCCCATACTCGGCCAACCCTCTCCAACCACACCTTTTCCCTCCAAAAATACACCACCATATACTTGACAAGTGTCAAGGTGGGTCCCATACCTTTTGGAAAATATCTAGTTGATATTTTCCAATCAGATTCGCGAAAAACGGACGTTTCGGGCCCCGAACGGGCACTTTTCCCAAAAATATTTTAAACTGGACGGGCTTCAAGGAAACGGCCCAACTAAGACCGCTACGACGATGGCTAAGCTTTTCGGGTCCAACACGGTCCTCGAATGGACCAAAACGTCGCTCGGGTGACTTTTCCAGCGAAAAATCAATCTTTCCCAAAATGACCAGAAAGTTGCCCTGAGTCCCCCGTAACTCATTTTAGTCGATAACGGGGTCAACTTAAGTCCGGCATGACCCTCGGGGTCAATTTAAGTTAAGTTAAGTGTCTGTCTTAAAAATTTTAAATTTTCCTGTTTTTCGCAGGTTTGACTGACGTTGACCAGAAGTGGTTATTACAAAGAGTAGAATTAAATAAACGATATCTTAGATATTAGTTTGTCAAATGTATAACCAAAACACGTTAATTCAAATCAACACATATTTCCCCTAGCCCTAGATCAATGAGGATTTAGTTCATCACAATGAAATACGAACACAAAGCAATGATAATAACAATGATAATCATCATTTAACTGAAAAAGTAATATAAGAATCAAAGTTGAATCCAAATCATGAAAAACCTTCAAAAGTAGTGTTAGAACTCTTGTTTGATCTTCGATCTCTCTCCCAAAAATCTCCAAAAGCTCCTCCCAAGTGTGTTTTTTCTCTGAATTTCGTGATCTCCCTGATTACAATCCCTAAAATTCTATTTATACATCATTAAACCCTAGGGATAAGACGGGAAATTCGCCAAAAAATAACTAAATCTGCACGCGCACGTTTGGCGCACGCCGTGCGGCCAGCGTGCATTTTGGACAGCGGCGAATCCTTCATCAAAGTTGTAGATAATTGAATTCCCTTCGATTTGATATGTAACGGGCGAAAATCGGAGCTCAGATGCGAAAATTATGCCCTTTACAAGATCAGCCAGACTCCAAAACTCCTTAAGCTGATTTTTGCTCTATTTAGCTCCAAAAACTCTTTATTTCACATCAAACTCCTAATTACCCCTGAAAAGAGACCAATTACATAAATATAGAGAGAAATACATTAAATCACATAATCCCGGGACTGAAAAGCTTAGAAATGTGAGCTAAAAACATCTAGAATAGATGCATTTTACGTTCACATCAACACCCCACACTTAAGCTTTTCTCGCCCCGAGAAAATTAAACTAGATAAAGCAGTAAGATATGTCCCGGTTAAACCCCGAGGTTCACCTTGATAGGAAGAGTCCGAGCCTCCTTTATTCAGACAATGAAAATAAAGATGCACGTGCAATGCATGTTCCTATAACTAATGCAACCTATGACTCAACTACATGATGCATGAAAAAGTTCACTAAAAGTTGGTAATTTACGTGTTTAATCACACATTCATCAAAAATGATTTCTCAGAGTTATCACATGCCAAAAGTTCTTACACAGCTCAAAAGAATGCATAAACCGATTAACATACTGCATGTGAAGCTACTTGCACTAAAGCCTACTCAATTTCGCTTACAAACCTTTTGTTAACTTTGATAGGCGTTCCTCTTTTCCCTATACACAGTGTTTAGAGATTCATAAGCAAGCTTTTTCAATCCCCTCTCCACTAATTATAAGGAATATAGGCAATCACCAATCACACATGGCTTAAATTAGGCTTGTAATGATCGGCTAGGCATCGGGTGTGGTAAGGTATATGAAAAGAAGCTCAATAGATACATCTTGCTAGACATACTTCGACTCATAACCCCAAAAGTGTATCTCACGACCCATAACCCCTATTTGTGCACTAGCACCTCTTTTACTTCTCTACACCCTTTTGTTTCCTTGTGTGCATCAATAAGAAAAAAAAAATTCCACAAGGATTTGTAATGCCTTTTCTTTTTATCTGCTCTAATTTTCAGCCTTATCCCACACTTTTCTTTCTGCATAGAAGAGATTCTTGTATTTTTTTTCTCTTATCTTTTAGGGGGAAGGCTGAAAGCAACAAATATTACCATAAACCCGGTACATTAATAAATAACTATTTCTCCAAACATTTTATATCCCATTACCAACCATCAACCACAATAACCCCACTCAATTAACCATTGCCATGAAGTATGAGTTCAAAATAAAATAGAGGATATATAAATGAAGTGAAAGGCACATAGGCTTGTAATATATAGGTCAGATGCGAAAGGCCAAAGCTCAACAGGGGTGACTAGTAGATAATCATATATTCATAGGTATGAAATTTAGCACAAACGGTCCAAGAATGACCTATGATCATTTTCTAAATCACCTAATTCCATATTTTATTTCGCCTCGAGGGGATATCTGTGAAGTTCTAGACTCAGGTTTCCATGCATAGAGGACTCAAGCACACATCCAAGTAACTATCCAGAATGCAAACAAACAAGCATACCTCAATACATGTGCTTACACAAGTCAATTCATTCACAACAAATCGTTGCACTCCTTTGAATTATGCAAGAAAGAAAAACATGTTCAACATTCCAATCATTGAAACCTTAAAATCATATGCATTAAGCTCAATAAACCACCAGAAAATAATTTTTTGATTTTCGATTTTTTTTTTGAAAATTTTGAAACACAGTGATGCATGAAGCACACAATGCAAACACACTAAGATCTACGATCTCCCACCCCACACTTAAAACCTTGAACTGTCCCCAGTACGACTTAGTCATATACATGCTCCTAACCACATATAGGCAACCCCACACTTGTGTAGTTAAATCAAGCAAATCAGAGAACTAAGATGTATAACCTATCAACACAGCAAGTCGGGTGCTCAACACCCACCACAAAAAACATCAAAGTTCACAAGTAGATATTAAACATAATAAACAATAGAGGGATAGAGATATTGTCACTTCAGCGGTACTACTTTTTCCTGAATACTTGAAATTGCCTTTGTGCATGGTAGATGGAACGCTACTCCGCCCAAGTGAATTCTCGAGAACTCGGCGCTAACAAATATGACTCTAACCCTCAAGCTTCCATCCAGTATCACCAACTTGCACAAATACTTAGAGAATAAGAGCAAGACATAACATATACAAAACAACTAGGGGTAGGAATATTGGGTTGCCTCCCAACAAGCGCATTTGTTTAACGTCGTTTGCTCGACAGGAAGGAGGCTCAATCAGGAGGCCTCCCACAAATCTCATACTTCCATTGCATCCTTCTCTTTAAATATGAGTGAAAAACTAGGAGAAGAAACACAATGCAGTACAAAATTCTTTTCCTTGAGTTTTGTAAAAGTTCTAAACTCAAGGCTAACTTCATCAAGCTTGCCTTAACAGAATAATTATAATTTGGTTCATCTTGGCTCAACTTGATAGGGATATGAATCCCATTAAGCGGAAAATACTCATGACAGCGAGGGTCAAGAGCATCTACCACAATAGAGTAACATAAGCTCACAAACGGGGATTGAGGACTAGCAAATGTGTCAACAAATTCATGCTTAATATTAATGGGACGGGTTGAACATACAAAGTTGATTTGCTAGAATCAAAAAATGAATCTCCCACACCAAATGGAATTTCGACATCATTCTCGATGTCTAGGAAAATATAATCAATGGGAGATTCAAATATAACCCCTCTTAAGAGCATCTTCCCTAGTGCCCCTTGGATATCTAATAGACTTGTCAACCAACTCTATGGATACTATGGAAGGATTCGGCTCAGCAATAGTTTGTGAACTATTTTTTTCAATTATACAATTATTACTTACATCTAAAAAATTCAAAGCATCAAAACTACATGGAGATGGAATAGATATTGTACAAGAGGAGTAAGAACTTGATACCTCACATTCTGCACTTACCTCTAAACTCATGGTTGGATAATGAGTTTCTTGTTCTACTGAATCACCTAAGTGCTCAGAATGATCTTCCTCAATGTGACTTGTTTGATCGTGTAGAGCTCTCTCATTCACCACTTGTATGTGAGGATATGTTTGATTCATTGCATTGGCTATTTGACCCAATTGAATTTCCAACTTCTGAAAACGGGAATCATTGTTCCGGTTCACTATCTGCTGCTCCTGCACAGATACCTTGTGCAGCTCACTATCCTTCTTCATTTGTGCCATCATGGTTAGCATCATCTGCTCTAGTTTGGAGGAAGACTCTTGTGGTTCAACTTGATAACCTTGATCAAAAGTAGAAAGCTCCTCCCAATATTGACAATATGCATTTGAATTAACGTACTCACAATTATAGTTAGAATGATCATAAGCTCCGCAACAGTCACAATACACAGTATCACAATACCAATTTTCCATAAAAGTTATAATGCAAAGAATCAACTACACAAATATATACACACGCAAAAAAAAAGGAATTGTCACGCCCCAATTTCAGTAAACCGAACTCAGGACGCGAACGTTTAAAACAATAAAAAAATTGAAACCTGTTTTAAATAAACACTTTAAAATCGCCGTTTAGTGAATCAAAATAATATTTACAACTCAAAAAGCGTCCCAACAAGTGGACAAAAAACAAGGTATCCGTCACTAGACTCAAAACAAACCCAGAATCCCGCTCCTAGCTCTTCAAGCTTCAGAAGTTCACCTAGTCCAACCTGCGACCGGAACCTGTAGGAAAATCAGCTAGGGGTGAGCGTTCGCTCACCACCACGGAAAACAGACTGACTACGACATACTTAGCAGACAATGCCGGTAACACCAACCACCAACTCAACGCCGGGGATCACTATCCCCAAGCTCAAGTAACCCAACCGACACCCACACACTGATACTTTCCTCAACCGACTCAACACCGGACTCGTAAAGTAGAACCGACACAACGATTGACGACCTCCTCCAAAGACACAACAGACCACCACGCACACCCAAGATCACAAAGGATCGCACACCAAACAAGATCACAAAGGATCGCACTCCTGTCAGCTGCTCAGTGCCGGTTGCTAACCGGCTGGGCTCGAGCCTGCCCCACGCGCTTTGCCGATCCCTGTCAGGCTCCAGGCGATCGACCTGTTGGCGATATATACAACGCTGCTTTTCCGATAGCTAGTCGGAAGAGGAGCTGCCCTCTCATCGCCTACAAATGCTCACAACCTCCCGAGACTCGAACTCAGTCAGGCTAGCCAAAGAACGCTCGCAACTTTCCGAGACTCGAACTCGGTCAAGGCAGCCAAAGAACGCTTGCAACCTACCGAGACTCGAACTCGGTCAGGCCAGCCAAATTAAACACCACTTCTCGACACACAGTCGGGTCACTAACCTCGGGCAAGCACAATCACAATCACAAGCAAAGTTCGACAAACAGCAACAACACAGGTTCAACACTCCACAGGCACTCATGGCCACACAAGACACACCAACAGTAACTCACGGGCTCAACAACCCCACGGGCACTCATGGCCACCAAGACACACCAACAGTAACTCACGGGCTCAACAACCCCACGGGCACTCATGGCCACCAAGACACACCAACAGTAACTCACGAGCTCGACAACCCCACGGGCACTCATGGCCACCAAGACACACCAATAGTAACTCACGGGCTCAACAACCCCACGGGCACTCACGGCCACCCAAGACACACCAACAGTAACTCACGGGCTCAACAACCACACGGGCACTCACGACCTCCCAAGACACACCAACAGTAATTCACGGGCTCAACAACCCCACAGGCACTCACGGCCTTCCAAGACACGGGCTCAACAACCCCAAAGGCACTCACGGCCTTCCAGGACACACCAACAGTAAAGACACGAGTTCAACAACCCCACGGGCACTCACGGCCTCCCAAGACACACCAACAGTAAAGACACGGGTTCAACAACCCCACGGGCACTCATGGCCACCCAAGACACAACAGTAAAGTACGGGCTCTCATGGCCACCCAAGACACAACAGTAAAACACGGGCTCTCAAGGCCACCCATGACACAAAATACACAATCAACCTCCAGCATAACCAATGCCTCCAACAGTCCTAATATCAACAATTTCACAATCAACCTCCGGGCATGGTCTTATGCCTCCAGTACTCCTAATCTCGATAAGTTCGCAATCAACCTCCGGGCATGGTCATATGCCTCCAGTAATTCTAATAACGCTAAGTTCTCTGCTCCTACGACACTACTAAGTGTCACGTGCATTTCCAATATTCGCTACGTTCCTGTATCATGCCTTTCTAATATTCGATAACTTACTTAACCCACGACACCCCGGCGTCACATGCAATTCTACTGTTAACTTTCCCTAGTCAGGGCCGAGATCCGGCTACTTTTCCCTACCTCGTATATGTTCTCCAAAAGCTAACCAACAAGCTCCGGCGTGATCTCAGTCACTCGCCTAGCTTTCCTTTCCCTCGGTCTGCAGCACGATCTAAAAGAACACAATTTTAAGGCACTTTTAAACTCGCAGGAATAAACTGAAATTCAATACACTTAACGCCCAAACGTAACCCCGACAATGTCGATCAATCCCAAACTTCCCAATTACTCGACATTGTTGATAAAGGACTCGGAAAAGCCCGATTCGCCCGACATGGCGAATCTGCCCGGGTTTTGGAAACACCCTTCCGGGTCTCCGAAAATTCCCGTTTTCGTTTCTACGGTCTTAGAATAATTCAAGGGTTCCTAGGCACTCGACGGAATCGAATTCCTACTTCCGAGTCAATTTATTCACATTTAAAGTTTCTAACCCGTCAATTACAACTTTCACAATTTAATTCCAAAATTCGTTCCGGGTGTGAATTAACGAATTGGGGATCGTCCTAAACCACCCGAACACGAAAACCCGAGACCCGGGAAAGTGGGCCCCACACGGCCACAATGTCAAAATTCCCTTTTTGCCCCAAAACGTTCCTAACGAACCTCAAACCTCAACCATTCATCTTTAAACCAATCTTAATCAAAACCCAACCTTAATCAAACCGTTTAAACTCAAACCCTAAAATTCAAACTTATCAAAACGAAAATCGGTTAGGTGCTTACTGTAGGGAATGACAACGAGATGACAAATCTTCAATCGTTGAGTCGATCGGTCGGATCGTCGGGAAATCACCAAAATCTCCCATTTTCTTTCCTTTTCTCTCCTTCCCTTTCTCTCTCTTCTTTCTCTCTCCATTTCCTATTTTTTTTGCTGAATTGCCGTGTATAACATCCACCATTTTAATTTGATTCAAACACTAACACATAGCAAAAAGACCAAAATACCCTTCCTTTTCCTTTTGTCTTTTCTTTAAAGTCAAGGGTAAAGTTGTCCTCCATTTTTCCTTCAACCACATTCATGACATGTTCCATGTGGGTCCCACACCTTTTTGGAAAATATCTTCTAGATATTTTGAAGTCAGATTCGCGAAATTCGGCTGTTTCGGGCCCCGAACGGGCACTTTTTCCAAGAAATTACGAAACTTCACGGGCTACAAGGAAACGGCTCAACGAAGACCGCTGCGACGACGACTAAGCTTTTTGGATCCAAAACGGACCTCGAATGGACCAAAACGTCGCTCGGTTGACTTTTCTTGCGAAAAGTCAACATTTCCCAAATTGGTCAGAAAGTTGCCCTGAGTCCCCCGGAACTCACTTTGGTCGATATCGGGGTCAACTTAAGTCCGGTATGACCCTCGGGGTCAATTTTAGGTTCAGTTAAGTGTCTGTCTTAAAAATTGTAATTTTTTCCTGTTTTTCGCAGATTTGACTGGCGTTGACCGGAAGTGGTTATTACAGTCTACCCTCATTAAGGGAATTTCGTCTGCGAAATTTAAAACAGACGTACCTCGGAATCGAACAAGTCAGGATACTTCGCGCGGACCTCGTCCTCGCGTTCCCAGGTCGACTCAGCCTCGTGGTGTCGCCACAACCCCAGTTCCAAGCAGACAACATTTCTGCGCAGGACCTGCTCTTTTGGATCCCTTTCCCACATCGGTTTCTCCTTATACGGGACATCACCCGTTACCTCGATATCCGCCCTCTCAATGACGTACTCAAGACCTCGAAAGGCCCGATACACTACGGGGCTAACCCGCCTCCGCCGCGGTTGACACGTACCAGTCCACCCTTCGGACTCACCTCCAAGGATACATGGTTACCGACTGCTGACTCGAGAGGTCGGCGCCGTCTGTCAGCATAGCTCATGCTGACTCTGCGCGGTCTTCAACCGCTCATGCCTCGGCACGACCGACTCAGTTGTCTCTCGGTCCAGTTCTAGACCCAGTAAACTCTCATTTCTCACTTCCACCCCGCACACGGGCGACCGACACAGCCTACCATACAACGCTCCGAACGGTGCCATCTTGGTACTGGCCTGAAAGATGTTGTTGTAGGCGAACTCGGCTAACCGCTCACGAAATCCATCGTGACGTGCCCCCATTTCCACTGTGCAAATCACAGTGGTTGCAATAACCCAGCGGGACGCTGTTGTTCGGCTCTCACCTGCTGACGAGTGAGGCACCGCGATACTAAATCTGCGACCGCTCTCCGCATCCCGCTCCACTAGACATACCACCTGATGTCGCGCTCCTCGCAATGCTACCCACGTGCACTGCCAGAAGTGAAAGTTGTGACTCTCGCCGCTCGTCGCCAGTAACAGTCGGTATTGGCTCGGCACTTCGCCAGCCAATCCACTCCCAAGATTACGTTTAAGGGTTGTCATTTCGTAAGTATCCTTCCCACGGATACACGCACAAGCTCAGTCTCTGCCGATCCTCACGGATCCCCGCAGTCTCTCTAAGACCTCGCTCTACTACCGTCATCGCGCCCACCAACTCCGAACATACCCGATCCTCGGGGTGAGGACTCCATCCAGCATCAGGGCTCTTGAGCCCTCTCTCGAACCTCCTGTATCGGTTCGCTTCTCCAACTCCGCAAGCACGACAGACCATAGTCAACACCACCCCACCACCAACCGGCGTGTCCAGGCGCCGGGGTAGACTAAACGGCTCTAAACTCAGCCCCAACCTCTTAGCACAACTCAACGATACAAACGAGTGTGACGCCCCGGTATCCAACAGAAATGATGCTCAAAGCAGAGACTGAAAAACAACTCCATTAGTTACTCTGGTAAAGTCTAGCACAAACCCTCAACCGGTCCTCTATGCATTTACTTATAACTTTCCGCAACCAAATCAGTGTTCGCTACTCGTCCCTTGCGGGAAAAGTAGTAAAGGGGATGAGCATTATGCTCACCTTCATAGACACCCGTTCGATTATGGCATACTAGTAAAGCACCAAGACCTTCCAATCTAGCCAGGGCAAACCACCATCCCAGACCTACTACCATTACGTCACACTGCTCAAGTCATTAACACCTCAAACACTCTCTTATGTAAGGGAAACCTCGAAACGGGGATTATGTTCTCAATTCAGCAACTACTATTGCTTACAACCTCAATACTCCAATTACCCGATCATGTAGGGAACCTCAAACAACCCACTCACGTGAAGGAAACCTCAAACCACCCGTTCACGCGAGGGAAACCTCGAACACCCGTTCACCTAGGGGAAACCTAGTTCGTATGGCGCCACAGCGCACCAACCGTAACCCTTCTCCGCGGTGAGACTCTCACACCGAGGCGCTGTAACACTACCGCAGGTTATTGATGAGTCTCGAACCCAAGACCTCATCCCTTAACACCGAACTTACGACCTCTACACCCAACACAACCGTGAACACCGCCACACAAAGACAACACTCAAATTGCACAATCAAGACGGTGAGAAGGATGGGGGTCACGGACCCGTGACAGACATCGTCACGGTTGGGATCACGGTGCCGTGACAAAAACCTAAAATTCGCCAAATCGCTCTGGTCCATCACGGATCCGTGATGCTCGCGCAGACCTGTTTTCCAAACTCGGTTCCAACTCGAATCTTAACCCGTTTTAACCTTAAAATTAGCCTTAAACGATACACACGCTTGACCACCAATTCAACAAACACACGCGTCACGACTCACAGATAAAACAAGTCATTCAACCTCAACCAAAACACCAGCCGACACGGCCAAACAACAACCACAACAACACTCGCCCACCGGGCCAACCAACATCGAACCACGCCCACCGGGCCAACCAAAATAAAAACCCACCCACAGGGCCAATCAAAATCAAACACGCCCTCAGGGCCAATCAAATTTTAAAACGCGTCCACTGGGCCAACCAATTTTAAAACTTTCTCCACTTCATTAAAACCTCATTTCTTGATATCAGGTAGTTACAATCCGGTCCAGGCGTCCCCAAACTACATTGTACCCACTTGATATCAACGCCGTCACGCTCGACTACAGAGGCGCCCCTGAGTCGAGTCGCGACAGTTTCAAAATGTTTCACGCAGCAACACACAAACAGTATGCCAGTAACCCCGTACTGCACATACACACAAACACAAACAGGGTTCAAAACACAACGGGTCTACACACGGTTTCGACCTGCGTACCCAACGCACGACGGGACTTTACTGACTCGACTCTCCCCACCTAGTTGACGTACAGTCCAAGGTGTGAAACCTCGAGCTCTGATACCAAGTTGTCACACCCCAATTTCAGTAAACCGATCTCAGGACACGAACGTTTAAAACAATAAAACAATTGAAACCTGTTTTAAATAAACACTTTAAAATCGCCGTTTAGTGAATCAAAATAATATTTACAACTCAAAAAGCGTCCCAACAAGTGGACAAAAAACAAGGTATCCGTCACTAGACTCAAAACAAACCCAGAATCCCGCTCCTAGCTCTTCAAGCTTCAGAAGTTCACCTAGTCCAACCTGCGACCGGTACCTGTAGGAAAATCAGCTAGGGGTGAGCGTTCGCTCACCACCACGGAAAACAGACTGACTACGACATACTTAGCAGACAATGCCGGTAACACCAACCACCAACTCAACGCCGGGGATCACTATCCCCAAACTCAAGTAACCCGACCGACACCCACACACTGATACTTTCCTCAACCGACTCAACACCGGACTCGTAAAGTAGACCCTACACAACGATTGACGACCTCCTCCAAAGACACGACAGACCACCACGCACACCCAAGATCACAAAGGATCGCACACCAAACAAGATCACAAAGGATCCCACTCCTGTCAGCTGCTCAGTGTCGGTTGCTAACCGGCTGGGCTCGAGCCTGCCCCACGCGCTTTGCCGATCCCTGTCAGGCTCCAGGCGATCGACCTGTTGGCGATATATACAACGTTGCTTTTCCGATAGCTAGTCGGAAGGGGAGCTGCCCTCTCATCGCCTACAAATGCTCACAACCTCCCGAGACTCGAACTCGGTCAGGCTAGCCAAAGAACGCTCGCAACTTTCCGAGACTCGAACTCGGTCAAGGCAGCCAAAGAACGCTCGCAACCTCCCGAGACTCGAACTCGGTCAGGCCAGCCAAATTCCACACCACTTCCCGACAGACAGTCGGGTCACTAACCTCGGGCAAGCACAATCACAATCACAAGCAAAGTTCAACAAACAGCAACAACACAGGTTCAACACTCCACAGGCACTCATGGCCACACAAGACACACCAACAGTAACTCACGGGCTCAACAACCCCACGGGCACTCATGGCCACCAAGACACACCAACAGTAACTCACGGGCTCGACAACCCCACGGGCACTCATGGCCACCAAGACACACCAACAGTAACTCACAGGCTCAACAACCCCATGGGCACTCACGGCCACCCAAGACACACCAACAGTAACTCACGGGCTCAACAACCCCACGGGCACTCACGGCCTCCCAAGACACACCAACAGTAACTCACGGGCTCAACAACCCCAAAGGCACTCACGGCCTTCCAAAACACACCAACAGTAAAGACACGGGTTCAACAACCCCACAGGCACTCACGGCCTCCCAAGACACACCAACATTAAAGACACGGGTTCAACAACCCCACGGGCACTCATGGCCACCCAAGACACAACAGTAAAGTACGGGCTCTCGTGGCCAGCCAAGACACAACAGTAAAACACGAGCTCTCATGGACACCCAAGACACAAAATACACAATCAACCTCCGGCATAACCAATGCCTCCAACAGTCCTAATATCAACAGTTTCACAATCAACCTCCGGACATGGACATATGCCTCCAGTACTCCTAATCTCGATAAGTTCGCAATCAACCTCCGGGCATGGTCATATGCCTCCAGTAATTCTAATAACGCTAAGTTCTCTGCTCCTACGACACTACTAAGTGTCACGTGCATTTTCAATATTCGCTACGTTCTTGTATCATGCCTTTCTAATATTCGATAACTTACTTAACCCACGACACCCCGGCGTCACATGCAATTCTACTGTTAACTTTCCCTAGTCAGGGCCGAGATCCGGCTACTTTTCCCTACTTCGTATATGTTCTCCAAAAGCTAACCAACAAGCTCCGGCGTGATCTCAGTCACTCGCCTAGCTTTCCTTTCCCTCGGTCTGCAGCACGATCTAAAAGAACACAATTTTAAGGCACTTTTAAACTCGCAGGAATAAACTGAAATTCAATACACTTAACGCCCAAACGTAACCCCGACAATATCGATCACTCCCAAACTCACCAATTACTCGAAATTGTCGATAAAGGACTCGGAAAAGCCCGATTCGCCCGACATGGCGAATCTGCCCGGGTTTTGGAAACGCCCTTCCGGGGCTCCGAAAATTCCCGTTTTCGTTTCTACGGTCTTAGAATAATTCAAGGGTTCCTAGGCACTCGCCGGAATCGAATTCCAACTTCCGAGTCAATTAATTCACGTTTAAAGTTTCTAATCTGTCAATTACAACTTTCACAATTTAATTCCAAAATTCGTTCCGGGTGTGAATTAACGACTTGGGGATCGTCCTAAACCACCCGAACACGAAAACCCGAGACCCAGGAAAGTGGGCCCCACACGGCCACAATGTCAAAATTCCCTTTTGCCCCAAAACGTTCCTAACGAACCTCAAACCTCAACCATTCATCTTTAAACCAATCTTAATCAAAACCCAACCTTAATCAAACCGTTTAAACTCAAACCCTAAAATTCAAACGTATCAAAACAAAAATCGGTTAGGTGCTCACCGTAGGGAATGACGACGGGATGACGAATCTTCAATCGTTGAGTCGATCGGTCGGTCGGATCGTCGTGAAATCACCAAAATCTCCCATTTTCTTTCCTTTTCTCTCCTTCCCTTTCTCTCTCTTCTTTCTCTCTCCATTTCCTATTTTTTTGCTGAATTACCGTGTATAACATCCACCATTTTAATTTGATTCAAACACTAACACATAGCAAAAAGACCAAAATACCCTTCCTTTTCCTTTTGTCTTTTCTTTAAAGTCAAGGGTAAAGTTGTCCTCCCTTTTTCCTTCCACCACATTCATGACATGTGTCATGTGGGTCCCACACCTTTTTGGAAAATATCTCTTAGATATTTTTCAGTCAGATTCTCGAAATTCGGCTGTTTCAGGCCCCGAACGGACACTTTTTCCAAGAAATTACGAAACTTCACGGGCTACAAGGAAACGGCTCAACGAAGACCGCTGCGACGACGACTAAGCTTTTTGGATCCAAAACGTAGCTCGGTTGACTTTTCCCGCAAAAAGTCAACATTTCCCAAATTGGTCAGAAAGTTGCCCTGAGTCCCCCGGAACTCACTTTGGTCGATATCGGGGTCAACTTAAGTCTGGTATGACCCTCGGGGTCAATTTTAGGTTTAGTTAAGTGTCTGTCTTAAAAATTGTAATTTTTTCCTGTTTTTCGTAGATTTGACTGGCGTTGACCGGAAGTGGTTATTACAGGAATAGTCTTAACACGAATTACCCAAGGGCACGGCAAGCGTACCGGTCGTCAAGTAGTAATCGGGGTTTAGTCCGAGATATCGTACCCAAGGGAGCAATTAGACAAACACTTTAGTTAGTTAATTCGATGGTCAAGCTATTCCTATAACGGTGTTTGGTTTTGTTTTAGAAAATAGTAAATTCATGCAAGTAATATGCAATATAAATGATCCGAGAATAGAGCACAAAATCATAAGTGGATTGGATAACAGAGATTAAAGGCGATCTGGGACATTGACGGGGTTCGAATGTGATTAATGACTTAACGGATTCCGATACACATTTGCAACTAATACTATTCTAAGGGCAACGGGTATTCTCTAAGTATAGTCCTAACCATCTCTCGATCGTATTAGGAACCTAACATACTCTGTAAAACCCGCTTCATTTAAAAGTGTAGTAAAGTGCAAATTGAAACATTTGGGTATGTGTTTGCATCAAGCTTTATTTGGGAGAGAAAAATCAAAAAGAAAAAGAAAAAGAGAACAAGAGGGTTTTGGGGCGAGCTGGACCAGTCAGGGGCGAGCTGGGCCGGTCAGAGGGAGCTGGGCCCAAACCCGCGCGAGACCGGGCTCAGCCCACACTTTTGGAACCCTAGCCCAGCTACGACTGCCTTCTTCTCGCGTCTGTGCACGCACACCGAGGGAGAATAAGCGCCGCATCTCTTCCGTCCCTCTCTCTTCTCTTCGCTCTCTCTCTCATCCGAACCCACCCTCACCGTGAATCATCGCCGCCGTCCACCAAACGAACCGGAGCGAGCATGAAACCAGAACCCCACAGCCTGAATCCCCCGCCGTTCTCTTCTCCTTCGTCGCGAATTGAAGCCACGCCGCCTTCTCTCCTCGTCTGAACAACGCCGGACCTACGACGCGTGGAAGCAACGACGGTGAGGCTTCACCGCACCTATTTCTTCGTCCTCGTGGTTCGTCGCCGGAGAATCGAGCGGGTATAAGCTCAATCTGGAACGAGCTTGCCTGGAGCGTCGCGGCCGGAGCTCCACGCCGGCGAACTCCTCCCAGTCCAGATCTGGGCAAGGTGGCTCGGAACTCGCTTGGACGACCTCCCATCGTCATTCGGAGCTCCCTGACGCCGTCCCTGCCTCTGTTTCCCCCCTTCTCCGAGCCCGCCTGACCTGTTCGCCGGAACCCTCGCCGGAACTCTCGCCGGAGCCATCCCGAGCCAGGCTGGAGCCCGAGCTCGTCTGAGCTGGGCCTTGGGCCACGTCAACGCTGGGCCAGATTGACTTTGGGCCAGGGCTAGAGGCTCGGGCCTTTTTGCTGTTGGTTCATTGGGCTAGGCCCAAGACTGAGGATCCGGATCTTGGGCCGGGTCTGGATCCGGGTCAGGGTCTGGATCCGGGTCAGGGTCTGGATCCGGGTCAACCCGAGTCTTTTAAAACCATTTTAAAAACCAGATTAAGTAATCAACTTTATTTAATTAAAGGTGAGTTTTGGTGATTGGATTTAAGCATCAGAGGACCTTGGGACTGTTATCATTATTGACTTGGACATTTTATGTGTCAAACCTAGACGGGACTTCGCCCGAGAGCGAAGATGTTGGACCCGAGCTAGAAGAGAAAGGATCACGCCGGGACCCGAGTGAAGAACGGAGTGGTGACCACCGGGCTTCATCAAAGTGTTGAGAGGAATACCTTGAGGTAGGGAAAGCCTTAACCTCTCGTTTAAATGTTTAGTATGCATGCTAGGTTAATAAAACTGGAAAAGGTCCTAGAAATGCCTATAGGATGCGAATAACTAGTATAATCGTCTTTCAATTTCTAATAACCGGAAGTGTCTAGTGGTGACCGATTAGGATGCCAATCACTAGTGTAATTCGCTTTCAATACTTGGGAATTGATTTTCTGGTAGAGGAGCCTTGGCAAAGCCCTCGGATTAGCTGCGTGTTAGGATCACATGCTTGATTGTTGCTTGCTTAGTGGATAGGCTAAAGAGTCTAATGGAACTAGTGGAATCGCATGTTTGTATGCTCGTTTGAAGGCTTGTATGTTTGGTTGATTAAACTCGTACTTGATCATTAATTGTATTTGAATGATGACTCGATTGGCTTAAATGGTTGCTTGGAGCATCGAGTATGACTGGTTGTATCGAGCGGTGCAATCAGGCGATCGATGCCCCGGTGGTTCGAAACTGGTAAGTGAACGGTAAGTTGGGATTGTGTGATTGGTGTGATATGATTTAGTGATTCGTGTGCTGTGTGCGATGGTGAATCGGTAATGTGTGAGCTATGTGTGTTAGTGGATTGGTGGTGGTTGGATTGGATTGCGTCGTGTTTCGGTTGAGTGCGTTACTAAGTTGTTATCGAATTATGGTTGACACGGTATGGTACCTACACCGTTGAGGAGTCCGGTGTAGGGTGAGATAGTGATTATTGTTGATACGGTTGGGTACCTACATCGTTGAGGAGTCCGGTGTAGGATGATATAATGGTTATTTAGTGAATTGCCCAAGTGTATGCTTCCTATGGGAGTAATACCTTGGTTCCCGAGGAAATAAAATCCCTTGGAGACGTTTCTGAGAATCCCGATGATAAGCGCCCCGAAGGGTTGTTTCCGGTCGCCTCAATGTTATGCGTCTCCTCTGGATTTGAGGGAAAATCCGAGAGGACACATCATATGGATCGGAGGATGGAGACTTCATGTGCCACGGCATTGGCTGGTTTATTTATTACCCGTGTTTGTTAAGATTTATTCTGTTGACTTTATTGTTGATCTTATTGAGTTGAAGGTCCACCTGGTTATGTGTTTTTCCTACTGAGCGCAAGCTCACCCCTCCGAGTTTATTGTTATGTTTACAGGCTTGATAGAGAAGTAGAGGCTCGGGAGCTTCTCGGTGTGGGTGTTCATAGAGACTTCAATTTTATCTTTAGTTCTGTTGAACCAGATTTTGTGGAGATTTATTATTACACCCCTGGAGGGTTACTCATGTTTTAAACTAGGTTTTGTGGATTGGAGTTTCCTATTGAAGGTTTTATGGAACTAATTGTTGTTTTATTGCTTCATTGTCATTTATTACTAGTCATGCTTCAGGTCCGGGCGATAACCAGATTTGGGGCGTGACATACTCAGTCCACCTAATTATCTCTAATCTAGGTGTAGAACGGTATATAGCATTACAATCTATGAATTCCTCTAACTTTCGGGTTTTACTCCTATGGTTATTGCACTCGTGTCAGTGTAACCGTGTTCTGGCTTAGATTAAAACCGAGTTATTTAATTCTGATTTCCTCACATTAACCTCATTTCTCAATTGTTGGTTAATATAATTAAATCATGCATCACGTGATCAATGCAATGAAGCATTAAGAGTAGAATTAAATAAACGATATCCTAGATATTAGTTTATCAAATGTATAACCAAAACACGTTAATTCAAATCAACACATCGTTCCCCTAGCCCTAGATCAATGAGGATTTAGTTCATCACAATGAAATACGAACACAAAGCAATGATAATAACAATGATAATCATATGACTGAAAAAGTAATGTAAGAATCAAAGTTGAATCCAAACTATGAAAAACCTTCAAAAGTAGTGTTAGAACTCTTGTTTGATCTTCGATCTCTCTCCCAAAAGTCTCCAAAAGCTCCTCCCAAGTGTGTTTTTCCTCTGAATTTCGTGATCTCCCTGATTACAATCCCTAAAATTCTATTTATACATCATTAAACCCTAGGGATGAGACGGGAAATTCGCCAAAAAATAACTAAATCTGCGCGCGCACGTTTGGCGCACGCCTTGCGGCCAGCGTGCATTTTTTACAGTGTCGAATCCTTCATCAAAGTTGTAGATAATTGAATTCCCTTCGATTTGATATGTAACGGGCGAAAATCGGAGCTCGGATGCGAAAGTTATGCCCTTTACAAGATCAGCCAGACTCCAAAACTCCTTAAGCTGATTTTTGCTCCATTTAGCTCCAAAAACTCTTTATTTCACATCAAACTCCTAATTACCCTTGAAAAGGGACCAATTACATAAATATGGAGAGAAATACATTAAATCACATAATCCCGGGACTGAAAAGCTTAGAAATATGAGCTAAAAACATCTAGAATAGATGCATTTTATGTTCACATCAAGTAGGTTTACGAGTGCAAAAATTTGAGGTCAACGAATTATTATTCAAAATTCTCATATCAAGGGCCTCAACTATCATCTACTCCCCATCAGTAATGACTGAACTGGATGATCTCAATACAAATTTCGGTGATGAAAAATGGTGCTTGATATCGAGGATGATGTGAAGAAGAGTAAGATGAAGAAATTAAGAAACCTGACGATGAAGAAGAATTCAATTATGACGAGATGTTGTCGGATGAAGAAATTTTTTAGTATCGTATGACCAATTGTCTACCACGAATAAATTGTATTATTTGTATGGTAATCAAACATAACTTGTATTGTAATGAAAAAATTAATTATTGAACGCAAAATCGTTACAGTTTCATACAAGGTCTTGAACGAACAGAAAACAGCTCATTTCAAAAGTCGATTTTCTTACATTACTGAACAAATGGTCTATTTCATCAGTAATCAATTGCATTACCAACAAAATATGTATTTTTTTTTGGTAATGTAAATTAACAGAGAGAAAATGCTATGTTTTTTTGTTCATTTTCTCGATTCCAAGTTTAAATCATTGTTTATTTTGTGATCAAACACTATATAGAATTATTTTACAACAAGATGAATCTAATGACTATAAATTTGAAATTATGGACACCATTTGATTGATTTTATGTTTTAATTTAATGACAGTTTATTACCGACCGAATTTCATTAGAGACGACATCAAGGTGAAAGAGGTAGTGATTTCTTGGATAGTGGAGGCGAGGGTGATGAGATCACGTCTCATAGGTACATTTGGGGGCCTATGTTCCACATTTTATCGTTGGTTACTCTATAAAATAATAGATTACACACTTTTTTTCATGTGTGATCCTCTAGCTCTCGCTTCCATCTTTATCCATGATTAGTCCTAAAGCATGTAGTAAGAGCTCGAGAGCACCAATGGATGGGATAAGGGCCTCAGGAGTTGAGCCGGAACGATAAAGAAGCAATTAAAGGAGCTTGGAGCAACATACCTTACACCATCACGTCGTTGAAGGGATGAGCCCCATGGTGTTGAGATCACGTGGACATCCGAAGAGCTAGGGTTTTGTTATGGTTTTTGGGTGCATGGAGAAGACCCCACAGTGGTTCCCCCTTCCTAGAAGATGGGACATATTCAACCCCATTTACAAATAGCGTCCAAAGTCGTGGAAGCGACAGTGGCAGACATCGTGGAACACCCTCCATAGTTACTTCCACTCCATAGACTAGACCGAGGACCTGAAGGTCTCGACAACTATTTGAAGAACACTTATGTCTGAATATGAGGAGCTCCACCCAAAGTAAAGGAGATAGATATGTCCATAGAGGACAAGGAGAGTAAGATAAGGTGAAGCCATGAAGAGCTAGAAGAAGATAAATATTGAAGAAAAAGGTGTTCTTGATTTCTTTGTGTTGGAGTCTTTAATCCACACTTGAATATCCACTAATCTTCTCTTTTATTCTCGATTATTGTCTTTTTTATCTTGAACCTTTAGATCTTATCTCCATGAGCTTGATTTCATGGCAATGGATGTGTGGATTCATTGATAATAAGATGAAATTGATGTTTATGCTTGTGTATTATGGTGGATTGTTGGTGTTTTGAAGACTTCTCCCTTATATTCTTCTTGATTTCTTTTTATTTCAAAGTCATAGTTTGATTATATTGGAATTAGGAGATTGATTGTGTTTTCTAGTAATTAATAGCTTGATGACACAACTAATTGCATGAATTGAGTATGTATGAAGCCAATTTCTTCAATTGACTCGGTCGAGCAATGGACCTAGTTATAAGAATTGATTTCTTGAATGTATGTTTTATTAACTAAGTCCTTAGGAAGGGAAATGATAGAGGAGGTATTATGACCTCTAGGTGTAATTAAGAACTCATTTACCAAAACTACCGATCATGAACCCTAGACCGAGTCAAAACTCTACCCACGTGATAGAAGCGACTTGTCAATATGAAACTTTGATTGATGTTGTATTCTCTATAGAGTACTCATTTTAGGAAGGCAAGTAGCGTTGGGGGTAACATCCCGATTTTTGTCCATAGCCGGAATATATTGTAGTCACATCTTAAAGATTGAATGTAGTTTTCTCGTGCTGGGGAGCGAATTTATTTCCTTTACTACCGGGTAAGTGAATATTGAAAATCTACTTCACCACCAAATATTTATGGATAGAGGGTTGTGCCAAATTGGTTAGTCTCATTATCGTAACCCTTATCTAGGTAAAGGAGTGAAGTGTAACGGGTCCTAAACCTCGTATATCTTTTCCTGAGTATAGATTATATATTATGTTTTCACAGTAATCTTGGGTAGCATATCATTCGTTAGCTAGGCAGATATTAGAGCCTTAGAGTGACCCTATGTGCTTGAGTTTCCTTTTAAGTGTTAGAGGTTTGTCAGTCCACTATTAGTTGGTCTATTCTACAAATAGGAAATACATGGTGTGGTTTGTGCGAGAGTCTTTTGAGATTCACTATCCTTACTTGAGTCTAGTCTAGAGACCATCGTGAGACTTTTATGAGAACATCATACCACAATTACTTGATAACATTAGTTTCACTCATTGTGGCTTGCCACATATCATAGTTTTCTTTGGTCTACCTATATAGATACTCACCCATTGTAGTTTTCCACTCCTCTTTGACGCTCTTCATGAGGTAACTCTAGGATTAATGGATGCCTACCATTACCTTCTCCTTCATGAAAACATGTGTGAACGAGAAAAGTGTAAATAAAATAGACTAGGGTAGTGACAACTTTAGTTTAGATTGTCTTTAAATGAGCTGCACTTCTACTCAGCATTCTCTTTGTGGGATTGACAAGTATTATTCCGTAAACTATACTTGTTGTTGATACTCATGCCATTTGAATATACAATGAGTTTGATGCACAATTGAATTAATACACTAATGAGTGATGGTAATTGACAATAGTGTTGGGCTAGACGACATTGTTGTCGGGGAATTATAACCTTATTGTTCTTGATGATTGATTTGCGGTCTTATGAGTGCTCTAGACTAGCACGGACCACACATACATATTGAGTCTAGTTTGAATATGACAGTGATTGCTCAAAAGAAGGTTTGGTAGTCGAAACCAGAAAGATAAGAAGAGAGGAAGAAGAAAGTGGAAATAAGAATAAGAAATATGGTTGGGGGTAGTTTTGTTATTACTTACTTAAAAATATAGGAGTATATGATTTGCACACGATCATTTTCTATCCAAAACCAAACAAAAAAAAACAACGTTATATTCGAGAAAAATTGGGACAATACCGAGGTAGAGATTTTTTTTTTTTGAAACGAGTAGAGAGGTATTGTATTACTGTAGAACAGCAACTTTATAGGGTAGAACATAACTGTCCAGAATTCCAGATATTTGTCCCGATCGACCGTAGTCCATCAGGCGCTCATGGATCCATAAAAGTAGTCTGCTTTGACTCGCAGATCCGAACTTAGGAGTTCCTCTTAACGACATTTTAAAAGAACTAATGCTCAAAGTCCTAACCCTATCTATCCAAAAATTTATTCGACCTAAAACAGAATACAAAGCAGGAAATAATGTCTTTGGTGCGGATTTCCCGAGACTCCCCGACAATAGTAGTCCCGAGTCTGTGGGTATAGTCCTTAGACGAACCCTCCCACCCCCGCCGAGTCTTCTCATTCTTCCAAAGGAGGCTGAGACACCTCCGTCTGTCGAAGACAAGATCTGCTAGCGGGCATTGTGCGGCCCGTCGAAGCCGAGGTAGGGGGCCGATACCTGGGATAGGACACCGGCGGCGACGGACGGGGATGGTGCACCTGGCCGGGCTGACCTCCAGTCGCTGCAACAGAGGACCGGTACGGGGGCGCCGGCGACTGAGGCTCAGAGAGAACGAGAGTCATTTCCATGGCCGAGCCCGGCTTGTCCTTCAAAGGGGAGGGCTCGCTGCCGGCGAGGCTCCGGATCTCAGGTGAAGGATGGATGGGGTTGACAACAGACGACGCCGAAAAGTCGACGTCGGAGAGGAAACCCGAGGGGGGCGGCTGTGCATCGACGGGGGTCGGAGTCCATGGTACGAATGCAGACGAGGGACTTGAAACGAAGAGGATGGCGGCAGAAACGGATGAAGGAAATGGTTGTTGAAAAAACCCTAGCAAGGGTATTGATGCACCACAATTAAGGGTAATGTTCGACCCAATCAAGGGTATCCGAGAGCTTGAAAACAAGGAACTTCAATGATGAAATGGGGTAGGGGAAGGGGGAGGATGGAGATTTTCGTATGGTGGAATTATGTGAAATCAAGGGATATTTTTTGGTGGTCTTAACAAATAACAATCACAATCTTAACATGGTATAGAGCGTCCAACAAATATAGTCCACAATGTAGGCCCATCTAAAGTTTCCAGAGTCAAATCTAATATGGTCAAGTGATACATAACAAAGCCCAAGATGCGCTTAACTCCAGATAGAAACAAGAATAATGGAAAATTTTCTGTTATTTTGTGAAGAAACATTACATAGCCCCAGATCGATACAAATGTGGGTTGAAAGACATGGGGCATAATATAATACCCAAAGTAAGATGAAGAAACAAAAAAAAGGCTCTCAGTGACAAGGTGAAGGGCCGAGTGAAAATGGAGCTTGTTATTGAGCAAAGTGTGGAGACCTAACTAACCTGTGTTCCTCATACCAGCAGCTATGCCATTGATGGTGATGAGCAAGGCATCTCTGAGTTTGGTGTTGTCGTCGTCACGCCTGAGCCTCTTCAAGATCTCGACCTGCAACAAGTTGATGGGGTTGAGATACGGTAGCCTGCTCTCGATCAGCCTCCTCAGGCTCCTGTTGTTGTCGGACAGCTTCCCATGCCCGCTGACGACCAGGACATGCTTCTCCGTCGTCACCAGCTCTCTCCGGAGGTCGTCCCCGAGCTGCTGCCTGCACTGGGGGACCAGAACCTCGTCGTAGTGCTTGGCGATGGGGACGTCGGCTTTTCCGAGGACCATCTCGATGAGGTCGATGGTGGACTGGAAGAAGGGCCACTCCTTGTACATCGCCTTGAGGTCGTCGGTGTAGCCTTTCTCGCAGGCGCCCTTGAGGCCCGCCCCGACGCCGAGCCAGGCGGGGAGGACGAACCTGGTCTGGGTCCAGGCGAAGATCCAGGGGATCGCCCGGAGGTGGCCGATCCCGGTGGAGCTCTTCCGCCTGGTGGGTCGGCTGCCGATGTTGAGGTACCCGAGCTCGGCTTGCGGGGTGGCCTCGTTGAAGTAGGTGATGAACTCGGGGTTCTCGTACACGGTGGACCGGTAGCTCTGGCAGCTGATGGTGGAGATCTCCTCCATCACATTGCGCCACTTGTGTTCCCGCGGAGGGATCGGAGGCCGCAGGGTCGCGAGGAGCACGGCGGTTGTGTAGATCTCCAGCTGCCTCACCGCCGTCCGTGGAAGCCCGAACTTTGCTTGCACCATCTCGCCCTGTTCGGTCGACCTAAGAGTACCCTGCAACTCACATATGTAGGTACATTATGTCACAAATTAAGGCACTATATATACTATACTTTATATATACCAGTACGGATCCGGGTGGTTGGGATTGGATGGCAAGATAGGTAGGACCTCCTCCGCGGCCAATGCTCCCTCCGCGGCCGTGGAACAGAGTAACTTTGACCCCAAACTGGTTGCAAGCAGCTACAACATCCTCCTGAGCTTTGTAAAGCTCCCACGCTGCAGTGAACCGTCCAGCATCCTTGCCTGAATCAGAGTAGCCTACCATTACCTCTTGCAGCCCGTTGTGGTTGTTGATTATGTGCTGTCTGTACCAATCTATTGATAACAGTCTCCGAATCACCGATCCTGCTGCTCTCAAATCCTTCACTGTCTCAAATAGAGGAACCACCCGTAGTCTGTTCCAATCCCATTATATGACATTCTACTCATGTAATATCTATCTATCTGTTTATGTGTTGTGCTACTTACGTTCCAGGAGGACAAGGGCGCCCCATCTCTCCACTAACAGCAAGGCGTGCATCTTTCTGCAAAAGCTCCACAGCCAGGACATCGCTTGCCTACATACCAGAAAGTATTGACATGTCGTTTTTCTTGGTTATGTAAAGTTTTATCTCTAAACATAGTTCCACATTACATTTGAGGCCATAGATATGACATATGCACCAAGTGACTCCCTTCCCAGCTCTGCAGCTACCCGGAAAGTGTCCAACACTTCCTTAACATCAGGAGCAACCTGCGCAAAATATATCCCAAAGATGAGATGATCTGCTACTTTATATGCCTATGCAACGCCACAACTTCACCTGTATAGTAAGTGGAACCAGTGGCCTCTTTCCCTTTAGCTCCCTCGTTAAGAACTCCAGTCTCTTATCTTCATTCCACTCACTGTATCTACCAATGTCCAAATATGCTGTGATTGCATCTAATGTTTCCGAATGTCTTGTAGATTCCTGGTACATGGAACGGTTAGATATACATTGTTTGTTACAAGCACATTCATGAACAGAACCAACCTGGCGAAGATCCAGCTTCATCAACACCATGCCAAATGTAGCAACCCTCCGAATAAAGTCTGCTAAGCGGCCATCAGCAAGCACTCCCGACCCAGAGGAGTGCTGAAATTGTGTAGAGCTATCAAAATCAAATAGCATAAAAGTAAATTGCACTCACTAGTGGTAGTCTGTGCGAGGCAGTACCAAAGACTCGTAGCATAGAAGCAGAGGTTCCAAAAGTTGCTCTGATGTTTCATAGTGGTCCCAAGGATCATATTCACAAGGAAGATCCTCAAGAAGAATTTCAAGGCGCCTTCTTGTCTTCATAAGCTGGATGTAGAAATGTAGACTTAGAAACAAACAACAAGATTGGAAAAAGTGATGCAATACAATAGAATACCTTCTCTTTGACGTCTCCCAAAACAATCCTATAAGGAGCCATGCTAGGACGTTGAGGTGGGCTTGGCTCCAAGAGCTTATGGAAGCTGGACCTTCCTATAGGAGACTCGGCGAATAGTTTCCTCTGAGCCATGAGGTGACTAGAGGAAAAAGAAGCCGAGCGTGTTGGAGTAGCACTGGCATTGCTGGTGTTTTGGTTTGTAATTGTCTTCTGTGAGCTGCTACTCTGACTGGGAGCGTTCTGAGCATCCTATAAAGTAGTAGAGATTGTGAGTGATGGAGTAAACTCGGAGTCTGAATGGTACAAGTTACCTGGCGGCCACCAGGGTAATCAGTCCTCGGAATCTCTAGTTTGGGGTACTGGGATACATTATCCTTGCATTCTACATCAACATACAATACAAGCCTATTTATCATCCAACAACGCATCATCAAACAAGCTTGGTACTCTTACCCGTACACGATGGCAAGTCAGCGCGGGCTGGGAGTTGAGTTGGAAGGCCTGAACCTTGTTGGTTAGGCTTCCAATTCTCAAGGTCTTCTGATGAAGTCTCTGAGCCAACATAAAATCGCTATTTTAGATGAGGACTAATAGAAACATCCAAACCTATCTCATAATTAGCCAACCTTTTTCTAGAATCTCATTTGCCAGGTTTAGCAATCTCGCGCTACAGTTATTCATGGATAGTTCAAATCTTAGGCTGTCAGCTTCGCGGATGTAGAGATCGATAGCCATCCACCTAGACAAAAGAGAGACATCTCTAGTGACCTGAAACATTTACAGTTGTTGTTCAAACTCATACATTCCCAACCTCCGTTCAAATTCATATAAGCCTCTTACCTTTGCTGTTACGTTAGGATTTCCATCTCTGTCGCCTCCCATCCAAGACCCAAACCTTATGGGTGTACACGTTAATGGGAGTGACTTTCCAGTATGCTGAGAGACATAATGGCAGTAAAGTCAGAAATTCTCTAGTTGAAGATTCATTCAAATAACTGCGTGATGTACCTTCTTGAGAGCATTGCTCAAACGACGCAAGTAATGAGGTACAGCTTTCCAAAGTGACTGCTCCACAATGTTCAAGCCTAATGGACAATTTTGAAGGCAGTATTAACAAAGATCTAAACTTGCAGACACCTCAAAAGTAGTTGAATTACCGGCTCTAGCTTCATCTACTGGTGTAGGTTTGTGACGCCTGAGCTCATCCGTCTGCCATATTGATGTAATTTCTCTGACCTGAAAGGAGTTATATTCAATCATCACCAACAAAAAGAGAAAGGGTTGCATGTTTGGGGTCATACCAAATCTTCAATCAGCATTTCTCGATCTTCATGGCTAAGATCAGGGCGGTCATTGTATTCTAAAAGATGCTGCAAGGAGAAGCCAAAATGTAACAATCAGAGAAACAGCACCTTGGCTATACTCTATGTTAAAAGTCCTTCAACATACAGCGATTCTTATGTGCTTGTACTGCAAGGTACGCCTATTAATCTGTGTGGGATGTGCAGTGAGAACGATTTCAACTTCCTGCAACAAGAAATGAATTTAACAAACTAGCTAGTAAACTAAACCATGGAACAACAAACTACCTAGTACAGCATATATACCTGCTTGCACACATGGTCAAAAAGTTGGTCCGGAGGGATCCCTCCGTGCACCAGCTGACCGAGAATGTCATGGCAAGATTTGGATAGGAACTCCACCTTGCGCGTCTCTCGTACCCTTGAGATGGATCAAGCTCTCATAATATCATGTGATTGAAGGAACATTTGTTTTGTTGATAGAAATTTAGAGTTACCTATGATGGGTTTCAGCAATACCCATCAAGTTGAGGTAATGGCTGAAAGCACGAGCAAGCGTCAAAGCTTCCTCTAATGTCATGTTGGATATCTCCTTGGCGAGCTGCTTCTCCAGAAGATCTGCGGTGTCCTCAACCCCAGCAAGCCTCATGTTACAAGCACTCTGGACACAATCAATAAATTGATTAATTGTATCTATCAATTTTCTCAGGAAACAAACAGAATATATATATATATATAGCAGACCTGAGCGAGGATTCGATTGCGCTCGAACTTGTCCATGAAGGTACCGCCGACCTCTCGCTGGAGGACGTCGTTGAGGAGGTTGCCGAGCAGCTTGCAGTCATCTTCGAAGCTCTGGAACGAGATCTCCTGGGCGATATCGTCCGTCGTGTCCGTCATTGTTGTTTCAAGAACAGAGTACCAACAATTCGGAGAGCCTATGGGTATATAAATATAAAGAGAGAGAAAGTGAATCAGCCGAGACAGAGGAGGGGGAGTGGTGGTGCTGATTGCACACCAACAAGGGTCTCTACCAATGGTTTCCGTTGCAAATTTGTGGGTCTTGCGAGGTTATAGGACTAACTTCCAACAATTTACCCACACGTGTTTTTAGTAGAGCGAATAGAGCCTCTTGTTGGTTTTTACTTGTGATTGTCCCAGGCCAGATGTTTCTGTAACAAATATGTTTTATTTATCTTTGCCTCTCATAAGATTATAAATAATCACAATGTAATTTGCAAATACTAGTCATGCATTATTTATTGCATAGATTAATCCATACTAAATAGAACAACTATTTTCTTTATCTAGTCTAATACTTTCAGGAATCCTCTAAGGTTACGGGACTAACTGCCAACGGCTTACCCACACGTGTCCTTGGTAGAGTAAAATGACGTTTTTTGTCCCTAAGTATTTGACCTCTATACATTTTATAAGGAAGTACGATGGTAATGTTCCTTATCAAATGTGTAGAGGTCATATTTTACCATAAATTATATGATACGTGAGGTCATATGACTAACGGAATGGAAAATTCTGTCCATTTTTACTCACAAAATCGCGTGATCAATACTTAAGATAGTGTAGTGTTCATTTTGAAAATGTGGGTAGTGTAGTGTTCGTAACCAATACTTAAGAGTATGTTTCGATATTTAGCCTCTTTTTTTCACAAATCATTGCAAAAAGTTACGGTAAACTATGTATATTTTTGAAAACTTATGATGAACTTTTTTTGCAAACACTTAAGGTAAACTATTTTGCGTTTGTAAATCCTCTAACATACAAAAGTCGATAGTATCTCGATAAAAGCGCACGCATAAAGGGTCTGAATTATAAAACACTATACATTAGGGTTAGAAATAATGAAACATGTATAATGCAAGAATCAAACTGTCATTTTCAAAAGCAAATTGATGTCATGGGACTGTCAAAAGGCTAAATTCCGTTAAAGATATCGAATCAACGGACCTAAAATTGTTTTCCATAAGTTTTTAAATAGCTCACCGTAATTTATTTTTAAAAAAAAGCGTATACTTGACGGAAAATATTTACAATTATTCCATTTAACTAGAGAGCGGTCCTCGCCAAAACTTAGTTGAATTTTCCTTGTAATGTAGTCATTGACGACGAAAGCCGGGCCTATGACATGACCCATCAAGTTTTGGGTCATGATTTCAAGACCAATGGGCCTGGAAACTTTGTGTAATACATAAAATATGCAGCCGTCCATTTTCTGGAACATTCTATATAACACCTGTTACTTTATAGGCGGCGACGACGTATAGGACACCAATCGAATTCCAAAACGTCACTCGGAGACAAATCGGACCCAGAAACGCCCCGTCGAAATGGAAAAAAGCGGCGTCGTCCCAGTTCCGAGAGTCGCCGTGGTGGTGTATCTCGTTAAGGGCAAAACGGTCCTTTTAGGTCGCCGCCGCTCCTCCATCGGAGACGCCACTTTCGCACTCCCCGGCGGCCACCTCGAGTTCGGTGAGTCCCATCCAACCCCAGATCTTCACTCCGCCTTTTGCTCAGTTTCGTGTAATTGATTTTCAGGGGAGAGCTTCGAGGGATGTGCGGCGAGAGAGTTGAAGGAAGAAACGGGTCTGGACATCGACGACCGGAAAGTCGAGCTTTTGACGGTGACCAACAACGTTTCGTTGCCGGAGGACCCGAAAGCGTACCACTATGTCACTGTTTTCGTCCGCGCGGTGCTGGTGGATCCGGAGCAGCTTCCGGAGAATCTGGAGCCCAGTAAGTGCGACGGGTGGGACTGGTACGATTGGGAGAATCTTCCTCAGCCTCTGTTCAGGCCGTTGGAGGTCATGGTTCGGAGTGGGTTCAATCCATTTCCGAGCAATTGATCCATCCTTCATGGCTTTGCTGGATTCATTTTATGGGGTTTTGTTATCTAGTTTCAATTAAAAAGATTGTAGATTCGGATTGCTCAGGTTCTGTAATTCTCATGGTGTCGGAGGTCACTATTGCAAGAATGTTTGGTTTGTTGTTGAAGGTTCGGAGTGTTCAGTGTTACATTTGACTACTGAACTGTAAGGAATTTTGGCATACCTCAATTGAAACCCAAGGACCAGCTTATGTCGGCCCTACTTAGAGGCTTAAAGCATCTACATCGGGGAGGGGGGGGGGGGGGTTAGGCCTCGGGGTGTGGTCAGTGTGGAGAGAGGGGCGTACGGGGCTTGAGGGGCAGAGACGAAAGGCTCCGGGTTAGGGGGCTGAGGCGCGAAGCATTTTTCAGCCTCGCAGCCCCGAGACCCGTTGCCTCTCCTCTGGCCACTAAGGCGGCGACACGTGGCGTTGATGACAAAAAAAAAAATCGTTGCTCTCATCAACGGTCGGCAACGGCTACATTTTTTTAAATTAAATACAAAATACATTAAAAAAAACACTTATTCAACCACTATAAATACCCTTCACCCCATTTCATCAAATCCACACAACAAACTTCTAAAATTCTCTCAAACCTCACTCTCTCCAAATTTATATCGTCTTTGCAAAATCCGATAGATAATGTCTGATGACGATTTCACTCTACCGTCGCAAGACCAAGATTTCAATACGGAAGAGGAGGACAACACCAATCAACAAGGTGCGAACACCAATCAACAAGGTGCGACCACCAATCAACCCAGGTCAGATGTTACAAACTAGTTTCACCCCAACTGGTGGTTGGAACATTGAGGTGTTCAATTAATACATGGCCTCTATTTGGGGCCAAGGTAATTTTATGAATTATAATTTTATTCATTTCATTAATTAAATATAAATCATTTCATCAATTTAAATTGTATGTATGTTCAATTGTAGTTAAATTATACGTTTAATTTTATTTATGTATGATCAAAGTTTGAATTATCCATTTGTAATTGTAATTAGAATTAAATGTCAACGTAGGTGGACTAGGACAACCGGTCTACCCAACGGGACAACTGGCCAATCCAATGGGACAACCGCCAAACATGACTGGGGTATTCAACCGCCCAATATTCGACCCTTACATCATGGGGGGTAACTATTTCGGCCAACAATAATTTCCGATGTCGGTCGCCACCGAAACCCGCATGTCGTCTACTTCATCATCCGTGGGACCGAGGACCCGGGAGACAACAGATTGGCGAACCAAATGGCCCCCTGAAGTGGATATGCTCCTGATCAATGTCTGGCTACGCACAACACACGACCCTGTCACCGGAACCTCTCAAGATGGGAACACGTTCTGGAGCACGGTGAAAAGGCACTCTTGCAAAGCTGGGAATTTCCCACACACTCAGTGGGCGTTGCAAGCCGTCAAGACTCATTTCAACAAAAGTGTTGCAAGAGTCAGGCGGTATATCACACTGATGAGGAAGGAGAGGGCCCAAGCAGGTCATAGCGGCTGGAGCGAAGAAAAGTTTAGGGAGCGGGCGATGGAACTCTGTCGAATCCACACCATGCATATCAAACACGAGCTGAAGATTTTCAAGCTCCACCATTGGATAGAGCCGTTGGAAAATGATGACAAGTACTGGGCAGAAGAAGGCGAAGCCGGGGTACTTCTACGACGATTGGACGAGTCCGACAGTTATAGCAGCTGTAAAACCCGCTTCATTTAAAAGTGTAGTAAAGTGCAAATTGAAACGTGGAGGTAGGAAAGTGTAACAAGTGTTTTGTTCAAAAAAAAGAAAGGGCAAGCGTTTTTGGGTCAGCTCAACCCAGACTTGGGCTGAGCCTTGTTGTGGCCCAACTCGCTCGCCTCCGGCCCAAGGAAACCGGCCCAGTCGTAACCGTAGCGAACAAAACCCTGTTCTGCGCCGTTTCAGCTCATTTCTGGTGCACGAAAACCGAGACGCGTCTGCGCGTTCTCTCTCGCTTCGCGTCTCGTCGCGAATCTGCTGCCAGATCTCGCCGTTCTCCCTCCCTCTGGCCAGACGCACCAGCATCGTCCCCGGCCTCTTCACCTCACCGAGGAAACGTTGAGGCTTCGTCTCCACCTTCCCCGCACCAGAGAACCCAGGGAAAACCCTCGCCGCCCTCTTCTCTTCGATTCGAGCCAGCGCCGGAGTTCCTCGGTCGGCCCTGTCATCTCCGAGCTCAATCCGAGCGTTCCTGCGACTGGAAGGCACGATTCGTGTACCATCGCACCTCATCCCTTCTTCCCGAGCTCGATTCGAGCTATTCCAGGCGGAACCGCCGCCGGCGAGGTGCCGGTTTGTCAGATCTGGATGGAGGAGCCACCAGGTCGTGCTCCAGCCACCGCCTTGCCATGCCACCGTCATGCCGGAGCTCGACACTCCTCACCGACCGTGTTCCCCTTTTCCCGAGCTTCCCTCGACGCCGTAGGCGACGGCCGAAAACTCGTGGACTCGCCGGAGTCAGACGAAGCAGGAGCTCGTACCGAGCAGATCTGGGTCAGGTGAACTTTGGGCTGAGAAGGCTTTGGGCCTGGGGAAAGATCGGGCCAGTTAGACCAGAAGACGGGCCTTGGCCCACTGTGGACTCGGGCCTTGAGCCCAGTTGGACTTCAGGACAGGGTCTGGACCGGGTTCGGGTTCGGATCCGGGTCAACCGGACTTTAATGGAAACCGTTTCAAAATCAGATTTAATTAACCGGTTTAACGAACTCAAGGTGAGACTGTGAACGGGAAATTCTTGGTTAAATCAAAGGGCCATTGGACTTTTATCGTTACTGATTTGGACATTTTATGTGTCAAACCTAGACGGGACTTCGCCCGAGAGCGAAGATTTTGGACCCGAGCTAGAAGTGCAAAGATCACGCCGGGACCCGTGTGAAGAACAGAGTGACGAACACCGGGCTTTTCATCAGAGTGTTGAGAGGAAGACCTCGAGGTAGGGAAAGTCCTAACTACTCGGGTATTTCATTACTAGTATGCCTATTAGGTTAATAAAACCGGAAAGGTCCTAGAAATGCCTATAAGATGCGAATAACTAGATTAATTGCCTTTCAATTACTAATAACCGGAAGTGTCTAGTGGTGAATGAATAGGATGCCAATCACTAGTGTAACTCGCTTTCAATACTTGGGAATTGTTTGTCTGGTAGAGTGGCCTTGGCAAAGCCCTCGGATTAGTTGTGTGTTAGGATCACATGCTTGGTTGTTTGGTTGCTTAGTGGATAGGCTAAAGAGTCTAATGGAACTAGTTGAATTGCATATTTGAATGCTCGATTGAAGGTTTTTATGATTGGTTGATTAAACTCCCGCTTGACTATTGAATGTATTTGAATGATTACTTGATTTACTTAAATGGTTGCTTGGAGCATCGAGTATGACTGGTTGTGCCGAGCGGTGCAATCAGGTGATCGATGCCCCGTTGGTTCGAGGTTGGTAAGTGAACGGTAAGTTGTGATTGTGTGATTGGTGTGCTGTGAGTATGTGATTCGTGTACGGTGTGTTATGATGAATTGGTGATGTGTGAGTTATGTGTGACAATGAATTGGTGGTTGTTGGGATTGGATTATTTCGTGTTTCGGTTGAGTGCGTTATTCAATTATTAACTGATTATTATTGAATTGTCCAAGTGTATGCTTCCTATGGGACTAATACCTTGGTTCCCGAGGACATAAAATCCTTTGAAGACGTTTCTGAGAATCCCGATGTTAAGCACCCCGAAGGGTTGTTTCCGGTCGCCTCAATGTTATGCGCCTCCTCTGGATTTGAGGGAAAATCCGAGAGGACACATCATATGTGGATCGGAGGGTGGAGACTTCATGTGCCACGGCATTGGCTGGTTTACCTATTACCCGTATTTGTTATGAACTATCTTGTTGACTCTGCTATTGATTTATGGATCTTGTTGACTTTGCTGTTGATTTATGGAGTTTAAGGTTCACATTGTTATGTGTTTTCCCTATTGAGCACAAGCTCACACCCCTATGAGTTTATTGTTGTGTTACAGGCTTGATTGAGGAGTAGAGGCTCGGGAGCTTCTCGGTGTGGGTGTCTATAGAGACTTCGCTTTTATTTTATTTCTGTTTGGAACAGATTTTGTGGAGGATTATTATTACACCCCTGGAGGGTTATTTATGTTTTAAACCGAATTGTTGTGGATTTGAGTTTCTTATTGGAGTTTTCAGGAACTTATTGTTGAGTTGTTGCCTTTCTAAATCATTTATTCTAGTCATGCCTCGAGTCCGAGCAAGAACCGGATTTGGGGCGTGACAGCAGCACAACCCCGCCCACTTCACTCCCCACCGACGATGATAATGTAACACATTTAAGTGGCGACGAGCAACCAGCCGGAGGCTCAAGTTCCCCAATCGCTCCAAGTTCCCCAACCAGACGTCCAAGTTCCCCAATTGGCATGCCGCCTCCACGAGAACGCCCAATTGTCAATAAGGTCGCGAAGAGGAAGGGGAAGGGTATGGCGGACAGAGCATCGTATCTCGTCCAAATGGATCAGGGGAGGTGTGAGAAGGAGAAGCTTACCATGACTCTTGACCAGAAAATTGATAAATATATGCAGGAAGTTAAAGATATGAAGGCTACGAACACGTCCAACTTTACCCCGGAACAGAAGGAGCATCATTTGGAAATGATGCAGGTATGGATAGCTCAAATTCAAAAACTTCACAAAACAAATCGACCACATTAATGAGGATGCCTAATTATGTAATTTTTATTTAGATATGTTTTTTTTATTTATCTACTTTTTAAATTTTATATTTTATTAATGAAATTTTATTTCTATTTATGAATTTATTTCTATTTTATTTAGTAGTTGTTGATTTAAAAATAACGTTAACGGATTCAGTTAAAAGCTTAATTAATTACACGGTCACCATTTTTGAAGACCTTGCCCCCCATACTTGCCCCTCTGATGTGGAGCACACTCTGTTTTAGGGGGGTAGGGGGCTGAACCCTACCCAATCAGTATAGGGTTCAGCCTCAAGCCTTAGGGTTCAGCCCCCCTTGATTTGGATGCTTGATGAGCGTAAATGTGTCCTATCTAATTAGATCATTTTCCCCTACATTTTTATCTTGTTTGTACTCGTTTTTATATTTTTAAGCGTTTACTAATAATTGCGCAAAACCTCGTTCTTAGTCGATATTTTTCAAATGTTCAAAATATATTCATGATTTGTCTTTTTTTTGTAGGCCGCGACAAAATAAAATTGTTGGCGCAAGAACGAGGTTGATCGGAGTACATACGAAGCGGGTAGGAGCGATTGAAGCGTTAATTGTAAAGTGGAAAAAGCTGGTCATCAGTTCGATCTGATGTGGCGCAGCACATGCGTGCCTCGTGGGACCGCGCGCCTGGACCATTTGATCTGCTGACTTCTTACGCTTTGACAAGATGGACAGCCAGCAAAGCCAGTTACAATGTTCCTCACCAGAGCACGCCCATCACCAAATCGAGTTTGCAGCTCAGCCCAATTCTGTTCCCAGTCCGCGTGATTTCGAAGCAACTATTCTATTTTTCTTAATTTTTTTATTTATTTCCTTAGCCTTTCTCTCTCTCTCTCTATATATATATATATATATATATATATATATATATATATAGGGAAGCTTTCATGTACACACCACTCTTAAGATACAAATATGCGAACACCATGTAAATCTGCGGAAAAAAATGTAATTATATTTTATTTTAGAGATATTCTATTTAATATATGTAAATCAAAAATAGGATAGGCTAACGTAAATGTAAATCGGAAATGTAAATCTACATAAATAATTTGTAATTACATTTTATTTCCGCATATTTACATGGTTCGCACCGTTTGTATTTTAAGGAAATGTGTACCTGAAAGCTATCCTATATATATATATATATATATATATGAAGGAGAAATCAAATACAAACCATGTCTTAACCTAAAAACTAGAAAATCAGTCTAAGCCATCAATTTTAAGAATAGATGGATGAGATGCAATTGAGTAGTTGACTTGTTGACTGCAAAAAAAAACATTTTTTAGTAGGTGGTAAGGGCTTTTTAGTAAAACTATCATATTTTTTTTTTAATCAATTCACTAATTTAATTTTTCCCGCTTCGTTTGAACTCCGATTGGCTTCAAACTTGTGTCATTAGTTTTGTTTTTTTAAGGGCTTTAAATCAAGATCAGTCATGAATATATTTTGAAGCACGAAAAAAAAATTATTTCGGTGTTGATTTTTTTTTATAAAATATCTGGGTAATTTTTATCAACACTTTTACACTGGTTTTATCAACACTTTACACTGGTTTTATTACCTCATTTTCCAAAACTGATCATGATTTTATCACCTCATCACGTGCTTTTTATGAACACTAGTTTCATCAACACTAAACACTAGGTTTACCATTCAATTACGTGTGTTTCATCACCCCCATCACATGTTTTTTTTGAAGCACCCTTTTTTTTATTTATTTCGGGGCTGGTTTTTAAAAAAATTATATCTTGCTAATTTTTATCAACACTTTGCTCTGTTTTTATCAACACTCTACACTGGTTTTATCACCCCATTCTCCAAAACTGATCATGATTTTGATCATCTCATCACATGCTTTTTATGGACACCAGTTTTATCAACACTAAAACTACGTTTATCATTAAATTACATGTGTTTTTATCACCCCATCACATGTTTTTTTTATCAACGCTAAACTCTAGTATATCACACTTATTATCATAATTGAACATGATTTTTATCACCTCAGTACATGTTTTTATCAACATTTAGCACTAGTTTGATACCTCCGATATAAAACATTTATTAGTGAAGATTTATCAACACTCAATATTATTTTTATCACTCCGATATACCTTTTTATTTTTGTGCTTCAAAATATATTCATGATTGATCTTGATTTAAAGCCCTTGAAAAAATAAAAATATTGCCGCAAGTTTGAAGCTAATCGGAGTTCAAACGAATCGGGAAATATTAAATTAGTGAATTGGTGAAGAAAAAAAATGGACACTTGACCACATGGCACCATGCTTTTACAATTATGCCCTTGCTTGTGTGAGAAAGGATGAAATTGGCGTGAGATTTGGTGAAATTGGGGTGATGATGTGGCATCATGATGAATGTTGGATCTTAGGTGTGTGTGGCTAGGATTGGTTCTCTAGTTTTTAGGTTAAGAGTGGTTTGTAGTCGATTTCACCTCATATATATATATATATATATTGAGGTAGAAACGATGATATTATAAATTTAAAAGCATTCTGGTGCCTACGAATGCAGGAATCACCATACATAATAACCAATCTATCAGAATTTGAAAGACAAATGCAGAAAAGTAAATTGTGCTCTTAGGCATAATGGCGGTCGGAGGGGTGGGACTGCGGTAGCATCTAGGGACACCGATACGGTATACTCCAACCATAAGAAACTGATCGAGCATATCAGATGATAAACGTGCAGTGATGGACCGATTACTCCCCCGGTATGTCAGCGTGCGTCGTCCTCCCTTGACTGATAATGGTAGGGCTCTTGAACGCGGGATTGCTGACTCCGAAGTGGTAGAGAAGTAACTCATCAACTATTTGTGGTACCAATGCCACCTATACGTCAGGGAGAAGGTACAGTTGACCAAACCCTCCCTGGCCGCTTCCGTACTCATTCCTTGAGGCGAGGGTGCTTGGCGTGAGAACATAAACCATATCAGATTTTTTTTCCTGTGCATCAAATACAACTTTTTTTTTCTTTTCTCTCTTTTCTCCTTAGTGTTCTTCAAGAGTTTTTGGTGTTCTTCATCTAAAGAGCATTTTCTACCATCTAAGGCCATAGCCATGAGGATCCATGGAGTTCTCAAGCAACCATGAGCTTCCCACCATCTCTAACTTATTCATCTTCATTTGTTGAAGCTTTGGAGAGTTGGAGATTGTGGGTTTGCAAATTAGAGGAGTTTTGATTGAGTTTCTCAACCAAATCCCGGTTCTAATCTCCAACTCTTCTCTATTTTTTTATAAAAATTGTTTTTTTTGTATGCTTGAGTAGAAATTGGATTCCATGACATTGGATTCTAATCATTGGTCATGGGTGTTGTGTAGATGATGATGTCCTTTAAATTGATGCATGGTTATATGGTTAATTTGATGTTGGTGGTGTTTATGACATGATTTGAGGTTTTTGAGCTTAATAGCATCCACTTGTTTGTATGGGTATTTGTCTATATTTTAGCTAATCGATGTTCAATCATAATTTTCTTACTTTGTGTTCGAAACTTTCATGATTTTTAAAACCCGATTTCATGTGCTAGCTATTTCATCCCTCGGGTGTATATCAAGTTCTAGGTTAGAGTTCGTAAAAATGCAAACTTTAGCCATTTAGTGAACTTATTTAGGATTTCCGATATTTTTATGTCTTGATTCCTATTTACGGGATAGAAATATGCTAAGATGTGTTTTCTCGATTCTCTTGTGTGTTTCAAACCGACCGAACGATTTGGGGATTTTCCCATGATTGTTGTGTTCGCTATGTAGATCGATGTTTGGTGCGAACCATGATTTGATCTAGTGTGAGACGAGATTTCACGTTTATACGCTTGCGTATTATTAGAACGAGGTTCTATTTAGTTCAACTCGATTAGCGAACTCATCTTGAACGGTGGCGTTTGATATTTGAGAAGTGAACTAGGCGTAGCTAAGTAGATTCGTTTATTGAATTAGAGTTTACTCATGCTTGTGTATTACTAGAGCTTCGTGATTCGTTGCTCTATTTAGTTCTCTTTGATGATCGATTTATTCGGTCGTCAGGTCGATTGAACTAGGCGTAGCTGAGTAGATTCGACCTTTATTTAGAGTCATCTCATGCTTGTGTAGTACCATAGTATCGCGATTCGATACTCTATTTAGTTCTACCCGATTTTCGGTGTTCATCAATATTGATGGCATTCGAGAATTAGGAAGTGAACTAGGAGTAGCTTAGTCGATTCGCTGAGTGGTGTAGCTATCTCTACTTGTGGTAGTTGGTAGCGAGAGTGACATGCATTCGTTGTTGTTATCTCTCGTTCGATGATTGATCGAGCTTCGCTCAAGATCATAGAACTACACCCTATTTCTATTTTTATTGCTTTCCGATGATTGGTGGTTCGCATTTTGTTCCGGGCAATGGTCTTGTGCCCTCTCCCCGTGACTAGTATGTAGTTGATTTCTTGATTCCGCATACATAGGAACTTAAGTGTTCTAAGACCATAAGGAAAGCATTATTCATTTTCACCCTTGTTAGCCAAACCATGCGTTAATTGGAATTCATATTTACTTGTACCCGTGACCGGCTCTTTGTGTGAATCGAAAGTTATGTGTCTTAGGTGGTAGCTTGTATACAGATTTCTTTATTTTATAAACTTTACACAATTATTTACCTTTCTACTTTTATTTTCCCTTTTGGGGATGTGGAAGTGACAGCCCACGTCCCCAAATTTTAGCAAAAGACTAATGACACCTCTACTCCCTGTGGGATCGACCGGCACTTAACCCTTAAATCTATTGCTTGATGACCGTGTACTGATGCACGTAAAAAGAGGGTTTTGACGCATAGTCATCCTCACTCATCAATGCTCTTAGAGCATGTACATCGAAGGGGGCGGAGGAGTCGAGGTTCTAGCCTCGAGTGCTGTGGGGGCGTGAAGATGGGGGGGTATGGGGGCAGCCGAGGGGCAGGAACGCGCCTCTCGCTCCCGCGCCGCCCGCTTCGTCTCCTCGCGCGACACGTGGCTCCAACGGCCATAAACAACTACTTTTTTTATAATAAAAATTAAATACAACATGTCGGCGGTTACTCCGGAACCCGATTGTCGTCTACTTCATCATCCGTTGGACCAAGGACCAGGGCGGTCGTTGATAGGAGAACCAAGTGGGCCCCTGAAGTGGACCTGCTCCAAGAACGCGCCTCTCGCTCCTGCGCCGCTCGCTTCGTATCCTCGTGCGACACGTGGCTCCAACGGCCATAAACATCTACTTCGTTTTAATAAAAATTAAATACAACATGTCGACGGCTACTCCGGAACACGATTGTCGTCTACTTCATCATCTGTTAGACCGAGGACCAGGGCGGTCGTTGATAGTAGAACCAAGTGGGCCCCTGAAGTGGACCTACTCCTGATAGCTGCTTGGCAACGAACAACAAAAGATCCCATCAAGGGGGGCTCCCAAGATGGGAACACATTCTGGTCCACTATGACCAGAAGATTTGTCAGAGCTGGGAAGTTCAAAGAAGAAGATTGGACTATACAAGCCGTCAAGACCCATTTTAACAAATGTGCGTTAAGAGTGAGGCACTATATCACACTGTACAGGAAGGAGAAGGCATTCGATCATAGCGGCTGGAACGAAGATAAGTACATGGAACGGACCACGGAACTCTATCGAGTGCACACCGTAAGTAAATCTGATCTGAAGGTGTCAACACACCACCATTGGATCGAGCCGTTGGAAAACGATGAGAATTTTTGGGCAGAGGAAGGTCTTGGTGTTAGTCTTAGTGCCCGTAGTTCAATCCTAAATGTCCAAATGTATATATCATCGTTAGCAATAAAATTAAAGCGGCTTTATATTACTTATGTGTTGGAGTAATATATCGATGTGTGCTCTGATCTATGCCCACCATGCGAATAGAACCATAGATCGAGATAGATCACACTCGATGGGTCCCTAGTCAACAAAGCTTCACTAGAAGCGACTAGTATGAAAGATGGCTCTTTATGGCTTACGTTCTGTTAGTCATTGGAATGGGATTCCGGAGTCTGATCATAGATATCATGTGGGACATGATATTGGACGACCCGCCCTGAATATGTGCCATAGATTAAGTCATGAACATATTCAGTGTTGTAGCTTGTCATGTATCCTTAGACCAAGGAGTCTTTGTGATCGCTATGTAGTCAACAACTGAGTTTGACCTGAGCCTAACGTTGTCCGTAACAGGGCTTCCATAACGGCCAGGATTGGCTTGGGGACGGGCTACATGAGTGACACGAAAGACGGCTAAGGGATTTATCCCTCATACTAAGGTATGGGAAAGATATCGGTTCTCGGCCACTTGATCGAGAGTGACTGGAAGAATAGCATGGCCATGCACATGATACTGGGTATCATATCTTCAGTCATCTCACATATCAAGGAACGGTGATTGAGAATAATAAGGATGACGGCTCTATGCCTTATCTCAATCAGGATATCGGAGATAAAAGGATAATGACAGGGACGACGGAAAGGTTAGAATCGACAGGGTCGATTCGTTATGTAATGTCGGGCAATACTAAAGTCTCGTTAGTTGCCACTTAAATAGGATCAAGTAAAATGGGATTTTATGTTGATCTATTGACATGCATAAACCTAAGGGTCACACCGGAGGATGAAACTCATTGACACATTTATGGAGAATGGCCAAAAGGGAGTTGTCTCGGGACATGACCAAAACTGGGTTTTGGGTCATGTGCCCGTAAGTGAATAGGACTTTACGGATCGAGACAAGGCTTGGAGTCTTGGGATTGATCGCGTCGGATAATGTTGGACATTTCCGGTATGGAAGGCTTGGAGGCGATGAGCGAATCACGGGACCTCGTTGGAAATGGCCACGGGCCATGTTCCAAGAGGCCCATGAAAGGCCCATGCAACCAAGGCCCATGGAACTAATTAATCAAGTCTTGATTAATTAGTACTAAGTAAGCAAGACAAGGATTAAGGTGTTGGTGATTCACCACCTAACCCAATCTTGTCTTGCCATACTTTGTCCTATTTACACCTTACTTGACACCATACTTGTCCCATGCCTTTAGTTGGACAAGTATGGGTTTTGTTATGTTTAAGTCATCTTTTTTCAACATAACAAACACAAGACAAGAATAGGAAACACATTTTATCTCCCTCTTCCATGGCCATTTCGGGTTTGGCTAGTTTCCTCCCCCATTTTTGTGTTCTTGAGTCCTCAAAGAGAAGAACTACGTGGCTTTGATTCCCATGTGGATACGTAGGCGTCTTGGAGACTCAAGCCAATCATTCGTTAACCGGTGTTCTTGTTTTGGTAAGAACTAGTGCTGAATTTTTCTCTTGTTAATCCATTCTTTGTTAGTTGTTTCATGGTTCTAATTGTCTCTTGGTTTTCATTGATTTTCCGCTGCGAGTTGGTTCATCTCCAACCCTACCTCGAGACCCAACAGTGGTATCAGAGCCGTGCTACCTTCGGGATTCACAAGACGGTGTTCAAAGTTTCGGTTTTGCTTGAAAGTTTCGTTTTTGGCATGTTGTTTTGCTAAATTGTTTGATAACATGTTTTAAATTCTTGTTCATGGATTTAATGCATGTAAAATGAATTTTTGAAAACTATTTCAAATCTGGAAATTTTGAAAAAAATTTGATTTTTCGGGTCTCGGGAGCGGGACTCTCGGGGAGCCGAAACCGGGACCGAACGGGGCTCCGTTGGACGGAGCTAGGCCAAGCATGACCATTGGATGGTTGATATGCTAAGGCTAAACCGTTTTGTTAGTTATGACGAGTTTGGAACCGTCATGATGAACTCGAAGATCAAATGTTCAAAAGTTTCATTTTTGAACGGTTTCGATAAACCGAGCATCAAAAAATTTCGAAACTTGGCTATTAATTAAAACCGGAAAATGACATGATGTTTGATAACATGCTTGTTTGATAACACGATGTGTGATGTGATGTTGGCATGGTGTACATAATAGCCCCGAGCTCGATTTAATTATTTATCGCTTTTCACGGCCTGCGAGCCGTTAGAGTTAGCGTGTAATTATTCTTTCAAGGTGTGGTCGTCGAACCACTTGTTTGTAATATTTATTTATTCCCGACCTGCGAGTCGTGTATTAAATTGTAATATTTTACTCAAGACGAAGAAAGGGCGAAAAGGTCATTTGGTGGCTTTTCGGGTGTTGGCATCGGCTTGGAGTCGGTGGAGCTCAAGAAGCTAGTGGGAGTTAGTTTAGGGGGCTATTATGTGCACATTTATCACTTTATGCTTGGTTTAGTTTATGCATGATTAATTCTATGTGTTTTAGAATTGCATGCTTAACTTTATTTACCGAGCATATCACCTCACATGCAAAGATAAAATTGGAATTTTAATCCTTGTGTGTGAACCCTTAGAACCGTCATTGCATTGGATGTAGTTGAAGGGTTCAAAGGAAGAATTACATTGGATGTAATTTGAGGCATCATTGCATTTGGAATGTAGTTGATGTGCTCATCGCATCTAGGATGTGCCAAAGTTTTGAACACAACTGGACAAGTAAAAGCGGGTCATGTCCGATACCTCCCAATCACCAACACCTTACTACCTCCCCGTCCTATGGGTGTCGTGCGCATTAGCGGAGCATCCATGGGGAAGCGGGGTAGTAGGTTTGGACGATATATGTGGGTGTCGTGCGCATTAGCGGAGCACCTACATAGTGACGAGCCATAGTTGAAAATTGGTGGACCCGACTACGATTCTCGGCCTGAGGTTGAGCTAGGGTAACAGATAGGGTAAGTCGTGTACATAAGTACATACCCTAGCCAAGAGTCACATTGGATGTGATTGGATGGAGTCCTACCTACATAGCTCGATTAAGTGGTGAGCATTAGTTCAGCTTAATCGAGTGAATCAAGGATCTTGGTTTCAGATTCTAAAGGTTTAGAATTGATTGTTGGTGTTTAAGCTTGATCTTCATAAAATTTATTCAGTTTACTGATTGAATTTTATATGTTGTAGATCAAATGGCAAATTCAGCGAACATTAATAGTTTGTCATTAAAAACCATTCTTGACAGGGTCAAGCTAAATGGGACAAACTATTTGGACTGGTACAGAATTTTGAGGATAGTCCTCAAGTCTGAACGCAAAGAATATGTCCTTGACAAGGCTGTCTATAAGACCATATCAGAGTTACATGAAGTGTCATTAACTGCTGAGAAGAATATCTCAGGGATCTTGGATCCAAGGATATTCTGATGGTCAACAAGGGAATTGGAAGTGGCAAGGGCTGGGCCCATGCGCACTTGGCAGGAAAGATGACACACTTGAGAATGTCTGCTTCTACTGCCAACAGCCTGGTCATTGGAACCGGGATTACAGGAAGTTCACGGCTGATCTGAAGAAGGGCAGTGGGACTGCGCCTTCATCAAATAGCCTGGATGATCTGAAGAAGGGCAGTAGGACTGCGCCTTCATCAGGAAACCTGGATGATCTAAGGAAGGGCGGTGGGACCGTGCCTTCATTCGGTATTAACTCTATAGAGCTACATCTCTCTACTTCCAAAGATTCATGGGTATTAGATACCATGACTGAATCTCACACATGCACTAATATATGGTGGCTGAAAGTAGGAGAGATTTGGAAAGCACGAAATGGACCTCAGAGTTGTGGCAACTACTGTAGGATCCATGAGTCTTGCTTTGCCAAGAGGTCTTGTCTTAGTATTGTATAATGTATATTGCATACCTACTTTTAGTAGGAATATTATATCTGTATCCGTGTTTGACAAGGAAGGATATAATGTTAATATTGGAAATGGAGTTTTCAATTTTCTATGCAATGATATGTTTTATACCAGTACTGACTTGGTTGGAGGATTGTACATATTAGATATGGGTAACAATGCCTCAAGTTCTATATATTCCGTTAATACCAAGAGGTCTAAATCCAACGATTTAAACCTAACTCTGTTATGGTACTGTCATTTGGGTCGCATAAACAAGAAGCGCCTATCAGCACTTCAGAAGTGCGGGCTTTCAGGTTCATTCGAATTCCATTCGATCGATAGGTGCAAGGTTTGTTTGATGGGCAAAATGACTAAAGTGCCCTTTATCGATCGCGATGAAAGGGCGGGTGAATTATTGGGGCTGATACACTCGAATGTGTGTAGACCAATAAGTTCACTTGCCAGGAGGGGTTTTAACTACTTTATCACATTTACTGATGATTACAGTAAATATGGTTATGTCTCTTCGGTGAGACATAAGTCTGAAGCTTTTGATAAATTCAAAGAGTTTAAGACTATAGTAGAAAACCAGCTTGACAAAGGTATTAAGGCACTTCGATTGGATCGAGGTGGAAAATACTTGACCACAGAGTTATTAGATCATCTAAAAGAGAATGGGATCCTTTTGGAATGGACTCCTCCTAGGTCACTGTAGTTGAAAGGTGTAGCCAAACGGAGAAATCGGACATTGTTAGACAATGGTCTGTTCCATGATTAGTTGGACTGATCTCCCAATCTCTTTTAGGGGTTTTGCTCTAGAGACGACCGCATTCATAGTGAATCGGGCTTCGACGAATGGTGTGGAAGGGACACCATTTTAAAAATGGTACGGGATGATGCCCGCTTTGTCCTTCCTAAAGATTTGTGGTTGCGAGGCTTATGTGAAACATTTGGTTTCGACTAAGCTCGAACCAAGATCTGAGATATGCACCTTCGTGTGGTATCCCAAAGCAACAAGGGGATACTATTTCTACAATCCCAGTGAGAACATGGTGTTCGTCGCTTGGGGTGGGGTCTTTATGGAAAAGAAGTTTTGTTTCCAAAGACGTCATTGGGAGGACTGTGCATCTCGAAGAAATTCAGGATGGTACAGATCTGTCTAAACCAATTGGCAACCCAGTAGAAAGGAGCCAGAGATTGTCGTAGAGTAAGAACCAATTCCTGTTACAATTCCGGAAGGTCCAAGGCGATTTGAAAGGATCAATCTTCCACCTCCAAGATATGGTATCCGGAGGTGACAATGAAGTCATGGTGGATCACGATGATCCAGCCACCTTTCAGGAAGTCGTGGATGGGCCCAACTCCGAGTTATGGCTGGGAGCCATGAGGGAGGAAATGCAATCCATGTCGGACAACCGAGTCTGGGAACCGGTTGATCCCATCAATGGTGTGAGGACCATAGGATGCAAATGGATCTTCAAGGTGAAGATGGACATGGACGGCAACCCTCTGACCTACAAAGCTCAACTGGTGGCGAAAGGTTATAGGCAGATCCAATGGATTGACTATGAGGAAACCTTCTCCTTAGTGGCTATGGTCAAAATCGATCCAAATTCTTCTTGACATAACTGCGTATCATAATTACGAGATATGGCAAGTGGATGTCAAAACCGCTTTCCTAAATGGAAATTTGACTGAGTACGTTTGTATGTCTCGGCCCAAAGGTTTTGACGATCCGAAGAATAAGGGAAAGATTTATAAGTTGTTGAAATCCATTTATGGATTGAAACGAACTTCTCGGAGTTGGATCCTTCGTTTTGATGAAGCTGTAATTGGATTTGGCTTAATCAAGAACGAGGATGAATCTTGCGTTTATAAGAAGGCTAGTGGGAGCAATATTACCTTTCTGGTTCTCATTGAAAACGACATCCCAACCTTGCACGAGACTAAAGCTTGGTTGAGGAAGTGTTTTTCAATAAAGGACTTAGGCGATGCTTCTCATATCTTAAGGATTAAGATATGTAGAGATCGCACCAAGAGGGTCTTGGATTTAAGTCAGGGAACCTATGTGAACAAGGCATTGAGTAGGTTCTTAATGCTCGATTCAAAGAAAGGACTCTTACCCACTAGTCATGGCATTCATCTCAGCAAGACTTAGTGTCCTAAGACACCTGATGAGCTGAAAAGGATGATGAGAATCCTATGCGCCTGGGGGCAGGATCGATCATATATGCCATGACATGTATGAGACCAGACGTCTCGTAAGCTTTATGTTGTACCAGTAGACATCATTCTAACCTGGGGGAAAGATGATGCTGAACTAGTCGTCGAAGGATGAGTAGACGCTAGTTTTCCAAGACAAATCCAGATGACTTTAGAAGTCAATCAGGATATGTGTTTACGCTGAATGGCAGAGCTTTAGCTGGGAAAGCGTAAAGCAAGATACCATTGCCGAATCTACGACAGAGGCCAAGTACATGGATGCTGCAGAGGCAGCTAAGGAGGCTATGTGGATTTGGAAATTCATGGCAGGGCTGGGTGTAATTAAAAACCCATCCAGTCCGGTGAATCCATTTTGCGACAACACAAGGGCCATTCCGCAAGCTAAAAGCCTAGATCGCATAACAAATCCAAACATGTACTGCGGCGTATCCACCTCATCAGATAAATACTGAACTGAGGTGAAGTGAAGATAACCGATATTGCAATAGATGATAACATAGCCAACCCTTTGACTAAGGTAGTGTCACTGCCTGAACATGTTAGACATGTAAAGTTGATGGGGACATATTGGAGTTTAGATTGGAACTAGGGCAAGTGGGAGATTGTTAGTCTTAGTGCCCGTAGTTCAATCCTAAATGTCCAAATGTATATATCATCGTTAGCAATAAAATTAAAGCGGCTTTATATTACTTATGTGTTGGAGTAATATATCGATGTGTGCTCTGATCTATGCCCACCATGCGAATAGAACCATAGATCGAGATAGATCACACTCGATGGGTCCCTAGTCAACAAAGCTTCACTAGAAGCGACTAGTATGAAAGATGGCTCTTTATGGCTTACGTTCTGTTAGTCATTGGAATGGGATTCCGGAGTCTGATCATAGATATCATGTGGGACATGATATTGGACGACCCGCCCTGAATATGTGCCATAGATTAAGTCATGAACATATTCAGTGTTGTAGCTTGTCATGTATCCTTAGACCAAGGAGTCTTTGTGATCGCTATGTAGTCAACAACTGAGTTTGACCTGAGCCTAACGTTGTCCGTAACAGGGCTTCCATAACGGCCAGGATTGGCTTGGGGACGGGCTACATGAGTGACACGAAAGACGGCTAAGGGATTTATCCCTCATACTAAGGTATGGGAAAGATATCGGTTCTCGGCCACTTGATCGAGAGTGACTGGAAGAATAGCATGGCCATGCACATGATACTGGGTATCATATCTTCAGTCATCTCACATATCAAGGAACGGTGATTGAGAATAATAAGGATGACGGCTCTATGCCTTATCTCAATCAGGATATCGGAGATAAAAGGATAATGACAGGGACGACGGAAAGGTTAGAATCGACAGGGTCGATTCGTTATGTAATGTCGGGCAATACTAAAGTCTCGTTAGTTGCCACTTAAATAGGATCAAGTAAAATGGGATTTTATGTTGATCTATTGACATGCATAAACCTAAGGGTCACACCGGAGGATGAAACTCATTGACACATTTATGGAGAATGGCCAAAAGGGAGTTGTCTCGGGACATGACCAAAACTGGGTTTTGGGTCATGTGCCCGTAAGTGAATAGGACTTTACGGATCGAGACAAGGCTTGGAGTCTTGGGATTGATCGCGTCGGATAATGTTGGACATTTCCGGTATGGAAGGCTTGGAGGCGATGAGCGAATCACGGGACCTCGTTGGAAATGGCCACGGGCCATGTTCCAAGAGGCCCATGAAAGGCCCATGCAACCAAGGCCCATGGAACTAATTAATCAAGTCTTGATTAATTAGTACTAAGTAAGCAAGACAAGGATTAAGGTGTTGGTGATTCACCACCTAACCCAATCTTGTCTTGCCATACTTTGTCCTATTTACACCTTACTTGACACCATACTTGTCCCATGCCTTTAGTTGGACAAGTATGGGTTTTGTTATGTTTAAGTCATCTTTTTTCAACATAACAAACACAAGACAAGAATAGGAAACACATTTTATCTCCCTCTTCCATGGCCATTTCGGGTTTGGCTAGTTTCCTCCCCCATTTTTGTGTTCTTGAGTCCTCAAAGAGAAGAACTACGTGGCTTTGATTCCCATGTGGATACGTAGGCGTCTTGGAGACTCAAGCCAATCATTCGTTAACCGGTGTTCTTGTTTTGGTAAGAACTAGTGCTGAATTTTTCTCTTGTTAATCCATTCTTTGTTAGTTGTTTCATGGTTCTAATTGTCTCTTGGTTTTCATTGATTTTCCGCTGCGAGTTGGTTCATCTCCAACCCTACCTCGAGACCCAACACTTGGAGGGTATGTACGACGACGCTTGAACGAGTTTGGAAGTTACAGCACAACCCCACCTAGCTCACTTCCCACCGACGATGACAATGGTACACATCTCGGTACTGACGAACAACCATCCGAAGGCCCAAGTTCCCCAGTTGCCACAAGTTCACCGATTGGCCCAAGTTCCTCAACTGCCACTCCGCGTGAACAACAGCGCCCTATTTGCAACAAGGCCGCGAAGAGGAAGGGGAAGGGTATCTCAAATACAACAGCGGCCATCGCCCAAATAGACCATTCAAGGTGTGAGAAGGCGAAGCTTTTTGTCACTCTAGAGGCCCAAGTTGAAAAAAATTCTGCAAGACATTAGAGAGATGCAAAGCATAGACACTTCCGAGATGGACGAGGAACAAAAACTGAGGCACGTGAAAACGTTGTCTTTATATGTCGCACAAGTCGAGAAGATTCCGAGACAAATTGACAATATTAATAAATAAATTACTGTATTGTATTTAGTATTGGTTGTAATGAATGTATTATTGTAATGTTTTATTATTATTGGAATTTCAAGTTTATTAATTAGTTTTGTATTTTTTTAATTTATGTATTTATTAAATAATTTTCTATTTTTTATATCTATTTTATTTATTATTTTGGTAATTTAATATGCATTTAACAAATTCAGTAAAAGCATTATTAATTATCTAGTCAGCATTTCGGATAGGCATGATCCTCATATTAGCCCCCTTGATGTGGAACACTCTCAATTTCAGAGGGGCAGGATCACAATTCAGCCCAGTCAGTAGAGGATCCTGCCTCAAGCCTCAAGCATCTATCCCCCCTTGATATACATGCTCTTATGAGCCTTAGACCATTCGGAGTGGGTGCAATTTTGAGAAATTATTGGATATTAGACCGATTTGTGGGTCTAATTCAGTTTTCATTTTAGTGGGAACGATTCGATTTATTCTGATTCAAATGATAAAAAAATGTAAATAAAATACAAATGACAAGTGAAAATGAAGGTAATATTACTATTTTTGGAAACGAGTTAGGGAAACTACAACTCAAACCTGATAAACACCAAAACCCAAGAACCAACAAAACACACTACCGACCAACCCGAGCTGGTGAGAGCTTAAGGTTGGCGAACCCGTTGTATAGGAGCCATTTTGGACATTTCCGGACAGTCGCCAACCACTCATGCTTGTTGAAGGGAACGTCGACATTACGGACATAAGTAAGGTTGACCTCGAGGAGCACCTTGTCTTCGGTGGCGGTTGGACCGAGCTCATGTCGGGCCTGCAAGAATGCCAACTCGAATCGCTTCACATGGACGTTGTTCTTTTTCCAATGATCTTTGATCTTCTTCTCGGGCTGAGGAAATGGAGCCGAAGCCATGGATTGTTAGTCTTCGTAAAGGCGAGGAAAATACTTTTTGGTGGCGTCAACATGAAGCATCCACACAACCACCAATCGCCTCTCCTCCACATCGGTCCAAGTAGGCGTCATGAACGATTTGGTGTTGGAGAAAATAAAAACTTAACGAAGAAAGGGTGTTGTCGATTCTGTTTTGGAGAAACCATTAAAGAAGAAAAGGAGACGCTGATTCTGTATTTGGGATGGCTTTAATAAGGAGAGGCAGAATCGTAGGGTTTTAATTTAGAAATTTCGAAATATTATCCAAATGGTTAGAATCGGTCAAAAAATTAATGTGGAAAAATTGATGCATGTGAAGAAGTGAAGAATCGGCCATGCAAGACAAAATTAAAAGGTCGCATTTATTTCGAACATTGCGGGGTAGGTTTCCGAGTACAACAATAGAAAAGAAAAACATTGAACATGCTAGTTGTGGTTCATAGCTCGAAGCGTGGTGAACATAAGAACCTCGTGGTTGGCCTTCTCCAACGGGGTCTAATCGAATGTGTTGAGAGCAACTGCTTTAGCGTATTGCCTGGTCAATTATAGTTGGCACTTCATAAGGAGGGCTTTGTGCGCTCAAACCTACTACTACGACGTTGTTCTCGCTCGATCTTGTACATTTCTAGTGGAAGACCCATATCAGCTTTGGAAACAACGCTTTCATTCTCAGACTCCATAAATTTGGTTGGAGACTAATTTTGGAAGGAGTTTTTGTTTCCTTTTATAGATGGGGATGGGTTGGCTTTTATAGGAAACTGAATGACCAAGAATTTAGCATTGGGAAGGTAAATGATTCATCTTACGATAAAATAAAGTTTCTGAAATACAGGTAAATGGAACGTCAAAAAAGCAGCAAAACTTATCGTCCTAATATGAAACAGAGATACATATATTTTTCTAGTTGTCTTCATACATATCGACCTCCGTCCTGAACAAAGTCTAAATGTATTCAATCAGATTAGCCTTGAGTTGTTGGCGCACTGCTCGATCCTCGATCCGGCTTGAGTGGTTCCAGGTATAATTGTAACATGGTTTCGGATGCATTTTTATGATCAAAAATGCAAATTTATAAAACTACCTCTTTAGAGGTTGAGAAGGAATACAGAGTTCTAGCTACAAAACCAAAATCAAGGTCTAGATGCACAACACACATCTCCTACCAACACAACAAAAAACAAGGCTTAGAAAAACAATAATCATCTCCTGCAACACCTTCAACTAATGTCTAAACAACCTTGCCAATATGAGTAACCAATAACTTCTACGAAATGTCTGAAATGAACTTTCAACAAAAGAGGCACACTTACTGCCACCACAAAAGACGCATGACTTATAGCAAACATAGAAAAGAACTTGCAGCCGAAGAAGGCACAATTGTAAGAAACACAATGACAAGAAAAATTAAAACATAAGACTTGGAACTGCCACATGAGATAAGTTCTTTAGGAATTACTCATACAAATGCCACACTAGATGCATAACCTCTTTTAGTTCGAATACAAGACCTATGATCATATTTCTACCTCTCACAAGTCACAAGATAAGAAAAAACCATAACTGAAATTAGCCTACTCCCAACTGTAGGCTTGATTAAGTATTTTGGAGAAAATCACCTGAGCTGAATCTCACTTGTTCTAAAAAAAAAAGCAAAGACATTCCTTGCCAGCTATAGTTGCTGGTAGGAGATTTTCAGTATACTACCCCCAAAGTCTTTTGAACTTTGAACTCAAAAGATGAATCCAAGAACTCATAATTTGTTTTGCATCACCAAGAATCACCCATACCACACACTCAGAAATAATTAAACTCCGAACTTTCCAAGTCCTTCTACACTAGAGCAAAATATGGGAATCATCCTCAAGTCCAAAGAACAAGCTGGACACGCCGTCTCTTAAAAAAAGCTCATTCCTCTACTCTTAAAGAAACGCTTGGAAGGAATTGCGTCAAAACAGGCTAACCAACAGAAAGCGGTGATTTTAAGAGTAACTCCTAGATTCCAAAGATGATGAGCCCAACTAAGATTATGAGGTTTTTGATGTGCAAGTAAAGTATACAACCTTTTGACAGAAAAACCATAGACATCCAGATTCCAACACAAAGCATCCTCCTCAAGTCCTAAATATATCCTTTTCATAAAGTTCTACATTCTTTCACTTCCCAACCTCTTAGATCCTTTCTCAAGTGCAAGTCCCATGCATCCACATTCCAGAAATTAGCAACCACTGATTGATCCTTTGTTTTTATTATTTTTATATTTATGGCATGCCTAGAAAATTACATCAATTACACAAACATAGAACATTAAACTCTTTTTTAGCTATTCAGTTTTATACTATTGAAAAGAATCCAAAATTTCTCTTTTACATGCCTAAGCTCTCATCAACAAATAGATTTTTTTTATGCTAGTTATATATATACGGCTTTTACCGTTGGTACAATCATTCATCTTATTGTCTCAAACTCATGAGTAGAATTGCACTTAGAATTTACCTTCACCTTGCATTTTAATGAATATATTTTACATCAGACTTGAACATATATCATAAGGATTACGGGTAATTCTATTTCGCTACACTAAAAGTTTCGGATTCTCTTTCTACTATACTAAACTTTTTTTTTCATCTCGCTATCTTGGAGTTTTGTTTGTCTCATTATAGTACCCATCTTTAATTTTCGTCCATTTTTAGACGGAAAATTGTCATGTGCCCGGCACATAATTCAAATATTTTTGAAAATTTTCGAAATTGCTCCTCAAATTATTCTCAAATACTTCTAACTTAGTCTATTGAATCAAACATAAACTGTTAAGAGAAAGGATTTGAGGGGCAATTTTGACATTTTTCAAAAAATTCGGGTCATGTGTCAGGCACGTGATGATTTTCCATCCAAAATGGGCGGAAAGTTAATGATGGGTACTAAATTGAGACAAACAAAATTCCAGAGCAGCGGGACGAAAAAGGAATTTATGATAGTGAAAATGAAATCCAAAACTTTTAAGGTAATGAGATGGAATTATCCAAAAAAAAAATTATGATTGTTACCAAAATAGTGACCATACATGTAATTTTTTTTAATATAATTTATTTATTTATTTATTTATTATTATCTAGTTATTATGATTGAAAATGTTCTTTATGGTTGGTCAGCTAAACAGGGTATTCATTAGAGGCTAATGCAACACTAGACATATGTGGTCGATGTTCATTTTTTCTTCCAAAATCCAAAAAAAAAGTGTAGTAGGTAAAAGGATCCATCCGAAGTTTATAGGTAGTCTTAAGTAAGTAAAAGACAATTAATAGTATTTTTTTAGTGGGTGGATCTAAATCTCTTTCAGTTTTACTTGTAGTGGTTGGTTATGATCATGGTTGGTTACCCACGAAATGGGTTTGGTCCATAATTACTAGTATCTTTTTTATGGTTGGTCCAATAATAATAAAAATAATCTTCTTAATGAGCCACCGTAGTTAGTTTTGTAACTAGTTGAAGGTAAATTTATGAAGCCATGTGCAAAATTCAACAAGAAAACTTTCCATTATGCTTAAAAAAATCAACAGTTACTAGATGATTATGGGACAAACCTACCAAGCATAGCCTCATTCCTCTTTCCATGAAAATATTTTGTTGGCTCAATGTTTATGGCCATGATGATTGGACACCTTTTGACATTTTGATGGTTCTTGTGGGTGTGATGTGTTGACAACAAAAGAGAGCCCACTTTGTTGAAACTTTTTGGTTATGCATAGGAACTCACAAACATGAGCTTGGATCCCAACATTGTCATTTCTCAAGAATAGCCTTTTACATACATCTAATTCATATGTAATTCAAACAGATAAGTACAATTAGAAAATTATTTGTGAAGTAATGAAGGGGATTATATACAAAATTAAAATGTAGAAAAGAGCGGGTAAGTGTGCAATTTGGGGTGGAGCTTTAGAAGCAGGAAGGTGGGAGAGGGTAGGGACATGAATGGAGCTCATATGGTGGGTGCATTTTTGGTGTGGCCTCACCTGCCACTCTTTAAAGCTTGTTTCCATTGCAACTAATAAGAGTCCATAGGACACTATCCACATCCTCATTCAGACTTACGAAGTGTAGATAGGATTGAGACATATACGTGTTAGTAAGCTTAGATGACCCACTCATTCTTTTACTATAGAATATGAGAGTCTATATCCAAAATCAACAAAATTTTGATGTTTTTTTAGATCAGTAAAGCAATATATAAAAACTCGACTTTTAAAAGATGAAAGACGAGCAACAAAGTAAATCCCATATAGAATTAAGCACCGGACTAGTTTCGGCCTTAACGAAAAATCCGAGGACTAAACAGATCTCAGCCTCAAACCAAGGAAGGATTCCTACCCGGATCAGACCAACACAATAAAATAGAGCACTCTTATGCTAGGAACCTCAACAACCCAACAGGGGTACAAACCAGACAACCATGGTCTAATAGCCTGATTTTACAAGCATAAAACCCAAAAAAATGTATTAAAAAAAAGAAGTAAAAAGGTCTAGTACCCAAATTCATCAAAAAACAAATTTTTGATGTTCATGTTCAAACTAAATGTTCGAATTGAAAAATAAAATCAAATATAATAGTATATTTTGATTGACCTGATGGCGAAAAGCGTTTTCCAATTTCTTTACAATCATATATTTGAAGTGTAACGAATATATCTATTTAAGAACAAAAGTGGATTTTCTAGCCAGAGAAAATCGTAGCACTATGTTTTTACAAACTGTTCTAGGCTCCCATGGTTTGGAAGATATCACACTTCAATATTTTGGAAATCGTATTTTTCTTTTAACGGTTCAGAATCTGACTCTCAGACATGCATTGGAAAGATCTGATTGGGAAGAAGTGCTTCGTTGGTTCAAGATTATCAGTAACTCGGGTACTTCAGTTACAATTGGAGGCTTTTTTCAATGGATAGCAGTGGATGGTTTACCGTTTCAGGGTCGAAATCTAAAATATTCAGAAAGTCGGAGATAAGCTGGGCTTGGTTCTAAAAAATTTATAGGGTAATTTTCACCTCAATACCCTAACTATTTTTAGTGGCACCTCAATACCCTAGAATGCATTTTTTTTTCACTTTGATACCCGTCGTCAATTTTTCATCCATTTTAGGAGAACGCGCGGCACGCGCCTTCCTCGCTTGGGCCATTGTCGGCGCAACTCGGGTCCGGTTGTTGGAGATCGTCTGGTGCCAGGCTCTCTAGTTGTCGATTCATCTTCTCGGAGTATCCGATCAGGCGCAATCGCTGTGAATCTTCGATCTCCAGTTTCGATTGAGGTGAGTTGTGCCCGAGTCAATCGTTCAGTTGCAGAGGCTCGTATCGTCTCCTCTCCGAACGATCAGGCGCAGAACCGCTGTGGACTAGGTTATTGCCGGCGGCACATAATCGTTGTGCCGTAGATCCACGTTGAACGCGCCTCACGCGCGTCCTTTAGGTTAACCCCGAAAGTACAACGCTGTCACAGTTTTCATCGCCGTCGTCCAGCGACGATTACCGTCGTCCGTGTCTGGTGGTGCTGTTGGGTATCTGGTAAGTTTTTGTCGTCGATTGTGTCGTCATGGTTGTTCATTCGGATTTCCCTTTCGCGTCTCAACTCGTCGTGTTGGACAAGACGCCGAAAACCAGCTTTGCCGGTGTATCTGAATCAGAGGAGTGGGTGCTGCAAATCTGGTTTTGTCGATCTCGTCTCGGCGTCGCCGGACCTGCGTCCTGGTGCGAATCATAACAGAACCATTGTGTGGTTCATTTTGTAGGTGTGAATTGTTGTTCTTAGCTACAAAATGTTGTACCAGAAGAAGCGATCAACTGTCCCGGTTATCTCATTCTCTGATTTTTGCTCCGGCCTTTTGGCCTCATATCGTGTTTATGTTTCAATTGTTCAAGGATTATCGAGTAAAAGGGGAGAAAAGACCAAAACTCCGGTAAAAGGTCATGTTCGTCGGAGGAATCGGCATAGGATTCCTCGCTGTGACAAAACAGGTGGAAAGGAAGCGGGCAAGAGCTCATCGGTTGACGGTGGTGTCGATCAGAGCATTCCGGTTACAGGGATGGGGAAGCAGGCTCGTGCTGTGATCTCAAGTGAGGCTGCGAATACACCTCCTTCTGAGCCTTTAAAGGATGGTGAGTCTGTTTCTGATCCGACTTCCATGAACGATGGAAAGCAAGGGGAGTCAACCGATGATGGCACGGGTAGAACAGTGGCTCGCCGACGACGCCGTCCGATCCAATACGAGGTAAGTGACACGGAGCTTTATATTCTTAACTTACCTTACCCTTTGTCGGATGATTGGTTTCGGGACAAGCTCGCCGAGTTCGGCGAAGTGGCTTCTTTTTTACTGTTGAAGAGAGCGAACAGGACAGGGCGATTTTTTGGCTTCGTTCGTTTTACGACACCCATGGCTGCGTCCCGGGAACTTGAGACCTTGAATGGGTTTCAGTTGAAGGGGGCACGTCTTTTTTATGGCGTTCTCTCGGTGGCGTTTGGATTCTCCAGCGACTGTTTCAGTCGGGAACGAAAAATAGAGCATCGGTTCTGTTTTGCGTGAAGACTTGTTTATCTCCGGTGATCTCGATCAGACTGAAGACGATGGATAGGAGTGTTCTATAGGGGTATTCAAGCCTCAACTGAGCACACCCTCTCCGGCGACAGCCCCGACGACGATAGTACAGGAGTCCGGTGAGCTTCCTTGTTCAACTCCTTTCTCCCCCGATTCAGGAGTTGATCCCGGTTCTTCAAGAAAGGCCCAATTGTTGGCCCGAGAGGATCCGAGCTTGGTTTCCATTTTTAAGCGAATGGAGAATGACTTGGACTCCTCTTTTTCGGGTTCAGATTTAGGTACTCGAGTTAATCAGGCGCGAGACGGTGAACCGATTCTGGAGATTGGTTCTCAAGGAAGTCCGTGGAAGGAAGCCTTGCAAAAACCGGTCTCGGGGGCTGAACCTAAGAGACGGGGTCGTCCTAAGAAGGGTCAGGCGAAGGTGATTGCACAACCAGTGGTTGTGTATCATTCAAGAGCCAGGACTTCTGCGGATAAATGGGATAAATCGGCGCGTTTCTTGGTGGATGTAGCCAAAAAAGATAGTTCGGGTAACTGGAGTTTCAGCTTGAAAGTAGGCAGAAAAGCCGTTGACCTATGTACTCTAGCTCTCGATTCCGAGGGAAGGAAGGACAGGGAGCCTATGGAACCGTCTTCTGACCACGCCCCAACCCCCGTTCCGGTATCTAACCGGTTCACTTGTTTGAACCCGAATAGGAAATAGACAAGGTGTCTTATTTACGTCTTGTTTTGTTCCTGTTCTGTTTCTTTTTCTGCTCTTTGTAGCTGTATTGGTTGGAGGAAAAGGTCCTTTTTGGATCTTTTCTTGCTTTGTTCTATATTCCTATAGAACATTTGCTCAATAAAATTCTTTAGCTTATCAAAAAAAAAATTGTCATCCATTTTTGGATGAAAACACTTAAAAAGTACATAATACCACTCACTAACAATCAAAATTTTAAAAGTATGTCATTGATTTTCTAAAAACAAAATTAAAAAAATCAGTTTTTAATGTCACAAAAATGCATTATAGGGTAGTGAGGTGCCACAAAAAAATGCATTCTTGGGTAACAAGGTGCCACAAAAATCCATTCTAGGGTAGTGAGGTGCCACAAAAAATAGTTAGGGTATTGAGGTGAAAAAAAAATTAATAGTTAGAGTATTGAGGTGAAAATCACCCAAATTTATATGACTTTGATCCTCTTACTGCATCGTTTGACATAATCTTCGTTTTGGTTTATCGTAAGTCTAAACTTGTAAGGGCCAAATTTGTTTTTTTTTCGCTAGGAACTTCATCCTTTGATATTTCAGCAAAAGCAGTGCAACATGAGCTTGTGCCAGAGTTTAGCCCACTGGTTGAGGTTGTTTCCAAAGTCGTGCGAGGGAAGGATTGTATCGATTCAGAAGATCAAGGGGAAAATTCAAACTCAGACCATGATCACGATCTCTCATATCACAATCTTGATTTGAATTCTATTTCTCATGTAGATCTCACTAATTCCTTAAGTCAGGATTCCGTTTCCTCTTCAGCATCCAAAGAAATCGCGTGGGTTAAGGATTCTACTGAAAATTTGAAAGTACCTTTACCTTCAGCATCTCAGTGCATTTCCAAAACTTTTCGTGAGCAATAAGTTTCTACAAAAATTACCAAGCAGAAAAAAAGTGGGAAAGGAAAGTCATCGATAGTTGTTATTTACAAAACCGCCATGAAAAAATGCCTTTTCCATGCTTACAGACAGGCAAAAAGAAATGATTGGGAGTACGTTAAATCAATGTGTGCGAAAGATTTGGCTTCAAGGGATCTAGTTTTTGAACAATTCAATGCTCTCGATTTAGATATTCCCGAGAAGGTCGACTTTGGAGATGATGATTCTCAAGATTATGAAAATTTGTGTGATGAAGAGGGTTTTAACTCCATAGACCCTCCCCCCTCTTCTCCTACACTGAAAAATGAGGTTCCTCTCGTGGAATGTGAGAGGAAAAACTCCTCACTCAAAAGGAGGAGTATAAAGGGAGTTATACAAAGCCAGTGTTTGGATTACGTATGTATTCAAGAATCAAAAAGGGAAGAGGTATCTCAGGCTTTTCTCAGAAATTGTGGTTACATTGGTGATTGGGATTTTGTTTTCGTTTCTTCAAATGGAGCTTCAAGTGGTCTGATAACGTTATGGAAAAGATCTTCCCTCTCTTTTGTTTCAAATATTACACTTCTAAATGTTCTAGTTTTTTTTTTTACTTTTGGTGCAGCTCAGACTCCAATTACGATAGTAAATGTTTATGGCCTTTCTTGTCAAACTGATAGATTGGAACTTTGGAACACTATTCGCTCTTATAAATATAAGTTAGGAGATTATGTTATGTTTTGTGGTGATTTTAACTTGGTTTTGCTGCTTGAGTAGAGACGGAACTCAGTATTTTCAGATTAAGATAGTTAGTCCTTTCTTGACTTTATTCTTGATATGGAACTGGTGGATCTCATGCTTGAAGGGTGCAAATTTAATTGGTATGGTTACGTTTCCAAGGCTTCAAGGATCAACATATACTTGATTTCTCTTGCTTTCTTGACTTTGTTGGCAAATCTTTCTCATAGGGGTTTGGAACGTCACTTCTCAGACCATAAACCTTTGCTCCTAGCCCGAAATAACATAAATTGAGGTCCCAACCTTTCAAGTTCTTGAACGTGTGGTTGCAACATGAGAACTTCAAAGACTTAGTTTGTTTCTTTTAGGAATCATATTCTTGCTCAGGCTCTGCATGCTATACATTATTGTTCATATTGAAAAATCTCTGCTCTGACTTAAGGACCTGGAACCTAGAAGTCTCTGGCATAATAAACCATGCTATGAACAAAATTTCATCAGATATTGAGGCTCTTGATCAGATTTTGGATCATAGAAATCTTACTGACGAAGGAAGCATTTCTTGTTCACCTATTCGAGTAGAACTGATTTCTAAGCAGAAAATCCTTGCACAAATTTGGTGTCAAAAGTCGCAGTCCAAATGGTTCAAGAAGGGGGGTTCATGCTACAAATATTTCCATAGATTGTAAAATTACAGAAGTTCTTGCAATAAAATCACTATCATGAGAGAAGATGATAGAGTCCTGATTGATCTTACAGAAATTAAAAGCAGTGCATCAATTCATTTCAAACATCAATTCTCTAGGCCTTCTCATCCCCGTGTGGGATTGCATGCTCTCCCTTTTCAAAAGCTTTCTCAGGCTCAAAGAGATTCTCTTAAAGCAGATTTTACAATGGAAGAGATTCATCGTGTAATCATAGACTGTGGTAGTGAAAAATCTCTAGGCCCTGATGATTTTTCACTTCTTCTTTTCAAAAAATGTTGGGAGATCATGGAACTTGATGTATATCATTTTGCTCATGAATTCTAGTTAGTTGGAACTATTGGGAAAGGTCTTAATGACACCTATCTTACCTTGATCCCTAAGGCCCAAACCTAGAATCCTTTAATGAGCTTCGTCCTATCAGCTTGATCACTGCTCCATATAAGATTTTGGCCAAAGCTCTCACCACTCGACCGAAATTTTTTTTGCCCGATTTGATTAACGATGTCTAAAGTGGCTTTGTTCCAGGACGTCACAACATAGATGATGTGCTCATTGCTTCGGAAATAATAAAAATGGTGAAGAAAGTTAAATCTGAGGTGGTCCTTCTCCAATTAGAATTTGAAAAGGCGTATGATAATATGTTGGGATTTTATTGATGATGGCTATGAATTTTGGTCCTGTTTAGAGATCATTGCTACAAAATTGTTTCTGAGCTTCTTTATCTGTTCTTATTAATGGGTCCCCATCCCAAGACTTCTCTATTTCTAATGGGTTGTGTCAAGGATTCCCCTTGTCTCATTTTTCTATTCTATTGGCAGCATAAGGTTTTCACCAAATATTGGAGGATGGCATTCGTATGGTGATTTTGGTGGAGTTCGAGTAGGCCGTGGAAATTTTCTCGTGTCTCACCAACAATTTGCAGATGACACGCTCCTGTTTATTTATGGGAGAGAGGGTCATTTAAGAATGCTCAAAACTACCCTTGATTTATTTTAGTTTATGTCCGAGCTGAAAATTAACTACTCCAAGTCAAAAGCCATTATCCTTAATGCTTCTGGTTTTTCAAAAGAGTTGGTTCAAAGTATTTTGGAATGTGAGGTATCTTCTCTACCTTTTAAATACTTGGGTTTTCAGGTTGGAGCTAACCCGAGTAAAGCTTCGACTTGGAGTCCGGTTGTGTAAAGCTTCAAACGATCACTAGATTTATGGAAATCCAAGATGCTAAATATGGTTGGTAGAATTGTGCTTATTAAAAATACTTTATCTTCTCTTCCTGTCTATTACATGACATTATTCAAGGCCCCAAAGTCTATAATTCGAGAGCTCAACTCATGGTAAAGACGTTTTCTTTGGAAGGGTAGTGTTGCAGGTTGCGTGATGCACAAGGTAGCTTGGCACAAGGTCATGAAAACTGTCACGCCCCAAATTCGGTTTTGACCGTACTCGAGACGTGAAATAAAACAATAATAAGTTTAAATGAAAGTAAAGCCACAACAAGCCTTTAATACCAATTTAAAACTCTGAAAATCACCACGAGTCAACAACTCGGTAAACAAGCAGTAAAAAGGTTTAATAAAAGGAACTAGTACGTCTCTAGATAAGCTAGTCTAGGACCCTCGTTAGCTCCCGAGCCTCGAGTATTCGACTAGTACACATCCCGCTCAGGACCTGAAAAACAACAAGAATAAGGGGGTGAGCTTTCGCTCAGTAGGAAAAGTAGTTAAGGTTATAAGCAAGTGCTTACCACCACGGGTAACCGTCCCATTAGGGCATACTAGTACAACACACAACTAATTTCCAATGGAACTCGTAACCACAAACCTCAACTCAAGACCAAACCACACTCACAAACATACTCAAACGACCAAGGACAAACTGCAACCACAACATTTAACAGGTCATCAAGCATAATGTAAACAGTAAAAACACATACACGTCCCGTACCGCAGTCCCCTACTCCGCCGGCTGTCCACAACCCGACTCTATCATTTCACACCGGAACACACAACATCGGCCTAGATATCTTCCCGGAAAATACTCAGGGCACAATCACAATACGTCACACCGGAATCTCCATCGGCCTAGACATCTTCCCGGAACTCCTTCGGGGCACGACTCCTAGAGCCAAAACATGACACCAAGTGTCAACACAAACCGTCGGCCTAGATATCCCACATCGGAATACCCCCTCGATGTAGGTATCGTACCGGAACCACCACCCGGGGGACCGCGCATACGTGGGACCACACCGTCGGCCAAGGTACTACCCTACACCAGCGTACCCCCTCGGTCGTAGGTACCATAACGGAATACAACTCCCCTTGGAACAAACATCAAGATAATAACTCGCATCGTAATGCCATAATTCAAACATGGCTTACCAAGCCCAACAATCTTACCACAACCAGCCACGTCAGTCTATCAACCACCCGACCATTTCACAAGCAATGATTCACGTCATAACACGCATGGCACACTTGCCCAAGAATAACCACAACACACTACAACGAGTAATAATACAACATGCTTCTCGATCTAACAAAGCCTAAATTACAATCATGCATCTCAATCACGATCATAGCAACACAATCAACACACAAACCTAAGGGCTCGACATGACCTGCATGCATTTCTATCAGCACAACAATCCCAAACTTACGGCTCGACATGGCACGTAAGCTATCCCTCAATTCACTCGTTCCTCACCTTCTAATCATGCGGTTCTAACAGTTCAAATTAAGTAATTACAACCTATAGGCATACTAGTAACTTTCCACAATCGAACCAGTATCTGCTACGTTCCCTACCTCAAGAAGAACAGACAGCTACGTCTCCTAGCTGTTGACGTCCTGGCTCGCTACCTCCGGTCTTCTCCACGGTCGAAGCCGGACTCTAAATTAACACGGAAAGCTATAATTAAAAATGGTTCCAAGTTAATTTAAAAGTTACTTACAGTCCAAATTAACTTCAACGAGATGCCCTTTAAACTCGAGCGGGCCAAAAGAGGGATTATACGACGAATCGGGTTCGAGCACCCGAGCCCCGAGCATAGAACTCGGTGCACGTTTCCCAAGACATGATCCCCAATGCACGGATCCCGAGGCACGGGTTTCGAGGCGTGGGTTTTGAGGCACGGTTCCCGAGGTGTCCAATTCAGCGTTCCCGCTTTTAATCCCGTTCTAAGTCCGATTTAACAATCCGATTTATTCGTCTGTGGTTCCAAATTCGTTCAACAATCTAAAATTACAATTATTTTTATTTAAAACTATTTTTATTTTAGTTTCTTTTCTTTCATTTCCTTTAATTATTTTGTTTCAAACTCGTTCGATCAGATCCAAAAATTTGCTCGGGAAAAGGGGGAAAAAGACAGAGGAACGAGATGGGAGGCTCGGGTTTGGTTTCCGACCGACCACCGGCAGAGACGCCGGCGACCCTGGCCTCAAGGGCATGCCGTGAGGCTCACCTGGGAGAAAGGGGCGTCTGGGAGGTGGTTACGGTCTCGGGAGCGACGAATCGGCGACGGTCTTGGCTCTGCAGATCTCTCCGGTGGCGGGGCGGCGTCGACACGCTGGATCCGTAGAGGCCCGAGGAAGGTACGGTGTCTCGCGAGTCCGAGCACCGTCTCCCTTCACGGGTCCGGCTTGACACGGTCGAAGGAGGGTGGTGGTGGCCGAAATCAAATACGAGGGCGACTAGTTGAGGCTTGAGAGGGAGGCGAAGAGGTAGAGAGAGAGAGGGTCCGAAGGAGAGAGAGGGAGGTCGGGAAAGAGAGAGGTCGGGAGAGAGAGAGGGTGCGCGAGAGAAGAAGGAGGGAGAGGAAACGCGTGAGGTGGGAGAGAATTAGGGTTCAGAAACCCTAAACCGAGCTTAAATACCACGAGCCTTGGGCTTCTGGCGGAAGTTGGGCCGCACGGCCCAAAGCTGAGGAGGAGATGTAGTCGGGGCGGGCCTGGCTCGGGCCGGGTCTGCTGGTCGTGTCTGGTCCGCCCGGTCCAGCCCTCTTCTTTTTTTCCTTTTTTTTTTGCAAAAGCCACCAATCTTCGATCCGTTTTTCCAACCACGACGTTACCATCGAACAAATTAAATCTTAAGCCTTTTTAACTGGAGCGATCTTTACAAAAACTAAATTGGAGGGAGGATTCAGTATAAGGAGACTTGAACAAGTCAATTTGAGTCTTTTGGCGAAATGATTTTGGAGATTTGTCATTAAGAAAGATTCTTTATGGAAAAATTTTATATGTGAAAGATTTGGCTGGAATTTTGAAGACAGGGGCCTAACACTTTGCATAAGACCTCGTTCTTTTTATGTGTTCACGCATATTCTAAATTTGGATAGGGATCCTTACTTGTCTTCTCTCTTTAGAAATCAGAACCTATCTTGGAGGTTGGGAAACAGAGCTTTCATAAAGTTTTGGGAGTATGTTTGGATAGGGGGCATTCCTCTAAAGCTTAAATATCCTCGTTTATATTCGTTTACAACATCTAAACGTAATAAATTTTTTGAGATTGTTGTGGTATGTGCTTGGAATGTAGAGTTCAGAAGAAATTTCTTTGTTTTCGAGGACAGGTAGGCTTTACAATTGATAGAGTTACTAAGCAATGTTCCTTATGATTCATTGGGACCTCCAGACTCTCTGATATGGAAAAAGGCTCCATTATTTTCTTCTAAGATGGCTTACAATTTATTAACAACTTCTATCTCTCCTTTACCCGAATGGGTTTCGTGTCTTTGGATAAAAAATCGGCCTCCAAAATATGTTGTTTTGATTTGGTTACTGGTCAAATAGAGTAATTCCATCGAAGGTCTTTTTGGAAGCTAGAGGTGTCAGAATTTCCTTATCTGATATGTTGTGCATATGTTGTAAGAGACAGTTTGAGGATTCAGAGCACCTATTTTCACATTGAATGGAGTGTTGGATGTTTTGGTCCAAGGTGCAAACCTGGTGGAGGACTTTTTGGATAATGTCTACCACGGCTACAAAGCTTATTCCTTTATTGTCTGGTTTGGGAGTTGTTCGTAAGAGAAAAAATTGGATTTGCATTTGTTATTTGGGTCTTTGGTTGCTCTGGACCCGTCGAAATGCTTTGGTTTATAATAATAAATCTATTCCGTTCTAGAAAATTTCTTAAACCTCCAACAACAATCTTTTGGCATGTTGAAGTCAACTAGCAAGATCTAGGATGGTTCGAATTGTACTCAATGTCAAGAAGATCCAGGACTAAGCTTGATTTGATTCCGTTTTAACATTGTTTTTCTAGTTTTCTTGCAAGTCAAGAAATTATTTTTATTATTCTTCTGTTCAGGATTGAGATGTCTCTCTCCTCTCTTCCTTGTATTTTTTAATACTTGGAATAAAACCAAAAATTGTCTATAAAAAAAAAGAACAAACGTGGATGTTAATGAAATTCATTTTTTTTAAATGTAATGGTTGCGCACTCTCTGTACGACTGGTATTGTGTGACAACTTACGTATAGCCAGTGACAATCGCTCTTGACACAGTGACAGCTTCAGGAAGGAGTTTGATAGTATTCCTCCTCCCATTCGAGAGATCGGTAGTGGATTTTTGCATGTCCAAACTCCTGTTTTAGTTCCTGTGGAAAAATCACGGAATGCTTCAATGACTTAGCGTGGAAGGAATGCAGATACTGCTCCTTTGTCGGAGCAAATTCACTCATCCCGAAAAAGCTCGCATGTAACCTCAAACCTGAGTGTTTTTGTTTATAATCTATTATTTGAGAAATTTTAGGCTTGGGTGAGGAAATTTTTTGGACCTGATGGCGAGATCAAGTCATGCTCTGTTTTGCGTCATTCTAATAGGTGTGATCGATATTTCGACTTCATCACCTTCACGTCGGAGCAAAGCTGCGTCCGAGGTGGTAGAAACTTTTAACGGGTATCGTGTTAATGAGTATGACCTGTTCATGCCCTTCGTTAGGTCGAAAGTTTGGAATGTTAGCTTAGGCGGAGTTTAGAACCGAAAATAGAGCATTGGGGTTACCTTACCTAAGGCGTTGAGAAAGGGTCGGAATAGAGGTGGAGAAGGGTCAAGCTGAGTTGGGGAAGGTACGGAAGGGTCGAGAGGTGATCAATGTTGATCAGAGTATGTGATCTCTGAACGAAGTGAAACAGAGTAATACTCAAGTTCCTTTATTTTTGAGTTCGGGATTGAATCCAGTCAAGGTTTATCATGTTTTTACCTCCAACACGGCTTGCAAAATCACAATAGAGATTGTTCTTCAGCTGAAGAGTTGAGATGTCGAGATCAAACGTTCACCGAAGCTTAGTTTGGCCAGTGGAGGGCCAAAGATTGCATCTGGTGCGTGATGATTTGATAAGTGATTATGCATATCCAAACCTTCCTAATGTTACGGTGAGGGATTTTGAATTCGGATCGTGAACTATTGTACTTGATTCACGATTTGTTGAAGATGACGACGTGGCTCCTTGTATTTTGGGCTGGGTTGAAGCCCAAATGTTGGACTTAGCCCAGGTCACTCAACCAGATGTGGTTGCTCCGTTGGATTCACATCCTAGTAAATCATTGGATGGAGAGACCTGGGTTGGAGATATTTTTTCTAAACGGTGTTCCGATAGCTGATTCAGGGGGTAAAGTCGGCTGTTTCGGAGGTCTTGATGTCGTTCTCGGGTGGTCAGAATATTTCATGGAAGGATGTCTTATTCAAACCCCTACCTTGTAAGGGTCGTCCGATTAATTAAGGTTCAACGATTGTTTATACTTCTAGACCGGTAATGTGTTCTTTGAGTTGAAAAAGTGTCATTAAAGTCACGTCCATGACCTGAAACATATGGAAGCAGGCTAGGCTTAAGGCACAACCTAAGGAGCATAAGGAGGAGGTCTTTGACGACCCAACCCTAACCTTAGAAAGTAAAGAGTAGTGCGAAGGCGTTGTTTGTTTCTCTGTATTTTTTGGTGTGCTCTTTAGACTTATCGCCCACCGTTGTTTTGAGGCTTTTTTTTCCAGTTTCTTCAGCTGGAGATCCTCTTTAATCGTTGTCCAGATCTTCAAACCTCTGAACTTTTTATTTTCAGAAAAATATCACCTTTTGATAACAAACCGAGCTTATAAAAAATAAACTCAATCGAAAAAAGAACCAAACATGATACAGTGATGATTATGTTAACTATGGGGATAAGTATAAACAGAAAAGCTTATAAGATGCGATGAGACCCACCAAACACAACCCAGGCCACAAATTTACTAGAGAGAGAAAGAGACCATAACATTGACCAGTTTTCTTCCTCCCAAGAAATCCCTCACTCCTCTCTCTCTCTCTCACACTCTCCAGAGGTTATTGTAATTAGGTGAGGGCTGGTGACCTTCCCTAGTTTGGCAGGATAGTACCCACAGAGGCCAGAGAATAAAACTCACCCCACACCCTCACACAATACTCACTCATTTCCAATTCCAGATGAAGACCATCATGGCTGCTCACGATTCCTCCTTCTCCTTCTCCAGGAGGTATTTCCACTGGAAGAAGAAGCTCGTCGACGACGACCAAGAGGAGATCTTGACAACCTTCGACGACCAAGGAGAGGACCTCAACATCGCTTTTCCCAGGAAGAAACGGACCCTCGTTTCCGTCTCAAAGCTCCGCTCCGCTTTCGCGGTTTTCCGGCGGGCCCGGTTCGGGAGCCACCCGGGCCGGCTCGGGACCCGGGTGATCGGGACCCTGTTTGGCTACAGGCGCGGTCACGTCCACTTCGCGTTCCAAGAGGACCCCAAGCAGAGCCCCGCGTTCCTCATCGAGCTGGCCACGCCGACGAGCGTGCTGGTACGCGAGATGGCGTCGGGGCTGGTGCGCGTGGCGCTGGAGTGCGAGAAGAAGGCGGAAAAGAAGGGGTCGGCGAAGCTTCTGGAGGAACCGGTGTGGAGGACGTACTGCAACGGGAGGAAGTGCGGGTACGCGCTGCGGCGCGAGTGCGGGAGCGAGGAGTGGAGGGTGCTGAGGGCGGTGGAGCCCATCTCGATGGGCGCCGGAGTGCTCCCTGCCGCTGGCGCAGGCTCCGAGGGCGAGCTCATGTACATGAGAGCGCGTTTCGAGCGCGTGGTGGGTTCCAAGGACTCGGAGGCCTTTTACATGATGAACCCGGACGGGGCCGGCGGGCCGGAGCTCAGCATTTACCTGCTCAGAGTTTAGTTAACTGATTTCATGTTTTATTTAACTATTTTAGGTTTGGGTGAAAATGAAAATTGGAGGTTTAGTCAATGCTCCAACACTTTTTGGGTTACAAAAATGGGATTTGGGTATATGATCCATATGTATAGCTACTATAATTAAGCTTCTTCTTTTCTTTTTCTTTTTGTTTCCAAGTAGAAAATTTATGCATTTGAAGAACATTTTACCTAAATTAAGTTTCTATTATAATGGTTAGAGTATCACGGTTGAATTATTTTTTGATACATCCATTTTATGTGCGGTAAGTATCTTCAAGATTTGATGTACCAATCAATGTTTGTTAGTGGATCAAAGTTTACTCACCACAATTTGATGAATATTTTGAAATCTCTTCTTATACATTTACGGCCCAAACAAGTCATAACTAAAGAGCCATAATTATTCATTTTCAAACGATAACACGTTACTTGTTAAAACAAATTTTAAGTCAGAAAAGTAAGAAAATATGATGAAGAAGAAGGAGCGTGGGAATAGTAATTGGTAACTGATGATAGGGCAAATAATAATATAAAGGGAAGGGGAATCAAATATTCAGAGGATGTTGGGAGCGCAAGGGGCAAAAAAGATCCATTGGGATTGGATCAAGTTTTTGTCTTATGCACTTCATTTTCAAAAGGTCCTCGTGTCTCCATGCTTTATTTTTCACTTTTGCTGCCTCCTAGTTCCAAGTTTCAATACCTTTCTTCTCTTTTCAAAAAATAAACCTTATTATTAAACCTACGCTTTGAGAGAAAACACAAAAACAAAGGAATTAAAACCATCGATGATCCATGATGGGCCAATAAACAAGCATAAGTACAGACCAGAACAAAGGAACCGGAATCCCAGACACATGCCATGGCAACTGCAAGAGAAGGATTAGAACATAGACATGGGGGTAATGTTAGAGTAGTTACGAGAAGAGAATGGGAAGCAGATCAACAAGAGACCATGGAAGTCTCGACAACAACAGGAAAGTGAACAGTAGCTCAATTTCTCCTGAAACTCTCTCAAAAAGTCCCGTCCTCGCTACAGTAGATCCCTTCTACTTTCTTCTCCGTTGGCCGTCGTCGGTGGTTCGCCGGACCTCCGGGTCTGGTGAATCGTCGACAACCTCCTCCCCTTTGTTCTTCTTCCTTTCTTTGCCCTCTCATCCCTTTTTTTCCTTTCGTTTTCCTTGATCCCTCTACTGGTGTTCTTACCTTCACTCCGGCGGCACACTTCGACTGGCGCACAGGCCTTGAAAATCGGTCAGGTTCTCCTTGGGCCGTGGTGCAGTGACTGTCAAGCAGTCCGTCGCCGGAGTAGGGGCTTGAAGCTGCACGGATCTGCTGAAGCGGTGCCGCCGTTTGGTTCGCCGGTGCTCCTTTCTTCTCCGGCTGGATCCTTCGCTCTCCTCTGCTCGGAGTTCTACTTGCTAGCCGGCCTGTAGCTCGCCGGATTTGCAGCTGGTGTGTGCTGTGGTGGTTCGGGAGGCAGGTTTGGAGGAGGGTTGGGTGGCGGCTGGCTCGGGATTGTTTGAACCGGGTAGGGCTGACCCGGGTCTTTTGGGTCGGCCCAGCTCTTTCGGGTCGGCCTATCCAGATTCGGATGGGCCGGTTTCAGGTCGCGGGTCGGGTGCTGCTGGGTCGGGTGGGTATGGGCCTGGGTTCTGGGTCTGGGCTTGTTCTCTAGGCCTGGATCTGGGTTTGGGTTCTGGGTCTGGTTTTGGACCTGGTTCTGGATATGGAACTGGGTTCGGATCTGGGCCTGGGCTTGCCAATAGCTCTTCGGTTGGTCTCGGTGTCTTCTATGTTGGAGTCGGCTTTGGATCGAGCTCGGTATTATTACAAGCCTTCCCCTTCGGGTCCTTGCTGCTGTCGGTAAGGGGTTACCTTTCTTGGTTTCGGAACGCTCAGCTCGCTTTTCAGTTTAGGCTTCTCTTCAATTTGACGTGCTGCGGCCAGTTTGGAGCTTGTACTCGATAGAAATACCGGTCCTCCGCCTATGTGGGCCTCTTTTCGGTGTTTACCGATTCTAGGTTTCGGAGGGCTGAGTACGAGCTTCTTTGTTAGCCCTGTCCCTCGCAATCTCGGCACTGCGGTTTCGGAGCCTCAGCCTCTGTTTGGGTTAGACTATTACTCTTCACAGGCTTTTGCTGTCTCCTCTGTTTGGGATCAAATTGGATCGTGCTCGGTATCATTACAAGCCTTCCCCTTCGGGTCCTTGCTGTATTCGGTAAGGGGTAACCGGTCTCGGTCTCGGAACGCTTAGCTCGCATTCCAGTTTCGATTCCTCCAGAGTTTTGATTTGCTTCAGTTGGTTTGGAGTTCGGAGTTAGCTCTCGGTAGAAATACCGGTCCTCCTCCTTTTGGGGCCTTTTCGGTGCTGGCCGAAGTTGGGTTTCGGAGGGCTGAGATCGACCTTCTTGGTCTTCTCTTGCGGTTTTGGCAAGTGGCTTCGATGGGACTTTCTCTCGGGTCTTTGGAGGTGTCTGATCTTTGCTCAGGTCGTGGGATGCGTATCTTCAGCTTATCGGCGGTGGATCGTTGCTGAGCTTCTTTAGATGCCTTTGAGTGCCTCACCCTCCCGGGGAATTCTTTATCTCGGTGCGTCTCTTGCTGCAGTTGGTGACTGGGACCCGCCTCATGCTCGGTAGAAATACTGGGTCCTCTCCTTCATTGGCGTTTCTCGGTGTTGGCCGGTCTCGAAAAGAGGACCGAGTGTGAGTGCAGGTTCTGTTGATCATCTGCTGAGCCGGTACGGGTTTCTTCTCTTTTCTCCTTTCTCTCTACTGTTATAGTCCGAGTGACATGCTCGTGGTTTTGGTTACCAAGCAACATGCTCGTGGTTCTGAGCGCCATGCTCGGGTTCTCTATTGAGCGCCAAGCTCATGGCTTTATTCCGAGCAACATGCTCATGGTAGTATTCCGAGCGCTAAGCTCGTGGTTGTGTTCCGAGTGACAGACTCGTGGTTGTAGCTCGAGCGTCATGCTCGTGGGTCTGCGTACCCATTCTGAGATTCCAGGTCTGCGTACCCTTATTTGCACCCCTGCGCGGGTTTGGTTGTTCTGTTGTTTCTTGTGTTGCTGATTCAAGTTCTTCCCCGGCTTGTTTGCTGGAGTCTGTGGTCCGTTTTATTTGTTGATCTTGCCCGATGATGATTGTTGCGTCTTTCTAGGGCTTTTGAAGTCTGTAGTCAGACTTGTGTACTTCTCCTCTTTCACCTTGTAAGAGGTTTCATTCAAAGAAAAGAAAATTTATTGCCGATAAAAAAAAAACAAGAGACCATGATCTAAACCAGCTGCACAAGGATGATCAACATCGCAAGCAGCAAAATCGATTAGAACTAGATCCAAACCCAGTTCCAAGGATGAGGTTCAACCGTTCAGAGCTAAGAATTCTTGATTTTATATTTTCTTACAAAATTTAGAAGGGGCCGACTGCTATGCTAAAAATGAGAAGCACATGCATAAATGAGTTTAGAACTACATGTATATCTTATTCGAAACCAAATATATATATAAAAAATCATGATTCATTGAAAAAATGATTTTAAATCATTTTTTCAACGTTTGATCCAAATATCTCGCCTTACATTATTTTTTAGTCGTCCATCTTAAGCTTATAGCCTTTTGAGTTCCTGTCCCCGGAGGTCACGGGTTATCATTTCCCATCTGCTGCAACAATAGAGAATATCCGACATCGGGGGCCCTGGATTTTCAAGGGATAACTAGTGCTTCTGGAACCCCTTAGGCCGTACGTTCAGGCACACGAGATTGAATTTAACCACATTGAGCTAGGTGTCTGTGCCTTGAACGTCCCGTCAGGGGTCAGAACCCCGGAGATCTGGAGTCTTATTGCTACTAATATTGGGGTCCAGGTGGTGTCGGTTCCTATACCGTTTGTCCCTCGGGAGGACATGTTTCTATGGATACGAGTACGAATGGAGTTGAACCAACCTCTTCGGCGACGTCTCCGCCTTCGGTTCCCAGACACTATTACCTCCTCATTGATTGAGTTTCAATATGAGAGGCTCGCAGATCTTTGTCGCAGGTGTGGGAGGATGACTCACCGGATTACGGGGTGTACGGCTCACTTACCGGGAATAGGTCGGGAGGAGATCCGTTATGATGCTACGATCCTGGTGACAAGGCAACAGGATGTGGATAGGCTGCTGAAGACAGTATGGCATGCATCCCCTTCCCGGGAACCGGTGGCTGTTGACGATCTTCTGAATGAACTCTCATTGAACCCTATGGTCCGTTCTAGGGAGTTCGTCATGGGTGATGGTTTTTCTACGGCAGACGTTCCGTCGAAGTCTGACGATCTGGCTAAGACTACCTCAGGAAGGGTGGTCATTTGTTTACATGATGGAGAGGCCGGGATTGTGGAGGACCACTGGGGTTTACAAAGCCTGACAATCTGGCTAACATCCACCCTGTTGGAAACCCCCCTGCCGCTGAAGACCCCGCAGACACCTCAGGGACTCGGGTAGGGAAGGAGAAAGACCCCAAGGAAGCTTCGGGGAAAGCTGGTCCTATTCGGGGGAAGGCCAAGAAATCTTCACTGCAGACAAGGAGTGGGTCGCTATATGCTCGCCCGTCGGTGTAATAACCACTCCCCGTCAACACTAGTCAAACCTGCGAAAAACAGGAAAATTTAAAATTTTTAAGACTGACACTTAATTGAACCAAAAATGACCCCGAGTGTCATACCGGACTTGAGTTGACCCCGTTATCGACCAAAATGAGTTCCGGGGGACTCAGGGCAACTTCCTGTTCAATTTGGGAAATGTTGACTTTTCGCTGGAAAAGTCAACCGAGCGACGTTTTGGTCCATTCGAGGACCGTTTTGGATCCAAAAAGCTTAGCCGTTGTCGCAGCGGTCTTAGTTGAGCCGTTTCCTTGTAGCCCGTCAAGTTTCGTAATTTCTTGGGAAAAGTGCCCGTTCGGGGCCCGAAACGTCCGATTTTCGCGAATTTGATTGGAAAATATCAAGTCGATATTTTCCAAAAGGTGTGGGACCCACCTTGACACTTGTCCAATATGTGGTGGTGTTAGTTTTGGGGGGAAACTATGAGGGGACAAGAGGTGGCCGGCCATATAGGGCAAAAAGGAAAAAAAAATAGAAATTAGAGTTAGTTGTTTTAGAAAGAGAAAGAAGAGAGAAGAAAGGGAGAGAAGGAGAAGAAGAAGAGAGCTTGGAGTTAGGGTTTGCCACTATTCACATCATCCAACCCTTGGATCGTCTCAAGGCAAGAAGAAAGTGCACTCCCCTCGTTCTCCTCTACGGTATACACCGAACCGATTCTCGTTTTGATTAATTTTGGAAGTTAGGGTTTATGTAAAACTATTAGTTTAGGGTTGTGTTGAGATTGGGGGATTGTTGGAGACGTTTTGGAGGTGTTTGAAGGGGAGATTGCTCGTTTTCCGATGAACGGAAGCTCGGGAGGAGCTCCGGCCACCGTGGGTGGTGGCTGGCCGACCATGGGGTGGCTGGCCGGAGCTGGGACCAGCCACCACCATGGTGGCCGAGCCCCACTTTGAGCCCTAGGGCCCACGGCCAAGTGGGTCGGGTGGGGCCCACATGCTCGGGTGCTCGGGTTTAGTGTTCGGGTGGTTTAAAACGTTCCCCGGACCATTTATCCTTAACCGAATCGAAAATTGGAATTAAATTGGAAAAGTTATAATTAACGGGTTTTAGAAACTTGAAACGGAAATTAATTGACTCGGGAGTCGGAATTCGATTCGGTCAAGTGCATTGGGACCCTTGAATTATTCTAAGACCGTAGACACGAAAACGGGAATTTTTGGAGCCCCGGAAGGGCATTTACAAAACCCGGGCAGATTCGCCATGTCGGGCGAATCGGGCCTTGACGGGTCCCTTATCGACAATGATTAAACGTAGGCTATTATTATGGGTCCATGAGCGCTGGACTTGCTACGGTCGATCCGGACACATATCTGTAACCCTGGGCGTTTACGCCATCCCCTGTTTGATTACCCTTGGGTATTAATACTATTCTCCGGTTACTCGTTTCAAAAAGAATATTTATATGTATTTTTTTGTTATCATGTATTTCTATGTTGGTATTAAAAAATACGTTTATTTAAATGATAAATACACCATTTTATAACATGGGACAGTGAATGTTGCTATTCTCATTTTAATTATGGTCAATTTAGCTTGTATACTGTGGGTTCTATTCACGAAGAAGAACAAAACAAATATAAGACACTGTTGGTCGATCGACGATTTTTATAAAACCATATTTGTCGAGGAAATATGAGAAGCTATGATCCTTAGTATTTACACTTCTTTGTTGCCTACCTCATTTATCCTAAGATTGTATTAGAAACAAATGGTTCGGTCATTTGTTTTTTTCAACTTCGACCATCAAGGAAGCGTTAGGGCAACAGGAAAAAGCTCTCTAACGCTACAGTAACAATATTGTAGCTTCATCTTCTTCATTGATCTGGTTTAGTGTGGTACTTCCTTTTCATCGATCCTCATCATTCTTCCTTCCTCTTCGTGATCTTACAGCGTTACTCTCCTCCGTTCGTCTTCCTCGGTGTAGTGTTCAGGGTGGTTACAAAAAGACCACCGGACCATCGAGCCTCTCTTTTCCACCCACAAGCTCGTCAAGTTCTCGTCCGATGGTTCTCTCTATCTCAAGGCCAGGAGCATGTTTAACTCCCCAGGAACTCAGTGGTGAAGCCTTAGATGTTCCAGGACACCCAAAGCTTAGTCATATCCCAAAAAAGGTGTCAAAAACAGAGGAAGAAGACTCAAACCTACCTCCCCTTCCTCTTCGGACAAAACACAGTAGTACTCTCCAGGTGGTTGCACAAAGCTGATAGATGGCCAAAAAATGTTTTATGACAAATACTTCCAACCTATCTATTCTAGTAGAGACTCGACACCTTCCTTTCGTGGCATTCAGATTGGAACTCAGCTCCAAAGACATCAAAGAGACAGAGTTTCCTCTTTTCAACACAAGGAAGGAGTTAGAAAGGGAAATGAGGTTTTCTTTGCAGAAGAAACCAACCTAGTTGCCAGCAAAGGCCTAACTTATCAATCTAACAATTCTAAAGGGTTGGAAGAAGGTTCATCGTCTTTGGGTTATCCCCCTCCAGGTTTTGAAAGACCCTCATTGTATATTAATCCTCACAAAAGGAAGATGCCAGAGAAATATCACACTCATTACACTACTGTTGTTCTCAATATTCCGGCCATTGTCAACACCGAGTGGATGGATAGGTTCTTTGGTAAACTCCCTTGATACATTAAATCAGTGGTGGGTTTCAAACCAAATATCAGAGGAAGCTGGTATGGGTTCATCTACTTCTCATCCAAATGGGACTTACAACAAGCTATTAGTCAGTGTAATGGCCTCAAATTCAGAGATCACACTCTATTTGTTACTGAGGCATGGGACAGGACCAATTCCAACCTCAATAACACCAGCAAGACTGCTTCAGAGGGTTTGATTTTTCAAGAAAAAACTTATGATGATTTCTCTTTCCAAGGGTCAATTGTTACTGCCAAAGCAAAAATGTTGGATAGAGCACATTTGGCAATCACCCATCTTAATATTTCAGTGGAAGAAATGATGCAGGAGATAGCTCTAGAAGGGGTTTGTGAAATTCAACTCAAAGATCTAGGTAACAAAGCAATTCTGGAACATTGTCCTGATTCTCAATATGATAAACATCTATTCTTTGAGGAGGGTGCTTGACTGCAAAAATGGCTCACATTTATACCAGGAAAAGGGGGAGTTCTTCTCAAAGGGAGGCAATTTATCTTGGTTTGCAATTCAAGGCATTCCCTATTTTGGTTGGTGTGAAGAAAGCTTTCAAGCTGTAGTGAGAAAACATGGGAAGATTCTTTATACTCATCCCCATTCCACTCAAGATGTTCTAATTCATACAACTTATGTTCTAGTACATACTTCTTAGTTCAAGCCTATCTCTGAAGAAGCTCTTATCACCTTGGGGAGCAAAAAGTTTAAACTCTGGATCTCTACTGTACAATCAAACAACCTCCCCCAACTTCAAATATCATCAAACACCTCCTGCAACCCTTATGACAAACAAAGTGATTCTAGTTCTGGTTCTGAGTATGCCAGTGATTATTCCAATGAAGGACATTCTGATGAACATATGTCCTTGCCTGATTCTCTTGCTGGGTCTGATGCTCTTCCTGCTCAGAGGATCTCAACAACTATGGAGGAAGGTTCTACTCCTGAATTGGGAGTTATGGTTGACCATTGTCCTTCAGGTGACAACCTTGTACAGGAGGTTGGTTCAAGGTTGATCTGCATTAATGATTATGTTGCTATTTTTCCTACATTTGATTTTAATGCTCCTCTTTCTACTCTTGGAGTTCAAGATGATTTATTTGTGCAAGATACTTATGAACCCGAGGATAGTAATACTTCAGTTTTATTCCTCCATGAGTTTGAAGAAATGGAAAAGTTATCTTCTTCAATTCAAGATGTTTGTGCTTCTGCTACACAAGTGGTTTCTGGCCTGCAACTAACTCCTGAAGTTCAACCAGATTTTGTACTCAATACAATTCAGTTACACCAACAAACCCCTTCTCCCCAGGCTACAAACTTTCTTGGACATTCTGATGCAAATAATACAACTGAAATGGCTGGTACAAATCTTATTTCTATGGAAAAGAACAAAAGTTATTTGGGAAGGGATGGGCATTTAATGTTTCAAAAGGCTTTAAACTCTGATGGTCCTACACAGACAGAGAAATTGCATTTTACAGTTGCATCTGATGGGATTCAAAACACTATTGCAATTACAGCTAATTTAGAGGTAACTCAAGGTCTTGACTCCTTGGAAATTGGCTTAGAGGAGATTGGTTTACATTCTCATTCTTATAACATAAACTCTCCCCAAGTTCAGGAGGTGGCAGACTTTTTGGGGCTAAGCAAAGCCATTGCAGTGTCAGATTCAAACACCAAATTGAGAGGAAAGAAAAAATCATCTAAAGCCCAAGCAAGAACTTATGATACCAGGTCCAAACTAAAGGAGAAAGGTTCCACTTCTATAAAGAGCAAGAAGCACCATAATTTGCATTCAGAAGATTCTGAGGCAAAGAAAGCTTGGAGGTTTGGGAAAGCTATTGGTCTGAAATCCAAACTTGATGATGAGGCTGTCATTCAAAGACTCAAGGGCCTAGATGAAGATTTTATATCAGATGAGTTGGAGGCAGAATCAGAAGGGGAGGCTTTAATTGTGGAAAGACAAATAGACATAGAAGATCACAATTTGATGGGGGGACAACTCCATCCATCTTTTCTCTTTCTAACAAAGTCATGAAGGTCCTCTCATGGAATGTGAGAGGATTCTTCTCAAGTCAAAAGAGGAGAATCCTTAGTAGTTTGATGCACAAGCAATCACCAGATTTCATACTTCTACAAGAAAAAAAAAAATTCAAAAACTGCCATCAAATTTTCCTAGGATGTGTGGATTGTCCTCAGATTGGGAAGCTGCTGCAATTGATGCCTTAGGAGCCTCAGGTGGAATCTTATCTCTATGGAATAAATCAGAATACAACATGACCTCTACTAAACCTATACAAGGAGCTCTTTTCTGGTTTGGCATGATCTGTCAACTCAATCTGCCTTGCTGCATTATTAATATCTATGCACCAAATAATCCTCAAGCAAGAGCAGCTCTTTGGTTGAATATTGAAAGAGAAATGAGTGATCAGGTATCTGATTATTTGGTAATTATGGGGGGGGGGGGATTTCAATGCAATATTATCAGCTCAAGATAGACTCAGTTTAAGAAGTGGTGGAAGCTCAATGCACAATTTTCAAAAGCTGTTAAATAATATTGGACTGATAGACCTGCCACTACAAGGTGGAAAATTAACTTGGTATGGCCCTGGATCACAAGCTTCAAGAATAGACAGATTTTTAGTATCTAATGAGTTGCTTGCATTCGTGCCTTCTTTATCACAATCCTGCCTGCCCAGATCAATCTATGATCATAGACCATTGTTACTCTACAACAACAGTCTGGACTGGGGGCCAAGACCCTTCAAATTTCTAAATATTTGGTTAGAAGATACAAGATTTCTCCCTGCAGTTTCAACCTTTTGGCAAAGTTACTCACTGGCAGGTACTCCTTAGTATGTTCTTTGGATGAAGCTCAAGTTATTAAATCTGATCTCAAACAGTGGAACAATCAAGTCTTTGGACTATTAGAAACTCAAATTGATCAGCTCACTAGAAACATTAATGTGCTAGACAACTTAGTAGAAGTAAGGGCTCTTTCAGATAAAGAGAGTTCATCAAGATGGGCATTCAAAGCAGAGTTAATCAAAAAATACAAATTGCTTGCAAAATTATGGAGTCAGAAAGCTAGGAAAAGATGGTTTGATGATGGTGATAAGGGATCCAGTTATTTACACAAAGTTGCAAATTTCAAAGGTGTCAAGAATAAAATTATTTCCATAGAGGTTAATGGGGCTACATTAACTGACCCATGGCTAATAAAATCAGCAGCAGTAGATCACTTCAAAAGAAGCTTCCAAAGTGACAATACAAAATTTATTGACCTCCGAGAATTACCATTTAATACAATTACAACTCAAGAAAGGGTCTGGCTTGAAAGGCCTTTTATGGAGGAGGAAGTTCTACAAGCTATCTTGGCCTGTAATGGAGAAAACGCTCCAGGTCTAGATGGCTTTTCCCTCAAGTTCTTCCAAGTGGCCTGGAACATTATCATGGTGGATCGCATGAATTTTATACACCACTTTCATAACACTGGACAACTTGGAAAAGGTATCAATTCATCCTTCTTGACCTTAATCCAAAAAGGTCTTTCCTCTCTAACCTTTGCTGATTATAGGCCTATAAGTCTGATGGGTGGTCCATACAAAATATTATCAAAGCTCCTCTCTTGCAGACTTAAGATAGTCATTAATAACCTTGTTGGGGATGAGCAAACATGTTTTATAGCTGGAAGACAGATAATTGATGGTATTTTAATAGCCTCAGAAGTGGTTGATTCCATCAGAAAGTCAAAAACAAAAGCTTTAGTATTCAAAGCAGATTTTCATAAAGCTTTTGACAGTGTCAGTTGGAATTATATATTGCAAATCTTAACCAAAGTGGGTTTTAGAGTTACTTACAAGCTTTGGATGATGTCTTGCTTTAAGGCCTCAGTATCAGTGTTAATCAATGGCTCTCCAAGTAAAGACTTCCAAAGTACTAGAGGCCTTAGACAAGGGTGTGCAATTTCTCCCCTAATCTTTGTATTGATTGCAAAGGGTTTGAACCAAATCATGAAAGTAGGAGTCAGAAATAATCTTTTCCATGGAATATAGCAATTCCCCAATGGTCCAAGTATATCACATCTACAATTTGCAGATGAGTCAATTTTCTTCCTCAAGGCCATTCCTGAGCATGTGAGATGTCTCAAATTTGCATTAGAATTATTTTTCTCAGCTAGTGGATTAGTTGTAAATTATGGAAAGTCTCAAATCATTCCCTTGAATCTCACTGAAGGAGAGGAAGTGATCATATCCTCTATTTTAAACTGTCCAACCTCTACCTTGCCTATGATCTATCTGGTATTCGCTCTTGGACTATGGCATACCAAATTTCCATAATACGAGAAGACTGAGTACTTGGACACCAATAGTACAAAAATACAAGCAAGCTCTTGGACTATGGCATACCAAATTTCTTTCTTTTGGTGGTAGGATTACATTAAGCATATCAACTTTGAGTACTTTTCCCCTTATATTATTTCTCAATACTCAGAGCTCCAAAAGGGGTAATCAGGGAGTTGGAAAGCTGGCAAAGAAAATTTTTATGTCATGGAAAAGCTTCTGGAAAGGGATGTTGCAAGGTGAATTGGGGGTATGGTCTGCAAAAGCAAAAAAGAAGGAGGGATTGGCATTATAAACTTATCCTCCATGAATTTAGCTCTCCTAGTTAAGTGGTGGTGGAGGTTTGCTATTGAGAAGAATGCACTGTGGAAGCAAATAATTTGTGCAAAGTTTGGTTAGGGAAGTCAAGAATGGGATCTTTCAAATTATAGTGAGATTGGATCAACTAGTTTTATATCTCACATTCTAAATCTGGCTAATGATCCAAGGTTTGAAATTATCTTTGGAAATAAAGGGCTGCACTGGAAAGTCGGCAATGAGGAAAGAACATTCTTTTGGGAGGATATTTGGTGGGGGGACACTTCATTTAAACATTTATTTCCTAGATTATATGTGCTATCATAGTCAAAAAAATTGTTGGTGGCTGAGGCTTGGGATGGAGCTTCTTGGGACTTAGACTTTTGTAGAATTCTTAGGGGAAGAGCTGAGCATGATTGGGTTTCTTTATCCTCTATTCTGTTGGGAGTTAGAATTAATTCCCTTGAGGATGTGCTTATTTGGCACTGGGATCCTAATGGCTCCTCTGCTTTGAATGCCCCTTTACTCTTCGAATGCCCCTTTAAAAAACTTTACTCTTTATTTGAGCAACAAGGTACTCAATCTGCTGCATCTGCAATTTGGAGCAATTTGCTTTGGATCCCTGGTATCCCCCCAAAGATCACAGCCTTTTCTTGGCTGGCATGTCATGATGCTTTCCCTTCTAAGTGTTTCCTAGAAGCTAAAGGTTTAACACTGTCCCTGCAAGATCTGGTTTGTCCTATTTACCTTTGGGATCTGGAAGATGGGAGTCATGCCTTATTGCATTGTGCTAGAGCCTGGCATGTATGATGTTTGTTGGCTAATTGGTGGTTGGCTAGGAGTGATAGCATTTTCAATGACAACACTATTTCTGCTGCTGAAATCTTCCAAAAAATTGTTCAACAATCTTATTCTTGGGAGTGGTCTTCCTTGCAAAAAATTGGAAAATTCTTCACAATCACTAGTTGGAAAGCATCACCTAAAACATGTCTTGATTGGAAGTATTTGAAGCCAAGATTGGCTGCTGCTTAATGTCCTTTCTCTTTGGTGTTTGGTTTTTCTGGGTTGGGTTCTAGGGTGGTTTCAGGGTGGTTTTGGTGAGTGTTGTGAGTGGTGAGGCTATCTTTGTCTGTTGGGTTCTGGTTCTTTGTGAGTGTGGATAGTCTTCCTCTTTAGGTTTTGAGTTTGGGTACTCCTTCTTAGGTTGAGTGGTTTCTTTGCTCCTTTGGCTTTGTTGCTCTTTGCAGGTTCTCTTCACATATGTCTCTAAATTCTTCACATATTACATCAAGACTCAAGCTAAGTACAGACTTGGAACTTCTTCAATTTTGGTGCCAAGCCTCAATCTGCATAACTCTCAGCATTCCACTCCTCACTCATTCAGTCACATCACCAATGGAAAAATTTCATTCATTCTCCAGTTCATTATCTATTTCTTGCCTCATATAAAGCATTCAAGGGCAACATCTCTTCAGGGTTTGATCACATCAGTTTGGCAATTCACTACCCTCAAGAACTGCCATTATCTTAAGATAACTACTCTGACAGAATGGGTTACAAAATTTACCATCTCATGTATTGTTGGCTCCTCAGATTTCTTTGAGCCTTGGTTTCAGTGTGATTTGGGCTCTCAGATTTCCCTAAGCCTAGAAGTTTTTTCATTTCAATACTCTTTTGTTTCCTTTTTTTTATGTGGTTTTTGTGGCTTGATCCTTAGATGGCTCGCCTTGTACTCCTTTTTATCCTCTAAAGAGGTTTCAATCTAATTTAAGTCTTGTTGATCAAAAAAAAAAAACTTCGACCATCAAGAATTGGAGAAAAATATTGATTTTCTAGTTTTATTGTTTTTAATCAGCGAAGGAATATTATAAATCCTCTTTTTCAAAGATTGAAAAGGGGTGGTAAACATAAAGTTTATATCTATAGAAACTGAACCAAAAAGACAAAAACCATAATACAATAGTGAGTGACCGAGGACTGAAAAGAACCAAAGAAAAAAAAAGATGCTGCAGATTTGAGGCAGCAAACCAAGGACCCAGTGTTGCATAATTGATGTAGCTCATCCTGTTGTGAGTAGAAATACAACAAAGAGGAACCAAACCAAGCCTAAGAGTGTGATCCCTATATAACTGAAGCAGTTGAACCTTTAACGCAATACCAAGGATTAGAAACCCAAGTGTCAAATTTGAAATAATAAGAATGTTTGAATAAAGCCCATTCTTCACTATATACTTTCTTTTGTATTTTTGTGAAGATTTCCATTACAAACTCCAACTTGTTTTGAAAGAGGAAAGCATTTCTTGCTAACCAAATATGTTGAAAAGAAATTTTGGGAATATTAACTCAAGCCCTCTTCAACTTAGCATGAACAAAAGTAGACCGAGAGCTGAAGATCTATTTAACTTTATTGGGAATCATCCAACATAAACCCCACCAGGACAGTATTAGAAACCAGACCTCCCAAGGTTTCATATAATAAAGCAAAATGTGAGCTTCATATGCAAGATCCCGTGAACAAAAAGGATTGATATGATCCTGAAAAGAGAAGACCAATCCTCTTCTTTCAAGGAAATATCTAGAGGGGATAGTCTCCAGATAAGGTAACCAACAAAAAGATGTAATTTTTGAAATAACACTGGGAATCCAAAGAAGAACTTCCCAAATTTGATTGGAGGTGCCTTGTTGTGCAAACAAGGAATAGATATTTCTGAATGAGAAACCTATGTTATCCTCATCTCAGCTAAAAACATCATCAACCTCCCTAAATTGAATGTTATTTAATATGGAACGCAAGACTCATCATTCCTATAATTCCCCACCTCTAGGACCTCCTCTCAATTTAAGATCCCTAATAATTCCATTCCATAACTCAGAAATGATACTTCCTTTTGAATTAGCAAGCAGTTTTAATCTTGGGAATAGTAAGCTGAAAGTTAAGTCTCCACACAAAAGATCTTCCCAAAAGTGAATTTTTTTACCAATTCATGAAGCTTTAAATGTTCACTTCAGATATTTTAGAGGGATCCCACTCTTCAATATCCCGGTCAAACGTTGCACAGATTGCTAGCTTCCAAAGAGAATTATTCTCAAGGGCAAACCTCCACTACCATTATGCAAGGAGTCAAGAATTCATGAGAGAAATTTTTTTTTATATCCAAGCCTCGATATAACTTATCTTTAAAAATAGTATTCCAGTTGACTTTGCAAAAAACCTTGTCCAAAACGGCTCCATGCCAAAGAAATCTTCTTTACCAGCTTTCGAGAGATCTGAGGATTTCTGTAAGGGATTTTAAGATAGAAAATAAGTAGAGTAGAAAACTCCAAAATTAGATTTGATTAGAGTTATATTCTTGATCAGCCAAGGAAAAGAAGTCGGCTCTAGGGATGCTCTCAACAACAACTCCACGGTCTCCGATGATTTAAACCTTCAACGTGCTATCTCCTTATGATGAAGATTGTTTGAACATCTGTCAAAGGGGTTCAATTTCATATATTAAGAAAGTTGGGTGAGATTATGGTCTCACAGGTTCTACAGCTAACGGGAGAGCATTTGCTCGCGATCTGGTATAGGGTAAGGTGGGGGTGTCCGGTGAGCCTAGTCTGATCTTCTCTAGGACGAGAAGTCGTAGTGGTGTTTCGCATAATGAGGATGCAGGTCGTACTAGTAAGGAAGTAGATGTACGACCTTCTGTATCAGAGAAGAAGAGTCATCGACTAACCGGTGAGACTATGGAGGCGGTCTCTGCCCTTCAAGCGGAAGAACTTTTTACATGCAAGTTGCCGGCTGGAACCAAGAACAATTGGATTTAGAACGTATTTAGTGTATTGGGTGAAGTTGTATCTTCCTCTATTCCACATCATCTAAACCAAAAAGGTAAGTTTTTTGGTTTTGTTAGATTTCATTCGTCGAAAACAACGAGTCATGCTATGGCTAGTCTGAACAGACTTAAGATTAATGAAAGTACTTTGTTCGTTGCTTTAGCTCGATGTCTCTAAATGAACTTTAGGGAGCTGAAGTTGTTGGGACCTCTGTTTTTGTCTTTTTTTGGTTGAGTTGATAGCTTTGTCGATTGTTTTTCTTTATAGGTCGGGTTTTTATTTTTTTTCCCTTTCTTGAAAGGGTATCTTTGAAGGTTTCTTAGGATAGCCTTTTTGGAAGTCCTCTATTTTTTCTTCGTCTTGAAGTAAAAATATTTGTAATAAATCATCGCTTATAAAAAAGGATTTGATTAGAGTTATCTTGCTCCCAAAAGATAATAATTTAGCCTTCCAAAGATCAAGGGTTTTCTCGAATATGTCTATATTGGGATTCCGAGACTTAGTTCTCTTATAATTTTCACCAATAGAGAACCCCAAGTAGGACATATGAAGTGAATTAGAAGTACGAGCCAAAACCTTAGGAAATAGGTATGTATCTTGAGAGGATAAATTCATGGGGATGACCAAAAACTTATTGTAATTTACCACCAAACAATAGCCAAATGAGACATTGGGAGGGCATATTTCAGATTAGTAGCTCCCTCTAAATATGCCTTGATGAAGAAGATTGAGTCATCTGCAAATTGGAGGTGAGTGATTGATGGTCCATTTAAATCCAATATTATTACATGAAACTAATTAGCTACTACTCTAGCCTTCATTACTTATTCAACCCTTTTGTAGTAAGAGAAAAGATCAAATGAGAGAGAGCACAACATTGTCTAAGTCCTCTTTATAGTTCAAATTCAGGGTTGACAGTCTCATTAATGAGGATTAAAACAAAGGCTCTGAAGCAAGAGATCATCCAAAGTATCCAAAGAGGTCCATAGCCCTTTCTTGCTAAAAGTTTCATAATGTATATCCAACACTATCAAAAGCCAGTTTTGAAAATAATGGCCTTTTGCTTTGACTTTTTGAGATGTTGTACAACTTCATTAGCAACCATGATGCCATCCAAAATCTTCCTTCCGACTATAAATCAAGTTTGTTCAGAGCCTACCAATACATCCGTAACTATTTTGAACCTAGAATCCAGTAGCTTGGAGAGAATTTTATAAGGACCTCCCATTAGGCTTATAAGTCTAAAGTCATCAAAGGTTAGAGGAGCTTCACACTTGGGAAACAAAGTCATGAAAGAGGAATTAAGCCATTTACTTATTTGACATGACATATGGTAGTGATTAAAAAAAGCGCCAAATCTAATTTACTGAAGAGCAACATATTTGAATTTTTTGTAAGTGAAACCATTCAGGGCTTGTTGCCTTATCACCTCAGCAATTCATTATAGCCAGTAGAACTTCATCTTATGTGAAATACTGACCTTATGCACGTAATGATAAGATGTCACTTGGGATGTTGTAACATATGACTTGACATATTAGTTTAATAGTTTAACGTATGTAATAATGGAAATAGGAAAACACACAAAGAGACAAAAGGTTGGCTACTCAGTTTGGTACAACATACCTACATCTGGTGGCACTTTGCCAGTAAAGAGGTTCTTCACTGTGGTGTAATCAATCAGCATACAAGTTGTCAGATCCTCCAGATCAACCCTATGCTATTATTAAAAGTAAAAAAAAAAACTCGAGCGGAGACGCCCCCTGACCTTGAGATCCCAATCTTAATTCCACTCTTCGAGAACTTGCAGCCTCATATACTTCTTGGTCTCCTTAACAACTTGTGAAACCTTTGTCACTGAGTGTATAGCTCCAATGCTTGATTGAACGATGAATAGAATGAGCACTTAGGCATTTACTTCAGTTTCTTCATTTAGTTCCTCAACACGCTCGTCTTACAAGCTTGAGACCACTGAATCTATGAAAGCAAGTACACTACACAATAAGGTCTTCATTGACCCAATGATCACCAGATAAATCAATGATGCGATCAACCCTAGCTTGCGAGGTCTATACGGTACATATATAATGTTAGCTTGTGCCCCGCGTCGTGCCTCCTAGGGTTTTGGCGACTTCAGAGTCACGTTTGAGCTGAATCTCTAGTTCCCTTGATTTGCAACTAGTTTCCTTGTTCATCAAGACTTTCACATCTTTACCCACGCAAATCCGCGTGCATATTTTCCGTATCTTCAAGTCTTGGAAAGTAAATCTCTATGTTTCCTAACGCCAATAGATCTCTCAATTAAAGAGCATCTATACGAATAGGAAGTGTATATTCACCAGATTAATGTGGACTCGTTCTGGATATATTCAGATAATCTCGCGCGTATACTGTCAACACTATGATGTCACTGACATTCTGTGTTGACATCTTCAGTTCTTCTCTACTACGGTTCCACCATGATGTCAACTGACATCTCTGCTAACATCGTTCTCTTGACTCAAAAATATCCAATCTCGATGTAGTAACATTATGAAAAAGATAATTCCAACCAGACAGCTTAGGAATCTAAAATAGTGTTGAAAATCATATAATGAATACAAATAAAATCATATAGATATTGAGAGAACCTAATACTGAGATAAGAAGCTGCAATATTCTTGACAAGAGTAGGGTTAGATAGAAGCTCATCCTGACTTAGGACTTGGGAAACTTTCTTCCTATAACCCTTGAAATTTGCAATTCTATTTAAAAATTTGTAATTTGAAATGTCAAAGAGAAATATTTATTAAATCATTTTGATTTATTTGTCGTATTATGTGATTTTTAGGGTTGTGCAAAAAATCCGACCTACCCGTAACCCGATTCTCACAAATCCGTAGGTATCAGATCGGATTTCGGATCAAATAAATCCAGATCCGCGTCTACTTGGGCGGATTACGGATCCTGGATCAGGGATCTGCGGGTCATCCAATCCATCTACAATCATTTTTAACTTTTGTTTTTAGCTTTTAGATCTTGGAAAAGATAAGATTTTTCTGATCTAATAATGTTGATAGGAACACGTTGTGCTCTACTCACCACCCACATGTAGACCCACTAATCAATCACTCATTTAACATGATTGAGGCTCACAATTCCTGAACCCTAATCCTCTTTCTTGCACTTTTCTTTTCTCTTGCTTCTATTTTTTCTATTGAATCTTTGATTCTATTTTGTTTCTTACTCTTCCTTCGAATCTTTCTACCCACTGGATGTGCTCCATTGGAAACTCTGCTCTTTCAGTTCAGGTCCTGTTCGAATCGGAGCCCTATTTACTCACCAGTTTATATCGTAGTTAAGGTACAGGGTTATATTTCTTCACTATTCTTTGCTACGATTACCATGTTGTTCTAGAAGAAAAACACACTTAGTTAACTTATTTTACAATAACAATCAAAGTCTTGTTTTGTTTTAGAGCTTTTATATTAAATAGATTAATTGATGATTTTTATATGTTTTGGTCTCATTATTTTTGTATTCTAATATTCTTATTATTAATTTCTTCGATGGCAGGAATATTGATGAAAGGGTGAATAACAGACTTGTTTTGACTCTTTGAATAATTAATTATCATTTTTAAAAGTAAACCTAAAAATGAGTTTGGATCTATAATATGGAGGAAAATGCGTGTACGGACCATCAGTTGAACATGATAGCTAATTGGATTGAACATTCATTTGTGCATTAAAATCTTGATATTGACATCCATTTGGACGTTAAGGAAATTTAATCATGAAAGGTACAAAAATGTTTTATCATATTTTTGAATGGAGTTTTTACTAGATCTAACCGTTCAGTATGAAGGTTTGGTCGGTGTAGTTGCAGATTTCGGTTTTGAACCCGATCCGCCTGAGATCTGAACGAACCGATCCGTACCAGATAAGTCGGTCTGATTGGCAGATTTTATGTTGAACTAATCCGATCCACAGATATATGGACAGGTTCAAATATATACGGATCAGATCAAATACCCACTCATACACACCCTTAGTAATTTTTTTTTGAGGAAATATGATAGTTTATTTAAATATCGGCAAGAATGATATTTTGAAGAGGCTCGGGGATGTGACCCCCGTACCGATTCCAGACATGGGAGGAACAAGCCGCCCTGGCCAGCCAGAGAGCTGCTTTGTTCACTGTCCGTTTTACATAAACAAGTTGCACGCACTCGAGTTTAGCTAAAAGGGAGATACAATCCGTGACAATTGTCCGTAGAGGAGATAGCAGACGCCCTCCTTTCCTGATCATATCTACTATGATCTTGCAGTCGCTTCGCACTATCGCCCTTTGTCGTAGGTATTGCAGAAGCCACGTTAATGCATCCCTAATCGCATATGCTTCCACCAATCCCGAGTTCTGAGGGTCATGGAAAGACGCAGAGCGGGCCCCTGTGAGATATCCACGACCATCTCTGCATATCCAACCAACGCCCCATCTGTATTCACGACCCACGTCCCTTGAGAGGGACGCTCCCAAACCTCAGCCGCCCCTATGTGTGACTGACAGGGCCTTATTTGAGCCTGCTGTTTCCGCTTCTTGGCTTCTAGCCACCCTGCCTCTAGATGAAAAGTCGTCTGGAAAATACTGGCGACTAGTTGTGTCGTGTGTTCCCAGACCACCTTGTTTCTAGCCTTCCACACTTCCCATAATATGCATCCTATTAAGCCCCCGCACGATGGGGGGTCAAGATTGAACGTTCTCTGCAACCATTCAGAAATAGTTTGAACATCTTGGGGAGTGTTCAAACCTGACTTAGCCCAACACTCTGCTGCTATTGGACATTGTACTAGAAGATGGAGTTCCGATTCATCTGCCCCTGAGCAGAGCGGACACCTCGCCTCCATTGCTACATGTCGCCACCTAAGGTTGACTGCTACCTGGAGACACCCTGAACACGTTCTGCACAGGAACGTCCGCACCTTTGGCATTACTTCCAACTTCCATATCTTTGTCTAGATTTCCGTTTGGGCCTGGAATGTTGCTTGCTCCTGCTGACACATCCTATAGGCAGCCTTCACAATATACTGCCCCAAATAGTCACCCATCCAATACAATGAGTATGATATGGCTGACCTATTTATCGGAACTGCCAAAATCGCCCACTGATCTTCCACATCAAACATATTATGATTTTTTTCTATATCCCAGCGCCTCTCATTAGACATCATATGGTCCGAGACTAACATGGTGTCAACGCCCGGCCCCATCGAGCGCACCCTCCCCTCAACCCCGGTCAACCACGGATGTTTCCCGACCATTGTAGACGTCCTCTTGCCCCTCCCTTAACCAGGTCCTGTGTTGACAGAAGACTCTGCCAGACATAGCTTTGGTTTGGTTTCCGTACCGCCTCCAACACCGAGGACTCCGGATAATACCGAGCCTTCAATACTCTTGCCACCTGTCACGCCCCAAATCCTGTATTGGCCGAACTCGAGACGTGACTTAGTGAAATACAGAGTAATGATTTAAAACATGTAAAAGTTCAAAAGCTGTTTCAATAACTAACGGTAATAAATCCAAATCGAGTCAAATACAAGTCTTAAGACAGAAAGTACGTCTCTAAAGTCAAGAACAGAATCAACTCCCGGACTCTTGCTAGCCCCATGCTCCGCGATATCCTCTAATCCAAATCATAGATAGTACTTGTGGAAACCATGGTAAGGCTGAGCTTGACGCTCAGTAGGGAAAAGTCACGAAAACCACCTAATTACTGACTTACAAAGAAAGCATTTCCAAAATTAAAAGTTTAATCAAAAGGGTTGATAAAACGATGCTACACTTAAACCATTTTAAAGGCAATACCCATTTTACCCTGACACTCACCAGACTAACAAACTCCAACTTTAACTCAACACTAACTACTATACCAAGGCAAACGCCGAAGGACCAACAAGGGAAAACACCCATATCCACAAACAAAGAAACACTCATTCAAAATCCAAACTATTCTCAACACAAGCAATTCACACACTTGCACGGTTTCGGGAGCAACCCGCTCGGCCCGGCGAAGCCACACACAACTTTCCCCAACACACAGTTGGGAGAGGCGATCGACCTCATCGCGGAACACAACGTTTTACCGATCCACGGAAGGCAGGGAAATCGCCTCTTCGGGGAACAACCTCATCGCGGACACAACGTTTTACCGATACACGGAAGGCAGGGAAATCGCCTCTTCGCGGCACAACCTCATCGCGGATCAACACAGCGTTTTACCGAGTGCTAGTCGGAAGGTAGGGAAACCACCTCTTCGCGGGACACAACGTTTTACCAACTCAAGGTCGGAAGGTAGGGAAACCACCTTTCTCAAGTAACCAAAGCACCCACAATCAAAATCACAATCACAATCACAATCACGGTCACATTCTCAATATACTCACAACCAATCACGCACTTACCATCACTCACCGACACCACACTCAACATGGTAACCCCACCGGCTTAACCGGCATCCATTCCCCAAGGTCCACAACCCACATATTACACAGATAGCATCAAATCGTTCAAGACCCTAATATGCATCACTAAGTTCACCTCTACTCGTTTTCATGCTCGTTATTTATTAACCGGTTTAACACACTGTGCACACAACAACAACGTATAAAATCACGCAATCCTACAGGCGCGACATGGCCTGATTCTACCAGCACGGCATACCAACACCTACAGCACGACATGGCTCGTAGGTGGTTCACAGTTTATAAGGCTACGCTAGTTAATCACATCCTATATGCGAGCTAGTTATTTATCCGGTTCTTAGGTTTCCCTATATGCATTCTAACACAACCGTAAAAGAGTCGGTATCGAGGTATTTCCCTACCTCTGAAACTCTATCTGGATCGCCTAACTGCTGACGTCCGGGCCTACCTGCGGGATTCTCCGCGATCGAGGTCAAAGCCTGATTTTAACAAGTAAAGGTTGTAATCAGTCCCGTTCCAGTCCATAACAGTCCTCTAATTTTATCAGTTAAGTCCTTTAATTTTTCCCATTTTAACTCCTTTAAATTATCCCATTTAAATTATTTAAATTAATTAAATAATTAAAAAATATGTCCTGACCCGGATCCGAGTCCAGACCCGAACCTGACCCGAGCCCGACCCAGACCCGGATCCAGACCCGACCCAGGCCCGGCCCAGATCCAAGTCCAGGCCCGGCCCAGATCCAAGTCCAGGTCCAACTCAGACTCGAGTCCAGGCCCGGCCCAGATCCAAGTCCAGGCCCGACTCACACTCGAGTCCGGGCCCGTCTCAGACTCGAGTCCAGGCCCGGTCTGTCCTGGCCCGAGACTAAGGCCCGTGTCTCGTCCTGGCACGAGACTAAGGCCCGTGTCTCGTCCTGGCTCAATCCTAATCCCCGTGTCTCGTTCTGGTCTGAACTGGGAACGGAGACGGCGAGGCTAGGTCTCCGGCGAACTGAGGACGGCGGCAGGCGAGCTAGTGTGGGTTCTCAACGACGTGGCGGCGTCAGGGGAGCTCGGAGGGACCGTGGTGGTCGTTGGTGCGAGCCTGGAGTCCATCCGTTCCAGATCTGACGCGTGAGAGCTTCGCCGGCGCTGGAGCAGAGATCTGGAGCTCGGAGTTCCGGCCGTGTCTCTCCGCTCGAGCTCGGCCAAATTGAGCTCGCACGGGCGCGATCTCAGGGAAGGACTGACGGGGAAGGCGAATCGAGCCTGAGGGACGGCTCACCTGCCCTGGATTTCCCGTTGTCGGAGCTGTGTGGCTCGAAACGAGGACAGGGTGACAGCGGAGGCGATGGCGAAGGGGTTGAGGCGGCATGGTTCAGTTTCTTGCACTGGGCGTGGCTAGGGTCGGTCGTGGTTCGTTTCGAGACCAGGAGCTGTAATAGGAAGCTCGCCGGCGAGTCTGGTTCGAGAGAGAGAGAGAGAAAGGCGAGAGAGAGAGAGGAGGAAGGAAGACGATGCCTCGGGAAACTCGCGTGGAAAAAGAGGAGGCGATGCACCAATGTTAGGGTTTGGAAAAGTAGGTTTGGGCTTCGCTTGTTGGGCCTGGTCCACTGACCGGCCCAAGGCCTGGGTCTGGTCTGGTCCAGGCCTATTCCCTCCCTTTTTTTTCTTTTTTTTTTGAATTCGATCCAAAATTCAGCCCATTTTTCTAACCAACGACGTTCCAATTTAATAAAATAAATATTAGACCTTTTAACCGGGGCGGTCTTTACAGTCTACCCCCCTTAAAGGAATTTCGTCCCCGAAATTTAAAACGGACGTACCTCAAGGATCGAACAGGTGGGGATATTTCGCCAGGACCTTGTCCTCGCGCTCCCAGGTCGACTCAGCTCCTTGGTGCTTCCACTGCACTTATACTAGAGGAATAGTCTTGTCACGCAAGACCTTCTCCCGTGTATCCGCAATACTGACTGGTTTCTCCTCATATGAAACATCATCAGCCACCTCGATGTCCGTCCACTCGATCACGTGGGAGGGATCCACGTTGTACTTCCGCAGTTGGGAAACGTAGAAAACATTGTGGACGTTTCCAAGCTGCGGTGGTAGCGCGAGTCGGTATGCCACTGCTCCAACTCTGTCTAGGATCTCGAAGGGTCCAATATACCGTGGGGCCAACTTGCATCCGCCACGGTTGAACCGCACTAGCCCCTTCTTCGGTATCACCTTCAGAAACACATGGTCACCCACGGTGAACTCCAAAGATCGGCGTCGCCTATCAGCGTAGCTCTTCTGACGACTTTGTGCGGTCCTCAACCGCTCTCGTATCAGCGCGACCTTCTCGGTCGTCTCTCGGACCAACTCCGGTCCCAACAAGCTCCTATCTCCTACCTCGGCCTAACACACAGGCGATCGACACGGCCTACCATACAACGCCTCAAAAGGTGCCATCCCAATACTGGCCTGGAAGCTGTTGTTGTAGGCGAACTCAGCCAAAGGTAGGTGGTCCTCCCAAGAACCACCGAAGTCCAACACACACGATCAAAGCATGTCCTCCAAAATCTGAATCGTGCGCTCTGACTGTCTGTCGGTTTGCGGGTGATATGTTATACTCAGTAGGACCTCGGTCCCTAACTCTCTCTGCAGGCTTTCCCAAAATCTCGAAGTGAAGCGGGGATCTTTGTCGGACACCACCGACACCGCAACTCCGTGGAGCCGGATAATCTCACGGATATACAAGCGACTCAGCGCATCCACGGTATCTGTCATCCTCATGGTTAAGAAATGAGCTGACTTCGTTAACCGATCAACTACTACCCACACGACATCGTGCCCCTTCTGTGATCTCGGTAATCCGCACACGAAGTCCATCGTGACATGCTCCTACTTCCACTCTGCCACCGGCAATGAATGTAACAATCCAGCGGGACGCTGATGCTCGGCCTTCACTTGCTGACAAGTGAGGCACCTCGATACAAACTCCGCAACTGCCCTCTTCATCCCGCTCCACCAAAACTGCCGCCTGATGTCTCGGTACATCTTAGTGCCACTGGGATGCATCGTGAGACGAGAATGATGCGACTCCCTCAACCCATCATCCCTACAACCACGCGGCACGAACAACACTCCGCGGTACCGCAATCCTCGGTCAGCGTCGTACTCCCAGCCCTCTACATCGGCACCAGTGATCACCCTCTCCCTAATCTCAATCGTCTCGACATCATCTGACTGTGCCTCTAGCACCCGTGCAATCAACGTGGGCTGAGCCACCAAGGAACACGTAGCCACACTACCGGTGATCTCCTCTAAATCGAGCCCAAACGCAGCCAACGCTCCCATCATGTCCCACTCTCGGACTACTATGGTGGCTAGACAGAGAAACGACCTTCTACTCAGAGCATCGGCGACCACGTTCGCCTTACCGGAGTGATAGTGTAGTACAAAGTCATACTCCTCAAGTAGCTCCATCCACCGTCGCTGGCGCATGTTCAAATCCTTATGGGAGAAGATGTACTTGAGATTCTTGAG